>BSBN01000582.1:7500000-10000000 GCA_027924645.1 Cunninghamia lanceolata
TGAGGCAGTTTTGGAGTGGTTTTTCTACGTATAAGGGTTTTCCACTCATGAAAAGCATGTGTCATAATCTTCTCTCTGTGTGTATGATTTACTTATGAAGTTTTGTTCTCTTTCTATATTCACAGTCATGTGCATATGTATTTGACAAATCAATGCTATCTTTCTCTCTTTGTGCTTTGAAAGTTAAAGTTTGTAAAAAGATTTAAAAATTCACACAACACTGATTCACCCCCCCTCTTAGTGTTGTCCTGGACTCCTACAACATTAATCTGTATGATTTAGGGATTGTATCACCGTTAGGTGTGATCAATAAGATACCTGCCCCCAATCCATGTTGGGTGTATGAGCCATCGAAGTACATTTTCTAGGTTGTTGTATTTATGTGGAAGATAGATTCATCTGGAAACTCAAAGCTCAGAGGGCTGTCATCTGTTAGAGGTGCATTTGCCAGTTGATCTACTAGTACTTGTCCCTTTATTGCTTTCCTATCTACGTATTCGATATCAAACTCGCTGAGAAGCATAACCCATTTGAACAATCTACCTGTTAAAGCTGCCTTGTTGAGTAGGTATTTGAGTGGATTGATCTTCGCCACCAGTTTAACAGAATGTGACAACATGTAATGTCTCCATTTTTGTGAGGCGAAGACCACCGCTAGACATGCTCTTTTGATAGGTGTGTATTGTAATTCATACCCAACAAGTGTTTGACTGATATAGTAGATTGCCTGTTCTTTTCTGTCATAGTTTTTCTGTGCAAGGAGAGCTCCCAGAGCTGTGGGTGTAGCTGAGATATATAGTATTAGAGGCTTGCCCTAAATTGGTGGCATCAATACCGATGGTTTCATGAGATATTCCTTTAATTGCTGAAATGCCTATTCACATGACTCATTCCATTTGAAGGGGACATTCTTGTGTAGAAGATGGGAAAATGGGTGGCACTTGTCTGCCAATTGAGAGATGAATCTTCTGATAGATTACAATTTTCCCTATAGGGATCTTAGTTGAGTCAGATTCTTAGGAGGTGGCATCTCCATGATGGCTTTCACCTTAGCTAGATCAACTTTGATACCATTTGCAGACACTATGTATCCCAGTAGTTTGCCTAATGTAACCCCAAACACACACTTCTTTGGATTGAGACACACATTAAACTGTTCCAACCTATTGAAGATCTTGTCTAGTACTGCTAGATAGCCTTCTCTTGTAAGTGATTTTGCCAGAATGTCGTTGACGTAGTCTTCCATTATAGTGTGCATCATGTTGTGGAAGATTATTGTCATGGCTCTCTGATATGTTGCCCCAGCATTTTTCAGACCAAATGGCATGACACACCAACAGTAGGTACTCCAAGGACATGTAAATGTAGTCTTGTGTTGGTCTTCTGGTGCGATCTTTATCTGGTTATATATTGAGAAACCATCCATGAGTGACAACATAGTGTGCCCTGCCATGAGATCTACAATTATGTCTATGTTTGGTAGGGGAAATCATCTTTTGGATAGGCTTTGTTCAGGTCTCTAAAATCATTGCATATTTAGACTCTGCCATCTAGTTTAGCCACTGGTACAATATTCGAGACCCATTCAGGATAGTCTATAGGCCTGATAAATCCAACATCTAGAAGTTTCTTTAGCTCTTCCTTTACCATGAGGGCCACATGTGGATGCACCTTTCTGAGTTTTTGTTTGACTAGTTTAGCTCCTGGAGCTAAAGATAAATGATGCATGATAAGATTTGGATCTAGCCCTAGCATGTCGGCATATGTCCAAGCCAAGTTGATTTGTTTTCTCTTGAAGAAATCAGTAAATGCTAGTTTTTCATGTTCTATTAGAGCTTTTGCATGTGGATCATTCTAGGCTCATCCCCTGTGCTGACATTGATTGGTTATGCCGGTCCTATTAAGATCGACGATCTCTCCTGATGTGTAAGATTGGGGAGAGGGTCAAGCCTTCCATCCTTCAGTGCCTCAGAGAGGTTTTCACCATTGGATACGTCTTTATTTTTACTATTTTGATGATCTAACATTGCCGCGGAGTGGTTTTTACTGTTAGATTGTTCTTTTATCTTGATATTTTTATGAATGAAAGGCTTGGCACTCTCTCCAAAATAGGCCTTTTCATTGAGTTCAATAGCATAGCCAGCTCTGTGGTCTCCTACAGGTATGTGATCTCTAAGCTCAAGATAATCGATGATGGCTTCATCATTTTCAAAGGTGTCTAGCTCAGGGGTGGTGCCTTCTAGGTCCTAGTCGATAAGTTCAGGGTGTACCAAAGGTAAGGGATCATTAGGTTGGTCTGGTTCAATGGCGTTGATGGTTAGGACATAATTATTAAAGGCCCAGACAAAGTCTACGATGATACCCTCTATTAGTGGATCCATCAAGGGGGGATCATTCCTTCCTCATGATTTTCACTATTGTTGCTATGCGGGTCAGACTCTAGCGGTCTAGCCCTTGGACCTTGTCTCTCGTTGGCATGGGTTGGGTCGTACTCGTGGACAATGTCAATATCCTTTTCATCACAAGACATCTCAAAGAGGCTATCCCACTCATACTTGTTAGAATTAATTTTTCTCCCCATTTGCATTCTCTAAATTTGTTCAACGAGATTGCTAGTGGATGCTTCTGGTTGTTTGCCTTTGTTCTTGTTGGTTCTGTTGTTTCTCGATGCTCCAATGTACCATATCCTTATAGAGTCCCGGGCTATTAAGGTATGAGGTTGGATGGGTTTGGTGATGCCATCCTTTCTTGAACCAAGTGGACCATGTCCTTTATACCCCATTCTCTGTAGCATTTGAAATCCTTGACTATATTGTGTTGTTTGTATAATGGGATGGTTATGTTGTGTTGAGGAATTACCTTCATCTTTGTATAGCCACTGTAAGATATCTTTTTCATCACTTTCATCTTCTAGGATTCCCTATTTCACAAATGGTCCTTTGGTGTTTTTCTCTACTTTGGGTGTCCTTAGGATAGGTCTCCCATAGGACCTAGGAGATAGGGGCAGTTGTGCCAAGTAGAGGGATTGAGAGATCGTGTATTCACCCAAGCCCTTATTTGTGAGTCTAAGACCAGGTTGCAGAGCTTATGAAGAGGAAGCAAGTGAAGCTGGATCAACATGAGATGAAGAGGCTACTAAAGCATGGTTGGTGGGGATCACATCTTCAGGTTTTGGGTGAATGGAGTTGCAGTATTGATAGGGGTTAGGGTCACCTTGGATGGTGATCTCTTGACCTTCATGTGGGAACTTGATACATTGATGGTATGTTGAAGGTACTACCTTTAGAGCGTGTATCCGTGGTTGCCCAAGAAGAATGTTGTACGCTAGCTCCATGTCAAGGACTTGACAAGCTACATCTTTTACCATGGGGCCCACTCTAATTGGTAGGGTAACAATTCCTTTGGACGTTCTTTCTTCCTCATCATATGCTTTGATGGTGATTTTTCTTTTTGGATCTATAGCCTTCTCTGAAAACCCCAATGTAAGGATTAGCTTTAATGTACAAATATTTAAATCAGCCCCTCCATCTATTAGGACTCTTTTGATCTTGTGTTTGTGTATGAAAGCTCGATATGGAGGGAGGCGTTATGGGGTTGAGTGATTGACATATCATCCTTCTCAGTGAATGATAGGGAATGTGGTGAGGTAATGTGACCGACCATGGTTTGGAATTGTTCTTCAGCAAGGTTTGTGGGAATGGAGGCTTTTGCTAAGGCTTTGTCAAGTATGGACCTATGAGAATGAGATAGATGCAAAAGTTCCAAGATGGAGATGTGTGCAGGTGTTTTGTGGAGTTGATCCATGATACTGTATTGGTTGGCCGGAGGAGCGGAGGCTCCTCTAAGGGTGACTCTATTACTACAGGTAGTAACATTGCAATCTAGATCTTTGTTTATAGTGATTACATTGATATGTGAATCACTTTCATAGATATGGTTAACAACATAGTCATAGCTGACATTTGTGTAGTTTGCATTGTTAGAGCCACTGTTGTTTCTGTTTGAAGGTCCTCCCTACTCGTAGTTAGGAAGAGGATCCTTGAATGCTTGATGATTGCTGTTGGAGGTGTGTCCATTAATAGATATTTTGTTTTACTCTATTAATTCTTGGATTATATGCTTGAGCGCAATACAATCATTTGTCTTGTGCCCCCTGTTTTGGTGGTATTCGCAGAAGTCGTTGTCATTCCACCAATGGGGTTTTACCTTTGGTTCGTACTCTCACGCTGAGGGAAGCATTATGAGATAGTTGGTGATTAGCTTCTGTAGAGCAGTTTCTAGTGACTCATCTAGAGGTGTGAACGTTCTCCTGGCCGAAAGTTGGTAAACCTAGATTCAGTATTTCTTGGTTTGTTATACGTGGGGTTATTTTGAGGTGTTGATAGGTTGAAAATTGGTTGCTTAGGTGCCACATTTTTGGCATCTACTACCCCATCATTCACAATGTTTTAATTTTTTGTCCAGAATCTAGGTTTGTCATTGTTGGTGTTGGTACTAGGAGTGTCTTTATAGAGCTTGATTTGACCTTTCACGATTAGGGGTTTTTCTATGATGAGGCCCATCTCAATGACCTTACTGAAAGACAGGACACTAGATTTGGATTTGGTATCTTAGGTCTGTTTGCAAGTTGTGGACGAACATTTCTAGCATCTGTTTCTCTGGCATTTGGTGTGGGCACTTGCTTGCCAGTTGTTTCCATCTCTATAAGAAGGTAGTGAAAGATTCTCCTCCTTTTTGTTTGGTATTACAAAGATCCAATATTGAGGTGTCGTGTTAAATATTGTAAGAGAAGTGGGTGACAAATTTATCTACCAGTTCATTGAATGTTTTAATATCGAGTGGCAGTCTAGAGAACCATTCCATGGCTTGTCCTCCTAAGCTTCGTGGGAAGAGTCACACAAGGTAGGTGTCGTTGTGTACGACTTCGAGACAAGCAACATTGAATTCTCTGATGTGATCCCTTGGGTCACCCTTTCCTCGATAATTGTCAAACTTAGGCACCTCAAATTTTGAGGGGAAAGGAATCATGATTAGGAACCTATCAAAAGGATATGGTGAAATATCCTCTAGAGTGTAGTGTTTAGTCGATGCCCCCATTTTCATGTCTAAAATTTGTTGTTGGAGAGCATCATATTTTTGGTTCATTAGACTTAGGGCATCTGTAGCATCAGTGTTGGGTTTGCTTTTGTCTGAAGGTGTTTCTTCCTCATGTTTACTTTCCTCAATTTCTTTGAGAGTCTCTACGTCATAATCCTTAGGGAGCTTGACTTCTAGACTTGCTAGATGTAAAAAGAATTTTGTAGAGTCTTGGCCAAGTACTTTTTCTAATAAGCGTTGAAATTTTGGATTATGTTGCATTTGAAGGATCTCTTCCATGGACATTTCTTCATCACTTTCGTGACCATCATGAAAACTTTTCTTGGCCATTTCTATTTGTTTTTGTTTTTGTAATCTAGTTAAGACCATGCAAGGTGGTAAAGAAATGGGATGGAGTGAAAAAGATTTTTGAGCAAGATGCTAGGATGATACAAGGTTTTAGCAAGGTTCTTCTGAGATCTATGTGATATCAAACAAGTTGGGTATACAAAAGCTATAGTCAAAGTAGGGTTGTTAGAAATCCAAATACTTGATGTTGACTAGTCTTATATAAGCCACTAGTAGAGTTCCGAGAGAAAGGATAAGTAACCATTTGATATTGGACACTTACTAGGTTTGTTTGAGTGTTGATTGTGATCTAGAATAATCTTGGTTCTAACCTTGTAGGAATTTGGGAAGATTTGGCGAGATTGTGGATGAAAAAGTAGATACGGTACGAAAAAAGGAAGGAGAAATGGTTGATTTGCAAGGTCTTGATTAGATTTTTTGGAAACTACTCAGATTTGAAATGGCTTTGAAAAATGTTGAAATTTTTTTCTTTTTGGAAGGTATGGTTTATTCTTTGATTTGGATGCACAGAAGTATATGAGCCACAACAGGATTCAAATGCACCAGAAGTCGGGTCAAATGCACAAAAAGTCGGTTCAAATGCGCAACACTAGCAAAGTTTCAAATGCACCACAATAGATGTTAAATGCGCCAAAAGTTAGGTCAAATGCACAATACTGGCAAATGCGCCACAACAGAGTTTAAATGCGTTGAAAGTCAAATCAGATGCGCTGAAAGTCGAATCAGATGCACCATAGTTCGTGGAAAATGCGCAACTCTGGCTTTTGTCTTGTTTTCTCAGAATTTTGGAAGATTTTGGAATGTTTTCAAGATTTTTCTATTTTTGGTTTGAAAAACTTGGTGTTTCTGAATAGTCTGATGTTTAATTATGGCAAAAACACAGCAAACACATAAAAGTTTTTCATGATTTTTATCTCTTTATATTTTTTTTGTATTTTCTAGACTATTTTGACTCAAAACAAGTATAACCTAGGCTGGATATGACAATATTCGTTGAATCCTCTAGTTGTACCACTCAAAGCGTGTAGCTCCAGAATCTGGTAGCACTGGCTCCCCTCCACGGCACTCACTTCTCACGCATACCAGATTTAGGTTTCCTTAGGCTCATACCCACACCAAACCTTAGGATTTTCCCTGCTACCTCTACTAAGAGTCACTTTTCAAGGCCGCTTCAAGAGTTCTGCCCTTTGCATCAACAAATAGGGGTTTTTGGCTTGCTACGCAATTGGTTCTTAGTCAGGGCAACCATTCGAGTGGTTACACATGCGGCGACACTACTCTCTGTTATGGAGTCTCCCAGCCTCAAAGGGTTACGCCTTCGAGGGTTCTGGGGGAGGTTGGTCGTTGGTGTAACACAGCAGCACTCATTGCTTGAGGTTTTCACCTCAAGCACAATTTATTTTAAGTGGCTTGGTAGGGCTTGGCTTTAGCCTATTACCACTCAGGGTCGTTCCCACTTGGACAAGTGTGCATCCAAGGGTAGGTCCCCCTAAAGGTTTAACAAATAGAATGACAAGTCTGGCACTTTGGTCACCCAAATAAGGGGAGAGCATAAGCCTATTATCATTCGCAAGCACAGAATACAATGGTTAATCCAACCTAGTTTAAAATTAGAAAAACTAAATGGGCTACTCTACTTGTGCACTCACACGATTGTTAACTTGGAAGTGATTAAGACATAGCAATGTTCATTTTCTCATTTGTAAAGATAGCAGTGATCTAACTAGGAAAATAATCAGCAATGTAAAGATAGCAAAAGGGTCCAATTACTTTCTTCCTAGTTATGAGCTATGTGGAAGTTGTATGCGATGCACTTGTTTACTTTTCCCCTAATCAGTCTAAATGAACTAGGCAAAGAATCTAAATGACCTATTCTAGCCACTAACCCTGCAAAGATGACCGCTAGCTCAAACACCCAAAATCGAAAAGAAAACCCTAAAAATAGAAAGTAGGATCAAATGCGCCGCACTGCAGTCTAGATGTGCAGAAATAGATAGTGCATGAGGCATTGTACATATGTGCAACTACAGAAGGTAAATGCGCCAAAACCATAGATATATGTGCAATATCGACAGAAGCATCATTTTACAAGTTAAATGCACCAAACTACAGGGTATATGCGCAAGTAGGACGCAGGTGCCGAAATAGGGATCGGATGCGCCGTAGTGGAAGTCAAATGCGCCAAAGTTTTGAATGCACCGTTGTAGAGGTCATATGCATTGTTTGCAAGGTCAGATGCACTGGAGTGTCAGATGTGGCATAACAGGAGTCAAATGCACCAAATCAAAGGGGGTATGTGCCAAATGCTTCTGTCAGAAATCTGTTCGTCACCTGTATGGACCTGTCACTTAGGAAAACTCAGTTTTTGATTAGTTAGAGGGGCAAGGGCCCCACGGTGGGTGCCAAAATGTGATGGGGAAAACAGATTAATCAATTCAATGAATAATAAACCCAATACATCTATGAAATCTGAAAGTAAAAGATTTATTAAAATAAAGCAAAGAACAAATACTTACAACCTTTTACCTTTCTTCTTCCATAGTTCACCTATCTCTTCTTGACCTTGATGATGATGAAGCCCTCAGAAGCGATTGCTCCCTTGCTTGTTGAAGGTGATAAGAATGGAATGGCTGAGATATTCGTGTGATTGAAGATGAGCTTCAACACACTAGTAATGAAGGATATGAAATGCTTATGAAGATGGGGGTGCCAAAGGTGCGCCTGTATCTCTGTAGCATAAGTTTGCTCAAACGATTGATGATGAAATGAAGAAGATTAGTGTTGTATTTATAGAGATGTGTAGAAGAAGATCAATGGTTTAAAAGAAAAGGAAAGGTCAACGGAGGAGGGTTGTTGAGGAACGTGCAACAAATGGAAGAAAGACATGTGTCATTTGAAAAGTAGCTTTGTGAAGTTAACTCCTCTCTTGATGAGGATGAGATTTGATTTTCTTAAATTAGAATTTATTTTTCTAATTTAAGAGAAAGTTTGCTTTAAAGATGCTTTAAAACTACTTTTGCCTTTGTATGACAAGAGGAAAGTATTTTTAGAAGATAAGAATGATTTTTGAAGATAAGAATGCATAATTAAATAAAAAGATTTTATTTAATTATTTTGTAGATAGTTGAGAGGAATAAATAAAATATAGAAATATATTTTATTTCGTGGATATTTTTGAAGAATAAAATAAAATATAAAAGTATATTTTATTTAGTGGATATTTTAGATTTTATTTAAATAAAATTTGTATTTTATTTAAATTTGGAAGAATAAAGGTTTTAATTAAATAATTAAAATTATTTAATTATTTAGCAGAATGAAGGTGATGTATATGAATTTAATTAATTAAATAAATGTGTTTATTTAATTAAATGAGAGGAAATGAATCAGATAAATAAATGAATTTCTTTATTTATTGATAGAAGAATGTGAATGATGAAATAAATATTTAAAATATTTTTTTAAGTAGAGTCATGCCAATTTTAGGTGTATACACAAATCAATCAAACAATTCATCTTGCATCTATCTATTTGAGGTATTGAAGATTTTGATTTAGGTAATGCATTTTCATTTGTTTTATCATTTTCATTTTATCCAAATTTTTCCTTACACACAAATCATACATTGGATTTAGTCCCTCTTGCTAAGGGAAGAAAACTTGTTCCACGTGAGTGGATCTATCAAATAAAATTTGTAGCAGATGGGTCCATTGAAAAACATAAGGCTCGCTTGGTCGCCAAAGGATTCTTCCAAGTTCTAGGGATTGACTTCTTTGAGACTTTTGCATTAGTATCCTAGATGAATTCCATCTGACTTCTACTTGCTATAGCTACAACCCATCATTGGGAAGTTCATCAGATGGATGTGAAGAGTTATTTTCTACATGGTGACCTTCAGGAGGAAATCTACATGGAGAAGCCACAAGGGTTCATTCAGTATCCTTCATTGGTTTGTCATCTTCAGAAATGTCTCTATGGCCTCAAACAAGCTCCTCAAGCTTGGTATGCCAATATGGACTCCTTCCTTCCATCAGTTGGGTTCACTCGATTCCATTCTGATCCGAATATTTACATTTCTATAGAAGGATGATACTCTCACTTTTTTGGTTCTCTATGTCAATGACTTGTTGATCAAAGGGAGACATTCATCCACCATCAAGGTAGTGAAAACTTCTCTACATGATCAATCTCTGATGTCAGACTTGGGTCTTTTATACTAATTCTTACGGATTGAGATCACTTAGTCATGTTTAGGCATCTTCCTGGCACAACCCAAGTATGCACCTGACATGCTCTCTAGATTTCACATGGCTGATTATAAGCCCGCATTGACTCCATTTCTATCCAGGGTAAAACTTGAGGCTAAGTGTTCTTCACCCTTGATTGATAGCACTTTATACCAACATCTTGTGGGGAGTCTCATCTATCTGACTCACATGAGGCCTAACATTTCATATGTTGTGGGCATGGTCTCTGAGTTTATGTAGGAGCCACATAAGTTGCATTGGAAAGAAGCTAAATAGATTCTCAACTATGTTCAGGGCACTCACAACTATGGGATTAATTATTTAGTAGGCATGCATTTTGACTTGGTGGGATACATAGATTCAAATTGGGTAGACAATTCTAAGGATCGCAAGTCTACCTCAGGGTATTGCTTCTCAATTGGTTTCAGTCCAATTTGTTGGTTAAGCAAGAAGCAGTCTGCAATTGCTCTTTCATTTACAAAGGCTAAGTATCAAGGGATGGTTAATGCCACCACTCAAGCCATTTGGCTTTAGAATACTCACACTGAGATTGGCATTTCATTCAAAAAGCCCAAAGTCATCTTTTATGATAATTGAAGTGCAATATAGCTCTCAAAGAATCCAGTCCATCACCAAGGAAGGAAACACATTGAGATACATATGCACTACATTTAGGAGTTGGTTCATTCAAACACCATTGATTTTAAGTACATTCAAACATTGAAGAAAATTAGAAACATCTTCACCAAACCCTTCATTGAGAGCAAGTTCCTTCATCTGTGAGCTTTGTTGGGGGTGCGGCTAGTGTCTACTTCAGGAAGAGCTTCTTAGTCCTTCATTTCACTCTATATACTCTAGGGGTGTTCTTTCTCTCTCTCTCTCTCTATTTAGGGAAAGGGTATTGCTTTATTGGGGGATCCTTCTTTTGTGGGGGAATTCTTTATACATGGGTACCTCATCAGGCTTCACTTGTCGGGACACATATCTTTTCACCCACCTAAGCTACACTAAAGAGGGGTGTTAGTCTAGGTTTTTAATTTTCCTTATGTTAGGAATATTTCTTTTTTCCTACACATATTATTTAAGCTTTCTTAGGTTTATTAGGTGTGGTTAATATGAAGACATGTGGTGAAATACATCAGCTACATGTGTCACTCTCTCCCACACATGGGTAGTTAAGTTACACGTCCTCTTTTGGCTTGTTGTGTCACCTCTCATAACCACTATTTTGTCCTTACCTGAGTAGGTTATGGGGTAGTTGGGTTTCTCACCCTCTTTTGGCTTTATATGCCACCTCTCATAACCTCTCTTAAATTGTCTTCACCTAAGGAGGTTATGCCACATGTTATGTCATTTACCAAGTAAGTAAAACCTCCCACCTTTTATGGGTAAAAGGAGTTAATGCACCTCTTGGATGTATATGCCTATTTTTGTTATATATACAGCACTCTACTCTCACCTTAACTAGTTCAGTAAAAGCTATGTTAGAGTATTGAGAGTATTCTCAAATTCTCTTTCTTTGTCTCTATTTTTTTCTCTTTTCAGTTTCTATCTGCATTCTACTATTTTGATCTTTGATCATCTATTGAATGGAGTGCATGTGATCTATGACCAACATCAGATCTGGGATTGATTCTCACTTTTCTCAAAGAATCTAGCAAAATCAAATTTGTGCAAACTTAAATCTAGATCTTATCCACCATCCTCTAATTTATGGGAAGCTTAAGCATTTGTCTACCTTAATTTCTCTTATAAATTAGCCCCATCAACCTTAGGATAATTGGATTAGGATCCTAGACTACTCCTATGTTAGTAAATTCTAAGGATCCTATTTTTCTTGGAAGTCTTGTCTACCCCAAGTAAAATAATCTGCATTCCCTATTTGCTTAAGTGTCTTAGTCTACCTTAAGTAAGGAGAGGAAAATCTATTTGAAATCCATAAGATCTAGATTAATTTGAGCACTCTTTTGATTTAATCATCCTTTATCAAAACCATCCAAAGTATCCTTCATCCACAATCATTATCAAAAGTATCCAAAGTATCCCTTAATCATCCATCCAAAAACATAATCCAAATTATCCAAAGTACCTCTTGATCACTCATCCAAAAAACATCCATATATCCTATCAAAAAATCATCCATCCATCCATCTTTAGTCCAAAAATTTGAAAATCAATTTCTAAGGTCATAACCTTCACTCACCTATCATCCCAAAACCAATCCATACTTCTTCATTGCATGTGACAAACAAGGTCCAAATCTAGGAAGAACAAAGAAATGGATTCAAATAGACCATGGGGAATGATCCCTACTGATCAAAACAATGTCCCAATAATTTAACAATAAACATCCTATGACAACAATGCTATGATAAATCTGTGGGGAACCCAACAACAACCATCCACTAGCAACAATGCTGATCAAGATGTCATAGACTTTATGCAAGATTCTGACTCCCTAGATTTATTAGACCGCATCCTAAATTTGGATCCAAATAAGTATCTAGAGTTCTTGATCTAAAATTGTGCTAAGGTACCAAACCCACCTTCCACATCTCAACCATCTTCCTTAAACAATGTCTCTAGTACCTCACAACCTTCATCTTCTAACACCACCACATCAACGTCAATCCCCACTTCCATATCTACATCAACTATATCCACATCCACCCCAAAAATTACCCTCAATATCCCTAACAACACAACATACACCAATGCTTCCACAAGCATCCCACAATTTGATACAAACACCATTACCTTAATGACACAACTCTTCTCCCAACCACCACATAATACATCCAACATTCCTAGCAATAACCCTTCACCAAAGTCTACCTTTACCAATACATAATCCCCTATTTCACAACCATGTATCACATCATCTTCTACACAAAACACCAACCAAACATTCCAACAAAACCAAAACCCCCAACAACAACAACAATTTTCACCAAATATCCTCCAACAACTTATCACCTATCATCAACAACAAACCCAAACCCCACCACAACAACAATTGCCTACATTCCTCCAAAACCTCATCCAAAATCAACAACAACAAAACATAACACAACCACCTACCCAAGATTTATCAAGCATTGTTCAAACATTGATCCAAAAAGTGGATGACATGCAACATGGGCATAAGAGAAAATAATACTCATTTGAAGATATTTGCCCATATCCCTTCGATCGCATTATCCCCATACCTCCCTTCCCTAACAATTTTGTAACACCAAAAATTGACAAATACAAAGGGAAAGGGAACCCTAGGGAACACCTTAGGGAATTTTATATCACTTTCTTGGAAGTCTCTTATGATGACACATATCCTATGAGACTTTTTCCCCAAATCTTAGGATGACAAGCCACTGAATGGTTTTCCCATCTTCCCCTAGGTATCAAAACATTCCATGAACTTGTAAGGAAATTTGTCAATCAATTCTCATACAAATTTGAACATGAGGTGTCCATGACAAACCTTTGCAACACTAAACAATGAAATGGGGAATCTTTCACCACCTTCTTGCAATGGTGGAGAAGTCTAGCAAGCAAGATCCCATGTCCCATCCACAAAAACCAATTGGTCACCTTAACCAAGAGATAGGATTCCATGTACAAATCCAATGTACCTTTACCTTCAAAGAGGTTATTGAAAAGGGAACCATGATTGAGAGAGCTCTCATAGCCAAGGGAGCTATCAAAATCTACTGAGAAAAAATGACAACAAAAGCAACAACAAGGTCATTAGTAACAACAATAACAAAAATAACAAGAACAACACAAACAACAACCAATCATACAAGAAACCCCACTTTTGGGGAAAGAATAAAAACACCCTTAACAACACTATCACTGATGTTAAGAGAGTCCAAAATGTACAAACTCCTGCACCATCAAACCCATCAACAAGCAATAATAATGTTAGCATTCCAAAAGGACAACCAAGACAAACCAATGCACCCAAAAGAAAATTCACACCTTTAGGTGAACCAATTGAAAATGTCTTGAGGAACCTTGTGAAGGCTAACCTAATCCAATTACCCTCCATCCGACCATATGATGACAATCAATTTAAAACTTCTTGGTTTAATGAAATGCTTATTGTGAATACCGTAGGGTTGAAGGACATAAAACATCTGATTGCATGAGGTTGAATAATTGCATCCAAGACCTTGTGGATCATAGCAACATTACCATTGTTGAACCTTCTAAAAGATCACCCAATGAAAATCTAGGAGCTTACAAGGATCCAATTCTTGACCACAACAAAGGTAAATCCTCAAGCTCTAATCAAACCTATAGCGTCATCCCTCCTCCCTCTTCTTTCAACTCCATTGTGGGTCGCATAGAAGAATCTCCTATCCAAGTAGCTACCATCACCATTCGAGCTAAAAATCCCATTGCACCATCACTACTCATTGTAGCCGCATATCTAATCGAGGAGCCCCAACTAATGACCAACCTACCACATCCACACCCATAAGCCACCCACCCATAAACAAATACAACCTCCTCAAAGACCTTGGAAAAACACCCACCCAAATCTCCATCCTTGAATTTCTTTGTACATCACCCCTCCACAAAGAAGTCCTTGACAAGGCCTTAATGGAGACCTATGTTCCCAACGACTTGAATGTCAATCAATTCCAAGCCATGGTGGGACACCTTTCATCACCTCACCATCTTACCTTCTCTAAGAAAGATCTTCCCACCACTAGCACATCTCATAATGAATCCCTCCACATCGAAGTCTGCATACATAAACATACCATCAAAAGAGTCTTAATAGATGGTGGCTCTGGCCTCAATATTTGTACTCTCAAACTAATAAAATAATTGGGATATTCTAATATGATCATAGATTCAAGTGAAATCATAACCATAAAAGGATATGATGACACTGAAAGACTATCTGAAGGGGCTATTAAGCTTGCAATTCAGGTTGGATAGAAGATTTGGAGACCAAATGTCAAGTGCTTGATCTTGATCTCCCCTACAATATCCTCCTAGGCCGACCATGAATCAATGCCATGTAGACCATCCTATTGACCTTTCATCAATGCCTTAAGTTCCCATACAATGGCATTGAGGTTACCATTTATGTTGATCCCATCCTTTCAAGTACTGTATCTTCTTGGAAGGACATGACAAAACCTTTTTCCCATATAATAACACCATCAAACCATCTACTTCCAAGCCAAAACCATCCACTTCATACATTGACCCATCCAATATCACATCCACCTACTCACCATGACCTATCCCAGAGATCAAGATCAAAGATAGTGACATAGGGTGTGGAGAATATGACCTGCATGAAACATTTTGTGCATGACAACTTCTACCATCCCCCAAAGCATTTTGTGCACATAAGACAAAGGAAATCTCTATAGTGATCATCAAATGAAAACCGTCTCCAATATTTGAGTGAAGACACTTCATGGAACAAGATATCCTCAAATATGTGTCATCATGGTTATACAGAGATGAAGATGAAGAACAACAAGCTCCTATCCTACCTACTAAGAAATATGGAAAGGGTCTAGATATCATCAAGAACATGGGTTATAAAGGACAAGGTGGTATGGGCCTTCATGAGAAAGGCATTCTTGAACCAATCCAAGCAACAAGGAACCCTATCATCAAGGCCTAAGATACAGAAAACAAGAGTCTACCCCCACGAAACTCGAATATATCTTAAGTGAGGTTGCAAGAGCCTTTTCCCATAATTGAACACACTGGTGAAAAATATTATCAAGACTCTTTTGCTATTTTCGCATAACTATTTGAGTCCTCCATCTGCACCATCTATAGCCTCTCAACCACATCATCAACATCTAATGACCTTCCACTCGTTTATCCCCAACTTATCAATTGGGACCAACAAGGACCTCTAGTCCTATATGTCACACAAAATGATGAATCAATTACCAAATTGATGGGTGTAAGAGATCACATTCCCTTGGTAGACCATAAAGTCAGCTATACCATGGAACTAAAGACATCTGCCTACTTTTGGGAGATGTACACATCTCTTAGTCACAAAAACATAAAAATAAAAATACATCCCCTAGTAAAAACCACTCTATGGTACTTTTGAATAATGAAAAAGTAAAAATAAAGGATGTATCTCCTAGTGAAAACCTCCCTGAGGCACCATAAGATGAGAGAATGGACCTCCCCAAAGTCGTCAAGCTCTACCAAGAATGATCACCAATCCTTGTAGAGGAATCTCAAGAGATGAATCTTGGTACCAAAGAATCACCAAAGATCACCTTTTGAGATTCTTCCCTCACATCGACAGAACAAGAGGCCTTCATGGCATTCTTCAAACAAAGAAGTCATAACTTTGCATGGACATATGCTGATATCCTAGGGTTAGATCCAGCATTAGTGGTCCATCATCTTGCAGTTCATCCTAATGCAAAGCTAGTGAAACAAAATCTTAGAAAAATGAATCCCCAAGTAGCATTGCTTGTCAAATCTGAGCTCAAAAAGCTCCTAGATGTTGGATTCATCCACCCTATTGATTATCCAAAATGGGTGTCAAACATTGTACGGGTAGCTAAAGTGACTGGGGGCATCTGTACGTATTTCAGAGATCTTAACAAAGCATGCCCCAAGGATGAATTTCCTTTACCAAACATCGACATCATAGTCAATCTAATAGCTGGGCATGAAATGTTTTCACTTATGGATGGATTTTTAGGTATAATCAAATCAGGATAGCTGAAGAAGACCAATAGAAAACAACTTTCATTTGTCCATGGGGAACCTACTACTAGATTGTTATGCCCTTTGTCCTTAAAAATGCAGTATCTACCTATCAAATAGATATTACCCTAATATTCCATGACCTATTCCACAACATCATGGAAGACTATGTGCATGATCTATTGGGAAAATCAAAAATAAGAGATGAACACCTGCAAGTGCTAGCTAAAATTATTGACCAGCTAGAAAAATACAAGGTGTGTCTCAATCCAATGAAGTGTGTCTTTAGAGTCACCTCAGGAAAGATCTTGGGGTACATTGTATCAAGACGAGGCATCAAAGTAGATCGAACGAAGGTAAAATAAATATTTGAAATGCCTCTACCAAAGAACTTGAAATAGCTACGTAGCCTTCAAGGGAAACTCTAGTCTATAAGATGCTTCATAGCACAACTAGTGATAAATGCCAGCCATTTCAACATCTCCTCCACAAAAGCATAGCATTTACATGGGATGAAAATTGTCAAAAGGCCTTTGATCAATTAAAGGAGTATCTTGCTACACCTCTAGTTCTCATACCACCAATGCAAGGACAACCCCTATTACTCTACATTTCAACAATAGAGACAGTGATAGGGGCATTATTAGCACAACATGATGATCAAGGAAAGGAAAGATCTATCTGCTATATCAACCATACCTTAGTGGTATGTGAGCTCAATTACACATCTATTGAAAGGGCATGCCTTGTAGTAGTCTTTACATCCCAAGAAATAAGACACTACATTCTCAACCATAAGACAAAGATCATAGAAAAGATTGATCCACTAAAGTACTTATTATCCTAAGCAGCTCTTACAGGATGCATGGCTAAGTGGGTGATGATCCTAAGTGAGTCTGATATTAAGTACATAGAAAGAAAGGCCATCAAAGGATAGGTAATAGTTGATCAGATAGTAGACACACCAATCTCAATAGAGCGTCCACTTCTCTCTGAATTTCTGGATGAGTCAATCTTCACAGTGGCATCTACAACAAAATGGAAAATGTATTGTGATGGATCCTACACACATTATGGCTCGGGGGTAGGAATTCTCTTTATCACCCCTCAAGGCGGTTGCATCCCGAAATCCTACAAAATCACATTTCCTTGCACAAACAATGTAGCGGAATACAAGCCACTTATCACAGAACTTTGAATGGCCATCCAATGGAAAATTGAGAAGCTAATAGTTTATGGAGACTCCTAGTTGGTCATCAAATAGGTCAATAATGAATATAACACAAAGGACGACAAGCTCCTACCCTATAAATGGATGGTAGATGACTTCAAATAATATTTCCATGAAATCCACTTTGAGCAAATCCCAAGGCTCAACAACAAACTAGCAGACACCATGGATACTATACGATCTTTGGTAGACATGAAAAAGAATAGTCAGCGATGTGAGTTTCTCATCAAAGAGCTACAGGTGCTAGCTTATGATGTTCCGCAATCTAAATTAGTGTGTGACATTGTTGGTCCCCTATCCCTATGGTATCAAGATATCTACCAATATCTCCATGACAACATCCTTCCGTTTGGCCTAAAATCCACCCAACAATGAACATTCATTCACTGAACCTCCTAATTTACCCTTATAGAGGACACATTATAATGAAAGAGTCTTGATGGTACCCTTCTAAGGTGTATTGATTCTCGAGAAGCCAAAAAAAACTTATAAGAGGTACATGAAGGTACTTGTGGGGCACACTCGAGTGGACCTACCCTCACCAAGAAGATTATAAGAATTGGGTATTACTGGCCAACCATAGAGAATGATGCCAACTAGTTTGTGAAAAATACCTTCCTTGTTAGCAACACAGAGATTTAATCCATGATCTGTCACAAGAATTGCAACCCATAATGACTCCATGGCCCTTTTCACAATGGGGCTCAATCTCATTGGAAAAATCCATCCACCATCATCTAATGGATATAACTTCATTATCACAGCTACCGAATACTTCACTAAGTGGATGTCCAAGCTATTCCACTCACCTACACTACCAGTATCCAAATAGACAAGTTCATCCTCCACTACATCATATGTCTTTATGGCATTCCTCTCACCATCATCACTACTTGTAAAGGGTAAATTTTGGATAGTTGAGTTTTTAGTAGTTTGTGTGTGTATCCTCCTTTCACCCCTCATATTCAAGAACCTAGGGTCGAGTTGCAATGTACTATCATACCCTAGGTCACTATGAGATGTAGGGAAACTTGAATTTTATGATTTGATTGCCAATTATCTTCTCTTGTGCCCAATTGTGCCTTAAAACCCTAATTATGCAAACATACAAATATCAGAAAATGCTGCTACAGAAAGATGTAAAATAACAAATAATTGTGCACCTATAGTCAAGGACTAGAGAGCGGGTGCCCAAGTCTTGTGCCCTACTTTTTGTTGGGATCTGTAAACAAGATCTACAACCTATTCCTATTGTACCAAAGGTTTTCCCATTGCGGAACTTTGAGGACTAATGAGTGGGCACCCTAGTCCAAGGATCTATTTTCTTCTCTGGTCTACAATTCTGACACTCTATTGTACCCTCCTACAACTTTATTTTGTCTATAGCTTCAACCTGTAACCTATAACCATGAAAACTTTGGGAGGGGGTTGTGGTGTTTAGAGGCTTGTCTCAGTCAAGCCATAGAGAGACATTCAAGTCTTCCAAACACCATTGTCAGATAGAGAGTGCATGCCCTTGTGAGACAGAGGTAAAAACCAAATGATAAATGCTTACAAACACAAATGATATCACCTTGTAGTGAAGATCTCGTGGGAGGAAGAAGCTCTTCATGTCATGAGGAGATGGATTCTCAAATCTGCAAATACAAACACATAGACAACACAAATCTACTCTTGCCACACAATAAAAGCCTTAAATCACCTTTAGAATGCTTAAAGTTCACAATAACAATCTAGTTTACAAATGAATGCCTAAACATGCTTTTATATGTAACTACAAACACTCCCCCCAAGAATTTCATAATTCAAACTTACCGTGTCGACATAGGACCCAAATAATGGTCACAAGATGACACCCAAAATTTGGGACTAACCCAAAATAGGGTAGGACTAGGGCACGAGTGCCCAAGTCCTCCCCCCTACTTTGGGCAAGGTTAGGTTCAAGGGATCCCCCTAGGTCCTATTTGTCAAGACACTTAGGGATCATTTCATTGGGATGTCAAAATATGATGCAAGATGTCCTAAATGCACACTAAAGACTCAGGTGCTAAACCTTATGAGATAAAATCCCCCAAGGAGACATTTTATGATGTTACATTTAGCCCCCACTTTAATGTATGTATAAATGGGAGGCCAATACATTTATTAAAGTACAGTCAACAAGCACAAAAAACACGCCAAGCACAGAGAAGACACGCCAGACACATTGAAGACAATGATAGGCACACAACGCAGAGAAGATAGTTACAGTCACACAAAATAGGGTGAATACACTGAGTGCATAGAAGACACATTAATGCATAGAAGACAGGGATGATCTCTTTTCTTGTCTTTTTCTCATATATGTATGAAATGTAGATGCAAGCATAGGAAAGTAAACACACCTCCCATAATAGAGGATGCACTCATTGCACAGGTCTTTAAACTATATATGGGGTAACACACACAAAACACACCAAACCTCCCATAATGCAAGATGCACTCATTGTGTAGGTCTTTAGACTGCATATTGGGCAACGGACATGCCAAACAAAGCAAGCACGCCAAACACACACTTTGAAGACACGGAGAAAACATGGCAGACAAGCAATAGAGTGTTCCTATTTCTAGGGTCATCACCATCTCAGGCACATTATAGGCACACACTGACGATTGGGCTTCACCACAACAATCACTAAAGACACCCTTAAGGGTTGAGTTAGTCATAGAATCACTCCCCCCTCTCGATGAGGACTTTTGAAAATAACAGGATGGTGCAATCTGCTCCAAGAAATACACCACCCCTACCTTCGTAGAGGGCTTAAGATAAAAAGGATATACGCTATTGGGTTCTCTTTCCGAATCAGTAGAGGGTTTACCAGTTCCAATGCACAGGAAGATTCAGCCAACTAATACAAGAGGTTGCGTGAGTTGCCTCCCCTTCACTTCTAGTTCTGCCGCACCAAGGGGGGTATCCCTATAGCTAAAGATTTCACCTTGACTCACCCAATGATAGAAAGATTTAGCTTTACAACAACAGGCAGAATACTCTCATTTTAGGACCAAGATTTGGGTGATAAATCACAAGGTTGGTAACTTTCTTGGACATATCTAACTAGTTATGGATGAGAGTATGCAGGGGTCCTAATTCTACTCCTACAACTAACGGGTTGGAATAATGAAGGGATTTGAATTTGATGTTTGGATGCAAGACAAGGGTTTTTGGATCATTACTACTACACAAGAAGCAGACCAGTGCCTATCTTAGGGCAAGGAGTCAACTAGACGTATACAAGAGAATGGTTTGACATTGGCATTTGAGTTTCAAGGGGTTAGGATTGGTATTTTCTTTACAAACACCACCCAAGGATAAGTATTTAACTGCCTCTAACAAATATCCTTGCTGACATACAACCTTCTCCATACTTAACCTAAAACAGTTTAATCCACTCCTTGAATGGAAGTTAGAGATCAAACATGTGATACAGAAATCTATATCCTAGAATCTGAGAAACCCTTAGCAACCAGATTCAAAAGAAGAAAATGCATACAACAAATGGAGACAGATAGATAAACACATGCAATGAAGCATTTTTCATATAAACATGACATGAAACTGAACATATGTGCGTGCATTCAGATGCAACTCATAAACTCCAAAAGAGATAGAGCAACCAAGAAAATGCTCTGTCTTTCGTTATTTTTCCCCCAAAAATGCTGAAGTCTTCAACAACCTAAATGAGTAACATAGTTTGCCCCTTATATCAAGACTGTGCACTCAGCAATAATTACATGGCACTTCAAAATTTTGCCAGATACGGCGCACCACAGAATGGCACTCAAATTAATCAATGCAGTAGGGAGAAGGAGGAAAAATAGGTGAGATCAGGAAATATGCAGTCGTTTGGAGATTTTCCTTACAAATCTGATAGGTTGCTGTCAATCATTGACCCATACCACTGTGATTTCACCATTAATGGCCAAACCTACCGAGGCTCCTTGGAAATGTAGCAACTATGTGCTTCTAAAATTTTCCCGCTTGAAAATAGCTGTAGAAACAAAGGAAATCGATCGCCGAAACTTTGAAACTGAGTCGTCGATCTCCCCTCCTATTGCCAAAATCCATGGCCTCAAAACATGTTGAAAAGTCACCCACCAATTAGAATGTGCCACATAGGCACCCTATGCTTCCATCCATGACTTTTCCACCATTAATTTTGCCTTTTTCACCTTTTGCCATTTTCGCCCAATGTATATGCAAAAGCATATACATACAATCACAAATATATGAGGCGGGCCCCAAATCATTATGAATTAAATTGAAAATACATTCAGGTCCATCTTGTATCCCTTCCAGTTGCATATTGCATTGCATATTGTACATACAAATGCAATAGACAACTTGCGGAATTCAAATCATTATGAAACAGATTGGAATTACCTTGAAATCTGGCTTGTACCTATTCTCATTGCACTTTTCATTGTATATCGGCATACAATGCACAATATACACTCTGTTGACACTGGCCACTTTGTTAATCGGATTAGAAAGAATTTGAAATCTGGGCCTTGTATCTCCATTCTTTTGTATATTGGTGTATACAAATGTCATATACATGCAAGCCACAAATGCCAGTGCTGAATTCACCAAATTTGACTATTGAATTGGGTCTGGCTTGCATATCACTCCCTTGTATGTTTGCTTTGTATATCACATATGCAAATGCAAACATACAAGCAAAAACATACATTCATCTGGACTCCTGCCTTTATCAAGTATATTGCATACCTTTTTGGGTCCGGCCAATGCTTCTCAGGAATGTATATTGTACTTGCACATTTCGATATACATTCTGCTTTGTATGCCGAACACATACAAACCTCTTTGTATGCCAGTGGGCCCCACCCATTGTATCACTTTCCTTTGCATGTGCGTCGGCCATCGGGAAGAATGTTGTATGGGTCACTAATGTACGTTGTTTTGCCAATGATGCTTTCCATTGTAGAGAATGTATGTCGGCCCTTTGCATATTTTGCATTGTATAAACCCGATGTACATTCTACCTTGTACAACTTCCTTGTATGCATCCAATGTATCTTTTTCTTGCATGTTTTCCTTTTTATCTAGCCGTTGCATGTCCAGACATACAACACAAATATACAAGCAACCTCCTTATACAAGTGGGGAATATTCCCAGAATCTGTGACAGATTCCTCAATGCATGTACAAGCCCGATATGCATTCAAAATGCATACAATCAATTTATTCACTTTTGAAGCCAATTGAACATACAAACTGACTTGTATGCCCGAATGTACATTTGGACCTGCATGTACATACAAAGACACATGCACATACAACAGTTTTTGCATTTTTCAACTGAGAAGGCTCAAAGACTTAGAGTTTTTTGGATTTTTCAGGAAGGTGCCTACAAAATTAACTGCTTGAAATCTAAATATTTATGTAGGCACCAGCATTGGCTCTATCTAGGGACGCATGCCTCTTGCAGGCATGGCGAGAACCATAGAACTCTGGGATGCAAACCAATCCCTTATCCATTGGGCACAGAGAGTCAAACATTGCACCAACCTAGATCATAAAATACATTTTAAATTTTACTTGGCGGCCCAGGGCCACCAAAAAGGAAAAACCAAAATTTTCCTTTGTCGAATACCTTATTTTCATCTGCATTCACTGGAGCAAGCCTGAAGGTACTACCATTGTTTGCCCACAAACAAACCTTGTCATTTGCATATTCAAACATCTCATTGAACTTACCTCCGTCAGCCTTATGCAAACAACCTTCAACATTAGGCAATATGTGAATGTTATATTTATCAAACAATGCATTTTCTTATGAAATATAACACATATTATCATCTATATCAGCAATATGTATTATAGAATGATCTCCCAACTGGACTGAAAACTGAAAGCACTCAAAGTCCACCATATAGCTAGGCTCATCAAGCCTCATTTTATCATAAGCTGGCATATCAAAGAAGAAGCTTTTACATTCATATTTGTGCACTTCATGCACACAATCATTAGCTACACCAAACATGAATGGCTCAAACTCTGGCACCTCTCTGCAATAACCTTCATGATATATGTTGCTCTCTCCTTCATCAGGATGAAAATCGAAATCCACATCAATAACAATGCCTTGATTTTCATCATACTCAAACAGATCCTCCTCAGCATATGTATCAAAAAGGGTTGATCCAAGTGTTTCATCTTCATTATAATATGCCACTGGTTCATGGGCAGCAAAACATGTATTTTCATTACATGTGGATTCCTTGTGTGGAGGAGTATCTGCCTGTGTGCCATAAGCAAAACTATAATCAAACAAAGAATAATCATGCTCAGCACTACTACTTGTTTCAATCTCTAATTTCTCTTCATCATCTCCATGTGTCTAAATAAAAGGCAATGAATCAAACATGGAATTGCTCCTTTGTTTACATATTTCTTCTCTATCTTGTGCACAATACTCACATTATCTCCACAAACCCACTCAAACAAGTGTTCATTGTTGTCCATAACCTCATCATTGTTTTCAGAACCAGATACCTCAACCTTGAAATGGGAGTCATCATTGATCCTTTCACTGGCATCCTTCATTGGTGAACAACCTAGTTGAGCATTGTTACCAACATTATGTTCGAGCATAGCAACATTCTCAACTTTTGTATTTTCAATTTCACATTTATCTTCAAATGATGCCGTGATCACTTGGTTATTTGCAGCTACACAATTGCTATTCACACCAAAGCTTGTGGATAGGGAATTCTGTATGTGCTCATTCCTTATTTTTTTTGTATTTTCTAAAAACTTGTATGTTGTCTACATACTTGTTATCTTGAATTCCCTCAGCAATGCACTAGAGCCCTTCTCAAAAGCTTCAAAGTATATGCCAATGCAGGTTGAAATATTAGGTCTGAAGCCTTCAGGGATTTGTGAAAGGGTAACTGCAAATCTATGACTAAAATCCATTGTGGGCTCTTCATCTTGTCTTTTAATTTCCATCAACCTTGCAACAAGATCAATAGGTTCTCTTGCAAATTCTTCTCTAAAACAGTCAACAAGTTCATCCCAACAGGCAAAGGTTCTCTTTGGAAAGCTCAAATACCAATCTCTAGCTCTAGCACCAAAGGATCTAACAAAAAACCTCATCCACATATCCTCGTCTCTAAATGAGTGTTTCTCCATGAATTTGTGAAATTTTTGGATATGTGCACCCCCATCACACACACTGTGTCCACTAAATCTAGGCATCTGATTGTAAATTTGAGCAGGCATACTTTCAACTTCATAGTCAACCCATGAGAAATCTAATTGGTCATATAAAGGATCAAGAGGGTTAACAAGAGGTTTAACATTGTGACTGGCAGACACAACTAGGTTACTATTTAACTGAGCCTACCTAGCCTCTAAGGATATCAACCTATTCTTTATCTCTTCAATTTTTTTACACAACATTTCATCCCCCTCTTGGCTAAGTATGGGTGAATACATATTTGGATTCATGAAAATTTCACTTTCAGACATCTTATGTCTGCCTAAGACCTAAGGCTTCCCCTTGTCATTTAACTTATGCAATAAAACAACAAATACAAGTGAGAAGAAGCCATGTACCTTTTCTCATCTAGATGCTGAAGTCTTGAATAGAATATTTTTATCACAACAACATATATCAACCTCTCATGTGCACTGAGAACTTTTTTGCAGAGTCACCACCTCTCCAAAGAGGATAATTTTTTTTTCAAACAACTGAAAGCTCATCAAAGAACAAATATTTTTTTGAGTTCATTCCACTAGCAGAGCACCACTATTCACATGAAAGATCCAGAAATCAACTCCCCAGCAAAGTCACCATTTTGTTCGTGACTCGGATGGGCAAGACTTTACCAGAGATTCCTAGATAATACATTTAATCATGTCCCCAGTAGAGTCACCATTTTATTGGTGAATCGGATGGACAAAGTGTTGATAACTGAGAGGGGGGGTGAATTAGTTATCCTAATTATTTCTTCTTTTGAACTTTCTTATTAATTAATGCAACATTGAATCAAACATAAAAACATTACCATGAAATGAGAAACACATGACACAGTATTTTTGATGTGGAAACCCTATTAAGGGAGAAAACCACGGGGTGATTAACCCAAAGATTATTCTCTGTTAGAAGAATAAGGTATTACAAAATGGCACTTGCCAATTAGGACTCACTACCCGAGCACACTGCTCACAAAGAGGCACACTACCTACAAGGAGACACACTATCTACAAAAGAATGTTATACAATACTTGAACTGATTGGAAGCATCCACATATGCTAGAGTTCAGTTCCGATTAGGCTCAGTACACTGATCTACTGCACTTCATCTTTCCTCTTCTCTTTATTCTACTTTCCTTTCACATGCCGGATCTCTCTAGCTGTTTCTGCTCTGTTCTGCACTTATTCGCACATTCACAACATACAAACACACTTCTCACAACTAAATCCATCGTGCATATATATCCGCACAAGTAATTTCATCACCTTTCTAGTGGGCATCCGGAACAGTCTATTTTCTCACAAACTTTGTTCTGTCGGCTGAATCCTTGCTCACCAAGCAATGCGGATCAAGCATATACTTGTAGATATCATTAATCATGTTGGCCAAACATGATTCATGCCTTCACAACCTTTACCATCAATAGTAATGCATCCAGAAAGTAGTCTGATGTTCTGTCAGTTAGTTCTTCCTTTGTTCTCACTGTCACTCAGGAATTCGGTACTCAACTATTCATATCTTTTTCTTGTCCATCACTGAAGGCTAAATCCTTGGAATATACCACTCAAGGTAGTCCTCTTAATTTCCCCAAATCCACACTGCACCAAGACACTTCCTCTGAGAGATCCGGACCAATCTGTCGAACCTTGCCACATGCTCTGTTCTTGTTCACCGGACCACAACAATCTTCATTCTGACTTTCGGTAGAGACACACCATGACTTGCGGATATGTGGGATGACCTTTGTTGCCATCAATGACAACAACCATGAATACATATAGTGTCTCTTGCCAACAATCTCCCCCTTTGGCATTGATGGCAATACTTAGTGAAAAATGACTAAGTGTTTACACTGTGCTCCCCCTTGGATGATGCTCTATCTTTATATACAATTTCCGGAACTCCCCCTTAGTTGGATTCCTCATTTTTCACTGCTCCTCACTCCCCCTTTGACATCAATGGAAAAGGGTAGGGTCCGTACACCAAAATTTTCAAAAAATTTACTATACTTAGCCGCATGTTACATACTCACATAAACTGAAGCATGTCTGCAAAGGATGTCTTCAATTGGATCAGTTCTGTAGCCCAACTTTGCTTCATTCTATCCAAAATTGAAATGTGACCACTCAACAAAAATGTAAAAGCTTCTGCCCTCTTGAGATCTATCAGATCATTTGTTTGGACGGTAGTCTGAGCATCACTGATGGCCTCATGCATAGTTTCTAACTTAGGGATTATAATCCTTCTAAGTTCTCCCATCCGGTTAGTTATAGTATTCCTTTCCTTCTCAAAGTTCTTTATTGCATTTGTGATTGCAATAGTTTGACATTCTTGATTTACTATGGAGGAAGAGAGAGGATCAAAACTTTGAGACAAACTTTGTAGTTTGTCCTGTTCCTCTTTTATTTTCTTATCAATTTCTGTTGTTGCCTTTGACCAGGAGATGCAAAATTTATAAATGTCACCGCCATCTTTAAGAGCATTTTCTAAGCTCTTTATTCCAATACTCATATTTCTCCTATCATTAGAGATTAATCCTAGTACTTCTGACAATCTCTTATCCAAAAACTCCTTCCGGACCTTTTCTTCAGCTGATTTTTCTAGAGAATCAAAATGTGTATCAACACTACTGACTAAGGTTTTGAGATTACCAGAAGAGGAGGCTGTCGGATCTATCTTGACTGATGGCATAATTTTTTCAAGCACTCTGGAAGCAGCCTCTATCAACTCACAGTCTTCCATATGAGACTTTAGGATTTTTTCATTTGCCTTAGCATTTGCAAATGAAGCTATCTTCATTGTTTGTACTGGAGAGAGGGAGTCAAATTTGAATGGACCTTTTAGAAGCTCCGGTTTATCAATCTCTATTGCTTCTTGGATTAGAAATTTTTGAACAGTTTGTGCAGTGTCTCTTACTGGAGACAGATTTTTCTTCTCTTCTACAGTTTTGTCCTTTGGAATCTTTTCTCCTTCCACATTCTTACCACTTTCAGTTGTGGTTTTCTCTGTTGGGGTCTTCTCTTTCTCTGCATCCTTGGTATTGTCAACCTCTTTTTATTTTACTGCTGCTTCTTTCTCCTGTATTTTCTCTTTTTATTGGGATCTGGAGACTGTAGGAGAAGCCGGAGGAGAGATATTAGTCTGTTCAAGGGGCACTTCTTCCGGAGCAGATGGTTCCAAGTCCATAGCTGTTTCTGCACCTAAGTCCTCTACAACAGGAAGATTAAACCTTTTGAAGGCCTTCCGAAGGATCTCTTCTGTCTCTATGGCCACCTTGTCAGTCTCACCAAGCATGAGTTGATTCATTCTTGCTTTACTCCTGAACTCATCTTTGTAGTCTTTGAATAATATGTTCATTGTCTTGGGATCAATTTGAGGATATAACTAAATAGCTATCTGCTCCCGGATCTCAAGATCTTTTGCCTGAGCATTATTCTTTCTTATTTCTAATTCCTTTTCTAGGCTTTTAGGAATTAGAGATATGATCTCAATGAAAGCCTTATTGTATATGTTCAGATACTTGACTATGGCTTCCTGCAGAATCTTTTGGTCAGCCTCATTGTAGTTGTCATAGAATTCAGTCATTGGTTGAAGGTTTCCATCCACCGTGACTGACTTGATTACACTCTCTAGAGATAGGGTGGGCTTTTCAACAAATACCTCTGCCATTTCTTCCTTGTCTTGGCCTGTGGAGGGTTTACCGGATCCTTTCTTCTTCTGCTTCTTTATTTCTTTTACTCCCTCATCTGACTCAGTTTCCTCTTCATCCTTTTGGCTTTCATAAGCCCTTGAGGCTTTTGTCTTAGATCTTTTACCAGATGCCTGGACTTCTGGTTTTGAGATTTTGGTTCTGACAGGTGTAGATCCTTTTGATGATCTGGTCTGAGTTGAGGTTTCCACCGGAGCACTTTTCTTGCTTTTCTTTTCTGCCTCTTTCTTTTCTTCCTTAGCCTTTCTTCTCTTTTCCTGGTTGGCATCAAGTGCCTCCTTTGGGATGCCTAGGCCTTGAGCAATATGCTCTACTTCTTTTCTCACTTTCCTCTTAATCTTAGGTTCCCTGAGTTCCACATGGATCTTCACACTCAGCTCCTCAAAGGTTCTGAACCTTTCTGCCTTTGGATCTTTGGGCTGACTAAGCATGTGTTGAACATGCAGCTCCACTATTTGTTCATCCACTTCATACCCCATGGGCATGATCCACACAGTTCTTGGTTCAACTGCCTCCATTAGACACTGATCTGTTTCTACCATAAAACATACTGTGTCTTTGTACTTTTCAACAAGAGATTGGGGTATTCTTTCTCTTGCATGCATCATGCTCTGGAAGTTCTTGAAATATCCCCATAGAGCTATTTTTCTTGCTTTGGCATCCCCAAGTCCATGCAAATAATCTTTGATTTGGATGGCAACTGGTCTGTCATTTTGCCATATCCATCCACTGGATCCGGGAAGCTCATTCATGTAATAAAAGAAGAGACAAAGGATCAAATTGCCATACTTGAAGGAGTTTTTCTTGTCCTTCTTGATCTTCTGCAGATTTTCAAAAAGTTAGTTTACAAGAAGCTCACACAAGTCATAGTCTGCATTCTCCTTTAGCATTTGATAAGTTGTGTAAATTGCAGTTCCCGGTATTGAATTTTCCCTACTGGAGTGATAGATCTTGTAGCCAATTATCATAGATGAAAATTTGACATCCAGTTCAGTGATGTCTTCAACTGTCATAGCTCTCTTATCAAACTTAGATCCGGTTGCATCACTAACTATCTGATTTTTGACAGACTTGAGAACAGGTAATCCACCGGATGAGTGCAGACCAGTTACAGCCCTAATTGCATCTTTGGTGATCTTGAAGGGCTTGTTCAACCATAGGAAGTTGTCATGCACTCTACTTAGTACATACCGGACCCATTCATCTTCTTCAAAACAAGGGAAATGGATGCATTGTGCAAAGTGTTTATCCTGGATGGCTTTGTACTGAGGTTTAATCTCAAAGGAGTCATCTATCAATTGTTTGTGATAGATATCCATCAATTTTGATTCTCCAAAGTCTTCAAAATTTGCATGAATGTAAACCCTAATGTCCTCCGTATGCAATACACCATGCGGAACACTAGAGAAGGCTCCTAGTGGATCTACCTCCAAAGATTTGTATGGATGTTTCTTGAATGTGGGGCGAGGTCTATTAGAGATTTTAACTATATTCGGAGTAGCCATTTCTTAATAGATTTGCAGTAAGATATCGAAAATGGAAAATACCTTATGCGCCTTCGATTGCACAGAGTGGTTGGATTGATTTCTATATGTAATGACTTCGGCAGGAGATCTTTGGTGAGCTTGATGAATCTTGTTGCAGAGCTCCATTTTTCACTTCTTCTTGAGTGTAGAATGAGAAAGTGATTTATGAGAAATCCCTTATATTGCTCCGCAAACCCTAATATTTGATGGCAATAAATGCTTGACCTACATTATTCCGGTTGGCCTTATTCAGTTAACTTGAAGAACCAGATTAGTCCTGATCTATGAGCATCATGCGGATCTTCCAACCATGAACAAATCAAGATGATATATCACAAGGACATCCCAAATATTCTGTCCAATCCGCAGAATAAGATAATGCACTTCCGGATCTCTCCAGACCTTTTTGTAATCCTCTGTCATTCCGGAGCATCTCCCGGAACAGGTCTTACTTGATCGGTCACAACTTCCTCACATCTTCATGCGGACCTCTAAAATCTTATCTGAATCATCTCAAGACTTATATCTACAAGCCCTTTACTCCGCATCTTGTGCCACATCCGGCACCACTTGATTGGCTTGGGGAACAGGATTTTCTTTGAGACTCCCCCTGAGCTAGAGCTCACCTTTTAATTTTTGAAAGGAATATCAACACCAGAGTCTGGTGCTGATCCAACCTCTACATTCTCTGAACTTTTCTTCACCCAAATCTTGTTCATCTAATTCCTAACTTCATCTGCATTCATCTTTTGTTTACCCTTGTCTTGATTCTGATTATACACCGGACCTCTTTTGTCCTGATTCTTGCTTCTACAGACTTTTGTATTATCACCGAACCTATTACAGATTTGGCAAATAACATTTCCTTGCATATTTGACTGATAACCTCTTGATCTGCATTGATTAGCCATATGACCTACTCTATTGCATGCAAAGCATCTACCATTAAATGATTTATTTATTTGCATATTTCTGCATTCATGGGACTTGTGTCCATACCTTTTGTAGTTAAAGCACTATCCGGAGAAGGATAAGTTAGTCTAATTCATTCTCTTTCTACACTGATTAGCTTTGTGACCAAAGTGATTGCAGCTGTGGCAGTATCCATTGAAGGATGGATATCTTTGAGCATTGGGCTATCTTACCGGAGGTCTTCTAGGCCTATTCCTTGGATTTTCTAATCCAAAATTCTTTTGACCGGATCCAGAGCTTTCTCCTTTCTCATATCCCAAACCATACTTGTCATTTGCCCTCTTTTGACTTCCAAGAAGAACTTCAAGTTGAGCAGAACTTATCTTGAATTTTTCTTTGTATTCATTTGTTGTTTGAAGATCTCTTTTGAGAGAGACAATTTGATCCTCAAGTTTTTCTTCATTATCTTTGGCATCTTCAAGATCAGATTCAAGATGTCTGATGATCCTATCCATCTGATGGCAATCTTCTGATTTCTCTTTAAGAGATTGTCTTAGATTGTCTTCAGTTTTTCTTTTCTCTTCAATCTCTTGAGTAAACTTTATAACTCCTGATTCCATTTCATGTCTTACCATAATGACTTCTTTTGATAACTTTTCACATAACTTGGTTTTCTCAGTCAATTCTTCATTTGTATTACTTGCTTCACTTTGTCTTGCCAATTGTTGGAGCAGCTCCTTTCTCTTTTTCATAGAGACACTTAGTTTGTCCTTTAATTCTCTCATGAATTCATTAGCCTGTTTGAGTCTTTCCTTTAATTCATTGACTTCAGAGTTTGACTGTTCAAGATCCTCAAGGGCAGTCTTGAGTTGCTCCCTTAAACCATATGCATCCATTTGAATTCCCAGATCTTCCTCAAGCTGTTAGGCTCTATTAGGAGGAACTTGGCTCTGATACCAATTGTTGATAACTGAGAGGGGGGGGTGAATTAGTTATCCTAATTATTTCTTCTTTTGAACTTTCTTATTAATTAATGCAGCATTGAATCAAACATAAAAACATTACCATGAAATGAGAAACACATGACACAGTATTTTTGACGTGGAAACCCTGTTAAGGGAGAAAACCATGGGGTGATTAACCGAAAGATTATTCTCTGTTAGAAGAATAAGGTATTACAAAATGGCACTTGCCAATTAGGGCTCACTGCCCGAGCACACTACTCACAAAGAGGCACACTGCCTACAAGGAGACACACTGTCTACAAAAGAATGTTATACAATACTTGAACTGATTGGAAGCATCCACATATGCTGGAGTTCAGTTCCAGTTAGGCTCAGTACACTGATCTGCTGCACTTCATCTTTCCTCTTCTCTTTATTCTACTTTCCTTTCACATGCCGGATCTCTCTAGCTGTTTCTGCTCTGTTCTGCACTTATTCGCACATTCACAACATACAACCACACTTCTCACAACTAAATCCATCGTGCATATATATCCGCACAAGTAATTTCATCACCTTTCTAGTCGGCATCCGGAACAGTCTATTTTCTCACAAACTCTATTCTGTCGGCTGAATCCTTGCTCACCAAGCAATGCGGATCAAGCATATACTTGTAGATATCATTAATCATGTCAGCCAAACATGATTCATGCCTTCACAACCTTTACCATCAATAGTAACACATCCAGAAAGCAGTCTAATGTTCTGTCAGTCAGTTCTTCCTCTATTCTCACTGTCACTCAGGAATCTGGTACTCAACTATTCATATCTTTTTCTTGTCCATCACCGGAGGTTAAATCCTTGGAATATACCACTCAAGGTAGTCCTCTTGATTTCCCCAAATCCGCACTGCACCAAGACACTTCCTCTGAGAGATCCAGACCAATCTGTTGGACCTTGCCACATGCTCTGTTCTTGTTCACCGGACCACAACAATCTTCATTCTGACTTTCGGTAGAGACACACCATGACTTGCAGATATGTGGGATGACCTTTGTTGCAATCAATGACAACAACCATGAATACATATAGTGTCTCTTGCCAACACAAAGATAATACTTTTAATTCAACATCCCCAGCAGAGTCACCATTTTGTTGGGTTCTCTTTCTGAATCAGTAGAGGGTTTGCCAGTTCCAATGCACAAGAAGATTCAGCCAACTAATACAGGAGGTTGTGTGAGCTACCTCCCCTTCACTTTTGGTTCTACTTCACCAAGGGGGGTATCCATATAGCTAAAGATTTCACCTTGACTCACCCAATGACAGAAAGATTTAGCTTTATAACAACAGGCAGAATACTCTCATTTTAGGACCAAGATTTGGGTGATAAATCACAAGGTTGGCAACTTTCTTGGACATATCTAGCTAGTTATGGATGAGAGTAAGTAGGGGTCCTAATTCTACTCCTACAACTATCAGGTTGGAATAATGAAGGGATTTGAATTTGATGTTTGGATGCAAGATAGGGGTTTTTGGATCATAACTACTACACAAGAAGTAGATCGGTGCCTATCTCAGGGCAAGGAGTCAACTAGACATATACAAGAGAATGGTTTACAATTGGCATTCAAGTTTCAAGGGGTTAGGATTGGTATTTGCCTTACAAACACCACCCAAGGATAAATATTTAACTGTCTCTACTTACAAATATCCTTGCTGACATACAACCTTCTCCATACTTGACCTAAAATAGTTTAATCCACTCCTTGAATGGAAGTTAGAGATCAAACATGTGATACAGAAATCTATATCCTAGAATTTGAGAAACCCTTAGCAACCAGATTCAAAAGAAGAAAATGCATACAACAAATGGAGACAGACAGATAAACACATGCAATGAAGCATTTTTCATATAAACATGACATGAAATTGAACATATGTGCAAGGTGCATTCAGATGCAACTCATAAACTCCAAAAGAGAGAGCAACCAAGAAAATGCTCTGTCTTTCATTATTTTTCCCCCAAAAATGCCTAAGTCTTCAACAACCTAAATGAGTAACACAGTTTGCCCCTTATATTAAGGCTGTGCACTCAGCAATAATTACATGGCACTCCAAAATTTCACCAGATACAGAGCACCACAGAATGGCACTCAAATCAATCAATGCAGTAGGGAGAAGAAGGAGGAAAAATAGGTGAAATCGGGGAATCTACAGCCGTTTGGAGATTTTCCTTACAAATCTGGTAGGTTGCTATCAATCATCGACCCATACCATTGTGATTTCACCATTAATGGCCAAACCTACCGCAGCTCCTTGGAAATGTAGCAACTACGTGCTTCTAAAATTTTCCCACCTAAAAATAGCTGTAGAAACAAAGGAAATCCATCACCGAAACTTTGAAACTGATCGTCGATCTCCCCTCCTATTGCCAAAATCCATGGCCTTAAAACACGTTGAAAAGTCACCCACCAATTAGAATGTGCCACGTAGGCACCCTGTGCTTCCATCGCTGACTTTTCTGCCATCAATTTTGCCTTTTTTGCCTTTTGCCATTTTCGTCCAATGTATATGCAAAAGCATATGCATACAATCACAAATATACGAGGCAGGCCCCAAATCATTATGAATTAAATTGAAAATACATTCAGGTCTAGCTTGTATCCCTTCCACTTGCATATCACATTGCATATTGCACATACAAATGCAATATACAACTTGCAGATTTCAAATCGTTATGAAACAAATTGGAATTACCTTGAAATCCATCTTGTACCTATTCTCATTGCACTTTTCATTGTATATCGGCATATACAATGCACAATATACACTCTGTGGACACCAGCCACTGTGTTAATTAGATTGGAAAGAATTTGAAATTTGGGCCTTGTATCTCCATTCTTTTGTATATCGGCGTATACAAACGCCATCTACATGCAAGCCACAGACACCACTGCTGAATTCACCAAATTTGACTATTGAATCGGGTCCGGCTTGCATATAGCTCGCTCGTATGTTCACCTTGTATATCGCATATGCAAATACAAACATACAAGCAAAAACATACATTCATCTAGACTCCTTCCTTTATCAAGTATATTGCATACCTTTTTGGGTCCAGCCAATGCATCTCAGGAATGTATATCATACTTGCACATTTCGATATACATTCTTCTTTGTATGCCGAACACATACAAACCTCTTTGTATGCTAGTGGGCCCCACCCATTGTATCACTTTCCTTTGCATGTGCGTCAGCCGTTGGGGAGGCTGTTGTATGGGTCGCCAATGTATGTTGTTTTGCCAATGATGCTTTCCACTATAGCGAATGTATGTCGGCCCTTTGCATATTTTGCATTGTATAAACCTGATGTACATTCTACCTTGTACAACTTCCTTGTATGCATCCAATGTATCTTTTGCTTGCATGTTTTCCTTTATATCTAGCCATTGCATGTCCAGACATACAACACAAATATACAAGTGGGGAATATTCCCAGAATCTGCGACATATTCCTTAATTCATGTACAAGCCCAATATGCATTCAAAATACATACAATCAATTTATTCACTTTTGAAGCTGATTGAACATACAAACTGACTTGTATGCCCGAATGTACATTTGGACCTGCATGTACATACATAGACACATGCACATACAATTGTTTTTTGCAATTTCAACTAAGAAGGCCCAAAGACTTAGTGTTTTTTGGATTTTTCAGGAAGGTGCCTGCGAAATTAACTGCTTGAAATCTGAATATTTATGCAAGCACTAGCATACGCAATATCCCACCTCCACAGAGGGCTTAAATGATTGATTGATTGATTGCAAACAAACTTAGAGTGCAGGAAGTACTCATTGCACTAGTCTATAAATTGCACCTGAGGACAAGCACATTGCTAACATCTACAACAGGCAACTTAACTTATATATGCCCCCACCTTAAGGTGGTTGATATCATGCATTGATATTGAGTATGTTAAGGTAGGAAGGAAATACACAAGGGAACACAGACTTTTACAAAGCCCATGCTCCCTAGAGGTGACATATTGTACTTTACGATTGCCAAATGTTCCCATAAACACATCCCTGCAAGAAAAATGTTAGTGTCTACAAAATCATGATAAGCAACAACATCAGTGCATATGATTAACCACTCAAAGAGCCAAGGTTATACTATGAATTTGGAGTTCAAGGATAACTATGGGGCTATATAATGAAGATCTCTGAATTGAGTACCACCAAGGCTTGATTCAAAGACAAACAAAGTGCACAGAGCATCAGTATTGTTAAAGTTTGTAAGTGAGATAAAGATCATCAAAAATCACTATGCATAAAGCATAAGTGCTTCTACTAGCCAAGCTGATGTGGAGGAATGGGCAATATCTTACTAAACAGGGCGAACAACCCATTAAAACCCACCAACTTAGGGTTTAGGCTTCATTTTCTTCAATAACCCCTTACTTAAAACCACATAATACCAAAATATGCTTCCATTTTCTCATCGGCCAGACCTAATCTATCGGCCACCTCCTAATTTCTTTCACTGACATGCTATTCTATCTGATGGTTAGAAACCATCACTCAGACTTATACTGTTGGGGTGACTCCTCCATTGTCCTCTGATATACATACTTACGCCGATGGACTCAAAGGCTCCTTAAAACTACACTGTCGGTGAGACACACATCTTCGGTCAAACATTTCTCAACCTCGCCGATGGGAACACTTACGCCGATGCACTCCTTCTATCAGCAGGACCCATTACTATCAGTGAAGCCTCTAACAAATTCCCCAACGGTGCATTTCACGCCGATATTTCTTGTCGGCGATACCTCACTACAATCTTTCCGATTGGTATGACCTTCAACCATCGGCCCACGATTAATTTCTTAGCCCGATACTTATGCTCATGTCGATGCCTTCAGCCAAGGTTGCTATCGATGAGACTTTCACTGTCGAATGGACATAATTTCCTTAAGCCGATGCCTTTGACTCTCGCCGATGAACCTTTACCTTGAACCATTTCATTGAACCGTTTTATTGAACCACTGCCTTGAACCTTTCGGTTGAACTGTTACTTTGAACCATTCGTTCGAACTGTTTGCTTGAACCAAATGAACCTACGAGTTCATTTAACTGTTGAACTCGTGAACTTCGTTGAACCATTTCTTTGAACCAGTTCAGCACGATGGTTCACTCCGATGGTTCAACGGTGACGTTTGCCGCGACTTAACACTTCAGCCAAACAATCATCTCCTCAGCTCGATGCCAAGGTTCACACCGATGCACACAGAGATTTCTTTCTACGATCACTTCTATATATCTCACGAGGCTTTCTTCTTTTCCCATTTGGTTGTAACTATCTTCCACAATACTGTTGCCGTTTTCTGCAACTAAACACACACACAGATTTCTAATCTATGCTGCAACTACGTAGATTTCTTACTATAACCATACAGACAGACAAATTTCTGGACTAAATCAAATGGAAGGAAATTAAAACCTAGGAAGTCATTCCACTGGTTTCGGTGGAAGCCTCAACCAGTGGAATGGTCCCAAACCAAAAACACTATGACAAGACCAAACCAAAAATCTTTTGTTTTTCTACTCAGAAATTACAAACTGTTTCTTTTTCTTTTCTTGTCTTCTCCCTCTCTCTTCTGTCTGTCCTCTTCAAGCACACACGCTTATAAAGAACCTAGCCAAGGTAGTTACACTTCAGTGGAATCTGAATCGATTCATCACCTCTGCCATCCGTTACAAGACAGTTACAACTCAGATAGTTACTATACTTCCTATCCGTTTACAATAGGTGCCATGTGGCTTACAATATGGGACACATTGGTCCAAATCAAAACAATTGGCACTAGGCCTTACAATAATTAAAATGATAATAGGGGGCTTCTTGATGGTAATGGGGTGCTCCTGCACCATACTTCCAGACTTGAAAAATTTCCATGTCCCATGGAAATGCTCGATGAGAACTGCAACAACTCTGTTCTCTTGGTGTCTTCAACTTGATGCCTCTGCTACTTGTACCCTTCAACTGTGACTCCTCTCAATGGAGTTAAACTGGCTGCTCCTCAAGATGCTGCTATAAGTCCAACCTTAATGTTGTACCAACACTTCTGTCCCTCACCTGGGAGTCCTCGCTTGCCTCTCTCCCAAGGACTTTTGGTGACACCCACTGGACCTTCTTCTCAGGCCCTTGAACCATCTCCTATGGTTCCATGACAGATCTCTTATCTGCCTGCTTGTAGCTTGTAGACATGCATCTGCAACCACAAATATTAGCAAACCAAAACACCAATCTCTCACTTCACTTCCCAGAGCTTTTGCTAGCTCTAATACCAATTTGATGCGGAGGAACGGGCAATATCTTACTAAACAGGGCGAACAACCCATTAAAACCCACCAACCTAGGGTTTAGGCTTCATTTTCTTCAATAACCCCTTACTTAAGACCACATAATACCAAAATATGCTTCCATTTTCTCATCAGCCAGACCTAATCTATCGGCCACCTCCTAATTTCTTTCACTGACATGCTATTCTATCCGATGGTTAGAAACCATTGCTCAAACTTATACTATCGGGGTGACTCCTCCGTTGTCCTCCGATATACATACTTACGCCGATGGCCTCAAAGGCTCCTTCAAACTACACTGTTGGTGAGACACACATCTTCGGTCAAACATTTCTCAACCTCGCCGATGGGAACACTTACGCCGATGCACTCCTTCTATCGGCAGGACCCATTACTATCGGTGAAGCCTCTAACAAATTCCCTGACGGTGCATTTTACGCCGATATTTCTTGTCGGTGATACCTCACTACAATCTTCCCGATCAGTATGACCTTCAACCGTCAGCCCACGATCAATTTCTTAGCCTGATACTTATGCTCACGCCGATGCCTTCAGCCAAGGTTGCTATCGATGAGACTTTCACTGTCGGATGGACATAATTTCCTTAAGCCGATGCCTTTGACTCTCACCGATGAACCTTTACCTTGAACCATTTCATTGAACCGTTTTATTGAACCACTACCTTGAACCTTTCGGTTGAACTGTTACTTTGAACCATTCGTTTGAACCGTTTGCTTCAACCAAATGAACCTACGAGTTCATTTAACTGTTGAACTCATGAACTTCGTTGAACCATTTCTTTGAACTAGTTCAGCACGATGGTTCACTCCGATGGTTCAACGGTGACGTTCGCCGTGAATTAACACTTCGGCCAAACAATCATCTCCTTAGCCCGATGCCAAGGTTCATGCCAATGCACACAGAGATTTCTTTCTGCGATCGCTTCTATATATCTCACGAGGCTTTCTTCTTTTCCTGTTTGGTTGTAACTATCTTCCACAATATTGTTGCCATTTTCTGCAACTAAACACACACACAGATTTCTAATCTATGCTGCAACTATGCAGATTTCTTACTATAACCATACAGACAGACAGATTTCTGGACTAAATCAAACAGAAGGAAATTAAAACCTAGGAAGTCATTCCACTGGTTTCGGTGGAAGCCTCAACCAGTGGAATGGTCCCAAACCAAAAACACTATGACAAGACCAAACCAAAAATCTTTTGTTTTTCTAGTCAGAAATTACAAACTGTTTCTTTTTCTTTTCTCCTCTTCTCCCTCTCTCTTCTGTCTATCCTCTTCAAGCACACACACTTATAAAGAACCTAGCCAAGGTAGTTACACTTCGGTGGAATCTGAATCGATTCATCACCTCTGCCATCCGTTACAAGACAGTTACAACTCGAATAGTTACTATACTTCCTATCCATTTACAATAGGTACCATGTGGCTTACAATATGGGACACATTGGTCCGAATCAGAACAATTGGCACTAGGCCTTACAATAATTAAAATGATAATAGGGGGCTTCTTAATGGTAATGGGGTGCTCCTACACCACAAGCGTTGGATAAGATATACAACCCCATCATCATATTAGGAACTAAGTCCAATTTTTAATTTCTCACTAAAGGGACGCTAGGTCTGCATCAGTATAAATGTTTTTCATCATCCGCCCACTAGATAGAAACACTAGAGGAAGGGAAACAATAAATAAGAGAGGAGAAACAAGTGTCTTAGGGACAGTCACGTAGGAGGGTGCCCCCAAGTCACCAACCACAATGCTATGTCCATAAGACACAACACACAACAATGAAATTAGAGAGAGAGAGAGGCAATATAGAAGAATGATGATACAAATAGAATAAGGTCACAATAGAGGCGGTCTCCTGGTATCCCGAACCTTACGAGAGAATCAAGGGTCATCCCAGGAGACCTAAACAACACATAATACATCATGGGGGAAGCACATCACAAGAGAGATACAGGTTAGAGATACTTACCTGTAGAGAGGTCCATGCTAGAAATCATCAACAATTAAATCATTCTCTTTCAAATCACAAACATAAGCTACAATTGCCATGTTTTGTCATTATTCTTTTGTTTATTCTTAAATTCTTCATGGTTTGATTCAATGTTAGGTGGAATGTTTTCTTGTTGAAGTTCATTAGTACACATATTCTCTATCCTCTTAGGTGGTGGGAGAAGAAAATTATTTTGAGTGGTCTTAACATCCATCCTTGAGGGATTTAATGTGAGGGACTTCTCATCCACTAGTGCTACATCCTTAGTGATGTCCAAATGACATGAATATTCAAACAAAGGAGGGACGTTAAAGGTCTTCTCTTCCTTAGTGAAATTCAAGGTGTGTGAACAATCAACTGAAGGAAGAAGATTGATGGGATGATCCATATAGGTTTCATGAACTAGGGTAGGATAACCTATGGAATCATTATCATCATGTTCTTTAGCTATTAATTTCAAAGTATTGGCAAAAAAAGGATTTTCACTCTCATCTTTCTCATGAGTATTCTTAGAGATGAATTTAGTTAAATCTTCTAATATCAAAGGATACACTCCTATGAATAGTGTGAACCTATTAAAATCATGTGTATAACAAAGTAATTGCAGCTCATATTTAGAACATATAGAAGCATCAATACCACTTATAGAAGCTATGTGCTCTAGAACATGAGGATTCTCGTTAGTGAAATTAGAGAAATTTTCAAAATATAGGATATAATCATGCAAATATTTCAGAGATGAATAACATGAAGATGCCATAATGAGATGCCAAATCAGATTTTAAAATCTTTTCAAATTTGATGCAAAAAATAAGTGCAAAACTATGTGCAAAATTGACCTAAAATGCTTGATTTTTGGTACTTTTTCAATGCAAATAAGTGAAAGAAAGGTGTTGTAAGGATTTTGATCAGGGGAAGAAATTTATATGTCTTATATCAGTCCAATATAGAAATAATATCCTTCACAACACACTCTTGATGCAAATCTAAGATGATGATAGGCCAAAACCTAGTGAAAATACACTAAAATATGTGATTTTTTCACCAAATCTTAATGTAAAAGAGCATGACAAAGGGTATTGTGAGGAAAATGATAATGGAAATAAAATTATATCAGTAATTACAGCCACCTAATGCAAAAATATCCATCACAACACGTTTATAGTGCCACTCAAGGTCAAATCCTAGTGAAAATATAGCAAAAATAGGTAATTTTTCACTCAATTCCAAGACCTAGAAAAATAGGTGTTGTAAATAATTTTAGGAGGTGGAGAAAATAATAGCAATTATATCAGTCACATCAATCCATAAAAATTTTCACAACATGGTTGGAGTACAAACTAGGCCAAACCCTAAGGCAAATATAGCAAAAATATGTAATTTTTTACCAAATTTTCAATACAAGAGGCCAATAACAAGGTGTTGTAAATAATTTTAGGAGGGGAAGAAGATATTACCCCTAATATCAGACAATTAGTGCAAAAATATTCTTTACAACACTCCTATAATGCAAGTTTTGAGTCGATAAGGCCAAATCTAGTGAAAATCAATGTTTTTCAAGCCCTAGGTTTGAGATCTTGATGTAAAATGCTATATGAATGTTTGGAAAGATGATATATGATGAAAATTACATTCTCTTAGATCTAAAAATGATTTCCATGCTCTAACATGCAAAATGCAAGTGCAAATCTAATGAAAAATCAATGAAAATGCTAGTTTTTGTTGAAATTTTCTATGCACAAATGCAATTTTTTTTAAATCTAAATGCAAATTTGTTCTAAAATGCAAGACTAAAGACAAATGCAAATTTGAATGAGCCTCTAAAATTAGTAGAAAAATCTGAAACAATATTTTACCTACAAACCCTAGATTTTGGAATTACTAGGTTATATGCAAAATTCACAATTTTCAACAGAACCCTAGCAATTTTATGATGAAAATGCAATGAAAACTAATGAATTTTTGTAATTTTCTGCAATTTAATTGATATATAATTCAAAAACCAGAAATTTAATAAAATTCAATTTAATTAATGCAACATGCAAACCCTAAAATGCATTTTTTTTCAAATTTTTCAAATTTTTCCAATTTTTCAATTTTTTTTGTAAATTTTCCAATGCAATAAGATGAATGACTATATGAATGAATGAAATCACTATAAATCTAAAGCAAAACACTCAAAAAGGTGCAAACAAGTCCAATAACATGGGTTCACCAAAATGTAAAGGCTGGAATTTGGATAGTTAAGTTTTTGGTAGTTTTGTGTATGTATCCTCCTTTCACCCTTTCATTCAAGGACCTAGGGTTGAGCTACAATGTACTATCATACCCTAGGTCACTATGAGATGTAGGGAAACTTGGATTTTTATGATTTGATTTCCAATTATCTTCTCTTGTGCTCAATTATGCCTTAAAACCCTAATTATGTAAGTATGACAACAAACAGACAATTATCAAAAATGGTTGCTATAGAAAGATGTAAAATAACAAATAACTATGCACCTATTTTTGGGGTTCAGAGGCGGAATAGTCAGGGACTAAAGAGCAGGTGCCCAAGTCTTGTACCCTACTTTTTGTTGAGATCTACAACCTATTCATGTTGTACCAAAGGTTTTCCCATTGTGGAACTTCGAGGACTAATGAGCAAACACCCTAGTCCAGGGAGCTATTTTCTTCTCTGACCTGCAATTCTGACACTCTGTTGTACCCTCCTACAACTTCACTTTGTTTATAGCTTTAACCTGTAACCTATAACCATGAAAACTTTGGGAGGGGGTTGTGGTGTTTAGAGGCATGCCTCAGTCAAGCCCTGGAGAGACATTCAAGTCTTCCGAACACCATTGTTAGATAGAGAGTGTGTGCCCTTATGAGGCAGAGGAAAAAACCAAATGATAAATGCTTACAAACACAAATGATATCACCTTGTAGTGAAGATCTCATGGGAGGAAGAAGCTCTTCATGCCATGAGGAGATGGATGCTCAAATATGCAAATACAAACACATAGACAATACAAATCTACTCTTGCCACACAATGAAAGCCTTGAATCACCTTTAGAATGCTTAAAGTTCACAATAATAATCTAGTTTACAAATGAATGCCTAAACATGCTTTTATATGTAAGTACAAACACTCCCACCAAGAATTTTATAATTTAAACTTACCGTGTCGGCATAGAACCCAAATAATGATCACAAGATGACACCCAAAATTTGAGACTGACCCAAAATAGGGTAGGACTAGGGTGTGGGCATCCAAGTCCTCCCCGCTATTTTGGGTAGGGAAAAGTTCAAAGGATCCCCCTAGGTCCTATTTGTCAAGACACTTAGGGATTATTTCATTGGTATGTCAAAATATGATGTAAGATGTCCTAAATGCAGAGTAAAGACTCGGGAGCTAAACCTTATGAGGGAAAAGCCCCCAAGGGGACATTTTCTAAGGTTACACTACTAATGGGAAAACATTTAAAAATCAAGAAGTCTGCACCCTTTGTCAGAAATTCTACATCCAACATCACTTTTCCACTCCATATTACCCTTAGGGTAATGGTCAAGCCAAAGCTTCAAACAAAACCACCCTAATAATTCTAAAGAAAATTGTAAATGAAGTTGGCCATGACTGGCACCTGCAGCTTAAACCTGCCCTTTGGGCCTATCACACCAACATCTATATCCCCACAGGAGCCACACTATATTCACTAGTACTCGGTTCTGAAGCCATCCTCCCCATCAAGGTTGAGTTCCCCTCTCTCAGTATTTCATTACAAAATCTTATTGATGAGGAGGAGTATCAGGTTGCATGACTAAATGAGCTAGAACTCCTAGATGAGAAGCACCTCAATGCTCGTAACCATCTAAATGCCTATCAAAATTGCCTTGAAAGAAGATATAACATGCAGGAGTGTCACAATAAAGGCAAGTTCAAACCCAATTGGTTGGGACCTTATATAATACGTTTAGCCAGCTATAGATCAGGAGCTTATCAACTAGCAACACCTAAGGGGTAGCCTCTTGATGAGTTGATGAACATCATACATCTCAAGAAGTTCTATACTTTACCCATCAGATATCCCAATATAAAAAAGAAAAAAAATCAAAAAATCAAGAAAAACCTAGTGCAATAAAGCTATCCAATGGTGAAAACCATTTTGGTGGTGCCTTGGATAAGTACCATGGTGAAAACCTATTTCAGGCACCATGTGTAGTGTCCACTTCCACCATCTAATAAGTCCTCACCTACGCAGATCACTCCATACCATTTCCATCCCATGGCTTGGTATTACAAACATTTAGCATCAAACATCCCACCATTCATCACACACCCAAGATAGAATCTCGGATAAGTGGATCCTTGTATGACCTCCTTGTACAACAAAAAATGAAGAAAATCCAAAAAAAAAGAAAAAAATCAAAATATCCACAAAATTACAAAAAAATTAAAAAATCCAAAAATCCCAAAAATAACCATCCCAAAATCATCATCAAATCATTCCATCCAAAACATCCTGAACCATCCCACATCATCATCACAAATCAGAACTACATATCATCACCACCCGCATCTTAATGTGCCTTGATCCCATGGATACATGGTATGTAGGCAATCTGGAATATGAAGTATCCAGTATGTAGGTACATAAGAAGCACCCATCCAACCCACTTGGATGGTCCATATTCCCTAAGCTTACACTTGATCCAAACACAATATGCTTGCTACACATACTATCAAAAGCATTATCCCTTCACACAAAAATCATCAATCATCAAATCAACTTCAACCACAACTTACGGTGTCATGTCCATGACGAGCCCACCTTTATGTCACCATACAACTGGGCTAAAAAGTAGGAATACATTTTTTTGAAAGTTTAAATGTATAAATGTTAACTTGCAAGGATAAGTCTACCTATAGTTTCTCAGATGGTGGCAAACTCCCGAAGAGTTAAGACATTGTAAATCTTTTGTTTGTAAAAGTCCTATTGAACCAAAGGTAAGGTTTAGAATAATAAAATGATTTGTTATGTTTCACTATACTAAATTGTTCATTTCATTATCTTCACAGTTATATTCGATAATCAAAATTCCTCTATTCAATAGATTTACTTAGAACAATAAAACTATCATTTAAACAATTATACTTTATAGTTAAATTCCTGCTACATTTAAATTTAATTAACTTAATTAAAATATACCATTTCCTCCAAAATTAACAACTCAATGTAAATTTCATTTTTTACAATTTAAATAGAATAATAAAATAAAAGTTAAAATCTCTCTAATTTCAAAACCAATCCTAAAAACAATCTTTCTTTTATAACTCAATTAAAGAAATGTTTTTTCCAAATATATGAAATTAAAATAGGATCTATTTTCTTATTAATAAATAATAAAACAATTTCAAACTGCTTTTATTCTAATTTTGAAAATAATAGAACAAAGCTTGCCTTTTCCTTTTTCTATTCTTAAATTAAAAAATTCCTTTTCATTCCAGAAATAAAACCAAATCTATTATTTTTCCATTACAAAATTGATTAAAGCCAAGATTGATTATTTTTCCCATTTTAAAGTAATGAAATAAAACTGATATTATTTATAAAAATTAAAGCAATAAAAACAACTATTAAAATTGAATTATAATTATACTGATCATTCTTTTTTTTCTATTTAATCAAACTAATCTCCATGATTTTTTTTTTCCTATTTTAAAATGTGTTAGAAAGGTAAAATAGATATATAAAAATATAATGAATAATACAATAATAATTTCCTTTAATATACTTTTCTAAAAAAACATATAATCACCTGTAAAATCACAATCTTCAGAAATAACAGAGATAGACAGTTACTAATTCATACATATCTTATAATTGAGAATCTGGGTATGGATGAATTCTTGTGATTATTTATTCAACCAGGTTTCACATCATATATTAAAATGTTGAAGAAACCCAGTTCTTAAAACAAAATTATTAAAGATACAATGGACTGGTTTTTATCAAGATAATTTTATAACAGTCCATACATCCAGTCACAAATATTTTTATATCTCAAAATATATAATCTGGGTATCATTAATTTTTTTAAATGATTTAGAAAATGCAATGGCACACGTGTCCTAAAAATTTAAAACAAACCCAGTTCTAAAGTAAAAGTTATTTAAGATAGAACAGACTGGTTTTTCTAGGGATAGTTTTACCAGAAATATAAAGATTATATACAGAAATTTAAAAACACCATCACAAATATAGATAAAGTAAGATAATCATTTTCAATTTTATGATAATTATAACAATAGCATATTTTTCCTTTCCCAACAACCATATCTTAGATAACTATAACATTATACAGAAATAATTGAAAGGAAGGATACATATACAGATTTACCAACATATACAATGACCGAACTAGTTTCCTCAACAACAAAATTTCAACTTTGCAAACTCCTTGTTCACATGGAAAAATTCTAACAAGAATCATTTACAAAGGTACTTGTGCCAAAATTTGCAAGATAACTTCCTTCTAGAAACCAAAGAGACTCTTTCCAACTTCCAAGATTGAACTAAAAACTTTCTTTAACCTGGACACATATAGCCAAATAGATGGCCAAGTCCTACTCTCCACCCTACCATAGGGATTGCCTAGGCACATCCCACCCCCAAGTAGGAGAACTCCATAAACTAGTTTCACATAAACATGCATCAACTTACGAAAACATAAAATCCAAATAGCAACAAAATCAACAAGTTTCCCATGGATTGACTCACGAATAAGGATCTTTCTTGGATCCATAATAGGGGGAAAGAGGAAATAATGCTCCCTCTTGGGGAAAAAAACAAACCATAATCAAGATCACCACATATCACCATATAAACCTCCATACATCATAAATCACCAACTCTCCATAAAAATACACGACACCCATATCTCCACACAACTCCATACATCATAAATCACCAACTCTCCATAAAAATACATAACACCCATATCTCCACACATCTCCATACATCCATACACCACAACAACACAAGATTTTATCTCATCACATGCCCCATACCTCTAAAATACCATCAAATCACATACTGATCAAGAACATCATTTTCACTTGCTGAAACATAGAACCAAGTTCCCCAAGAGAGCCTCCATGCCTCTCTCTACCCTAACACTTGGGAGGCTCTCAACAAAATGGGTAGCCACTCCCATACAACCCAAACCCACAACGATTTACAAAACAACAAGAAATCTAAAAACACAATCAAGAACCATTTCACAAATAATCATAAATTCTTTTACAAGATTCAATTTACAAGAAAATTTCTAGAATAATACCTTAGCTCCCCAGGTTAGGGTGAGCCCAAATTTGAAACCAAAATGAAAATTTCCAACTCTTTTGATTCTCGAATCCAAAACCTTGAAAACCAACTTCTCCAAATTCAAGCCAAAAATCTCTTTCTCTTCACAATTTCCATTCCCAAAATCCAAGCATAGCAAAAGTGATCCAACCCTCTTCCCAAAATTCCCATAAATAAAACTAAAAACTCCAAAAAAAGAAAGAAAAACAAAAGAAAGCAATCTTTCTTTCTTTGTCCCAAAAAAAAATCTTCTTTTTCCAATTTTAAACAAGAGATAAAAATCCTCTTTTAAAAAAAATAAAAATAATAATTTAAAAGCATTTATCCTCATCCCACAAGGAAATAAATTAAAATAAAATAAATAATTTAAAATGACTTTTACCCCAAAAAAGATAATTAAATAAAAATAATAAAATGTCACAACCACTCACAAAATTTAAAAATAAAAAAATTAAATAATGATATTACATCATATATTATCCTTAACCCCTTCCATGGGTTAGGCTAGGCTTAACTAGTTTGACATAGGGTTTATTGAGTCTCTGAACCACTTAAGGAATCTTGACCACCCACCTGCACACTAGAATTTCAAATATCAGTTTGTCATGATAATCATAGCCGAAGCAACTTAATACATAACAAAATTATTTTAATAATCAATTTTCATTGATGATCATATTCTCAAATAATTTAAAAGGATAATTTATTCAATTTCTAACATAGAAACATCAATTTCTCTTCCAACACTTTATTTCTCACATAATATAAGTCTAAAAGATTATCTAATCAACTTAATCAAATCATATAAGGGTAAGTGCACAAAGATGATGGACCAAAATGGGGTCTTATGTTGCCACTTTTTTTCTGAAATTAGGAAACATTGATGTTGGATGAGAAATTTAAGATAGCTACACTCAAAATGTGAAGATGGAACAAAAACAAGAGTCATAGTGCTCTGAATCTAGTTTCTAAACTACTAATTTTTTCCACAAATGGTTGAGATTAAGGGGTTCAAAAAGGGGGAGCACACAAATTGGTCCTATTTTTCTCAAAAAAACATAACATAGCATCTGGTGTGCTCCCCCTAAAATGTTAACTTTTTTTTAGTATTTCAATAATTGTTGTAGTGAGAAATTAGCTAACACCATGTAGTTTATCCCTGACTTTTCTGATAATTTTTTCATGAATAATTGATTTTTTAGTAATTTTCAAAGTGGACACATCCTGAAGAATAGAAATTTGAGCATGCTTCCCCCTAAACTTTTTGAAAACTAATCAAAAATCAAATTTTTTTGAATACGTGTAGAATGGAGTCTAGTTTCTAAAAATGTAAGTTATTTCAAATTTTGATGAACGGTTAAAAAAAAGTCAAAAATACTAGACACTAGTTTTTGACAAAAAATGGACACACTAACAAAAGAAATTCAAGATAAAACACTAAATGTACTCAAAATATGAAAAACATTATATGGTTAGATACCTAATAGAGAGCTTAAGATTATGGTGGTATTTTTTTTGAGTTTTCATTGAAAAAAGTGTCATCCTGATGAGAGCACACTCCAAATTATGTGGTTTTTGCTACAATCTAGAAAAACACGTCTTTGGACATCCTAAACACAGTCCAAGACTTTGGGTTGGAAGCCCAAGACAAATCCAAGTCTTAGGCTTGGAAATAACCAAGGCAACACATAACACAATCACATTTTGTGCATTCACATAATGCGATCGCATTATAATGCGATTGCATTATGGTGAACTTAAACAACTCTCTCTCTCTCTTGCTCCCTCCCCCTCCCCCTCCCCCTCCCTCTCCCTTGCTCTCACTCTCCCTCTCTCTCTGAGAGGTAGTGAGAGATAGGGAGAAAGTGATATATAGGGAGAGAGAGAGATAGAAAGAGAGTCATAGTTTCTTTTTTTCCATTTCCTTCATCGATAAGGGAGAGGGAGAGATAGGGAGAAAGTGATATATAGGGAGAGAGAGAGATAGAAAGAGAGTCATAGTTTCCTTTTTTCCATTTCCTTCATCGATAAGAGAGAGGGAGAGATAGGGAAATAGAGGAATGATATGGGAGGAGGTAAGAGATATGGAGATAGCGAGAGATAGATAGATAGAGAGAGAGGAGATAGATAGGGAGAGGTAGAGGAGAAAGAGAGGAGAGATAGGGTGATAGAGAGTGAGTGAGATGTCCAGAGAGATAGGGAGATAAGGGAGATATAGGGAGATAGAGGTTTGGAGTTTCTCAGGTTTAAGGTTTAGGGGTTAGTGGTTATGATTTAGAGGCATTATTTAGGGTTTAGGGGTCTAGAGAGATAGAGTACCTTTGACATGAAACCCTAAACCCTTAACCCAAGTAACCCTAAACCTGAGAAACCCTAAGCCTCTAAAACCTAAATAATTCCCCTAAACCCTAAACCCAAGAAACCCTAAATCTCTCTCTCCCTATCTTTATCATCCCTCTACCTCTCAATCTCTCTCCCTAAACTTGAGCAACCCTAAGCAATTCCCCAAAACTCTAAACACCTCTCTCTCTCTAGATAGAGAGTGAGGGACATGTCCAAAGACATAGGGAGAGAGACTGAGAGGTAGAGGGATGATAGAGATAGGGAGATAGGGGAGAGATAGGGAGATAGAGGTTTAGGGTTTAGGTGTTTGGGGGTTTAGGGTTGCTCAAGTTTAGGGCTTAGTGTTTAGAGCTTAGGGGCATTATTTAGGTGTTAAGGTTTAGAGGTTTAAGGTGTAGGGAGAGAGGACCGATAGGGGGATATAGAGGACACTAAGGGGAGAGACAGAGAGATAGAGAGTGATGAACATGGCCAAAGACATAGGTAGAGAGATTGAGAGGTAGTGGGATAATAGAGATAGAGAGATGAGGGAGAGATAGGGAGATAAAGGTTTGGGTTGCTTAGGTTGAGAGAGAGAGAGAGAGGTTTAGGGTTTAGGGGCATTATTGAGAGATTGAGAGGTAGAGGGATGATAAAGATAGAGAGATAGAGACTTAGGGTTTCTTGGGTTTAGAGTTTAGGGGTTAGAGTTTAGGGAAATTAATTTAGGGTTTAGAGGCTTAGGGTTGCTTGGGTTTAGGGGCATTATTTATGATTTAGGGGTTTAGGGTTGCATGTCAAAAGTAGTCTCTCTCTCTAAACTGCTAAACCCAAAATAATGCCCCTAAATCATAACCCCTAACACCTAAACCCTAAACCTGAGCAACCCCAAACCTCTATCTCTCCCTTATCTGCCTATCTCTATATCTCTCCCTTATCTGCCTATCTCTCTAGACATCTCACTGACTCTCTATCACCCTATCTCTCCTCTCTTTCTCCTCTGTCTCTCCCTATTTGTCTCCTCTCTCTTTCTACCTATAGAATCGCTCACTATCTCCATATCTCTTACCTCCTTCTCCCCTATCATTCCTCTATTTCCCTTTCTCTCCCTCTCCCTTATTGATGAAGGAAATGGAAAAAAGAAAACTGTGACTCTCTCTCTCCCTCCCTATATATCACTTTCTCCCTATTCACTATCTCTCTCTCCAACTTAGAGAGAGTGCTTTTGACATGCAACCCTAAACCTCTTAACCCTAAATAATTCCCCTAAACCATAACCCCAAAACCCTAAACCCAAGCAACCCTAAACCTCTATCTCTCTATCTCTATCTTTCCTCTGACTCTCAATCTATCTTGCTATGTCTGTGGCCATGTCCCTCACTCTCTATCGACCTATCTCTCCCTTCTATCTCCTCTATATCTCCCAATCTGTCCTCTCTCCAAACCCTAAACCCTATACCTCTAAACCTTAACTCTTAAAACCAAAGACCCTAGACCCTAAATAATGCCCCTTAACCTTAACCCCTAACCACTAAACCCTAACCTCAAGCAATCCTAAACCTCAAAATCCTAAACCCTAAAACCATGCAACCCTAAACCTCTATCTCCCTATCTCCCTATCTCTATCATCCCTCTACCTCTCAATCTCTCTCCCTATGTCTCTGGCCATGTCCCTTACTCTTTATCTATCTATCTCTCCCCTCAACCTCCTCTATATCTCCATATTGATCCTCTCTCTCTAAACCCTAATTTGTAAACCTCTAAACCTTAACCCCTAACCTCTAAACCATAAACCCTAAACCCTAACTCCTAAACCCTAAACTTGAGAAACCCTAAATAATTCCCCTAAACCTCTATCTCCCTATCTCTCCCTAATCTCCCTATCTCTATCATCCCTCTACCTCTCAATCTCTCTCCCTATGTCTCTGGCCATGTTCCTCACTCTCTATCTCTATATATCTCCCCTCGGTCTCCTCTATATCTCCCTATCAATCCTCTTTCTCTATTGCCTAAACCCTAATCCTCTAAACCTTAACACTTAACCCCTAAACCATAAACCCTAAATAATGCCACTAAACCCTATCCCCTAACCCTAATCCCTAAACCCCTAAACACTAAACCCAAGAAACCCTAAACCTCTATCTCCATATCTCTCCCCTATCTTCCTATCTCTATCATCCCTCTACCTCTCAATCTCTCTCCCTATGTCTCTGGACATGTCCCTCACTCTCTATCTCCTTATCTCTCCCCTCTGTCTCCTCTATCTCTCCCAATCTCTATTGGTCCCCTCTCTCTATCTCTTTGTAAACCCTAAACCATAACCCCCAAACCCTAAACTTGAGAAACCATAAACTCATAAACCCTAAATAATGCCCCTAAACCCTAACCACTAAACCCTAATCTCTCTCTCTTAGAAATGACACAGGTGATTCAAACTCTAATGAGAGAGAGAGGGAGAGGGAGAGGGAGAAGGAAAGAGAACAAGAGAGGGAGTGAGAATTTTGATATTAAAAAATGCGCTTACGTTATAATGTGATCACATTATAGGATCAGTAATACCAAGCCATAATGCGAGCACGTTAAGACTGGGACCAAAAAGTCATGTGGTGACTTTTTGGTCCCTCATATTTGTGTCTATACCCATAATCCAAACACATAAATCATATAGTATAATCATAATAAATGTCCAAAGCATCATCAACCATAATGTCTAGTAAAATAACATAAATGTATATCCAAATCAAGTAAATAATCCAACAACATAGTCAAATAGTCTAAGTCATAATATCTAAAGTAATATAAAAAGATGGGCCTCACATCCCCCCTCTTAGTATGTGAGGACCACCCTTTTTACTTCTGTTGTTATGACTATTTACATTACTGTTATTATTACTTTTTATATTTGTGGGATAGCAGTTCCCAGAATTGTCGAACTATTAAACTTTATTATGATTTCGGAAAAACTAATTGGGTGATGTTTGGATAAGTTTACATTTCAGAAAAAAATTAATTAGGTGATGATGGAAAATTGTAATATGATTTCATTTATGTTAATTAGTACTATGTCATGATAATGCATGTTTTTATTTGCTTTGGCTATGATGATTTTATGTGGTTACTGATCTTGTAATTTAGTGTGCAGGAATTACTAATCTAACCACAGAATTCAGAGATCATTCCGCACCTTGTTATTTGTTATTCCCTGTTAAGCCGATCTGATTCCACGAGGAACCAAGATCTCTTTGTGTTTGATGTAATGATGTAATGTGGTCTTTCGTATGGTCGAGTGGGTTAGGTTACCCTCATGTAACATTATTTTATAATTTGTGTTGTAAAAAGGATTGAAATTGAATTTCCTTATTTAATTTAAATTTATGAGGCCTTTTCTTGTGCTTTACCTTGACCAGGGGTGTCTTGTATGGGTTAAAGTTGACCCTGGGTTATACCCCATGGGTCTAGGGGCCCATTTGGCATGGGTAACCCTTGAGTAACCTCCATCTAGTCATCTTAACTTCCCCCTGAAGTTAAGTGGCGAAAATTGGAGGTAGGAGGGGACATGATGGGTTGTACCAACACCCAACCCATCCCCTCTACATTCCCCAAGGTAAGAGATGCCATCCATTATTGAAGGATTGACTTAAAGTCACCCCTTCCATAGTGAGATTTCCCCATGTGTTGTGGGGACACCCATGTGAAGAAGGGAATAAGGGGCATGGGTCACCTGTCTTCTTCCCCATTAACTCCTTTTATTTCTCCCATGCATAAGAGGAATCACATGAGGAGAGGAATAAGGAGTACTCTTGGGAAGGGTGAGTGACATAAGCCACCAGGGCAGAATGGTGGTTTTGGGGGAGAGTGAGAAGGTGACAAGTGTCACCTCCCCATTCCTCAAAACTGAAAAGAATTTGGTTATTTGTTTCCAATTTTGGGATGAGAGGAAGTTAGTTGAATTTTGGGGGAAACTTTCATTTTGCCTTACCAAAAATAGAAAAGTTAGCTTGCAGGAGAGAGAAGGGAGAGGGAGTTGGTGGCTAAGGTTGGAAGAGAACTCTGTGGGTTCTGCAACAGCTTCATTCCAGGAGGGCTTTGTAAGGTTGGTTTAAATTTTACCCTTGTTTCGTATAGCTGAATGTGTATGTAAAGTGTGTGAATTTGTGTTTAGATTTGTTTTCTGTGGGGTTTGTTGTCGGGTTGTTTGACAGAGCTTCTCCCACTTGGGAGAAATGCTCATCAAGTTTGGGTAGGGGAGGAGAGATCCTCCTCGGGTGCATAACTGTTTCCATCTTTTGGGATGTTGAAAGCCTGGAGGGCATGTATCTGTGTCTGTATCTTTGACTTGAGAGTCATATACAGTTTTCTTAAAAATTTGAGATCAAACTTGGTTTGAGACCAAGAGAAATGGTATTGGTTAACTTATCTATCAGGGTGACACTCTGGAGTCGAGTGTGTCCACTCTCCTGCCCCTTATGAAACTCACTGTAGTTGAGTTTCCGTGTTGTGTAAATGACCCACGGGTGTTTGTGTGCTTTGGGATTGTTGTTGTTACTGTTGTGAAGTGGAGTGCTTGAGTTACCCAGGTGTGAGTATGGTCTCCCTAGCTCGGGGGTGACCCACTTGCGGGTCTACGGAAGGGAGGAGAGCTAGATGAGTGGTGTTTTATTCTTTGTTTGTCTTTGATACGTAGGTTTTCTCTTGGAGCTTCTGGTTGGATATTTATGAAGAAACAACTTATTTTTCTTTGTCATGAGAATTAGGCCCGGGTCATTTCATAAGAGTTGAGGAGGGAGCACCTCTCTTGTTATTGCTGTAATTTATTGTTACCCTGGGAGTGAAGGAAATCACCTCCCTGATCTTGTTATTGATGGACTTTTACTTGGTTGTCACAAGCTATCAGTTGTATATTGTTTGGGAGAAGGAAATTCATATCTAGGAAGTTAGTTGTTTGTATCCAGGGTTTAAAATAATCTCTTGCTTTATGTAGTGGAAGAGTTATCTTTTCTGGAATATGAATGTGGTTTTCAAGTTATGTTGTTTTGGAAACCTTTTTAAAAATAGTGTTTAATATGTTAATGAAAGGAAGAGTTCATCTCTTATTTGCAATCTAATCTGAGTTTGTTTACGTAATTGAAAGCTTGGAATTGCTTAACTAGTTGAAATGTTAGTTTTATGGTTCATTGTTCTAATGGAAAAGACAATTTTAAATGTTTAAGTTTATTCTTCATATATAGTGGTTTCAGTTAATTTGCAAAGATTAGAGGAAATCTAGCATGTATATATTTCTGTTCGTTAATTTAAGAAACTTAAATGTTTTATGAAAATGGAATATATATCGCTATATATAAAAATATATATATATATATATATAAATATATATATATATGTAAATATATTAGTTGTTATTTAATTACCATTTTTTTTTACCGAATATGAGAAACTAACTATTTAATTGTAATGGACAAATTTGAATGGTAATAAAATATATATATACATTTGCATATATATAAATATATATATATATACATATATATATATTTAAATAGAATAATAGTAACTGAATAAATTGTGTAGTAAAACAAAAACAAGATTTACAGATTTAAAGAGACTTAAATAAATAAATAAATATATATATATATATATATATATATATATATATATATTATTGATGTTTTAGTATCATCGATGCAATAAAAACGGATCTCATTTTAAGACTGGCGTCATTTGAGAACGCTGTGTTGAAAACACAGTCGAAGCTTTGTGTATATTGGGCAGTGGGGAGTAATCCCCACCGCAGTCCCTATATATTAAACACAGAGGTGTGGGGAGGGGCGGAGCCCCACCCACACCCCACATCGTGGGATGTGGGTGGGGCTCCGCCCCTCCCCACATCCTCCTGCCGTTTAAACCCCCGCGGAGCTCTTAACTCCGCCCATAGCAGCACTTCACCGCCGCTGTCTCTTGCGGCCTCCGTCCCTCTGTGCGGCCGACCCCTGCCGCCAGTCCCCTGCACAACAAAACATAAAATGTTAAGTAAAAAAAAATGTTAGGGCTATTTAGCCCTAACATACATGCAATGGATCATTTAAATAACAAAGCAAAAATATATATATTTATAGATATATATATATGTTGGCATAATAAATGTCATATATATATATATATATATATGCCTGATTCATTAAATAACAAAACAAATATATATATATATATATATATATATATATATATATATATGACATTTATATATATATATATTACGTTTTGAAGGGGAATTGTAAATAAATATAGATATAGTTAGTTATATAGTTCTATATGTATATATATATATATTACATATATATATTTATATATATGGTATATATATACATAGAAGAGGTGTCTTGGGCCATTTTATGAGGCCCTCTCTATCATTCATAACAAGGAGATGTGCAAAATTAATTAAAAACAAAATATATTGTCACAGTTAGGTTTATTTAAGTGTTGAACACAACAACCAAAGAAGTTATGTTTCCATGATCAGGGTTTTATAAAGTGGAGAGCCTCCTACATCTATTAACAATGGTATACGATTCACAATAAGAGTATTAATATTAATTATTAGTAATAATAACAACAGTAAATATAAATAAGAGAAAATAAAATGATAATTAAAGAGAGCATAAAGGAATATACTGTATTACTCCGGAAAGAGTTTCTCGGAAGTTTCCACTATCAACGCGATTCAATACCAGGAAAATGAAGAGGAAAATTACACGCCACCTTACTTAAAGAAACACTGGAAATAAACTTAAGAAGCCATCACAGACATTCCATGTGAGGCCATTTTAATCTCAACTGTAGTAAACGTCCATATAAGTAAACCTGTAAGAGAGTCAGAAGAAAAAAAAACTAACATTGGAAAACACAAAGGAGAAAATGCGCGACATTTCCCACATGGGATAAGAGAACTAAGTTGATGGACCCTTCCGCTAAAATTTACATACGTAGAGGAGGAACTTAGATCAGAGAAGATTAGGAGACCGAGTCTAGCGAAGTAGTAAACCAGCCTATGTGACCTAGACCATCCGGAAGTTAGGTTTAATATCAACAATAGCTGCAGTGATAACCCTGATTGATGTAAATCATGAAGAAAGGCTCGGATATACATAAAGAAAGCATAGAAAATGAAAGAGAGAGAGACCGAAATATAAGCAAACTAAATTATCAGAGAAATAGTTAAGGTAAGTGCGATAAAAAGACAATCAAAATTAAGACCCAGAGAAAAGGGAAGAGAGAGCAAACAAACCGCCTCATTGAGAATGCTAAGTCGTAGGAGTATGTTTCAGGAAGCAAGAGAGGAGACAGACAACCGTGTCTTGCTGAAAATTGACTAAATAGGGAGATCACTAGTCAGTCTAGTCGGAACAAGGCGTCGTGGGAAGTTGTTAATCTATCAGCGAACCACGTGCGTAAATGAGTGCTGCGTAATTCCCACTAACGCCGTAAGGCGTTATGCTGCCAGAAATTGCCGAGGTTTAGATTTAGGAACTTTGGTAATCTCACTCTTGCAATGACGTTAGCGGCGTCATAGAGATCCTCTTGTTGGTCTACTTGCGTCTGGTTGCACGCAATTGTACTTATATCCCGCCAAAAGCTGTAGTATTTTCGCCATGAGAGAACACCGCCGAGCATGCTTACGCATGCAAGGGGGTTTGTAGGATAGTGTGAGAAAAATTTTTCATATCTCGTGTCATAACCACATAACAGATGTGGCTATGACACGTGTGATGTGTGTTGTGACCACAAGGAAAATGTGGGCATGACATAGTATTAGGCTTCGTTTTGGAAGCCCTCAAAGAGGAGTTAGCTACTTGTTACGAAGACAACTTCCATCTACATACCCTTTATATGACTACTAGGTTAGTAATCAAATTTCCCATTGTTCCCAAAGTGTTGGAAACCTAGCTCTAATACCAAATGTCATGCCTATGATGAGCCCACAATGAAAGTTGTCATGCAACCATCCAACTTGCTTGGATGGTCCCTATTCCCTAAGCTTACACTTGATCCAAACACAATACACTTGCTACACATACTCTCAAAAGAATTATCCCTTCACACAAAAATCATTAGTCATCAAATCAACTTCAACCACAACTTATAGCCTATATCTTTTTTCCCATATTTCAACTTTATCCCAATAATCCATCAATCCCTTCCTTAACAGATATATCATTCCTATAATAGGTAGAATCAATCAAATCCACACCTATCTTGGAAAGAGATACAATGGTTTTTTGTTTGGTCAGTTGATCTTTTTGATTATTGATTTTATATTTTGTCCTATTTAAGGATCATTTTAAAACTACCTTGATCTCAATATATCATGGTATGTGGTGAAACACCTAGAATGGGGCATGGTCATTGGTTTTGTATGTTGTGCTTGTTGATTAGTCTCATTACTCCAATTTGGTATTCATACCTTGTGAAATATAGGGTCAGTTCTAGCATATTGATTTCCTTTTGCATCTAAGATTCATCATACCTTTTGCGTACTAAGGGCTTATGCTATGGATCCCCCTCATTTTCTAGACAAGGTTGTACTATCTTGGGCATGCATGGGATCATCCTATTGTTTGTGGGTCTAGTGCATGCAAACCACAAATATACATCATCACCTTGGTCCTTCATACCTTGGTGAAAATATCATCTTTGCTATAATAAACCTAGGATTGCTCTAAATAAATATCAACACAATATCCCTTCCCTATCCATCGTCCCTTGATCAACCCTCATACCCCATCAAACCATGTGGTTATTATCAAAATTATATCACCTTGGCTTTGCATTAATGATGACAAAGACCTAACCATCTCCCCCCAGCCTAACAAATACATCCAATCCTAACTATCCCATCCAATCCTAACCTACCCAAACCAAAAGAGGCTTTATATCAATAGGCATCAAGTGACTGAGGATACACCATCCCCAATCACCCCCCACCTATCCACTAACCTTGCATCCAACTCTCCCTAAAAATGGCTCTAAAAACACATGTATCATGACCAACGTCCTCCATCATGCATACACAACATCATCATCAGCTCATAAATCATCATCATCATCATCATACCATATCACCATAAGATAAATGCATAAATTCATACCCATAACCATCATATAATACATCATAATCCTGCCACATCTAGGTCATCATATGTCATAATAAACAAGCATCATATCACTAGCATCATTACATGTCATCTATCCATCTATACATAATCCACATCATCCACATCATAATCAATCAAAGACACCTATAAAACCATAAACATTCATAATCATCCATAAAATATCACATGCATAATCCATAACATCATTATAAATCATCATAGAATCATGCATCCATATACATCACATCATGTATAATCATAAACATAAGCCATTATGCATAACCATCACATCATCATCATCAAATCATAATCATACATCATAATTAATGCATCCATAACATGATTGTAACCATAAAAACATCACATAAGATTCATAAAAAACATCATATACCATAAACATAACACATAAATGCATCTATATAACCGCCACCAAAAATGATCATCTCATATAAATGTCAAAAATCCATGTGCATATCCATAATGGTCATGATATAAAAATATGCCCATAGGGCCAAAATACATATCAAAAGGCCGCATGCATATACAAAATCAAGAGCCATGAGCTAAACTCTCTTGAACATAAGGTGTAGGAGGCCCAAGAGAAGACCCATGTGGTGCTGTAGAGGTCCCTTCCCCTGTAGTTCCTGGTGGAGGTGGCCCCATCAGTGGTTGCTATGATGGTTGCAAAATGCTAAGACCACCCTGATCTATGAGGTACAAAGGCACCTGATCAACTCTGATGACTATAGCTAGGAACCCTCTGCCCCTTGGGCACAACTATCTAATAACCACCATAATAATACTCAGCATGAGCTCTCACATCTGCTAACTCCCTCTATACTTGGGTATAATCCTACCACATTTGAGCTATACTCATACTCGCAATCACCCCTTACATCTAGGTTACCTACTGCTGTAATTGGGAAACCTATACCTCAGCCCACTACAACCTAGCCTTGACACCCTACCTCTACACCCTCTCTGCATCATGCTTTGTAATCACCTATGCAAGAGCCCCATCACCTCCATCACCTCCCCCTATAGCCCTTCCATCCACAAGTCCCTGCAACCATTGTACCTTCAAACGAGAGTTGTCTTTCTCTATGCACACTATATCCAGCTTCGCCTACCACTGACAAACCTAATCCTCCAGGCTCACCACTTGAGATCTCAACATATCCCTATCCTCCTCCTCAACCCCCTATTCTTTCATAATCTACGTCTAAAAGAAGTATCAAGAACTAAACCCGAAGGCCCTGCACCTAAGGAGCTTACTGCCCCTATTGCCACTGCCAGTAGAACCTGAATACATCTACCATCTCTATTCCCTCCATCTCTCACATCTCCATCATCCTCCTCTACCTCAACCTCCTCTACCATAATCTCCTCTTCCTCTTCTGCATCAAATGCACCTAGCTTCCCATCAGAAATGGTCAACCACACAAGTCTCACCTATACCCACTAGGTGTCATAAGCTGGAGTGGTCCCAACATCTGCCATGGTCAAGCCCCAGTCCCACACCACTACCTGTAACCCAGCAAAATCCAGAAGTACCAACTAAGAATCCACCTCTGGTGGCCATAAGGGTCGATTCACCTGCACCTATGCAAAGATCGTTGTCACCTATGGAAGGTCTTACCTCACACCAAAATTTCGTAGAACCGAGGAGGGGATGTAACGATCTATAATATGTTGTATTCATCCTATCATATACCAAGGCTATCAGCCGGTATATGGAATCTAAGAATCATTATTGATCCATGGCTTGAAGCCTATGTAGGCCCACCACACCACTGTAGTCAGCTTGTCAAACTATCTCCTTCAAAACTAAATATTCCCTAATTGCTAATGATGGATAGTATTAGTGCATGCCATCACCCAAAGCTGAAACTATTGCCTAACATGAGAACATATGGGCCTCATGATAGGTATATGCTTCCACACCCACACATGTAGTAGTGTAACCCCACAATTGAGGCTAGCTCCACCCCTATACACCACCATGTGCATCTTGTTGTATAGCTAGGCCAATAAGCATGGTCCCCATGCATACACTACGCTCTAAGTAACCATCTGCTCAATGTAGTCCCCCCATCTAACTAAAAATCCTCGCAACCACCGATCAGGTATCATAATCCCTCCAATCAACCCAAACAAATATAGCACATAATCACTTAGACCTCCATGAAGAGTCGCATCCCATAGCATCTCCCATTGACCCTGGCCATACACCACCTGTCTTGGGGAAATACACGATCCAATGTTGCCAAACCCGTTGTGGTTTCATAAACAACCTGCTCACCAACAATGGGAATCTGTAGGATCCTCCAAACATCCTCCAGGGTGATGGTCATCTCACCCATAGGAAGTAAAAAGGTGTAGGTTTCACTACACCACCTCTCCACCAGTACTGTCATCATTGCTCTATGTGACCTCAATCAGGGAAAAATTGACACAAAGCTAAGTCTAATTACTTATAAGTGGAGCCACTCCGCCAGAAAAAGCCTCTCTTGGCACTCCATCACGAGAGGTCACCACTCATGAGATTGAATCTCTAGCAGGCTAACCTGTGTTCAAAAATAACACAAATTAATCTCTTTTCTAAAAAATACCATGGTGCTAAACCATTACCCTTTAGTGCTAAACCAAACAAATACGCTAATCCATTAGCCCAAGGTGCCAATCCAGACAATGGTGCTAAGCCTTAGGCCAACAGTGCTAATCTAGATGATTGCACTAATCCCCAACCCTTTGGTGCTAATCTGGATGATAACACTATTCTCCCAACATAAGGCAGTAATCCACCTAGTTGAACCCAAACCCTAAAATCCATCACTAAACTAGCTAATGGCACCTATCCACTAACCTTATCCACTAATCCCCATGGGTATGTTCTAATCAAGCTAATTGGGCTAAACCTTGGCACTAATCCACCTGTTAGTGCTAATCCATTGACATTTTGCACTAAACCTAACATTTGTGTACCTATCCTTCTAGCGCTAATGCACCAACCTATTGCACTGCACAATTGTGTGTTGGCACTAAACCCCTAACCTACCCTTTTCCAACCTATACATGTCCATAAACCCAAAAATCACAAAGTACAGTTAAATGACATACCTGTGTGCCAGCCTACTCCATCCTCTAGTACTCCCGTACTTTTTCAGATCAGTGCTAGTGTCATGGGAAGCTTGGTTTTGCCATTGCTCTCTCTGTTCTCTCTCTACTCTAGTTAGCTTAGGTGTACAAATGTGGCATGTTGGGCCCACTTTTGCCTATCTATAGTTTCCATGTCATCCCTAATTCACCGCTTCTTCTCCTAGGCCACAAATCTCACCTATTTTTACCTATTTTTTCTTAACCAATCCTATTTTCCATCTTGAATCCCTTTTTCACCACCTTTCCCTCCTTTCAAGAGTTCACCTGAAAAATTATTTTTTTCACCCAACCTCTCGAGGGGGCATCACTCATCCATTTCCACTCCTCTCGTTAGCTAGGATAAAATTCTTTGACTTGACACCATTCCCTACTCAATGCCAAATCAAAGAGGCAAAAATGGTAAACACCTAAAAATATCTTGACCCCACAAGACATTTTCCCACATCCTTGCTCTACTAACTATCCCTTTCACCAATTGATTATATAAAAATAAAAATTATTTAATTAATACTAAGCCATCCCTAACCATTCATCCCAAATTCATCCCTAGTAATGAATTAATGTATTTAATTTATTACTAAACCTTACAACACCATCCATCATCAATAGATAAATATTCTAAGTATTTATTTGGCTAATTTCTCCATCCCCTAACCAAGATTAATTAAGTAAAATATGCTTATTTAATTAATTTCCTCTAGCCTATAGCCTAAACCTAGCCTAATTAAATAAATACCAATTATTTAATTAGCTGCTCTAGCCTACCTAGCGCCTAGACCCAAATTAATTAAATAAACCCTTATTTAATTAATTTTAACCTCGCATTAACCCACTCACTAAAGTATAGTCACATTAATTAAGTTAAACACTTGATTAATTGGGTCAAACCTTCATTAACACCTTCCCCCACACCCTTTAAATAAAAAGCAATTTTTTATTCAAAGGGGTCACATGACCCTTCCACCTCACCTTTCCTCTTTCATGTTAGAGATTTTTTTTATGCAAAGAGCTCACACATGTGTTTGCCAAATGAACACATGTGTCACATGTCATCCCATTCACTAATAAATCGTAATTTTTAATTCCACCTTCTCCCAAGGATTTTTTTTTTTAATTTCCTCACAAGTCTTAATCCTCATTAATGCTAAGCCTTTCCAAGGTGAATTTAAAATTGTAAAATAATCACAACCCTCCATTTTTGTTGATGAATATCTAGCCCTCCATCTCATGTCTTCATCTCCACCATTGGATCCCAACCTCGAATCTCAACCATTGATCTCAAATCCCTCCAAATTTGCCTATAAATATAAGCCCATCCCAAACCTTTTTAATCTCATCCCATATTCAACATCATTATGCCAAAATATCTCCCAAATTGTTAGCCAAATCCTCCATTTGAGTCCATATTGTGTTGAATTTAGTAAGCAATCCACATATTCTCTACTTGGGTATAGCTAGGATAGGCTTGGGTGCACTTCTCCTCAACCTTTTCAAGGAGTGAGGGAGGTTTCAAGGCTCTTGGAAGGTATAATGCTTTCATTTTGAGTTTCCTTTCATGTTATTTGGGTCTTTAAATCTTATTCATCTTCACCTAGGTTGAAGATTAGCTAGATTTCTTCGAAATGCAAGGTTCTTTCAAACCCTAACAATGAAACAATGTAAAACTAAATTATATAACTATGAAAAATGATGAATGAATGTAATATAATTAGATCTAGGGAAGAAAATAGCTCAGATCTAATGCAAGAAGGATGGCAAAGTACAAGAAACAATGGGTTCACCAAAATGTTAGATAGAAAAGAGAGATTAGCTCAATAGATCAAACTAGGTCGAACCCTCTTCTATCCAACATTAGGACACAAGCCGAGCTTGGATTCTACCCAAGAAGGAGATCCAAACTACAAGGGCTTTATCCCTTTTTGTATAGAGAAGAATTAACCAAATCCAATCAAATCAAACTAGGGCAAGGCAGGAAACCTTAATTGAGCAAGATTGAAGCATAACAGACTATCAGAAGCAGAAACCTAGAAACTAAATGAACAACAAAGATTGAGGAAAAATTTAGAACATGGATCTAGGAGAAGAAATGCCAAGTACCATGGTTCTTGGGTACCCTAGGTCTTTTTTAGGGTTTTCAAACTAGGATAATTTCAGTTTCTTTTCCTTCCTATGTTCTTGTCTCCTGTAGTTTGGTTTCTACAAATTCCCTTGGATCTGACATGCACACATGCAAGAAAGAAAATGGTTAGGTGTTCATTAGGAGCTTGCCTAAGTCAAACTCTATGAATGTCATTTCTACCTCCACAATAGAAAAGATGATAGATAAAGAGCACATGCCCCAGGAGGGAAGACACAAATCTGAAGTAGAATGGAATGGTAGAACAAAGCATGAAGGAAAGAAGTCACCATGAGCATGGAAAGCCTAGCATGCTTGAAGAGGAATCACAACTTGACACAAGAAGTTGGTGTAGCCCAAAGAAGTAGAAAGATCTTCACAAGATCTGCAATAAGTTAGTTCCACAACAATAATCCACCATAGAGAGCTTTAGAGAAGAGTAGAGAAGAAGAGAGAAAGAATCCTTCAAGAAGTTAGAGATAGCTTAGGTGTTTTCAAATGAATAAAATTTCTTTTATATGCATTCCCGCTCATAAATGATGAATAAAACCAAATAAGGCCAACAAGAGAATACACTTAAAATGCCTTAAGCTGACATTCCTATAAAATAGGTCAAGGCTAAATGAGGGACTATGGCACTTTGGAGCCCTTGTCCTTATAATAATTTAGGAACAAATAAGATAATTCTAGCATCAAATCTAAATATTTGATTATGAACAAGAAGGTGTACATATAGGTTAGAGAGGTTGAGTTGACTCAGATGTCAACTTCAACACTCAACCATATGTGTTGAGTTAGCTCCACAAAACCTGCTAGAGGTGGCAAGTTGACTTGATCAAACAAGGACCCCTAAGTAGACACCTAAGAAGGCTTAACTCCACATGTATTTACCCATGTGCAAGGAAAATGCATAAGGTAAATATATACACTAACACCCCCCTTAAGCATAACTTAGGTGGGTACAAGAAGGATGGATCCTGGCTACTACACCTAGTGAGGTACCCATTTACAAAGTAATCTATCATGAAATGGAGAAAGGTAGAAACCTTGTGGGAAGAAACTACCCTCCAAAAGAGAGAAAAGATGCATGAAAATTATACAAATGAAGAAGTACTACTTCTTTCACTAAGTACAATATATGTTTCCCCCCATAAGAGAGAAAATGATAGAATGCCTAGGAGATCCCCCCCCTAATACAAGTCCTACTATAGTGAGATGGGATAGTCAAAAAAGGATACAGATGTAGATCCAAGAACGACAAACAATGTTCCTTCTCTTGGGAATAAATGAAACCACCTGAAGATGCAATGTATCTTCCCATGTGGGAAGAAGTATGTATGATCCTAAATCATGCTAAAGCTGATCCAAACATGAGGATGCCCATTTTAATGTCTTCAAAGAATGCTCAAGTGTCCCCATGTCGATGCTGAAGGATGCCATAATCAAATCAAGAGCATGCCTAATAGATGAAGATGATGACAATCCAGAACCATGTGTAGATGGATTTAGAGCATGAATATCTGAAGAGGATAATGGGATTCAGCTTCATCAAAACTATCATCGAAGAGAAGATTGATGTCCTCAATGTATGCTTCTATGTCAATAAAGTGGGACTCTACAAATAGACAAGTAATGTCAGGTAGAAAATATGTCCCAATCAGTAATGCTAGGAAGACAAATGTGATCTTGCTGCAAAGAAGTGTTGGAAGCTTTTGAAGAAGTGACTCTAAAATCTGATGAAGAAACAAGAGTTGGTGGTAGAATATCTACCAATATAGTAGGTGTAGAGAGGAAAAACAAGAGGGTATGTCTTTGTGTCATTAGTACATTCAAGACTTTCCTAGTAATCAAGTTCCTCTTTAGTTTCATTGTCATAGAAAGCATCATCAACATCATCAAGGCAAAGAAGTATGTCTATAGTGGGATTATATAGGAATGGAGGTTCATTGGGGTCTCCATACATTTCCCATAGTTTGGTCCAAAGATCTCTAGGGTAGTAGATGTGTGATAGGGGAACCCACTGAGTGTGGTTCATAACACTTAAACCAATTAATCCTAAGAAATGATTATTCTTATTTTCCCATACAACTTTTTGCCAATATGTAATTGGTTAAGGAATAAGTCCATACATATGTGGTAATAGGTGAATCCATCGACAGTGCACCAAGACACCATTATGCCAGGACTTGTAGTTTCCATTTTCTAAGGTAATGATAGATGGATGACTTGTTATCCCCATTAATTGACTTAGATAATTTACCCCCTTTTGAACTTTATGTTTTTCAATGATATACAAAATGCCTATGTAAAACCCCCTAGAATAATACATGAAAGGGACACTTTATAAGATTAGTGAGTGGTTAGACCTGACCCTCCAATTTCGGCACTTTATTATGCAGTGCTATAGATCTAAGTAGGATGATTAAAATCATGCCCTAATACTTAGTCGTTTTTAACATGCAATTTTCCCAAAATTTAAATTGCCCCTAAGATTTTCCTTTTACATTGCTTAGTGTTTTTAGACAAAAAAATGCCTATTCTAACATTAAAAAAGCTTATTTTAAATTCTTTGAAAAAATTAAAAAATTAAAAATACAAATGTTAGGATGCCTAAATGTGCAAAGCTAGATTAGGGTGAATTAGGGAAAGAAAAATGGTAGCCAAGATGAAGAGAAATTGTAGCCAGTGAGGAATCGGCCTGAAATGAGGTTGAGGGCTTCCAAATACCCTTGCAAGTGCTTTGCATGCCTATGGTTGAGCAGACTACACCTCTTCCATTCAGGTTTGCACCTCTAGAGTAGATTAAAAACCTTTGACCAGATCAATAGTGCGCCTATAGGGATTTCCAAAGTAATGCAGGAGAAAATGAATATGAAGCCACTTACTTCTATGATGAAGGTATAAAAAAGAATCGATTTGTTGCCTCTAAGAGGCCTCCAAAATTCAAAAATGGGCGTTCAAATGTGACTCCACCCTCAATAATATAGGTAATATAGGCCATGAGCCTATACAGGCCACGGGCCTCTTCCTATGCAAATCTTGTGCCTTTTAAAATAGGTCATTGAACTTCAAATGTAGGGAACCACCCTTTCAAACACCTTCTGCCTGTCTTTCCTACAAAGAAATCTTCCTTTGGTCTCACCAATCGACCTTTATAAACATAGATTGTAGAAAACCTGAATAGGGATTTCCCTCTATTTTGCTCCATGAGTGAAGGCTTTTATAGAGGAGTCATATGGAGATAAAACTACCTTTATGGGCTTCAAATGAAGAGAGACAACCCTTTCAAATAGGACAAAAGTCTTTGGCAGGGTGCACAACCTTTCTATAGGCATCAGCCTTCTTTCCAGGCCACTCATCCTTCTAACTTTCTACAGGCCACTTGGCCTTTCAAACTACTTCTTTTGTAGGCTTCTCATATGCACCGTGATACCAAAAGGCACTATCAACCAAACCCTCCTGAAGACTCTAAATGAACAAATACAACAAATACAAATATGTCACATTGAACCACAAATTGGAGAGGGAAATTAGATGCTAAATAGAGGATTTTGACACAAAAAATGAGCCATAAAACTAACTTAATTCAGCTCTGATACCATATAATAATTTAGGAGTGAATAAGAGAATGCTAGCATCAAATATGAGTTTTTAATTATAAAAAAGAAGGTGTACATATAGGTTAGAGAGGTTGAGTTGACTCAGAAGTCGACTTCAACACTCAACCATATGTGTCGAGTTATCTCCACTAAACCTACTAGAGGAGGCGAGTTGACTCGATCAAACTAGGACTCCTAAGTAAACACCAAAGAAGGATTAATGCCACGTGTATATACAAATGTTTAAGGAAAATCCATGAGGTAAATATATACACTAAGAGTCCTTTAGACCCAAAATCCTAGCACAAGTCACTTAAGGTGTTCTTATGTCGATGTCATAGCTATTTTGTCAGGTTTTATCATTAGAAACAAGAATTAATCATTTAATGTTCAAAAGGTGTTAAAATAGGTCCTAATTAACAAGTGTAAACATTTTAAGCCCACACAGGTGCTAAACTAAGTGTAAAATGCTAGTGTACACATTTTACAACATAACAAAAACAAATATTTTTGGTCAATAATAGATTGCCTCTTCACCCAGGGATGCTCATGTATCAATAATTCCTTTAGAGATTGCACCTAATTAAACTAGGTGTCACATGATGATGAATGATGTTTCTTATGGTTTCACAATTGAGTTTTCCATCTTATGAATCTAGAATCTTTACTTGGGAAAACTCTAGTTAGAGTAGATCAATTTAGGACTAACAATTTTAGTGAATTAGTTGATTTTAATATAAAAGTTAAATAGAATCTAAGTACATGCAATGATTTGAATTTGAGTCTATATAATTTAGTCATCCCATTTAAAAGAGAATGAATTTAAAAAATGAAAAAAATGCATTTCATTAAGAAGGATTTATGAAAAATTTGTCTAAGATTCCCTAAAAATCCCTTGATATTTGAATAATACCATGTACCTATAAGCTTTCCTAGTGATTCAAGACCTAACTAAATATACCCTATAGAGATGATCATCTCATTTTAGGAGATGAATAGTATATTCTTTTGTCCCTAATTTGATGTCATTGCAACCTTCAAAAAATTGAACAAGGAAATAGAAATGACTCTCACCTATCCTAAATCTATGAAAGCCCACACTTGTAGGATTAGAGAGCATGTTCTAGGAATGAACTATTTTCTTGGTCTTTGGGAGAATATTTTTTTGTCCTACAAGTGATCAAAATAATGGAAATTCAACCTCCCATTGTGTTGGGTGAATATTTTGTCTTCAACTAACTGAAGGCAAAATGGTTATATCAACCACATTGTAATGAGATAAATCTTTCCTCTCAGCAAGGGGAGGTTCCCTATCAATTATCACAAACTTATTTAAACTAAATACTAACTTGGGGGCGAGACCATATCATCCATTTCTCTTTTTTCAAAAATGATGTTTACAAAATGAAATAGCACTTTCTTGATACAAATTGAAATAACCAAGAAACCCACGAGAGCACAAAGTCTATCGTTGCTTCTTTTACTAATTTAGAACTTTGAACCAAGTAGAATGAGGTGCAGCCCAAAGTCTTGACCGAAAACTACAACAAAATATATGATCACAAAAGATAATAGTAGTTCAAAGCCTTTCCAATATCTTTTACTTTAAAACACTAAATCACAAACTAAAGATAATTGTTGTAGCACAAAGTCTTCACAATCAACTTTAGAACATCTCCCAGATTATTCTCACTCACACTACAATTTGATCAAAAGGATAAGACATTATTAGGAAAAAGGACATAAGAACAATTTCCAATACACACAAGATATTCCAACACAAAGATTGAATGATCGCTTTCTTTCTTATTCACTTGATAAAATTTGATTTACAATTTGAACACAAAGTCTCAAAATGCTCTTCAATTTGGTAGAGTTTCGCTTCAATAACTAAAAGATGATATTTACAATGAGGGTCCTCTTTATTTATAAGAGGAACTGAGAGAAAAAATAGGAAAAGAAAAACTAACTATGACTTATTCAACAAAGGAGTCCTTTTTTATTTGGGACTTCCTATGTTTTTACATGTAATTACATATCAAAAAAGTACATGTAAATATGTCCAAAATTGTTTCAAAAGTACATCTGAAAAGTAGAAAAATAAACTAAGTATTGGGAAAAATTGCTTCAACTTGTATTGCCATCTTTCTTCATATGACAATCATACATGGTGAAAGATGCTTGCATCCCAACACTGTCTGGACTAACTGTGTTCCTGAAAATCATTCTGGCTCTAACTATGGCATCTCTGACAATGGTGACTGATTTTGCATGACTAGTTAGCTTGGTCTTCAGATTATCCAAAGTTAACTGATTGTCAAGAATATTGTCCATGGAGGCCATTGAAAATGTTTTGTCCTCAAACTCTTTCTGGAACATATCTTCAAATTCCTGAACCATCTCTTCTGCAGAGAGAAATTGGTTATCCTATGAAACAAGCTTGCACAACAGCTCCTCCAATTTATGCAGAAGACTAACATCACTCTGTTCACTGAGTTTCCTTGCACCTTCCAGGTCATTGAGTAAATCTTTCAGCACACGGCTCCGATATGTCAATGCCTCTTTGGTCTCTGTATAAGAATCCCTATTAGGAATGACACCAATTGATATTAGAGTGCTTATTTTCAGTTTTCTCATCTCCACCCATTTATCATGATCCTTTTCTATGCACTCAATATCTTGAGAAATAACATCAATGAGATCATCAAGTTCTTCTCTTATTTTCTCCATTTTTTCTATCTTCTCAGATAGCTCTGTAAGCAAAGAGATTCCTTGGGTGCACATCCTTTCTAGATATTCTTCAAGTACCCTTCCTTTAAGATGAGTCTTTTCTACTTTCTGGATAATAGGGTCTTCTACAGAAATGGCCTTGGGGGTTACTGCTTATGAATTCAAAGTGATTTTCCTCACTACTATAGTCAACTGTTCAACCATTGCCTTGTAATGATCTTTCATTTCTTTCTCTGTCAAATTTCTGAATTAGAATGTCTATGGCTAACTGCATGTCAGTCTTGGCACTTTCATGAGTTATCTTGCCTAATTCAACTCTAGAGATAGAGTAGTCACTCATACTAAAATTTTCCATTGTTGCATCTTGTGGAGGTTTTGCAATCTCTAGAAATTTGTGTCCCTTGTCCCCAAGAATTCTAGAAAGACTCTTTGGCTTCTTTAGGGTCTTGGCTTTTGCAGGCACCAGCTTACTAAAGTCAAAGTCATCTAGGGAGATCGCTTGTTTCTTCCTTTTTGGTGTATACGCTGACAACCACGGTGGAAGTACAGAAGTACTTACATTAGGATTTGCTCCCATTGTTGATGTCACCGAAACTGTACTTGCACTGGTAGTGGAAACAATAGGTGGAGTGTTAGTAAAAAATGCACCTATTACATTTACATTGGAAACCTGTTCAGTATTCAGTACAAAGTGATCAAATATGGAAGCATCCCCAATATCAAAAGATGAAGAAGACAAGCTAGGAATAGACTCTGAAGAATGGAGAACATCTTCAAAAGTATTCTGAGGATTGTCAAAAATTATTTTGGAAGGGGAGGGAGATTCAAAAGAGGGAATATCAATAGGGGAAACAGACAAAGGAACTATAACAGGTGTGTCTGGCAAAGGAGAAGAGACTCCAGTTTCTTGTTGTACATTCTCCTGTGGGGACAAAGCTTCCTCTTCTTGTTGATCTGTAGGCCTATCTTCAACCTCCATTTCCTCAATGGTTGGCTCCTCAGTGTTCTATTTCTCAACATCCATATCTTCGATTTTAGACTCTTTCTCCAGAGCCTTTGACTTCTTTGTCACAAATTTGATTCTGGGCTTATGTGGCTTGGAAGAAGAGGGAACATCACTCTTGTTCTTCGTCCTGTTCTCCACCTTTTTACATGTTTGCTCTTGGATCTCAGTCTCTGATCATGTAAGGAATTCTTTCAAAGTAATTCCCTTATCTGCTAGCCAATTATTGGCATTAGCCAATATAGGCTCAAATCTTTTCCTCAGAGAGGTCAACTCTTTTTGACCATTGGATTGGAGGAAGAGGAGTATCAACAATCTGCTCAGTGTTATACCTATCATCAATCAACTCTCCATCATCCACTAGATCTTCAAGAATATCAGCAAGTCCCAGATATTCAATCTACTCTAGAGACAACCGGCTATAATCCAACTTTCAGACATCTTCTTCTGTTCTTAAATCTACCTAGACATCCTCAACCATAGGTTCATGGAACTAGGTTTTCCTCTTGATTTTGTCCTTCATGCCCCTGTAGTCAAACTTTGGCCTTCTCTTGAATTGCTTCATAGTTACAAGCTGCATCTCAGTTTCCATGACCCTAGCCTTTGTAGCAGTTAATACTGAGAACCTGTCAATTTCAACTGGAAACCTAAAACCTGGCTTCTTGAGCTCCATTTGTTTATTATGCATGACAATCATTTGTCTGTATAACTCCATTAAGACAAGTTTGTCTGAGGGGAACCTTGGCAACATATAGGGATGACCTTGGAAAAAGCCAACCCTCAAATATGAGAAAGAAGGAAACTGTAAGAACATACACCCAAAATCATTTACCACTGTCCAAGCCTCATCTGACACTCTTCTTTGTTCTAGCTGAGGGTCAAAAAGACACAAGAATACTGCAAAGAAAGCATCATTTACTTTCCTGAAATGATGAATAGAACCCTTCAATGTTAATTGAGAGTAGTATTGGTACATAGTAATTACCCTCCTATCTCCTGATGTTAGACCTAGAAAGATTCTCATAGAGGCCGCTATATACACCAGGTAAGAAGTCATGTAGAATTTGAAGGTAGTTGATACCTTTGTCAATTGCTCATGCAGAGAATTGCTGATTTGTTCACCCCAGAAGATAGCTTGTTTGCCTTGGAGTATTACCTTGATGAAAGGATACATCCACTCATGAAATAGTGAAGATGAAACCAATCCCTTTATTCTATTGAGAAGAGTTATCGGATCACCAACTTCTTCTATAAAATCACTCCTAGGAAAACTCTATGGCCACCTAGACAAGTTGGACCTTGAAGTTTTGAGTCATTTAGTATTGATCACCTTCTTTGCCTTCTCAGGATTTTTGTCGTACTCTTTCTGTGCTTCAACAAAATCCAATTTTATCACTTCTGTAGTAGGAGGGCACATAAACACCTTATCAATGAATTCAGGATCTAGTCTGATTATCACATTGCCACTTGCATCCACTACTGCCCTAGTATCCCTGTTATAAAACTGAGCACACTGAAGAACAAACTCCATGTTATGTGTTGGCACTAGGAAATATGACACCAAATGGATGTTATTGTTAATAATCTTCTTCATTGTAGAGCTGGGATTATTTGACTTGGTTCTTTCCACAAATTCAGCCATGTCCACATGACCAATTTCTTTATCTCGAATGTCATCGACATTGGAATAACCGAGGTGATTGGGAAAACACCTTGATATTTATACTTCATCCCCTTTGACTTCTTCAGAGACAACTCAGTCATTTAAAAAAGCTATCACTAGAAGGATGTCGATGAAGAGAGAAGATCCGCAGAAGAAACTAGAACAAAAAGTCATGATCATGCAATTAGGGGAAATACTGGTAATCTGGGAAAATTGCATGTCGATGATCACAACTATGGGGACACGCTTGAAATGGCTAGAGTACGAGCAGGTCAAAGAATGGAGGAAAGTGGGCTTGGAAAAGCAAAATTGAAAATATCTCAGAGTTAGGAAAATTTGAGAGAATGTTTGCATGGGCGGCAAAATTTGCCACCCTTGCATGTGAGGGATATTGTGCACGTGTATCGGTAGTAAAATTTGCCACTATTACATGTTCAGGGAGAATTGAGTGTTATGTATCAGCAGTAAAAAATGTCGACAATGCAGATTGGTATAAATTGCAAGTTTGATGTTCGAGTGGCAAATAATGCCGACACTACATGTGATGGAAGTATTTCAAGGTTTTCATGTAGGGGCGGCAAATTTCGCTGCCCATACACTTACATTTTGATAAGTCTTCAAATGCATAAGCGGCAAAGAATGTCGACTTCACATTTGCTCACAAGTCTATGGAAAGATGTCGATCGGCAAATACCGCCAACATTACATAAAACTTAAAATAACCAAAAACATGTTGGAGCAACAAATTTTGCCAACACTGCATGTTGGAATTTCAAGGTTTTATGCATGTTTTGATGGGGTAAAACTTGCCGTGTGGGTACGCGGAGAATAACTCCCCACAAGATGAAATATTTGCAAACCCTCTCAATAAAACATTGGCCAAAGGGGTTTTGAACAAAAACTAGGGTTTGTGAATGACTCAAAAGAAGAAAGATACGAAAATTACAATTTATTTAGAATGACATATGAACAACATAATTCTCAAAAGACACGGGTTTGATGGCTTCAATTAACAAGAAATAGAAAAATCTTAACAAGGAAATAATAACGAAAAACAATGTTTAAAGACTCACCTGTTATAGAGGGAAAAACCCTAAACGTAAAGATGGCAACTTGAAATCCGTTAAAATCCAGAAGTGCGTGATCGAACGGTTGGAGGAGGGATTCACGAATCGACTGGGAGGTTTTAGAATAAAAGAAATGATGAAAAACAATGAGTTAACATATTAAAAAGGTCCAAAATACATGATCTTAATGCCAACACGAGTGGCAATTAATGCCACTAGAGTTCATGATTTCAAAGATCAACCTCACTCGGGCGGTGAAAATCACCGACCTCGCAGGGTGCTTTCCAAAATGCAAAAGCAGTGAAAACCGCTGAGTTTACATGTGCTTCATGTCTGAAAACATGTAATGGCGGCAAAAAGTGCCGCTCGAGCATATGGAAAGGAAAAACCATGTAAAAGCGGCGATAAGTGCCGACTTAACACAAATAATCAATCAGAATATACAATAGTGGCGAATTTGGCCGACTTTGCATATAAAGATTCAAGATTTCACTAACACCCCTAAAATGATCAAAATTGATATTTTGGTCAATTTATGACTTAATCGATTTGCACAAACTTTGAGAAATTGATTCGAGGAAATGTAGCAAACTAGTTTAGGATGCCATACGACTTCGCATGGGACCAAGAGAATCTTGTCTCGATTTGCGAACTTAGAGTGTAGAATACAAAATGGACAAGTTTCGTAGGGGTTGTCTACAAAAATGAGCGTAGCTAATTTTGAGAACAACAGATTGATTGCAAAATGTCACAACATGTCCTCTACTTGATGAAATTAATAAGTAAAGTAAACCTTTCTTTCCTAGTCAATAAAAATAATTACCCAATTAACAACCACACCTTCTAAGAGTGGAAATACTCTTCTGTAAGATTTAATCGATGTCATAATCCTTCTAAAAACCCCAAATAGGCTCATGTAATGGTATTAAATGCCTCTCTCTACATGCTAATTGTTAGATTAGATCATTGGATGAAAACCCTACATTTACCATTTTGAAATGGTTGAGATCATGGGTGAAAAAATAGGTTAAATTTTTTGAGTATGCTTGAAGATCAATGGCCATCAGTAAATAGGCCCCTATATTAGATATATATCATGTATTATCTAAATAAATTTACATGATGTTAATTTCCTAATGGGGTTCTCCTCTCTAACATATTAGGAAGTTGACACATATCACCCACTTGCATCATACTTGCACTTGTTAAAAAGTTAAGCCTCTCACTCAACTTTATTGTATAAAAAGTTTAGGTCCACTAGACATGAGGGCAATAGAAGTACAGACTTGAGGTGTTCAATGCAACATAACATAGAAATATTTTAGGTTTAGGAACATAAATAGACTCTTATTAAATAGATATGTCTAGGTCCCTCACCTCCACCATTCAAAAACAGATGGCTCATTTATTCACTGAGCACTTGTAGACCCACTTTATTGAACACATTGGTTTAAAGAACCGCTAAAAATGTTTTCATGTGTGCCACCTATCCCCATGTTTTCCTTCTTCCTATAACAACAAATAAAGCCCACATCGCCCCATAATATTTGACCCATGGCTAAGCATTATTGACCACAACAAGACTAGATTGATTGCACATACCACCATGGATTCCATAAGATGTTGCCAACTATGCACTTGTGCTAAGATAATTAGAAGTAATCACCTATGTTGTGTGTTCAATAAATTAACCACCCACACACATATATTGATACTAAAGACTGCACAACTCACTAGATACTAAACAACATGAATGTATAAGGGGCATGATTAAATAGATATCATGTATTTGATTAAATTAAACTATGTGGAAATAATTGCTTAATAGGGCCTTTCCTTCTAACACAATAGGACTGCAACATGTCTCCATGGCACACAAGGGCTCGCAAGTGGTGAGTAATGCAGGTTAAGCTAGTAAATAATAGAGGATCTACATAGTGATGTGTTGGCAAGAGACACTGCTATGCATGATTGGTGTTGTCATTTATGGCAACTAAGTTCATTCCACACATCCATAGTGCAATATCAGATCATACCAAAAGTCAGTTTCAAGATTTGTCAAGTCTGGATAGATAGGAACAGAGTATATGGCAGAGTTCAATATTTTTATCAGCAGATTTCTCCAGTTAATCATTGCATGTTGCATATCTAAGGTAGTGTAGAGGAAGGTTAGGACAATCTAAATCCAAGATGTTAGCCTCTGATGGAAAGGGGATTAAAATTTATGAGCATCTGAGTACCGAGTCCTAATATAATAGAATAATTCAGTAAAGAATAGGCTGACCTGTGTTACATCCTTATGCAGATTTGGTAGAAGTGTTTTGGTGAGTTGCATATGGGATATAATGTTAGTGGCTGACATGAATGGTGACCTTCAAGTGTTATTTTTTTAGTATGCATCAACATTGGTGTATGGATTCAGCTGACAGAACAGAGTATTTGTGTTGTTTGTTAAGTTCTTCACTAGGCCGATAGAAAGTGATTGAGTTTCTTGAGGTAGATATATATATCCAATGGATTTGAGTGTATTGGAGTGTGTAAGGATGCGAATATGTAGTAACTACAAAAAGGGCAAATAGGAGTGCAAAAAGGAAGAGATCTAAGGTCTGGATTATGGCAGAGTAGTAAACAAGGCAAAACAAAGATGAAGTGTATCAAGTTAGTATGTTGTGCTTAACTGAAACTAAATCCTTGCATTGGTAGATGCTAATTATTAGTTCAAACTCATTGTAATCTTCCTTCTGTAGGCAGTGAGCCTTCGTTTGAGCAGTGAGCTCTGGGCAGTGAGCCTGAATGCATGTGCATTCCCCTTTGTAATACTTTTAATAGAGTATAATCTTTGTGGGTTAAACCCCACCATGGTTTTTCCCTTAACTAGGTTTCCACACCAAAAATCTTGGTGTCAAATGTGTTATTTATGTTTTTACTCATGTATTATTGATTGATGTTGTAATGTTTATATCATTTGATTATAAGTTGTAAAAGAAGATTAAAGGCAAAAAGTTTAAATTATGTGACAATTGATTCACCCCCCCTCTCAGTTCTTCGGACTAATTCCAACAATTGGTATCAGAGCAAGGTTCCTTGAAAGAAGCCTAACAACTTGAGGAAAGATTTTGGAAGGACTTTCAATGGGCTCACTCAAAGATCAACTTCGGTTGGCCCTGGAAGACCTTGGTCAGTCCAAAGCAGAAGTTTCTAATCTAAAAGATGAGCTCAAAGATGCTGATGATACCATTGAAATGTTAAAAGATAAATTAAAGAAATCTATGGAAAAGAGAAAGGAGCTACTTCTGCAGTTATCTAGTTTAACTGAAGAAAATGACATGAATGAAGCCTTGGAAGAAAAGACAAAGGAGTGTGTAAAGCTGTCAAAAAAAGTTGCTATTCTGAAAGTTGAAATGAAATCTGGGGCAATGAGGCTAACCAAAGAAATTGAGAAAAGGAAGAAGACTGAAGAAGATTTGAATCAAATTCTAAAAGAAAGAACTGAAGAATTATGCAGATTGGATAGAGTAGCTAGCCATCTAGAGTCTGGCCTACAAGAAAGCAAAGACAATGAAAGAGAACTTGAAAGACAAATTGTCATTCTAAAAAATGACAGAAGTTGCAAATGAATACAAGGCGAAGTTCAAAATAAGCTCAGCTAAACTTGAAGCACTACTCGAAGGATAGAAAAAGGTTGATGACAAGCATGGTCTTGTATATGAGAAAGGTGAAAGCTCTAGATCTGGACAAAGAAATTCTCAATCAAGAAATTGAAGAAACAGACCTAGAAGACCTCTAGTAAGATAGCCAAATGCTCAAAGATATCTATCTTTCAATGGAAATTGTTTCAACTGCAATAAATTTGTCCATAAAGCTACTCAGTGCAGAAGCAGAGTAAATCAAAATGGTCCGTCCTTCTCTGGTCAATGCTTCAAGTGCACGAGGTATGGTCATAGATCTAATGAATGTAGAAGTATGATAATGAATAACTCTAATGGCAATTCTTTCAATGGCTACTATTTTTCTTTCAATGGATTTGGACACATGGCTAATTAGGGCATATCAAGAGGAAATCAAGTATATAAGCAAAGAAATGTTGTGTGCTTTAACTACAATAAATCTGGTCATATTGCAAGATTCTACAGAAGTAGGATTAATGAAAGAAGGGGTCCAGTAAATAGAAAACTGGATGAGCGGAGACAAGATAGGCAAAGAAAAAATTGATGTCTAGAATGAAATGAGCAAGACATGGGTCAAGAAAACATATGTGAACAACAGTAATGGGTCCGCACCAAAATCCAATGCTGATAATTCCTCTGGAATTGAATTAGGAGCTTTGGCTCAGGGGGAGATGCATTGAAAATCAAATTCCCCCAGCCAGTAAGTGGGTGCTTGGATATGGAACAATAAGAGAAGATATTTTGAATTGTTTCAAAAACTTTGGAAGGATTTCTGGAAGAAAAGATGTTGATATGGAAATTTGTGGAGTGATTCATGAAGAACTATTCAAGAAACAGAGTAACTAGATGAAGTTAGGGCAACACATTTATTACAATGCCAAATTAGGTTTTGCAGAGGATAAAAGGTCACTTGGTCATGCATTTGAATCACCTTGCATTCGAAGGAAATAAGAAGAAGAGCATCTGAGCTGCAAATCTAGAATTTGAAGCATGAAGAACAAATTTAATTGGTAATTGATCAACCCTAACCCCGCAGAAGAAAAAGGTACTTCTTTGTAAGGCCTTGAATCTAAAATCTATTGAGATGGCTACACCTCTAGTTGTTGATGTAACTGAAAGGCACTGACCAATATTTAAGAAACATCCATACAAGTCAGTTGAAGTTGAACTGTTAGGTGCATTTTCTAGAGTTCCATATGGTGTACTACATGTTAAGGATATTAGGGCATACATCCACTATAGCATTGATGAATTTGGAAACCTAAAACTCTTGGATTTGTTTAACAACTACCTAAGGGATGATAGCTATAAATTGAAACTGGAATACAAAGCCCTAGAAAGTAAACATTTTCTACAAGTCATTAGATTTCTGACATTTGATGAAAATGAATGGGTTTGATATATCTTGAGCCAAATACATGATGAGTTCATATGGCTATTGAAACCATTTAAGATGACAAAGGATGTTATCAAGATTGTAACTGGGTTAAATTGAACTGGTGGATTACCCATGCTAAAAGCTGTGAAAAACCAAATAGTGATTGATGCTACCAGTGCCAAGTTTGACAAAAGGGCAATGACCATCAATGATATTATAGAACCGGATGTTAAATTTGCCTCCATGGTGATTGGGTACAAGATTTACCACTCCAGCAGGGAAAATTATGTCTCCGGAACTACAATATATGCAGCCTATCAAATGTTGAAGGAGAATGTTGATTATGACCTATGTGAACTACTACAAAATCAATAGATTGAGAATTTGAGAAAAATAAAGAAAGATAAGAAAAATACCTTCAAGTATGGTTCCTTGATTATATGTTTGTTCTTCTATTTTATGAATGAAGTGCCTAGAGTTCAAGGTGTGCACTGGACAAATGACAAGCCAATTGCATGGAAAATAAAAGATCATCTACTCAGCTTTGGTGATTCCCAAGCTCAGAAGAAAGCCATTTGGGGTTACTTCAAAACCTTTCAAAGTATGATGCATGCAAGAGAGAATCCCTAAGTTAGTTGTGGAGAAATATGAGAATGAAATATGTTTTATGGTTGACACTAATCAGTGCCTGATGGAGGCTGTGGAACCCAAAACCATATGGATTGTTCCAATGGGCTATGAGGTTGATGAGAAAGTGTTGGAAATGTATGCTCAACATCTCCTGAGAAAATCTGAAGACACATCTGTGGAAAGGTTTGGAACATACAAAGAGCTAAGTCTAAAATTGCATGTGGAGCTCAGATATCTAGAGACCAAAAGGAAAGTACAGAAGCAAGTTGAAAAGTATGCTGAGAGCATTGGACTAACCAAGGAAGCAGTGAAGAAAAATAGAGAAAGAATGGAAAAGGCTAGAAAACAAAGGGAGTACAAGAAACAAAAAGATGCTTCAGTGGAACCATCCTCCACTTCAAGGACTACTAGAAGCTCTACTAAACCTGTAAAACTAGAAAATAGACCATCTAATGAAGGAAGTAAGAGAAAGAAAACAAAGGCCACAAGAATGTATGTGGGCACAAAAGATGATGAAGAGACAGAGACAGATGAAGAAGTTAAAGAGATGAGATCCAAGAAAGCCAAGACTTCAAAGGCTTCTGAGGACTAGCCTTCCGGAAGAATAAAGGCAAGTAAAATGCAAGAAACTGGTAAGGTTTCTATGACAGTTGATGAAATTGTAAAAACAATTACTGTTCATGGAAATCTAAGGCCCATCAAAGATTATTATGATAATTTTGATCAAGAAAATAAGAAAATTTTGGAAGATGCTACCATCATGTACTTGAATAAATTCAATAGAGCTCTACTGGAAATTTTACAAGAACTTCCTAAAAGTTTAAGGAAAATACTAGAGATGAGGAAGGAAGCAGCCAAGGCTAAAGATATAGAACTCAGAGAATATGTCCTCTCAACTTTGTGTTCAGTAATGTCCAAAAAGGAAGCAAATAAAATACTCAAGAAAGTAAAAGATGATTTCAGAAGCAAAGTAAGGATGAACAAGCTAATGCTTGGGGAAACTAAGGAAATTGAAAAAGAAACAAAGGAAATTTTAAGGAAGGCCCTGGATAAAGATAAATATTATGTTGTCTCTGAGGAACAAGCTGAGGAAGATAATCCTACAGTTCTAGAACCAGAAACCTCAAGAGGAGAAATTGGAAAAGGAAATGATTTCCAAGATGATACTTTAGATTCTACGAAGAAAACTTATGAGGAGACAGATGATGAGATTGATTCATCAAATCTAGATATTGAAAAAGTAAACATTAGTGAGCAACAAACTGAAGTTGATGACTCCTTAGTTCCAGAAGAGGAGCAAATAAACAAAGAAGACTCAGAGATGATGGACAAAACTGATGATGCTAGAGATACTCTAACTCCACCTGATCAATCTGGTAAAGAAGATAATATTTCTACTATACAAAGCCCTCTGAAATAGGTAGCAAGTGATGAAGACAAAGAAAAGATTCCCCCTACAGATGATATAGAAAAAGGTGAAGCAGAGGAAAAGAAAGAAGAGGGTAAAGAAGACAAGGAAGAAGAAGATGGTGCAAATGTTAATGCACCCACACAAATAAATTTTGATACTAAGAAATCTCAAGGGAAGGAAGGTGGTTCAGGAATTGTAGCAATAGACACTGTAGATGCAGCAAAAGGTCTCCTGAGTAAAGAAATGCTTGAGTTTGATGAACCAGAGCTATTTCAAGGATTGATCAATCTAGATTCTCTCTCTCTGGTTCAAGTAATGAAGATAGCATCTTTCATGCAAGCCAAGGCAAGATAAAAGATGTTGAAATCTCACATTGAGTATAGTGAGCTACTAGGCCTTGCAACTGGAGTATTGGAGAAGATAATGCCAACCTTCTAGAAGAATCCATCTAACTCTCCCTCTAGACATCTGAAGAATCTTGTAAATTTTGTAAGTACACATTTTGAGTCATTTGAGAAGTCTACTGAGACTAAAGTCAGAAATGAATTTTTGGATAAGAAATTTAGTGAAATAAAGAGCCTAATAAGGAATGATAGGATGATACTCGGTATCAGTATAAAGAGTATTCAAAATGCTCTAAGTGATGGAGGTGATATATACAAATTTTGTCTATCCTGGCCCAAAGTCAGTGAGGATATTGAGAAGAAGATAAAGGAGCAAGAACAAAAATTGTCAAATCTATCTCAAAATTTTGATCCTCTAACAGTTTCTCCTATAAGTCAGGAATGTCAAGTAATCAACTTGACCGATGAAATAAAGAAGCTTGTTAAAGAAAAAGGCAATATTCTGAAGAGAATGTGTGAGCTCTGGGGATTGATTGCCCCCAAGTTAGAAACAATGTTTAATGCACTATTAGAAGCTCAAATTCCAGGTCAAATAAGTGATCCTTCAGATCTGACAAAGGTAGAAGCATACACATTTCTACTGAGTGGACACATCTCAATTTTGGATGGCATGAAAAGTACTTGGGCCTCTAAACTTGAGCAATTGAAAATTAGTTTTACAGATATTCTCAAGTTCATGTAAATATAACTTAAGGATTGGTTGTACATATGTGGAACTATATACAGAATTTTTGAGAATTTTGGCTTGTGGACCCCATCCTTTGCCATTGATGTCAAAGGGGGAGTGAAGAGTAGTGAAAAATAAGGAATCAAGCAAAGGGGGAGCTTTGGAAACAATGGAGAGCACAAGTGTACAGAGTAAGGGGGAGTAACTTTGAAACTTAGTCATTTTTCACTAAGTGTTGCCATCAATGCCAAAGGGGGAGATTGTTGGCAAGAGACACTTCTACGCATGACCAGTGTTGTCATTGATGGCAGCTAAGTTCATTCCACACATCCGCAATGCAGTATCATATCATACCATAAGTAAATTTCAAGATTTGTCAAGTCTGGATAGATAGGAACAGAGAATATGGCAGAGTTTAGTATTTTTGTCAACTGATTTCTCCAGTCAATCATTGTGTGTTACATATCTGAGGTAGTGTAGAGGAATGTCAAGACAATCTAAATCCAAGATGTTAGCCTCTAGTGACAAGTGGATAAAAGTTATGAGTATTTGAGTATTGGATCCTAATATGACAGAACAGTTCAGTAAAGAATAGGCCGACTTGTGTTAGATCCTTATGTGGATTTGGTAGAAGTGTTTTGGTGAGTTGCATATGGGATACAATGTTAGTGGCTGACATGAATGGTGACCTTCAAGTGTTATTTTTGGCACGCATCAATATTGGTGTATGGATTCAGCCGATAGAATAGAGTATTTGTGTTGTTTGCTAAGTTCTTCACTAGGCCGACAGAAAGTGATTAATTTTCTTGAGGCAGAAATATAGCCAATGGATTTGAGTGTATTGGAGTGTGTAAGGATGTGAATATGGAGTAAGTGCAAAAAGGGTAGATAGGAGTGCAAAAAGGAAGATATCTAAGGTCCGAATTATGGCAGAACAGTAAATAGGGTAGAACAAAGATGAAGTGTATCAAGTCAGTATTTTGTGCTTAACCGGAACTAAATCCTTGCATTGGTAGATGCTAATTATCAGTTCAAACTCATTGTAATCTTCCTTCTGTAGGTAGTGAGCCTTCTTTTGAGCAGTGAGCTCTAGGCAGTAAGCCTGAATGCATGTGCATTCCCCTTTGTAATACTTTTAACAGAGTATAATCTTTGTGGGTTAACCCCCACCGTGGTTTTTCCCTTAACTGGGTTTCCATGTCAAAAATCTTGGTGTTAAGTGTGTTATTTATGTTTCTACTCATGTATTATTGATTGATGTTGTAATGTTTATATCATTTGATTATAAGTTGTAAAAGAAGATTAAAGGCCAAAAGTTTAAATTGTGTGACAGCTAATTCACCCCCCCTCTCAGTTGTCTGAACTAATTCCAACATGATGTTCTTTAATTTATACATCCTTCTAACCACCATATGGCTATATCAAATTAGATCATAAAGCATATAGGGAGAACAAAGGGCTTAGGGATTGTTTAGAAGACTTTTGTGACTATAATTTTGAAGCTCAACCAACACACAAGGAATACTCAACTAACATAGAGGGCCACAAATTGGACATGGGGAAACTATTTCTAATCTTAACCAAGGCATAATAATCCATGAAATCCTTAACATAGGCCTTGAAACCATGAAAAACATAAAAACCAATAAACAAGACCCAGATAAGTCATAGAAATAAGCTTTGAACCATAGAATGAAACTTAATTTGCATCTTCTTAGATTAGTTGAATAAGCATAGGGATATTTGAGCAACATAAAATCATGAACTTTATCATTTTAAGGTAGTGTCCAATATTACTTCTAGTTGGGCATATACACCCTCTTTGGGTGCAATGAAGAACTTGGATAATCTTTGGAAACAAAAACAAAGAAGACATAATAAGGGAAAGGCTAAAATACATAGACATAAACAATGATGACAAACATAACTAGAAAAGAAACACTTCACTATGAGCTTAATGCAAGCATAATTGTACAAGAGAGAGAAAGTGAAATAATATTGTATAGAGTTTTCAAGCATACCTAACTAAGAAAAATAATACTTCAAGTGTTGTAGATGGATAGGTAGTTCCAAAAGGTCTCCACTAAGATTCCTTAAGTAGAAGGTTCATTGTCCATAATTATTTTCTTTCACATAAGGGCACAACCAAAAAGATTAAAATTTTCAATGCTTCCCCTTATTTTTAGACCTAAAATTCTATAAAAGAACAAGGGTGCATAGCTAGAAACACCTCTATGTAGCCTTCTTATCAAATAGCTTCTTGTCATAGAAAATTATTCTCATATTATACAATCATTATCTCATCCAATTCAATGAATTCATCGATCCTTTGAATAATTAGATTTTCTTCAAGAACAACCACCTCATACAAGAGTTTATAAATAATCAGTTCCAAATTTGTGGACAAAGTTGTATTTATTGCATACACTACCTCAATTGGACTTTTACCTATAGAAATTTTTATTCATACCATATTTCCCATATTGCCAACATTAATTTATCATTCAACATTGTTTTGTTATAATATAGATTCTTTCTAATAATCTATATTAGGTTCTTATTCCTAGACTTAGCTTGTCTATTACCCTATGGAAGATATAAGGATGAGTAAGTAATGATGAATCTATATTTATTACAAAAGTCTATTTAGTAGAAAAGAGAGACTAGCTCAAGATATTAAACTAGGTCAAACCCTTTTCCACCAAACATTAAGACACAAACTGAGCTTGGCTTCTACCCAAGAAGGAGAGCCAAACTTCAAGGTTTTTTCCCTTTGTTTCAACATATAGAGGAGTTTCAACCAAATCCAACCAATTGAGTTAGGGAAAAGTAGAAACCCTAGTTAAGCAAGATTTGTGAAAATATGATTATCTAAAACATATATAAAAAATCCAACACCACAGTGAGGTTCAGAGGGTAGAATAGAACCTACATCCAGATTTGGGGGCCCAAAGGACCAGGGTGCTTGGGAACTGTAGACCCTAATTAGGGTTTGGTAGGATGTGGAGTTTCTTGTGTCTTCACCCTTTTGTGCTCCTGCTTCCTGTAACTTGTTTTCTGCAGATTGTTTCGGATGCTACCTTTTATCACCTAGAATTACACCATGCTTGAAGTTTGTTCAAGCATTCCAATGACACAATGGGACTGATCTCAAGGTGTGGGACCTTGCCAATGAGATCAAACCTCCAGAGAAGGTTGGTTCTTCTTACTAAACTTAAGGTTCATAGAAATCAACTAAACCTATGCTACCAATCACCAAGGAAATGGGAAAGGAGACTAAAGATAAAAGGGAGGTGATATACAAAGATTTAGGGTGTTTAGTTGAACCTGAATTAACACAACAATGATCTTGAAATTGGAACAGACTCACATCGACTCATTCAGACTATAATAGAGGTTAAGGAAGAAAACTAGAACTATGAAAGGGACCGTTTTATCCACATTACAAGCACATAATTTGTAAATAAAAACAATGTATAGATCTCAAAGAGAGGAAAAATAACAGTTTGCATTGATTATGAAGGATAGAAAGCTGTTACAAAAGAGAAGATATTCATTACAGAGAGATATAAACACAAAATGAAAGACTCTCCTTCATTGGTGAACTAAAACAGAGACACCAAAGGCTCAGAAGAGAGCACAACCCATCATATCCACCTAGTTCTAGACAAAAGCACAAGGTTTGTTGTTGCAACAAATATCCTGCCTATGTAGCGACTCAGGGAAACAACTAACCAACCCAAAATACATCTCTTACACATGCATATATAGTATTTTCAATCACTCTAGCAGTCATGGACGTGGGAAAGAGTAGTCAACAAAGCAGATCAGTTGTCCATGTTGCAATAACTTCACTTCTATGTCCTTGGAGCATGCCCACATGGCGTTGCCCTTGAAATCTGCTGAAGAAGAGCGTCCACCCATGCCTTAGGTACAAGAAATTCAATACAAGGGAGAAAAAATATCATAGGGGGGTGAGAAATCCTCTTTCTGCAAGTAATCGGGCTTTGAAGAAGCATTAATGGCAGTCAGGAAGGTTGCTAAGTAGTCCCTTTGTGTCTTGAATAATAGAAAGATCTTGGAAGGCAAATAGGCTGAACCCTGACTGTTTAGTCTTCCACTAATCAGGCCTTTGAAAGTGGAGGAGGAAACATTGATATCTAAAGTCCAAAAGGGACAATAGGGAAAATTTTGAACTTCAGAGATCAGGCCTTCACCATGTATCATGCTCTTGAAAAGAAGAACCACCTAATCCATGACCCTACAATACTTAGAAGGAATTATGAAGATCAGTGGGCAATGGGCCTCGAAACTTTCACTTTCCAACTTCCAAAGAAAAGAGGGAGAGGGAAACTCTCGCTCGTTGACATTCGAAACACTTAGGTAATTTTGAGAAATTTGGTGGACTTTGGTGATTGGGCCTTCCACCTACCATTCACTAAATGGAAGGAAAAGACTGCAACCCTAACCTTTGAGCTCTGCAGCACTTAGAACATTGAAATCAATGGACCTCAACTGTCAGGCCTTCCATCTTCTGCCTTCAAAAAAGGAGGAAGAGAGAATCCCTACCTACCATCGCCCACAACACTTAGAAATATTGTAGCTCATCCAGCTTCGACAAGTGGACCTTTTTCCTTCTACTTTCCAAAAGAAAGAAGAAGGAAGAGAGAACTCCTAACCTCTAAGACCTGAAACACTTAAGTGAATGCAAAGGAACCAATGTGGATTTTGGAGCTGATAAGAATGACATGACGAAGAGGAGAACCCTAAACTCCAAAACCCCGAAAAGGCAGAAAACACAAGGAAAACACATAGGATTTACTTAGCCATTTTGGGGGGCTTTTTCCTTGTACTTCAAAAGGAAAACACTTAGAAATTTCATGGATCCTTGGAATATTTGGCTAGAAGGAAAAATAGGACAACATTTTGGCCAATATGCAGGGGTGTTTACTTGCTAAACACTAGGATCTAGAGGCCTTATCAAACCATTGGGAATAGATTCAAGGGGCACAACAATAAGGATAGGGGTTGACTAGACCAACACAATACTGAACAAGCCTCCAAAAAACAAGACAAAGAAAAACAAACAAGGCAAACATCTTCTTAATGAGGGTGTTGCCTATACAAGAGAACTTATTGAAAGGAAACCTAAAAGAAAAATAGAACTAACCTAAACCTAAACTAACAACAAGGAAATAACTTTAAATAAAGCCATTAACTGGTTCTTGAAACTAACTACCCTTTTTTAACAATTTACAATGCTTTTATGTCTTATGGATAGTTTTAGGAGATGGGGAAGGAGTTGACATATAACAAATTAGTGAAACACTTCCCCAAGAATATGAACAAACTCACTTACCCACTTGAAATGATTGGAAATGATGCTACTAAGAGGTGGATAAATGGGCTGATCCTACTCATATTGATGCTCAACTTCATGCTCAGAGGTAAGCATGACAAGTGGTGACTCTTCATGTTCTATCTCTAGTTGGGCTAGATGCTTGATAGGACATCCCCTTGAGATGACATGTAAATAAACAGAGTTGTTCTCATACCTCTACTATGTTTCTTTCTCCTCTTGTTGGTTTGAATGCTCTAGCTCTTGTGGCTTGACTGAAAAAATGGTTGCCTCCACCTTGTGATCATGTTGTTTAGGGAGGCCATTTGAAATAGGCTTTAAAAAGAAGCCCTGAACCTTCTCAGTGGTGAAATCATCCTCAGGGAATACTAGTTTGATGTTACATTTTGAGCAGAAAAGATCTGTCTCACCCCGAAAGAAGTCTTCAAGCTCTTCAAAGCACACAGGTATGAAAAGATCCTCCTTGGCCTCATGGTTTTCTAAATTAGGCTCAGAAAATGAGCCCTGTACATTCTTAATGGTGAAATCTCCTCCACCAAGAAGCTAATATCTCTATTGGATAATCAAGAACAAATCTTCAATTTGTTCTTACCCATGCTCAATCTCTACATTGTTACCCTCTATGAAAAATGGGAGCTCCTCAAACATGCATGTGCTATCAATTTCTACACTTCCCACTATAGGGTGACTTACATGCTCTTATTCATAAGCTAGAACCTCATGGTTATGCTTGACCTTATATTCTAGCAATTTACCATCATTTTCAATGTCCTTATGCCACCCTAGAACTGCAACTAATGCTAGCATTTGCATGCTTTCTTCATTTTCAATGTAACCAAGTAGTTCATGAAATAGGGTAGCATCATCGACCCTTGGAGCCACTAGAGAAATCTCCCTTGCAACCTCTCTAATGCCCTCATCATTTGACTGCAAGCCCATTGGACTTTTCTTGAGCTACCTCTGCAACTAGACCTTTTCACCATGCCTTCTTTACATTTTGGTTTCATTCATCTTTTTCAAAGAATAGGAAAACTTCCCAAATGATCCAAATTCCATAGGGTTCAACCCTACACCTAAATTAGCACTATCCTTGTGCTCAATGTGCTAGTTCTGGTCTAAATGATCTGGCTTAACTTCTTCCTGTAGCAGGTCTAAATTTTAAGTTTTAATAGTGCATGAGGGTTCATTATTTGCAAGTGGTTCCTCCCTAGTTATAGGTATCTCCTTCCTTGGCTCATCCCTCTAATTAGGCTGATAAATAATAGGTCCACCATTGAAAAGTGAAATAGTGTCAAGGAAAGAGGAATGATAGGGAATGTGAGATGGAAAGGCTTCTTGAGAGGGTCATTCCTAAGGAATAGTAGGTTGAATTTGTGGAGGAGTAGGCTCCTATGAAGATTGAGTGCCTCTAAAACTTGGAATTTTGAAGCTGGAAGTTGGTTTCAGAGGCTTGAAGGGTTTCCCCTACATGAAGCTTGGGACTTTGAATTTGGGGGTTATTTCTACTACAAGCTGAACTTGTTTAGAAGGGAGGGGTTGCCTGAAACTAGTGTATGTATTAAAAGTTAAAACAAACCCCCCTGCCACAAATAATGCCCATACATAGCCAAGAATGCAGTGGAAACAACAAACACAGGCATGCAACAAGAACACAAAACACTACACATGATTTACCCTGGAAATCCCCAAACTAGGGAAAAACCAACAATGAAGATCTTCATATTAACCCTCAGCCCCAACCGGGCTGAGCTTGGAGGCTTCTACCAGCCACACACACAATAGAGTCATGAAGCCATTATATAGACTTCCATACATGCAAAACCATGGTCTCAAAACCATGAGTTCCAAAACCATGGACCAATACAACTAGCACAAAATTGTGTACTCAAGACCACTTATGGTTAATTCACTAACTCTAACCCAAGAGCTAGTTTAACCCAACAGTCCCCCCTTTAAACTTGGTCTTGGTGTTAGCACCAAACCCCCCTTCCATAAGCACCAAGTGCAATGCCCTCTCTATCACCAAGATCGACATCAAACCAGGAATCCACATGACTCTAAACCCCCCTTACCACCTGGGAGAACTCATCTCTTACCAGGCCTTTCCTTTCACGGATTGAGCAAGCCATACTAGGTCTTATAGCCACCAACCCATATACATGTGTTAAATTTACAACTCCATTACAAATATTTTTGTTCTTGCTACAACCATCCTTGGCTATGGGCACCTGCAGTAACACATAGTGACATAACCAAGCAACATGCTTGCAGCAGCAACCACGACCAATCTTGCATAGACCTGCTCAACCTTCTTTTGAGAGCCAACGCTCAAACCTTCTATTTCAGAAATAATACGAGATCAAAAAATTAATGTTTCCTTATCTCCACACGCTGTGATCTGCATTAAATACATTAAATTCTTCTAAGTTGCAACATCTTCAATTTCCCAGATCTGCTCACCGAATGCACAAAAATCTTCTGCCATTTTCCTCCTCCACAATCACAAATGCTGGAGCTTGCAACTCAAGCTATGATACCACTTGTATGGATTAAAAGTTAAAACAAACCCCCCGCCATAGATAATGTCCATACACAACGAAGAATGCAGTAGAAACAACAAACATAGGCATGTAACAAGAACACAAACCACTACACATTATTTACCCTGGAAAACCCCAAACTAGGGAAAAACCAGTAATGAAGATCCTCATACTAACCCTCAACCCCAACCGGGTTGAGCCTGGAGGCTTCAACTAGCCACACATACAATGAATTCATGAAGCCATTATATAGACTTCCATACATGCAACACCATGGGCTCAAAACCATGAGCTCCAAAACCATGGACCAATACAACTAGCACAAAACTGTGTGCTCAAGACCACTTATGGTTAATCCAATAACTCTAACCCAAGAGCTAGTTTAACCCAACAATTGGGAATGGAGGGAACTAATTGGGATTCTAGCCTCTACATCTAGGCAAGCAATTTCCTTAACTATTCTTCTTTAGCTGCAATATCCAAAGCCAATATTCTCTGATGAGCTCTTTCTTGTGCCTCTATCTACTACTAGTGAAGGAAGGCTTGATGAGCAAGCTCATCCTATTGTTAGTTATACTCTATCACTCCCTAATTTCATCTCACTTCCACTAGAAACCTAGGAGTATCTCCATCACATCATCTTCATTTCTGATGTTAAAATTAAAGTCCTCTTGTGGCTAACTATACACTACTTGTCTTTTAAAATGATCCAAATGTTACTTAATCTCTAGCAGAGCAAAGTAGTTCTTGTGAGGTTGATAATAGGCATTATTAGGCTGACAAGAAGACTAAGCAGGTACAGGTGGGAGGCAAGCAGCATAAGGATGCTAATAACCTACTAAAGCAAGGGCATATGGCATAAAACTAGAGGAATTTTGAGTCTAATATTGTTGATATGGGGGCATAAAATTTTCATTCTTGCTAGGTGGAGGGGAATAGCCATAGCTTCCATTAAATTTGACATTTTAGCGCTTCAAAATGCTAGATAATCATAGAAAATGTTTGAAACAGAGCAAAACAGGTCTGCATCTGGAGAAAACTAGATACATACCAAAACAGAGTCAACAGGTGATTTGGGAGCCTTGAAGGCTGGAAAAGACCAAGGGCATCACCAAACTTTGATCTATGATGAATATTTAAGCACTTAGGCTACTTTCACCAGTGGATTTCTTCAACAGAGTCACCATAGTGTTAGAGATACTGCCATGAATGGAAAGATGCACTGAAAACACACCAAATCCTTCAATGGATGATAAAGCTCGTCAAACTAGTCCCACCAGGCATGCTAGGAACTATTATCACTTGGAATTGGACCCTGCTTGAAGCCTGTTCAAGCATTCCAATGACACAATGGGACTGATCTCAAGGTGTGGGACCTTGTAGATGAGATTAGACCTGTAGAGAAGGCTGGTTCCTCTTTTTGAACTTAAGGTTCAGAGAAATCAACTAAACCTATGCTACTGATCACCAATGAAAAGGGAAGAAGGAGACTAAAGACAAAAGGGAGGTGATACATAAATATTTAGGGTGTTTATTTGAATATGAATTAACATGACAATGATCTCAAAAGTAGAACAGACTCACATAGACTATAACAGAGGTTAAGACAAAAAACCAAAGCTATGAAATGGAATGTTTTATCCACAATACAAGCACACAATTTCTAAATAAACATGGTGTATAAATCTCAAAGAGAGGCAAAATGACAGATTGTATTAATCATGAAGGCTAGAAAGTTGTTACAAAAGAAAAAAAAATTTATTACAGAGAGATATAAACACAAAATAAAAGACTCTCCTTCATTGGTGAACTAAAATAGAGACATGAGAGGCTAAGAAGAGAGAACAATACATCAAATCTACCCAATTCTAGAGAAAATCACAAGGTTTGTTTTTGTAACAAATATCCTACCTGTTTATAGTGTGTTAGGGAAACAACTAACCAACCCAAAATACATCTCTTACACATGCATATATAGTATTTCTAATCACTGTAGCAGTCATCAAGGTGGGAAAGAGTAGTCAACATAGAAAATTAGTTGCCCATGTTGCAATAACTTCACTTTTATTTCCTTGGAGCACACCCACATGGCCTTGCCCTTGAAATCTGCTAAAGAAGAGTGTATGCCCATGCCTTGGGTACAATAAATTCAATTAAAGGGAGCAACAGTGGCATAGATGGTGACAAATCTACTTTCCACATGTAATTGGGCTCTGAAGAAGCATTAATGATAGTCAAGAAGGTCACTGAGAAGTCCCGTCATGTCTTGAATAGTAAAAAGAGCTTAGAAGGCAAACAAGTTAGACCCTGACCAATCGGGCTTCCTTTGATCATCCTTCCATCGATTGGGTCTTTGAAAGGTGAAGGAGGAAATGTAGATCTCCAAATTCCAAAAGGTAGATTAGGGAAACCATTACACTTCAGAGATTAGGCCTTCAACATGTATCATGCTTTTGAAAAGAAGAACCACCTAACCCCCAACCCCGCAATACTTAGAAGGAATTATGAACATTGACAGGGATCGGGCCTTGGACCTTTAAGCTTTCACCTTCCAAAGAAAAGAGGGAGAAGGAAAGTCCTACTTGCTAACGTCCAAAACACTTAGGAAATTTTAAGAAACTCAATGAACATCAGTGATCAAGCCTTCTGCCCACCATTCGTTGAATGGGAGGAAAAATACTATAACCCTAACCTCTAAGCTCTGTAACACTTAGAACATTGAAATCAATGGACATTGGCCATTGGTCCTTCCACCCTCTACCTTTGAAAAAGAGGAAGGAGGAAGAGAGAACCCCCACTTGCCACTGCCTACAACACTTACAAATATTGTAGCTCATTGGGCTTCGGCAAGTGGATCTTCTACCTTCTACTTTCCAAAAGAAAGAAGAAGGAAGAGAGAACTCCTGACCTCTGATGCCCGCAACACTTAGGTGAATTTGCAAAGGAACTAAGGAGGATTTTGGAGCCAAGAAGAATGGCATGACAAAGAGGAGAACCCCAAACTCTGAAACCTTGAATAGGCATAAAACACAAGGAAAACACTTAGGATTTTGGACTTCACCATTTTGGGGGATTTTTCCTTGTACTTCAAAAGGAAAACACTTAGAAATTTCATGGATCCTTAGGCTATTTGGCCAGAAGGTAAAATAGGACAACACTACCTACACACACACAAGATGGAAAATGGTTGGGTGCTATTTAGAAGCTTGCTTAAGTCAAGCTCTATGAATGGTGTTTACACTTCCACAATAGAAAATGATTGGATCTCAAAGAGTACGTGCCCTAGGATGGCAGAGGCAAATTTGAAGTAGAATGGAATGCTAGAACAAAGCATGAAGGAAAGAAGTCACCATGAGTATGGAAACCCTAGCATGCTTGAGGCAGTGCCACAACTTGACTCAAGAAGTTGGTGTAGACCAAAGAAGTAGAAATATATTCACAAAACTTGCAATAAGTTAGTGCTTCAACAATAATCCACCATAGAGAGCTTTAGAGAAGAATAGAGAGCATGAGAGAGAAGAAGAGAGCTAGGTGTTGTTATATGGATCCTAATCAAACTCAGAGGTTAAATTTTCTCCACTTTTATCAGTGCAGTTTCCCCCAAAATTATTTAACAGGGGTTTGGGGGCAGTGCCCCCAAGACGAGGTTAAGGGGTAATGCCCCTTATGGGATATAGGGGCAGCACTCCTAGCGTGCTTCCTGTCACGATACAAGGCGAGGTTGGGGGTAGTGCTCCTGATACCTCAAATGACTTTTATTATTTTATAAAGGTGTCGAGAGTTATTTTTCTATTGGCCAACATAAAAAAAAACTATTTTGTAACTGATATAAGCCTTGATAAAACCACTAAGGGATAGGGTTTCTGTTGATATTGTATTGTAGCATTTATAGTGGTATTGAGTTGTAAGGATTACTGGTTGTAATCAGTTTGAGTTGCTGGATAATAATATTGGACTCTCTGTTGGTGGATGTAGCCCAAGTTTGGGTGAACCACATTAAAAATTATCTCTCGTTGTTATTATTTCTGTGTATTTTTTATTCCTCTATTTAATTTTTATCTGCATTTAATTGATATGTTCTACATGCAATTCCTAACAAGTGGTATCAGAGTGGGTTGTGTTCGATTATCATCTGCAGGAAGGTCTCACGGTTGAGTGGGAGCAATGGTAGACGAGAGTAAATTGAAGGTAGATAAATTCAATAGGTAGACCTATTCATTATGGAAGATGTAGATGGAGGATTATCTCTATCAGAAGGATTTATGGAGGCTATTAGGAGGAAAATCTAAGAAACTAATAGCAATGACTGATGAGGGTTAGGATCTTTTGGATAGAAAGGCACTGGGAACCATTCGGTTGTGCCTGGCACAATCTATGGCATTCAATATAATAGAAGCGAAGAAAATAGATGAACCAATGAAAGCTTTGGCTAAATTGTATGAAAAATCCTTAGCATCAAATAAGGTATTTCTCATGAAGGATTTCTTTAATTTGAAAATGATTGAATGTGGATCTGTGATAGATCATTTAAATGAGTTTAATACGATTACCAGTCAGTTAACTTCTATAAATTTGATGAAGAGGTGAGGGCTCTCTTGGTTTTATGTTCTTTGCCAAAAAGCTGGAATAGCTTGGTAATGGCTATAAGTAACTCTATCTCTAGTTCAAATACTTTGAAATTTGATGATGTTGCTAGTGTTATCCTTAGTGAGGAAATGCGATGGAAAAGCTTGGGAGGGTCCACATCAGGTAGTGTTTTGAATGAAAAAATCAAGGGTAGATCAAATGAGAGAGGAAAATATTTTTGAGGTCATGGGAAGTCACAAGGAAAATCAAAGGACAAGAGGTCCCAATCCAGAGGATAGAAGGATTATTAGTACTATGGGAAACTAGGTCATCTGAAGAAAGATTGCTAGTCTCGGAAGAATAAAGGAGACAAACAAGAAGGAAATAAGGAGGCAAATGTGGTAAGTAATAAATCTAAAGATGATGCTTTGATTCTTTGCCTAGATAATGCTGATGATTCATGGGTTTTAGATTCAGGGACCTCATTTCATGCTACGCCCCATAGAAGTTATTTTCTTGATTATGTCCAAGGGGATTTTGGACTAGTTTATCTAGGAGATAATGAACCCTGTCAGATTGTTGGAAAGGGAATAATTATGATTAAGTTGCAGAACAAGAATCATTGGCTACTACAAGAGGTAAGGCATGTTCCAAGGCTAAGTAGGAATTTAATTTCAACAGGGCAACTAGGTGATGAAGGTTGCACAGTTACTTTTAATGATGAAAATTGGAAGGTTTCAAGAGGTGCCTTACTAGTTGCAAAAGGTGTGAAAGTAGGCACCTTATATCTTGGTATAGGTCGTACTATTCATTCTACTTTAGTTGTTGTAGAGAAAAAATAAACATGTTCAAGAACAGTTGCTATGGGTTTGCAGGAAGAGATTGAAATAGTTGTTTCAAGTTTCGAGACAACACTATAGCATAACAAACTTGGGAATATGAGTGAAAAAGGTATGAAGGTACTTCATTCTAAGAAAGTTTTACTAGGTCTGAAATGTATTAATATGGATTTCTATGAAATTTGTGTGTATGGAAAACAAAAGAGAGTTTTCTCAAGGATGGGAAACAAAAGAAAGATGAAAAGTTGGAGCTTGTGCATACAAATGTATTGGGACTGGCTCAGGTATCTTCTCTCAATGGCTCTTGGTATTATGTTACATTCATAGATGATGCAACTAGGAAGGTTTTGGATTTATTTCCTTGAGCATAAATCTGATGTATTTAAAATATTTAAGAAATGGAGAAGCTTGGAGAATGAGATGGGTAAAAGATTAAAATGTCTCAGATCTGATAATGGTGGTGAGTATTGCAGCATAGAATTTGAGGACTATTGTTCATTTAATAGAATTCGTAGGCAAAAAATAGTTCCAGGGACTCCACAGGAGAATAGAGTGGTTGAGTACATGAATAGGACAATAATGGAGTGTGCAAGGAGCATGAGATTGCATGTTGGGATGACTTTAAACATGTGGGTAGAGACTATTAATACCACTGTTTATTTAATTAATAGAGGTCCTTCAGTTCCTTTGGGTTGTGGTATTCTAGAGGAAGCATGGATGGGTAAGAAGGTCAGTTATTCTTTTCTCAAAACCTTTGGATGTGAAGCATTTGCACATGTAGATTCTGAAAATAGAACCAGGCTAGATGCAAAATCAAAAAAGTGTATCTTCATTGGATATGGCATTGATGAATTTGGTTATAGGCTTTGGGATGTTGAAAATCTGAAAAATGTGAGAAGTAGGGATGTTGTATTCAATGAGAAGGCATTGTACAAAGATTAGTTGTAGCAGCATGAGAAGAAAGAAAAGATTATGTGGTGCTAGATGATACTCCAAATAGTGATGTTCTAGTGGTTCCTCATGCTCCGTAACAGCAACAAGAAATACCACAAACTCCAGTGAATGTTAGAAGGTCAACAAGGCTAAGTAGACCTCTAGAAAGGTTTTCTCCCTCTTTGTATTCTATTTTGTTAATAGATGTTGGTGAACTAGAATGGTATGATGAAGCTATATAGGTGGATACAAAGGTTTAGTGGGAGCTTGCAATGAAAGAAGAAATGGACTCCTTGCTGAAAAATCAAACATGGGAATTATGTAAATTGTCTGCAAGTAAAAAGGATTTACCAAACAAATGGGTTTATAGGTTGAAAGAGGAATATTGAGGTAAGAAAAGATTTAAATCTAGGTTAGTTGTAAAAGGATTTGCACAGAAAAAAGGTATTGATTTTGATGAGATTTTCTCTCGAGTTGTTAAGATGACTTCTATTCATACTATTTTAAGTATTGTGGATGTTGAAGATTTGCATTTGGAACAACTAGATGTGAAAAATGCCTTTCTCCATGGTGATTTGGAGGAGATATATATGGATCAGTCACAAGGATTTGAGGTCAAAGGTAAGGAGAAATTGGTGTGCAGATTGAAGAAGAGTTTATATGGCTTGAAACAAGCATCTCGGCAATGGTATTTAAAATTTGATAGTTTTATGGCTAAGCAAGGCTACAGCCAGTGTAATTCTAACCATTGTGTTTATTTTAAGAGGTTGGATAATAACAACTACATTATTTTATGTTTATATGTTGATGACATGCTTATAGCAGGGTCTAACATGGATCACATAAGAGAGTTAAAACAACAGTTAACACATTTATTTGCTATGAAGGATTTGGGAGCAACAAAATAAATCCTTGGTATGAAAACTTGCAGAGATGGGAAGAATAGAAAATTGACTCTATCTTAGGCTGATTATGTTAAAAAGGTGTTGCAGAGATTCCATATGGTGATGCAAGAGCATATGGAAGCACTCAGAATAATTGAGATAATTAATAGTGAAATTGCAGATTACAGAGAGAGCGACCTTGGAGAATACTGCATTTTACCACATTTTCATATCAAAGGTTGTGGAGCTAGACTTAGCATCTAGACATAGTCATCTACAACATATCCAAAATTTAGATCATTTGGGTTCGATTTCGAAGAGATATCACTATCAGAAGATTACCTGTTTTACCTGTTTGCACATAGCAGAGCCCACAATGCTCAGTGAAGTCTAATCATCTTGGGGAGAAAATCCATGACTTATAGAGCCTAAAGGAACATTATTCAATGAATTATAGGACTTGGCTGACCTCCATGGAGATCTACGTGAAGTTTTATGTACCAGCAGAGCAATACCTTATGTTTATGTCTGACCTATCTATGTACACACGTTTCATACTAGTCGTTGTAATTAGGCTGAATTGATAATGATTTGAAGGCTTCGGAGGATATAAATAAGAGATAAAGAATGGTTTCTAGGTAGTGATCAATAGCACAAAGTTATTGAGCAAGATCCTAAGTTGTTTTGACCTGAATGACTAGTTGAATAGAGTAGAAGGCAGTGCAGAAAATTGAGATGTAGAAGATAGAAATCATGAAAGAATATTGTTGTATGAATCTTTTATAATCCCTGGGCTACGGCCTAGCACCTATAAAGCCCACAAGGCCTATGTAATTCGATTTGAAGTTATAATATATAAGGAATCAGCTTTGAAGGTTGGGTTTTTCCTTGTTAGGGTTTTCCCAGGATACATCTTGTGTTATGTGTTCATGAATATCTTTTATCTTTTAGTTGATTAGTTGTTATCTTCTATTGCATACCCATTATGATCATGTTGTTAATTAATTAAGGCTACAAGGTTGGATGGTCCATCACTGGACCCTCCTACCTTGACTACATCAAGTGGTATCAGAGCTAGTTCCGAATCTGCTGGGCTGGTTGTGAATCTGTTAGAAGGTGGCAAATCTGTTGGAAAGAAGTGCAAAACCCTAAAGTATATAGAAATCATCACAGAAGAAAGATCAAGGAAAGGAATATTCTGGTAAGCATTTCACATTGAGTGTTTATCTAATTTGTTTCAATGGGGAAGATTGGAAAAAAGGATGAAGTAAGAAAATGAAACCCTAATGTGTGAAAAGGATATTTTGGAAGAAGAATTATGTGAAATTAAAAGGTGTAATTTATAGTTGTTGGAAAGGATGAAAGAACTAGGAGAAGATAACTATGACACCCTTGAAGAAGAACTGAATGATGCAAGAAGAGGGAATGAGGAATTAGAAGCAAAGCTGAAGTTGTTTGAAGATGTTGGAAAGAGATTTACAGACTTAGAAGAAGGATTCAAGTTGTTTGGGAAGGTGGAAAAGAGGAACATAGATCTAGAAGACAGTCTGGCAAAATTGAAAAAGGAAAATAGTTTGCAAAAGAATGAAATATTAGTGTTGAAGGAATAGGTTAATCAGTTGGAGCAGTCACTAGTAGCCTGCAGATAAGAGAATGAAAGTTTGAGATCTAAACCTAAATTTTGTGATGTTTCTTGTGATACTAATGATTTGTGTGATAATGCAGAAGTTTCTAAGATTGAAGATGATAGTGTAATTAAACCTGTAGTTGTTGGTGATGGTATTGGTTTCAAAATCATGCAAAGAATGGGATATAAAGGACAAGGATTGGGAAAGCATCAAAAAGGAATTACAAAACCTATTAAACCGGTAATACAATCAAGAAGTGAAGGTCTTGGTTATGATAGAGGTAAGGATGTTGTTGCAAATTCAAACAAAATAAATCAGGGAAGAAGAGGTATGTATTGTTCACATTGTAATAGACATGGGCATGAAAAGGAATTGTGTTGGGATCTGTACCCTTGTAAGTTTTCTGGATTAAGGAATCATTCTGAAAGTATGTGCTGGGATAAAATGAGGAGGAGAAAATCTATGGCAGGTTGTATATAGAAGAATTATGGATGGATTGATGGATAGGAATGGAAACATGTTACTTATATGTTCAGAGGGAGGTATAAAGTGAAGTATTCATGTGTTGGATCAGGATGCAGAGAAAGAAGACCTTATGTGGAGTAGAACAAGGACAGTAATTCATTCTACAGAGGGAGAGATGACATGAGTCACAATTCTTATCACAATGAAGGATACATAAGAGATGAAAGAGGATTTGATAGAAGACCATTTAGAAGAACTTGATTTCAAGTTTGGAGGAGGAAAGAATCAGGCAGTTGATGTCAACAAGAACCTGTTACTAGCAGAGCTAAGGAAGGAAAAGTAGTCAATAATACAAAGGCAATTTATGTAGAGGAAGAAAAGCCTATTAATATAGAGATAATTTATGCAGAAGAAGAAGAGCCTGTTGATACAAAGATAGTTTATGCAGAGGAAGAGGGACATTTTGAGACATCAGATTTGATAGAGAAACTAGAAGAAGGTGAAGCATTGATCTTAAGAAGAAATGTGTTATAAACTAATCATCAAAGAAAGCAGTGCAAGAGAAAGTTTGTGTGAACAAGTGTGAAACATAACAAAAAAGAGAAGATCATGTGGCAGAGAAAGAGGGAATGACAAAATATTCTACCAGGAGATAAAGTTTATGTACCGAAATGAAGTGAATATGGATAAAGAAACATAGATGAGTAAAGGGAAAGTGTATGCAGAGAGGAAACTGTGATATTTTAATGAGTGCAAAGGAAATTGTGATAGGAACCTAGACTTAAACAGTGTTGCAGAGAAAATTCTGAAAGTGCATTGACAGAATCAAGGAAGTAATTGATTGTTCCAGAGGATCCAAGTATGTATTGATTGAAGTAGACATCGATCTTGAGGCAGCTTGCGCAGAAAATTGCTCAAACCGCCGATCATTGAGGCAGTGGAAGGCTTGCAAGTAGACCACCGAACCTAGACCATGACAAGATGAGGAACTTGAGGTAGCTTGTGGAGAAGACTTTCTTAGACCACCGACCATTGAGGTAGTGCAAGTCTTGCAAGTAGAACGCCGAACTTAGAAGAACTTGAGGCAGTTTTGTAGGTGGACTTGAATAGAATGCCGATCTTGAGGCAATTACAAGTACCTAGACATAGACCACCGAATCTATCCAAAGAAACAACAATGAATTTAACATAATATAGACCAAATTGAAGAGGCTCACTTTCAAATAACCTTGAGAGTCTGATGCAGGAGCATCCAGAAGCATTCAAAACAATTGAGATAGTTAATAGTGAAATTGTAGATTATAGAGAGAGAGACCTTGGAGAATACCGCATTTGCATATCAGAGGTTGTAGAGCTAGACTTAGCATCTAGACATAGTCATCTACAACATATCTAAAATTCAGATCATTTGGGTTTGATTCTAGAGAGATATCGCTATCAAAAGATTACCTATTTTACCTATTTGCATAGAGCAGAGCTGACAGTGCTTAGTCAAGTCTAATTAGCTTACAGAGAAAATCCCTGACTTATAGAGCCTAAAGGAACATTATTCAACATGAAGTATAGGACTTGACTGATCACCATGGAGATCCGCGTGAAGTTTTATGTACCAGGGGAACAATACCTTATGTTTAGGTCTGACCAATACGTGTACACACGTTTCATACTATCCATTGCAATTAGGCTGACTTGATAATGATTTGAAGGCTTACAGAGGATATAAATAAGAGATAAAGAATTGTTTCTATGAAGTGATCAATAGAACGAAGTTATGGTGCAAGATCCTGAGTTGTTTTGATCCAAATGAATAGCTAAACAGAGTAGAAGGCAGAGCAGAAAATTAAGATGTACAAGAAAGAAATCATGAAAGAATATTGTTGTATGAATCTTTTATAATCCCTGGGCTATGACCTAGCATCTATAAATCTCGCGAGGCCTGTGTAATTCAATTTGAAGCTATAATATATAATGAATGAGCTTTGAAGGCTAGGTTTTTCCCTATTAGGGTTTTCCCAGGATACTGTTATCCTATTTCCCTCTGCTTAGAGCTAAATAGTTAACTTGGTATTCTCCTTGAAAATCCCTCTGAAAAAATCCCTATAAAGAAAAGTGCCAAATTTCCCAGGGAACCTTGCCTAAAAAAGTCTTACCATTGGAAAGAGCTTGAAAAAATAGGCAGGTTTGCTTTTTACATCACCCTGAAATTCAACCAAACAAGGAAGTTATTCATGGTCAAAGTTTTGGTCAACATACGGTTCAAATGTACATTTAGCGGGCTTACAAATCTCTATTGGCCTTAGAAAATGTTAAAAAGGGAGTTTTATGCATTTTCTAAATGTATATCGGGTTCAAAGGTGCATGTACATTTAGGGAATCTTTTGCAGGTTCACCAGGAATATTCCTGGTTTGTATATCGGCGATATACAAGGAAAGATGCAAGTGAATATACAAGAAAATATACATTCGCTAAATATACAAGAGGAAATATATAATAAAGATGTACAAGAAGGCATATTCCTCAAAGATTCTCGGTTTGTATGTATGTGGGTTTGTATATTATGTTTCCATTTTTGACATACAAGGTGCCAATATACATTTGTTACAGTGCCGCGTGCAATATACAAGGGATTGCTGCGGAAGAAATATAAAAAGGCATTTGTACAAGGCCGAATATGCAGGAGGTGGGGTCCACAATATACAAGAGATTTTGTATATCGGCGATATACAAAGTAAACATGCAAGTCAAGATGTGCAAAGGCAAAAAGTAGTGTAATGTATATTCAAAAGGTGCTATAGTGGTTTTTATATGCGGTTGTATATTTTCATATACAACCAAATATACAAGAGTTAACATACAAACCCGGACCCGATTGCATTTTTCAATGGTTTCATAAAGAGTTTCAAGTCTGCAACTTGTATATCAATGTTGTATGTGCCGATATACAAGCAGAAGATACAAAGGGAAAGACAAGGCCAGGGCCCACCTCTTGTATATTGGCGGTTGTATGTTCGCATATACAACCCAATATGCATTTCAATATACAAGTCAAATTTCATTCAAAGATCAAATGCAGCTAATGCAGTTCAAGTCCGCGGCTTGTACATATGGGCTTTTGTATATCAGCGATATAATGGAAAGATACAGAAGGATATACAAGTCGGACCTATTAGAGAATACAAAAGGGTTAATGATTTTTCAGGTCCGCGGCTTGCATGTGTGCATGTGATTGTATGTTTGCATATACATGCAATATACAAAGGGAAAATGCAGTTTCTTAGTGCCACGAAAAATAGACCAACTCAACAGCAAATCAGGAGGTGCCACGTGGCAACGGCAAGCAGATATATAAGGGCTCTTGCATATACAAAGACAGTTTCAAATGCATTTTAAGAAAGTGATTGTAGAGGCCTTTTGGTGCCAAAAATAGTGATACATGCAATGTGTTTTGTACATGCAAAAAATAGACTTGGAGGTATTTTTCAGAGGCCGATATATATATAGATGCAAAGCGATATATACAGGCGGTTGACCAAACTTTGACCACCTGTATCTCCTCCGTCCTGGCAAATTTCAACATGCTGCAAGAGGCAAAGATGCATGTTTTTGTCCCCCCTTTCATTTGGCAAGATTTTTGGGAGTTTTTGTACTGTCTATTTTCAGGTCTGGATTTGTATGTCATGGGTGACTTTTGGGGCAGGTTGTAGATAATTTTTGCATTCATTTTTGCAGGTTATGGAAGCTGCTTGCATTTATCACCAAAATATCTCCCCACTGATGCGTTGGCTGAGGATCATGATGCAGTAGCTTGCATTAAAGACTTGAAATATCTTCTATCTACCCAGTGCCAGATATTTGGTGCCATAATTCCTGCGGCTGGACAATCACTAAATTTAGATATTTTCTGAGACAACTCTTAGAGCAAATTTTTGTAACTGACTTAGGGTTAGTTTGGAATGCTATATATATGCATTCATCTGATGTAAATAGGGTTGGAAATTTTTTGGCATTTTGGCTTTTCTGTTTCCAAACAAAGTTTTCATATAGTGTAACCTTGCCTTTCATTGGATTTATGCAAGTTATTTTACCTCCTTTGCTGATTTTCTAGTTCTGTGTAAATCTGCATATGGTTTTAGGTGATAATCAGGCAAGGAAGCTGGCCTTCTCTAGAGGTCTAATCTCATTTAGCAAAGTCCTACACTTAGAGATCATTTCCATTGTGTCATTGGAATGCTTGGAAACCTTCCAAGCATGGTGCAATTTCATGTGACAATAGTTTCTGGCACGCCCGGTGGGACCAGACAATTTTATGACTAGTTTTGATGTACAACCAATGATTTTAGACTTGTAATCAGTCAAATCTGCATATCTGGCAACTCACACTGAGGAGGAACACTAACAGATCAGTTTTGCTGATACATGTTTTATGAGAAAGATTCAAACTAGGAGTTCAAGCTCATTTGACTATTTACAGCTATCTCCACCTAGGAGGTAGAGTAGAGCTGTAGCAAGGACTCTAGTTTCTAAAAGGATACATTTGAATCCACCAAATTTTAGACTAGTTGCTTCTATAGTCCCTGTAGCAACTCAAACAAATCTACCTCCAGTTATTCAGATGGCAAGAAATCAGCCATTCGTGACTTTTGATGGGGGCAACCCTTTAAACCTAACAGTGCATGATGTTATACCCATGGAAGCCTTGAAGAATCTACCTTATTTCATAGGGGAGAATCAAACTACCCCTATTGAGTACATCAGAGACATAGCATCTCTGTGTGGAGTACATCATGTCACCCAGGAAAATGTAGCCATCAGACTGCTAGCCGCTTCATTCAAGGGGAAGGCATTGCAATGGTTCAGAAGTCTACCAGTGCAGACTATTACAACCTGGGATGACCTTGGGGAGAAATTGAACAAACAATTTCAAGATAAATTAGACAACCTGTCATTGGTTGAACAAATGACAACTATAAAGAGAGCTCCTCAAGAGCAAATGATGGATTTTAACTTCAAATTCCAGAAGACATGGGACATAATTCCTACCATGGTAAGACCTCTAGCTGAGTATGCATTCTTGTATTTTTTGAAAGCCCTGAATAGTGATATTTTAGTAATGATTCAATCATTAGGAGGTAATAGTTTACCTAATGCATATGAATTAGCCAATAGGGCAAAGAATAATCTGATTCAGGCCAGAAAAATAGAACCCAGACTGCTAGTGCCTGTTTTCCCTGAGATTCAGGCTTCAATGCCTTTGCCAATCCCATATTTTGCCCCTTTGCCTACTGTGGCAGCATTACCAAGTATTGTCAATTCTGAACCTGCTACCACTAGTTCATCTCTGGAACTAAAAGAGATCAAAAATAGCCAACAAAAAATAGAGAATATCCTGCAGACCTTTGGGAACGAGTTAGTAAATATTAAAAAGCAGCAATCCTAGAGCAGGCAATCTTATCAGCCACAACCTCAAGGGCAAAATCAGCAGCCATATCAAGGCCAAAATCAGCTGTATCAAGCTAATAGGCCACCTTATCAAAGCAACTATCAAGGTGCCAGGCAAAATGTGAATCAAATGCCTTTTCAGCCTTATAATCTGGTGCCTATTAATGCAATAAGAGACTTAGTCCCTACTCAGAACAACCTTGCAGCTGAATATGAGTGGTGCTATCCATGCAATCAGCCACACAGTCAAGTAGCCTGTTCAAATGGAGTCATAAATCAGGCTTTAATGGTGCAAAATGTGGCAGTCTCACAACTGAACACACAAAAAGATGGAGCTGCACAACAACAGGAACAACGTCAAAATGATTCTGCTTTCATGAACTGGCAAGAAGGTGAATTCTGTGGCATAAACAACGATAGCACCTCAGTTGCAACAAATACAAGAGCAAAGAAAAGGGGTTATGAGGTAGACCAAGAAGAAAATAAAGAGAAAGGACATGTTGGTGCTTTTGCATCACATATTCCCTATATTCTACAAAGAACTAACCCAACAACAGTAAGGGAGATGCCTTTTTTGCAAGCAGAGGCTCCTGCTACAAAATCAAATCGAAAGGTAAGTGTCATTCCACCTTTCAATATTATTGAAAATATGAAGAGGATGAACATGACAATGTCCATGTGGGATTCCCTGGCCATCCCAGGCCAAAAGGATATATTGCAATCTGCCTTGTTTGATTTGAAAGTGTCCAAGGATACAACTGTTGACCCAAATAGGGTCGTTCTTACCAATTCATCTTAGGATAACAGCAAATAGCCTAACAAAAGTGCCAAACCACTCCCATTTTATATATCATTGATAATTGGAGATAAATTCGTACACAACTATATGGTGGACAGTGATGCAAGCAATTCTGTGATGCCTAAATAGATTGCAGACCAATTAGGGCTCAAATACCAGCCTCTTGAGAAGGGTGTACTCCAATTAGATGGCATAGCTGTTAACACTATGGGTGTAATAAAAGACCTAGGTCTCACTCTGTACACTTGCCTAAATGTTTCCATTTCACAGGAGCTATACATCATATATTTGCCTCCTTATTTTGCCATGTGCTTATCAAGAGAATTTACAGCCAAGATAGGAGGATATTTATCCTCAGACTGGTCCCACATGTTTTTTAGGACCAGATATGGCACCAAAGTAACTATAAAATCTGAGTTACTTTCAAATCATCACATAGAGCCTTACACACCCAGTGTTGTTAATGCAAATTGCATTATTTCTGATAACCCTGAACTTGTTGTTGCCCAAGAACTACAAGCTAAAAGTGTACCAGAGGTACTCTTAAGGGAGTGGTCCTTAGAAAATGTTGTAGATGATCCTGTGGGACACATCCAAGAAACTGGTATGGGGGTTTACATACTTCATGAACCTAAGACAGGAATACCAAATCTTGTGAAGGATGCAAAACTGCATCTAGAGCAGCAAAATGGGGTGTGAAAAATGTATTTTGATGGCTCTAGGAACAAGAATGGATCAGGAGCTGGTGCAATGCTGGTGTCACCACAAGGTGAAAAATATTTTTCTTCTTTCCATTTTGCTTTTGCATGTACAAACAACACTGCTGAATATGAAGGATTGATTCAAGGTTTGCAGTGGGCAAGAAAGAGGAAAATAGGATGTTTACAGGTGTATGGGGACAGTGAACTCATTGTAAATCAGGTAAGAGGACTGCATCTTACAAAAAATGATGTTATGAAATGCTACAAACATAGGGTGTGGGACATGATTGAAGAATTTGATGCTTTTAATCTGATCTCTATTCCAAGAAATTAGAACTCCCATGCTGACAGGTTAGCTACAATTGGGGCTCAGTTTGACATCCCCAGTGACATCCAAAGGGAGAAGGTACAACCTCATGTAAAAATAGTTGATAGGACCTCCATCCCTAATAATAATATTCATTGGCAAGTTTTTGAAAGTGACGAGCAGATCCTACATTTCTTGTTAGAAGAAGATGAATTTTCTGTAATTAATCAGGATAAGCTCAAACAATAATATGGCAGTGATCAAATTGTTTAGTTAAGAACAAACAAGTTGCCCAAGGGATTGGTAACCTTAGAATTTATTTTTAGTATAGATGATCAATTGAAGAAAAGCAAGACCAGCATGCAGGTTAAAGAAGAGCATTACGAGGAGCTAGAAATTTTCAAAGGAAAGCTCCTTAAAATTGGTAAAATCTGCTTAGCTGAGAACAGAAGAGCTTTTATTGCTCTCTGTCAAGATTTTGAAGATGTGTTTGCTTGGGATTATTCAGACCTAAAGGGATTTGATCCTCATATTGCCCAGCATACCATATAGTTAGAACTAGATACTAAACCTGTGAGGTAGAAGCAAAGACCTTTAAATCCAAAGCTTGAGCCTCTAATGATTAAAGAGCTGACCAAACTGATTGAGGGGAAAATCATTTTTCCAATCAAACATACTTCTTGGGTCTCCAACCTTGTCCCTATGAGGAAAAAAAATGGAGAAATTAGATTGTGTGTTGACTTCAAAGACTTCAATAGAGCCTCTCTAAAAGACCACTACCCATTGCCTTCAATCGAGCAAATCTTGCAGGTAGTGGCGGGCTTAGAATGGTTTTCTTTGCTTGATGGATTTTCTGGTTACAATCAGGTATTAGTCAAGGAGGAGGATCAGTTCAAAACTTCTTTCACCACCAAGTGGGGCACCATGGCCTACAGAAGGATGCCTTTTGGCCTCTCAAATGCCAGTTCTACTTTTTAGAGAGCCATGGATATGGCCTTTAAGGGTTTACTGTATAAATTGGTACTGGTATATCTTGACGATAGCATAGTTTTTTCTAAGAATACATCTAAGCATTTATCTCATCTGAGGTTAGTGTTTGAAAGATGCAAGGAATTCGGCATATCTCTCAATCCCAAGAAATGCATATTCGCTGTGCATGAAGGCAAGTTGCTAGGGCACGTTGTATCGAAGGAAGGCATTACCATTGATGTTGAAAGGGTAAGAGCTATTCTAGAGCTGCCCTTACCCAGCCACAAAAGGGGACTACAAAGTTTTATTGGCAGAATTAATTTTCTGCCAAGATTTGTCCCCTACATTGCAAATCTTTTGAAACCTTTGATGTCCATGTTGAAAATGAGTATAGTTTTTAGTTGGACGACAGAGGTCAAATGTTGTTTTGAATCCATCAAAGAGGTGTTAGCGGCTACACCAATGTTGGTAAATCCAAAATTCTCCAAAGACTTTATTTTGTACGCTTATGGTGGCCTAGATACCATTTTAGCAATCTTGGTACAGCAGTAGAGTGAGGGTTTTGAGCAACCAATCAGTTTCTTCAGTCAAGGGCTGGAAGATTATGAGCAGAGATATAGCTTTGTTGAAAAGCACATCCTTGCAGTGATAAGGAGCCTCAAGAAATTTTGGTATCTCGTTTCTAATAACAAGATACATTTGATGGTTGCTCATCCCAGCATGAAAGAATTCTTGCTGAGTAAAGATGTTAATGAGAAAAGGGCCGGTTGGATCACCAAAGTCATGGAATATGACATAGAGATCAAGATAACCAAGCTTGTCAGAGGTAGGGGACTCAGTGAACAACTTGCTACCGGTTAAGAGAATAAAATAGCCAAAGAAGAAGAGGTGTTTTTGACTATTGAAGAAGAACATCAGAATGATACATCAGCAGTAAGCGCCAGTTGGGTAAATGACATGACTCAATTTTTACAAACTGGTAGATGTCTAATAGGTCTAACTAGAACTAGAAGAAGGTATTTTAGACTGCAGGCCATTCCATATGTTTTAATAAATGGCATCCTTTTCAGAAAGGATTTTAATGGTGTATTGTTAAGATGCATTGATAAAGATCAGACTGATAAAGTGCTCCATGAGTTTCATGATGGAATAGTAGGGGGTCATTTTGCCCCAAGGACTACTGCTTGAAAAGTAATGAGAGCTGGCTATTATTGGCCCAACTTATTTAAGGATGCCCATGCATGGGCTAGAAAATGTAAAAAGTGTGCCATCTTTGCCGGCAAAGAAAGGCTGCCAGCTTTACCTTTGCAACTAATTCAAGTAGAGCAGCCCTTTATGAGATGGGGCATTCATTTTATAGGTCCTATAAACCCACCATCAAGTGTAGGCCATAGATGGATTCTTACAGCTACAGACTATTTCACAAGGTGGATTGAAGCAGTGGCTCTGAAGGAATCCAATGAGAATGTTGTTTTAAATTTCTATCATGATTTGGTTTCCAGATTTGAAGTGCCTGAGTCTATCATCTCAGACAATACTTTGGCCTTTGTAGGATTGAAAATAACTGACTGGGCTATTAAGAATGGGATCTATCTGAATACTTCATCAAATTATTACCCAAAGGGTAGTGGTTTGGCTGAATCTACAAATAAAAATCTCATAAGGATTATTAAAAGATCAATGGAGGATAACCAGAGGACCTAGCACACTAATCTAAAATTTGCCCTATGGGTAGATAGAATAACTCCTAAAAGGTCTATTGGGAACTCTCCATATCTGCTAGTGTATGGAAAAGAGGCAAGGTTGCCTATGTCTATAGAGCTGCCAGCACTAGACATCATGAATCAGTTGGAAATGTTTGAAGTAGAGGATCCCATGGCTGTCAGATATGCTCAACTGATGGAGCTTGAAGAAAGTAGGGATAAATCCATGAAGACCATGGAGCATCATCAGCTTCAGACCAAAAGAAATTTTGATAAGAGGGCCACCCCCATAAATTTTAGAATGGGTGATATGGTGCTCAAATGGGATGAATTAAAAAGTAGACCAGGAAAGCATTCCAAGTTTGACAGCATGTGGAGTGGCCCATTTCTCATTACTGAATGCAAGGAGCACAACATATTTCAGTTATCAAGCATGAATGGACAAAATCTACCTATCCTAGTCAATGGGATGCATCTAAAGAGATGTTTTGAGCTATGAGTGCTTTGTAAATCAGTAAATTAGGTCTCTATGCTTTCAATAAGTGCTGCTGCACTTTAGTTTATATTTTTTTTGTTTTCCCTAAGTGCTTCTGCACAGGCTGCATTGTCATTAGGAGAAATCTGTTGGTTACCAAATCTGCAGAGGGTTTGCTAGCTCCAATGCATAGGCAGATTTGGCCAACAGATTACGGGAGGTTGCGTGAGCTGCCTCCCCTTCACTTCTAGTTCTGTCACACCAAGGGGGGTATTCCTATAACTCAAGATGTAACCTTGACTAGACCAATAACATAATGATTTAGCTTTACAATAACAGGAAGAATACTCTCATGTGTGGACCAAGATCTTCATGACAGATTCACAAGGTTGGCAACATTCTTGGGCATATGTGTCTGGTTGGGTATGAGAGTATGCAGGGGGTTCCTAATCCTACTCCTACAACTAACAGGGGGAAGTGATGAGATGGGTGGACATGATGTCCTGGATGCAAGACAAGGGGTTTTGGCTCATAACTACTGACCCAGGAGTAGACTAGTGCCTATCCATTGGGCAAGGAGTCAACTAGATGTATATAGCAGATGGTTTGCAACTTTCACTCAAGTTTTAGGGGGTTGGATTTGATGCTTGCCTTACAAACATCACCCAATAATGGGTATTTAGCTGCCTCTACTTACAGATATCCCTGCTGACATGCAACCTTCCCCATGCTCAACCTAAAACAATTTAATCCACTCCTTGAATGGAAGTTAGAGATCAAACATGTGATACAGAAAACCATATCCTAGAACTTGAGAAACCCTTAGCAACCAGATTCAGAAGAAGGAGAATAACATGCAGCAAATGGAGACAAGCAGATAAACACATGGAATGAAGCATTTCTCATATAAAATCAACACTGAAACTAAAATATGTGCAAAATACAATCATGCTACAACACATAAACTCCAAAATGGGATGGAACAACCAAGTTCATGCCCTGTTCTTCATTATTTACACACAAAAAATGCCCAAGTCTTCAACAACATGAATTGAGTGACACAGTCTACCTTTTATAGCAAGACTATGTACTAAACGAATTAATTACAAGGGAGGCCAAAAATCCTGCCAGATACACAGTACAAAAAAATGGTGCTCAAAATCATCAATGCAGCAGAGGGACAAAGAGGAAGGAGCAGGTGGGAATCGGGATCTGGGCTGCCGTTCAAAGATATGCATCATAAAAATGGTGGTTGAGCTATCAAATCGATCCATGCCTTCTTGCACAATTGCCATTACAGTTTCACCTACCCACAGCCTCTGAAGATTCAACAGCAACGTGCCCATGGAGTTTTCCCGCCAAAAATGGTTGCAAACGCTCATGAGAAAACCTATGTTGCAGGCTCAAAACATGGTCGTCGATCTAAAACCCATCGTTGCTATCCAATGGCCCCTAAAAATGCTAAAAAGTCACCCACCAACTAAATCATGCCACGCAGACACTTCGTGTTTCAATCACTAACTTTTCCGTAGCTCATTACCTGCTTCTCACAAAGGACACGCAACTGCCTCCACAGCATCAGCTATCGGGATAGGTGGCAACCTCCGCAGTCTCCATTGAAACACAAAGAAACATCCTTTGAAACTTATACGGAGGCAGCCACGTGTCGGGCTCCATAGCACCCATTAAAACTGTCTTTAAATGAAGTGGCCTCCGCTCGTGACACTTGGCACGCTCCACGGGAAGCATAGGCGCAGATTTAAACTAGGGCTCAACACACGGTGGTCCCGCGACACTTGCACATTTTTGACCCTCACTGCCACACTTAGAAACATTTAGAAACTGAAAACTATGGCTCAAAATGCATTTGAAATGCATTCGACCTATTTTTTCATCATTTTTCAGGGGCCGATAGTCTCTTCTGACCCGCAGATGCATATTTTCAATTGCAAAGGCTGAAAGTGTTGGAATTTTTTGGATTTTTTGTGAAGGGGCCTGCATATTTAAATGTTTGAAACTTGAGTCTTTATGCAGGCACCACCAAGGAGAATGTAGGCCTCTTCCCTTTTTGTGTTTTGGAGGTGCTTCCAGTCTCTTTTGACTCCATGCCCAATGAATACCAGGCCACTGATCCTTTGTTTAGTAGGCAAACACCCCATAGAGGTTGCCAAAAAATGTTATCCTATTTCCCTCTGCTCAGAGCTAAATAGTTAACCTGGTATTCTCCTTGAAAATCCCTTTGAAAAAATCCCTATAAAGCAAAAGTACCAAATTTCCCTAGGAACCTTGCCTAAAAAAGCCTTACCATTGGAAAGAGCTTGAAAAAATAAGCAGGTTTTCTTTTTACATCACTCTGAAATTCGACCAAACAAGGAAGTTATTCATGGTCAAAGTTTTGGTCAACATACGATTCAAATGTATGTTTGGCGGGCTTGCAAATCTCTATCGGCCTTAGAAAATATTGAAAAAGGGAGTTTTATGCATTTTCTAAATGTATATCGGGTTCAAAAGGTGCATGTACATTTAGGGAATCTTTCGCAAATTCACCGAGAATATTCCCGGTTTGTATATCAGCGATATACAAGGAAAAATGCAAGTGAATATACAAGCAAATATACATTCGCTAAATATACAAGAGGAAATATATAATAAGGATGTACAAGCGGGCATATTCCTCAAAGATTCCCTATTTGTATGTATGTGGGTTTGTATATTGTGTTTGCATTTTTGACATACAAGGTGCCAATATACATTTGCTACAGTTCCGCGGGCAATATACAAGGGGTTGCTGTGGAAGAAATATACAAAGGTATTTGTACAAGGCTGAATATGCAGGAGGTGGGGTCCACAATATACAAGAGCTTTTGTATATCGGTGATATACAAAGTAAACATGCAAGTCAAGATGTGTAAAGGCAAAAAGTAGTGTAATGTATATTCAAAAGGTGCTACAGTGGTTCGTATATGCAGTTGTATATTTGCATATACTACCAAATATACAAGAGTTAACATACAAACCCGGACCCGATTGCATTTTTCAATGGTTTCATAAAGAGTTTTGGGTCCACGGCTTGTATATCGGTGTTTTATGTGTCGATATACAAGCAGAAGATACAGAAGGAAAGACAAGGCCGGGGCCCACCGCTTGTATATTGGCAGTTGTATGTTTGCATATACAATCCAATATGCATTTCAATATACAAGCCAGATTTCATTCAAAGATCAAATGTAGCTAATGCAGTTCAAGTCTGTAGCTTGTACATATGGGCTTTTGTATATCGGCGATATACAATGGAAACATACAGAAGGATATACAAGCCGGACCTGTTAGAGGATACAAAAGGGTTAATGATTTTTCAAGTCAGCAGCTTGCATGTGTGCATGTGATTGTATGTTTGCATATACATGCGATATACAAAGGGAAAATGCAGTTTCTCAGTGCCACCAAAAATAGACCAACTCAACAGCAAATCAGGAGGTGCCACATGGCAGCGGCAAGCAGATATACAAGGGCTCTTGCATATACAAAGACAGTTTCAAATGCATTTTAAGAAAGCGATTGCAGAGGCCTTTGGCGCCAAAAATAGTGATACAAGCAAAGTGTTTTGTACATGCAAAAAATAGACTTGGAGGTATTTTTCAGAGGCCGATATATACATAGATGCAAAGCGATATATACAGGCGGTTGACCAAACTTTGACCGCCTGTATCTCCTCCGTCCTGGTGAATTTCAACATGCTGCAAGAGGCAAAGATGCATGTTTTTGTCCCCCCTTTCATTTGGCAGGCTTTTTGGGAGTTTTTATCACTGTCTATTTTTAGGTCTGGATTTGTATGTCATGGGTGACTGGACGTTTCAGCAACTTTTGGGGCAGGTTGTAGATATTTTTTGCATTCATTTCTGCAGGTTATGGAAGCTGCTCGCATTTATCACCAAAATATCTCCCCACTGATGCATTGGCTAAGGATCAATGATGCAGTAGCTTGCATTAAAGACTTGAAATATCTTCTATTTGCCTAGTGCCAGATATTTGGTGCCATAATTCCTGTGGCTGGATAGTCACTAAATGTAGATATTTTCTGAGACAGCTCATAGAGCAAATTTTTGTAACCGACTTAGGGTTAGTTTGGAATGCTATATATATGCATTCATCTGATGTAAATAGGGTTGGAAATTTTTTGGCATTCTAGCTTTTCTGTTTCCAAACAGAGTTTTCATATACTGTAACCTTGCCTTTCATTGGATTTATGTAAGTTATTTTACCTCCTTCGCTGATTTTCTAATTCTGTGTAAATCTGCATATGGTTGTCTGTGAATTTCTTTTATTCCTCTCAATCATATTGCTTCTTGTCTCTGCTAGGGTCATTTGAATCTGTGTATGTTTATTTGCTATATCTAATCATATTGTGCATTTTCTCAGTGTTGTGAAAGTCTCTTTTAATCTGTCTGTGCATCACCTTTTGTTTTTAAGTTTTAATCTTCATTTTAAAAAGTTTTACCTCTCTTTTCCCCAAAATTCAGTAGTTTTAGGCAATAATCAGGCAAGGAAGCCGACCTTCTCCAGAGGTCTGATCTCATTTAGCAAAGTCCCACACTTAGAGATCATTCCCATTGTGTCATTGGAATGCTTGGAAACCTTCCAAGAATAGAGTAGAAGGCAGAGCAGAAAATTGAGATGTATAAGAAAGAAATCATGAAAGAATATTGCTGTATGAATCTTTTATAATCCCTAGGCTATGACCTAGCATCTATAAAGCCCACGAGGCCTATGTAATTCAATTTGAAGTTTTAATATATAAGGAATGAGCTTTGAAGGCTAGGTTTTTTCCCAGGATACATCTTGTGTTATGTGTTCATGAATATCTTTTATCTTTCAGTTGATTAGTTGTTAGCTTCCGTTGCATACCCATTATGATCATGTTGTTAATTGATTAAGGCTGCAAGGTTGGAAGTCCCTCATCGAACCCTCCTACCTTGACTACATCATATGGAGAATGCAAAAGCTATTAGCACACCTTTGCCTAGTCATTTGAAATTGACCAAAGAGATGTGTCCAAAGACACAAGAGGAGGAAGACAAAATGTCCAAGGTACCATATGCTTCAGCTGTAGGAAGTTTAATGTATGCTGTGGTATACATGAGACTAGATATTGCACATGCTATAGGAGTTGTAAGAAGGTATATGAGTAATCCTGGATTGGAGCATTGGAATGCAGTAAAATAGGTTCTCAAATATTTGAGAGGTACATCTAATAAACACTTATGTTTTAGGGGCTCTAATACTGATTTAGCAGGCTATGTGGACTCAGATTTGGTAGGGGATATTGATACCAGGTGAAGTACTATAGGTTATGTCTTTACTGTAGGTGGGGTAAGAATGAGTTGGATCTCTAGGTTGCAAAAGGTGGTTGCTTTATCCATGGATGCATAGTATGTAGCTGCAATAGAGGCAAGAAAGGAGATCATAAGGCTGCAATCTTTCATAGAAGAATTAGGCAAATAACAGGATAATAGTTATTTGTTTATAGAGAACCAGAGTGCCATACATCTTGCAAAGAATTCTACCTTACATTCAAAGACCAAACACCTACAACTAAGGTATAACTTCATCTGGTTAGTGTTGGATGATGAATAGTTAAGGCTGGAAAAGATACATACAGATGAAAATCTAGTGGATATGTTTACGAAGGCAGTGACCAGGGAGAAGCTGAGCTCGTCTTTAGCTTTGGTTGTTCTTCAAGATTGAAAACAATAAAATCAGAGTAGTAGGGTCCAAGGTGTTTATTTCCAGTGGAAGTTACAGGGTGAGTGGTGTTATGATCAGTCTCCAAGTGGGAGATTGTTGTTATATGGAGCCTAATCAGTCTCAGAGGTTAAATTTTCCCCACTTTTATCAGTACGGTTTCCCCCCAAATTATTTAACAGGGGTTTGGAGGCAGCACCCCCAAGATGGGTTCAAGGGGCAGCACCCCTTATGGTGTCTAGAAGCAGCTCCCCTAGCGCACTCCCTATCACGATATAGGATAGATGCTCGGGGGTAGCGCCCCTAAAACCTCAAACGAGTTTTATTATTTTATAAAGGTATTGGGAGTTATTTCTTATTGGCGAACATAAAAAAATCCTATTTTATAACCAACATAAGTCTTAATAAAATGGCTAAGGGTTAGGGTTTCCATTGATATTATATTATATCATTTGCAGTGGCATTGAGTTGCAAGGATTGCTAGTTGTCATCAGTTTGATTTGTTAGATAATAATATTGGACTCTCTATTGGTGGATGTAGCCCAAGTTTGGGTGAACCATGTTAAAAATTGTCTCTCTCTATTATTCTTTATGTGTATTTTCATTCCTCTATTTAATCTTTATCTGCATTTAATTGATATTTTCTGCATGCAATTCCTAACACTAGAAAACTTCAAGAAGTTAGAGATAGCTTAGAGATGTTCAAATGAATAAGCTAACTTTCTTTTAAATGTATTCCCACTCACAAATGACAAATAAAACCAAATGGGGCCGACATGAGGAACCACTTGAGATGTCTTAATCTGACATACCTTTAAATTAGGTCTGGGCTAAATGAAGGACCAGGGTGCTTGGGCGCCCTTTTCCTTTAGCGCCCAAAACTCTGACATAAGTCTCTTTAATTGTGCTTAGGTTAGAGTCATTGTTATTTTTTTAGGTTTTATCTATTAAGGGAAATTATGCATAAATATCAATGATATCAATAATACCCATAACTCAATGAAAATAAGAAATAAAGAAGATTTAAAATGATGAACAATACCTCAACAAACCTCTTTACTTCATGGCTTCCATTGATTGCCTATCTCAAATGATCTTGTCTATGAATATGGCCCTCAGAAGGTGCACTTCCTTGCTATTCCAAGATGTCAAGTGGGAATGGCTATTATAGTTTATTGCAATGAAGATGAGCTTCACAACAATGGTAATGGTATGGTAACAAGTTGATCGTAAGCAAATGGAATGACTTGGGTGCCAAAGTTACATTGTAATTCTAGCATTGTAATAATACTAAAAGCTTGGATGAATGAAATGGAGGAAGAAGATTCAATTTATAGACTCATGAGAGAGTAGATCAACAGTATAGAAAAGAATGAGAAGATGAACGGTATAGAAAAGAATGAGAAGATCAACGGTATAGAAGACTTGAGAGGATGTGCACAAATAGAAAGAAGACAAGTGTCACACAAAAGTTGTTTTGTTTGAGTTACCTGCTTTCTTTCATAAAGATAAAATATGCTTTCATAAATTAGAATATTTATTTCTAATTTAAGAGTTATTGATAAAAATAAGGTCGATTGAGTCAGTTAACTCAACTTGTGATTGACTTTTGCATGATTTAAGAGAAATTAAATAATAAATTATTTAATTTTGTGTGCATGAAGAAGAAGACTTATTTTTAGAAGATTTGGAAGATATTTTAAGGAATTAGAAGATAAGAAAGCAAATTAAATAAATTTATTTATTTAATTGTTTGTGCAAGATTTGGAAGAATAAATAAAATATTTGATTGTATTTTATTTTTAGAGATTGAGAGAATTTAAATAAATTTGATTGATTTATTTAAATTTGGAAGAACAATTGACTTAATTAAATAATTAAGAATTATTTAATTGTTTGGAAGAATTTAATTAAATAAAGGATTTTATTTAATTTTGACTTTAGAAGAGGTAATTAAATAATTTGATATTTAATTAATTTAGAGGAATATGAATCGAACAAATAAATTTGTTTAATTATTTATTGATAGAAGAATTAGAATGAAATAAATATTAAGAATATTTATTTAGACCAAGTCGTGTTATTTTTAGGTGTATACATTTTGCCCCTCTTTGATGCAATGTGTTTTATCACGTTACGTCAAAGAATAATTTTTTTTATAATGATACATGCCCCAGTTTGCCCCTAGTATAGGTTTAATGATGATAGGATGCCCCCTCAGTAGATTGGATGGGAAGAAGGAAACAGGACATGAGACGGACAATCTCATAATGAAGAAGGTAAAAATGGGTTAGGTTTGAAGAAAAATGGGTCACGGTTCAGAGAAATGGGAGAAAATAGGCTTGCGAAGTAGTCGCGATTGCCACATAGCTAGTTAGGGGTCACTTGCTATATATAGGAGCTGGGTCCACAATCCTAGTCATTTGCACACTTGGCTTTTGTTGATAGGTCTCTCAGAGCTTAAGAGAGCAAAGGAGCATAGAGAAGTTGGTATAGAGATGGATATTCTGCACGAGGAGCACCACTTTGAGCGAGTTTGATGGTTTGATCGGCCAGCTGAGATAGGACCACCGGTATGTACTTCGAGAAAACTCACCTAGGGTCACTTATTAGTGCAATAAATGATAGGGAAAGTTAGCTAAGATAGATGCGCCGATCCATGTTTCAACACATATGCACTCCGAAACCGCGCATATGTAAAGATTTGGTGCATATGAGATGAATCAGTGTATGCATGAGTCCTGCACATATATGTTATGGGTCAGCGCATACATTAGGAACTTGCACATACAGTACGAGAAGATGCACTTATGTAGAAGCCACACATGGGACACTTGTTCTAGAGCATTCATTGTGAAGTTGCGCTTATGATATGGAACTATACTTTTACTCAATTTAGTGGTGCATTTGCCAAAAGTGGCAGATTTATTGTGAAACGGCTCATGTACCTTCTGGTTCAATGCATGTGTTTTAGATAGTCAATTTACTTAATGAAATTGACTCGATTAGCATCTTGCTCGATGCGTCAATTGATAAGCTATCTTTGAGATTGCAGGAATCTAGTCAAGAGAAGTTGTATGCTATTTTGATCAATTTGATATGTTATGTAAGTGATATGATTCTTTTGATACTTAGAGTAGTTATGCAGTTTTGGTTGATGCATTGACTTGCTTGATTACAGGAGGACATCCGGGATGTAATTATGTTGTGGGAGTAGTTTCCCTTGCCGTTGTTGCAGTTGTACATTCTCACAGAGATGGATCATGAGGCTCTCGGTGCTATGGGTCTAAACTATGTTTTCTTCATGCCTGAGGTTCGTGCGAACCTTAGTTTGTTGAGGGCAGCGGTGGAGTGATTCCATAGCAAGGATGGGACCTTTCACTTGCCTACCAGTGAGATGGTGATTACTCTAGAGGACGTCTATAGGATTATGCACCTGCCAATACAGGGTGAGCTCGTACAGTATGATCCCCAGTGGGATGCAAGATTAGCAGAGTGCAAGCATGTTTTTGATGATTTGGAGCTAGAGGGTCAGGTGATCTCATGGCAGGATATTCACGACTACTATGACTACTTCCCAGGGATAGTGGTAGGGATGATCGGGGGTGTAGTATGCCCCAATAGGAGGTCGCATGGGTTCCCTATTGGTTGGGGTAGGATGATGGAGAGGATGGTCACAGAGGGCACCCATTTTGCATGGGGTGTCTGTGTTTTGGCACATTTATATCATGATATGCATCAGGTGGTATACCATACGGGTGCCAGTTTGTTGACAGGCATCTCACTATTATAGTTTTGGCTATGGCAGCATATTGCTATTACTTGGCTAATATGTGTCTTTTCTAGGCAGAGAGGTGAGCCTTATAGTTATGGATACGCAGGTGTTATTTCCCAGCACAAGTTGGGAAATCTTGAGTATTGGAGACACGTGCTGGATAATGTGGATAGAGTTATCTGGCGCCCATATCTAGAGTGTGAGCCATGGGATGATGAGGATGATGAGCTACCATAATGCTTTTAGACTCTATGGCTCATTGGGAGGACATGGTTTATACTGGAGAGGCAGATTGTTAGCTAGGTTTGGTGACAATTTGGCAAGGTACAGGGTATGCCATAGGGCAGGGCCAGTTTGTGAGGACTCATGCAGAGTGGTTCATATGGGGTCTAGTTGCATCTTACGAGGAGGCCCTAGCAGAGTTTCAACATATTCCCTACATGGCCTGGCTGATGAGGAGGGAGGTGATAGATGCAGGGATGACTCCTGATTATAAGGAGTGGTTTGTTTCTCATCTGTTCCTAAGGTATTCAAGACCTAGAGAATTGGTTCCTCACCTGGGTGAGGAGGATTCAAATGATGAGGATGGTGCCGGTAGGAGGAGGAGACGAAGGAGGGGGAGAGGAGGATGGGGAGATGGAGATGATGGAGGGGATGAAGGAGGAGGAGGGGGAGATGGAGGTGATGGAGGAGGAGGAGGGAGAGTTGGAGGTAGAGGGAGGTAGGGACAAAAGGAGGAGAGTGGGAGAGGGATCCTCCCAGCAGCAGCAGGTAGTTCAGCCATAGGTTGCACCATAGGTGGGACAGTAGATATAGATGCCGACACCATAGCAGGTGCCCTAGTAGGTAGCTCAACAGTAGGTGCCATAGGTTCAGGTTCCTTAGCTTGATTTATAGCAGCAGGTCATTACTACCCTGCAAGGGTCAGGTGAGACAGCTCAGGGTACATCTTAGAGCGGCAGAGTCCTAGAGAGAGTCAGACGCAAGGATCATATTAGGGCTCACTACAGATAGAGATACAACATTGGCGAGGGTGCGGGCCCTTAGATTGGAGAGATACTCAGCCTTAGCAGCCTTGGGTACGGATGGGGCTACTATTGTTGTTATATGGAGCCTAATCAAACTTAGAGGTTAAATTTTCCCCACTTGTTTCGGTACGGTTTCCTCCTGAATTATTTAATGCTGGAGTGTAGGGAGCAGAACCCCTTCTGTGGGGCCCGGGGGGCTTATCCCCCTATCCAGGGTCTAGGGGCAGAGCCCACGGTGGGGGTCTGGGGGCTGCTGGGAGCAGTGCCCCCGAAGCAAAAATTGCCTATTATTTTATAAAGGCATCGGGAGTTATTTTTCTATTGGCCAACATAAAAAAAACCCTATTTTGTAACTGACATAAGGCTTAATAAAAGTGGTTAAGGGTTAGGGTTTCCCTTGATGTATTGTAGCAATTTGCAGTGGTATTGAGTTACACAGATTGCTGGTTGTAATCAGTCTTTGATTTACTAGATAATAATATTGGACTCTCTATTGGTGGATGTAGCCCGAGTTTGGGTGAACCACGTTAAAAGTTGTCTCTCGTTGTTATTATTTCTATGTATTTTCATTCTTTTGTTTAATCTTTATTTGCATTTAATTGATATCTTCTACCCTCTATCCCTAACAACTGCATTTTTAGTTACACAGGTGCAGCTGCAGACACAGATTGCATAGATACATGGTGAGATTGCTAGAGCACAGGCTCAGACATAGTATTATAGAGGATTGTATCATGGGGTGATGCTAGCAGACCAACTTGCACCCAGCTATAGGAGTCAGTCTATGGTAGGCACATCCTAGAGGGCAGGGGGTTCACGATCAATGACTTCTACTATGGGCCCATAGCAGTCGGGGGTCGGCAGAGGAGGAGGTGGAGAGGGTAGTGCTGGGAGCAGTGTCCCATGGTAGCAGGGCTAGCCTTCACACTTGTACCAATTTGGACTTATGTTATACACACATTTTGGATGGCTCATAGATAGCCCGATATGTATATATTTGTATCATTTTGCATCGAGACGTATCATTATCCTTGTGATGTATACACCTTATATGATTTTGACTCAGAGATGACAAACACGTGATATATTGTACATTTGGACATGTTTTATGTTATATTTATATGATTATGCAGCTATTGATGATCTACATGCAGTTGTTTATGTTTTATGTTATGGATGTATTTACTTTTGATGTCTATATGTGATACACATGTATATTATGTCTATATGATGCTATATGATGTTGCTATTGGATACACATTACTTTTGATGTCTAAATGATCTGATATAGACTTAGATGATTTTTGATGATATGATATGCAAATGGGAATGTTATCTATATGATTATGCTATGTATGCGATGATCTACATGTACTAGTCTATGTTTTTTATTTTTCTATTTGACACTATGTTATGCTGATGCAAATGGATATGGATGATCTAATGCACTTATTATGTATGCAAATGATTTAATCATGTTAATGACTATCTCATGTGATATGATATGCAAACTATGCTTTGTTTTTGTTATGTCCAAATGTACTCAATTGACACATAAATGACACAATGATAGATAGAAGATTGACTGAAGACTGACTCACAAGCTTTTATTTGTAACATTGATACTCTACATTTTGGATATTTATTGCATGGGATATGGATGCTTTGCGGATCTGAATGGATACGAAATGGATGCGGATATTTTTCATCTTGATGCCACAAGTAATATGAAGTGCTTGTTTCATCATTGGGCAATTTTTTTGGTACTTTTTCTGAATGTTGTAAGAAAATACAAGCATCTAGGTATAATTGAACCATGATGACCTGAGTATTGCTTGCATGGATTTTGATTTAGCAAGTTAATACAAAAATCTAGGTATAATTGAACCGAGATGACCCAAGTATTTCTTGAGTATCAACAGACAAGGATTGCCCCCTTTCATGTTAGACCTTTGATGTCCTCGATGATCTTTTGTCGATCATGTATTTAGACAAGTCTTCACATTACTAAAGTTTTGATCCACAAACAGTAGATAAAGAAAATAATTGTGCCCCCATCATAGCATCTCTAGATTTTGGTATCCTTGAGTAGCATAGGAAACATGATAACAAAAATCAAGACGCTGCAACCTAACCTAATCACAACCACAAAACATTTTTACATTTAGATGTGTTTTTTTGTTGCCATAATTTAGGTAGAATCATTTAGAGTGCTTTAGGTACTTATTTCCTTTGCTTTGGATAGGTTGAAGTCTTGCATCCAAACTTCTATTTGAAAGTGGGTTTTGCTTGTGCTTGCATGCATGCTTGGTAAAATGGACCCTAAGGGATTGACCTAGTGCCTCGGCGGCGCATTGCTAAATGGCCTTGCCTATGTGACAATGTAGAGGCAACATAGTTCAAGGACTTGGACCATGTGGATAGACTAGAGGATAGACGACAAGATATGGGATGGATGAGAAGCGGAGCCTCGGGGGTACATTGAAAATGGCCTTGCCTACATGACGACATAGAGGCAATGTAGTTCAGGAAGAACCTATGATACCAACAACAGATACTATGCTAGGCTGACACTGTGGATAGGATACTGGATAAGACCTTAGTTGATAAGGCGATAAAAGAGATAGAGTATCAAGCCATGATAGGTTATCATTATGTTGTTTATTATGAAACTAACATGATTGGATATTGGAGAATGGTAGGAAGAATGGACATAAGGTGATTGGTTTCCCAAATATAGAAGAAGTGGTTTATCACAAGTAGCACCTATTTACCAGGCTTTCACCACTTGTTTTTATTTGCACGAAAGCTAAAAGTACACATGACATATGTTTGCGAAGTTTTTATCACGGTACTTATCCAAGGCACCTATTTTCCAAGTTTTCACCAAAGGACAATTTTTTTTTATATTTTCTATTTTTTCAATTTTTTGGATATTTTTCAGATTTTTTTATTTTTTTGCTTTTTTGATATTTTACCCCCTTACATTGGGGTTCTCTTAGGTATAGAACTAGTGAAGATACATACTGTTGATTGGGTCATCAAATAATTCACCTTCTGATGTTGCTAACTGATATGCTCTTGATCCATAGGCTGCAATAATTACATAAAGACCAAGCCAGTTGGGTTCAAACTTACCTTTCTTTTCTTGATCCTACTGATTGCAGGGATTTTCCTTAAGTACTAGATCACCAACATTGAATATCCTTGGATGGACTCTATGTTTGTAGATTCATGAAATTCTCTGTTGATAGGCTTTGAGATGGTTAAAGGCCTATTGCCTTCTCTCTTCCAATAGCTCTAACTCTTGCAATCTGGAAACTCTGTAGTCTTCATTAGTGATAAGACCTTTTAATGACACCCTTAGAGATGGTAACTCAACCTCGATGGACAAAATAGTTTTTGATCCATAGACAAGGGCATATGGGGTAGCACCTGTGGGAGTGCGTATACTAGTTCGATAGGCCCACAGAGTGGGATTGAGTTGTATGTCCCAATCATGGCTAGCATCATTGACAATCTTCTTGAGGATTGTCAAGATTGTTTTGTTAGATGCCTCTGCTTGACCATTGCCTTGGTGTAATAGGGGTGCAGAAGCTGTGTTGGATTTTGAATTTGTCACAAAGATTTTGGACATCCTAGTTCTTGAAAGGTCTTCCATTATCTGTGACTATGGATGAGGGAATTCCATATTTACAAATGAGGTAATTGAGGATGAAGGAGGCAATCTATTTGCCTGTGACATTGGTGAGTGGAACGGCTTCAATCCACTTGGTAAAATATTCACTGGTGGTTATTATGAACTTGTGGCTGTTGGATGATGGAGGTTGAATTTTTCCCACAAGGTTGAGTCCCCATTGACAAAATGGCCAAGGTGTCATAGCTCTTGAGCTGGTGCATGGATGAGGTTTCCATGTATCTAGTACTACTTGCATTTCTTCACAAACTGATATGAATCGGTTTCCATGTTTGGCCAATAGTATCCCAAATGCATGAGTTTCTTATCTTAAGAAGGACCACTAGAGTGTATTCCACAAATTCCTTCGTGCACATCTCGTAAGGCAATTTGACATTCTTCACGTTCTAAACATCAGAGTAAAGTACCATCCAGACCTCGTCGGTATAGGGTGTCAGTGATAATGGTGTAACGGGAGGTTTGGTGAATGAAGGTTTGGTGTTGGTTGGTAGACAAGTCAGGTGGTAGGGTGTTATTCTTGAGGTAAGTGTAAATCTTACCATACCAAGGTGAATCAAATCTAACTAATAGGCATATGGAGTGTGTTTTAGGAAGATCATAAGCTAGTTACATAACTGACTCTACCAAGAACTCATACCGTGACTCATTTTCTGGGATCTCGAGGAGTGAGGCAATGGTTGCCATGGCATCTGCTACTTTGTTTTCAATGCAAGGTATCTACTCAAAGGAGATGATCACAAAGTATTCTTTAAAGTCATCTACCATACACTTGTATGGTATTAACTTGTCATCTTTGATCTGATAGTCATCGTTGACTTGATTGATTACTAGTTGGGAGTCACCATAGACATGTAGCTCCTTTATTTTCCATTATGCTGCCATTTTGAGACCAATGACCAAGGCCTCATACTCTTTTATATTGTTTATGCATGGGAATAGAAAATGATAAGACTTAGGTATGGTGTCATCATGAGGAGTGACCAATAGGATTCCTGCCCCTAATCCATGGTTTGTATAGGATCCATCAAAGTAGAGTTTCCATGAGTGTGCTATGATACTAAATATGGATTCATCTAGAAACTCAAATGTCATTGGTGTGGTATCCTGCAACGGTGCTTCTACTAACTCATCAGAAATGATTTGACCTTTGATAGCCTTCCTTTCTACATACTTGATGTCATAGTCACTTAACATCATTACCCACTTGGCTAGGTGACCTGTTAAAGCTACCTTGCTTAATAGGTATTTTAGTGGATCTATCTTTGCAATAAGCTTGACTGAATGTGCTAGCATGTAATGTCATAGTTTTTGGGAAGCAAAAACCACAACAAGACACAATCTTTCTATTTGAGAATATTGCAGTTCGTAGCCCACCAATGTGTGACTGATGTAGTAGATAGCTCTTTCTTTGCCTTCATAATCTTGTTGTGCTAATAGGGCTCTGAGAGCCATTGGTGTAGTAGATATGTAAAGTAATAGTGGCTTGCCTTGTATAGGAGGCATCAAGATAGGTGGATTCATAAGATACTCCTTTAGTTTGCCAAATTCTTCTTCACACTTCTCATCCCATCTAAATGGAATGTTTTTATGTAAGAGATGACTGAAAGGTTGGCACTTGTCTGCTAGTTGTGATATGAACCAGTGGATTGCTTGTAACTTACCCTATAGAGACCACAGTTGAGTGATGTTCTTTGGCAGTGGCATTTCCATGATAGCCTTAACTTTGGTAGGATCCACTTCGATCCCATTTGTTGATGCAATGAAGCCCAAGAGCTTGCTGGAGGTGACTCCAAACACATTTCTTTGGATTCAACTTGACTTTGAGTTGTTCTAGTCTTTGAAAGACCTTCTCTAGTACATCTAGGTGGGATTCTCTTATGAGTGACTTTGCAAGGATATCATCTACATAGTCCTCCATTGTGACGTGCATCATATCATGGAAGATGGTGGTCATAGCACATTGATATGTTGCCCTAACATTCTTTAACCCAAATGGCATGACATTCCAACAAAAAGTGCCCCATGGACAAGTGAAAGTTATTTTATGTTGGTCTTCTGGTATTATCCTGATTTGATTATATCCTGAGAAGCCATCCATAAGAGAAAGCATGGTGTGTCCTATTGTCAAGTCAACTATGATATCAATATTAGGCAATGGAAAATAATCTTTGCGGCAAGCTTTGTTAAGATCTCAGAAATCATTACACAATTTGAGTCTGCCATCTAAACTAGGCATATCTGCGTATGATCAAGCAAAGTTGACTTGCTTTTTCTTGAAGAATGGTACAAATTTGGTCTTTTCTGGTGTAGATAGAGACTTTGCAAAGTGAATGATCTTAGGATTATCCTCTATTCTGATGTTGATAGGTTCTGTAGGTTCTAAAGCAATTTGTGACTTCTCTTGGTACATGTCATTGGGGAGAGTGTCAAGCCTTCCATCATCTAGTGCCTTAGAGAGGTTTTCACCATCCAATGCATCCTTTATTTTTACTATTTTGGGATCCAATATTGCCGCAAAGCAGTTTTCACCATCAGATCCAATTTTTATTTTGATGTTTTTATGACTGGAAGGCTTGGCACCCTCTCCAAAATAAGCCATGGTGTTGAGTTCATTGGCGAAGCCAACTTTATGATCTCCTATAGGTAGGTGGTCCCTAAGTCCCATGTAGTCAATATAGGCATCATCATTTTGGAACATATCTAGTTGTGGGGTTCCTTGTAAATCCCAGTCGATAAGTTTAGGATGCACAAGGGGGAGGGGGTCATAAGATAGATCTAATTCGTTAGGTGTGATAGCTTGAATGGATACATAAGTAGGATTCAAATTGGTAGGGATAAGATCTGGGATGGTTCTTTCCTCTAGATTGTTTATTGTGATGGAACTCTGACCTTCCTTGAAAGTCATACTCTCAGGAGTGGGTGAATCACACTCTAATGGTCTATGTGTTAGCGTTTGTCCCTCATGATAGGGGCTATAGGTTTGAATGGTGTCAACTCCTTTGTCCTCATAGGAGTGCTCTGTGGGTTCATCCCACTCATACTTGTTAGAATATGTGTTATTGTCCTCTTGAAGGATATGGATCATTTCCACAAGACAAGCATTTGCTTCAGCTTTGCCTTTGTCCTTGTGGTGCAGGAGCACCTACCTGACAGCTGGCCTTCATGAGGCAGTTAGTTGTTTTAGGTCTTGTTTATGTTTCCAAGAAGGTCTGTTAAGACCAATGCATGTAATAAGGTCATGCTGATCATGATAAGATCATGCTGACCAGGTTTTGCTATTTTTAGGAAGTTTGTTAGAACAGCTGTCATGATGTATGATCGGTTGGATCTCCCAGCCGCTTGGAGAGAGTTCCCAGCCGCTTGGAGTCAGGTCAGTAGTACTCGTAGGAAAATCTATTTAAGCATGAGGATCGGTTGACTAGATATCATCAATCGAGCTAGGGTGCAGGGAGTGAGACTGAGAGAGAGTCTGATCATTGTATTTGCATCTTTTGAAATCAAATAAAGTGATCCTGTTTGTGTTCATCCTCTGTTTACTTCCATTATCTAATCGATTTGCTGGTTTGGGTGGTTTTCATGGATTCACTGATCCATTCCACCGGTTGATTTGTCTGATCGGTGGAATGGTTATGTATAGTAGGGTAGGTATTAGTTTGTTTGTTCGCATGCAGGTGTGCAGGATCGCGGCTGAAAGGTGTTGAAGACCCTAGCATGGGCATGTGCTAGGTCAAGCTGATGAAGTGTGGTAGATCACCCTGAGAGTGGATCGGGTCGTCCCTGGAGGATCGGCGAAGTGAAATTTCGCTAAGGCTAAAAGTTCGTGAAAACGGCATCATCAGGATATTTCTGCAAATATCCTGCAGTTGCGTTGGGCATCGTCATCCGGATAAGTGGAGGAGATCGGCATGATGCAGTTGAGTGCATGAAGTGCAAGTGTGTTGGGGTGATCATCATCAGGAGGAGCCGAGGAGGAGCGTATCGGCATCAGGTTGAAGATCGGGTTGATCGCGGGCCGAAAAAAACTAAGTTTGGCCAACAGCAGGATATGACGTCATCATCATCAGGATATACGTCATCAGGATATTTCGGAACAGCAGGATATTGAGGAGCTGCGGGTGACGTCATCGTCATCAGGATATACGTCATCAGGATATCAGGTGACGTCAGCATCAAAGGGAAGGTGCGAGAAGTGAAGGTTCGTCATCATCAGGATAAATGGAAGGAACCGGATGTTCTTTATCCTGTTGATTATCATGATGTTGAATATCATGATGCTGAAGGTAGTGAAGACGGAAGTTGTCGCGGAAGTGAACAGTGGACGTCAGGAGGATGTTCGCGTTGGTCGAACATGATGATGCTGTCGATAATCGAGTAAGGTGATGCTGTTGGCAGGTGAAATATGATGATGATGGTGATGAGGATGATGATGATGATGGGCTGCAGACATCCATGCTGTATTGTAAGGTTATAGTGTGGATCCCTCTGCATCATAGTGGTATCAGAGCTCAGCAAAAGGTCTGGGCTGTTGTATGTTGATTCTGTCACCGAAAGGGCAGAGGTAGAGTTGATTGTGTGTTGTGTGTTGGTTGAGAGGTTGACAAAATGCCTCCGAAAGGTAGTGGTACTGCAAGGGAATTGCAGGAGATGAAGGAAAAACATGCTAGAGAGATGAGGAAGATGAAGGAGCTTGCTGAAGCACTTCAAGCCAGGCTTGTAGCCCTGGAAAAGAACAAAAAGAGGGAAGTGGCAGACAGTGAGTCTGAAGAAGATGAAGATACTGTGGAAGAGTATGAAGAGGTAGCTGAAGACCTGGATGCTGAAGACTAGAGATTGGCAAAACTGTTAAAGGCAGTGTAGAGTGAAAAACCTAAGGTAAAGGTTGATGTTTCCAAGTATACTGGAAGCTTGAATGAGGATGAGTTGTTAGATTGGATTGCTACACTTGATAATCACTTTGAATGTGAAGATGTTGCTGAGGATCAGAAGGTAAAGATTGCAAAGACCAAGTTAGGAGGTCATGCTTTGGTATGGTGGGATTATGTACAATCTGAGAGAAGGAAACAAGGGAAGTCAAAGATCACTTCATGGGATAAAATGGTAGCAAGGATCAAGGGTAAATTCTTGCCAAGGGATTATGAAATCCAAATGTTTAAGAAGCTGCAATTTTTAAAGCAGAAGGAAAGGGATGTGAAGGCATATACAGAGGAGTTTTATAAGTTGAGTATGAGATCTGGTCATCATGAGAATGAGGTAGAGAAGGTGGCTTGGTACTTGGCTGGTTTGAGATTTAACATACAGGATGAGTTAGTTTTAGCTAACCCTAAGAATGTAGAGGATTGTTATCAAATGGCAATCAGGATTGAAGAAAAGATGAATAGAGGACATGATAAGTCCATGAGAGGAAGAGGAAACCATATGAGGGGAAGAGGAGCAGCCCCTACACAAAAGCAAACCAATGAGGGTCAAGAAGACACTGGTAAAGGACAGGGACAGTCTGATTTCAGAGGTGGATGGAAAGGTAATAGAGGAAGATTTGGAGGTGGTAGAGGTTCTACTACATTTTCAGGAAAATGTTACACCTGTGGAGAGTTTGGTCATCCATCTTTCAAATGTCCAGAAAACAAAAGTTCATCATCCAGAAATGATAGAACTAGTGACAAGAGGGTACAACTTGTACAGGAAGAGACAGTAGAGCAAAGTGCACAGAGTTCAAACACTTATCAAAAAGATAAGGAGCCTGATAATTATGCATACCCAGAGAGTGGAGAGTCTCTGCTGATGAGAAGAACAGTGACTACCATGAAGGTACATGACAAAGAATCCCCACAAAGAAGAGCTCTTTTCAAGACCATATGCAAGAGCAAAGGTAAAAAATGTAAGGTTGTCATTGATACTGGTTCAACAGACAACATGGTATCTCAGGAAATGGTGGATAAACTGAATTTGGAAAGGATTCCACATCCACACCCTTACAAGGCATCTTGGGTGAGTGATAGTCAATCACTTTTTGTCTCTGAACAGGCATATGTGGATTTTCAGATTGGAGCATATCAGGATAGACTTTTGTGTGATATTTTGCCCATGGAATGTTGTCACCTACTGTTGGGTAGACCATGGCAATTTGATAGAAGGGTACTGTATGATGGTTATGCTAATACCTACACCATCAAGAAAGATGGGAAGACTATGAAGTTGATGCCATTGCAAGCAGATGCTGCAGCACAGGGGGCAGCTAAAATCATTTTGATGGGAAAGAAGGAGTATGTGCAGATGCCTAGAGGAGCAGGCATAAAGGCAGATGAAAACACTGCAGGAAAAGAAGTTGTTCAGGACAACAGGTTGAAGAATGTTTCAGTTTTGACTGACAGAGGTCAGCAGCAGGTGCAGAAACAGGTTTGCACACAGCAATCAGTTGAGAGGAATGACAAGGATGTTGTCATAGTTGGGACTATTGCTTGTCCTATAAAGATTGAAAGGAAGATAGAATTGAACATTTCAGAAGTTCAAGAGGCAGTTCAGACAGAGGATCTGGTCAGACAATCTGACAAACACAGGGTATATGAGAAAAAGGCCTACATCAACAGGCATGAGGATTTACTTGCCAGAAAGCAAGTTACAGTTCAGAAGACTTGGAGCAGCCAAGAGCCAGCAGAGGACAAAGCTGGAACAGATCAGCATATTGCAAAGGCAAGGTGTAGAGGTGGAGGACTTCCACATACTAAACTCATGAGACATGAGTTCTTTTCTGTTGGGGAGTATGGTGCAGGAGCACCTACCTGACAGCTGGCCTTCATGAGGCAGTTAGTTGTTTTAGGTCTTGTTTATGTTTCCAAGAAGGTCTGTTAAGACCAATGCATGTAATAAGGTCATGCTGATCATGATAAGATCATGCTGACCAGGCTTTGCTATTTTTAGGAAGTTTGTTAGAACAGCTGTCATGATGTATGATCGGTTGGATCTCCCAGCCGCTTGGAGAGAGTTCCCAGCCGCTTGGAGTCGGGTCAGTAGTACTCGTAGGAAAATCTATTTAAGCATGAGGATCGGTTGACTAGATATCATTGATCGTGCTAGGGTGCAGGGAGTGAGACTGAGAGAGAGTCTGATCATTGTATTTGCATCTTTTGAAATCAAATAAAGTGATCTTGTTTGTGTTCATCCTCTGTTTACTTCCATTATCTAATTGATTTGCTGGTTTGGGTGGTTTTCATGGATTCACTGATCCATTCCACCGGTTGATTTGTCTGATCGGTGGAATGGTTATGTATAGTAGGGTAGGTATTAGTTTGTTTGTTCGCATGCAGGTGTGCAGGATCGCGGCTGAAAGGTGTTGAAGACCCTAGCATGGGCATGTGCTAGGTCGAGCTGATGAAGTGTGGTAGATCACCCTGAGAGTGGATCGGGTCGTCCCTGGAGGATCGGTGAAGTGAAATTTTGCTAAGGCTAAAAGTTCGTGAAAACGGCATCATCAGGATATTTCTGCAAATATCCTGCAGTCGCGTTGGGCATCGTCATCCGGATAAGTGGAGGAGATCGGCATGATGCAGTTGAGTGCATGAAGTGCAAGTGTGTTGGGGTGATCATCATCAGGAGGAGCCGAGGAGGAGCGTATCGGCATCAGGTTGAAGATCGGGTTGATCGCGGGCCGAAAAAAACTAAGTTTGGCCAACAGCAGGATATGACGTCATCATCATCAGGATATACGTCATCAGGATATTTCAGAACAGCAGGATATTGAGGAGCTGCGGGTGACGTCATCGTCATCAGGATATACGTCATCAGGATATCGGGTGACGTCAGCATCAAAGGGAAGGTGCGAGAAGTGAAGGTTCGTCATCATCAGGATAAATGGAAGGAACCGGATGTTCTTTATCCTGTTGATTATCATGATGTTGAATATCATGATGCTGAAGGTAGTGAAGACGGAAGTTGTCGCGGAAGTGAACAGTGGACGTCAAGAGGATGTTCGCGTTGGTCGAACATGATGATGCTGTCAATAATCGAGTAAGGTGATGCTGTTGGCAGGCGAAATATGATGATGATGCTGACAGTATTAAGCAAAATATGATGATGATGGTGATGAGGATGATGATGATGATGGGCTGCAGACATCCATGCTGTATTGTAAGGTTATAGTGTGGATCCCTCTGCATCACCTTGTATCCTAGCCCATTTGTATTTCTTTCCAATGAGGATGAGGAAGGTTGAATGGGTTTGCTGATTCCTTCTTTTCTGAGGCCAATGTGACCTTGTCCTTCATAACCCATTCTATGTAAGATAAACTCACCACGCCCATAGATTTCCATTGGGAGCTTGGGTGGTTCTTGTTGTGTGTTATCTTCCTCTGTGTAGAGCCATTGTAAGACATCTCTTTCCTCTATTTCATCTAATAGGGTCCCCTATTTTACAAAGGGAGTTGTGGGAGGTTTGGGAGGAGTAGATGGCTTTGGAAAAGGTGTAGCTCACCCAAAGGATCTTGGAGATAGAGACATTTTGGCTAAGTTGAGGCTGTGCTCGATGGAGTATTCCCCTACCCTTATTTCTTTGATTGTGATTTTCTACTCTTTTGGCTTGGATGAGGAAGCTTTAGCAGTAGAATCATGCTATGAGGTGGGGGATGTGGAAGCTCTATTGTTGGGTATGATGTAGTTAGGCTTTGAGCGGATAGAATTGTAATGCGGAAAAGGATCTGGATCACCTTGGATGGTGATTTGTTTGCCATTATAAGGAAATTTGATGCATTGGTGGTAGGTAGAAGGCACGGCTTTCATGGCATGAATCCAGGGTCTACCTAGGAGGATGTTATAGGCTAACTCCCTATCTAGGACTTGGCAAACAACATCCTTTATCACTGGTCCAACTTGTATTGGTAACACCACTATTCGTTTACTAGTTCTTTCATCTTCATCATAGGCCTTAATAGTGATCTTTTTCCTAGGATCCACTGCAGCTTCCGAGAACCCCAATGTAAGGACTAGCTTGAGCATGCAAATATTTAAACCAGCTCCTCCATCAATGAGAACTCTTTTGATATAGTGTTTATGAATGAAGGCGACGATATGCAAGGGTGTGTTATGAGGTTGAGACACTAAAAGGTTATCTTGTTCGGTGAATGATAGGGTGCTAGAGGAGGTTAGATTTCCTAGAATGGCTTGAAACTTCTCTTGGGCCAAGTTCATGGGTACAATTGTTTCCACTATGGCTTTATCAAGAATTTCCTTGTGGGAGGGAGACAGATGTAACAACTCTAAGATAGATATGTGGGAAGGAGTTTTCTGAAGTTGGTCTATGACACTATATGTATGGGAGTTAGATAGAGAAGGTGACGACCTTGGAGGAAGCATGTTTAGCGTGACCTTACCACTACGGGTGATGATGCTACAATCAGTTTTGTTGGGTCCTAATTGTTGGTTGGGTGTGACCACATTGACTTGTGGGATGTGCTCCGATATGTAGTTGATAGTATAATTGAATGACATGCTCATGTAATTAGCATTGTTGTGTCTGTTATTTTGATTCTACTTGTTATGGTTTTTATTGTTGTTGTTGTTGTTGTTGTTGTTGTATGGCCTGTCGTGGTTGAGAAGTGGATCCTTGTATGCCACATGTGTCTCGTTAGAGGTATGTTGTTTAGTTCATACCTGATTTTGGTCAAGTATGTCTTGATTGGCATGTTTTAGATAGATACAATCATTGGTCTTATGGCCTCTTCCTCTATGGTACTTGTAGAAATCAATATCTTTCCAATAATGAGGTTTCACTTGAGGTTCATAGTCGCTAGTAAGGGAAAGAGTGATCTCATTGTTGGCTAATAGCTTTCTTAATGCAGACTCCTGGGACTCCCCTAGTGGTGTGAGTTTTTGTCTAGGAGTGGAGGTGAACCATGGTTTTGGCTCGTGAGGGAAGGTTTTGTTTGGTGTAGCATTGCTTGCTTCTCCTTTGAGAGTGAAGATTGGTTGTTGTTTGGGAGCTGCTACTTTGGCATCAACTACTCCATCATTGATGACATTCTTGTTCTTTATCCAAAACTTTGACTTGTCCGTGGTGTAGTTAGAGTTAGGGGTGTCCTTGTACAACTTTATTTGCCCCTTGGAAATCATAGCTTTCTCGATAAATAATCCCATCTCAATGACTTTCGTAAATGAGGTAGGGTATTAAATTTGGATTTGGTAACTTAGATCGGGGTTAAGGTTGTGGACAAACATCTCTGTCATTTGCTTCTCAGGCATGTGATATGAGCATTTTCTTGCGAGTTGTCTCCACTTTTATAAGAAGGTGGTGAAGGCTTTGGCACTCTTTTTCTTTGTATTGCATAGGTCAAGCATGGAAACTCTGTGTTTAATATTATATGAGAAGTGCATGACAAAATTGTTTACTAACTCATCAAAAATTTTGATACCTGGGGGCAGTCGGGAGAAGCATTCCATGGCTTGTCCACCTAGAGATCTAGGGAATAGTCTCATTAGGAAGGTTTCATTGTGAGATACTTCTAGGCATGCAGCGTTAAATTCCCTAATGTGATCTCTTGGGTCTCCTTTCCCTTTGTATTTGTCAAACTTAGGAACTTCAAACCGAAAGGGGAAGGGAACCATGTTCAAGCTTTTGTCAAAGGGATATGGTGCAATGTCTTCAAAGGAATAGGTTTTAGTGGGTGTCCCTATTTTGAGGTCCACCACTTGCTAAGTTAGGCTCTCGATTTGTTTCTACAATGTCTCCATAGGTATGTTTGGGTCTATGACTTTCTTTCCTTTGTCTTTGTGATGGGAGCTTTCCTCATGTGTGCTCTTTTCATTAGTTCTTTCTTCTCCTGGTTCTTTTAATGCATTGACATCAAAGTTGACGGGGAGTTTAAGTCCTTGGTTTGCAAGATGAAGAAAGTACCTTTGAGGGTCCTCTTTGAGCATTCTGTCTAGCATATGCTGAAATTTTTAATCTTGGAGAGCTCCCTGGTAGTCCTCATAGAGATTTCCTCATCATTGTCATGAGGGGACACAATCCAATTAGATGTTCTAGCCATTTCAAGTTGTTTTTGGTACTGGGATCTAGTTACGATCACACAAGGCGACATGGGAAGAAGTGGGGTGAAACTAGAGATTCTAGTAAGGTGCTAGTGGAGATTGTTGAGAAGGGGATACTTGTGGTGATAAGATTTGAACAAGTGACTCTTTTGATCAATGATTCCAAGTAAGTCGGTCGATACAAGATGATAGCCATAGGTAAGGATAGTTGATACCCATTTACTGTGTAGAGACTAGTCATGCACCAAGACCACTAGTGAAGTTTTGTGACCTACTAGGGTTACTTGAATCTGAAATGATCTAAAAAAGGTCTTGCACTAATCTAATATAAGAACTTTCACTTGTTTATGGGAAGACCTGGTAGAAGGTGGACGAGACGACTGATGAAAGAGAGGGTATGCTATGGAAATGGATGGAAAAGGTGACTGCAGGGTAGATTTGATCTTGGAAATAGGAACAAGGATGAAATGGGTATCTAGAAATGCTAAAACTTTTCTCTTAAAGCTTTGGAAATGCTCACCGTTGTGGATGAGAAACAATAAATGCGTTGAAATAGAAGGTATATGCACAACAAGTTGGGATAAAGGCGCATTTCTGGTAAAATTTTAAAAGTGCAGTAATAGATAGAAAATGCGCAAAAAGTCAAGGTATATGTGCAGTAGGTTAAAATGGATGCATAGCTCTATAGGACAGATGTGTAGCTCTGGTTTTCTTGACTATTTTTGTAATTTTTTGGCACGTTTTTTAGTGTTTTTGGTTTCTTGGTTGCAAGATGGTCTTTTTGATATGATTTTCTTAATTATGGCAAGAAGACACAACAAACACAAAGAATGATTTCATGGTTTTTGATGGACTCTTTTTGACTCAAAAGCAAGTACAAATTCTAGGCTGGTAAAGGCAATATTTGTCCGATCCTCTAGCTATGCATATTCAAAGTGGATAGCTTCAGGATCTTGGTAGCACCAGCTCCCCTCCATAGCACTCACTTCTCATGCATACCAAGATCTAGGTTTCCCAAGGCTTGTACCCCCACCAAACCTTAGGATTGTCCCTACTATCTCTACTAAGAACCATAAGAACTGGGGTAGCTTTGAAGGTCCCAAATTCTACGCCAACAAATAGAGGGATTTTGGGCTACTAAAACAAAGGATGATTGGTAAGTGTAACCATTCGAGTGGTTATACGTACAACAACCCTACTCTCCATTATGGAGTCTCCCAGTCTTCAAGGGTTGCACCTTGGAGGGTTTTGGGGAAGGTTGGCTGTCAGTATAACACAACTTCACTTGTTGTTTGAAGCTTTCACTCCAAACACAATTTATTTATAGTGGCTTGGCAGAGCTTGGTTTTAGCTTGTTACCACTTAAGGTCATTCCCACTTGGATGGAAGGATATCCAAGGGCAGGCCTCTCTAAGGATTTAACACATGTGAAATGATATGTCTGGCATTTTGGTCACCCAAGATAGGGGAGAGCATAGGCCTAGTATCATTCCAAAAACACCAAAGACAATGGTTATTTTCCCCTAATTAAAATGAAAAAAGACTAAATTTGTTAAGCTACTTAGGCACACACGCGAGTTGTTAACTTTGAAAGCAAGATAGCAATGGTTCAATTTTATCCTCTGAGTATTGGGACTATATTCAATTTGTTGATGTAACAATATCAAATTACAATCTTTCCTAGTTAGATCTAGATGTGATTTTGCATGAACATCCGATTACTATCCTTGCTAATTAAATCTATGATGTGTGTTAATAATGCAGCTAGAATGTCTAAACCAGCCCCTAATCCTGCAAGTAGATCAAAGAAAGATTCTTGCGAGAAGTATCAACATTAGCCAAATCACAAGAAAACCCAAAAAGGTCACTGTTAGAATCAGATGTATAGAAATAGAGATTAGATGCGTAGAGATAGAGATCAGATGCGCAACTATTACAAAAGTGTTGAGACAAAGGTCAAAAGCATGGAAATAGAGAGCATATGCACAGTTTCATTAAATGCACCATAACAGAACATAAATGCATAGCTTCAGGAGGTAAATGTGCTAAAAGATTAGATGCACTGGAATAGAGCTCAGATGTGTGTTAGAATTGATTAGATTTGCAGAATCCTCCTATGTATGGAACCTTAGCACAAAAAACTTAGTTTTTGGGTTAAATCGGGACAAGGCCCCATGGTGGGTGCAAAAAATGTTAAGGGAAATTATGCATAAATATCAATGATATCAATAATACCCATAACTCAATGAAAATAAGAAATAAAGAAGATTTAAAATGATGAACAATACCTCAACAAACCTCTTTACTTCATGACTTCCATTGATTGCCTATCTCAAATGATCTTGTCTATGAATATGGCCCTCAGAAGGTGCACTTCTTTGCTATTACAAGATGTCAAGTGGGAGTGGCTATGATAGTTTATTACAATGAAGATGAGCTTCACAACAATGGTAACTGTACGGTAACAAGTTGATCGCAAGCAAATGGAATGACTTGGGTGCCAAAGGCACACTATAATTCCTGTAGAGTAACAATACTAAAAGCTTGGATGAATGAAATGGGGGAAGAAGGTTCAATTTATAAACTCATGAGAGAGAAGATCAACAGTATAGAAAGAATGGGAAGATCAACAGTATAGAAGACTTTAGAGGATGTGCGCTAATAGAAAGAAGACAAGTGTCACGCAAAAGCTGTTTTGTTTGAGTTAACTATTTTCTTTTATAAACATAAGATATGCTTTCATAAATTAGAATATTTTTTTCTAATTTAAGAGTTATTGATATAAACAAGGTTGATTGAGTTAGTTAACTCAACTTGTGATTTTCTTTTACATGATTTGAGAGAAATTAAATAATAAATTATTTAATTTTGTGTGCATGAAGAAGAAGACTTATTTTTAGAAGATTTGGAAGATATTTTGAAGAATTAGAAGATAAGAAATCAAATTAAATAAATAAATTTATTTAATTGTTTGTGCAAGATTTGGAAGAATAAATAAAATATTTGATTGTATTTTATTTTTAGAGATTGAGAGAATTTAAATAAACTTGATTGATTTGTTTAAATTTGGAAGAACAATTGACTTAATTAAATAATTAAGAATTATTTAATTGTTTGGAAAATTTTAATTAAATAAAGGATTTTATTTAATTTTGACTTTAGAAGAGGTAATTAAATAATTTGATATTTAATTAATTTAGAGGAATATGAATCGAATAAATAAATTTGTTTATTTATTTATTGATAGAAGAATTAGAATGAAATAAATATTAAGAATATTTATTTAAACCGAATCATGTCAATTTTAGGCATATACATTATCATTGGGATCAAGAATTAATCATTAATGTTCAAAAAGGTGTTAAAATAGGTCCTGATTAACAAGTGTAAACATATTAGGTCCACCCAGGTGCTAAACTAGGTGTAAAATGTTAGTGCACACATTTTACTCCATAACATTTAGCCCCCACTTTAGCATGGATACGAGTTTACATTCAAACTCACACTAAAGTATGGAGAATACAAATTTCAATCATGATAAACATAAAAACCATAGAATGTCACCAAAATTGAGGGGTGATAAAGCCCCCAAGTTTAGGATTCTAGGAGTCTATGATGATTGGCATACATAAAAGACAAATCACATAATTCACTCATATATGAAGCACTTAGAAAACATGAGATAGGACAAGACATACACAAGGCATACACTTGAGAAATCACAATGCATATACACATAATACACAAAGTATACACACTTGACATGAAGCATACAAATAAGGCATAAAGTATACATAGATTACACATGAAATGCACATAAAACACATGCCAAGCACTCAAGAGATATACATAAGGAACACATAGAGAGAATGCATGCGAGGCACATGTGACACATGAAGAACATATAGAGAATAAGAATATATGAAGAGAATACACGCATCATACAAAAAGCACATAGCAAAAGACCTTGAGTCGGCATGATAAAAGCGACCTTAATCTAAAAGGTGTCTCAATAACCATGCATCATTCCCCAAGATGCAATAAGAAGAGTGCTAATGGGTTAGTTAGAAATGAGAAGCACAAGAGAATACAAACACAACATACACATAATCTATCTAAAGAGAAGTGTTTTGATAGAAAGATGAGAGTAAGGCTCATAGAACAATATATGTCCCCACCTTAAAGTGATTTCTAACTCCATCAAGGAGAAATTGCCTTTAAGGTAGAGTGAGGAAGAAATATAAAACAGGCACAAGAGCTTTCTAAAAGAACATGCCCAAATGATATGTGTTTTCAAAAGCTACATCATGACAAGGGGTTGCCTCAAGATGAGAAAACCAAGGCAATGCTTACAAACATGATATACAATGGCTTATGTAGTCATGGTATGATGTCGAGCATTGCAACAAGGTGTCATAGACATTAACATCATAACTTACAAAGATGACATAGGAAAGATGACATGAAAGTATGGTACACATAAATTGAATCATGAAAGGATGCTAAATAATCCAAAAAGAAAAATAACACAATTGTATATCACAACATATAGAAGAATGAAGACACATATAGATAAATGACACAATGGGTTCTTACTCCTTGTACGTTTGTGCTAACAAGGATGTCAAGGGAGAATTGGCAATCAACAAAACATCATAATCTAGGGATAACAATATGTAAAAGTATAACACAAATGAGAAGAAGGGACAACTCTTGTGAGTCAGCCTATAACAAATTATCCTCCCGCAACTTGACTATAAATGGACGGAGGACAAGCTTCTCTAGGGACTACATCAAGCGAGGTGAGAAGTGCTAGAGCTAAACCTTTTTTGAAGTTGTTTAATTTTTTCACCCAATAATCAACATTCTTTAGTGGAATGGCCAAGCACTTTAAGTTATACACAATAATGAGGTGTTGAATCATTATTTTATATAGTCTTTTTTGTGTTTTGGAGGAGGAAGAGTGATTAGGCAGTCTTTGAGTAGACTCGGTAACATACACTCTTGTTGAGATAGAAGAGAAGATATAGGTAGAGTAGGAGGCAATCCTTTTTGTTGTGAAGATGGTGGATAGAATGCAAGAGAAGGTCAGAAGCCTAAACCTACTTTTTACAAGTGCATTGTTGGTTCCATAGGTTCCTTAATTCCTTGTTCTTTGCATCCTAACTCATTTTCATTGTATCCTTGTTTAGAAATAATTTTGAATACATGCCCATAATGCTTCTCCAAGTCTGTAGGAAGTGGAGAGGTCATATGACTATCTTTGTTGAAAGAAGAAGTAGAAGGATGTTGGAGTAGGTGTGTTGTACACCTTGCATAACACTGGTATTATTTTATTATGTAAAATAAATATTTAATTGTGATGCATCATGTGATGTGTTTAGCCACATAGGATATTTATTTGGACACCACTTGTAGTTGTTGTACATGTAACATTGGGTTAATTAATTTATTTATAATCATTTGATTAATTGGGAAAGCATGGTACCAACAATCAAATGTGATGTCAATGGTTTTGTAGACACATGGTTTTGGGGAAAATGGTATTACAATACCACATGTTGTATTTGTGTGAGCTTATGTCTATAAAAAGAAAACACAAGGGTAGTTGTAGAGTAAGGTTAGCCATTTAGCTTGTTTGTTGGGTTGTAGCTTCTCTTGCAAGTTGGTTGTGTGAGGGTTTGAAGCATGGCATCGGATGTATAGTTACATGCTTGTTCTCATGGATTGCAGGTAGAGAGAGCTTGATGTTTTATAGGTTATCTCTGCATATGTATTTGTTGATTATTGTTGAATAATACATGAGAGATGCATGCTTTTGAAGGCTAGGTTTTTCCCTCTATGAGGGTTTTCCCAGGGTATATATTGTGTCACCATTGATGGTATGATTGTCTATTTCTTTTGAATGTGGATTTTTGGTTTATTGCACATTGAATCTCTTATTGGGTTATGAGGAATTTGTCTCTATGGTTGTATATTTCCAACAAAGGATCATACATTTGATCATGGTGAGGAGGGTCAATCTTTGTTTCAACAATCCCATGGGAGTTGAAATCTAAAGAGACCTCATCATTACCAATACATGTATTAAAACTAGATGATACTTTATCACAGATGACCACCATTTCTATAGAAGAAGGTAGATCTTCATCAATTTTAAAGGTTTCATTGTCACTAATCTTGAGTTTAAGCTTTGTAGGAGTAGAAAATTGTGTTAAAGAAATTTCATTTACCTTTGAGATTTTTGGATGTGAGGATGAGACTTTATATTCACCCACAAAGGAGGGTGTAAAATCTAATGAACCCCAATCATCACTGAAAATGAATTCGAAGGACCAACACTATCCTGACCAATACCATTGTTAGTAGTGGAGGGTAGTGTTAAAGATGGGATCAAACTTCTTAAAGGAGTTTGATATCTCGCTTCCATTTACAAGTGATTTTCCTGAGCTGAATCAACTTTAACTGTATAAGGTTTGTTTTCAAAAATGAATTTTATTGAATGATGAAAGGTAGACAAGATTGCCTCCATGGCATGAATCCATAGTCTACCAAGAAGAAGATTGCATGAAAAAGAATTAGGAATGACATGGATAAGGGTAGGTAATGTCATAGGTCCAGCCTTAATATCTAAGGTGATTGTACCTAGTGATTGTTTACCAACATTATCAAAGCTACAAATGTTGAGTTTATCTAGATTGATGAGAGATGTATCAATATTTAGTTTATGTAACAAGCCTATGCCACAAACATTAAGAGCTAATCCACTATCAATCATAGTGTGTCTCACCCTCATTTTATTAATGATGACGAATATCATAAGAGGTTCATATTGTTCTTCCACATTTATGGTGTTGTAAGTATGTGCCTAACTAGTTTTGTTATTGATGTCAACATATCTGTGTTGTCATTGGTGTCAATTTTTCTCTTGTTCTGATGCTTTCTTGTAATAAGTTAAGTGTTGAAGAAAATAAGTATTCTTGATACTGCAGAACACTTCAGTAGATTGCTCTGCATTTCTTGTAGAATGAATATCCTTGTCTGCGGATTGGAATTTATTTAGATGCATGTTTGAAGATACTATGTTCCAAGTTTGAGCCTCCGGTATGAAGATTTGAGTGAGTTATGTTCACCAAAGTGAAAACTACTTTTTCTGTATATTTAGTGATGACATAGAGAATGTATTATGCCCCATATTCCTCTGCATTTAAGTATTTAAGTCTGTGGTTCTAGAATCAAGTTTGTAATGATGATAAGTGCCTTCAACTCCAATGGTTCATGATTTTGTGGTCCGCAAGCAATCTTTTCTTTATGACAGTAGCTAACAGTGTTGTTTATGTGCTCTAGTTTAAAGAATCTTCTTGATAGATTGGTTATAGATTGTGCAGTTGTTCCTAGTGATTACAATGTGCCTGTGGATGTCTCTTGATTGTGTTCCTACCTTTGAACTAGTCCACAAAGAGAATTATGGATCATAGATGAAGACTATTCTTAGAATACTTAGTGATAACACCAGTCTTGGCTGACTTGGTTGTTTTCACTACTTACGGAGATGCATTGAAGATTGTGGAAGCACGTTGTGGCATGGAAGATTGTATTTGAGTCCTAGTTAAGGCATAACATGATCTGCATAGATCTTTACTTTAGCTAATCTTGTTTAGGTCTAGACCTATTTCTATGTATGTTTGTATTTTCAACCTTAGAGATTGTTCCAATGGTTGATGAATGTAATGTTGACCTTGATGTACATTCCAAGGTTGATGAATTATATAAAAGCATGTAATTTAGTTGCGAAAAAGATGTCCTTGTGCGAAAATGAGAAGATAAGTGTGAAGGTGTAAGAAGAGCAGAGAAGAGGTATTATATTGTACTTCAATGGAATTGAACCCATGCATGAAGTAGATATTTTCAAATCAGTTCACCAATGCTTGGTAGTGAGCCACCCCTTGACGTGAACATCTTGGGCAATGAGCCCTAAGGCAGTGAGCCTCTAATTTTTAGTATTGATGTAACTTATTTATTCTTGTGGGCTAACACCCACCGTGATTTTCCCTTATAGGGTTTTCCATGTAAAATTATGTTGTCCCATGTGTTATTGTGTTGAGCTTCTTATTTGATGCTTTAATGATTAATCTTAATAACAATAATTAAGAATTTGATGTGTTAATATTCATAAGTGGTTAAATTTTCATGACAACTAATTCACCCCCCTCCCCCCCGCCCCCCGCTCTCAGTTGTCCTATGCATTTCAACATATGGGAGGTAATTCATGTTGTTGAAATGATATATCTAATGTTGTTGCATGCATACAACTAAACAGAGATGCTACATCATTCAATCTAACAGAAGGTGGAATAACTACCTTTTGTAGAGCCTCTTGGAGTATTCTTTGGTATGAAAGTGATGTTTGTATTAAATCCCATAGAGAGATCTTTGATGGAGTAGCGTGGAGCTGCTCGATAAGATCATATTCTTTGACAATATGTGGAGGAAGATGAGGTGCTTGAGGTAGGATAGGTTGAGAAGGTTGAAGAGAAATGGGCATACTTGATTCTTGCTTACTTTCCTTGTTATTACAGGTCTTGTATGTGTGATAAACTACATTATTATAAGATTGTTGCAATACATTTTGAATACCTTGATTCCTTTGAGTAATTTGCTTTGCATAATTGAGAATGTAACCCAGGGGTCAAGGTGGTGTTGGATCACCTTGAATCATAATCACCAGTTTAGATAAAAGAGGTGAATTGCACTTACTCACTATCCCTTTAGTTAGTGGAATAAGTCTATTAATGATGACTGAATTGACATTGTTTTCCTTTTGAGTAAGCTCAACATCCATCCCTGAGGGATTTAATGTGAGAGACCACTCTTCATCCATTGATGCTTCATCTTTTGAAGGGAGAACATTGGAATGAAGGGAGGGTAATGTGTTGTTAAGAAAAATGTTGATGATGGTATCTTTAGTGATGTCCAAGGGGTTTGAACATGCAACCAAAGGAGAAATATCAAGGGTCTTCACATCGTTAGTGATATCCAAGGTACCTAAACATTCACCCGAAGGTGGAAGGTCCATAGGATGATTCATAGAAACCTCATGTACTAAAATAGAAGTACTATGCCCAACATCATATATTGTCGGATCTCGAGAAGAGAGATTAAGATGAAGAGAAGGTAAAGTAATGCTAAGGAATGTGTCAATGATCTCATCTTCTTGTGCCAAAATGTCTTAATTTTTGGGAGAGGGATCTGAAGCATAGGGTGAAGTAGGAAAAGATAAATCACCATCATATTCCTTAGAGATGATGTCAATGGTATTTGTTGTAGAAGAAGAACCATCATGATCATCTTTCTCATGACAATTCATGGAGATGAATTTAGTGAGATCTTCTAATATTAAAGGATACATGCCCATGAGAGTCATGAAGCTATCAAAATCAGATATATAATAAAGGATATCATTTATAGAACATATAGAAATATCAATATCATACATGGATGCTATGTGATCTAAAACATATAATGCATATTAATGACTTTAGAGAAAATTTCAAAATCTATGATATATGCATGCAATAATACCAAAGATGAAAAACTAGAAGAGGCCACAATGAAATGACTTATCTACTATATACAAATATGATATGGAAAATAAATCTACAATAATATCTTTTCATTAATGAAGTACCACCAATGTGAAAATAAGATTGTAATCAAAGACCTACAATTGCAAGAGAAGAAGGGTCTTCCAAAAATATGATATTCTTGGTAACCACAACAACTAAGTCTTGTAAATGTAGGATGTGTAGTAGGTGCAAAATAAGTTCCTAAATAATTTATCCACTTAAATGCAACAAATATTGAGAGAACTTTGCTTTGATGAATGTGCACTAAATGCAAGACAAGCTAGGGTTTATTACTAAAAACCCTAGATCTTAAATGTTTACTTCCTAAACCATAATTTTTTTGATGCAAGAATTATTTTTGAACAAAAATTATATTTATGACATGATATAGAAATGAAAGATCATATTTTAAATGCAAATGATAGCAAAAAAATCTGAAACAAGATCTTAATTACAAACCCTGGGTTTTAAATTTGACTAGGTTTTCCAAAATTGTAACTTTTTGACAAAACCCTAGCAAACAAGAGGTTTAAATGCAATATGTATCACTATGAAATGATTAAATTCTATTATACCAATCAGATCTGATGCAAAAATCATAGTTTTAGTTCATGCTATGATTATCTAACCTTATGCAATGCAAACAAGGTGATGAATATGCTCTTTTCAAGATCTAAAATGAAATGCTTGTTTTTCAAATTTCAAATGCATGGAAGTGAGAATGATCTAAACACAAAGAATGATAAGGTACAGAAAATGAGATCACTTATACTAACCTAAAGACTCATCAAGATCTGAAACAACACACTAATCTTCAAACCCTAGGTTGAAGATTAGCTAGATTTGCTAGAAATGCAAGGTTTTTGCAAATCCTAACAATAAAATAATGCAAACTTAAGATAATAACTATGTAAAATGATGAGTGAATGTAACCTAATCAGGTCTAGGGTAGAAAATAACTTAGATCTAAAGCAAGAAGGATTCCAAAGTGCAAGAAATGATGGGTTCACCAAAATGTTTAGTAGAAAAGAGACACTAGCTCAAGAGATTAAACTAGGTCAAACACTCTTCTACCAAACATTAGGACACAAACTAAGCTTGGTTTCTACCCAAGAAGGAGAGAAAAACTTTAGGGGTTTTGTCCCTTTGTTGTATAAAGGAGTATCAACCAAATCCAACCAATCAAGCCATGGCAAAGTAGAAATCCTAGTTAAGTAAGATCTATGAAAATACAACTATCAGAAACAAATATCAGATATCTAACACCACAACAAGCATCAGAGGGTAGAATAAAACTTGCATCCAAATTTGGGGGTCCAAAGGACTAGGGTAGTTGGGTGCCCTAGACCCTGATTAGGGTTTGGAAAAGTGTGGAGTTTCATGTGTCTTCACCCTTATGTGCTCTTACTTCTTGTGACTTGTTTTCTACAGATTCTTCTGGATGCTACCTACACACACAAGAAGGAATATGGTTGGGTGCTATTTAAGAGCTTTCCTAAGTCAAGATCCATGAATAGTGTTTCCACCTCCACAATAGAAAATGATGAGATCTCAAAGAGTGTGTCCTAGAATGGCAAGTGCAAATCTGAAGTAGAATGGAATGCTAGAACAAAGCATGAAGGAATGAAGTCACCATGAACATGGAAACCCTAGCATGCTTGAGCTAGCATCACAACTTGACTCAAGAAGTTGGTTTAGCCCAAAGAAGTAGAAAGATCTTCACAAGACCTACAATAAGTTAGTGTCATAGAAATAATCCACCATAGAGAGCTTTAGAGAAGAATCGAGACCATGAGAGAAAAGAAGAGAGATAGAATCCTTCAAGAAGTTAGAGATAGCTTAGATATGTTCAAATTAATAAACTAACTTGATTTTATAAATATGCATTTCTACTCACAAACGACAAATAAAACCAAATGGGGTTGACATGAGGAACCACTTAAGATGTCTTAAGCCAACATATCTTTAGATTAGGTCTGGGCTAAATTAGGGACTAGGGTGCCCTTGTCCTTTAGCCCCCAAAACTCTGGTATTTAAGCCCCTTTAAGTGTGCTTAGGTTGGCCTCATTGTTATTTTGTCAGGTTTTATCATTGAGATCAAGAATTAATCATTTAATGTTCAAAAAGGTGTTAAAATAGGTCCTCATTAACAAGTGTAAACATTTTAGGTCCACCCAAGTACTAAACTAGGTGTAAAATATCAGTGTAGATATTCTATTCCATAACAAAGTCAATAAGTCCATGTAACCTAAAACACAAAATTATCAACAATTATTCTCCTAGGAGCCCTAAAAATAGTGTTGATGTTGGGAATTAAGGTGTCTCAACCTTGGTAATTCCTTGCATTATTTTTTATTATATTTATTTATTCATTGCCTATGATGTAAATGAATTGTATATTCTATATTGTCATTTTGTGGGATGTGGCATGATGATGTGTCATCCTACATGGAAGATGACAACTTGTAATTTTGTCCTCACATGAGGAGATAGGCGTCCCACTTTGTGGGAATATTTTGCCATGTGTCGGCATCTTGGATGTTGTGTAAGGGAATATTGACCATAATGGTCATGACAGATACTTATAACCAAGTTATGACATGTAAGAGTCAGAAATAGGAGATTCTATGACAGGTGAAGACATGTGTCGAAGAGCAACTTTGAAACAGGCATGTTTGGATGCCCCAAGGTGGACTATGACATGTTGTAAGAGAATATGCTATTTATAGCCTTTGTATGACAGATTCTCTTACAGCTATAAGTTGTAACTACTATGACAGATTCTATGACAGTCGTAAGAGCATTTGTCATAGCCCATTTTGGAAATAGGTGACCTCTTTGGGATGGGGGTTGTGGACAAGTGTCAGAAACATCTTACAATGTTGACCAAGTGTCCATAGGCATGGGTTTTGGGCCATGAGGCCAAGTTGGACGCCCATTCCAAGATAGAGGTAATTTTGCCTTGTATTTTATATATAAATAGGTGCTTGGAGGAGAAGAGGTATTACAGGTTTTACAGATACTATTATGCTACCGGATCATCTCTAGATACAAGTGTCGAAGACTCCTACAAGAGCATTGGCTCTGACTTGTATTGTAACCTTTTTGTTTACATAATACAGTTGAGCAGTGTTTTGGAGTGTGGGGTTTTTTACCCATAAGGGTTTTCCCCATGTATATCTTGTGTCTCTCTTCTTCTGTCATTCTTTCTTCCTTATATGTTTGCTGCAATATCTCATGTTAATAGTTTAATGTTACTATAATAGTTAGGATAAATTTGAATTTGCACTCTCCTCCCCTCATTAGATTAGTTTAGGAAGAGATTTCCACACACCTAGCTTTCTTTCAGTTGGTATCAAAGCCTGGCCAGTTTTGATCCTAGCTGCTAGGTAGGGGTTTTTTGAGCTAATCTTAGGTTGAGTGGGAGTGTTGTGCGAGGTATTCTACATCTTATTGCAACAAGGAGATGGCAACCACATCCAGACGGTTAAAGGTTGAGAAATTCAATGGCAATAATTTCAAGTTGTGGAAATTGAAGATGGAGGACCTACTTGTTGACCGTGACCTATGGGAAATGGTATCCAATGTAACATCCACAGAAATACAACAAGATGATTGGGACCTCAAAGATCGGAAGGCTAAGGGTCTCATAAGACTCTATTTAGCTGACTCTATCATATTAAATGTCCATGAGGAGAAGACAATGAAATATCTTTGGAAGAAGTTGGGTGATGTTTATCAAGCCAAGTCCTTGGTAAACAAACTTTTTCTTAAAAAGAAGTTGTTTTCTCTGAAGATGGAAGATAGAGGATCTATTGTAGATCACATTAATTCTTTCAACATGATCATTGCATAGTTGACATCTATGGGTGTGAAAATGGAGGAGGAGGATCGTTGCATGACCCTGCTTTGTTCTTTGCCAGATTTGTGGGATCATCTTGTAATGGCTATCGAAAGCACCACTACCACCTTCAAGATGGAAGATGTGGTGTCCTCGCTATTATCTGAAGAAATGTGGAGGAAGTCTTCTGAGGTAGCCAAAGAGGCTCTTGCGGTTTGTGGAAGACCCAAAGAGAAAGGGAAGAAGAAGGACAAGAAAGGTGAAAAGGGTAGATCCAAATCCTGTGGGAGATCCAAATCTCCTGGAAAGTCCAAGGCTCTTTGTTGGAACTATGGTAAAACTGAGCATTTCTGAAAGGAATGCAAAGAGGAGAAGAAAAAGAAGAAGAAAGCTCCTAGTTCAAATTCTGACAAGTCACAAGATGATGGTGATGCCTTCATTGCATTCTTGGCCACCCATGCATCTGATGATGTGTGGTTCATTGATTCTGGTGTATCATTCCACATGACCTCGCATTGAATCTGGTTCACAAAATATGAAGAGTTCGATGGTGGAATAGTGTACCTGGGTGACGACTCTCATCTGAAGATTGTTGGTCATGGAAGAGTCTCAATCTGATTCCTTGATGGACAAGTGAAGGGGATCACTAGAGTTATGCACATTCTAGGCCTTGCACAAAACCTAATTTCTATAAGTATGTTGAATGATGCAGGTGTACAGGTTGTCTTTTTGAAGGAGGGATGCAAGATGACAAAAGAATCTATGGTGCTTGCGAAGGGTACTTAGAGGGGTACTCTATTTCAGCTAGAGGCATGCACTTCACAATGCAATCGTTCTTTTGACTCAAAGAAATGAGCTATTGTCACTTCATCCCCACAATCTGAACATGCAGTGAAGAAATCTATTGTAACAGGTTTCGATGGTTGTGCACATGCCATGGAAGCCAAGCTTCCTACTAAAAAGACTATGTTATGGCATTTGAGATATGGCCACATTGGTGAGAAGGGTCTCCATACCCTAAAAAATAAAAACCTCATTGAGGGGTTAAATGATTGTAATCTCAAGTTTGACTTTTGCAAACATTGCATTTATGGAAAGCAAAATAGTGTTCAATTTTACTCTAGTTCTAACAAGTCTTCTGGTGTATTGGATCTTATCCATTCTGATGTCTTTGGTCTTGTTAATGTTTCTTTGATTTCAAAATCTGTATATTTTGTATCTTTCATAGATGATTGCAGTAGGACATAGATTTATATTATCAGAAGCAAGACTGAAGTCTTTAGTCAGTTCAAAGAGTTTAAGGCTTTTGTTGATAATCAGATTAGTAAAAATATTAAGTGTTTGAGAACTAATAACGGTGGTGAGTTTTGTTTGGAAGAGTTTGATAAGTTCTGTAAAGAGGAAGGGATTGAAAGACATAAGACAACTCCTTATACCCTGTAGCAAAATTGAGTTGCAGAGAGGATGAACAGGACACTGATGGAGAAGGCTAGGAGTATGCTTAGTGGAGCCAGCCTCAAAAAAAAATTTTGGGCTCAAGCTCTTACCACTGCTTGCTATCTGGTAAACATATCTCCTACAATAGCTCTTGTTGGTAGACACCTATGGAGGTGTGGTCTGGTAAGAAGCCTTCAGTTAGACATCTTCGTGTTTTTGGTTGTGAGGCATATTCACATGTGCCTAGGGAGAAATGGTCTAAACTGGAGAACAAGGTTATTAAATGTATTTTTATTGGCTATGGTGTTGGTGTGAAAGGATACAAGCTTTGGGATCTTGTGGCTGAAAAAGTGTTGTATAGAAGAAGAGGTATCTTCAGAGAGCTAACACCTTCTTCCATTGTTCTACAGCTAGAACAAATAGAAGAGAAAGAAGATGTGGTTTAGTTTCCTTCTACCCCTGAGAAGACTGAACAGATAGACCCTGTGAGACCTCATGATGAGGAGAGCTCTAGCAGCTCTAAAAGCTCAGAAGAAGAAGTAAAACCTCAACCTCAGCCATTGAGGAGGTCTACATGAATAACAAAGCAACCTGATAGGTTTAGTTATTCATTACTTAATTCTAGTTGTGCTTTTGCTTTACTTGCTAACATTGATGAACCTAGAACTATGTTAGAGGCTATGGGTATGAAAGATGTAGGTTCTTGGAAGGAGGCCATGGAAGATGAGATGGCTTCTTTGGAGAAGAATAAAACATGAGACTTGGTACCTTTTCCTGAAGGATGGAAACCTGTTGGATGCAAATGGGTTTTCAAGAAGAAATTTGGTGTAGATGGTAGTGTTGAAAAGTACAAGGCTAGATTGGTTGCAAAGGGGTATTCACAAGTGGAGGGAATTGATTATGGTGAAAATTTCTCTCCCATTGCAAAGCTGACATCCATTCAATTTTTGTTATCTCTTGTAGCTGCTTATGACTTAGAGGTAGAATAGATGGATGCGAAGACAACTTTCCTAAATGGTGATTTGGAGGAAGAAATCTACATGTCACAACCAGAGCATTACATAGTGAAAGGTAAAGAAAATTTGGTTTGAAAGCTTAAGAAGTCTTTGTATGGTTTGAAGCAGTCTCCTAGGATGTGGTACTTGAAGTTTGATGCCTTTGTGTTGTCAATTGGATTTGTGAGATCAAAATCGGATAACTGTGTGTATTATAAGTTTGATGGTGATTGTATTCTCATTATTGCATTATATGTTGATGATATGTTTCTCATTGGGAAGGGTAAGAATATGATTTATGGTTTTAAGTCTCAGTTGGTAGTACAGTTTGAAATGAAAGATTTAGGGGTAGCCAGGTACATTCTAAGATTGAAAATTAGAAGTGATAGAACTAACAGAAAACTTTGGTTAAGCTAGAGTAAGTATGTGAAGACTGTGTTGGATAGGTTCAGCATGGCAGATTGTAGACCATTATGTGTTCCTATTTCATTGGGGACAAAGTTGTATGTTAATGATTGTCCAAAATCTCCTAGTGAGGTGGAGGACATGAGCAAAGTACCTTATGCTAGTGCTATTGGTAGTTTGATGTATGCTATGGTTTGCAAAAGACCAGACATTGCCCAAGCAGTGGGAGTCCTTAGTTGATTTATGGCTAATCTTGGATGGGTACATTGGGATGCAGTTAAGTGAGTGTTTAGATATTTGAGAGGTACTTCTGAGTATTCCATTTTCTATCATGGCAATGCTACAGGACCTCTGCATTCAGTTTGTATTCATGGATTTTTGTATTCTGATTGGGTAGGTGACATTGACAGTAGGAGATCCACCAGTGCATATGTGTTCACAATGTTTTGTGGTGTAATTAGTTGGATGAGTAAGTGACAACCTGTGGTTGCTTTTTCCATGACAGAAGCTGAGTATATGGCTGCAACTCATGCCTATAAGGAAGCCATTTGGCTTAAGAGATTGTGTTCAGATATTGGTGTTGATGAAGGATAGATTATGATCTGTTGTGACAGTCAAAGTGTAATTTGACTTGCAAAGAATCCAACTTTCCATCCCAGAACAAAGCATATTGATGTATAGTTTCACTTCGTGTGAGACATGGTAGAGGATGGGAAGGTAAATTTGAAGAAGGTAGATAATTTGAAGAATATTGTAGATACATTGACGAAGCCAGTGGGCACAAAGAAGTTCAGATGGTGTTCAGAGTCTATGGGCCTCTCAGCCTATAGAAGTTAAATCTTGTTATTCTATTGGCTCTTGCAAGGTGTTCAACAAGTGGGAGAATGTTGGGAATTAAGATGTCTCAACCTTGGTAATTCCTTGCATTATTTTTTATTGTATTTATTTATTCATTGCCTATGATGTAAATTAATTATAAATTCCATATTGTCATTTTGTGGGATGTGGCACGATGATGTGTCATCCTACATGGAAGATGACAACTTGTAATTTTGTCCTCACATGAGGAGATAGGCATCCCACTTTGTGGTAGGAATATTTTGCCATGTGTCAGCATCTTGTATGTTGTGAATATTGACTATAACGGTCATGACAGATTCCTATGACGAAGATATGACATGTAAGAGTCAGAAATAAGAGATTCTATGACAGCTGAAGACATGTGTCGGAGAGAATCTTTAAAAAAAGAATCTTTGGGCACCCCAAGGTGGACTATGACATGTTGTAAGAGAATATGCTATTTATAGCCTATGTATGATAGATTCTCTTACAGCTGTAAGTTGTAACTACTATGACAGATTCTATGACGGTCGTAAGAGTCGTAAGAGCATCTATCATAGCCCATTTTGGAAATAGGTGACCTCTTTGGGATGGGGGATGTGGACAAGTGTCCATAGGCATGGGTTTTGAACCATGAGGCCAAGTTGGACGCCCATCCAAAGATAGAGGCAATTTTGCCTTGTATTTTATATATAAATAGGTGCTTGGAGGAGAAGAGGTATTACAGGTTTTACAGGTACTGTTATGCTACCAGATCATCTCTAGATATGAGTGTTGAAGACTCCTACAAAAGCATTGGCTTTGATTTGTATTGTAACCTTTTTTGTTTACGTAATACAGTTGAGCAATGTTTTGGAGTGTTGGGTTTTTTACCTGTAAGGGTTTTCCCCACATATATCTTGTGTCTCTCTTCTTCTATCATTCTTTCTTCCTTATGTGTTTACTGCAATATCTCATATTAATGGTTTAATGTTTCTGTAATAGTTAGGATAAATTTGAATTTGCACTCTCCTCCCCTCATTAGATTAGTGTAGGAAGCGATTTCTCCACAGCTAGCTTCCTTTCAGTTGATATGTGTCTTAATAAGAAATATATAACAATTTTAGCAGTTGCATTTTTTTAGGTATGACTTCAACCCATTTGGTAAAATAAACTTGCAACAAGAATCCACTTAAAGCCATTGTTAGATTTTTTAGTTATTTTCCCTAAATAGTCAACATCTCATTAATAAATGGAACTTCAATGACAATGGCTGAAAGGGGAAAAGCACCTAGATATTTCATATTATCTAAAAATCTTTGGCATACATCACACATTCTCACTATTTTGGCTACATACCTAAATAAAATAGGTCACCAACACCCTACTCTGAAAATTTTGAAAATTGTTGTCTTTTTCATGAAGTTTCCTCCACAAGATCCTTGATAGAATTCATTCATAACCATGTAAGACATCTAAATTCACAAAATTCAGTAACACGGTCTCATTAGTGTTTCTTCACATGAGCTCATTGTTTAGAAATACATGTTATTGTATATTTTACCTCACATGGTATCAGAGCAAATTGAGATCATTTGTTGGTTGATTTTGAAGGCATCATAGGTCATTTCATTTTTTTTGCAGGTTTGGTTCATTTGTAATGTCATTGGGTGAATTTTTTAAAATTTCACTCTTGTTTAATAGTTTTTGAATCCCATTGAAGGCTGATTTAGTCTCTCGTTCGTGGCAAGCTGGAGATTGAAGAAGGCACTATTGTGGAGAAGGAACCTGCTAGGAAGGCACTGATGTCATTGCCCATGCATAGTGTTTAAGGCATAGCCTGCGCCATACCTACATGAGAGAGACCACAACATCCATGCCATAGCTATGTTGATTTCTATTTATGTAGCATGGGGTTTCGACCTTGTTTGGAGGCATTGTCATCTCCCTTGCCATCACCTATTTGGTCAGTTCAATGGACAAGAGCACAAATCTGTAGTGAAAGCACCAAGAGAGGTGTCACCTTCCATAGAAAAGGTGTGAAGGAGGCCCAATCTAGTGCATTAGGATACAAGGAAGAGCCAATCTGACCTACATGGGTAAAAGCCAAAATGACCTGCATGACCTACATTTATGGATAGAGGAGGGTGCTCAAATCACCCCTCTATCAAATCAGTATGTGAAGAATGTGGTAGAAGCTGTGAAGGCAAGGAGAAACACTATGCCAATGGTCTGATCCTACCATGCTACCCTTACTCTTCTTTTTTGTCTTCATTTAAAACTCCTACTACCCTTCGTTTAATGCTTGAGCTTTTATGCTCAATTTGGGTGTAATTGTTTAAAAGCACATAAAAGCATGTGGTTATTTTCACCCTTGTTGCTGTGGAGAAATGTAGAGAAGCTTGCAAGAGTTGTAGAGATATGTGAAGGGTGTTGAGAAGTTTATTTTTGGGTGTTTAAAGGCTCCATTATGGCATCTCTATTCAAAACCTCCATCTCCCTCCATCATTTGGACGCCCCTATTCACCCCTCACTAGCTGTCATTTCTCTTCATCCTGGCTGTCATTTTTCTTTGCCCTAATTCTCCCTAATTTCGAAGCACACATTAAGGACATGGAAGCACCCATTAAGAACATCCATGTTCTCTTCGATGATAGTTTTGATGAAGCTACATCAGCATTATCCTCTTCAGATATTCATACTCTACATCCATCTACACATGGTTGTAGATTGTCATCATCTTTGAATCTATCAGGCATGCACTTGATTTGATTATGGCATCCTTTGACATCGACATGGGGACACTTGAGCATTATTTGAAGACATCACAATGGGCATCATCTTCCTTGCATCATCTTTAGCATGATTTAGGATCATACATACTTATTCATACATGGGAAGATATCTTGCATATTTAGGTGGTTTCATTTCTTTCCAAGGGAAGGAACATTGTTCGGTGTTCTTGGATCTACATCCACATCTTTTGTCAACTATCCAACCTCACTACAGTAGGACTTGTACTATGGGGAGGTCTCATAAACCTTCTATCATTTTCTCTCCTATGGGGGGAATCATATATTGTACTTAGTGAAAGAAGTAGTACTTCTTCACTTGTATATTTTTCATGCATATTTTCTCTCTTTTGGAGGGTAGTTTCTTCCCACAGGGTTTTGTACCTTTCTCCACTTCATGAGAGATTACTTTGTAAATGGGTACCTCACTAGGCCTAGTAGCTAAGACCCATCCTTCTTGTACCCACCTAAGCTATGCTTAAGGGGGGTGTTATTGTATATATTTCATTTATCATACACTATAGGCTTTAAGCCTAACCTAGGCTTCCTCTATGTATTCTTGACACATGCCTCTTTGAGGTGTCAAGTTTGTTGGGTGACTCGTCCTTGACTCATTCAAGGTTGTTTGATGACTTGGGAGAGGTGTCAACAAGTTTGTAACCACCTAACCATCTTGTGCTAGTTTTGTGGAGCTAACTCAACACATATAGTTGAGTGCTGAAGTTGAATTCTAAGTTGACTCAACCTCTCTAACCTATATGTATACCTTCTTGTTCATAATCAAATACTTTGATTTGATACTTGTATTTGTCTCATTGATCTTGGCTCAATTCTACATGGTATCAAAGCCACACTACTTTCGTTGCTGGTTCATCTTGGAGGCATGAATCTCAACTGGGATGATGGTTTGTGTTTCTTGGGCCTTGGTCATGGTATTTTTTGGCCATTGGCCATGCTATTTGAATCCTTGATTTGGCAAATTGCAAGGGTTTCATTTTTTCTGATTGTGAGTTTGTTTGGCGTCGAGGGTTTTTACTTTGTCAAAATCCAGAGGTTGTAGCTTGAAGTTAAGGGTAGGCTTCAAGCCATAGGCTAAATTCATACAACATTTTGTTGTTCACAGTTTCAAACCATGTTTTTTTGAGCTAATGTAAGTGTAGTTTGTAGGCATTTGATATCTTTATGGCTACTATTGTTTCTCTATGGTCATTGGTCCCTATTTTGATCTTGACTCCTTACTTGGCGGCTCCATTCCACACATTTCTATCATTTTACAAAGGATCAAGATCAACATTTGATGCACCATTCTGGCCATGGGCTTCCAAAGTGTCTATTGTCACATAGATTTGCACCCAATGTTGAAGGCTTTTAGGGCTCCAACAATCTAGTGAAACATTGAGACGACCTCTAGGTGTGGGACCCTACAGGGAGGTCGAATCTCCAAAGAGATTGGTTCCTTTGCTGAATGAGAGATTTAGGTAACCTAAGACTAAACCTAATCTATCCACCTGATAGGAAAAGAGGAAGGGGAGTAAAACTAAAAGTAAAGGGATGTGATAAACCAAATTCGGATAAAAAACATTCACAGAGTTAAGATGCACAAATAAAGAAATACAACTAATAAACTTACATAGATCACAAAGATTTTAACAGAGGTAAATAATGGATTGCTAGGAATTAAACATTCACAAACAATGACCAATTCTAAATCTACAGAGTTAAAAGCATGAAGAAGTAAAACACCATATGTATTGATCAAGAGGCATAGTTACAGTAGAGGAAAGTTATGTTTGGAATACAGAAGTGTAAGACTAACTATTTTCCAACATTTTTTACATCTTACATTCATGCATATATAGTGTCTAATTCTAAATGACCTAATTAGGTTACAATAAATTGCCCCATGGGCTCTGTGAGAAGATATTTCCATCAAAAGGAATGTCAATCTACAAGAATTCATTGTAGAAAATATCTGGAGCTTTGGTAGATGGAAGATATTTTTGACCTTTAATGTGAGCTACTGAATCACTCACCTGCAACCATAAATGCAGCAAAATATTGGTATTTGAGAAACTTCTACAACACATCAATTTAGCTCCAGATGTGTCTTGTTGGCTGAGTCTACATATCCTTCTTCATTCTGTAGCCATCTTGATATCCAAAGGCATATCCAAATCATAGGATTTGGATCATATTTTCAAAGTGAGAATATCCCTAAAAAAAACTTGCCAAATGAAACAGGAGGAAAATCTAAGCACTTTTGCCTTTTGGATCATGTAGAAATTCCTCAGGATAAGGGAGATATCCATGATCAAAGTTGTAGTCAATCAACATCTCGATGTCCACGTGTCATCATTTTGTAGCTGCGAGGAAGGAATATGACATTAGCTTTAGCGGTCTATGGGCTATGCGATATCCTGATTTACCTGTCAAATTTTCCCTTGCGGCATGGAGGGGCCATCATCCGCATGGATATAAACTTCTAATATCTGAGTGCTAACTTAATATCCATGTCTTTTGAATATCATGATGATGTCATCGACATGAAGAGCTTCATTGAAGAGGAGATTTGGATGATGTCATCAAGATGCTTTATCAATGTAGGATAATATGCTGAAGGTGGAATGTCTGGATGATGTCATCATCATATGTGCTTCTTTGGAGAGGGGGTCCAGATGACACCATCAGGACATTTGCAAGGAACCTAGATATGTTATGTTAGAAATTGTCCTCTTGTATGGAATGGTACAATTTCCCCATGGTTTAACTCCTTCCCTTTGGTGACATTTAACCTAGTTTTTACAAACCTTCCCGAAACCTGACTAACCTAGGTCTAACTGGAAGAATCTCACATTTTGGAATAACTGAAGACTGAACAAGAAAAGAAAACATGGATTTGGGACCCCCTAACATCCTTAAAGCAATCCTGAGTGGGAAATTAGGGCTTGGACTTGGGCACTAGTGCCATTGTCCTACCCTATTTCTCAGGGTCTTGAGTTTTGGAGGGATGGTGGCTCTTGTCGTGCATTCTAGGATTCCACTTTGAAATTTTCATTTTTCACATGATGTTGACATCTTATTTCAAAATTTGAAATTTCTAAGGTTGGATATAAAGAGACATTTGAAAATCATTTTATGACACATGATCTTTATGCAAACTTGATGCCAAAACTCTACCAAAATTGCCCTTGAAGATTAGTAATTTGTTGAAGCTCTCTAAGTCATTTGTATTTACTATCATGGAGACAATGGATGGAGATTAGGAATCAAGATCTTGAGACTATCTTTCTCTTCCTAGGGTTTGTACACATTTTGCATGATCGAGAGAAGGATTGAAGCCTCCAATATCGAGCTTGGAGATCCTTTGCGGACATTGCTGATTCATCTTCTTGTTCATGCAAGTCTTCATTGATTCTATCTCCTTGAGGTGAAGTTGTGTTTGTTCATTGAGTTGATGCAAGTTTTTTATCTTCCCTTGATTGAGACATCTAGGGCTTGATATTTTTGTATACACTTTTCTAGGGTTTGCACACACATCAACAAATCTTTATCTCTATCTATTGTTGAGGTTGGAACAACGAAACGAGGCTTGACTAAGGTAAGATCCTATATAGTCGCAAACATTTTTCTCCTCCTTTTTCATGTGTAGGTTGCATTTGTCGAGATCCAGTAGAAAGAAGTTGCAGGAAGGTTCATGTTGGAGACACAGTCATGACAAATTTTGAATTTTAGGACTCCGAGAGTTGCAGGACATGGTGACTCATGCCTAGTCCAACTGGGTGATTTTTCTGAGATCCAGGAACCTCTAGAAATTGTGAAGCAGCAGGTATAGAAGATTCTGACATCAAGAAACTTTCAGGACACAGTGACTAGCGCCCTAGTCCAACAACTCCTCAGTTTCTGGGTACACTATCTCTAAACTATTTACTCTGCATTCCTACATTTGTTTCATCAATATCTGTGTCAAAAATTAAGTTATTACAGTTTGATATGCAAATTAGGGTTTTAAGGTTAGAGAGAAAAACTATCTTGTAAAACCTAATTTCACACAGTCACATAGACACAATTGACAAGAAAAGGGAACATTGGAAATATGTAGTTTATCCCTAAACTCACCCTTTGCTTCCCTAATGTTTTAGTGTGTGTGAAAGTGTAGGACTTGTATTATCCATCTTGTTGCCACATTTTCACCACTAAACATTTTGGTGAACCCGTAATCTAAAAGCATTTACATCTTTTTACAACTCAGATCTGATTTAGTTTGCTATGCTAAAACACCTTTAGATTATGAACACTCTTTCATGAAAGTGCACACTTTAAATCTTGAATGATTCTCTTATACTTTCATTGAAAAGAGTTCAAAAATTACAACTTTGTGTGTTGCATAGTGTTATTTTATTACATTTTCACAAAGTTCATGTTATAGCATTTTTACATTTAAGTCTTGGGTGAATTTGAGCATGTTAAAATATCAGATTACTTTTTACAAGACTTTCATGTGTATGATAAGCCATATAGTTGTGATGACTTTAATATGGTAGATGAGGCCCTCAATGACTTTATCTCAATTTAACAGTCCACTACAACTTTTGAACCATCATTGTTTCAAAAATTTGTAAATGCAATTTATGTTCCTAAAGCTAGAGAAGAACCTGTGAAATTGAAAATAGTGGTCACTTTGTGTTCAGATGTAGGTCAACCTCCTTCAAAACTAGTGTTATTATTAGAAGGCCTTCATCTTCTTCTCATTCTCTTGATTATATTTGTAACTATGCTAAACAAATATCATATCCAACTTCACAACAACCTAGTTCTAATGTGGTTGCTCATACATACAATACTAAGAATAACAAACAAAACAAACAACAATCAAACATTTCAATATCTTTACCAACTTCTCAACCAATGATTCCTCAAGCACCTTGTTTAACACAAAAAGTTGGTCAAGATTATGATCATGTTGAGCAGCTTCGTGCTACTCCTACCAAGATATCTCTTTGGGAACTCATTCAAACTTCACCTACAGACCATGAAATGACCCAAGAGGCTTTACAAAAGGTGATTGTACTGCCTGTTGTCAAAACTAATGATGTAGTATCTCTTTTGGATTGTATGTATGTGACAAAAATTGATATTTTGTTTCAACAACATGAGTTGCCATCTCCTAAAGTTCAAAATTAGTATGATCCCTTGATTATTTTCGTTACAATAAACAAGAAATTGATTAAACAAATTATGATTGATAATGGATCAACTCTTAATGTTTGTAGCATCAGCTTATTACATAAGATTAAAGTTGATACATCTTTGATTAAACCAGATAAGATAAGTATTCGTAGCTTTGATAATGTTGGAAGATAATCTGTAGGCACTATAACTCTACTAGTACAAGTTGGGCCTGTAACTTTTCTCCCCTTGATTCATGTCATGCCTTGTTCTTTGTCTTACAACATGATTCTGGGTAGACCATGGATGCATGCATTGGGGGAAGTCCCTTCTACACTTCATTGTTCAATAAAATTTATTCAAAAAGATAAGCTTCACACCATTCATGTTGATCCTAAACTTGATCTTTGTTTACAAATTGGATCACAAAAACAAGTTGTTCGACACAAAATCTTAAGCAATGGGAAACTTGAATCATTATCTTCTCTTGCCACAAATAATGTTGTGCTAGAGTCTAAACAATCAATTGCATTTCTTGGTGATGATTGGGGTTCATTGGATTTTACATCTCCTTCCATGGGTGAATATAAAATTAATGATCCTCTTCTTGAAACATCAAAAGTTAAATTGATATTCTCTCAAAGTTTCACTGTGAAACCTAAAGTCTCTTTGGTTACAAATTTAGATAATACTCTTAATTATACTTCAAATTATGAGACTCATGAATCCCCACCTTCTTCTAAAGAAATGGATTCTCTTTATGGTCATGGATTTCAGATCCTATATAAGAACTGTGACTATGTAGGCATGGGTTGCAGTATTAATCAACAAGGAATTAAAGTCCCTATAGAATCTGCTTCACGACATTACTCAAGTGGTATTGGATATAACCCTTTTAGGGAATCTAAATCCCATTGGCATCCTAATCTAAATGTGAATACAATATCAATGCTCAATTTGACCTTCCCTGAGATGATTGACACCAATTGTCCTCCAAGAGAAATCCCTTTAGATGTATTTTCAACCGATGAAGTGATAATTGAATTCTTGGGTGCTTACGATAATATTCCCTGTTACCATCATAAACATGGATTGCCTTATTATCTAAATAATGATGCATATTTTGGAAAATATTCTAGCAAGATAAGTAATGCTTTGATATCTGAAGATCAAACTAAAGAGTTGCCACAATCACTTGATCTCTTAGACCATAGTACTCTACTTAATGGAAAGATTGTTGACATCTTCATGGAGAAAGACAACACTGGGAAAGTTATTCCCATTGGTGATTGTTTGAATACATAAGAGAAAGAAGAAATGACCAAGTTATTACATGAATTTTCTGAATTATTCACTTGAAATTATTCATATATGCCTAGTATTGATCCTTAGATTGTAACACATAGTATCATCCTGAAACCAGATGCTAAGCCATTTAAAAAAAAGATTCATAAAATGAATCCTAAGGTTGTTTTACTTGTAAAAGCTGAGATAGAAAAACTCTTGCAAGCTGGTTTTATCTGCACTGTTGACTATTCACCATTGATTTTGAATGTCGTTCCTATCACCAAACCTAATGGCTGCCTTTGAATGTGTACCAAATTTAGAGATTTGTGTCTAGCATCTTTGAAAGACAATTTTCCACTTCAAAACATTGATATGATTGTTGATTCTATAGCTGGCCATGTACTTTCTTTCATGGATGGATTTTTAGGATATAATCAAATTTTCATAAACCCCCAAGATCAATATAAAACAACTTTTATAACACCTTGGGGAACCTTTTGTTGGGTGGTCATGCCGTTTGGACTTAAGAATGTAGGAGGTACCTACCAACGTGCCATGACCCTTATATTTCATGACTATATGCACAATATCCTAGAGGATTATGTTGATGACATCTTGGTGAAGTCTATTCATCACCAAGATCATGCCATGACCCTCTGACAGATCTTTGAATGGATAAAGAAGTATAACATACAATTAAATCCCCGTAAATGTGTATTTGGTGTAGACAGTGGAAAACTATTGGGGTTTATAGTTTCAAATTGTGTTATTGAAGTAGATATGAAAAAGATTGATGCAATTGTTAATATGCTAGTACCTAAGAATGTATCCCAACTTCATAGTTTGCAAGGGAATTAACAGGCCATCTACTGATTTGTTTCACAACTTGCGGATATGACTCACTCTTTTACTCAACTACTGAAAAAGGATTCAAAATTTCAATGGAATTTAGATTGTCAGAAGGCTTTTGAGGACTTAAAAAGTTACCTTGCTAAACCTCATGTTTTACGGCCCGTTGTGTCTAGTAAACCTTTTATCCTTTAAACATCAACATCTAATCATGTTGTGGCAGCTTTGTTAGCACAACATAACACTAAAGGCAAAGAATGTGCTATATATTATATCAGTCGAACCTTGCTCGATTATGAAGTGGGATACACAGTTATTGAGAAGCATTGTTTAGCTTAATTGTTTGCCACACAGAAACTTATAGACTACCTTTTAAATACTGAAATACATGTCTTGGTGAAATTTGACCCTCTGAAACATCTTTTCGCTAAAATTGATTTGTCGCAATGTCTTTCTAAATGGGTTATGTTATTAACTAAATTTGATCTTAAGTTTATTTCTCATAAGGCAATTAAAGGACCACTTAGCTGAAGCACCTTCCCCTTTTATTATACAAAGTGAGGATACATTTCCTGATGACCAAACCTTAACCATTGATAAAGCAGACAAATGGGAATTGTACTTTGATGGATTAGGATGTCAAACCAGCTTTGATGCTGGTATCATATTGGTACCCCCTTCAGGTAATCCAATCCCTATGTCTTATCATCTCAACTTTTCATGCACAAACAATATTGCCAAGTATGAAGCTCTCATTGCCGAACTTGGTGCCACTTTGGATTTAAACATAAAAAACCTCACTATATATGGTGATTCATAGCTTATAGTGCAACAAATAAATGGATCATCTCAAGCTAAGCAAGACAAATTATCTCAATATCGTGATCTTGCTCTATCTTTATCAAAATTGTTCACAATGTTTTCAATAGACACTATTCCAAAGAAAGACAATCGACATACAGATGCAATGGCAAGCACAACTGCTCTTATATCCCCTAATGATTCTCCCAATGAATTTAGTTTTATTATCCATAATCTCAAAACCCTAGCTATAGATGATTCTTTAATTGTGAATTTAGAACTATGTGGTAATATAAATCAAGATGAATGGTTTTCCCATATATTTAATTATCTGTGTGATGGAACTATGCCTAATTTGACATCTAAGAATTCTTGAATTCACTTATGTAAGATGGTGGCATGTTATATCATATTATCGAATGTTTGGTATAGACAAAGCTATAATGGTGTTTTTGTCATGCCCACATTTCCCATGCGGTCACGACACACAACACACGTGTCATGTCCACATTTACCATGTGGTCATGACATGAATTACGAAAAACTTTTCTACCTATCCCTAGGAACCCCCTCGCATGCGTCTGCATACTCGGTGGCAATACGCATAAGGTGTAAACATGTCAACATAAGTTCAGGGAGGTGCGTTGTCCCTCACAGTCCCCTGCATGATGATAGTCGTCTAGGGGGTATGTGACACGAAGTGTGTCACTTTTAGGGTTAGAACAATTTTAATCCAAACCCTAAGTTTCCTAGGTGTGAAGATGATTTCGCCAGATTTGAAACCCTACCCTAACTTAGATCAAAATGAAATCAAAATAATGATTAAGAAAATAATGGCAAGATGGACGCATGATTGAAGTTGAAAGGTGAAATAAAAGTTAATAAAATATTGTAAAATTAAACCCTAGAAATCTAGGAAAATTTTGACAGCATAACGCATTTTCAATAATTGAATTAAAAATTTTAAAATAAAACTCCAATAAGAAATTAAATAAAATTTAAGAATGAAAAATTAAACTTAAGAACAGATTTAAAACAGTTTAAAATAACAAAATAAATACCCTACCAAGGTCAAATAAATCAACCTTGCATAAAATATTTAAATTCGAATTAAAATAATAAAATAATTAAGTTACACCAAAATAAATCTCAAAAAAAAAAAATTTGAGTCCGTTATTAAATATAATTTCAGAATTATATTTAATAACTAACTCAAAAATTTAATAGAGGGGGAAAGATTAAATAACTCTTTCCTGTAAAATCATAGTAAAATAGATAAACAAACAAAATGATAAAATCACGCTATGATAAAATCAGGCTAGGGAAAAAAATAAAATAAATATCCCAATTAAAATGAATTTAAATACAAAGGGAAAACTCTTCCTAATATAAACAAAATTAATCCCTCCCTTTTAAAATATAGTTCACAAGCCATTAAAACAAAAGCAAAAAACCCATTTAAATTAAAAACCAATTTAAATGAACACAAGAGATAAAATAAAAGCAAGGCAAAATAGAGGATTTAAAAATAAGGAATAACAATTTCCCTCACATTCTCACCTCTCAATAAAATATTGTTTTCTAAGTTTGAGAAGCCCTAATTTGTATTTTATTGTTTCCTCCTTTATGTTGCCCTAATACTCTATCTCATTCTCTCTTTTTTTTTGTTTTGTTTTGCCTCTTGTTTATGCAGGTTAGGGTTCTGATAATGGAGGCCACCATGAGAATGCCTCATGAAGGTTTGTATTTTATTTAGGACAATAGGGTTTGTTTATTTATTTATTACCCTTTTTTTTTGTATTGTTGTTAACACCTAAGAGAGAGAGGGTTTTATATATCCCAAATAGTATTAACAAGGAAAAGTTGTAGGTTGAGGAGGAGCAGTGGCATCTGTTGTCTCGAGAGTGGTGAAGGGTTTGTGTGGCCATAGGGTGGAAGGACGAAGCATAGGCCACATAGGGGCGGCAGGGCGAAATGCTGGTGGCGCTGCAAGTTTCAAGTGTTAACTGGTGAGGAGATCCAATGCAGAGGGGGTTTGGGGGAAGGAGACTGCGGAGTGAGGTTTCTTTAGGTGTGAGGGGAGCACGGCGGCAAGGAGGAGATGGGGGGTGTGGGAAGGGGGTGATGCCTCCATCCACACCCATGGGTGTGCATGGGGGCATCGTCCCCTCTCCACACCTTCAAACACAAAATAGTTCTGTGGGTGGCGGTTTCGGGTCGTCGCCCACAGCGATTTTCTTTTATTTTTATTTTTGTTAAAACTTCAAAAAAATAAAAACTCGCCCTAGGTTTGGTCCACAATGTCATCTCTGTATATTTTTCTTTAACACAGTCCAAAAAGTTACACACAATTATATATATATATATTATCAGCATAGTAATATTTACAAATCTAGTTTGAATGTTTTATGAAAAGAACATAGTTTTATTATATAACTATATTTGCATATATACTGTTATTCATCTTTCAGCAGAGACTTAAGATATATTAACATTTTTGCAACAACAAACAAACTATCTATTTATTTTTCTTTTACAGAAATTAAAATGGTGCAATTAGAGTTATTTCCTTCCATTTTAATAGCAAACATACTACTAAAATTTTCATTTTCTAAGAACATAATTTACAATATATTCTCCTATTTTCTATAAACATGGCATGTAGTTGAACATTAGTGATGCAGAGCCCAACCCAGAATGAAGCATATAAACCGGTTCAAAGACCCTTTTGGAACATACAAGATGACCTTTATACTGTATGTCGGCAAGACATCTCCCAATGTCTCACTGAAGCAATCCCCCTCTTTCCTATTGGCAAGACACTATTCTATCGGGCAAGCCAAATTCTCCTTCGCCGATCCTTATTTCTCTCTGATGAGCCTTCCATCGGTAGGACCATCGAAATATTCCACCGATAAAAACATCCACTCTCCTATCGGCAAGAAGAAGTCTATCGGCAACCCCCAAAGATGTTATGCCGACGCCTTTGTTCACGCCGATGAACCTTCACTCTTCCCTCCTTCGGCTAGACTTTTAACTTTCGGGTTGAACCATTCACTTGAACCATTGCCTTGAACCATTTCATTGAACCATTCACATGAACCGCGAACCATTCGGTTGAACCCGTGAATCCATTGAACCGGTGAACCGGTTCAATCCGATGGTTCAATGTCAAGGTTCAACCTGATGGTTCAACGCCAGGGTTCACACCCTAATATTTTGGGCGCCAACTCCCTCATCGGCCAGACCTATGTTATCGGCCTAACCTGAGATCCATCCACTGACGCACCCTTCTCTCATTGATATGACTATTTCAGCCAGACCCCTCTCCACTCTCACCGACGCCACATCTCCATCACCCAGACATAGCCTTTCGGTGAAGATGTTATTTCTTCCGCCGATGCCCTGGGTCATGCCGACATCTTTCATCGGTGACACTCCATGATGATCTCTTCAATTGGCGTGGCCTTCTACTGTTGGCCTACGAACAATTTCTCAGGCTGATGCTTATACTCATGCCAATGTATATTACATTGACCACACTCCTCCGTCGGTGACACAGTTGGAAACTCACGTCGATGTCTCCAAAACATACATTTTAGGCTTGAATTGGACCCCGACCTGGCCAGCGATACATATACAGATACTAAGGATGGATACACATAAACTATTCACCCTGTAAATGCAGTGCACACATACTAAATGATGATTCTCCTTGGAGGAGTTCCTGCAATTCCTAACCTTCCATACTTAAAATGAATAACCAAAAATGGAGAAATTAATCTACAGGTCCATTCCACTGATTTCCCAAAAATCTGCCAATGAAATGGATTTATTCATTCAATTCGACTCCAGAGGCACAAAACTAAATTATATACAATTTCTACATAGAATGAACTATACAGGGTATCTACACAGCATTTAGAATCTAAAAGAAAAACAATTCACAGAACTTCTATTCCTCCTCCTTAATGTTTCAGAATTATATTTCAACTATTTTTCTCCAATAGACAAAACACACACCACACCACCGTCACTGCTCTGCTCCATTCCATATTTATCTTTCCCAATGTGAGGGACTGACATTCTCCTCTATTTCTGGGATTTGAGCTTACCAAGATTATAGGTGGAAACTCCTAATTAATTATATGACAACTGTTTTGCATGGGACAGCAAAACTCTTAAGGTTAAGACACATTTGTTTACCCTTCCCTTAATCCAACTTGTCTAGAATGTCAAGTTTGGAGTTTACAAACATGAAATGCCTATACAAAATGTTACATTTGAAAATGCTATGAGGTAGCATGAAATGTCTAAAAAACATATTAATGTCTTATGCATATTTATATTGTCTATGGGGGGCTCCTGTACCATACTCCCCCATTTGAAAAGAACTCATGTCCCATGAGTTAAGGCTTTGACTGAATCCATTTGTAGCTGCTGTCTCATATCTGTCTCTTGATCTCGGTGTTGCAAATCTCTAAGCTGCAACTTGCTGCTAGGGAGGCCAATACTCATGCCTAGCAATACAGGCTCTCCTCACACCTTGCTGATCATTGCTTCCTACCATCATCTCTATCTAATCATGGATAGTGGGAACCTCCTTTACTGTTATGATAGAATGTGTTGGTCTTTCAACTATTAGAGGACAAACAATAGTCCCTATTAAAATTGCATCCTTGCACTCCCAATCAGCTTGTGGCCGTGGACAAACCTGCTTTTGGATCTTCTATTGATCCACCTGATCTTTGTCAGCCAGAACTAAAGTCTTCTTTAAACTGTGATCTCCTCTCCTTGGGATATCCTCAACTTTTTGTGACTCTGTTGTAGGTATCTTCACAAACTCTTTCTTACCTACCAAGATAATCTTACCTGTCTTTTCTTCTTCAGCATCTTCCTACAATGGAATCAACACAATAGTTCTCCCATCCTTCTTGATAGTGTATGTGTTAGCATATCCATCATACAATGCTCTCCTATCAAATTGCCATGGCCTACCCAAAAGTAGGTGACAACATTCCATGGGCAATATGTCACACAAAACTCTATCTTGATAATTCCCAATCTGAAAATCAACATATGCCTATTCATACACTAAAAATGATTGACTATTACTTACCCAAGAGGCTTTGTAAGGATTTTTATGTGGAATTCTTTCCAAATTTAGTTTATCCACCATTTCTTGAGATACCATATTGTCTGTTGAACCAGAATCTACTACTACCTTGCATATTTTGCCTTTGCTTCTGTAAGTAGTCCGAAAAAGTGCTCTCCTCTGTATCACCTCCTTGGATGTCTTCAAGCTAATTCTCCTTAGCATCAATGCTTCACCCTCCTCAGGGTATCCACAATTATTAGGAGCTCTATCTCCTTTATAAGTGTTTGAACTTTGCACACTTTCCTCTATCATCTCTTCCTGCACAAGTTGTACTCTCTTGTCATTTGTTCTATCATCTCTGGATGATGAACCTTGTCTTTCTAGACATTTGAAAAATGGATGACCAAACTCACCACAGGTGTAATATTTTCCTAAAAAGGTATTAGAACCTCTTCCTCCTCCAAATCTACCTCTTGTACCTTTCCACCCACCTCTGTAATCAAACTATTCCTGTCCTTTACCAATGTTTTCTTGACCCTCATTGATTTTCCTTATTGTAGGGGCTGATCCCCTTCCCCTCATGTTGTTGCCTCTTCCTCTGTTACTCTACTCTTGCCTTCTCTTTAGTTTCTCTTCTACTCTTAGGGCCACTTGGAAACACTTGTCCACCGTTTCTGGTGTTAAGATGGTGATCTCATCTTGTATGCTATACTTTAGGCCATTAAATACCTGGCAACTCTTCCTTTCTCATCCTCAGTAAGTCCACATCTTAGGGACAATTTGTGAAATTCCTCTGTATAGGTGGATACATCCATATCCTTCTGTCTGAGATTCTAGATTTTCCTGTATATCTGCACTTCATAGTCCGCTGGTAGGAACTGAGCCTTGATCCTATCTACCATCCTACTCCAGGATGAGATCATGTTCTTGCCACTCTTCACCCTTTCCCCCGGGGTGTAGTTCCACCATGTGAGTGCAGCACCTTTCAGTTTCGTTTTAGCAAACTTGACTCTTCTATTCTTCGGTACCTCCTTGTACTCGAAGTAATTGTTCAAAGCCTTGATCCATTCGATGACTTCTTCTGCATCCATCTTTCCACTGAACATCAGAATCTCCATTCTTGATTTGAATGACTCCTTACCGAGTGATTTGATAGCCTCCAGAAATTGTTTCTAATCTGCAGATATTTCTATCTGTGTCGAGGTCATTTCCTCTTCTCCATCTTCTTCTTCTCCATCAGACTTGTCTGGTTTCTGGCCTTTTCCTAAGGCTTTCAATTCAGCCTGGAGTGCTTCCTTGACTCCAATCTTGATCTGTTCCTCCATCTCCTTGAACCTCTTGGCCACTTCGATGGTCATCCCCTTTGGAGGCATATTACTAGCCCCTTCTTTACCTTCTGTGTCTGACATAAACACTCTCAGACTCTGTCAATACCTCTGCCGACCTTTCTCTAGCTTTGTCTTCTTAATGACAGAATCAATACACCAATAGCCCAATTCTTTCGCTGAGCATTAATACCACTTGATGCAGAGCCCAACCCAGAATGAAGCATATAAACTAGTTCAAAGACCCTTTCGGAACCTACAAGATGACCTTTATAGTGTATGTTGGCAAGACATCTCCCAATGTCTCACCGAAGCAATCCCCCTTTTGCCTATCGGCAAGACACTATTCTATCGGGCAAGCCAAATTCTCCTTCGCCAATCCTTATTTCTCTCCGATGAGCCTTCCATTGGCAGGACCATCGAAATATTCCAATGATAAAAACATCCACTCTCCTATCGGCAAGAAGAAGTCTATCGGCAACCCCCAAAGATGTTATGCCGATGCCTTTGTTCATGCCGATGAACCTTCACTCTTCCCTCCTTCGGCTAGACTTTTAACTTTCAGGTTGAACCATTTGCTTGAACCATTTTATTGAACCGTTGTCTTGAACCATTCGCGTGAACCGTGAACCATTCAGTTGAACCCATGAATCCATTGAACCGATGAACTGGTTCAATCCAATGGTTCAATGCCGAGGTTCAACCTGATGGTTCAATGCCAGGGTTCACACCCTAATATTTTAGATGCCAACTCCCTTGTTGGCCAGACCTATGTTATCAGCCTAACCTAAGATCCTTCCACTGACGCACCCTTCTCTCACCGATATGACTATTTCGGCCAGACCCCTCTCTACTCTCACTGACGCCACATCTCCATCGCCCAGACATAGCCTTTCGATGAAGATGTTATTTCTTCCGCCGATGCCCTGGGTCACGCCGACATCTTTCATCGGCGACACTCCATGATGATCTCTCCGATCGGCATGGCCTTCTACTGTCGGCCCACGAACAATTTCTCAGGCTGATGCTTATACTCACGCTGATGTATATTACATCGACCACACTCCTCCGTCAGTGACACAGTTGGAAACTCACGCTGATGTCTCCAAAACATACATTTCAGGCTTGAATTGGACCCCGACCTAGCCAGCGAAACATATACAGATACTAAGGATGGATACACACAAACTATTCACCCTGTAAATGCAGTGCACACATACTAAATGACAATTCTCCCTGGAGGAGTTCCTGCAATTCCTAACCTTTCATACTTAAAATGAATAACCAAAAATGGAGAAATTAATCTATAGGTCCATTCCATTGATTTCCCAAAAATCTGCCAGTGAAATGGATTTATTCATTCAATTCGACTCCAGAGGCACAAAACTAAATTATATACAATTTCTACACAGAATGAACTATACAGGGTATCTACACAGCATTTAGAATCTAAAAGAAAAATAATTCACAGAACTTCTATTCCTTCCTCCTTAATGTTTCAGAATTACATTTCGATTGTTTTTCTCCAAAAGACAAAACACACACCACACCACCATCACTGCTCTGCTCCATTCCATATTTATCTTTCCCAAAGTGAGGGACTAACATTCTCCTCTGTTTCTGGGATTTGAGCTTACCAAGATTATAGGTGGAAACTCCTAATTAATTATATGACAACTGTTTTGCATGGGACAACAAAACTCTTAAGGTTAAGACACATTTGTTTACCCTTCCCTTAATCCAACTTGTCTAGAATGTCAAGTTTGGAGTTTACAAACATGAAATGCCCATACAAAATGTTACATTTGAAAATGCTATGAGGTAGCATGAAATGTCTAAAAAACATATTAATGTCTTATGCATATTTATATTGTCTATGGGGGGCTCCTGCACCAATTAGTTTCTTTCTTTCATTTCTAAAGACCACTACCAAAGAACTAACCCACTTATTATTATTATTTTTTAGTGAAGTAATCAACAACAGTAACATTATAACATGAATATCCATTACAACATCACAGAAAATAATGTATATTATTTCTCTCCCCCTCTTTTGCATACACACAAATTTACTCAGCAACACAAATATATATATATATATATATATATATATATATATATATATATATATATTTGTAAGTAAACATGACAGCAAAGGAAATTCTCACATGCACTACTCAAAAACCACAACTCCACAACATAGAGAATAAACAACCATTTAAATAAAACATAAAGAATGTTTACATTGCAATATTTATCACAGCCAACACCATGGGTAAAATAACTTAACAAAAATAAATACAATAGGGCCACAAAGGACATGGCTCAAATAGCCAACAACAAAGGACCAAGCAACACAAAAATAGACTTCTCATCAAGCTCCATTTCTTCCTTTAAACACCTGCAATAAAACACAACAACAAGGGAAAACCCAGCCACTTTGAAATGCCCTCCTCCCTACCGTAGACCCACAAGTGGGTCACCCCCGAGCTAGGGAGGTAGGGATTCACATGGTTGCAACACACCACAACAAGCATCAAAACAACAACACACAAGAATAAAACCCCAAGGATAAACACATAACACAACTCATGAAAATGAGTTTGATGGGGGTAGGGAATGGACCCCTCTACTTCAAAGGCCACACCAAAATACCAAAAATACCAAGTCTCATGGCCTCAAGCCAAAACCTCCAAAACCACAACTCCTCAAATATCTCAAAATAAACTTCCATGGCACTCTTGCCATTCAAATAATCTCCACAACAAGTAAGAAGCCCTCAAGGCCATAAATAACACAAATATGGGAGTGACCTCAAGGAAGTTCCTTTCCCCTACCCCAAACAAGTTGAGCGTTACCTCCAAATGGAGGTGCTCTCACCAAACTCCCATCCCACACAAATAATGAAACAACAAACAACAAAACTACAAACACATCACAATAAAATAAATGCAAGGGTAAAGAACATAGTCATGAGGCTTACCTTCAAAAGCCCTATAATGGAAGCATGTTTGGTGATGAGTTCCAAGCTTCTCCAAACCTTCCAATCTCCAAAATCCCTCTAAATTCCCCAAAAAAATTACTCAAAATAGAAAGAAATCTCCAAAATGCAAGAACCCCACACTCCTCAACAAGAGGAAGTAATATAGACCATCAATTTTGGCCTTCAGGAATGAGAAGGTGATACTTGTCACCTTCTCCTTCCTCCTCCTATGCCACTTGCAAGGGAGAGGAAGTGTGAGGGTGACAAGTGTCATCCTCCAATTCCATCTTAATCCTCACCTTATCCACCTGTGCTCTCACACGTGTGAGAGAACAAGTGGTGAGGTGGCATTCCCTACTAAGCCTCCATGAGGATAAGGGATGCCATATGGCATCCTCTTATTCTCTAAGAGAGCCATCTCCCTCCAAGATGCTCTCACATGTGTGTGAGAGTCTTGGAAAAAGATCCGACACACTTGGGAGTCTTGGAGACCTCCCAAGTCTTCCTAGGGAAGGGATTCCCAAACTTTGGGAAGGGAGATGAGTCTTTCCCAAAGCATGACTCATCTCCCACCCTTATCTAATTCAAATTTCGTCACTTTGTCTAAACCTTAGTTTCGAGTGACCAAAAGTTAGTTAACCCAAGGTTTAGTTAGTCAAAATTGACCCTAGACCCATGGGTAATCACCTAGGGTAAATTTTGGGACACTAAGGTTCACCTAGGGGGTGATAAATCCACTTTAATTGGCCTCAAAAATAAAAACAATTACCAAGTGGTATAAGTCAATAAAAATTATACAACACATAATATTAATTAATTAAACAAAAGGATACTAGTCCAAAATGATAAAATTAAACAAGTACTTAAATCTACACTCAATTCAAACGTGATCCTCATCCCTTTTGGGAATGGATCGATTTCACCGAGAATAACATATGTGTGAATTCTACCTCTAATTTCCCATGGCCTGGGAATGTAATCCTACACATCTCAATCAAGTGTCAATCATATCATGAATAATCATAGCCGAAGCAACTAGAATCAAATTCATGCCATTGAATACAACAATAATCATATATAACATAATTCTGAATTAAACTGCATTTTTCTATCACATGTCAAATAATCATCATCACATAAATAACTAGAAATCACATCACAAAACATCATCTAATATATCTCGTATGTCGGATCACAAAATAGCATCAAAATATGATCAAATCAAATCACCATATGTCTAAACAATGTCATATCAAAATCAGGAGATATAATCAAATTTGCATAATGAAATCATAGTCTCTAAAAGTCTGATAATGTCTTCAACTGAATGCATAATGATCAAAATAAGGAAGGAAAAATAATCGGCCTCACAGTTTTGCTCTGATGCTTAATTAATTCAGAGATTCTAATATCTTTAGAAGAAGCTCACTCTGGTGCTTGTGGAGGGCATTTTGGAGGCAAATCACTTGTACAAAAACTAATATGTATGGGATATTATTAGCAGTACATGGAACAAGATTCCTTCACTTATGTTAAAAAGTGCATGCAATGTCAACAACATCAACACTTAATCCAAGCACCTACCCAGGAACTTCGTGCCCAAGTCTCACCTTGGCCATTTTCTATTTGAGGCTTTGATCTAATTGGCAAAATATCTCCACCTTCTTCTCAAGGACATACTTTTATAATTGCCACTACTGATTACTTTACGAAGTGGGTCAAAGCTATCCCTTTACGATCCATGACAACTAAAGTAATTTGTCGATTCATACAAGATAACATTATCTCTCGATTCGGCATACCTTCCTCCTTCTTTCCTGACAATGGCACGTTGGATTCAAGAACAAGGATGCCAAGATTTTTTTGGAAAAATATCATATTCAACATCACTTCTCTATACCTTATTACCCTCAATCAAATGGCCAAGCAAAAGCTTCAAACAAGGTTATAGGAAAAATCCTATGAAAAATAGTTAACAAGCATCAGAAAGATTGGCATACTCAATTGTCCTACATATTATGGGCTTATAGAACAAGCATTCGTACGGCTACTAGAACCACCTCGTACAATCTTGTTTATGGTGCTAACACGGTAATACCGTTAGAACTTGAAATTCCTTCATTAAGAGTCTACTTGAGAGTGTTGGAAATAGGACAAACAACTGAGAGAGGGGGTGAATCAGTTGTCTCAAAATTTTAATACTTTGTATAGTTAATTCTTTCTTTTACCACTTGTTGGTATACAAATTTGTCCCTCACAAACAACTATAGAAAAATGACTCGAATGCCCAAATAGAAGGACAAATAGCACCAACAGTTGGAGAGGTTGCCATTAAATTGGCAATCTTAATCTAAATTTTAGAGGTACAGCTCCCTCCTAAGATATACAACGAATGAAAACACATTTATGCTTTTAACCAGAAAGCAGGAAAGGTATACTAACACCTATTCGTAACCATGAGATAGATGCAAACAGTTGATTTAAAATACAGTGAGCATAGACAAATAACACATAGTTTACTCATCCCACCCACAATTGATAAACAAAAAAAGAAAGAGCAGTAAATTCCTTTCAACGGGTGAATTGTCATGAACTCAAAGATTCATAAATAAACACCTACACAATTTGACATAACAGAGAATGCAATTGGAAATCAATTATAGAGACACACAGGACACATATAATCTAAAGAAAATATTCATAAATTCATAGATTCAAAAACATTTTCCTTATTTCTCTAGTACAAAAGTGGGTTCACAGACCCAATGCCCTTGTATAGTAAACTGAGCATGAAAGAAAAATTCTACTGCTACCACTTCCCCTATTTTTCAGAACCACCGTAAAAGAAGTCCCCCCCCCAAAAAAAGATCTCCTTTCAACGAGAAGAAGGAAATTTATAATATCCTCCTCAAGAGACTTTTCCATTCCCATAACCAATTCCTAAAAAAAAGAAAAAGCTTTCTTTTTTTTGTAACTGCTTCTTGAAAATCCAAGATAAGTGAAAAATAAAGAATTTCACTTTTCACTATCTTTTTGAATTTGGAAATTTCCAATTCTAACTTTCTTGCCAACATTTCCTGTGTAACTATTTCTTAATGACATGGCAATTCACATTCACCATGAGTCTAGCAACTCCTTGTATCTTGCACTTGAAGAGGCTTCATTTTCCTCTTCTATCTGCTCAACATCCCTATCATTAAATTGGAAGACATTAGCACGTCCAATTTCGGCTAGACTGGTCTTATGACAAGGCTTTTTATGATGATGATTTCTACATCGGGGAAGATTATCACAGTAATTACCACATCTGAATGTTGTGCTCTGAGAATAGATCATCTTGCATTTATAGAAGACAATACTAACTTCGCAGGCTTGTATTATCCAGTTAATCTGAAAGATGGCTACGAAAGCTAAAAGAAATAAAATATTCATAGTAGCTATAGCCTTATTCCCTGCACCTCATTAGCAATAGAGGAAAGCCCTTCCTTCAGGGAATTTAACAAATCCATGTATTCAACAAAATCTGGTTGGGACCAAAGAGTGCTACAGTAAGCTTCCCACAGCTGCATATCATCCACAACATCCGACAGAATCCACTTTCAATTGTACTCAGATGGATGCCCATACTTTATTCCAATCTTTTTCTTGAGCACCGGCCGGGAGACACAGTGTTATGAATTTAACTAGCATCGAATTTCATGCTGCAGTCCATGTGCTTCCCCATTTCATATGTATACCCACAATAATGTCGGTGGAGATTGCATTGAATTATGAGAGCCATCACATGTCCATCGACCTCTCAAATATAACTTCAAGTGTTGCCTTGATGATATGAGCCCAAAAAGGGCCTGTCTGCAATCTTCATTATCTTTGTGCACCGTAGCCACTATCTATCAGCGCATAATAACAGATGAAAATCTCTTTTCATTTGGAAATCTCTAGTAGTAAACAGTCGGGTCATTGTCATTCATTACACCACGAAGCAATATAAGACTTTCAGTAAGCGTGTGGAGATGTCAAAACTTAATGCTTATTGGGAACTCCGAAGTTCTACATTTTCCTAAAAAACTGACAAAGAAGAGTCTGGGGTTGGAGCATTTCACAAACCTTGAACCTATGAACCTTTGAACTCTTTGAACCATTGAACTCTGCTACAAGGTTCAAGCGGAAGGTTTAATGACACATTGAATGACACAAAGGGAATGAGTGAACATGACTCCTTATGAAGCATTGAGTATTGAACTTCTTGAACCGTTTGAACTTTTGAACCATTGAACTCCACTAAGAGGTTCAACCGGAAGGTTCATAGACACATTGAACTACACAAGGGGACTGAGTGTATATGACTCTTTATGAAACATTGAACCTTTAACTCTTGAACCATTGAACCTTGAACTGTGGAAAAGGTTCAAGTTCAAAAGTTCAACTCTTTAGTAATTTCACACACAAAAGGCAATAGGCGAATGAACTTTAAAAACAAAAATCTGACTTAGGAAACAAATATATGATCAATAAGGTAAGATGGAGGGTCAACTTTGCTTAGGGAAGGTTCATGAAAAATTGAATAAGGGTGAAATGAAAGGTAACATTGGCTCTGACTGGGGACGAGGACTACAAAAGGACAAAGCAAGGAATCCAGAATCTCAAGCCAAGACCAGTGCCTATCCATTGGGCCATAGAGTCAGATAGCATAGGGGTCGGGACAAGCCAAAAATATGACACAACAAGAAAGGAAACTACACTACTAGCACACCAAAACTCCTACTATGTACATGGTCATGAGGACCCTACCTCTAGAGACTCCAGAGTGATTATGCAAACCCATTGATAGGCTGGGAGAAATAGCAGCCTTTGCGAAATAATAATTGGTACGTGAGAAGCTTGCAAGCAACCAGCTGCCAACAGATGACCATCGTGATTGATTTAGTAGGAATGGCATCAGACAAAAATCTTCTAGATGTGATTTGCTACTCAAAAAGCCACTCTTCATTGTATGTTTCTTCAATTGAACGACTCATGTTAGTATTGCTCAGCACATAATTACCAACCTCTACATGAATGACCTCATGTATAATGTCAGAGTGCAACTGATTCTGTAAGCACGGAGAAACCAACCCCCAGATTGGACAACCTACATATAGATCATGAGATAAGAAGATTTCTTCGGCTGTGGAAGTAATTGCATTGTTCAAAAATTTTGGGTCACAACTCATAGAATCCTTCTCTTCTGTATCAGACAAAACAATATCTCCAGCCTGGAAATAATTATGACTATTCAACTCATCAGCAAACCAATCATAGGATGCTAATGACTCCTGTAAAACTGAAAGTGAATTAACTTTGGTTGAAGAAGAATGAAAATCCTTATTATCAACAGAACTCTCATGTGGCTGAAAATCACTCTCGGATGGAATAACAGTCTTTTTCTTTGCCAGGGCTGATTCACTTACTTCATCATTCTCACCTATAAGCTCTTCTTGCAGCCATGCCCTTTCATGATTAAATGCGGGAATTTTGACAAATTCACATTCCAGCTATGTATCAATCATAGCTTCACTGTCTACATTAGGACCTGGAAATAAAACATCAGAAAAACATTCTTTCTGCAGACTACATGATGAATCACTTTCTAAGAATGTGACTGTGGTTTCTAATTTTTGAATATCACATTCTATCAGCATGGGATCAAATCTAAAAACAACTTCTTCATTATTCATACAAATAAAATCATCACTAAGAGCACAAATAGATTGAGAATGCAATTTTTCAGCCCCAGTTTTGCATGCATACATCCCATTTATTGAATTAGTATCATAGGTAATAGGAAATTGAAATGAGACCATTTGAGCTTGTGCAATATCCCCTACCTCTTCTTGTGACTTTCCATCCTCTTCATAAAGAGATTCAAATGTTGAGTATTTAGGAGAGGTGCAAAGATTTGATTGTTTTATCTCTTCAAATGTTAAATCAGCATCGTCAAAAAGAAAGACTCCCATGTTTGAATTTAAGAACTCTTTCTTAGTATCACATGGAACACTTTCTACTATTTGATCTTTTTCATCCATGTCAAAATTAAATATTTTTGATTCAGGAGAGAATATAGAATCATCCATACCTTTTTTCATATTGTTTGAGACATTTCTGGATGCATCCATTTCAATTTCTATAATGTGACCATCTTCATTCAAAACTCCACATAGAAAATCATTATTCGATCCCTCCAGGCACCAGTTTGGAATGATAGTGATATTGGGCTCTTCTGATAGAACTTCTTCATTATTCTCTTCAGCAAGAGTAGATGATTGTTCTATTTCACCCCTTTGTATGTACGCTGAAAAAAATTTTGGTCTTTTACTTTCATCCTGGCTTAAATATTTTCTTTGTTGCTGATTGTGATTCCATGGCATGGACAAATTTCTAGGCTCAACTAATGTTTGCACATAGTCTTGTTCACTAAGAATAGAAAAATTATAAGAAACTTGATCTTCATTAATCCTTTGTTTAAAATCTTGGAGAGAATAGAACCTGCCATGTAAACTTCTGAGCAGTGATGCAGACTTGTAATCTTTGGATGGATGCAACTTCCTCTTCTTTGCTTCAGAGATGTTAGCTTTGAGATTATTCCATAATAAATGAATTATTTCATCATTTTGAGATAATATCTCTTCAACCGTTGGCATAGGTCTTCTTCTGGTTTTAAACTGATTTCTTTGGCTTGCTTGGAATCTAACCATTTTTTGAGATCTTCATATAAAATAGAGTCGCCAACCTCTTCTTTCAACAAGGTATCTTCAATTTACTGGAGAAATAAGGATGTAGCACCAATCTTTTTGAATCCCCAGTAGAGTCGCCAAAAATCTGTTGGTATACAGATTTGTCCCTCACAAACAACTATAGAAAAATGACTCGAATGCCCAAGTAGAAGGACAAATAGCACCAACAGTTGGAGAGGTTGCCATTAAATTGGCAATCTTCCTCTGAATTTTAGAGGTACAGCTCCCTCCTAAGATATACAACGAATGAAAACACAGGTATGCTTTTAACCAGAAAGCAGGAAAGGTATACTAACACCTATTTGTAACCAGAGATAGATGCGAATAGTTGATTTAAAATACAGTGAGCATAGACAAATAACACACAGTTTACTCATCCCACCCACAATTGATAAACAGAAAAAGAAAGAGCAGTAAATTCCTTTCAATGGGTGAATTGTCATGAACTCAAAGATTCATAAATAAACACCTACACAATTTGACACAACAGAGAATGCAATTGGAAATCAATTATAGAGACACACAGGACACATATAATCTAAAGAAAATATTCATAAATTCATAGATTCAAAAACATTTTCCTTATTTCTCCTATACAAAAGTGGGTTCACAGACCCAACGCCCCTGTATAGCAAACTGAGCATGAAAGAAAAATTCTACTACTACCACTTCCCCTATTTTTCAGAACCACCGTAAAAGAAGTCCCCCCCCCAAAAAAAAGATATCCTTTCAATGAGAAGAAGGAAATTTATAATCTCCTCCTCAAGAGACTTTTCCGTTCCCATAACCAATTCCTAAAAAAAAGAAAAAGCTTTCTTTTTTTTGTAACTACTTCTTGAAAATCCAAGATAAGTGAAAAATAAAGAATTTCACTTTTCACTATCTTTTTGAATTTGGAAATTTCTAATTCTAACTTTTTGCCAACATTTCCCGTGTAACTATTTCTTAATGACATGGCAATTCACATTCACCACGAGTCTAGCAACTCCTTGTATCTTGCACTTGAAGAGGCTTCATTTTCCTCATCTATCTGCTCAACATCCCTATCATTAAATTGGAAGACATTAGCACGTCCAATTTTGGCTAGATTGGTCTTATGACAAGGGTTTTTATGATGATGATTTCTACATGGGGGAAGATTATCACAGTAATTACCACATCTGAATGTTGTGCTCTGAGAATAGACCATCTTGCATTTATAGAAGACAATACTAACTTTGCAGGCTTGTATTATCTAGTTAATCTGAAAGATGGCTACGAAAGCTAAAAGAAATAAAATATTCATAGTAGCTATAGCCTTTATCCCTGCACCTCATTAGCAACAGAGGAAAGCCCTTCCTTCAGGGAATTTAACAAATCCATTTATTCAACAAAATTTAGTTGGGACCGAAGAGTGCTACAGTAAGCTTCCCACAGCTGCATATCATCCACAACATCCGACAGAATCCACTTTCAATTATACTCAGATGGATGCCCTTACTTTATTCCAATCTTTTTCTTGAGCACCGGCTGGGAGACACAGTGTTATGAATTTAACTAGCATCGAATTTCATGCTGCAGTCCATGTGCTTCCCCATTTCATATGTATACCCACAATAATGTCGGTGGAGATTGCATTGAATTATGAGAGCCGTCACATGTCCATCGACCTCTCAAATATAACTTCAAGTGTTGCCTTGATGATATGAGCCCAAAAAGGGCCTGTGTACAATATTCATTATCTTCGTGCACCGCAGCCACTATCTATCAGTGCATAATAATAGATGAAAATCTCTTTGCATTTGAAAATCTCTGGTAGTAAACAGTCGGGTCATTGTCATTCATTACACCACGAAGCAATATAAGACTTTCGGTGAGCATGTGGAGATGTCAGAACTTAATGCTTATTGGGAACTTCGAAGTTCTACATTTTCCTGAAAAACTGACAAAGAAGAGTCCGGGGTTGGAGCATTTCATGAACCTTGAACCTATGAACCTTTGAACTCTTTGAACCATTGAACTCTGCTACGAGGTTCAAGCGGAAGGTTCAATAACACATTGAATGACACAAAGGGACTGAGTGAACACGACTCCTTACGAAGCATTGAGTATTGAACTTCTTGAACCATTTGAACTTTTGAACCATTGAACTCTGCTAAGAGGTTCAACTGGAAGGTTCATAGACACATTGAACTACACAAGGGGACTGAGTGTATACGACTCTTTATGAAACATTGAACCTTTAACTCTTGAATCGTTGAACCTTGAACTGCGGAAAAGGTTCAAGTTCAAAAGTTCAACTCTTCAGTAATTTCACACACAAAAGGCAATAGGCGGATGAACTTTAAAAACAAAAATCTGACTTAGGAAACAAATATATGATCAATAAGGTAAGATGGAGGGTCAACTTTGCTTAGGGAAGGTTCACGAAAAATTAAATAAGGGTGAAATGAAAGGTAACACCACTTAACAACAAATCAATAACTTAACCATGAAAACAACAATCATAAGTGTAAGAGTAGAAGAACAATAACATACTTGACACCAATATTTTTAACATGGAAACCCGGTTAAGGGAAAAACCACAGTGGGGGTTAACCCATAAAAATTAATACCCTATTAAAAGTATTTTTACAAATGAGAATGCACATGCATTCAGGCTCACTGCCCAGAGGTCACTACTCAAATAGAGGCTCACTGCCTACAAATGATTACAAGAGAATAAAAGATAATTTGAACTGATGAGAAGCATCTACTAATGCATGAATTCAATTCTGGTTAAGCACAAAACACTGATCTTACACATTTCATTTTCACTCTGCCCTGTTTACTGCTCTACTTTCATCTGAATCTTAGATCTCTACTATTTTCGCATTTACTCCATATTCACAATACACACACCACAATCATTCAAATCCATCAGCTATATATATCTGCATCCTAATCTTCAACCACTTTTCAGTCAGTTTCAAGAACACTTAGAACTTTATTGAAAATTTTTCTTTATCAACTAAATTCATGTACACTTGTAACGCGGATGAAAATTTGCACTCACAAATCATTAATTAGGTCAGATACTATCACTAATCATCACAATGTGTCCAACCAACAACTTCCATACATCTAGAACCAAGATCAAATACAAGCTCAGCATGTTCTTCTGTCTGCTCTGTCAAACTGTTAACCCGATACTCAAATGCTAATAACTAGTGAATCTTTCATCACGGGAGGCCAAAACTCTAGATTTAGATTATTCTAACAATGCTTATGACTCCCTCAGATCCACAGTAAACTATGATCTACTATCAGAGAGATCCAGACCAAGATACCAGACCCTGTCACACACTCTGTTCTTGACTTCCCAGACTTAGACAAATCTTCAATCTGATTTCTGGTATGGGCAAATTATGCAATGTAGATGTGTAGTAGAGACTTAGTTTCCATCAATGACAACACTTATCATGTCTAGCAGTGTCTCTTGCCAACAATCTCCCTCTTTGGCATTGATGGCAACACTTATTGAAAAATGACTAAGTGTCAGAATAACTCCCCCTTTGCTTGTGTTCCATACTGTTATTCACACTGCTTTCTGGTGCTCCCCCTTTGCTAGATTCCACATTTTTCACTGCTCTTCACTCCCCCTTTGACATTAATGGCAAAGGGTGGGATCCACAATCATTAATGATGCAAAAACTCTATATATATGACCGCATATGCACAAACAGTCCATATGTTATATTTACATATATTTAAGGGTATCTGAAAAAGTACTGTTTAACTATACAAATTTGGTGGCCCAACTTCTCTTCATACCATCCAAAATTGAAATGTATCCACTCAATAGAAATTCATATGCTTCTAGTTTCCTTTGATTTGATGGATCACTTGTCTGGACAGTACTTTGGGCCTCTGACAAAGTATTAAACATTGTTTCCAACTTAGGGGTAATCAGTCCCCAGGGCTCACCCATTCTTTCCATAATGTTCTTATTTTCCTTGATAAGCTTCGTGATTTCATTTGTCAGGCTAATTGCTTGACATTCTTGGCTCACCAGAGATACTGTTAAAGGATCAAAACTTTGAGATAGGTCTAGAAGATTTTTCTCCTACTCCTTTATCTTTTTCTCAATATCCTCTACTATTTTGGGCCATGATAAACAAAACATACATACATCACCACCATCCTTAAGAGCATTTTCAATACTCTTTATACCAATGTCGAGTGTTTTTCCATCATTATCTATAAGGCCTTTTAGTTCACTAAACCTCTTATCCAAAAATTCTTTCTGGACCTTTACTTTGGCTAACTTCTCAAAGGACTCAAAATTTGTATTTATAGAATGCACAAGATTTTTCAAATTACCAGAAGGAGAATCAGATGTATTTTTCTGATATATGGGCATGATCTTCTCTAGTATTTCAGATGCTGGGCTTATCAACTCACTGTCTTCTATGTGAGACTTCGGTAATTTCTCTCTTGCCTTGGCCTATGTGAATGAAGATATCTTCAGCATTTGATCTAGAGAGAGTGTCATAATTGATTGGTCCTTGTATCAGTTCCGGCTCATCTAACTCTAGCATCTCCTTGTTGAGAAAACTCTGCACTGCATTTGCAGTGTCTCTTGCCACACTTGCTATTTTAGTTTCCTTCCCTTGTGTTTTTTCAAGGACAACAACCAAATTGTTTTTCTTTGGTGCATTAGCACCATCTCCTTCTGCGAGTTCTTCTTTTCCCTTTGCCTCTTCCTCTTCCTTCTCTTTCTCTTTTTCTTCTTCTTTCTCTTGGCCCTTTCGAGAGTCATCAATAATAGGAGGATTTGGAGGATCATGGACAACATTTGCTTCTTCTATCAATACTTCCTCTTCTTCTTTTTGCACTTCCTCTTCCCAAATAGAGGAGTCTAGAGTTTTAGTCTGTTACTTGTTCTTCTTTAATCCTTTGACATCCATGTCTGAGGACTCAGTCTCTACATTTTCCTTCTCTACAATAGGGAGAATGTGATTTTTTGAAGAACTCTAGAGAATCTCTTTGGTTTCCTTTGCAATCTTGTTTGTCTCACCAAGCATAAGCTTATTCATTCATTTTTTGCTTTGGAACTCATCCTTGGCTTCTTTGAATATTAGATTCATTTGCTTTGGAGTAATTTGGGGGTATAGTTGTATTAATAGTTGTTCTCAGATCTCAAGATCCATGCTTTTTGCATTCTCTTTTCTTAGTTCCAAAATTTTTTCAAGGCTTTTTGGTATCAATGAACATATCTCAATAAGAGCCTTGTTGTAGATATTCAAATATCTTACCATTGCTTCCTCAAGTACTCTTTTGTCAGCATCACTATAGTCATCATAGAATTTTGTCATTGGAGCCAAGTTTCCATCCACAGTAACTGATTTAATGATGTCATCTACTGAAAGGGTAGGCTTCTCTACATATTCCTCTGTCTTTTGCCCCTTGCTTTCCCTTTTGCTTCTGGAGGGCATCTCCTTGGATCTCTTGGCCGCTTTTGTGCCTATGGCTTTTAGTTCTTTGATCTCAATGTTAGAATCTATATCTTCTTCTTCTTCTCTTGTGCTTTCATAGGTCCAGGATGCTTTTGTTTTCTTCCTTTTCTCCCTTTTTCCAGATGATTTTACTTCTAGTTTTGCAGTCTTAGGAGAAACAGGGGCAGCAATAGAGCTCCTAGTAGTTCTTGAAGTGGAAGAGGGTTCCACTGAAGCACTTGTTTGTTTCTTATCTTGTTTCTCTTTCTCAGCCTTTTTAGTTCTTTCCCTAAATTTCCTCATAGCCTCCTTAGTTAGGCCCATATTTTTAGCCAACTGCTCAACTTCTTTTCTAACTTTCCTATTGGTTTCAAGTTCTCTAAGCTCAATATGCAGTTTTAAACTTAGCTCCTCATATGTCCCAAATATTTCAACCATTGTGTCTTTAGGCTTGCTTAGAAGATGTTGAGCATACATATTCAAGATTTTTCCATCTACTTCATACCCTATGGGCATGATCCAAACAGTTTTGGGTTCCACTGCTTCCATTAGACACTGATCACTGTCAACCATGAAGCATATTTCATTTTTGTACTTCTCAAAAATTGATTTAGGTATTATTTCCCTTAAATGCATCATACTTTGAAAATTCTTGAAGTAACCCCATATTGTAGTTTTTTGAGCTTTAAAATCACCAATGCTGTGAAGATGATCTCTGATCTGAATGGAAACTAGCTTATCATTAGTCCAGTGAACACCTTTTACTCTAGGTACTTCATTCATATAGTAGAAAAACAAGCATAGAACCAATGTACCATACTTAAAAGTGTTTTTCTTATCCCTTTTGATTTTGTTCAAGTTTTCTATCAGCTAGTTCTATAATAGCTCACAAAGGTCATAATCTACATTCTCCTTTAACATTTGATATGCTGCATATATGGCAGTTTCAAAGACTAAATTATCTCTACTAGAGTGATAGATCTTGTAACTAATCACCATGGAAGTAAACTTCACATCTGGTTCTATAATGTCATTTATGGTCATAGCCCTCCTATCAAACTTTACACTAATTGCATCAGTAATAGTTTAGTTTTTCACAGCCTTCAATATGGGTAATCCATCAGTTGAATTTGACCCAGTCACAATTATAATAACATATTTGGTAATCTTGAATGGTTTTAATAGCCAAATGAATTCATCATGCATCCGACTCAAAACATATCGGACCCATTCATTTTCATCAAATGTTAGAAACCCCATAATCTAAATAAAGTGTTTATCATGAAGTGCCTTATACTCAGGTTTAAGATCGTGATTTTCATCCCTGAGATGACTCACAAACAAGTCTACATACCTTGAATCACCAAATTCATCTATGTTTACATGAATATAAACCCTAATATCTTTAACATGTAGCACACCATATGGAACACTTGAAAAAGCACCTAATAGGTCGACTTCTATTGTTTTGTGAGGATGCTTCTTAAATTTGGGTCGAGACCTTTTAGTAATGTCAACAACATGAGGAGAAGCCATCTCAATAGATTTTAGATTCAAATCTTTACACAGAAGTACCTTTTTCTTCTACGGGTTTAGGGTTGATCAATTTTTGGTTGAATTCGCTCTTCATTCTTCAATCTCTAGATTTGTAGCTCTGAAGCTCTTCTATTTGTTTCCTTCAAAATGCAAAGTGGTTCAAATGCATGATTAAGTGACCTTTTATCCTTTGCAAAACCTAATTTCACATTGTAATAAATGCACTTCCCTAACTTCATCTGGTTACTTTGTTTCTTGAACTGTTCTTCATGAATCACTCCGCAAATTTCCATATTAACATCTTTTCTTTCGGAAGTCCTTCCAAAAGTTCTGAAACAATTAAAAATATCTTCTCTCATTGTACCATATCTAGGCACCCACTTATTGACTGGGGGAATTTGATGTTCAATGCAACTCCCCCTGAGCCAAAACTCCTAATTTAATTCCCGAAGGAATTGTCAGTACCAGATTCCAATGTGGACCCATAACCATTGTTAATTGTATCTTTCTTCACCCAAATCTAGTTTATTTCACTCTATATCTCATTCAATTCAATTTCTCTTTTGCCTTTGTCTTGTCTCTGCTCATCTAATTTTCTGTTTACCAGACCTCTTCTTCCATTGTTCCTACTTCTGCAGAATCTTGTGATATGACCAAATTTATTGCAATTAAAGCACACAACATTTCCTTGCTTATAAACTTGATTTCCTCTTGATCGGCACTGATTAGCCATGTGTCCAAACCCATTGCAAGAAAAATAGTAACCATTGAAAGAATTGCCAATTCCTCTATTGTTGGAATTATTCATTATCATACTTCTGCATTCATTTGATCTATGACCATATGGTGCAGGGCACCTAGGAGCACCTTGGTTCCTAAAGGCATTTTGATGCATTTTGAGAAGTTATGTTTTTTTTGTTCAATGTGTTTTGTAATAAGGCTTTTAGCCATTGTTGTTTGGTCCATTTTGTATGGTCAAGAGGTTTGGGGTGACTATATAAACCTTAAATCCTTCTTAGTCCATTTGGACCCTTGTTGTGCCAATTAGGCCTAGAAGGTCTAAAGATTGGTTTTTGAGTTTTTTTTGGTTGTTTTAATGTTTTAGTATGTTGGAAGGAGTGTGTTGATCATTTGGACTCCATTGGACAAGCCAAACAAATCAACCTCCTTGTGTTAATGCAAAACACCATAGTTGTCAAAGGTGTTATGTGTTGGGTCGGTTCAAAAACCACTTTGGGCAGTTAAATGTTGTTGTAGAAGTTGGAAACCAACTTGGATGGGTTAATATGGTGGATATCTGACTCCAGTATGGAGGAGGAAGTTTTTGTATGGAATTTGGGCACAAAAATCAAGAAAACTGACTGTTTTTTGCTATTTTTCTTGCTATGTACGGACTGTACGGACTTTTCATGTGTGCAAATGATATTTTTCTGAAAGCTCTTGGAGTCAGGGTTCCAATGCAACTATTTTGAGGTCTTGAAGTGGTCGGAGTCAAAAGTTATTGAATTTTCTTTCAAAACTGGTCTAGAAACCCTGTTTTCTAGGGCAGTCCCACAAATTTGGCCCTAGAATGCATTTCCACTGATGAAATTTCATGCCACTCGGTGAAATGCAGGCTAGGGGTGTATACTACTTGATTCCAAAAGCATTTTCTGAGAAAATACAGTTTACTATTTTTAATGTGATGCCCTAGGTCAAATATCTCTATGTATTTGACTGAATTTATGCAATTTATTGTTGTATTTGACAAAACCCTAAGAGGATGAGTGAATGAATGGTGGATTTGTGTTGTTTGGGGATGGTAGAGTCATTCCAAGTTCCTACCCCTGACCTATGCACCCAATTTTGAGCACTTGCTTTGTAACCTAGCCTAAATTGATCAATTAGGCCTAGAGACCTAGTAGGCGTTCTGGATTACTGGAGTAGAGTTGGAGCAGGAGATTTGGAGGTTTGTTAGGGTCCCCTGAAAGGTGTTCAATTCCATCATTTGTTTGCCTAGACCTTTGGGATTTTGTCAAGTTTTGTTGAGAAAACCTAGTTTGGAGGGCTAGTAACCCTACTAGTCAAGGTATAGGTTGAAGAGTTTTGGGAAGTTGGAGATCAAACCAACTGCATAGAAGGTGTTTGTTGATCTATCTTAAGGTGTTGGAGAAGCCTTAGGGGTTGGACAATAGTCTGGACATCAAATCCTTCATATGCCTTGTATGTGCCTTTAGTTGGTTGGTTGGTGGAAGGCTAGTTGAAGTGGGTGAGTGGGCAAAGGACAATAGAGTAAACCTTTGTGTGTTGCTTCCCTTGTGCCACTCTGCATCACCATACCTCTTACACTTGAAGCATTGACCGGAAAAGGATGGACCATTTTGATTTACTCTGCTTCTACACTAAGTGGCTCTATGACCAAATTTATTGCAATTAAAGCAATTTCCATTGAATGATGGATATCTTTGAGCATTAGGCTATCTTACCGGAGGTTTTCTAGATCTGTTTCTCTCATTCCTTGGTTAAAAATTTCTCTGTCTGGATCTGGAGCTTTCACCTTTCTCATATCCAATACCATGCTTGTCATCATCCTTTTTCTATCCTTCAATTAGTGCTTCAAGTTTAGCTGAGCTTATTTTGAACTTCTTATATTCATTTGCAACTTCTAGGTCATGTCTGAGAGTGATAATTTGTCTCTCAAGTTCTCTCTCATTTTCTCTTCTTTCTTGTAGATTAGATTCTAGGAGACCAGCTATTCCATTCAATCTATAGCATTCTTCAGTTATCTCTTTTAGACTTTGATTCATCTCTTCTTTAGTTTTCTTCCTCTCTTCAATTTCCTTGTTTAGTCTCATCACCCTAGATTCCATCTCATGTTTTAGGACAACAACTTCTTTAGCTAACTTTTCACATTCCTTTGTCTTCTCTTTCAGGGCCTTGTCTTCATAATGATTTCCTAGTTGAGGAGGTTGCTCCTTCCCTTTTTCATTAGATTTGTTCAATTTTCTTTTTAAAATCTCAATGAAGTCTTCAACCTTTTTGAGGTTTTCTTGCAGCTCTTGGACTTCTGCTCTGGACTGCTCAAGATCTTCTAGGACGAGATTAAGTTTCCCTTGAAGGTTATATTCATCCATTTTACTGCCTTCCCAGATCTTCCTTAAGCTTTTAAACTTTTTCAAAGGAACTTAGCTCTGATACAATTTGTTGGAAATAGGACAGACAATTGAGAGGGGGGTGAATCAGTTGTCTCAAAATTTTAATACTTTCTATAGTTAATTCTTTCTTTTACCACTTAACAACAAATCAATAACTTAACCATGAAAACAACAATCATAAGTGTAAGATCAGCAGTACAATAACATTCTTGACACCAAGATTTTTAACGTGGAAACCTGGTTAAGGGAAAAACCACGATGGAGGTTAACCCACAAAAATTAATACCCTGTTAAAAGTATTTTTACAAATGAGAATGCACATGCATTCAGCCTTATTGCCTAGAGCTCACTAGTCAAATAGAGGTTCACTGCCTACAAATGATTACAAGAGAATAACAGAGAATTTGAACTAATGAGAAGCATCTACTAATGCATGAATTCAATTCCAATTAAGCACAAACACTGATCTTACACATTTCATCTTCACTCTATCCTGTTTACTGCTCTTCTTTCATTCAAATTTAGATCTCTACTCTTTTCGCATTTACTCCATATTAACAATACACACACACCACAATCATTCAAATCCATCGGCTATATATATCCACATCTTGATCTTCAACCACTTTTCAGTCAGCTTCAAGAACACTTAGAACTTTATTGAAAATTCTGCTTTGTCAGCTAAATTCATGTACACTTGTAATGCAGACCAAAACTTACACTCACAAATCATTAATTAGGTCAGCTACTATCACTGATCATCACAACTTGTCCAACCAACAACTTCCATACATCCAAAACCAAGATCAATTACAAGGTAAACCTGTTCTTCTTCTATCTGCTCTGTCAAACTGTTAACCTGATACTCATATGCTAATAACTAGTGAATCCTTCATCACCGGAGGCCAAAACTCTACATTTAGATTATTCTAACAATGCTTATGACTCCCTTAGATTCACAACAAACTATGATCTACCATCAAAGAGATCCGGAACAAGATACCAGACCCTATCACACACTCTGTTCTTGACTTCTCAAACTTAGAAAATCTTCAATCTAATTTCTGGTATGGGCAAATTATGCAATGCGGATGTGTAGTAGAGACTTAGTTGACATCAATGACAACACTTATCATGCTTAGTAGTGTCTCTTGCCAATAGAGAGATGTTATAGATGATGACATGGAAAGAGAAAAGAGATTACAACAACTTGAGTTGTTGGAGGAACAATGTATCAATGCTCTTGAACATCTTAAAGCCTATTTAAAAGTATACAACGATCTCGTACAATGAACATGTTACACCGTTCATTCAACGTTGGAGATTTGGTACTTTATGAGTGATGGAGGTTGATTGTCATTGATGTCAAAAAGGTGTTGAATGGTTGCATTATGATGATATTCTTGTTCTTGATTTGAAGAAGGAGTTGATATGTCATGTGCTCTTGCTTCATATTATGATGGAATTGCTGATATGGATCTTGCTTGTTGAGCCTCTATGGTTTTTCATCATGGTTGTTGAAGTACCTATGATGTGATACACTAGGAGTTTATTCATATGATATAAGTATCTTGCATGGTCTTGTCATTCTTTGATCATGTTAATGTCAAAAGGAGTTGCTCATATGGAACATCAGAAGGTCACTAATCAGGAGCTCTTAAGTTCCTACATTTCAGAGGTTGATGGCTACATTCAGGATGAGTTGAAGTTGAGTTATCATGTTAATAGTATTCTCATGTAGTGATGAGGTGGATATTTGTTCATTCATTCTATGAGCAGTGTGTTTGATGAATGCATAGGTGAATGGTCATTTCATTATTCTTGCATAGAATGGGAGCTCATATTTGTTATCTTATAGAGAATGATCATGGGAGTTTATATTGTTCATGTTGAGAAAGGTACTTGCATAAATAAAAGACTTCATGATGTTAGACAATCAGACTCAAAGTGTTTGTTTTATAGGACTGAGATGCAATGGAGTTGACAAGGGTTTGTAGTTGTTGTTAAAAAAAAAAGGGTTGTGTTCAAAATTTTGGGCCTGCTTTATGTATTAATATCATCATTCATGTTCAGTAAACTTATTGTTGCATCCTATGTTGAGATGGTAAGGTGATTGATTAGTGATAATGGTTCTCTCTATAGTAGTTTATGAAGTGTTCACTAAGCCCTAAAACCCTAAAGATTCTAAGGTTCTAGTATTCATCTTTGTCCTAAAAGATTATTATTCCTAGTCTTCTCTACGCCTTGAAAACATCATCCATATGTTACTTGAGGGGTTATCAATGTGTTGTTTTCAGAATATAATTCTTTGTGATACAGTGTTGAGTTTTAAAACCCTAGAAATGTCACTTAAAACTTGATCACTATCTATGTTTAAAAACCCTATGCTAATCATTTAACACTTTTAGTGACCATCATACTCTTAGTGCACTTTTCTTATGTTTTATTGTTGACCTTCAATAGTGGGTTGTACGTTATTTAAATGGCAACTTAAGGGGGTTTCCATCATGGGGCAACTGGCCCCCTTGCCTAACACCACCAACACTGGTGGTCTCCACAATGAGCGTGTGGATGGTAAAATAAGATTGAAGGCTATTTTTCAAAGTTCTTTTGGGTGTGCAATGGAAGATCAATGGCCACTATTTAAACCTACATACTAAGACTTCTATGCTTTACTTTGATGTGCAGTGGAACATCTTTCTCTGCAACAACAAGGAATGTGGCTTTTATAAGGCTATTTTTAGTATTTCAAAAGGCAGATTGATTTGAAGTTTTAAAGCATTTTTTTTAGAAGATATTCTTTCAATTTTTTATTCCTCGGGAGGAGTTGAAGGCATCTAATGAAGAGTGTTTTGCTTTTTCTAAAATGGGGAGAAGATTAAATGCTTTATGATTATGGAAGCTTAAGTGTTTTTGTGAATTTTTTATATAGATGGGCTATTAGTGTGGTGATCCAAAGATGATAGAGAGATGTTTTTTTTTGCAGATTCATTAAATAATTTTGAAGATTTTTATTTGGAGATGATGGAAGTCTTTTAATAGGTGGAGATAAATATAGAGAGAAGACGAAAATGAAGGGTTTTATTCTTTGAAATAAGAGAAGGAAAATGAAGAAAAGCAAGAAATGAAAGGTTATTTTTCATTTATAATGATATTGCAAGTGCATTGAGATTCAGTGTGTTTAGATATGCAACATTGAAGAAAGATTTTTGAAGAGTAAATGCAGGTGAATCAAGTGAATATTTGGTTTGAGAATTGAGAGATGAATGAGATGTTTTTACAGGTGACATATGTATAGGATGAAGACAATATGCAGCCAATCGTAGAGAAGGTTTTAATATCAAAGAAGGTCATTTTTTTATGTAGAAAGCATGCAATATATCCTCAGAAAGATTGGATGTGTGATGAAGAGGGTTAAGGCATTTGGTGTATTGTAGAGAATTAGGGTAATCCCTTGAATTGAGTTTTTCTTTCTTATGATCATATTTTACGAGTAAGGCATATTGTAGCCAGTGAGGCTTTCTTGGTTAGTGAAACTTGTTTATTGCCAGTGAGGCATACATGTCAGTGAGACAATTGTTGTAATCAGTGAGATTCTATTAGGCTAGTGAGGTAAATTTTTAGAGTGGTTTTTTATCCCTATGAGGGTTTTCCACTCATCAAAAACATGTGTTATGGTTTATGTTATTTGCCTCTATGTGAGTGTGTCCTAATGTTTTACTCATAGGGTTCTGTTCACGCTATCATCATCATACTTGTATAGATGTATTTGATAGATTATTGAATTTTGTTTCATTCTCTATCTTGTAAATTAAAAGGTGCAAAAGATGTTAAATATTATACAACACTAATTTACCCCCCTCTCAATGTTGTCCTATACTCTAACAAGTGGTATCAGAGCTAGTTTCCCTATAGAAGTCTAACAGGCTCAGGTAGGTCATGATAGTGGAGTACCATGGGAAAGTGTAGAAGAAATAAGGGCAGTAGAAATGTTAAGTCACATACTGGTCAAAAGGCACCATCTATACCAAACTCAAATGTTCATCTAGAATCTGTTGATATAAATGTCTCACAAGTTGAATCAAGTATTAAATTAGAGGAAGGGTTTTCTGGAATTCCTTTCTTTGATGGTTCAGATTTTTCTATTTGGTATATTAGAATGCAAGTCTATCTATCTTCTTTAGGGTATGGTGTGTGGATGTCAATTGAGAATGCGTATTTTATTTCCTCTCAATCACCTAACAAAGAAGCTTATGAATGTAATCATATAGCCAAGAAGGCTATTCCGTCTCGATTATCTAATGAAATTTCCTGTAAAGTTATGCATTGTGAAACAACTCAGGATGTGTGGAAGGAGTTGATTAGAATCTATCAAGGTGATGCACTTGAACAGATGATATCCAATCTAATTCAGAAAAAGGAGATTACATTATGAGTGATGATGAACAGGAGTGTGAAGTTAATATTGAAGGAGAACTCATGTGTGCTAAGGGTGAGATCAAGAAATACAAAAAGGAGAACCAGAGATTAGAGTTGGAACTACAACAAGAAAAAGATTTCAAAGACAAAGCAATTATAGACTTTGAAAGAGTATCTTCAAATCTTGAAGATGCAAGAAATCAAATTGTGAATTTAAGGACACAAGTTGATGAATCAGACAAATTTATTATCAACCTAAAAATTGAAATTGAAGAAGCCAAGAGAATAGTAGATGTTACTAAGTCTGAATGCGAAGTCAAATATATTGAATGTCTAAGACTAGAGGCTGAAATTGTCACCTTGAGAAAATATATTGAAAATCTCAAGAGTCTGTCAAAGAGAAATCAAGAGTTTGAAGATAGTACTAATAAGTTGTATAAAATGTTGGGAAAACAAAAACTTTACAAGGACACTATTGGCCTAGGATATGAACAAGGGAAGACTTCTAAAGTCAGAGAGACTCCTAGAAGGAAAATTGATCTAAGTCATCATGTTGCTGCTCCTGAAGGCAAAAAGAAGATTGAATTCACTGCTGAAACTTCAAAGTTGAATGGTAAAGATTCAGAAGAAAAAATCAAGCAAGCTGTGAAGAATGAAGCTGAGATGAAAATCAAAGATGAGTTCGTCAAAATGCACAAACAAAGGAGAAGTATCAGAAGAACTGCTCCAGTAAGGCAATCATATATGTACATGTATAATTATTCATTTTTTGGTTATTGTTATACCTGTGACCATTTTGGACACAAAGCAGTTGGTTCCGGAAGAAGTCACTCTAATGTTGATCTAGTGTGTTACAAGTGCAATAATGTTGGTCACATACAAAGAAACTATAGAATGCATGGGAGGTATGATTATGCATGGAATCACAACATAAGTGCTCAAAGGATGTCAAAAGGGAATTATCAGTCATTTGATTTTGATTACAATATAATTTGTTATATGTACAACTCTCTTGGTCACAAAGCACATAGTTACAGAAAAGCATCACCTGGTTTGAAAAGTTGGAAAAGGAAAGAGACTGAAAAGGATTGGAAGAAGAAATTTGAATAGAAGAAAGAACCCGTGGAAGTTTGAGACTGAAACAAAGCCAAGAGAAGATAAATCCTAAACTTCTGCATCTTACACAAGTCACATCATCAGCTGCATAAGATATAGTATGAAGGGGGAGTTGTCCAATATCCTATCTCTTACCTCCTAGGAGGTTCAACAGGTTTGTTGATGAATATTTGTTAAAATGAATTCATTGGTACATGGGTTTTCAAAGGTAGAATTTTGTATTTGAAATGCTCATGATATTTAAGGAATACAGATGCCAAGGTTAATTGATAGGATTGATCAGGTTACAGTGTTGTGATCTTCAAGGTACAGGGGTTCATAATGAATGTTGCTTGATAGGTCCTAGGATCAAAACCTAATTCTAAAAGATAGGATCTTGTGTGTACTCAAGGAGTTCTCATCATATGGTAGCATATGTTGGCTGAGGAGTAGTCTTTATAAGAATAGCATGACAATGCTTAGTTTCTAACTTGAGACATATGGACTATGAAAGAAGACTTCAAAATGAGCATTTGAAACATTTTAATCTTGCATATTGTTGAAAGCATGGCAAAGGTTATTTCATAGTGGGCAAAGAGTAAGAAATGATTTCTCTTGATGTTCATTCATGACAATTTTCTTACGATAGTTTTCATGATGGCAGATCAAGTTGAATGGTATTTGATAGTAGACCTTGTTATATCTTTATAGAAAACATTGTTAGAAAACATCTTGTAGCAGACATTGCTAGTTGCTCTTACATTGTATCACTTGATTCTTGTATCACTTGATGTCAGTTGTGTCTCTAACCTTGTTCTGATAAAGGTATCAGACTTTGCAGTCGATTGATGGCAGAATTGTCTCTTGTGATTGCAGACCTTTGTTTGAGTTCTTGTAGTAAGTATGGTTGGAGCAGAGCAATTACAACAACATCATGATTGCAAGATATAGGACAACAAATGATTGGTAGTATGGGTACAATGAAGATCTCATGACTTGACATGTGATATATGACATAGAGGATTCCATGATGAAATGATAGTTTGATAAGTGTTCCTAATAGTATACATGTTTGATATCCTTTTTGGATGTGCACATATAGTATTTGAGATGGTACAGTGATAGTATAGATGGTCTGATAATCTTATAGCGGTGATATACTCTAATGATAATAACAAAGATGACCTTGTGTTCATGCTCATTTCTTCTTATTTGAATTAAGTGTTAACTTGCAGAGACTTGACCAGTCATTTTGGCTTGGTAGTTGATCTCTTTGGAAGCAGTGTGTGATTTGATCATGGTGATTGTCTTCTTGTGTGTTGATGTAAATCTAAAGGTGCAGTGATCTTGTTGATAATATTGTTGCTTGTATTAGAAATTGTGTGAAGCAGGGTTGTATCAACAAGTTTAGTGGGTGCAAGTACAAATGAAAAGTGATCAAGTATCCTAGTGAACTTTACTAAAATCATTGACTTTCACACACATTTGAATTGATATGGATATTTGTCATTAATGCAACAAGATTTGTTGTCACTCATCACTTGGATAGTGTAAGGTTAGGAATCTAGTGCTCTGATTGTAGTCAGACATACCAATTCTTGATGATTCTTCATGTGAGGACAGGGTTCCCTTCAAATTTCATGATGTAGTCTTCTTGACAAGGGGAGCTTCATGCAGACAAGAGGTTTAGGGTCATCTCTGTTGGCAAGAGACACTATGTGGCTTCATGAGTGTTGTCATTGATGGCAACAAAGTTTATCCCACACATCCGTAGTACATAGTATGCCTATACCAGAAGTTAGATTGTAGATTGTTTTGGTCTGGTGAACAAGAACAAAGTATGCAACAAGGTCTAACAATCAGGTCTGGATCTCTCAGATGGTGTAACTCAGCAAGTTGCAGACTTGGACAAGTCAAGAGGAGTATCATGACTACTATATTCCAGAGATTTAGCCTCCGATGATAAAACATGGAAAAGATATGAGCATCTAAGTGTTGGGTTCCAGACAAGTAGAGTAGACAGAGAAAGAACTGACCAACATAGCATTAGACTTCAATCCAGATGAGTAATTGATGTTGATAAAGTAGTTTGAGGGATCATACATTGTTGGCCGACATAATTGATGACTTCTATGTCTATATTTTTGATACGCATCACAAATCAAGCATGGATTCAGACGACAGATCAGTAATTGGTAAATATCTTGAGTATTCTAGTTGCCGACTAAGAAGTTGATGAAATCCTTGATGCAGATATAAATACAAGATGGATTCTAGTATGTAGGTGTGTGTGCGAAGTAGTGATGTAACAAAGTAGGAGGAAAAGTAGAGATAAGTGTGGAAGCTACAATACAAGTCTGGTATGTGACAGAGAAACAACTCTAAATTAGAGGAAGAATGAAGTGCATCAGACCAGTATACTATGCCTAACTAAAACTAAACTCTAGCATTGGTAGATGCCTCTCATCGGTTCAAACATCTAATTATCTTTTGTAATTTTTTCTAGGTAGTGTGCATCTTGTGAGTAGTGTGCTCAGGCAGTGAGCCCTAATTGGCAAGTGCTATTTTGTACTTCTTATTCTTTTAACAGAGAATACAATCTTGGGTTAGTCACCCTGTGGTTTTTCCCTTAATAGGGTTTTCCACGTAACAATCCATGTGTTATGTGTGTTGATTTCATTTCTATTCTTACATGCTTATATGATTTGATGCTACACTATTTGTTAAGATAACAAAAGAAAAGTTAAAGAAATTTGAGATAATTGATTCACCCCCCTCTTAGTTATCTGCCTTGTTTCTAACAATTGGTGAGCTAAGTTCCTCTTAACAGAGCCTAACATCTTGAGGAAGATTTGTGAGTCTCAATGGATATGTATGGTATGAAGGAACAACTTCAGTCTGCCCTAGATGATCTTGAACAATCCCACTCTGATGTCAATAACTTGAGAGAAAGACTCAAACAAGCTGATGATTTCATAAATGAGCTAAAAGAAAAACTGATTATCTCTGTGAAAAAGAGAAAGGAATTACTTCAAAAATTAGCAAGTCAGAGTGAAGCCAATGATACAAATGAAGATCTGGATGAGAAAAAAAGCTATGTGAGAAGCTATCAAAAGAGGTCATTATGGTAAGGCATGAGATGGAATCAGGGGTTATGAGATTCACCCAAGAAATTGAAGAGAAAATTAAAATTGAAGATAATCTAAAACAATCCCTCAAGGAGAAGACAGAGGACTGCCACAAAATGGATAGAATAATTAGGCATCTTGAATCTGATCTTGAAGAAGCTAGAGATAATGAAGAACAACTTGAGAATTAGATAGACACTCTTAAACAAGATCTTCAAACAGCAAATGAATACAAAGAGAAATTCAAGATAAGCTCAGCCTAACTTGAAGTTCTTCTTGAAATCCAAAAGAGAGTAGATGATAAGCGTGGTTTGGGATATGAGAAAGGTGAAAGCTCTAGATTTGGTCAGAAGAATTTTGGATCAAAAAATCAAAGAAACAGGCCTAGAAGACCTCCAATAAGGCAACCAAATGCTCAAAGATAGCCATCCTTTAATGAATATTGCTTCAATTGCAACAATTGTGGTCATAAAGCAACTTAGTGCAGAAGAAGAATGAATCAGGCTAATCCATCCTTCTCCAAACAATGCTTCAACTAGAAAAGGTATGGTCACAAATCTCATGAATGCAGAAATATGCAAATAAACAATTCATTCAATGGTAGATGCTTTACATGCAATAGAATGGGACATTGATGGGGAGCGCACATCAGATACCATAGACTAATGCCCTAATTCCTCGTAGTCAAATGAGCCATCGGTCAGCTCCATTAGCCAAGTTCCTCATCCTCCTTCCAATGTGCCAAAGGCGTTTGCCATTGATGAGACTCTCCTTTGGTGAACACTCAAAACCTTTGGCTGATTCACCAAAAACGTCATCACACAGTTTTCCTTCTACGAACCCTAGCACATGAAGATGCTAGGACATTCTTAGTATTCAAAACCCTCGATCCAGATCATCTGCACTATCGAACAGGAAAAAAAAAATAAAGAACAAAATGAATATTGATACATTGAATCCATTCCACTGATTTTGACAGATATCTCACTAGTGGAATGCTTCACGGCAACATATAGTAATAATGGAAAATGCAAAATGAATGGAAATCTATAGTTACATGATCTACAGTTATAGGAAATGGAAAACTAATTGACAGAAAAGAATTACTTTATTTCTCTTGAGCACAGTCAATCACATTTGATTTGGTCACAAAAAAAAATATCATTTAGTTCATACTTCTGGGCATTTAACAACTCGCCCTGAGTAGTACCACACTAGCTCCAAGCGGCTGGGAGAACAATCCAAGTGGCTGGGAGACAATCGACCAAAACTACCCTATTGCCTTATTTTGGCATTATTGCTATTTTTAGCATTATGTGATTACAACTTGACAAATGTCTCCTAAGTCACTTGGGACTTACAAAAGAACCTAGATACAAAATGAAAATGCATTGGTCAATAGACCTTATTACAAAAGAAAACACGATTTTGTAGGTGCTCCTACACCATACTCCTGGGTGAAAGTTGTCTCAAGTCCTCTTAGAGACTAACTGCTACAAATCACCACCCTACTTTTTGATGTTTGCTTCCAGCATCCATGTGGCCTCTGAGTCTGGAAGTCCTTTCCATTTGACTAAGTGCTCGAAATATGTCTGATTTCTGGTCTTCTTGGTTGTCCTGCTATCCAAAATACACTCCATCTTCTGTGGTTCCTTAGGTGGTAAATGTTGCACCCACTCTATATTGTCTTGAATAGAATCATCTACTTCTTCTCCTATATCAGGACTCCTATATAATGTTAGATCAGCAACATTGAAGATAGGTTAAATAGCAATATCATCAGGGAGTTCAACTTTGTAAGCATTAGAACCATATTTCTCCAAAATCTGACACAGTCCAATTTTCCTCATCATCAACTTGCTGTGGATTCCCTTGGGTATTCGGTTCTTACTGAGATGAACCATGACCATATCTCCTATTTGGTACTGCACATCCCTTCTTCTTTGATCCACTCTAGCTTTGATCTTCTGACTGTTCTGGTGTAGAGTATCTCTAACTTGTTGATGGATCTCTTGCATAGCCTCTGTAAATGTATCAGCATGTCCACTCCTTTTGTCCATCCCTTGAACATCTCTCAATTCAAAAATTCCTCTAGGATGACTACCATAAATAACTTCAAAAGGACTTAGACCTATACTTCTGTTTGTAGAATCATTATAGGCATACTCTACTTGTGGGAGAACCACATCCCAACTACTACCATGTTCTCTTGTCAAACATCTCAGCAGATTGCCTAATGACCTATTCACAACCTCTATTTGACCATCAGTCTGAGGATGATAGGCTGAACTAAAAGACAAATTGGTACCCAATCTTTTCCACAAGGTTCTCCAGAAATGTCCCACAAATTTGTTGTCTCTGTCAGATACAATACTCAAAGGTAATCCATGAATCCTGACAATTTCTTTAAAGAACAAACCTGCAATGTAACTAGCATCATTAGTGGTCTTACAAGGAATAAAGTGCGCCATTTTGCTGAATCTATCTACCACAACAAACACACTATCATAACATGTCTTTGTCTTGGGCAATCCCATCACAAAATCCATACTCAAACTTTCCCAAGGCCTGTTTGGTATGGGAAAAGGTTGGTATAGTCCTGCATTGGTTGAGACTCCCTTTGCTCGCTGGCAAATCATACAGCTCTCAACAAACCTTTTGATATCAGATTACATCCTTGGCAAAAAGTAAAACCTTCTTACAAGATCTAAGGTCTTATTAAGCCCAAAATGTCCTCCTAAACCACCACTATGTTTTTCCTTCATAATATTATCCCTCATTGAACACTTAGGGATACATAGTTGACTTTCCTTAAACAAAAGTCCATCCTGCAATGTATAATCTAAAAAGTCACTATGAAAAGCATTGGCAAACTCACTACATACCCTGTAAATCTCCTTAAAATCATGGTCCTCTTCATACAACCCTTTGAGTGACTCAACACCCATAATTTGTAGCTGCACTTCTTGCACTGTCAACACCCTTCTGCTTCGAGCATCAGCAACCTTATTGGTTATTCCTTTCTTATGTTTGATGATGGTGTATGCTTGAAGACTTTCCACCCATTTCATGTGTCTATGGCTGAGCTTTTCCTATCCATTCAAAAAAATGAGAGCATGATTGTCAGTGTATACAATAAATTCTTTAGGAAGAAAGTAGTGCCTCCATTTTTTCAGAGCTTGTACCATAGCATACAACTCTAAATCATAAGAGGAGTATTTCCTCTTGGCTTCATTTAACTTTTCACTGAAGAAGGCTACTGGTCTACCTTCTTGGCTCAATACTGCTCCTATGGCCAACCCACTTGCATCACATTCAATTGTGAAAACCTTATTGAAATCAGGTAACACTAAAATGGGGAATTTAGCAACTTTCTGTTTCAGACCTTCAAAACTCCTATCTGCTTCTCTTGTCCACACAAACTTCATCTTACCTCCACCCGTGATGGTCTCCAACATAGGTGCACAGATGTCACTATAGTTCTTAATGAATTTCCTATAAAATGTGGCCAACCCATGGAAACTTTTGACCTCTCCTACTGTCCTGGGTGTAGGCCAATTCAAAATAGCTTCTACCTTGGAAGGATCCATTTTCAAATCACCCTTAGAGATGACAAAACTGATGCAGGAGCACCTTGGCAAATTAATGTTGCCCTAGTCAAATCTTTGATTTTGATTAAATTTGTAATGATTCATCATTGTATAAGGTTAATCAAGTCATTTTTATGTGTTTAGGTCAATAGGAGTTTCAAATATGCAAAATATTGCAAACCATGTAAGGGTTGTCAATGTAAAGTTGGAAAAAAGATGTAGAATGAGGGAAGGTGAAGAGTCATTTGGCTCTTGGTTCATTCCAAGTAGTTGAAAACTAAAAGGTCATTCGCAATACCTTTAAAAAGGCCTTGTATGTCTTTGAAAACTCATGGGTTATTGAAGATTTGAAAATGGAATAATAAAAAGCATTGTTTTTCTGCATTCTTCTTTAGAAATTCACTATTTTCAGCCCTTGTATGGATCTGTACAGACTCATAGGCACATGCAAGTGTATGTAAGTGATATTATAGACAATCACCCTCCATTTCCTTTTTCTTTCATGCAGATTGGCTTTGTTTTAAGTTAGTTATTGCATTTTTAGTAAAAACTGTCAAAAACTTGATTTAGGGTAACCTGTTTTGGGAAAAATGCCATAACTTTTGTTTCCACCGTTAGATCTTTATTTAACTTGGGGAAAATGTCTATATCTAGGTTATCTACAACCTGACTGAAGCGATCAACTTCATTTTCATTCATGTGGAAGTTATGAATGACTGTTTGTGGCATTTCACAGTGAAATTTCTGAGTTTGAACCCTTGTAGCAGAATTACCAGCCCGTTTTTAGAGAACATTTTCCAAAGTAACCTATACCCATCTTAGAGTATGCTATGGGGAGGCATAATGGATATCTAATGCATGTCTTAGGTTGACATTTGAAGGTCTGTATAAAAAGATAAGAGGACTATTCTTTTTTTCTAGGGATACAAGCCATTTAAAGGATTTGTGAAGTAAGTGCATGTTCCGGGAGTGATCTGCCTTAACCAATGGGTGGGATGAGTCATTTGGTACCCCAATACAACCTTTCCATGGGCAAAAAAAGATGTATTTCTATTGTTCCCACTTTTCCATGAAGGACTTGGATTTGGACCTATAGGTGTGGTTGAGCCTTGTTGAATTGATTCCTCTTCCTTGCATCCCATATTCCTTTGAATCATTTTGGTATCAGAGCTAGCAAAATCTCTGGGAGGAGATGTTATTCCTAAGATGAAGAATATGTTGTGTTGGTGACTATTATTTGCTAAGTTGTTTGGTTGCAGGTGCTTGGTCCATCTAACTGTAGGAGGATGTTTTTTGAGGTTGTGTGTGGGCAGACAAGATGAGGTCTGTCTTGACCATTCTCCAATGGAGATTAGGATGGATAAGGGTGTAGAGAGAAACCACTAAGGAGAGAGTGGTAGGTGCATCACCAGGATCTTCTATTGGGTGAGATGAATGTTTTGGTGAGTTGGTTTGTTGTGAAGCAGTGAGAGAGATGGATACCTAAAGAAGCACTTGAGGTTGCAGCCTGAAGAGTACTCCACTGATTGGAGTAGAAGGAGCCTGAAGAAGCTCTAAAGTTGATAGTTTGATTTGTTGGTTGGTTGGTCACCTTTCTATGGATGAGAAGATTTGAAGCCTGAAGCTGAGAAGATTGAAGATAGAGGAGATGCAGAAAAAGACTTTTTGTTGCACATACATTTCCAAGGGACTTGGAAATTTTGTTGGTTGGTTGTATGGTGCAGGAGCACCTTGGCAAATTAATGTTGCCCTAGTCAAATCTTTGATTTTGATTAAATTTGTAATTATTCATCATTGTATAAGGTTAATCAAGTCATTTTTATGTGTTTAGGTCAATAGGAGTTTCAAATATGCAAAATATTGCAAACCATGTAAGCGTTGTCAATGTAAAGTTGGAAAAAAGATGTAGAATGAGGGAAGGTGAAGAGTCATTTGGCTCTTGGCTCATTCCAAGTAGTTGAAAACTGAAAGGTCATTTGTAATACCTTTAAAAAGGCCTTGTATGCCTTTGAAAACTCGTGGGTGATTGAAAATTTGAAAATGGAATAATAAAAAGAACTATTTTTCTGCATTCTTCTTCAGAAATTCACTATTTTCAGCCCTTGTACGGATCTGTATGGACCCATAGGCACATACAAGTGTATGTAAGTGATAGTATAGACAATCACCCTCCATTTCCTTTTTGTTTCATGTAGATTGGCTTTGTTTTAAGTTAGTTATTGCATTTTTAGTAAAAATTGTCAAAACCCTAATTTAGGGTAACCCGTTTTGGGAAAAATGCCATAACTTTTGTTTCCACTGTTAGATCTTTATTTAATTTGGGACAAATGTCTATACCTAGGTTATATACAATCTAACTAAAGCGATCGACTTCATTTTCATTCGTGTAGAAGTTATGAATGACTGTTCGTGGCATTTCACAGTGAAATTTCTGAGTTTGAACCATTGTATCAGAATTACCGGTCTGTTTTTAGAGCACATTTTCCAAAGTAACCTATACCCATCTTGGAATATGCTATGGGTAGGTATAATGGGTATCTAATGCATGTCTTAGGTTGACATTTGAAGGTCTGTGCAAAAAGATAAGAGGACTGTTCTCTTTTTCTAGGGATATAAGCCATTTAGAGGATTTGTGAAGTAAGTGCATGTTCCGGGAGTGATCTACCTTAACCAATGGGTGGGATGAGTCATTTGGTACCCCAATACAACCTTTCCATGGGAAAACAAAGATTCCTTTCTTCTGTTCCCACTTTTCCATGAAGGACTTGGTTTTAGACCTATAGGTGTGGTTGAGCCTTGTTGAATCGATTCCTCTTCCTTGCATCCCATATTCCTCTGCATCAAAAACCTAGGTACACCAATTCTTGTTTCATGAAGTCACACTTTTCCAAGTTTATTAGTAATTTTTGATCTTGCAGCCTCTTCAAGACTATCTCCAAATGTTTCAAGTGCTCTTCCTTGCTTTTACTAAATACCAAGATATCATCAAGGTCGCCTACCACAAATTTACCTATGAATTCCTACAACACCTCATTCATCAATCTCATAAATGTGCTAGGGGCATTTGAAAGACCAAATGGCATCACAAGCCACTCATACAATCCTTCATTGGTCTTGAAAGCTATCTTCCACTCATCCCCTTCTCTTATCCTTATCTAATGGTACCCACTCTTCAAATCTATCTTAGAGAAATAGGTAGCACCTCCCAAATAATCCATTAGATCTTCTATTCTAGGAATAGGAAACCTATACCTGATGGTTATCCTATTTATTGTCCTAGAATTAGTACACAGTCTCCATTTCCCATCCTTCTTTGGGGCTAAAACAATAGGTACTACACATGGACTCAAACTATTTCTTATTAACCCCTTGTCTAAAAGTTCTTGAACCTGCCTGGCTATCTCCTCATTCTACTGAAGTGTCATCTTATATGCTGCCTTATTAGGAAGTACTGCTCCTGGTATGAGATCTATCTAATGGCTAATGTCTCTGATTGGTGGTAGGGAATTAAGTATATCCTTTGCAATCACTCCTTTGTAACTCTCAAGCAAATCTCTGACCTCTTTAGGCCCTACTTCTCTCACACTTTCCTTCTTTTCCCCCTTAGGCTTCACAATCAAAGAAAAACCTACTCCATCACCCTCCTTTAGTATATCCATGAATTCTTTTTCTCCTACCAGCATTACACTAGACCCTACATGCTGTGGATCCTCTTCTACCAATGACTGTATCCTATAAGTCACACCATCCTTTTGGAATGAGTAAGCATTCTTTTCTCCATCATGATGAGTCTTTCTATCAAACTGCCATGGTCTTCCTAACAAAAGATGCCAAGCATCCATAGGAAGGATGTCACACAAAATCTTGTCTCTATACCCCTTAATACTAAATTCTACCCATGCCTGTTCATTGATGAGTACGTGCTGCCCCTTGTTCAACCAACTGACTTTATATGGACTGCTATGGGGTATCTTTTCTAACTTCAACTTATTCACTACTTCCAAAGATATAATGTTATCAGTAGAACCAGAGTCAATAATGACTTTACAAACCTTATCTTGGATCTTGCAGTTGACTCTAAACGAAGCCCTTCTTTGCGATGGTTAAGCCTGCACTGGATTCTTGAGTAGCGTCCTCTTGATCATCAGATTCTCTCCCGTTTCTGATTCTAGATTCACTTCAGGAGATGTCACACTCCTTGCATCTTCTTGAATCAAAGTGGTTCTCTTCTCACCACCATGAGACATTGAGGCCTTCTCTGGACACTTGTATGCCAGGTGCCCTATCTAATTGTAGTTATAACATCTCATATTGGAGAATTTGGATCCTCTACCTGATCCACTTCTCCCACCTCTTCCATTAGGCCTTCTTCCTCGGTAGCCTCCTCTGCTACTTGAGTCTCCAACCTGCTCTTCTTGGATAGACTCACCACTAGGCCTCTGGTTAGGACTTCTTCCTCCAAAACTGCCTCTACCTCTATTGTTCTGCTCACTCTTCCTCTTTATCTTTTCTTTCGCCCCTAAAGCCATTTGGAAACACTTGTTCACTATTTCTGGTGCTAATATGCTGATCTCATCTTGGATGTTCATCCTTAGGCCATTTAAATACTTGGCCATCTTCTCTGACTCTTCTTCTTGTCTTTTTGACCTCAGACTGAGTTTATGAAACTCTTGTGTGTATGTATTTACATCAAGGTCTCTCTATCTGAGGTTCTACAATTTCTTATACATCTGCACATCATAGTCTAGGGGTAAGAACTATGCCTTGAGTTTGGTCTTCATCCTTTCCCAGGAGGTTATCATATTCTTCCCCTCCTTGACTCTCTCTCCTTGTTCATAATTCCACCATGCAAGAGTAGATCCCTACAATCTTTCCTTTGCCAACTTAACCCTCTTATCATCAAGGATTTCTTTATATTCAAAATGATTGTTCAATGCCTCAATCCAGTCAATCACCTCTTCATCTTCCATACTTCCACTATACATAGGTAACCCATCTATGGTGTCCCTATTGACTAACTTTATTGCATTTAAAAATGCCCTCTGGTCTGCTGGTATCTCCTCTGTCTTTTTACTAGTTTCAGCAACTTCTGCATCACCTTTATCACTTACTTTCATCTTCCCTCTCTTTGCCTTTGGACTGCTTGAACTCTCCCAACTTAGATGCAAGCATCTCCTCGATCAGCTTCTTAACGACGTCCTACGACATACTTTTGGGAGGTATCCTCTCCACCTCTGTCTCGCTTTCTTTGTCTGACATAAACATTCACAGACAACACCCAAACACCAACACTCTTGCAAATCCTCAATTCGATTTGCAGCCCAAATCTTTTTTTCGAGCTCTAATACCAATATGATGGGGAGTGCACAGCAGATACCATAGACTGATGCCCTAATTCATTGCAGTCAAATGAGCCACCGGTTAGCTCCATCGGCCAACTTCCTCATCCTCCTTCCAATGTGCTAAAGGCATTTGCTGTTGATGAGACGTGCTCCATCGGTGAACACTCAAAACCTTTGGCCGATTTGCCAAAAACACCGTCGCATAGTTTTCCTCCTGCAAACCCTAGCACATGAAGATGCTAGGACATTCTTACTATGCGAAACCCTCGATCTGGATCATCTGCACTATCAAAGAGAAAAAACAAAACAAAGAACAAAACGAATACTGATACATTGAAGCCATTCCATTGATTTCGACAGAAATCTCACCAGTGGAACGCTTCACGGTGACATACAGTAATAATGGAAAATACAAAATGAATGGAAATCTATAGTTGCATGATCTACAGTTACATGAAATAGAAAACTAATTGATAGAACATAATTGCTTTATTTCTCCTAAGCATTTGAGAAGAAGAAAAGAAGAGCTCTACATCAAAGTTTCTACAACTCTCTTAAAGATCAACTACAAAATCCAATTCAACCAGTGATTTGTTTGGGCTCTTATTTCAAACCCTAGAGTGTAAAAAGGTACTTCCATTCTAAAAATATCTCTCTCAATCTTTTGCAAGATGGCTACTCCAATGGTTGTTAAGATCACTGATAGGCTACTCCCAAAATTCAAGAAACACCACTATAAATCCCTAGAAGTTGATCCTTTAGGTGCTTTTTCTAACATTCCGCATGGGGTATTGCACGTAGAAAATGTTAGGGCCTACATCCACGCCAACATTGAGGAATTTGGAGACTCTAAGTTGATGGACATCTATCATAAACAGTTAATAGATGAAAGTTTTAAACTCAAACCTCAATACAAGGCCCTTCGGGATAAACACTTCAGACATTGCATCCACTTTCCCTATTTTGAAGAAGATGATTGGGTCCGGTATGTCCTTAGTAGAATGCATGATAATTTCATGTGGTTAATGAGGCCCTTCAAGATAAAAAAAGATGTCATTAGGGTAGTAACTGGACTGCACTCATCCGGTGGGTTACCTGCACTCAAATCTGTCAAGAACCAAATAGTAACTGAAGCTACCAGATCTAAGTTTGACAAGAGAGCAATGACCATAGATGACATCTTAGATCTAGATGTCAAATTTACCTCAATAATGATTGGGTATAAGATCTATCATTCTAGCAGGGAGAATTCTGTGTCTAGGACTACTATATATGCAACATATCAGATGTTGAGGGAAAATGTAGATTATGACGTATGTGATCTCCTCTTAAAACAACTGTTAGAAAACCTACAAAAGATCAAGAAGGATAAGAAGAATTCCTTCAAGTATGGTTGTTTAATACTGTGTCTATTCTTCTACTACATGAATGAGCTGCCCAGATCAAGTGGTTGGGTTTGGCAAATGACAAACCGGTTGCAATACAGATTAGAGACTATATGTATGGACTTGGTGATGCTAAAGCTCAAAGCACAGCAATCTGGGGTTACTTTAAGAATTTCCAAAGCATGATGCAAGCCAGAGAGAGGATACCTCAATCCATAGTTGAGAAATACAAGGATACAGTGTGTTTCATGGTAGATACTGACCAATGCCTAATGGAGGCAGTTGAGCCCAGAATAGTTTGGATAATGCCAATGGGATACAAGGTTGATGAGAAAATCTTGGAACTACATATTCAACACCTATTGAGCTAGCCTAAGCACCCTGAGGCAGAAAGGTTTGGAACCTTTCAAGAACTAAGTGTAAAAATACATGTTGAACTAAGACAACTGGAGATAAAGAGGAAAGTTAGAAGGGAAGTCAAGGAAATTGCCAAAAGACATGGCATATCAAAAGAGGCAGTAGATGCAAATAGAGAGAAAATTGAAAGAGCTGAGAAAGAGAAACAAGAAGTAGAGAAAGAAAGTGTTCCAGTACAAGCCTCCTCCCAGACTAGATCCTCCAAGAGCTCTACACCTACCACTCCTAAGAGCTCAAGGGCCACCAAACTGGAAGTCAAGATATCTGGAAAGGGAGAAAAGAGAATGAAAATAAAAGCCACAAGGTCTTACACAAGTCACAAAGATGATGAAGAAACAAAGTCTGATGAGGAGATTAAGAAAATGAAGAAGAAGAAGAAAACATCCAAGGAATTTTCTTCTAGCAAATACAAAGAAAAAAAGTAGAAGAATTTGTTGAAAAGCCCACTCTTTCCATTAATGATATCATTAAGGGTGTTACTGTAGATGGGAATCTGTAACCAGTAACAAAATTCTATGATGAATATAGTGATACTGACAAGAGGATCTTGGAAGAAGCTACAGTCAGGTACCTGAATATTTACAATAAAGCATTCTTTGAAATTATTTCATTAATTCCCAAAAGTCTAGAGAAGGTACTTGAACTTAGAAAAGAGAATGCAAAGGCAAAAGACTTAGAGATTTGAGAACAGATTGCAATTCAGCTCTATCCTTCTATTACTCCAAAATAGATGGACTTGATCTTTAAGGATTGTAAGGATGAATTCTGGAGCAAAGCAAGAATGAATAAACTTATGCTTGGAGAAACTAACCAAGTAGCAAGTGAAACAAAAGACATCCTCCAAAATGCCTTCAAAAGATTCAATCTTCCTATTGTAGAGGAAACAGATGAAGAACCTTCCACCATGGATGTTAAAGGATTAAATGCAGCCAATGAAGAATCCTCTAAAAAAAATGTAGAAGGGTCAAAAGAGATAGGTGAAGAGAAGACTAAGGACTTGGATTCCTTTGTTCTAGAAGAGGAAGTTCATGAAGCATAGGTAACATCTCTCCTCTAGATCCCACTACAGACATTCCAGATTTTGAAGTTGAAGGAGAAGGAAGAAAAGAGGAGAAAGTGAGTCAAGAAGAGGAGGTAAAGGGAAAAGAAGAAGAACAAACAGAGGAGATCTATGATGACAGTTCTGAGATCCCAAAAGAAAAGAGGACTCAGTCACCAACAAGAGACACTACAGAGGCAGTGAAGAATTTCTTTAATAAAGAAATGATGGAGATAGATGAACCTGAACTATTTCAAGGACCACTAAATTTTGACTCTCTCTCTCCAGTCTAGACAATGAAAATGACATCTTTTGCTCAAGCCAAAGAAAAAGAAAAACTTCTAAAATCTCACATGGAAGACTATGAGCTGCTAGAGATTCAATCCAGGATGCTGGAGAAGATCATGCCATCATTTCAAAGGGATCCTTCGGCCTCTCCATCCAGTAACCTGAAATCTCTGGTAAATTCTGTTAGCACTCATTTTGATTCTTTAGAGAAATCAGCAAAAGCAAAGGTCTAGAAGGAGTTTTTGGGAAAAAGATTCACTAAAGTACAAGGACTCATTACTAATGATAGGAGGACCCTAGATATTGGGATAAAGAGCCTTGAAAATGCTCTTAAAGATGGTGGGGACATGTACAATTTTTTTCTATCTTGGCCCAAAGTGACATATGATATTGAGAAGAAGGTGAAAGAACAAGAAGGTAAACTGTCAAGTTTATCTCAGAATTTTGATCCCCTCACTTCATCCTTAATGAATCAAGAATGCCAGGCTATTGTCATTATAAATGAAATAAAGAGGCTGGACAAAGATAAGAAGAATATAATAAATAGGATGAGTGAACTCAGAGGAATAATTATCCCTAAGTTAGAGACAATGCATGAGGCCTTAACAGATGCTCAGACCATAGCTCAGACCAGTGATCCAGTAGATTTAAGAAGGGTAGAAGCATATGCATTTTTGTTGAGTGGTCACATCTCCATTTTGAACAGGATGAAGCAAAGCTGGGCCACAGAGTTTGTATAGTTGAAGGCCACTTTTGCAGATTTACTAAAGTATATGTAAGTATAACACATACATATATACTTATGCGGCTATGTATAGGTTAATCTTTGCAAATTTTGGTGTGTGAATTCTGCCCTTTGCCATTGATGTCAAAGGGGAAGTGAGGAGTAGTGAAAAATGTGGAATCTAGCTAAGGGGGAGCTCCGGTAAAATAGTGCATAAGACAGAGCATCAACCAAGGTGGGGTTTATTGTGACACTTAGTCATTTTTCACTAAGTGTTGCCATCAATGCCAAAGGGGGAGATTTTTGGCAAGAGACACTATGTGGCTTCATGAGTGTTGTCATTGATGGCAACAAAGTTTATCCCACACATCCGCAGTACATAGTATGCCTATACCGGAAGTCATATTGTAGATTGTTTTGGTCCAGTGAACAACAATAAAGTATGCAACAAGGTTCGACAATCAGGTCTGGATCTCTCAGATGGCATAACTTAGCAAGTTGTAGACTTGGACAAGTCAAGAGGAGTATCATGACTACTATATTCCAGAGATTTAGCCTCTGGTGATAAAACATGGAAAAGATATGAGCATCTGAATGATGGGTTCTAGATAGGCAGAGTAGAGAGAGAAAGAACTGACCGATAGAGTATCAGACTTCAATCTAGATGAGTAATTGATGTTGATAAAGTAGTTTAAGGGATCATACATTGTTGGCTGACATAATTGATGACTTCTATGTCTATATTTTTGATACGCATCAAAAATCAAGCATGGATTCAGTCGATAGATCAATAATTTGTAAATATCTTGGGTATTCTAGTTGCTGACTAAGAAGTTGATGAAATCCCTGATGCGGATATAAATACTAGATGGATTTCAGTATGTAGGTGTGTTTGTGAAGTAGTGATGTAACAAAGTGCGAGGAAAAGTAGAGATAAGTGTGGAAGCTGCAATACAAGTCAGGTATGTGACAAAGCAATAGCTCTAAAGCAGAGGAAGAATGAAGTGCATCAGATCAGTATATTGTGCCTAACAAGAACTAAACTCTAGCATTGGTAGATCCCTCTAATCAGTTCAAACATCTGATTACCTTTTGTAAGTTCTTCTAGGTAGTGTACCTCTTGTGAGCAGTGTGCTCAAGCAATGATCCCTAATTGGCAAGTGCCATTTTGTACTTCTTATTCTTTTAACAGAGAATACAATCTTGGGTTAGTCACCCCATGGTTTTTCCCTTAATAGGGTTTTCCACGTAAAAATCCTTGTGTTATGTATGTTGATTTCATTTCTATTCTTACATGCTTATATGATTTGATGCTGCACTATTTGTTAAGATAACAAAAGAAAAAGTTAAAGAAATTTGAGATAACTGATTCACCCCCCCTCTCAGTTATTTGCCTTGTTTCCAACAATCGCTTTGTCATCCGATGTCAAAAAGGGGGAGAGAAAGAGAATGCATCATGTAGTTTTGCCATCAATGACAAACGGGGAGATTGATGGAGGTTGATTGTCATTGATGTCAAAAAGGTGTTGAATGGTTGTGTTATGATAATATTCTTGTTCTTGATTTGAAGAAGGTTTGATTTGAAGGAGTTGATATGTTATGTGCACTTACTTCATGTTATGATGGAATTGTTGATATGGATCGTGCTTGTTGAGTCTCTATGGTTGTTCATCATGGGTGTTGAAGTACTTATGATGTGTTACATCAAGAGTTTATTCATATGATATAAGTATCTTGCATGGTCTTCTCATTCTTTGATCATGTTAATTTCAAAAGGAGTTGCTCATATGGAATATCAAAAGGTCACCAATCAGGAGGTCTTAAGTTCCTACATTTCAGAGGTTGATGGCTACATTCAGGATGAGTTAAAGTTGAGTTGTCATGTTAATAGTATTCTCATGTAGTGATGAGGCGGTTGATCTTTGCTCATTCCTTCTATGGGTAGTGTGTTTGATGAATGCAGAGGTGAATGGTCATGTCATTATTCTTGCATAGAATGGGAGCTCATATGTGTTATCTTGTAGAGAATGGTCATGGGAGCTTATATTGTTCATGTTTTTCATGAAGTGTTCATGTTGAGAAAGGTACATGCAGAAATAAAAGACTTCATGATGTTAGACAAGTAGGCTCAAAGTGTTTGTTTTACAACTGAGATGCAATGAAGTTGACAAGGGTTTGCAGTTCGTGTTCAAAACAAAAGGGTTGTTTTCAAAATGTTGGGCCTACTTTATGTGTTAATATCATCGTTCATGCTCAGTAAACTTATTTTTGTATCTTATGTTGAGATGGTAAGGTGATTGATTAGTGATAATGATTCTGTCTATAGTAGTTTATGAAGTGTTCACTGAGCCCTAAATCACTAAAGATTCTAGGGTTCTAGTATTCATCTTTGTCCTAAAAGATTATTATTCCTAGTCTTCTCTATGCCTTCAAAACATCATCCATCTATTACTTGAGGGGTTGTCAATGTGTTGTTTTCAGAATATAATTCTTTGTGATACAGTGTTGAGTTTTAAAACCTTAGAAATGTCACTTAAAACTTGATCACTATCTATGTTTAAAAACCCTATGCTAATAATTTAACACTTTTAGTGCCCGTCATACTCTTAGTGCACTTTTATTATGTTTTATTGTTGACCTTCAATAGTGGGTTATAGGTTATTTAAGAGGCAACTTAAGGGTGTTGGCATCATGGGGCAATTGGCCCCCTTTCCTAACACCACCAACACCACCGGTCTCCACAATGAGTGCATGAGTGGTAAAATAAGATTGAAGGCTATTTTTCAAAGTTCTTTTGGGCGTGCAATGGAAGATCAATGGCCACTATTTGAACCTACATACCGAGACTTCTATGCTTTACTTTGACGTGCAGTGGAACATCTTTCTTTGTGACAACAAGGAATAGGGCTTTTATAAGGCTATTTTTAGTACTTCTAAAGGCAGATTGATTTGAAGTTTTAAAGCATTTTTTTAGAATATTTTCTTTTTATTTTTTATTCCTCTCGAGGAGTTGAAGGCATCTAATGAAGAGTGTTTTTCTTTTTCTAAAATGGGGAGAAGATTAAATGCTTTATGATTATGGAATCTTAAGATTTTTTGTGAATTATTTTATACAGATGGACTATTAGTGTGGGGATCTGAAGATGATAGAGAAATATTTTTTTTGGCAGATTGATTAAATATTTTTGAATCTTTTTATTTGGAGATGATGGAAGTCTTTTAATAGGTGGAGATAAATGCAAAGAGAAAAGGAAAATGAAGGATTTTTTATTCTTTGAAATAAGAGAAGGAAAATGAAGAGAAGCAAGAAATGAAAGGTTATTTTTCATTTATAATGATATTGTAGGTGCATTGAGATTAAGTGTGTTGAGATATGTAGCATTCAAGACATATTTTTGAAGAGGTGTTTTGAAGAGTAAATGCAGGTGAATCAAGTGAATATTTGGTTTGAGAATTGAGAGATGAATGAGATGTTTTTGTAGGTGACATATGTATAGGATGAAGACAATATGCAGCCCATTGCAGAGAAGGTTTTAATATCAGAGAAGGTCAATTTTTGATGCAGAAAGCATGCAATATATCCTTAGAAAGATTAGATGTCTGATGAAGAGGGTTAAGGCATTTGGTGTATTGTAGAGAATCAGGGCAATCCCCTGAATTGAGTCTTTCTTTCTTATGATCATATTTTACCAGTAAGGCATATTGTAGCCAATGAGGCTTGTTTGGTCAGTGAGGTCTATTTGTTGCTAGTGATGCATGTATGTCAATGAGACAATTTTTGTAATCAGTGAGATTCCATTAAACCAATGAGGTAAATTTTTAGAGTGGTTTTTATCCCTGTGAGGGTTTTCCACTCATCAAAAACATGTGTTATGGTTTATGTTATTTGCCTCTATGTGAGTGTGTCCTAATGTTTTGCTCATAAGGTTCTGTTCACACTATTCATCATCATACTTGTACATATGTATTTAATAGATTATTAAAGTTTCTTTCATTCTCTATCTTGTAAGTTAAAAGGTGAAAAAGATGTTAAAATTTATACAACACCAATTCACCCCCCCTCTCAGTGTTGTCTTGTACTCCAACAATAAGAATTGCCATAGTGTAAATGCACCTCTTGGAGAAAAAGGAAAGTCCAGCCCTAACTAGCTTGGACCCTATGTTGTTACTGAAGCCTTTGGATCATAAGCATATAAGTTAACAAATGAACATTGTACGCCACTTAAAGAACCTGTTAATACAACGCATCTCAAGAAGTTTTATGCTTAAGATTATATGTTAGATGTTACTTTAGTACAAAATTATTAGTTGGTTTAGCTTCAATTTAGACAAGATACGATTATTTTTTCTTAATTCATTTAACATAGAATCTTTTTTAGTTGATCATTGTTGTATCTTGCTTTAAAATGTTTTCTTGAAAGATCACTTTTGCATTAATTGATCTGAGCATAGAACATTGGTTATGTGTGAAATTCATTAGTCATTGTGCTTTTACTACATGTTCTACAAAGAATTGTTTAGTATCACATTAGCATTAATCATATTTCCACATAAGCATTTAACATTTATAACTAGTTACATTTTACATAAATCACATGTGATAGATTACACAACAGCCAGAAACAATAATAAGAAGAAATCATATATATATCATCATCGTCGTCATCATCATTTTCATACATCCAGGTCAACTATCCTGTATAGAAAAATGGGATGTCGTAGCACAAAATATATACATCACATAATTGAACCCCTGTCACCTGTACCCTCAGAACCCCATGGTGTATGTGTGATGGAGGGCTAACCATGTGTGGCTACGGATTGCAAGTGACTTCTAGAGGCACTCCATACCTGTAACCCCTTGACCTCTCCTCTCAGTCCTACCACATCATCACATGTACCCTGGTACATCTACTAATAATAGTCTCTCTCTAAGATAGCTCACTCTAGCTTTGCCTAGATCCTATCCCTATTAGCTCTCCTCTGGTGTAACTCTGTCGATGAGGTCTCACTGGTGATAAGATCTCTCATAGGCATAGATGCTGCTATAGTCTGCTATTGTAGCACATGGAGCTCTACCTCAATACGCTTAGCTCTTTGGGCAGACATATCCAAAATCTCATCTACAAACAGCATGAAGATCTCTGTATGTCACCCTGCAGAAGGTTGTGGTGAATACCCTGTCCACACTTGCTACTCAGCCGCATCAAATGGTACTATCTCTGCTATGACATGACTCACAAAGTCACACCATGCATCTATCCCAATTGTGAAAGAGAAACAAATTACATATCAGCACCTCATATAGATACCATAAACAATTAAACAATTAGACAATCACAAACAATTGCATTAAAATACATAAAGCATCCTACCAAGATCTCCATCTCACAAAGATGGATCTTGGATAGCTAATGGTGTGACAAGCTCTATGGTTGACAATGAAGGTGGGGGCATGCACCTACTGGACTCACCCTCCTCTCACCAACTTGATCTCCTCACACCCGTAGATGTGGGAAATCGAGCACTCAACTGAGACTGGGTATAACTCTCCTTATCGATGTCTGGCTTCTGCTGGTCTCACCATGGTCTCATCTTGAAGATGTACCATGATTCATCCTCTCCCTTATCATCATCCTCATCCTCCTCATCATCATCTAAGTCATAATGCCCTGCTAGATCATTGATGTTGTCCTCCATCTCCATGTCTATCCCTCGACCGTCCCAAGGCTGAGGATCACATGTGTGGTGACCAGGTGGATAGATAGGAGCAGATTGTACTATTTACCACTAGGTCTAATATGCTCAGGTCACTCTGATGTCATCTGCATTAGATATCATCTCTTCATCCTCTAGATCATCATCATCACTAACTATCACATCTACTATCATCAGTCATCAGGAACTATTCACCCTAATTGCATTGCATATAGAGCATGGATAGCTTAGACACATCATGGGAACATCCTATCGACATTCAAACTATCATGCTACCTGATCAAAATAAAAGCATGAGACAACATGATTGAGGTGACCGGCCATTAGTTGATCCCTCTGCATCCTCACTAGTTGTGTTCACTCACTTGGCCATGATATGTGGCTGTGATATGGTCTCTAGATGATATCGATGGGCTATAACCTATCAAATATAACCCCCCAGTATAGTAGATTGCCATGTCTCTAGCACCTGATAAGCGGATAAGCATGGACCCATGGCTACGATAATGTTGGCTCTATAGGAAAACCTATAGGCTGTGTACAACTAATATGCTCAAAGGCCCAAACCTGTAGTAGTGTACAACACATCAGGCTATGAGCCTTATAGTGGACATACTGGTCTAACTCATGGTAGAGGTGTGCAAGCATACTACGCCCCCATGTGTACACTATTTGGTGCTCCTCCATCACCCTGATCATGTGAACAAGGCCCACGTGAAGGTGAGTGCCTTAGGTGGGACTGCTAATGCTATTGTGACAATCATAATCCGTCAAATCAGTGGAATGTCGGCACAACCCTGCTCTAACAAGAAAAGCTAAATATGCCCACACTTTCGCCAAGAGACTGTGTAGCCCGAACAATACATTTGACTCTATTGAGTGTACTCTGATGAGAGATGATCTTTGATCCTCACTGTCTGTCCTTGTATAGGTAGTCAAAGGATCTGAAAGACATCCTCTAGTGTAATGGTTATCTCTCCTGTAGGCAGATGGAATGTCGATGTATCTACATTCCATCTCTCCATCAATGCCATCAACATGCTAGCATGGAATCTAATCATGGGCATATCAAATACCCACTAGAGGCCCACTACCTATAAATGTTCTCTCTCCACATTAGACATGGTAGCAATGTGATCGTGTAGAAGAGACATCAGGTGACCACCTATATGCTCTTGTATCCCTGGAATGACCTGCATGACACAAATAGGTAGAGATTTAATCAACTTCTAAGTAGCAAAATGTAAATTCATTCAATCAAACTAAGAAAAAATCTCCGGTCCCTGGGGCCCTTATCCTTTCTAGACTTGGGTGCCCCAGGAAGACTTGGGCAGCCCAAGTGGACTAGGGAGCCCAAGGAGGACTTGGGCATCCGAGGTGGACTCATGAACCCTTGATTGGGACCATTGTCTCACATGACAGGCATGAAAAATGACAAAAATCTAACAAATCAAGAATACAAGATGAAACAAGCAAGGAGTAGGGACCTACCTCAGCCTCGATTCATCTCTCTACCACTCGGGCTCAGAGCATCTCCAATCGTGGAAGTTGGTATGGACATCAGGTCAGCATCTCTAATTTCCTCTTCCTTCTCCTTCATTCCTCTACACAATGACAAGTAACAAATGAATAGTGAAAAGTGATGACTCCCTTTACATATAGTAAAATAGGTGAGAAATCCTATCACTATCTAGGTGCAAAACAACAAAATTTGACAAGATTCACTATGGAGCCTTTATCTTGAGCTGTCAAACTCATATTTGCATGTTGTTTGTTGCGTTGGAATCCTAGTTCCACTCTCCATTTTACCCAATGTGTTGTGTTTGGGCATTGACTCTTTAGAAAACCCTCACAATGTGTTTCTCATCAAGTTTCCCTTGAAATTGATGTGTGTAGATATCTCCTTGTTTCTCCTTTTCAGACTAAGCAAGCAAAAACAAGGGGGGTGTTGACTTTTTCCCAGACTGGATGCTTATTCCCAGATATCCCTACAAGGTAGCCATCAGTGATCAACAGGATCTCTGGGCTAGGGGGTCAACAGTGTAGGAGATAGACTCTATATTTTATCTCCTCTTCTTCTTCAGGCTCTGCAAGACCTAGGGGGGTATTCCCTACTCAACATCCATGAGGATATGCATACAAGGCTGGGATGCTGACAGAAAGCAGATAGTCCTCCTGTAAGTAGACCAAAACTGAATGATAAGAGCAAAGGGGCTAGCTTTGGGCCTATTAGCAGTTGTAGACAGAGGACTGAGGATCCTAAACTAACTCTAATGTCCTAATGGTTGTTTTAGATTTTGATTTGGAGTTTAAGTGTGGATGCAAAGCTGGATATGGTTATAACACAAAACAAAGCATGATTGGTGCCTATCCAGGGCCTGGAGTCGGTAGACATACACCTGTGAGTGATCAGCATGAACAGCTAAAACTGGATTTCAAGGGGATATATGTGATACCTGCCTTACAGGCATCTCCCAATACAAAGTGTTAGGTTATCTCTACTTATGGTATCCCTACTGCAGTATACCCTTCCCAATGTTCAACCTGAAAACAGTTTAATCTACCCCTTGAGTAGAAGTTAGAAGATCAGACAGTCAACATAGGAATTCTATGCTCTAGAATCTAAACATTACCAAACATCCAGATTCAGAAGAAGAATACATGCAATACTGGAGACAGAATTAACACAACACATGCTAAACAACATTTCTCATACAAGTTTAATCATGAAATCAGTGGGTTCATGCCAAAAAACAAACAACAAGAGATACATAAACTCACAGGTAAGCTGTACAGAGCAACCAGATCAGCTTGTTATGCATTACAGAGCCAAAATCATCAACTTTCAACAACCTTTCAAATGAGCAAGACCACCTGCTTATAACAGCCAGGTAGGTGCTCAGCAATTAATTACATGGTTGACCAAAATTTCGCCAGATACACAGTATCAGGAAAATGGCGCTCATACACAACCAGATTGGCGCCCAAACTTGAATGCAGCAGGTAGGGGAGGAGACAGGAAGATTTCTCGAGCCCTGCGCCACTATCCGCTGATTGACACCTCCAGTCGGGTACAGGATCCATCCACGCCATCGCCCATACCTCTGCAACAATCGCCATTAATGGCGCACCAACCCGCGGCCTTGGGAAGAACATCATACAGACTATCGCAAGCATTTCCCCCCGAGATTCATCATCATGATGTTTGAAAATGCAGGATAACAATATCCCACATGCACCCCGCGATGACCTCAATAACACTTTATATACTAGGTCATGAGCATATATCATGTCGGTGCTTTTGCTCCTGACGACACTAGTATATAACCTCATCATCATCATCCTCCAGCAGCATGATATCCTGTTGTTCGAAATATCACCCTGACGTCATCATGATATTTGAAATATACCCTTCATGATAATCGGCACAACCTGATCCATCGGAGGAACATCCTCCTGCTGAGCTTATTCCAAAAGTCTGGCCGATGAACATCCTGATGATGTCATCATCATATACTGCTGACGTCATCATCATATCTGCCTGCCGCGCACTTCCTCATATCCGGATGACGTCATCATCATGTTTGCAAATATCAGGAGGTCTCTTCAAGATGATCAGTTGTTAGAAATATGACCCCCGCGGACCTTGATGAAGTCATCATCATATTAACATCATCATGATATTCGGAAGACAACCGGATATTTGGAAATATCCTCCTGACGTTCAAACATCAGGTTGCACTGTAGCTCCTCTGTAAGATCGGGGCGATAACTGAATATGATGATGATGCTTGAAAAGATCACCCCCAGTAGATAATGCGCGAAGCCAACAGGCGGATATCTCCTTGATATCAGCATCATCATGATGCTCGAACAAAACATATATCCGGGTGATATGAAAATATCACCCCCTCCTTCGGAAATATCATGATGCAGATAGGCAGAGAAACAAATATCACCCTGATATATAAGGATGACGTCAGCATCATCAGGATGACAAAACAACGAACAAGAAGTGATTCAACATCATCAGGATGATATTGACCAAGATCATCCTGACGTTCAGAATATGATGACCCCAGTGAATATCGGGTCGCACTTAGAACTTTTCAACAACATCATCAGGATGATCATAACCAAGATCACCCGATGATAAAAATATCACTCTGGCGAAATATCATGAAGGCAGAAAATATGATGACCTCCGCAAGCAGCAGGATGATAACTGGAAATATCATGATGATGACGACCCTTAGGAAAAAACAAGTCAGGTCGACAACTTAGAGAATAACCCCTTCAAGATATCGGGGCAACATCGTCATCATGTTTGAGCAAGGTGATATTCGGAAGATCACCGGATACTTGAAAAATCACCCTCGCAAGCAACTGAGGGTGCACTGTAGCTCACCAGTATCATCAGGATAATAAGCAAACATCACCTGAAAGTTGAAATATGATGATGACGATGAGAAAAACAAGTCGACGAAGAACATGCTGATGAAGATCATCATCGAAGACAAGATGATGATGACGACCTCCTCCTCAGAAAAATATGATGCTGCAGCTGAAAAACGCTGAGGAGGTCCAACACTTAGAAAAATTGGGCAAGAAGATGAAGGCTTCAGATGAAGAAACCTCCTGATCATGACAAATCAACCCCAGGTCAAAATAAGTGCTAACAGGGGGCATATATCTCCCTTGATTTCCTCCCTCATCATGTCTTATCATTCAACCACCTTAGTGTTTATGAACTGACTTATTGATGGTGATTACAGGTTGATTAGATTTGATTTTGGATTCTTTGACAAGTGTTCCCTAGTAGGTTGTAGTTCCTAACTTTGTGGTCTTGTAGGATTAAAGACTTGGGGGCTTCTTCCTCTTTTGTGATGACACTTCATGTAACGCCCCGCTAAGGAACCCCAGAGAACAACACAACTATGCTATAATAAAAGGACAATTTTTTTTTTAAAAGAAAGAAATAACAAAGAAATGTAAATCATATCTATTCATAACATATAAGTTAAGTTTTTTCTTCTAGGGTTCCATGGCTGCATTACTAACAAAACTATTAACAAACATACATCATGAATTAACTAATAACATTAGTTCATTCTAAGTCTATTGCATTAAATGAATAAACACATACATTTCCCTATTATAGCATCAAATAAGTAATCATCAAGATCACGTATATAGAACTAAACATGCATATACAAATTCCCTTACATGAGGGTACAACATCACATCATTCACACTATCACTTTTCTAATTACATTGGAATGTATACATCAAAATTACAGTACATGATTCAATTGCTATACAAGACTAGAACATAAAAATAAGTAACTATCTCCTCAAGCTAGTACAAGATCTAAATTCTGCTACATGAGATACATCCTTCTTGCACACAAACAATAGCAAAGGAAACCAATGGAGATAAAGGAACAACCACCCAACCATGTGGAACCCTAAGGTCCACCCCTCACGCTAGGAGATAACATAAGATCCCACTACAACAAATAGTCAGGAAGATAATAGACTAACAGGTGCAAGGACTACACATGACTCCAATACAACATGGATCAATATGGACATCACAAGCAACTCAAACATCACATCTAGATGCATTCACACAACAAATAGGGAGAACACAACTAGGGAATGCTAGAATGCAATAGGGAAGAGTGTCATTGCATGGTCCTGACATGGGTTTCCCTGAAGTCTCTCATTAGACGCCAACCCCCATCTATGGTTACCCTAACAGTCTCTCACTAGATGCCAGACCCATAGGGTGACACATGTAGAACCAACATTCCTTTCATGGGGACAAGGAAATTGGTTTTTACCAACTAGGCCTTCTCAACCCATCCTTAGTCTAAATGAGCACTACAGACATGGGTGAGGAATCCAATTATCTTGTTTAATGTGGAATCTACCCTTTTCCCCCTAATTCATTTTAGGTTATCTCTAGATTAAGAAACTCCCAAATAGGTTACCCTGGACACCACTTTGGGTTCTGGCCCCCGTTGAGAGCCACTCCCTGTACTTGCAACTAGAAGACCCTACACATCAAGCAAAGCATTTACCATCATAATGTCAAGTATACATATACAGTGCATGGCTTGACCTTCTTGCAACTAAACATAATCACAAGAACCAATTTAAACATCATTGCCCAAAACTTCCAAGTGATGCAATTACAACAACCATAAACAAAATACTTCCTCTTTTATGATTACCAAGGTCTCCCCATTATCAAAATTCAACACAATATTTAATGCGAGTTCAATACAAATAAAAGAACAAACAATACATCCATTAAGGAGATTATTAGCACAAATCATGAAATTCGTTAACTCAATCACTAATACACTTGATCACCCACTTATCGAAAATAACAATTAACCTAGTAACTAATTACATGATAATTTTATAATATAACTATTAAATAATTATAAGAGCATTCATTAATTAATACCACGATGATCTAATTTATTTACCTAAGTAAGTCTTTTAATTATTTTAATATATTTATAAATAAACCATTTTCTTTCTTCTCCTTAATTTTTCCACATCCATTTATTCACGCAAATCATTTAATGACCTCGATACAGGTAAATCATTTTAACCTACCTATCTATCTATTTTCTTACTTACATAATCATCTATTAAACAAATAACAAAAGTAAATGCTTTACTACAACCATTAATCCTATAAACATGCATATATATATATATATATATATATATATATATATATATATATATATATATATTTTGTATAACAACATATCAGAGTTCAATTATTTTAAATATAAATGAAGCCTCAAAGGTAATGCATGGTATTCAAATGGACATTAATCAAAATTCCAAATAAATATATATACATAGTAACATTATCATACATAAGGCATTTTGAGATCTTCATAGATTAAATCATTGCAATGATTGAATACCATGGTAACAATATAAAAAAAAAGAACACAAAAAATAACGCTCAAAGAGCAAAAACCCTAGGACGCCACTAAAGGAGCTAACTCACAGGGAGGAGGAAGAAGAGGTGCCATTCACAGGACAAAACCACCAAAATAAAGAGGGCGTCCATCTGATGTTTAAATTGGGATAAGATGCATACAACTCTTCCATCTCCAACAAACGTGGTCTCAAGGAATTCAATGATGGCAAGATAAATACAAAATGATTTTGATTGAATAGGCATTAGAAACTTTCAAAGAAAATGTGACTAGCAGATGTAAAGCTGAGAAGCTCAACTCTTGCCAGCACCATTGGAAGCATACACAATGCACCCGAACTGTATTGACAAATGCCTCAGAGATGTAATCTCTTGAAATATAATGATTGTAGGATACGCACAAAATGGATTTGTTGAGAAGCTATAAAACTTTCAAGAAAATGCAATTGGCAGGTTTAAGACAAATTCAATGGCCTTTGCTAACATTCTGCTAGTCTGTCAATTTGGGTGATTTGGAAATAGTTTATGGACATCCACTAAAGCATAAAAAGAAAGTGATTTATGTCAGATATTATAGTTGGAAATGCTCTGGTAGACGGGTATGCAAAAGGTAGAATCATAGACAAGAAGGTGAATTATTTAAAAGACGCCTCAAAGAGATGTCTTCTCATGGATTGTTGCAAGAGAAATTATTTTGAGAGATGTGGACCATTTCCATCATTAAAACAGGTATGATATTCTTGTGAAGAACATTGGTGATGTTAAATGAAACAATCTAAAAAATAGATTCGCACTATATTGGTGTTCACTACATCAGATTAATAGAAATAATGATAAGGTTTTACTAGTCCACCTAAATACCATTAACAGGGTGAATCGATAGCAAATACACAAGGCTAATACATTTGGCTCGGGAGAACACATGCAGTAAAGAATGCATTGATAGATTTATTAAAAAGGCTTCAAAAGAAAATAGAGATAAAATTCAGAAATTAATGGAACCTGGATCCAAACACTTGGCTGGGTGAAGATTTGATGTCGAGTTCGAATTCTACAACTGCAAAAAAAATAATCTCTCCAATCTCCAAATGATAATTCCCCATCAACCACAATTCTCCCACCCATTTTTACAGAGAGAAACCCCCAAAAAAATTGCAGATGGTTCCTCCCAAAAGAAGATCCCCAAATCTCACAACCCCCACACATTTTACGGTAATCCCGACACAAATTCTCATGCCAAAATATGTTAATGATAGCAAATTCAATTTTTTTCTCTCACATTTTGCTATTAATTTAATTTATAACATTAAAATATAATTTTTATTTTATTTATTTTAATATTTACTATATATTTGTTTTATGACAAATTATAATTATTTATAAATTTATTTTTATAGTCATTTATCAAAACATATTCTTGTTTATTTACATTTAATAATCATCTTTACAATTCCATTTTTTATAACTTTTATTTATCTCATTATTATTATTATTAACCTTAACTTACATATAAACATTTATATTTATTTATCAAAAGTGCCCTCTTGACCTAATAATTTTATTTTAATGTAGCAACTAACCAAAGCATTAATCAACCAATTCTAAACTAAATAATCTAAATACCAAAGAATACCTGACCACTATGCATGATCGAAAAGCATGACCACAACAATAGTGATCGACTATCACTACCATATCGACAACACTGACTGGGTGCAAAAATGGATACTCGTCATTTTTGAGGATGATGGCTAAGCTAAGGGACCTTACATTATCTCCGTTTAATAATTTCCATTAGTTTTAAGGCACGCTCAAACCTGTCAATTCAGGTGGAGTCGATGCCTAGTACCTACAACATGTAGCAAACAAAATGGTCGAACATATAGATATATAATCATATAGTCAAACACATCGTGAAAGGAAATCACAGCATAGCAGGGTACTCTCGCATGAGTAATGCGATACTATCCCTTTTAGAAAAACACATCAAACATGTAACCACATCACACATAACAATTAGTTGTTGAACAACTAGATAAGAACCATCATCAGATAATCTCTTAATGCACATATTAAGATTGATCCACATAATCAATTAAGTCCATAAAGTAGTCATTACATAAGCATAAAACACCAGTAATAAAAGCATCATCAAATTGTCATCATAGCAGTGAATCCAATATCAAACAAAGTGCCATAATGTCTCAATCCAAAACAAAACAATTTTTAGTCTAACAGAGAATGAATGAGGGGCACTACATCCTCCCCCTAGAATCAGGCTTACTTATGGAAGCTTGTAATAAGAAGGGGTATAACTCTCGCATCGGGGATGCATCCTCCCAAGTAGCTAAAGACTCATCATTAGGGTCCCACTAGACCCTCACCTGCTCAATGTCTCAGCCCATGAGGATGAGTCTCTTGTGTTGCAAAATGCCTACAAGCTCCAAAGCTAGCTGCCCATCCTCTACCTGTAAAGCATTCTAGTCAAGAACATGAGAAATATCTAGATAATATGGCCTAAGAATAGAAACATGAAATAAATCATGGATACGTGATAAACTAGGTGGCAAAGCAAGACAATACACAACAAGGCCAATCCTCTCCAAAGCCTCGAATGGCCCAACAAAGTGTGGTGCAAGCTTAGAGCCTTTTCCATAATGGATTAGACTCTTTCGTGGACGCACCTGCAAAAGCATTCGGTCTCCAACTGAAAACTGGTGATCAACCCTATGATCATCCACATACTTCTTCTACCTATCTTGTGCTCCCATCAAATGCTCTCTAATATGATCAATCTGCTACTCCATCTCCCGAAGCATCTCTAGTCCTAGGAGGACTCTATCCTCAAGACGATCCCAACTCAGTGGGGTCCGACAAGGATGACCATACAAAGCCTAGAAAGGGGACATACCAATAGAACTATGATACCATTATTGTACACAAACTCCACCAAGTGAAAATAATTCTCCTAGTGGGTTTGCTAATCCATGACATACATCCTGATCATATCCTCGAGGACCTGATTAACCCTCTCAGTCTGCTCATCAGTCTCTGGATGGTAAGTTGTGTTGCAAATATGTCCCTAATCTGTGTTGTCACTAATGTCAACATATTCTTGTTGTCATTGGTGTCAACTGTATCCTATTCTAGAAGACTATTATGTTGAGGATATTGAGAAAATTAGCCTCTCTAGAAGAAACAAGTGTGTTACATATCTCTCTGTTAAAGATAGTGAAGACTGTGTAGTTTAGTGAAGCAGATTGCTCTGCATTACAAGTGAGATGAAGATCAGAGTCTATAGACCAAAGGGTGTTGTAAATGATTATCTAAAGTTGCTCCAGTTAAGATTTGAGGGATTTGCATGAAGAATTGGGGAAGTTATGGCCATTTGAGTAGAACTGAGTTTTACAGGTGTTCAAATGTGACAGAGTGACATGAATTTGGTCTAGATTGATCCACATTGAAATATTATGATCTGTAAATCTAGAGGTGTGTTTGGGATATCAATGTGTATCCTCAACTCAAGTGGTTCATGGTTTGGAGGTCCACAAGCAATCTTTCTAGTATGACAGTCATGGCAGTTGGTGTTCTTGAGTTCCTGGATGAAGGTGCAAGTGTTTCTGGTAATCTAAGGTGGTGCAGTTGTTCCTATTGATTTCATTATTCTTGTGATGATCTTTGGATCATGTGCCTATTGTGTTGGTGATCCACATTGAGGTTTGAGCTCGTGATTAAAGATTTCTCTTTGGATGTTGTTGTTCTTTCCAGGCTTAGCTGACCGGATGCTTTGTGCATATTGTGGATGATCTAAGAAAGGTTCTATGAAGTGTGGTGTGTTGTTCAGGGAGATTTGGGTCCTAGCTATGTTTAGCTGATAGTATAGTGATTCACATTAAGTCAAATGCTTGTAGTGCCAACCTTGATATTTATTCCAAGATTGATGAAGCATATAAATATGTGTGGTTGAGTTGTGGAAATGCATCCTTGTGCGAAAATGATAAGATCCTAAGAAAGAAAGAAAAGCAGAGCAGAGAAGAGGAAGAGCATAAGAGGAAGATTAGTAAAGAATGAGGAGATAAATGAAAAAGTGTTTGGGGGAAGAGCAAAAGTGTTGTGCACATCAATGGAATTGACCTTGGCATGAAGAAGATGTTATTTTTGAGTTCAATCTTTCTATGACAAACTTATAAATATTTCTATAGGTAGTGAGCCTCTTTTGAGTAGTGAGCTCTGGGCAATGCACTAGAAGGCAAGTGCCTTCCCTTTTTTCTATTCTTTTAACAAAGAATAAATCTTGTGGATTAACCCCCACCATGGTTTTTCCCTTAACCGGGTTTCCACGTAAAAATCCTAGTGTTATGCATATTGATTTTGTTTCTACTCATGTGTTGTTGATTCATGCTTTCATGGTTGTATCATTCATTTGTTAGTAAGTGGTAAAGAAGTTTAATCATAGCAAAGGATAAAAGTTTTTGTGACAACTAATTCACCCCCCCTCTCAGTTGTCTACCCTAATTTCAACACTTGGTATCAGAGCCAGTTCCTCTAAAAGAAGCTTGATCACTTGAGGAGATCTAGGATGTCGACTTACAAGAAGGATAGTTCGAGATTTGATGGAACAAATTACTCTCTTTGGAAGAGTCACATGGAGTTCCATTTTCAATGCATGGGTGATGCCTATTGGTTGATAATTAAGGATGAGTATAAGCCTCTAGAGAAAGGTCCTTCCACTCCAGATCAACTCAAAGATGCTGAAAATAACATTCAAGCTAAAGAATCTTTGCTGAGTGCCTTGACTGATACATAAATGACAAATGTTCTAGAATTGAAAATTGCTCATGAAATTTGGAAGAAGTTGGAAACTCTATATGAAGGTGATGAATATATCAAATGTGCTAAGTTGCAGAACTTGAAGGGTAGATACAAAAATTTGAGGATGACTGAAGATGAAAACATCACTTCCTTACATGCAAAAAGTAAATGAACTTGTGTGCAGTATCAGGTGTGCTGGTGGAACATTGGAAGAATCAGAGATTATTGGCAAAGTGCTCAGATCCTTACCTGCTCCATACAAGCATAGAGTTGCTGCTATTAAGGAGATCAGGACTATGACAACTATTACAAGAGATCAGTTGGCTGGCAAGCTCTCAGCATTTGAAATGAGTGAGTTTGATTATTCTCTTCCTAAATCTGAATCTGGATTTAAGGCCGGTGTTTTTGGAAAGCAAAGATTTGATCCAGGTGAAAGCTCTTCAAGAAGAATAACCAAATTTGAGAAGGCAAGGAAGGATCTTGAAGAAGATGAATCAAATCTTGAAGAAATTGAAGCCCTTTTCGCCAAAAGACTAGCAAGAGGATTTGGTAAGTATGAAGGAAAGTTGCCTTTCAAATGTTTTTCTTGCAATAAGATTGGTCATTTTGCCTCAAGATGTCCAGAGAGGGTTTCAAATCCAAACCCTAACAGACCTAGGAGTCACAAGAAATGCTACTATGTCCAAGAAGCTACTGAAGGAGTCACTAATAATGAATCTGATAAGGGAAGTACCTCAAGAAATTAATGGGTGTTCATTGTTATCAAAGAACAAGATCCGGTGCCTGTTGAATCTACTAGTTGTATGAGTGTGGAAAAAGCTTTGGTTGCTCAAGTTGAAGAAAAGGATGAATGGGTGATTGACAGTGGATTCTCTCATCATATGACAGGTGATAAGAATAAGTTTGTAAGTATGGAAAGGTATGAAGGTGGAATTGTGAAGTTTGGAGACAATTCAGCTGGTAGAATCCATGGCAAAGGATCCATCTCTTTTGATGGTAAACACAACACTAATCATGTTTTGTATGTAGAAGGGTTGAAGCATAATCTTCTCAATGTTGGACAATTGGTTGACAAGGGATATGATCTCCGATTCAAGGATGGAAAATGCAAAATCTTGGAAAGTTCCAAACCTAGGATTGCATCTAGTACATAGACTAGAGGTAACATCTTTCATTTAAGTGGTACTGGTAAAAGTTGTTTGATTGCTTAGATTGATCAGAGTTGGCTATGGCATAGGAGAATGTATCATGTAAACTTTGACAACATTGTCAGATAGGTGCTACTCAGGTTGTGAAAGATCTTCCAAAGCTTGTAAAACCTACAAATAGAATTTGTAAGGAATGTTAGTTGGGTAGACAAAGCAGAACTACATTCAAGAGTAAAGAGCAATCTTTAAGTGGATTGTTGGATCTTGTGCACACTAATTTGTGTGGTCCTGCCAAGGTTAGGAGTTTGCAAGGAGACAGATACTTTATGTTGCTAATTGATGATCACTCCTAGATGATGTGGGTCACTTTTTGAAAGAGAAATTAGAGGCTCTTGACAAATTCAAAGTGTTTAAGGCTAGGGTGGAGAATGAGATTGGCATGAAGATAAAGTGTCTGAGATCTGACAGAGGTGGAGAGTTTACCTCCGGTGAGTTTAATTCATTTTGTGAAAAGCATGGAATAAGAAGACAATTGTCTACTCCTAGGACTCATCACCAGAATGGAGTTGTGGAAAGGAAGAACCAGACTATTCAAGAGGCTACTAGAACCATGATGATGGAGAGAAATGTTCCACATGTCTATTGGAGAGAGGTTGTGAGTATTGCTGTCTACACTCTTAACCTGGTGCAGATCAAAGGTAATTCTGGTAAAACACCTTATGAACTATGGTTTGGTAACCCCCCTTCTATGAAATATTTTAGAGTTTTTGGTAGTAAATGCTATATCAAAAGAGATGAAGATCTAGGCAAGTTTGATGCAAGATGTGATGAAATAATATTTCTAGGTTATTCTAATCAAAGCAAGGCATACCAATGCTTTAACAAGAGATTGAAAAAGATTGTTGAAAGTGCTAATGTCAAGGTTGATGAAATCAAGGAGAGACCTTCAAAATTTTGTGGATATGAATTAGATGATCAAAATGAAAGTCCAAATGAAGGAAAGCAAGTTTAGTTTACTCCAGAGAATCCAGTGACTCAAGAAGTTAATGCAGATGTTGAGGAACAAGTTCAAGAATCAGAAGTTAAAGAAAATCCCAAAACTCCGAGGTATGTAAGATTGAATCATTCTAAAAGTCAGATCATAGGAGATAAAAATAAAGGTGTTCAAACTAGAAGAAGAATTACTGAAGAATAAGAGGAGTATTGTCTGATTTCAAAGATTGAACCAAAATCAGTAAATGAAGCTTGTAATGATGAAAGTTGGATAAAAGCAATGGAAGAAGAATTAATGCAAATTGAAAAGAATCATACTTGGGATCTTGTTCCTAGACCTGAAAATAAAAATGTAATTGGAACTAAATGGGTCCTTAAGAATAAATTGAATGAAGATGGTGAAGTTGTGAGAAACAAAGCAAGATTGGTGTGCAAAGGTTACTCTCAGGTAGATGGAATTGATTTTGAAGAAACTTTTGCTCCGATGGAAAGAATTGAAGCATTCATATTATTTCTTGCCTTTGTTGCTTACAAATATTTCAAAGTCTACCAGATGGATGTCAACTCAGCATTCTTGAATGGAGAGCTGGAAGAAGAGGTCTACATTGAGCAACCAGAAGGATTCCAGTTGTCTGACCAAGGAGATAAGGTCTGCAGATTGAAGAAAGCATTGTATGGACTTAAACAAGCCCCAAGAGCCTGGTATACAAGATTAGATAAATATCTGCTAAATTTAGGCTTTAGCAAAGGCACTTCTGACAGTAATCTTTATTTCAAAATTGATCATGAATACATCTTGATTGTTGAGGTATTTGTTGATGACATCATCTTTGGTGGAAATGAGAGTATGTGTAAAAAATTTTCTGATCAGATGCAAAGTGAATTTGAGATGTCCATGCTTGGTGAAATGAATTTCTTCTTAGGTCTGCAAATCACATAGTCAGAAAAAGGCATCTTCATATCTCAATCTAAGTATGTGAAAGAGTTTTTGAAAAAGTTTGGATTGGAGGACTCAAAACTAGTGGGTACTCCTATGGTAATTGAATGGAAGTTGAGTAAAAATGATGATTCCCCTAAGGTAGATCAGAAAAGGTATAGATGAATGATTGGAGGATTGCTTTATCTGACTCATACTAGACCTGATATTATGAATGCAGTTGGCCTTGTTCCTATATGTCAAGATGATCCTAGAGAATCTCATGTTGTAGCAATCAAAAGAATTTTCAGATATCTGAAGGGAACATTTGACTATGGCTTATGGTATCCTAAGGGTGATGATTTCACTCTTCATGTATATACATATGCTGATTGGGCAAGAGATGTGGACGATAGGAAGAGTACTAGTGGAGGTGCATTTTTATTGGGAAAGAGATTAGTTTCTTGGTTGAGAAAAAAGTAGGAGGAAATACCTCTATATACTGCAGAGGCAGAGTATATAGTACCAGCAAGTAATTATATTCAGGTTTTGTGGATGAAGCAAATGTTGAAGGATATCAGAGTTGTATTTGAAGAACCTGTCACAATCTTCTGTGATAATTCAAGTACAATAAACATTTCAAAGAATCTAGTGTTGGATTCAAAGACAAAGCACATATCTATCATGTTTCACTTTTTGAGAGAGAATGTAAATGAGAATGAAGTCAGATTGGAGTTTGTTTCATCAAAAGATCAAATTGCAGCTAACTTCACTAAGCCTCTACCTAAGGATACTTTTGAGTATCTCAGAATGATGCTAGGGGTTATTACCCCTCCTATTCAGAACTAAGGTGCACTAATGTACATCAGTTCGATGGAATTCATAGTCACATCTTGTGATTTAGATTAGTCTTAAGGAGTTGCTACTCAGGGGGAGTAGTCAGTATGTTGATTTTGGATTAAGAAATAAAAAGAAGGAAAAATAATTGCAAATATGTACCCTTTTCAATTGATGTCAAAGGGGGAGAGAAGTCATGTGAAAAACTTGGAAGCAAGCAGTTGCTGGTGAAAGGGGGAGTAGTGAAGAAAGTGGTTGTAGATGTGATAAGAGAAAGGGGGGAGAAGTTCTTGTCTTAATGGTTGAAACAGTTTTTCACATCATATGTTACCATCAATGAAAAAAGGGGAGATTGTTGCAAGTATGTGTCTAATCGGTGTTGTCATTGATATCAACATATTCTTGTTGTCATTGGTGTCAACTATATCCCATTCTAGAAGACTAGTATGCTGAGGATATTGAGAAAATTAGCCTCTCTATAAGAAACAAGTGTGTTACATATCTCTCTGTAAGAGACAATGAAGACATTGTAGTTCAGTGAAGTAGATTGCTCTGCATTACTAATGAGATGAAGATTAGAATCTGCGAACCAAAGGGTGTTGTAAAGGATTGTCTGAAGTTGCTCCAATTAAGATTTGAGGGATTCGTATGAAGAATTGGGGATGTTATGGCCATCTGAGTAGAACTAGGTTTTACAAGTGTTCAAAGGTGACAAAGTGACATGAATTTGGTCTAGATTGATCCGCATTGAAATATTATGATCTATGAATCTAGAGGTATGTTTGGGATATCAGTGTGTATCCTCAACTCAAGTGGTTCATGGTTTGGAGGTCCACAAGCAATCTTTCTAGAATTACAGTCATGGAAGTTGGTGTTCTTGAGTTCCTAGATGAAGGTGCAAGTGCTTCTAGTAATCTCAGGTGGTGTGGTTGTTCTTGTTGATTTCATTGTGCTTGTGATGATCTCTGGATTGTGTGCCTATTGTTTTGGTGATCCGCCTTGAGGTTTGAGCTCGTGATTGAAGATTTCTCTTTAGATGTTGTTGTTCTTTCCAGTCTTGGCCGACTGGATGCTTTGTGCATATTGCAAATGATCTAAGAAAGGTTCTATGAAGTGTGGCATGTTGTTCAAGGAAGATTTGAGTCCTAGCTATGTTTGGCTGATAGTATAGTGATTTGCATAAGTCAAATTCTTGTAGTGCCAACCTTGATGTTTATTCCAAGATTGATGAAGCATATAAATATGTGTGGTTGAGTTGTGGAAATGTATCCTTGTGCGAAAATGGTAAGATCCTAAGAAAGGAAGAAAAGAAGAGCAGAGAAGAGGAAGAGGAGAAGAGGAAGATTAGTAAAGAATGAGGAGATAAGAAAAAAAGTGTTGGGGGAAGAGCAGAAGTGTTGTACACATCAATGGAACTAACCTTGGCATGAAGAAGATGTTGTTTTCCAGTTCAATCTTTCTATGACAAACATATAAATATTTCTATAGGTAGTGAGCCTTTTTTGAGCAGTAAGCTCTGGGTAGTGTGCTCGAAGGCAAGTGCCTTCCCATTTTTCTATTCTTGTAATAGAGAATAAATCTTGTGGGTTAACCCCGACCGTGGTTTTCCCCTTAATTAGGTTTCCACGTAAAAATCCTGGTGTTATGTGTGTTGATTTTGTTTTTGCTCATGTGCTGTTGATTCATGCTTTCATGGTTATATCATTCATCTATTAATAAATGGTAAATAAGTTTAATCACAGCAGAGGATAAATTTTGTTGTGACAACTGATTCACCCCCCTCTTAGTTTTCTGCCCTAATTTCAACAAGATGAACTGATGTTCAACTGAGTCCCTAATGCATGCTGCAAGGACGTCCAAAGAGATAAAGTGAACACTAGATCCCTATCAGAGATGATCTTGCAAGGAATCCCATGCAATCTAAATATGTCCTCCATAAAAATTCTGGCCACAGAAGAAGCATTATATGAAGACCGAACAGGAGAGAAATGTGCTACCTTAGTCAACCTATCCATGGTGACCATCATGACGTCATGAAGATGAGAGGATATAGGCAAATTGACTATAAAGTCCACTGAAACGATGTGCCATTTCCATTCTTGAACAAGATGCAGCTGAAGAAGACCTGTGGGGTGCTGATGTTCTACCTTAACCCTCTGACACTCTAGACACCTCGAGACAAAATCAGCAATATCCCTCTTCATTCTGACCCAAAAATACAACTAATGGAGGTCTGTGTGCATCTTTTTGACCCCCAAATGTGTGGAATAGGGTGCTTGATGCACCTATGACATAATTAGGGTATGAAGGCCCTCTGAAGGGGGAACATAGATGCGACCCAAGTTCAGTAAGAGACCATCTGCCTCAAGGGAGTAACTAGAAAATCTACCCTCCAAGGGTCTGTCTGACTCAACCTCTAACTTTGCTTCTTGATACCAACTATCGACAGGAAGTGCTGCAAGAATCTGACCTCTCAAATCCACTCCAAGAGTGACTACTTAAAGCTCATGTCTTTGCCAACTAAGAGCATCTGCTACAACATTCTCCTTACCCTGGATATACTTCACCTTAAAATCATACTCACACAGGAACTCCATCCACTGCCTCTGCCTAGCATTTATGTTTGGCTATGTGAATATGTATTGTAAACTGTGGTGATCACTATGCAGCTCAAACTAATGCCCCAACATAAAATGCCTCCATCTCACTAAGGCATGCACGATCGTGGCTAACTCTAGATCATGCATGGCATAGTTCAACTAGTGATCCTTAAGTTTACAGGACTCATAGGCTATCACACGACTATCCTGCATCAAAATTGCTCCTAGACCCTCCAAAGATGCATCGGTACACACCACAAAGTCTCTGGTAGGGTCAATAACTACCAAAATGGGTACACTAGTCAACTACTCCTTGAGAGTCTAAAAGGTTGTTTGGTACTGCTCTGACCAAATGAACTTCTCCCCCTTCCTCTAAAGGGAAGTGATAGGGTGAGCTATCCTTGAACAACCCTACACAAATTGTCAATAATAGCCTACCAAACCCATAAAACTACAAACATTTGAAACATTAGCAGGCTCAAGCCATTCCAGGATGGCCTAGATCTTTAAGGGATCCACAGCAATACCCTCACCAAAAATAACTTGCCCCAAATCTCTCCTCTTTCTAAAAGAATTCACACTTTGCCACATTTGCATATAGCTGATTCTCTCTCAGACACTGCAAAATCTACCACAAATGTTCCTCGTGTTCCTCCATAGTCCTCAAGTAAATCAATATGTCATCCAAGAACATAAGGACAAATCTGTCAAGGTAGGTGCAGAATACACCATTCATCAGGCTCATAAACACAAACGGTGCATTTGTCAATTGAAATGGCACAATAGTGAACTCATAGTGCCCATAGCGAGTCTGAAATGTTGTCTTACGAATGTCTTCCTCAAAGATACGAAACTAATGATACCCTAACTTTAGATCAATCTTTGAAAAAACCTCATCCCCCTTAATCTAATCAAATAGACCATCAATTCGTGGCAAGATATCTGTTCTTTACAGTCACCTTATTCAACTATGGATAATCAATACACAACCAAAGGGATCCATCCTTTTTCTTTACAAAAATGATAGGTGCTTCTCAAGGGGAGACTAGGATGAATGAACCCCTTTGCTAACAACTTCTCTAGCTGCAACTGAAGCTCCTTAAGCTTCTGAGTGGTCATCTGATATGGAGCTGATGAGATAGGTTCTACTCCGGGAACAAGATCTATCCTAAAATCAATGTCATGCTTAGATGGCATCCCTAGAATCTCACTGGGAAAGATATCTGCATACTCCTTAAGGATAGAATGATCGTCAAGGGACACCTCTTGACCCTTCCCTAATCCCAAATCATTAACCATCATGACAAACAACTGGTAACCCTGAGGCATACATCTCCTTAGCTACATGGTAGAAATCATACGCAAGGAGATGGGCCTCCAAATGCCAACTACCTCTACCTTGCTGCCTGACTCATCCAAACACCAACTGACTTATGCTGACAATCTATCACTTCTCGATGAGCATCCAACCAATCCATACCCAACACTATATCATAAGATCCTAGGGGTATGATGCGGAGATCCACCGTGGTAAAGAGAGAACCAATCCTCAAACCACAACCATACATAAGGGATATTGCCACTATTCTAGCTCTAGAGGCCAATTTGACCTGCCACCTAACATCTTGCTTTACTGCCCCCAATCTACAATGCTCCACTAAAGAAGGGGAAATGAAAGAATCATAAGCACCAGAGTTAAAAAGGATGGAAATACCAATACCTTGCAACATGCCTATAGTCTCCACAACTATGCCTTGATGCTCTGCTTGGTGGTTACCAACCACTGTAAACACCCTGTGAGACCTGCCTACATCACCCATAGTTAGCTCCGAGGCTGCCGGCCTCTGACTAAATCTTGTAGTGTTCTTTTGCGGACACTGCCTAGCTAAATGGCCCTATTGGCCATAAGAGAAACATCATGTACCTCTGTCATATCCTCTACCACCTGAGGGTGCAATGGACTACTGAAAACTACCTCTGCTAACTACAGACTGTGTGCTCTGAGTTGGCTGATCAGAACGATTACACTTGTTTCACTACCAACTCTAATTTTTCCTAGAAAGAAACCTACTACCTTACAGAGACTGAGAATTCTTTGGTTTCAACTAGGAATACTACTGCGTCTACTTCTCACCCTTAGCAGGTGTATGATGGTTCCTACAAGAAACCAATGCCTAAGACTGACCACCATGAAACCTGAAGCCTGTTGGAGATGCACTACTAATCTGCACACCTGTATGACCTCCTAGAGCTATGACCAAATTCTCCTCTACCAGTTGAGCCTTCTCAACTACCACCTCCATGGTCTTCGGCTCAAAGACACAGACTCCACTGATACGGGCATTTAAACCACTAATAAAGTACCGAATCAACATGGCCTCGTCATTGCCAATACCTGCGTACTACTTGAGCTCATAGAACCTACTCTCATATAGCTCCACCGACATAGCCATCTGCCTCAACCCATGAAACTCGTTAGCACTTTACTGCCTCCAATGATTTGATAGAAAACAAACTCTAAACCTCTCCAAAAATAACTCCCAAGAAACTGTGCCAATATCCTAATGTAACTTCTGCTCCTCTAATTGCCACCATGTAGAAGCAAAACCTCTAAGGTACAAGATGACACATCTTACCTTAGTGTTACTACCATATGGATGCATGGTAAAACACCTATCCAAAACTATCAACCAAGTCTCTACCTCCAAACCGCCACTAGAACCATCAAAAGTGGGAGGACGTGCCCTCGAGAGGTCTCTCATGTGACCTACTAAGATAGCCTCCTACTCTACTGTAATCTCTCTTCTCCTAGGAGACCTATCTCTTTCCCTCTCCACCTGCGGATCAACCTCCTATCTAGGGCCTAGGTGAGCAAGGACCTCCTCAAGCAAATGATGCAACTAAGATCTCTCTAACTTCGGCTGACCTTGATTCTCTAGATTTTGACCCTTGATTTCCTAAGAACTCTCACGAGGGGAACTAGGAGGAGGGCTACTACCACCACCTCTCCCGCATCCCCTACCTTGACCCTGACCTTGACCTCGACCTCTAGGCATCTTCCTACACAATCACCACCAAAGGACAACCTCAGTTTGTTAGGCGAGGATGACAAAAGAGGGAAAAAATAAATAATCTCTAGAATCTAAGCAACTAGGACAACATAATGGGCTCATATAAAACTAGAGTACCTAGTGTTAAAACCTTGCTCTGATACTATCATGCCCACATTTCCCATGCGGTCATGACACACAACACACGTGTCATGTCCACATTTGTCATGTGGTCATGACACGAGTTACGAAAAACTTTTCTACCTATCCCTAAGAACCCCCTCGCACATGTATGCATGCTTGATGGCCATATGCATAAGGCATAAACAAGTCCACATAATTCGGGGAAGTGCATTGCCCTACGCAGTCCCTTAGGTGATGATAGCCACCTAAGGGGTATGTGACATGAAGTGTGCCACTTTTAGGGTTAGAACAATTTTAATCCTAACCCTAAGTTTCCTAAGTGAGAAGGTGATTTCGTCAGATTCGAAACCTAACCCTAACTCAGAAACAAAATGAAATCAAAATAGTAAATATAAAAAAAATGGCAAAATGGACGCATGATAAGATGGAGTGGAAAAACAAAGGTCATTAAAATGATGCAAAATTAAAACCTTAAAAACTAGGAAAATTTCGACAGCATAACGCGTCTTCAATAATTGAATTAAAAATTTTTAAAAAAAACTCCAATAAGAAATTAAGCAAAATTTAAAAATAATAATTTAACTTTAGTACAATCTAAAATTCAAATACTTTACCAAGGCCAATTAAATCATCCTTGTAATAAAATATTAAAACTCGAAATAAAATAATAAAATAATTACGTGACACCAAAATAAATTTCAAAATTGAGTCCGTTAATAAATATAATTTCAGCATTATATTTATTAACTAACTTGAAATTAATAGAGAAGGAGAAAGATTAAAAATATTTTTTCCCATAAAATAATAATACAATTGCTAGAAATAAAAAAACTATAACACGCTAGGGAATAAAATAAATATCCTAATTAAAATGACTTAAAAATAAAGGGATCACACTTCCCATTTTAACAAAAATCAACCCTTCCACCACTAAAATAAAATCTCCAAAATAAATTAAAAGAAACACAACCCTAAAATAAAACACAAATTTAAAACACTAAAGTAATCCACAAGCAAGTCAAATTTCTCCAAAAAGTCCCCAAAAAACAAAAGAGGGTGAAAAACTAGATATTTCGTGCACATGAGAAAATAAAGAAAAAGAAAATAATATAATAACCAAATCAAAAATCCTCACATCCTCCTCTTGCCCTAATTCCATTATTAAATTGGTTTTCTAATTTGAAAAGCCCTAAGTTTATTTTATTGTTTTCTTTTTTACAAGAAAACTAAAACATGTTTTATTCTTCCTCTCCTCTCCAAGTCTTGTTTTCTCCAATCTTAGTTTTATTTTCATTTTTCTTGTTTGTAGGTTCAGAGTTTTGTTGAGGAGGCCATCAAGGGGGCCATCATAGAGAGGTATATACAGTAGGGTTTTCTCTTATATATATATATATATATATATATATATATATATATATATATATATATATTTTGTTTTTTTGCAGGAGTTAAGAATTTAAACTGTGAATCCGCCGCGGCTAGCCACCATGGAAGAGGGTTTGGTGGTGGTTTAAGGGCCAGATGGAGGGTCAGTAGAGGGGAGGTCTACGAGGTTTGGAGTGAAGGGATGGTGTGGGGAGGAACCACTACAGATATAAATGCGGGGGCCGCGGAGCACAGGTAGCAGGGTAAGGAGGATAAGGGGGGTGTGGGGAGGGGGTGATGCCTCCACCCACACCTGTGGGTGTGGGTGGAGGTGTTGCCCCCTCCCCACACCCTCAATGTAAGTGCAGACTTGTGGGCGGCGGTTTGGCTGCCGCCCACAATCTTCGATTTTTTTTTTCAACCTAAAAAAAATTCTTACCACAGTACCTACGCAGCTAGGGTTTGGTCAATCACTGCAAGTTTATTACTCTTAAAACACTCTGTTTAAGTCTAATATTATCAGCTAATTTTGCCATAGTATCAATATCTATGCCCTACTGTATATATATATATACATATATATATATATACAGTCTTTTTTTTTTCTAAAACAACATTTTGTTCAAAAAAAAGGTATAAATGCATTTCTTTTCTTTTTATTTTTTGAAAAAAAATTGTAATATATATATATATATATATATATATATATATATTACAATATATTCCCTAGTGAATATATATATATTTACATATACCTATTATACTAACTTTCACAATAGCAATAACATTAAATAGGAGAGAATACTAATTTTCAGATTATAACCTATAAATAATCCAGTAGCATTTCTTTTTGAACAACATTAAATATATAGAAATACACATTTTTTTTGAAAGAGAAAGATAAGGTAGTAAGCATAATTTCACCTACATTTACAACAACTTATTTCTATAGACAGCAACTAATAATATGAAATTTCAATGTAACAAAATAGAATAATGCATTTAAATTTCTCTCTTCTTTTCTTTGCACACACTACAATATATACAACAACACACACACACACACACACACACACACACACACACAGTGTAAGGAACAATGGCAACAAATATATTTCCTCTTGCATTCCTTCTTTCACTCAAAAACTCAACAACATATAATAGTGGCAACTTCTCCTCTTTTTTTTTTAACAAAAATAATATAAGAGTACTCACATTTTATATTAATACAATAGCCAACATATTGGATAGGAAATAAACTTGTTAAAATTACAATAGGGCCTCAAGGGCCATGGCACAAACAGCCAACAAAAAATAACATTACAACCACACTAAATGGACTTCTCCAAAGCTCCATTTCTTCCAGTAAAAATTTGTAATAAAAACACAACAAAAAGAGAAAACCAAGCCACCTCAAAATGCCCTCCTCCTTAACATAGACCCGCAAGTGGGTCACCCCCAAGATAGGGAGGTAGGAAACACACGGTTGTACACACACCACAACAAGCAACACAACAACAACTCAAAATTAACCCCAAGGATAACACATAACACAACTCATAAAAATGAGTTTGATGGGGGTAGGGAATGGACCCCTCTACTCAAAGGCCACACCGAAAATATCAAAACACCAAGTCTCATGGCCTCAAGCCAAAACTTCCAAAAAACATGTCTCTAAATATCCCAAAAACTACCATGGCACTCTTGCCATCAAAATGATCTCAACACCAAGTAAAAAGCCCTCAATACTATAAGTAGCACAAATATGGGGGTGACCTTGAGGAGGTTCACTTTCCCCTACCCCAAACAAGTTGAGCCTTACCTCCAAATGGAGGTGCTCTCACCAAACTCCCAACCCACATAAAAATGAAAACAACCAAACAACAAAATCCACAACACCACATAATAAAATAAGCAAGGATAATGAACAAGACATGGAGCTTACCTTCAAAAGCCCTACTAATAGAAGTACGCTTGGTGAAGAGCTCCAAGCTTCTCCAAATCTTCCAATCTCCACCAATCTCTCTAACTCCCCAAAAGATACTCAAAATAGAAAGAAATCTCTAAAAAAGCAAGAACCCCACACTCCTCAACAAGAAGAGGTAATATAGACCTTCTAATTTGGCCTTTAGGAATGAGAAGGTGACACTTGTCACCTTCTCCTTCCTCCTCTTATTCCACTTGCAAGGGGAGAGGAAATGTGAGGGTGACAAGTGTCATCCTCCAATTCCATCTCAATCCTCACCTTATCCACTTGTGTTCTCACACATGTGTGAGAGAACAAGTGGTGAGGTGGCAATCCTCTTCAAGACTCCATGAGGATAAGGGATGTCATATGGAATCCTCTTATTCTCCAAGAGAGGCATCTCCCTCCAAGATGCTCTCACACGTGTGTGAGAGCATTGGAGGAAGATCCCACACACTTGGGAGTCTTGGAGACCTCCCAAGTCTTCTTAGTGAAGGGATTCCCAAACTTTGGGAAGGGAGATGAGTCTTTCCCAAAGCATGACTCATCTCCCACCCTTATTCATTTCAAAATTCGTCACTTTGACTAAACCTCAATTTAGAGTGACCAAAAGTGAGTTATCTCAAGGTTTAGTTAGTTAAAATTGACCCTAGACCCATGGGTAACCACCTAGGGTAAGTTTTGGGACACTAAGGTTCACCTAAGGAGTCATAAATCCACTTTAAATAGCTTCAAAAATAAAAACAATACCAAGTGGTATAAGTCAATAAAAATTATACAACCCATGATATAATTAATTTAAACAAAGGGTACTAGGCCAAAATGATAAAATAACCAAGGACATAAACAACACTCAAATCAAACGTGATCCTCATCCCTCTTGGGAATGGATCGGTTTCACAGGGAATAACATAAGTGTGAATACTACCTCCAATTTCCCATGGCCTGGGAATATAATCTTGCACATCTAGATCAAGTGTCAATTATATCATGAATAATGATAGCCAAAGCAATTGGAATTAAATTCATGCCATTGAATATAATCATTAATCATCTATAACATAATTCTAGATTAAACTGCATTTTCTATCTAATGTCACATAGTCATCATCACATAAAGAACTAGAAGTCACATCACAAAACATCATCTAATATATCTCGTATGTCTAGTCTTAACATAGCATCAAAATATGATCAAATCGAATCACCATATGTCTAATTAGTGTCATATCAAAATCAGGAGTTGTAATCAAATCTACATAATTGAACCATAGTCTCTAAAAGTATGATAATGTCATTAACTGAAATAAAAAATGATCAAAATAAGTAAGAAAAAATAACTGGCCTCACATCCTCCCCTCTAAGACTAAACTTCCTCCTAGAAGTCATAAAAAAGCTAAGGATAGAGTGCCCTCGAACTAGCTGCATCCTCCCAAGTTATTGTGACCTCATCATAACGATCCCATTGGACCCTAACCTGGTCCAGCTCTCGACCTCGAAGGCCCAGCGTCTGACAAGCCAATATGCAAATTGGCTCCAAAGCCAACTGCTTGTCTGCCTCTACCTATAGAGCACTCCAATCCAATACATGAGATAAATCAGATATATATCGCTTCAATACAGAAATATGAAAGACATCGTGGATACGTGATAGGCTAGGTGGCAATGCTAGATGAGAGGCAATAGTTTCTATCCGCTCCAAGATCTCAAAAGGTCCTACAAATTGTGGTGCAAGATTAGAGCCCTTTCCATAATGGATTGGACTCTTGTGTGGCCGCACTCTAAGGAAAACCCTGTCACCCACTGAGAAGCTCCGATCATTTCTCTTATCATTGACATACTTCTTTTGTCTATCATGTGCCTCTTGAAGTCTTTGCCTAATCAGTGTGACCTATTTCTCCATATCCTAAACTAACTCTAGACCAATGGCAACCCTGTCCTCTATCTAATCCCAACTCAATGGTGTCCTGCATGGTCTGCCATTTAACGCCTGAAAAGGAGGCATACCCAGCGAGCTGTGATGCCCATTATTGTAGGCAAACTCAATCAGATATAGATACTCCTCCCATCTAGACTGATGGTCCATAACATACATATGAAGCATGTCCTCGAACACCTAATTCACCTGCTCTATCTGCCCATCTGTCTCAGGATGATAAGCAGAGCTAAATTTGAGCTAAGTGCCCAATGCCTGCTGCAAAGCTCTCCAAAAGGATGAAGTGAACACTGAATCCCTGTCAGAAATGATGCGGCGAGGTACTCCATGTAGTCTCACAATATCATCTAAGAATACTCTTGCCACTACTGGAGCATTGTACATCATGCATATAGGTGAGAAATGCGCCACCTTGGTCAACTTGTCGACTGTCACCATGATGGCATCATGGTGATGCGAAGACATAGGAAGACCAACAATGAAGTCCATGGAAATGGTGTCCCATTTCCACTCAGGTATCTCGTGAGGGTATAAAAGACCCGCTAGATGCTAATGCTTGGCCTTGACCCTCTGGCACTCAAGGCATTGAGTAACAAACTCTGTAATATCTCATCTCATACCAGCCCAATCATACAACTGTCGTAGGTCGGCATGTATCTTCTTCACCCTCGGATGTCCCACATATGGTACTTTGTGAGCCTTTGATAACACTACAGTATGTAGGTCACCTATGCGGGGTACATAGATATGCTGTCGATGACGAAGTAACCCATCTACCTCAAGTGAATACCCTACAAACTTGCCCACAAGGACCCTCTGTGAACTGATCTCCTGCTGCACCTCAAGAAACCACTCATCCTTAGGCAGATGTTGAATAATGTGTCCTCTCAAGTCCACACTCAGAGTTAAGGTCAAGAGCTCGTGGCACCTCCGACTCAATATGTCAGCAACCACATTCTCCTTCCCTTTGATGTAGTGGACATCAAAGTCATATTCACAAAGAAACTCCATCCAACGCCATTGACAGGCATTTAGATTCAACTGTGTAAATATATACTAAAGACTGTGGTGATCTGAATGAAGCTCAAAGTGATGACCCAATAAGAAATGTCTCCAATGAACTAGAGCATGAACCATTGCCGCTAACTCCAAGTCGTGAGTGGGGTAGTTCAGCTCATGGGCCTTGAGATTTCATGACTCATACGTGATTGCTCTACCACCCTGCATAAGTATGGCTCCCAAACCCTCAACTGATGCATCCGTGCAAACCATAAAATCTACTGTAGGATCAAGAACTGCTAAAATGGGAGCACTAGTAAGATGCTCCTTGAGGACCCCAAAGGCCCTCTCACACTGCTTAGTCCATAGGAAACTCTTCCCTTTCCACTGAAGGGAAGTGATGGGGTGCGTTATCCGAGAAAAACCCTAAAAAAATCTATGGTAATAACCGGCTAACTCCATAAAACTCCTGACCTCTATCACACTGGTGAGTGCTGGCCAATCTCTGATAGCCCTGATCTTCAATGGATCTACTGAGATTCCATCGCCAGATAGGATATGCCCTAGATACTGTACCTCTGTCCTGAAAAATACACACTTCGCCAAGTTCCCATAAAGATTCTACTCCCTCAAACACTATAGAACCTGACGTAGGTGCTCCTCATGCTCCTCATTGGTCTGTGAATAGATCAAAATATCATCAAGGAAAATAATCACAAACCAATCCAAGTAAGTATGGAACACCCCGTTCATGAGACTCATGAACACTGCAGGGGCGTTCGTCAAACCGAAGGGGACCACAGTGAACTCATAGTGGCCATATCGAGTCCAAAAGGCGGTCTTATGGATGTCTACCTCTGTGATACGTAAGTGATGGTAACTGGACTTCAAGTCAATCTTAGAGAACACCCTGGCTCCCTGCATCTGATCGAAGAGATCATCAATCTTGGGCAGAAGATAATGGTTCTTCACCGTCACCTTATTCAACTGCCTATAATCCATGCATAATCAAAGAGACCCATCCTTCTTCTTCACAAAGATGACAAGAGTGCCCCAAGGTGAAACGCTCAGTCGGATGTTCTCCTTCTTGAGCAAGTCCTCAAGCTGTAACTTGAGCTCTGTGAACTCATGAGTAGTCATCCTATAGGGTGCACGAGACACTGGCTCGGCACCCGGCACTAAGTCAATATGAAAGTCTACCTCACGACGGGGTGGCATCCCCAATAACTCTACTGGAAACACATCGGCAAACTCTCTCATGATGGGATGATCATCCAAAGATGCCTCAGGCTCGTCATCTGATCTGTCACTCACTGTGATAGAGAACATATGGCATCCCTTCCGCATGCAATGCTTAAGATGTTGAGTGGATATCATATGCACTTTTGTGGGCTTATACATGCCTACTATCTCAACTGATGTACCATGATCGTCTAAGCAACTAATCACCTTTCGGCAATAATCTAGATTGGCTTGATGAGCCACAAGCCAGTCTATACCCAAAACCACATTGTCAGATCCTAATGTCATAACTCTAAGGTCACATACTGTGGCAAAGGGTCCCAAAGAAATCTCACAGTCATGGACTAAGGCATCTACTGTCATCTTGGCCCCTGAGGCCAACTCAACCACCCACCTATCACCCTGCCTAGAAGCCACCAGCCTGCAATGCTCCACTAACGATGGAGATATGAAAGAGTCAGTAGCACTAGAGTCAAAGAGAATAGAAATGGGGACACCCCTTATCATACCTAATGTCTCAATCACTGATGCCTAAAAATCAGCTTAGAGGTTATCAACCGCTGCGAACCTATAGTGGGACCTACCCACATCTCCAACCGTCTACTCTGATCCTCTTGTACGAGGCTGCTCCCTACTGTAAAGCCCTATAGATACTCTCTGGCTAGATGTCCTACTCCACCACACACATAACATGGGCCCCTAGCATGTAACTATCCAGTCTGAGTCCTACTCGACTGCTGCTGTCCTGATCTACCTGTGGACCCCTGTGAACCCCTATATGACTACTGCAACCTCGCGGGTCCCACAGGTGGTCCCTACTACCTTTGATCTCTATGTGGGCCCTATTGCTGCTAACCTCTATTATGCCCCCAATGTGCCCTCTACTATGTCCTAGCTCTTTGTTGCTGCTGTGGCTGCTGCTACTGTGGGGGCCTAGGAGGTAAGGATGTAGAACTAAATCCTCCTCTCTAAGGTGGCAGTGGTGGTCTACAGTAACTCTGTTGATGCTGCTGCTACCCATGATCCTGAAACTAAGGGCATGAACTCTTCCCTCGTCCTTGTATCTCCTCATCTATGTAAGCCTTCTTGGTAGCATCACTCAATGTCTAGGGGTCTGCCATGTGTACAGGCCCTGCTATGCTATGGTTCAATCCTCTGATAAACTTATGAACTAGGAGTTTCTCATCATGGAGATACTCCACATATCGAGACAACTCGGTAAATCTATCCTCATACTGAGCAACGGTAAGTCCTCTCTACTGAAGGTCATGAAAATTGTCTATGCGACGCTGATGAAGGGGGTAAATCATAAAACAGACAATAATAGAAATTGAACACAGAGAATAGAACTTTCTTTTATTAATCTGGGAACTCATTACATTGTAGAAGCTTAATTACAATCAGAGGAATCAGTCCTCTATAGGCTGCAACACACTACAGCTACCATCACTAGGCTCTGGAATCTTCCACCTTCTATAACCCCCAAATCAGCTAGGGTTTCTATTTTCCAGCCTATTCTTGACTTTACACTTGCCCCCTTAACTCCGCTACCGCCCAGGGTTCCCAAAAATGGTTATTAATAGCCTTTTTGGCGGCCAACAACCTAATTTCAAATTTTGCATCTCCCTCCAAAAATATGTCAACTTCCGGGAGCCATAACTTTTGATCCGGGACTCCGATTGATGAATTGTTTTATGCGTCATAAAGCTTGAGGATTGCTCTATGTGCTAAGAACTAGCTTTGCCTATTTTGGCCATTTTTGGGCCTGTACGGGGCTGTTTAGTGCCTCAAACCTGAGTTTGAATAATTTTCAGGCATTTTTCAGGAAATGAAAACTTTAATATCTTTCAGCTCGTAAATGATCTTCATGTGATTCCTTCGCCAAAGGTCTTATATTTCCATTATGTAACTTCCTATAAATTTTGACTTCATTCTGTGCCCAAATGCAAACTTTCTAAAAATAGCAGTTTACTATTTTTAGCAGTTTGGGAAAACTGAAAGTTCTACATTATTATTTAGGTGATTATGGAACCAAAAACACTAATTATGGAAAGAAATGAAAACAACTACAATGATTTTAAATTAACTTCTTTTTGGGTGATGCAAGATTGCCCTTACACCACTGGATGCTCCTGTATCAGACACCCAGGGTAATTTGAGAAGTGACCCTGTCACGTCTCATGTGTTTGTGTGAGGAAAACCCAAATGGTCAACATCTGCCTTAGACAACCAAGAAGAATCTTCAACAGGCCTTCCTTTCCATTTTACCAGATATTCTTCATATTGCTTATTCCGAGTACTTCTTCCCACATGGCCATCCAAGATCTCTTCTATCTCCTCTGTTGAAGTAGATGCCAGAATACTCCACTGTTCTTCTGTTGGTCCATCCTCTGTTCCACCTTCATGATATTCTGATAAATTAGCAATGTTGAAAACAGGGGAAATATTGATCCCACTCGGTAGCTCTACCTCATATACATTTCCTGAATCATGTTTCTTCAAAATTTTGCATGGTCCAAATTTTTTCATTTTCAACTTATTGTATGTTCCAATTGGGAACCTTTCTTTTCTCAAGTGAACCATGACTTCATCTCCTACCTGGAATTCCTTATATCTCCTCTTTTGATCTACCTTAGCCTTGTACTGAATATTCATTTTATTAATGTGCTTTCTCACCTCTTCATGCAAATTCTTCAGATGTTCTGCAAAGTCTTCAGCTTTAGCACTTGTCTTTTCTTCGTTGTCCAGCTTCCTTAACTTAGAAGTATTTCTTGGACTATTGCCATATACAATATGGAATGGTGATTTACCAGTACTCCTATTGATAGAATTGTTGTAAGCAAATTCTGCTTGTGGTAAAATCAAGTCCCATCCCTTAGGCTTATCTCCTACTAAGCATCGTAGTAGGTTACCCAAACTCCTATTCACCACTTTAGTTTGTCCATCAGTCTGTGGATGGTGTACAGAACTAAACTTCAAATCTGTCTTCAACTTCTTCCACAATGTCCTCCAGAAATAACCAACAAACTTGGTATCTCGATCTGAAACTATGCTCTTTGGTAGACCATGTAGTCTCATCACTTCCCTGAAAAATAACTCTACAATATGAACAGCATCATTAGTCTTCTTACAAGGAATAAAATGTGCCATCTTTGAGAATCTATCCACCACCACAAAAATAGAATCATGCCCTCTCTGTGTCCTTGGTAAACCAAGAACAAAATACATACTAATATCATCCCATGGCTTCTCTGGTACAGGTAATGGTTGATGCAATCCTATATTTTGACTTGTTCCTTTTGCCATCTGACATACTCTCCAACTCTGCACAAACTTCCTCACGTCTTGCTGCAACTGTGGCCAATAATAATTTTCACCAACAATAGAAATGGTCTTATCTCGACCAAAGTGTCCAGCCAATCCTCCACTATGCTTCTCCTTAATCAGGTTCTCTCTCATGGAACTCCTCGGAATGCACAACTGGCTTCCTCTAAACAACATGCCATCTTAGATTATGAAATCCAACCATTTTGTCCTATCCAAAGTAATAGGCTCCAGACAAGCTTTCCAAGCCTCTGCAAAATCTGGATCTTTAGGATACAAACTTTTGAGCTCATCGAACCCAACAACCTCTATCTTCATTTCTGTCAACAAATTTTGCCTTCTGCTCAAGGCATCTGCAACTCTGTTGGACTTCCCACTCCTGTGCTTCAAAACAAAGGTATAACTCTGCAAAAACTCAACCCATTTTAAGTGCCTTTGGTTCAACTTCCCTTGACTATTAAGATACTGCAAAGCCTGATGATCAGTATATAAAACAAACTCTTTTGGCAACAAATAATGTCTCCATTTCTTCAAAGCCTAAACTATTTCATAAAATTCCTAATCATAAACAGAATACTTTTTCTTGGCATCATTAAGCTTCTCACTAAAATAGGCAATGGGCTTACCTTCTTGGCTCAAAACAGCTCCTATATAACTACCACTAACATCACAATCTACCTGAAATACCTTATTGAAATCAGAAAGTGCCAAAACAGGTTGTTCTACAACTTTTTGCTTCAATGTATCAAAACTCTTGTCTGCTCCTTTAGTCCATCTAAACTCTTTTCTATCCCCTCTCATTGTCTCAGTGAGGGGTGCACAAATGCTACTAAAATTCCTAATAAACTTCCTGTAAAAACTTGCCAAACCATGAAAAGATCTTACCTCCATTGCACTCCTTGGTGTAGGCCATTCAATGATAGCCCTTACCTTTTCTGGGTCCATCTTAAGACCTTCCTCTGAGACAACAAATCTCAAGTATACCGACTCTTTCTTTGCAAAACTACATTTCTTCAGATTAATCAGCTTCTCCTCCCTCAGCTTCTCTAGAACTCTTCTGATATGCATCAAATGCTCATCCCAAGTCTTACTGAAAATCAAAATATCATCCAAAAAAATAATAACAAAACTTCCCAAAAATTCTTTTAGTACCTCGTTCATGAGCCACATGAATGTGCTCGGTGCATTGGTTAGCCCAAATGGCATGACTAACCACTCATACAAACCTTCCTTTGTCTTGAAGGCTGTCTTCCATTCGTCTCCTTCTCTGATACGGATCTGGTGATATCCATTCTTTAGGTCAATTCTCGTGAAGTACTTGGCTCCACTCAAACAATCCATTATGTCATCCATTCTTGGCAATGGAAATCTATACTTGATCATTATCTTATTGATGGCTCGAGAGTCTGAACACATCCTCCATTCTCCATCTTTCTTTGGTGCTAGTACTATAGGTACTGCACATGGACTTATGCTCTCCCTTATCAGTCCCTTCCTCAACAACTCCTGAACTTGTTTGTTCAGCTCTTCATTCTCTGCAGGGGTCATTCTGTGGGCTGCCTTGTTTGGCAAACTGGCTCCTGGTATCAAATCCATTTGATGACTTATCTTCCTTACTAGTGGTAAACCTTCTGGTACATTATCAGAGATAATGTCCTGGAACTCTTCCAACATGTCTGAAACTTCTGCTGGTACATCTTCACAATTCTCTTGACTAATCTTGGGAATCAATGCAAAGCAATGATGCTCATGCTTCATTCCCTCCAAAAACTTTCTACCATCTACCAAGCAAATTCTGGCAGTGCTACATACCTTTTCTTCCACCTCCTTCAAGGGCTTCAACTTATGACGAACTCCATCCTTTGTTAGGGAATATGTGTTTGCACGGCCATTATGGACAGCACTTCTATCATACTGCCACAACCTCACCAATAACATATGACATGCATCCATCGGTATGATGTCACACAGCACCTCATCGTGGTAGTCTCCAATCTTGAACTTCACTAAACACTGTTCATTGACCAAAGCTCTATGGTCCTTCTGCAACCATGCAATCCTGTATGGATGTGGATGCTTTCTTCTTGTCAACTTCAACTTGTCAACCATCTCCTCTTAAACAAGATTATCAGTGCTTCCACTGTCAATAATAATATCACAACACTTACCTTCACATTTGCACCTTGTGCGGAATAAACTCTTCATCTGATTGGGTTCTTTCTCCTCATTCAACAAAGTTCTTCTGACAACTAGGGTTTCTCCCCTTTCTGCATCTTCAGAGTGCTCAGACTGTGCATCTTCATCCACATGTGCAACTATGCATTACCTTCAGGTCTTCTATTCATCCTTCCTTGATGTTGCGGACACTCGTATGCTCGATGCCCTTCTTCTCCACATTGGAAATAGGTTCCTCTGAAACCTCCTCTTCCAGGTCCTTGCCTAGGTTTGCCTCTTCCTCTTCCTCTTTGCTCACCATTGTTTTGGTCACGAGGGCAGTAGGTATTATCACCTCTCTGATTTCGACTAGTATCAGCTTCTTCACTTTTCTTTGCATCTTCATTTCGGCCCCCATAGGGTCTTCCACCAGTCCTTCTGCCTTGACCTCTTCCCCTTTGCTTGTTGTTAAATCTTTTATTCAGCTTCTCTTCCACCTTCAGGGAAAACTGGTACGCATCTTCTATGGTGGTCATTCTTACTAGGCTCAACTCCTCTTGAATACTCAGCCTCAACCCATTAATGTAATGGGCTACCTTCTCCTTGTTGGGCTCTGCATGGCCTATCCTGATAGTAATTTTATAAAACTCTTCTGTATACTCCTTAACAGACTTGTTACCTTGCTTTAGTCCTTGTAGCTTCTTTAGCAACTCCATCTCATAGTCCATAGGAATGAACTGCTTCTTCAGTTTCTCCACCATCTGATCCCATCTGGTGATCTTTCCTTTTCCTCTTCTATTCCTTTCTAATTGGACCTCCTTCCACCAAATATTGGCATGGCCCTTCAACTTTGTTTTTGCAAACTTAACCCGATCTGGGTCCTCCACATCTTCATACTCAAAATACTCTTCCATGTCATTGATCCAATCAATAAGCTATTCTGGATTCAAATCTCCAGAATATGTAGAAACTTCGATCCTGGGCCTCTTTTCGATCTTCAAAATGGCCCTCAACAACCTAACTTCTGCAGCATCTCCGGTGGCTTCTTGTTCTTCCTCAGATAGCTCTTCTTCAACTTCATCTTCACTTTCTTCTCTTACCCTCAGCTCAAACCCTCTTCGTAGCTCCTCTTGCAATGCATCGATTTGTTTTTGTAGGGCTCTAAAGCATTCCTCCCAACATGATTTCTTCATGGAGGCATCTTGGTCTCCATAGCAAACCCACAACCTTAGGTCCTGGTGCAAACTACCTCACGGTCGGTGATCTGTCTACACACTCAGGAACCCTTGCTCTGATACCACTTGATGAAGGGGGTAAATCATAAAACACACAATAATAGAAATTGAACACAAAGAATAGAACTTTATTTTATTGATCTGGGTAACTCATTACATTACAGAAGCTTAATTACAATCAGAGGAATCAGTCCTCTACAGGCTGCAACACACTACAGCTACCATCACCAGGCTCTAGAATCTTCCACCTTCTGTAACCCCCAAATCAGCTAGGGTTTCTGTTTTCCTACCTATTCTTGACTTTACACTTGTCCCCTTAACTCCGCTACCGCCCAGGGTTCCCAAAAATGGTTATTAATAGCCTTTTTGGCGGCCAACAACCTAATTTCAAATTTTGCATCTCCCTCCAAAAATAGGTCAACTTCCGGGAGCCATAACTTTTGATCTGGGACTCCGATTGACTAACCGTTTTATGTGTCAGAAAGCTCGCAAAGTGCTCTACATGCTATAAACTAGCTCTGATAGTTCTGGCCATTTTTGGGCCCGTACGGGGCCATTTAGTGCCTCAAACCTGAGTTTGAATAATTTTCAAGCATTTTTAGGAAACAAAAACTTTAATATCTTTCAGCTCATAAATGATCTTGATGTGATTCCTTCGCCAAAGGTCTTATATTTCCATTATGTAACTTCCTATAAATTTTGACTTCATTCCGTGCCCAAATGCAAACTTTCTAAAAATAGTAGTTTACTATTTTTAGCAGTTTGGGAAAACTAAAAGTTCTACATTATTATTCAGGCGATTATGGAACCAAAAACACTAATTATGGAAAGAAATGAAAACAACTACAATGATTTTGAATTAACTTCTTTTTGGGTGATGCAAGATTGCCCTTACACCATTGGATGCTCCTGCATCAGACGCTGTCTATAGTGATCTGATAAGTATCGCGCATTGAAGCGCTCAATGAAGGTCTCCCATGTGAGTGTGTCCAATGATAGATGGCACTTGCACTCCTTAGTGTGCCAGCAGGTAGCTGTTGTATCTCACAATAGGTGGACTACCACATGAGCCTTCATGTTGCCCTCGTAAGGATGCAATGCGAAGCATCTATCTAAGCTAATGAGCCAGGCCTCTGCCTCAACTCCCTCTATAGTCCCGACGAAAGTAGGAGGGTTCAATCTCAAGAAATCCCATCAGCATAATAATCATAAGGCCTGTGAACAATATGCTCCACTCGCACTACCTCCTCATGCCTAGCATGATGTGGAGGGCTCCTGCTACGGGCCCTGTCGGTCGATCCAACCTCCTCTGCTGTTGTATCTGGCACCTCAACATATGGCTCCACACATGGTGCCTCTCGCAGCTCAACGCGGGGCTCCACACATGGCTCGACATGTGACTCTGCTCGTGGCTCTACGCATGGCTCCTCTTGCAGATCACCATGGGGCTCAACACGTAGCTTTATGCGCAGCTCAACTACTACCGGTGGAAGCCTATCTAACACTGCTTGTAGTGCCTATAATATATGTGGCCCAATATCTGGTAGGGCCGGTGGTGCCTGACCCTCAGCTGAAGAATCACTGTGCACCTCGGCGGACGCAGTGTGGCGAGACTGCGCTCGCCGAACTCATTGGGGAGGCATCCTACAAAAACAAGGTAACCACAAATTAATCAAAGTTGCAGAAATAATAATGTGTCCTAACAAGCCCAGTGTTTACACTTGGGCTCTGATACCAAATGTCATGCCCACATTTTCCATGCGGTCACGACACACAACACATGTGTCATGTCCACATTTGTCATCTGGTCATGACATGAGTCACGAAAAACTTTTTTACCTATCCCTAAGAACCCCCTCACACGCATTTGCGTGCTCGGTGGCCATACGCATAAGGCGTAAACAATTCCACATAATTTGAGGAAGTGCGTTGCCCTACGTAGTCCCCTACGTGATGATAGCTGCCTAGGGGGTATGCGACATGAAGCGTGCCACTTTTAGGGTTAGAATGATTTTAATCCTAACCCTAAGTTTCCTAGGTGAAAAGGTGATTTCGTCAGATTCAAAACCTAACCCTAACTCAGAAACAAAATGAAATCGAAATAGTAAATATAAAAAAAATGGTGAAATGGATGCATGATAAGATGGAGTGGAAAAACAAATGTCATTAAAATGATGTAAAATTAGAACCCTAAAATCTAGGAAAATTTCGACAGCATAACGCGTCTTCAATAATCGAATTAAAAATTTTAAAATAAAACTCCAATAAGAAATTAAGCAAAATTTAAAACTAATAATTTAACTTAAGTATAATCTAAAATTCAAATACTTTACCAAGGCCAATTAAATCGTCCTTGTAATAAATTATTAAAACTCGAAATAAAATAATAAAATAATTACATGACACCAAAATAAATTTTAAAATTCAGTCCGTTAATAAATATAATTTCGGCATTATATTTATTAACTAACTCAAAATTAATAGAGAAGGAGAAAGATTAAAAATACTCTTTCCCATAAAATAATAATAAAATTGCTAGAAATAAAATAACTATAATGCGCTAGGGAATAAAATAAATATCCCAATTAATATGAGTTAAAAACAAAGGGATCACACTTCCCATTTTAACAAAAATCAACCCTTCCACCACTAAAATAAAATCTCCAAAATAAATTAAAAGAAACACAACCCCAAAATAAAACACAAATTTAAAACACTAAAGTAACCCACAAGCAAGTCAAATTTCTCCAAAAAGTCCCAAAAAACAAAAGAGGGGGAAAAACTAGATATTCCGTGCACATGAGAAAATAAAGAAAAAGAAAATAATCTAATAACCAAATAAAAAATCCTCACATCCTCCTCTTGCCCTAATTCCATTATTAAATTGGTTTTCTAATTTGAAAAGCCCTAAGTTTATTTTATTATTTTCTTTTTGACAAGAAAACCCTAACATGTTTTATTCTTCCTCTCCTCTCCAAGTCTTGTTTTCTTCAATCTTAGTTTTCTTTTCATGTTTTCTTGTTTACAGGTTGAGAGTTTTGTTGAGGAGGCCATCAAGGGGGCTGTCACGGAGAGGTATATACAGTAGGGTTTTCTCTTTATATATATATATATATATATATATATATATATATATATATAGTATGGATCTCTTTTTTGTTTAATGAAAAAAATATACATAGTGATATATATATATATGTCTTTATTTTGTTTTTTTGCAGGAGTTAAGAATTTAAACTGTGAATCCACCACAGCTGGCCACCATGGAAGAGGTTTTGGTGGCGGTTTAAGGGCCAGATGGAGGGTCGGTGGAGGGGAGGTTTATGGGGTTTGGAGTGAAGGGATTGTGTGGGGAGGAACTGTTGCAGAGATAAACACGGGGGCTGCAGAGCATAGGCAGTAGGGTAAGGAGGATAAGGGGGTATGGGGAGGGGGCGACACCTCCACCCACACCCACGGGTGTGGGTGGAGGCATCGCCCCCTTCCCACACCCTCAGTGTAAGCGCAGATCTGTGGGCGGCGGTTTGGCCACCTCCTGTAGTCTTTGATTTTTTTAACCTAAAACAAATTCTTACCACAATCCCTACACAGCTAGGGTTTGGTCAATCACTGCAAGTTTATTACTCTTAAAACACTCTGTTTAAATCTAATATTATCAGTTGATTTTGCCATAGTATCAGTATGTATGCCCTGCTATATATATATATATAGTGACAAAAAAAATAGCAAGATAAGATAGCCAAATCTATTTAAGTATAAATATATATGTATATATATATTCCCCAATGAATATATATATATATATATATATATATATATATATATATATATATATATATATATATACATATTTACATATACATATTTACATATACATATTATACTAACTTTCACAATAACAATAACTTTAAATAGAAGAGAATACTAATTTTCAGATTAAAACCTATAAATAATCCAGTAGCATTTCTTTTTGAACAACATTAAATATACAAAAATACACTTTTTTTTTTTGAAAGAGAAAAATAAGGTAGTAACCATAATTTCACCTACATTCACAACAACTTATTTCTATAGACAACAACTAATAATATGAAATTTCAATGTAACAAAACAGAATAATACATTTAAATTTCTCTCTTCTTTTCTTTGCACACACTACAATATATACAGCAACATATATATATATATATATATATATAGCAACTAATAATATGAAATTTCAATGTAACAAAACAAAATAATACATTTAAATTTCTCTCTCTTCTTTTCTTTACACACACTACAATATATACAGCAACATATATATATATATATATATATATATATATATATATATATATATATATATATATATATATTGTAAGGAACAATGGCAGCAAATATATTTCCTCTTGCATTCCTTCTTTCACTCAAAAACTCAACAACATATAATAGTGGCAACTTCTCCCCTTTTTTTTTAACAAGAAAAACTATAAGAGTACTCACATTTTATATTCATACAAGAGACAACATATTGGGTAGGAAATAAACTTGTTAAAATTACAATAGGGCCTCAAGGGCCATGGCACAAATAACCAACAAAAAATAACATTACAACCACACTAAATAGACTTCTCCAAAGCTCCATTTCTTCCACTAAAAACTTTAAATAAAAACACAAAAAAAGGGGAAACCAAGCCACTTCAAAATGCCCTCCTCCCTATCGTAGACCCATAAGTGGGTCATGCCTGAGCTAGGGAGGTAGAAAACACACGGTTGCACACACACCACAATAAGCAACACAACAACAACTCAAAATTAACCCCAAGGATAACACATAATAAAACTCATAAAAATGAGTTTGATGGGGGTAGGGAATGGACCCCTCTACTCAAAGGCCACACCAAAAATATCAAAACACCAAGTCTCATGGCCTCAAGCCAAAACTTCCAAAAAACACATGTCTCCAAATATCTCCAAAAATGCCATGGCACTCTTGCCATCAAAATGATCTCAACACCAAGTAAAAAGCCCTCAAGACTATAAGTAGCACAAATATGTGGGTGACCTCGAGGAGGTTCACTTTCCCCTACCACAAACAAGTTGAGCCTTACCTCCAAATGGAGTGCTCGCACCAAACTCCCAACCCACATAAAAATGAAAACAACCAAACAACAAAATCCACAACACCACATAATAAAATAAGCAAGGGTAATGAACAAGTCATGGAGCTTACCTTCAAATGCCTTAATAATGGAAGCACACTTGGTGAAGAGCTCCAAGCTTCTCCAAATCTTCCAATCTCCACCAATCTCTCTAACTCCCCAAGAGATACTCAAAATAGAAAGAAATCTCCAAAAATGTGAGAACCCCACACTCCTCAACAAGAGGAGGTAATATAGGCCTTCTAATTTGGCCTTGAGGAATGAGAAGGTGACACTTGTCACCTTCTCCTTCCTCCTCCTATGCCACTTGCAAGGCAAGAGGAAGTGTGAGGGTGACAAGTGTCATCCTCCAATTCCATCTCAATCCTCACCTTATCCACTTGTGCTCTCACACATGTGTGAGAGAACAAGTGGTGAGGTGGCAATCCCCTTCAAGCCTCCATGAGGATAAGGGATGCCATATGGCATCCTCTTATTCTCCAAGAGAGCCATCTCCCTCCAAGATGCTCTCACACATGTGTGAGAGCCTTGGAGGAAGATCCCACACACTTGGGAGTCTTGGAGACCTCCCAAGTCTTCTTAGTGAAGGGATTCCCAAACTTTGGGAAGGGAGATGAGTCTTTCTCAAAGCATGACTCATCTCCCAACCTTATCCATTTCAAAATTCGTCACTTTGACTAAACCCCAGTTTAGAGTGACCAAAAGTGAGTTATCCCAAGGTTTAGTTAGTCAAAATTGACCCTAGACCCATAGGTAACCACCTAGGGTAAGTTCTGGGACACTAAGGTTCACCTAGGGAGTCATAAATCCACGTTAAATGGCCTCAAAAATAAAAACAATACCAAGTGGTATAAGTCAATAAAAATTATACAACACATGATATAATTAATTTAAACAAAGGGTACTAGGCCAAAATGATAAAATAACCAAGGACATAAACAACACTCAAATCAAACATGATACTCATCCCTTTTGGGAATGGATCAGTTTCATAGGGAATAACATAAGTGTGAATACTACCTCCAATTTCTTGTGGCCTGGGAATATAATCCTGCACATCTAGATCAAGTGTCAATCATATCATGAATAATCATAGCCGAAGCAATTGGAAATTGGTTTTTGCCAACCATGCCTTCTCAACCCATCCTTAGTCTAAACGAGCACTACAGACATAGGTGAGGAATCGAATTATCTTGTTTAATATGGAATCTACCCTTTTCCCCCTAATGCATTTTAGGTTATCTCTAGATTAAGAAACTCTCAAATAGGTTACCCTGGACACTACTTTGGGTTTCAGCCCCCATTGAGAGCCACTCCCCCTACTTGCAACTAGAAGACTCTACACATCAAGCAAAGCATTTACCATTATAATGTCAAGTATACATATACAGTGCATGGCTTGACCTTCTTGCAACTAAACATAATCTCAAGAACCAATGTACAAATCATTGCCCAAAACTTCCAAGTGATGCAATTACAACAACCATAAACAAAATACTTCCTCTTTTATGGTTACCAAGGTCTCCCCATTATCAAAATCCAACACAATATTTAATACAATTTTAATACAAATAACAAACAAACAATACATCCATGAAGGATATCATTACCACAACTCATGAAATTCATTAACTCAATCACTAATACACTTGATCACCCATTTATCGAAAATAACAATTAACCCAGTAACTAATTACATGATAATTTTATAATATAACTATTAAATAATTATAAGAGCATTCATTAATTAACACCATAAAAATCTAATTTATTTACCCAAGCAAGTCTTTTAATTATTTTAATATATTTATAAATAGACCATTTTCTTTCTTCTCCTTACTTTATTTTTCCACATCCATTTATTTATGCAAATCATTTAATGACCTCGATATAGGTAAATCATTTAACCCTACCTATCTATCTATTTTCTTACTTGCATAATCAGCTATTAAACAAATAACAAAAGTAAATTCTTTTACTACAGTCATTATTCATATATATATATATATATATAGAGACACACACACAAAAGTAATTACCGTGGTATTCAATCATTGCAATGATTTATTCTATGAAGATCTCAAAATGCCTTATGTATGATAATGTTACTATGTATATATATTTATTTGGAATTTTGATTAATGTCCATCTGAATACCATGCATTACCTCTGAGGGTTCAATTATATTTAAAATAATTTAACTCTAGTATGTTGTTATACGAAATCTATATAAATATAAATATAAATTTCGTATAACAACGTATATATATTTATATTGATATTTATATCGATTTCGTATAACAACATACCAGAGTTAAATTGTTTTAAATATAATTAAACCCTCTGAGGTAATGCATGGTATTCAGATGGACATTAATCGAAATTCCAAATAAATATATATACATAGTAATATTATCGTACATAAGACAATTTGAGATCGTCATAGAATAAATCGTTGCAATGATTGAATACCACGGTAACAATATAAAAAAAAGAACACATAAAATAACGCTCAAAGAGAAAAAAACCCTAGGGCACTGTTGAAGGAGCTAATTCGCAGGGAGGAGGAAGAAGAGGCACCATTCACAGGCCAAAACCACCAAAATAAAGAGGGCATCCGTCTATTATTTGAAGTGGGATTAGATGCATAAAGCTCTTCCATCTCCAACAAACGCGGTCTCAAGGAATTCAATGATGGCAGGATAAATACAAAAAGATTTTGATTGAATAGGTGTTAGAAACTTTTGAAGCAAATGCGACTAGCAGATGTAAAGCCGAGAAGATAAACTCTTGCCAGCGCCATTGGAAGCATAGATAATGCACCCAAACTGTATTGACAAATGCCTCAGAGATGTAATCTCTTGAAATGTAATGATTACAAGATATGCACAAAATGGATTTGTTGAGATGTAAAACTTTCAAGAAAATGCAATTGGTAGGTTTATAGACAAATTCAACAGCGTTTGCTAACATTTTGCTAGTCTACTGATTTGGGCGATTTGGAAATAGTTTATGGACATCCACCAAAGCATAAAAGGAAAGTGATTTATGTCAGATATTATAGTTGGAAATGCTCTGGTAGATGGGCATGCAAAAGGTAGAATCATAGACAAGAAGGCAAATTATTTGAAAGATACCTCAAAGAGATGTCTTCTCATGGATTGTTGCAAGAGAAATTGTTTTGAGAGATGTGGACCATTTCCATCATTAAAATAGGTACAATATTCTTGTGGAGAACATTGGTGATGTTAAATGAAACAATCTAAAAAATAGATCTGCACTATATTGGTGTTCACTGCATCAGATTAACATAAATAATGATAGGGTTTTACTGGTCCACCTAAATGCCATTAACAGGGTGAATCGGTAGCAAATACATAAGGCTAATACATTTGGTTGGGGAGAACACAGGCGGCAGAGAATGCATTGATAGATTTATTGAAAAGGCTTCAAAATAAATTAGAGATGAAATTCAGACATTAATGGAACCTGGATCCAAACACTTGGTTGGGCTAAAGATTTGATGCCGAGTTTGAATTCTACAGCTACAAAAAAAACAATCTCTCCAATCTCCAAATGACAATTCCCCATCAACCACAATCCTCCCACTGATTTTTATAGAGAGAAACCCCCAAATTTTTTCTAGATGGTTCCTCCCAAAAGAAGATCCCCAAATCTCACAACCCCCACACATTTTATGGTAATCCCGACACAAATTATCATGCTAAAATCTATTAATGACAGCAAATCCCATTTTTTTTCTCTCACATTTTGCTATTAATTTAATTTATAACATTACAATATAATTTGTATTTTATTTATTTTAATATTCACTATATATTTGTTTTATGACAAATTATAATTATTTATAAATTTATTTTTATAGTCAATTATCAAAACATATTCTTGTTTATTTACATTTAATAATCATCTTTACAATTCCATTTTTTATAACTTTTATTTACCTCATTATTATTATTATTAACCTTAACTTACATTATAATATATTTTCCCATAAACTTAAATTTACATATAAACATTTATATTTATTTATCAAAAGTGCCCTCTTGACCTAATAATTTTATTTTAATGTAGCAACTAACCAAAGCATTAATCAACCAATTCTAAACTAAATAATCCAAATACCAAACAATACTTGACCACTATGCACGATCGAAAAGCATGACCACAACAATAGTGACTGACTATCACGACCATACCGACAACACTGACTAGGTGCAAAACTGGATACTCATCCTTTTCAAGGATGATGGCTAAGCTAAGGGACCTTACGTTATCTCCGTTTAATAATTTCCATTGGTTTTAAGGCACGCTCAAACCTGTCAATTCAGGTGGAGTCGATGCCTAGTACCTGCAACCTGCAGCAAACAGAATGGTCAAACATATAGATATATAATCATACAGTCAAACACACTATGAAAGGAAATTGGAGTGTAACAAGGTGCTCCCACATGAGTAATGTGACACTATCCATTTCACAAAAACACATCAAACAAGTAACTACATCATCCATAACAATTAGTTGCTGAACAACTAGATAAGAACCATCATTAGATAATCGCTTTATGCACATATTAAGATTGTCCACATAATCAATTAAGTCCATGAACTAGTCATAACATAATCATAAAACACCAGTAATAAAAGTATCATCAAACTGTCATCGTAGTGGTGAATTGAACATCAAACAAAGTGCGATAATGTCTCAATCCAAAACAAAACAACTGTCAGTCTAATAGAGAACAAATGAGGGGCACTACACTTTGGCTTTCTCTACAATATCCTTTTGGGTAGCCTTTTCATGATTGATGTATTTACTTTCCTTTAGTTGCATATGCATGTAGTGTCATATGGCCACTAAAGTGGGGGCTAAATGTTATGTCAAAAATTGTCCTCCTGTATGGAATGGTATAATTTCGCCATGTTTTAGCTCCTTCCCTTTGGTGACCTTTAACCTAGTTTTACAAACCTTCCTAAAACCTGACTGACCTAGGTCTAACTAGAAGAATCTCACATTTTGGAATAACTAAAGACTAAACGGGAAAAGAGAACTTGGATTTGGGACCCCCTAACATCCTTGAAGCAGTCGTGAGCAGAAAATTAGGGCTTGGACTTTGGCACTAGCACCTTTGTCCTACCCTATTTCTTGGGGTCTTCAGTTTTGGAGGGATGTCAGCTCTTGTCGTGCAGTCTGGGATTCCACTTTCAAATTTTTGTTTTTCATGCGATGTCAACATCTTATTTCAAAATTTGAAATTCCTAAGGTTGGATATAAAGAGACATTTGAAAATCATTTTATGACACACGATCCTTATACAAACCTGATGCCAAAACTCTACCAAAATTTCCATTGAAGATCAGTAATTTGTTGAAGCTCTCTAAGTCATTTGAATTTACTATCATGGAGACAATGGATGGAGATTAGGAATCAAGATCTTGAGACCATCTTTCTCTTCCTAGGGTTTGTACACCTTTTGCATGATCAGGAAAGGGTTGAAGCCTCCAACATCAAGCTTACAGATCTTCTGTGGACATTACTGATTCACCTTCTTGTTCATGCAAGTCTTCATTACTTCCATCTCCTTGAGGTGAAGTTGTGTTTGTTCCTTGAGTTTATGCAAGTTGTTGATCTTCCCTTGATTGAGACATCTAGGGCTTGATATTTCTACATACACTTTTCTAGGGTTTGCACACACATCTTCAAATCTTTATCTTTGGCTATTGTTGAGGTGGGAACACTGAAACAGGGCTTGCTGAGACAAGATCCTATATAGCCACAAACATTGTTCTTCTCCTTTTTCATGTGTAGGTTGCATTTGTCAAGATCCAATGGAAAGGAGTTGTAGGAAGGTTCATGTTCCAGATACAGTCATGAAAAAATTTGAATTTTGATTTCAAGAGTTTCAGGATATAGTGACTCGCACCCTAGTCCAACTGGGTGATTTTTCTGAGATCTAGGAACCTCTAGAAATTGTGAAGTAGCTGGTGCAGAAGATTCTGACATTAGGAAACTTTTGGGACATAGTGACTAGCACCCTAGTCCAATAGCTCCTTAGTTTCTAGGTACACTGTCTCTAAATTGTTTACTCCGTATTTCTATGTTTATTTCATCAATACATGTGTTAGAAATTAAGTTATTACAGTCTGATATGCAAATTAGGGTTTTAAGATTAGAGAGAAAAACTAGCTTGTAAAACCTAATTTCACATAGTCACATAGATACAATTAATAGGAAAAGGGAACATTGGAGATCCGTAGTTTATCCCTAAACTCACCTTTTGCTTCCCTAATGCTTTAGTGTGTGTGAAAGTGTAGGACTTGTATTATCCATCCTGCTACCACATTTTCACCACTAGACAGGATATAAGAAAGGATCCAAACATTAGTTAAGATCCATATGTTACGAAAACATCTAGATATTAACTAAGGTCCACATATTGGGAAGTATCCAGATATTATGAAATATCTGAATGACATCATTGTCATATTCGCAAGGGACCTGGATATTAGTTAAGATCCGAATGTTTAGAAAACATCCAGATATTAACTAAGGTCTGAATATGAAGGGGATATTAGGACCTTAGCTAACGTCTATGATATTAAGAAATATCTAGGATGTTAACTAATATTTGAATGATGCCATCAAGATATCCATACCAAAAATGACTTAGTATGAAAATGAAAAATCTCTATGAAGGAAGGCATTTGAAGATTTAAAGATTTCTGGGTTTTTTGCAAGGATTCTCCGGGTGAGATTCTAAGGAATTTTGAAAAGTGGAACACTGTGTTTTGAGGGATTAAAGGCCTATAGGGCTATATTCCAAGGGATATCTAGGAGATATTCAAGGTGAATTATTTGACTTTGGATAGAGGAAAATAGGTCAACATTTTGGTGACCTCTCAGGGATGTTTGTCTACTAAATAAATAAATCGGTGACCTTAAGCATCCATTGGGCATAGAGTCCAAAAGAGAAATGAAATAGGCCAAGACAACTGAAACCTACCTCTCAAAACACACAAAACGAAAGAGGCCTGCTTTCTCCTAATGAAAATGCAGCTTGTGCAAGAGCACTTAGGGAAAGGGAAACCTAAAACTGAAATGAATTAAAACAATATGTACAAGATCTCATACCAACCTTAATGGTAAGGTTTGAGATGGATCCCATTTATTGAGATTGGTAGAACTTCACCATCCAGCCTTGAAAGAATGAAGGCATTGGCTTACTTGTAGCTGATGATGACATAAGGCCCACTCCAAAGTGCATCAAAACTAGTGTGGCCTCCTAATTTGGCTCAGTCTGCATCCCACTTCAGAACAAGGTCACCTTCTTTGAAGGTCTGGATCTTGGCCTTCTTGTCAAAATACTTCTTGGTTTGCAGCAGATGTTCTTCTAATGTGATCATGGTTGACTATCTTTTCTCTTCTAATTCAATCAATTCAGCCATTCTAACAAAACTTGCATCTTCTCCTTCTAGATCCAATTGATGAGCTAGATCCAATGCAAGAAGATCCAAATATATAGGAAATCTAGCCTCTCTTCTATACACCAAAACAAAAGGAGAGTTCCCAATGGCCCTCTTGTATGTGATCCTATCATCCCAAAGAGCTAATCTAATCTTATTGTGCCATTATATTTGTTTTGTCTCCATGGTCTTTTTCAGGATCCTGATCAGGTTCTTATTAGTAGATTCAACTAGCCCATTACCTTGGGGGTAATAGTTAGATGAAGTCTTTAAGAACACATTGTACTTAAGATTCCAATCAGTGATTCTAAAACTAGTAAATGCTTTTGCATTATCAGAAATAATAGTATGAGGAGCTCCAAACCTTGTCATGATTTCTTCTAAGAAATAATTGATAGATGATTCATTTGCCTCCTTGAGTGGGACTGCTTCAACCCACATAGTGAAGTAATCCATTCTAGTCAAAACCCACTTGTGGCTAGCATGGGAAGAGGGATTTATCATGCCAATAAAATCTAATCCTCACTGTGAGAAGGGTTGATCAACTTGAATAGGGTGGAGTTGAAATGCTACTCATCTCTTCTTTCCAGTAAAGAGGGCACACTCTTTGTATGGCATCATTGAATAATGTGGGCCGAAAGTAACCTGCCCTCATTATTTTCATTGTTGTAGCTCTAGTAGAGAAATGGCCACCAGTTGGGCCAACATGAAACTCACTAAGTAGTCTATCAACTGGATCTTCTTCTATGCATCTCAGTAAGACTCCATCCAAGTTTCTCTTGAAGAGAACATCATCTACCAAAGCATAAGGGATAGACTGTAGCCTAAAATGTCTTCTTTTGGTTCTATCCAGTCCATAGGGATACTCACCAGTGGATAGGAACCTAGCCATGTCTATTGTCCAAGAACTTACAACTGATGGCTCAGCTGTAGGTTCCTCCTCATTCAAATGGTAAGATGAATTCACCTCATCTACTAATGTCTGGGCTAGTTGTTCACATAATCTTCTTCCTCTAATCAACTTAGTGGCTTTGATGATCACATTATATTTCAGGCTCTTAGTGACCCAGCTAGCTCATTTTTCACTAATCTTTATCTCCATTATGTAATCCCTCACATTAGGATATGAGAAACTAAAACCTTAATATAATTATTTGCCAACATATATCTAAATTTATTTAAAGCTCTAACAATGGAAAATACCTATTTATCCATGGGGCTATGTCTGACCTCATAATCCTTCAAGGTCTGACTGAAGAAAGCTAGGGGTTGTTCCAGTCCATGTTCAGTTTGCTACATCAAGACAGCTGCAATACTATTCTCTCCTCCATATGCATAGAGGACAAAGTCCTCATAATTTGGATTCATAAGAGTAGGTGCCTAGACAATGTCTTCCTTGATCTTCTCAAAACCATCCTTCCTCTCTTTAGTCCATCTGAAGACTGCATCTTTCTTAAGCAAAAGGATTAGAGGCTTCACCAAGCCAGTGTAGTTAGGAATGAACTTCCTAACAAAGTTAATATGCCCTAGGAAAGACTATAAGGCCTTTATGTGAGCAGGCAGGGGAAGAGAAAGTAGAGCAGATGATGTATCTAGATCTATGGATATTCCATCCTCATATACTATATGACCCAAACACTTACCTTAGGCAATAATAAAAATATATTTCTTGGGGTTTAAAGATACCCCAAACTCCCCACATCTCTGGAAAACCTTTTCCAGATGCTCCATGTGATTTTCTATGATCTTGGAAAAGATTGTGATGCCATTTAGATAAATCAAGATGAACCTATTTATAAATCCTTTGAAGGCAATATCCATTGCTCTTTGAAATGTGGTACCAGCATTAAACAAACCAAATGGCATTTTTGTATATGCCATGATTCCCCATTTGGTTGTAAAATCTATCTTAAATCTATCCTCCTCTTTGACAATGATCTGGTTATAGCCAGAAAAACCATCTAACAATGAAAACCTCTCTACCCCTGCAACTATTTGTAAAATTTGATCCATAGAGGGCAGAGGGTAATGATCCTTTAGAGAAGCTCGATTCAGGTCCCTGAAATCTACACAGAGCCTAATCTCCCCATTTTTCTTTCTCATAGGCACTAGATTATCCACCCAAGTAGAATACTTGATAGGGAATATAATTGTTGCTTGTATGAGCTTAGCAAGTTCTTTCCTCAATTTTTGGATTTATAGGTCATTGCTTTGGCAATTTGGCTTGCAGTTACGATCCAAATCGATGGCATGTTGACCAACATCTAGATTGAATCATTTAAGATCTTCATATGTCCATGCCAGGATGTCATTATACTTTTGGGCAAGCCTTATGAACTCTTGTTCTTCTACATTGCCACATACCTTTCCAAGTAGCAATTCCTTGTCCTAGGTGAAAGTTACCTTCTGGAAATCCTATTTCATGAAATTTATGTTATTTTTCTCACCCCTAAACTCATCATCATAGCTAAAGATGGCCTCAAGAGTAACTAGACCATTGGGAAACTTGTTTGATTTGAGTTGGATGATTTGATCACCATAAGCTTCTATTGTGTGGTTAAACAACACACCCCATTTTGACTTGACAAAACATGGACCCAACTTTTTGCTTGGCTTGGCTTGTTTTTTCCTGCCTTTTGGTGGTCTGGTAAAAGTAAGTCATGCAGGTGATCTTGCATAAGAGGAAGCGGGGTAAGTCATCATGATGAGGTTAGTTTGTCAAAGTTAGTTTTTCATATCAATAACCTCATGGTTGGAAAGAGCACAAAATTTCATGTAGGTTTGCCTTTTGGATCACCCTAATATTCTTTAGGGAACAAAAGTTATGACGGGTCAAAGTCCTAGTCAAACCTGATATTTTGAGGGGGGGTCATATTCCTTAACATCAGTCATCTTAAGAAAGATCACCCCGATCCAATTTTATCACCTGATAATCATTTATCCAGAGATCCAAACATCAATTTAAAGTGATAGAGGTATTTACCCATTAGCCAGCTTCATATATTTTGAGGGGGTCATATTCCAAGTATCACTCGATATTCCAAATATCACCCTATCTTTAGAAAATCACCCTGTCACAAAATATCATCCTAGAACCAATATGCCGGTGACGTCATCCAGTCCCAATAAACAAAGAAAATCACCCTGACGATGACATCATCATCCTTTTTACCTTGCAGAGGTACATTTCTAGCGATTGGCCTTTTCAATAGCCTAACGGTGACATCATCCTGATCTTACGAAAGAGGGGTCACTTTAGTTCAGGGGGTGATATTATAAACATCACCAGACATTTTGTACACCCCCTGATATTTTGAATATCACCTGATAGTCTCAACATGACCCGATCTATTGACATAAGTTTTCCCGCTCAAAGGCAGAGGGTCATATTACACCGAGGGGGTCATATTCTGAATATCACTCCATATTCTGAATATCACCCGATCTTCCGAAGATCACCCCCCTCATCTTGCCGTGCAACTTTAAATGCCATAAATGTAGTAAGTGGACTCCCGCCGATTGCGAACACAATCTAAACACCTAGCAATGCCCATAGCTTTATGATAGAAGATCAATGGTTATGATCAAATTTGCCTTGTGTTGCCCTAATTTTTCCCTAATTATGAGGATAAAGTGAATTTCCAGCGTCATTTTACATTTAGCTTGCAATAAAACAAGAATTTACAGTGCAGACATTCAAATTCTATACAAGCTACCTACGGATGCAAGCAGCCTATAGCAGAATAGAACACGTGGTTGTTGCTGGTATCGGAGCCCATTTTCAGTAATCATCAACATAATTCAAGAGATAAGCGTAATCAGGTAAGTAATTTAAAAAACCCTCCTGTTGTCATTTTCTACATGTCCATGTAGGATGTTTTTCAAGTGGGTTGAACTGTAAGTATGTATATCATGGCAAAATAGATCTTAATGAGTATAATGTGCATGATGTCGTAAATGTATGATATTGTATCTGCATGCATGTGGGTGTTATCATAAGACCCATTGTGTTTATTGCAGGAAGCCATGGCGGATGTTAGGAAGAACAAGTCTGATGCAAAATTTATCAAACCCATTTTTACCCAACCAGAGGGAGTATAGTTCAAATTTGGTGCCATCGGCGATACTCATCAGGGAAGTACAGATATGGCGGCATGGTCATCCAAGATGAGTGAAGATAAAGATAATACCCTATTGGATAGCATATTTGTGTCAGGAATGTGGCATGCGGCTGGATTTCCTTATGTAGTGGAAACTCTAGAGTTGGTAATTGAGTGCGCCAGGAATTACAACCCTCAGACAAGGAGAGTGGAAAAACATGGCAGGATGTATGCATATATGTCTATCAAAGGGATTGCAGCTACATTTGGTCTACCACTGGGAAAGAAGGTAGTTAGCATGGATCTGAAGAAGTTGGAAGCTAAATATATAAACAACAAAAAGGCTACAAGAAAGAGGATGTATCAATAGAGAGCTAAGAACAACCCTTACACTGCCTCCGCTAAATTGCCAGTGCATTTGTATAAGTTTTATTTTGATGATGAGTATCAATATATGATCACCTTACTTAGCAGAGTGACAGGTCAGCCTAATGTTGGAAGCTTCAAGGACTAGATGTATGGGGTTATCATAATGTGCATTTACACAGATAATAAGCCACTATGGGCTAAAATGATCAGTGATGCCCTGGATGAACAGCTAATGAACCTAGGAGGCCTGGAATGTTTGTTTGACATGACTTCATATATTGTATATTCATGTGCATATAAAGGTACGTTTGATGCACTCACCACAGTCGGAAAGATTGGTGGCAATCTGAATGATGCCCATATATGGGATCATTACCCTAAGTTGCAAAGAATAAACCACCTCCCTGATTACAAATTGGTGAATGATGCATTTTCCATGCATCTGGTCAGAACAATGGAGGATAGGACTAAAAGACTAAGCATGGAAGCTTAGGAAGTTATATACAGGCATGGTGCCTAGTTTATACAGTTTGCCAATTCTCATACATAAGAGTAGAAGGTTTTGAGGGGCAACCCCTACTGTTACCTAGGTACCCTACTGATGGGGTAATCCTGATGGAATTTGTAAGACAAGTGTCAACAATACTGGATACATAAAAAGAAAACAATAAGATTCCCCCAGTTTTGTTTCCAGTGAATATGGGGTGGTACATGTGCCCTGATTCAGAAAACATAAAGAAGGCCATAGCAGGTCTGAACATGATGAACCTACAGCCATTCCCACTGGCCAGATCTTATGACCCCTATGGAAGAATGCAGAAGATTACAGGTCAACCCATCCATAAGAAGCACTTAGAGGATTTCTGGGCGGATTGTGAGGATGAGGCTGAAGTCAAAAGAAGGAAATATCAAAGGCTAACCTTCAACCAGATCAGAACATTTGATTGCATTCCAGTACCTGTGCAATTGAAGAAAGATGACAACAGGTTATTGTCAAATGAGTATGAAGAGTATATAATGACACCATTTCAGCCCCTGACCTAACGCAGCTTGAAGATATTTCATTGGATAGGTTTATAGGTGGCGTGTTGCAGTTGACCCAAGCATGGGTGAGTGAACAAATTAATGCACTGAAGAAGAGGGGTGTGGCAGTCACAATAGATAATAAAAGGAAAAGGAAAGAGATTTTAGATGAAGAATATGATGACTTTCTTGTAGAGAAGAGAAAATCTAATGCAGAAAGGCTGCCACCCCAGAAACAAGGAAAAGGACCTCCCAGATGTAAGAAGAAAACTGATGATACACCTAAGGGAGTAATAATTAAAAGAATTGATATACCATATGAGGATGCATCAGCATCAGGACAGGCCTCAGCCTCATTTGCACCACCTCCAGAGGATAGGCAGAAGACCAAAAAGGTCCTAAGGCCAGCTATGAACATTGCAGAAATACAAGATGTAGGCCAATCCTCAAGGCAACATGAAGAAGAAGATGTCCTTGTTGAGGAGGAGCTAGTGACTAAGGAGCCTGAAGATGAAGATCCTATGATATCCACAAGGAACAGGAAGGCGCCCTTAATGACATCTACCCCTAAGAAACCAAGAACACATATGAGGGGTGAAATAAGACATGACCTTGTAATGTTAAGGGGAGTAGGTAGCGAAGTGTTCAGGAAGGAATTGCACCATGAAGTACCACTTACTACCATCATACAATCTAAAGCTGAGAAGGCTAAGGAACAACTAAAAGAAGCCTCAAAAACAACTCAAGGTGGTCTTGTCTCACTAGAAGAGACTGTGGACTTATCAGATGATGAGGTGGTAGAGAATGTAGCCTCTCAGAAGATGGAGAGCCTTGCTTCAAGTACTCGCATAACTCAACAAGGAACACCATCCTCATAGAGGGTGATATTAGAGGATTTGAAGCAAGCATAACAAGAAAAAGAAGACACCCCAGAGGGGACATCCCAGCAAATCGGGCTGGATAAGTTAGTGGATCAGGCGACTGGCCCTGAGGTGGTAGACCTAACACATAGGGAGGATGATAGTCCTGAACATCAAGCAGGGGCACCTGATAAAGTACAAAATATTGAAGAAATCAAGCTGGCGGAGACAACATGCAACAATCCAGAGATGGGCCAACAACAACAAGATTTATTTGATGAGCCTAAAATAGTATTAGTCCAACAAAAGGGAGGGGAAGATAAAGATACATCAGCAGATGATGCCCCCCGGACTCAAGAAACCTCAGGTGAGAAAGATACATCAGGTCATGATGACCTAAAGACTCAGGAGGTAGATACAGCAGGTGCAGATCATAATGTGATCCAAGATCAAGTGGATGCACCCAAGTCAGATATAGTGGTATTTGCAGATGCAAATGTGCCTCAGGATGAGGAGATTACCAAGATGGATGAAACAAAAGAAGATGATGTACAGGATCAGCTACAAGATCATCAGGTGGATGTATTGTAAGATCCTCCATCGCAAGAAGAGACTCCTCCGGATGAGGAAGTAGAACAAGATCACCCTCATGAAGATCATCATGAGGAAGAAATAAGGAAGTCACCCTCTCCATCAAGAATAGACACCGATATAGGAGATCAAGGTGGACATGATGATGATGATCGACAACAAGGATCCAGAGATCAAATACCTCAATGGCTTGAGAAAGAGATAGGTATGGAATCTAGTTTTAAACTTCAGGAATTTGATGTTTCGACATTGTTTTCAGAATCCATCATGAAGCCAAAGAGGAAGGCTAGATTAACCTCAGCCATCAGAAGAGATCCTGCTACGGGCAGAAGGACTGCCCATGTAGCACTCCCCACCGTTGAGAAAGAAAAAGGCAAGATCACTCTGGAAGAATTCCAAATTACCATAGTGGATTTAGGATTTGCCAATGAAGACTAGGAAGGTCAAGAGGGGAAAGACATAATAGATTCTTTAACCCAAAGGGTGAAGAGAGAGAAGGAGATGAATAAGCAGCATAAAGAGCACATTGCCCAGCTGCATGCATACATAAAAGGGTTAATTAACCTTGATAATATAGTATTAGATCAAGCAGTCCCATTGACTACGATTTCTCAAGAAGAAGTTAATAAATTGGACCTCATGAAGCATGAGTCTGTGATCACGAGAAAGTGGATGTCATCCACACTTACAGAAGCTAAGGAGGTAGTGAAAGCCTCTTTGCAAAGGTGGACTTCTTTGGGTATTTCAAGGAGGAAAGTTGATAAACTACAGACTGAGGCCAGGAGAAGGTCATTCCAGTTGGAGAAAGCCTTGAATGCTTTGAGTGAAATAAAGAGGATTAATCCTCAGGTCCTAATAAATCATCAGGTGTAGGATAATAATACTGCCATGTTGGTAGATATTTGGAATAAAGACATTAGGTTTGAAAATGATGTATTGAAGAGATGTAGTAATAAATTAAAGGATATCAGTATGAAGTTGCATGATATGATGTCATTTGAAGCAAAAATCCTAGAGGCTTTAGAGGGAAAAGTAGAAGGAAAGATTGAGAATCAAGATGTAGATTTTGCTATAAAAGCTTTGCATAATAACTTCCAGCGAATGGCTGATGACCCTCTTAACCACCTGATAGAAGAAGCAATGAATAAGATCATGAGGATCAAGGTTAGGGTGGAGAACTACAATGAAACATTGAGTAACAGGAAAAATAAATTGGAAACCCTCAGGGATAAATTCCAAGCACATAAGCATGCCATCAGTAAAGCCAAAACTTAGGATGGTGGAGAAGTTGAGAGAATAGTAAAAGCATATGAAAATATCTGGACAACCATGTAGGTCCATATACAGGGTGACATTCATCAAGATGATGAAGACACAGAAAGCAATGATCATGATGATCATGAAGATGAAGAAGAAGAACCTGATGAGTAGATGAAGATGCACTATAAAAGGAATATATGCATCAGGTACTTAGCAGAAAATAAGCTACCTAGATGGTTGCCAGTGGGAAACCTATGCCACGAGATACTGTTGACCAAGTCAAAAGGAAATGTGCACCATTGATCTTAATAGATAAATCTTGATCGTAGATCATGTGTAACCGCTCCCTCACCTTATTCTATAAAAGGTGCAGGGATGCCTTATTTTGAATATTCGAAGCTTAATTAAAATTTGTTTGCTGAAGTATCAGGGCTTATTTCAAAGTTATTGTATATGTACATGTTTTTGCATACTTAATGAAAGAGAAGACTATTTCGATTACAAATCATCATAAATTCTGAGTAATCTGTGTTTGAAGTCTTGATATATGCTTTGATTTACTGCGTCCCTTGGAGTGCTTGTCAGTCTGCATATATTGTCTTTATTCATCATCCTTTGAAGTTAGCATCAACTATATCTAGCTGTGGAACATCCTGGTGAACATATGGTTTGATTTCTTCTTTTTCATGACTATATCAAGTATGTATGTGGCTCAATAGCTGAAGATTCATCATAATTTGAAGTATTTGTTTACATTTCTTTTAATTTCAAAATAATTCACCATCACAATTGCAAATAATAGATAATCAGAAGCAAAATCCATGAAATACGCAGATACCTCGTAGATACTTGAAGATTTATAGCATATTCGAAGTTAAAGCATGTATAATTGACAAATATCATGCAAAGATTTGAGTACAGACACACTATTTGTGGAAATATCTTGTGCAAATAACCTTCTGTGTAGCATCTTTATAGAGACAAAATCCTACTGATGAACTAACGTAAGGCCCCTGAATGGAAAACAAAAGCACACATCAACCACTGAGTAACGTTAGTTGATTAAGAACTAATCCACGGAGACTTGGGATGATGAATTCTTTGAATTCATCATATCTTTCAAGATGAGTAAAGGTTGATGCGTAACTTTTATTCTATGTTTGTTTAATGACTAACATCATGATCAACATAAATTGGCGCTAGAAGGAGGGCCTGAAGCTAGAAGATCATCATCAGTAAGTCAGATTTGATGATGCAGATAGTGAGGTAACACTAAAATACCTCTCGATTTTGATCAATATGCAAAGATTTGTTGTTTTAAGCTTGTACATGATAATCATTTGTGAAGTTTTCAAGATTAACGATAAATATTGCAAGCGTTAAGGTAGATCATCGTAAATTTGCAAAATCAACTTATTTTAGGTAAATCTGTCAAAGCTTTGAGGTAATCAGCCTTAGAAAGCTAATTTTTGGTTGCAAGTGTCACCAGACCTCAACAGCACCTCATATTTGCATGGTTTATGCAAATATTGTGTCAATATCTAGTCAGTCTCACTTTCTAACCATAAATATAGTCTTTGCTGGTAAATTCCAACCAATCTTTATAGTCAACCAGCTAATTTTCCTTAAAATTGAGAAATTCTGGCTCACAGGATAAATACCAGGTCTAGGTCCAGTGGAATATTTGAAGAATTGCCTATCAAAGGATTCAGACCTAGAACTGTTGATATCCATCATACTCCTGGTTCTAGTGCTTCAGGAGCATCACCAGAGCATCCTCCCGTAACTCCTATTGGTTTACAATCATGTACAGGATCACCTGTTACACCTCCAGTTCAGCCTCAGCCTGTCATACCTGAGGGTCATCCTCCTCCAGTGGCAATGTCTTTCTTTGCAGCAGAATCACCATTAACTTTCATGGCATATTATGCTTTGCCAAAGAATCCTAACAAAATTTGTCCAAAGTAGCATCCATATCAGGATGCGGATGACCATATCAGAACTTTCAAAGAAGCCTATTGTAGGGCCAGAATAGAGCATCAGGACGTTGTATGCAGATTATTTCCTTTTTCCTTAGGGGAAGAAGCCTATAATTGGTATATTAGCCTTGGTCAGGGTTCAGTCAGATCATGGGCTGTTCTGGAGAAAGCTTTCACTAATAGGTTCAAAGTACCTATCGATCCTTCAATGAACTATCACCTATTTGCAACGATTAAACAGTTTGAAGGAGAACCTATTGCCAATTTCAATGGTAGGTTCTAGAAAATGCTATCTAAGTTAGTTGCCCCATATGTTGTAGCAGATGCAGCTGCTAGGAGCATTTATTATTCAATCCTAGATCCTTTAACTTCCATGTTCATCAGGAGAGCACATCCTAAAATCACAACTTTAACAGGAGCTTTCCAAGAAGCTATTAAAGTCAATCAGCAGTTAGTTGCTGCTCCTACACCAAACATAGAATTTCCCACACTTCCTGGTTATCTAGGATATCCTATCCAACCACAGCATAATGGAGTCATGATGCCTCCAGTTGTCATGCCAGCCCCTTTGCAAATACCTCCATTGAGTATAATGCCACCTCCAAATGGAAATGGCCAGATGATGTAGTACCCTGGACAAATACAAACACCTCAGGTTGTAGACCAGTCTGCCAATAATCAAAACAACAGATCTTCCTTTTTCAAGCCCTCAATAGAAAATGTAGTGGCTAAGGTCCAGGAAGAAAAAGAAGAGATCAAAGAAATATCAGCTTAGTTAAGGAAGCTTACAACTGAGATCACTCACTTGAGGAGTCAAAACTTCTACTCTCAGCCTAATCAAAACAGAGGCTATAATAATGATAGACCAAATTATCCTAATAGGGGGTACAACAATAATAATTATAACAACAATGGCAATAACAATCCTCAGAGATAGCCTAGAGTGTAGAACACTAGGCCAAATAATGGTTCCTTGCTATCACCCCTAGACAATTTGCCTCCTGGTGAACCCAAACAGACTACTTGAGTCAACCTTGTAGAGGCAGCCCTCACTAACTGGTGTAGAATTCATAACACCAATGCACATGCAGAATTGTTGCTAGCATTTTTCAAACTGAAGTATCCAATACTTCAGGAAATCAACCTCAGGTAGAAGGAAATGAAGTTATTCCTTGCGGATATGATTCAGCTCTAGTGCTTGAGAGCTACACTCATCATCCTTACCAGCAAACAGTGCCTACTCAGTAGGATTATACTCTGGCATGTGAGGAATTAGCCATGGCTTTTGAGTCAAATTATGTCTTCCCTTTTAAAGATGAAAATGAGCCTTCAAATGAACATGAGGAGGTGCATGCATACGAACAATAATATCAGGGTAAGCATAACTACAATCTGAGAAGTAATGCCAACAGACCTTCTAGTCCTTTGACTTCTTCCTTGCCCCCAAATAATTTTAATACACCTCCAGATCCCAAGGCAAGTAATAACCCTGGTTTTCCCAAGGTGAATGGTCAGTATTTGACATCACCAAATAATGTGCCAAAAACTGCTAACCTACCTCATGAATCTGACAAGTTAGTTACCTATCTCACTGATGAGATGAAGAAAATTAAAATCAGTCTATCTTTGTCAGAATTGCTCAAAACTCTTGCCATCAAGAAGGCATTTATGAAATCACTGGATGATCTTGCTCCCAAAGAGGATAGTCACCCCTCAGGTCAGTCTGGTAACAAAGATCATGTTGCTAGAGATCCTAATGTTAAACATAAGGTGCCAGCTACTGTTCAAGCTACAGAGACCTCCCATATGACCTTATATAGAGATAAAAGTGAGTCACCCCCATTCCTCCTGACCATAAGGATGTTCAACAAAAACCTGCACAACTATTTAGTAGACTCAGGAGCTTCTACTAATGTGATGCCCCTGTCTATATGCAATGCTTTAGGCCTGCATCTTGCTAAATCTTTAAAGAAGGTAACTCAATTGGATAAAATAGAAGTAAGCATGGTAGGGGAGCTAACTCATATTCACATGCAGCTAGCATATGACCCCAGAATCCAATATTATAGACATTCAAGTAGTTGACATACCTGACACTTATGGGATGCTACTCAGTAGAGACTGGTCCAAAACCCTCAACGAATACGTGTCCACAGATTTCAGTCATATGTGGTTACCCTGGAAGGGGATACCAAACTAGATAAGAATCTATGTTGAACCTAGAATGAAGCACATGATCACCGAATACAACAAAACTAATGAGATCATGTACGTGGATGTGGAACTTGGAGTTTATGCCATAAGACCCCAGACCATTAGGATAGAAGAGATCCTGATGTATGATGTTCATCATCATCATCATGATCCTCAGGATGACAAAATAGTTGTAGAATCTGATAGTAATCCTGAGAATGAAAATGAGGTAGACCATTACAAGAATTTTGAAATGCACTTGTCCAAATAGGTAAAGCGATGTCAGTTATTAGAAATACCTGTTAATAATATTTTAATGGATGGTTGGTGTAGGTTGCATAGTGAACCACATTCTGAGAAGACTCGTGAAGCATGTATAGACATGCTGGAACTAGAACAAGCGTGCAGTGATGCGTCAGCATCATCATCAGCATCAGAGGTAAGTTCATCAGAGAGTGATAATGATAGTGATGCTGACTGTTGTTTATTTCCTGCAGGAAAAGGAGAATCTATACCGTTGGAGGAAAATCATGTTCAGATGACAGAAGAGATGCTGGTATGCAACCAAAGTAACATAAGATTATATCCCCTTCATTGAGGTCTCCTAATGACTAAATATTTAATCCATTTAAAAAAATAAAAGATTCTTTATTTTGTCAAAAGATGCTTTCATTTTGTCAAAAGATGTTTTTTTTTTGTCAAAAGATGATTTCTTTTACTTTCTAAAAAATAATTCATTTTAACAACCTTGCAAGTTTATGTAAAAAGCTGAGTTAAATGTGAGTTAAATATTTATTTAAATACAATTAAAATATTTAAATTTTTATAACAAGTTAGAGTTGGAGAATAAACTTTCTTTTATTTTCTTAAACTTTACTTCAGTTTATTTTTTAATTAATTGATTTATAATAATTATAATAGAAACAAAAAGTAAAAAGTAAAAAATCTAAAAACTAAAGTAAGTCTAAAATAATAAAAGAAAGTTCTGACATTCTCCAACTTTTGTTTATTATAAAATAAAACAAATAATATATATTAATATATCAATGTATATGTATATATATTAATATTAAAAAAATTAAAAATAATAATTACAACTTTTTTATTTTTATTTATGTTTATTTTAAAATAATCAAATAAATAAATAATATAGATTAATGTATATGTGTATATATCAATATAAAAAATTAGAGAAGTAATTAGAAATTTTTTATTTTTATTTATGTTTATTATAAAATAAAATAAATGAATAAATAATATATATTAATGTATGTGTGTATATATATTAATATAAAAAAATTGGAGTCTTTAATTTTTATTTATTTTTATATGCAAGAATAACATTTATAAAAAAACATAAAAAATATTTTAATTTATTTTACATCTGGCATTCATATTAGCAATAGTAGCTAATAAAAAATTTATTTTAATTTATTTTTATATGCAGCCACGTTAATTTTTATTTATTTATGTGACAACTTTTTTATTATATATAATACAAAATTAAAAAATTAAAAAATCATCTTCATTGGAATGTTCACAAAAAAATTCAATTCAAAATTTTAAAAAAAATAGAAACATTTATTTATATAATACAACTTCAAAAAATCTAATTCAAAAAAAAATTTAGAAACATCTATTTCTATAACCCAACTTCAAAAATCTAATTCAAAATAAACAATCAATTTTAGAAACATCTATTTCTATAAATCAACTTCAAAAAACAAAAAGAATATATAGAAACATTTATTTCATATAACTCAACTTAAAAAATAAATTAACCTCAGTTAGCTTTTGAGTATTTTTAATTATTGTCTTTTTTAATTTTTTAGAGAGAACATGTACATATTTTAATGAAATATATATATTTTTAATATATTTAAAATCTTAATTTTATTTTTTGAAATAGGAGAGATTTTGGGGGTGGAATAACCTTATGAATGTTAAGAGAAAAGAGAAAATCACCAAAGGGAGTGACTGTTTAGTTGAATCAGATTATGAATTATCTGATGAAGACAGAGGCAGCAATCTGTCTAAATTTGAAGAGTTTCTGAAAGAAGAGATCCAGAAGATGACATAGCAGGATGCCTTAATTGAAAACTGGTGTAGGTTACATGACACACCTAACTCAGAAACTACTTGCTCTTTGTGTCTGCATCTCCTGAAAGGATAGACTTTGCCTAGTCCAACAGATCATCCTCCTGATGATAAAAAGAAAGAAGAGACATCAGCTTCATAGAAGAAAGGAAAGATGAAATCTAAGAAAGCTGAGATACCTAAGTTAAGGTGGATATCAAGTGGTGCAGCTGCCAGAGCTGCAAAGAAAAAGGAAGGCTCAAGTAAGCCTTTGACTGAAGACAAGCCATGGATCCTTAGATTTGATGGATCCAAGTCCAAACAAGGAGCTGGAGTAGGGATAGACCTTGTTGATCCATCTGGAAAGTCCTACTTGGCAGCATACAGACTACAGTTCTCATGCACCAACAATGTAACAGAGTATGAAGCTCTGATTCATGGGATACTGTTTGCCCTTAAGAAGAAAGTAAAAATTCTACATGTCTACGGTGACTCAGAGTTAGTAGTAAGACAGGTGAGAGGAATTTATTCCTACAACTATAAAAAGCTGTCTAATTATAGACACAGGGTGTGGGACCTAATAGAATCTTTTGATGCATTTAATATCACCCACTTACCTAGAGAACAGAACCATAGGGCATATGCTTTAGCCCAGGCTGCCAGTACATTGGAGCCACTATCTATTTTAGGACTGAAAAGATTTTAAGTAGAGCTGGTATCAGTACCCTCTGTGCCGGATAATGTGACCAACCTCCAAGTGTTTGATGATGATCAGCATATCCTAGATTTCATCTCCAACAGAGATATATTTGATTCTTAGATCATAGATGAGAATAATATAGAAGATCATGTATGGGAAGAGGAAGAAATCTTAGAGTTGCCCAGTAATAAGATTCCAAAGGGAATGATAGAATTAGAGAGAGCTTTCGATCTGGACAACATGTTGAAATAGAAGGATCTTCCAAAAGCTGATGGAGGACAATATTCCCAGGTTAACATTGGGTAGAATGATGAAAAGAAAAATGTCCTGATAGGAAAAGTTTGCACAGAAGAAGAGTTGGAGGGAATCACCTAGGCTCTCAAGGATTACATCCATGCCATTGCCTGGACCTATGACGAGCTAAAAACGTATGACACATCAGTCATTACACACACCATACCTCTCAAGCTAGATGTCAAGCCTTTCAGACAAAAGCAAAGGCTTGTTAATGCTTTGCTGGAACCTATTATTTTTTAGGAGGTTAAGAAACTGTTAAATGCCAGGATTATATTTCCTATGAGGCACTCCACTTGGGTAGCAAATCTGGTCCCAGTGAGAAAAAAATGGAGACATCAGACTATGTGTGGACTTCAGGAACCTGAACAAAGCATCTGAGAAGGATAATTATCCTTTACCTTCCCTAGATGAAGTCCTACAAATTGTAAATGGTGCTAAAATGATGTCATTCCTGGATGGTTTCTCAAGCTACAACCAGGTAATGGTAGATAAAATTGACAGACTGAAAACTGCCTTCACCACAAAGTGGGCGATATTTTCCTACAGGCGCATGCCATTTGGGCTGATAAATGTTGGAGCAACATTCCAGCGAGTAATGGACATAGCCTTCAGAGGCTTAATAGGAAAATGTATAGTCATATACATGGATGACTTAACAGTGTTCTCTAAAGATAGAGGAAACCATGTAGCAGATCTCAGAAATGTGCTTAAGAAATGTGAAGAATATGGGATATCCCTGAACCCCAAGAAATGCATATTCGGGGTAACAATAGGAAAATTATTAGGCCACCTAATAATCAAAGATGGGATTATCATTGATCCTGACAGGGTGGAGTCTATTATGAAAATACAGCTTCTTGGAAGCAAAAAGGAGCCGAAATCTTACTTTGGTAAGATTAATTTTGTTAGGAAGTTTATCACTAGCTTTGCTGAAATAGTTAGACCTTTAAATGCCATACTCAAGAAGGACACTAGGATTGAGTGGACACCAGAGGCTAGAGCAGCTTTTGAAGACATAAAAAAAGCTATATCTAATGCTCCAGTCCTGATCAGTCTAGACTACACCAGGGACTTCTACATTTATTCATTTGCTTCAGAGCATACCTCTGCAGCAGTGCTAACACAGAGAAATGAAGAGAAGGAAGAGAAGCTCGTAGCCTTCATGAGCTGCCCTTTCAAAGATGCTGAATTGAGATATATGGATGTTGAAAGGCAGGCACTTGCTTTAGTCGGAGCAGTAAAGAAGTTTAGGCACTATATTCTTAGAAGTAAAGTTATTGTTGTGGTGCCTGATGTAGCCGTAAAGATACTCTTAATGCAGAGCGAGCCAGGTGAAAAAAGGGCTAAGTGGATCACTGTTCTACAAGAATATGACATGGATATTACACCCATGAAGCTAGTGAGAGGACAGGCTTTAAGCCAGATGATATCAGAGATTAACCCCAATATCATGAGTCAGCAGTATGTAATCAATGAAAAGGACAATGGAGAGTGGTACTCAGACATCAGGCACATCCTGATTACTGGAAGATGTCCTCCAAGACTGTAGGCTTCACAAAGGAGAGCCCTAAAAATAAGGTCACAGAAGTATATGATGAAAGGGGGGGTCCTTTTTAAGAAAAATTATGAAGGAATATATCTAAGATGCATAGAGAGGCCAGAAGTAGATAGAGTGTTATCAGAGCTACATGATAAGTTTGGAACAGCACATGGGTCACCCTTGGCCACAACTCACACTATCCTCAGAGTAGGATACTACTGGCCTACCATTCTCAAGGATACTACTGAACATATTAAATGCTGTCATGTATGTCAGGTTGCTGCTAATAGAGAGATATGCTGCTTAACCTTTGCAGCCAGTGATGGAGATGTGCCCATTTGCACAGTGGGGCATGGACTTCATAGGACCAATCAATCCTCCATCATCATCAGGCCATAGGTATGTCTTAATGATTACTGACTACTGTACCAAGTGGACTGAAGCTGTCAGTACCAAGACCTGCAATGCTGAAGATGTCATCAGATTTTTGGAAAGTAATATTGTCACCAGATATGGAGTTCCCTATGCTCTGGTAAGTGATAACGGATCTGCTTTTGCTTCAACTAAATTGTCAAGCTGGGCTTTTGATTATGGGATTATATTGAAATTCTCCTCCAACTATTATCCCCAAGGGAACAGATTTGCAGAATCCACCAATAAAAATTTGTTGAATATCATAAAAAATTTAATAGAAAAGAACCCTAGGGAATGGAACACTGTTCTGAAATATGCCTTATGGGTAGACAGAACCAGGAACAAGGCTGTATTAGGAAACTCACCTTATCACTTAGTATATGGGGTGGATTCTATCCTCCCTGTAAACCTAAAAATTCCTACATTGCAGTTTGCCCAAGAGTACCTAGGCATAGATAATAAACAAGAAGTCAGGTTGCTTTAATTGATGCACCTGGAAGAGAAAAGAAGTCAGGCAATTGATCAATTCGCCAAACATCAGGCTGTTGTCAAACACTGGTTTGATAAAAGAGCCAGGGTTAAAGCCTTCAGAATATCTGATTTAGTCCTTATGTGGGACAAAGCACATGAGAGGAAAGGAGACCATGGTAAGTTTGACAAATTATGGATAGGTCCCTTCCAAATTTCTGAAATATTAGGAGACAACACTTACAGGCTTAAAAACTTAACAGGTGAGGATGTTCCATTACCAATTAATGGATAGTTCCTTAACCATTATTTCCAAGCCTGAGTAGCTTCATAACAATCATGTGTACCATAGTGTATATTTGTATAGTTGTCTGTATAGTTTAGTTTTAGTTTGTTGTTTTGTTTGCTTGTTGAGTTTTGTTTTAGTTAGTCAAGATGATGCAGCTCATCACCCTATAAAATAACTAAATTGTTAGGATTCAAGTGATGAGATCAAATTTATATATAGGTTGTGATTCATTCTAAGAAGTACTTATGATCAAGTTTGTGATATCTCTTCATCAGGGTGCCTTTTCTTAGCCAAAGTGATTTTTTCACAATGACTCACCTAACAACCTTGGGTTTGTTGAACACACAAGTATAGGTGTTAAGTGAAAAATCTAAAGGGGCTCCCTTGCTACCAATACAATCTCCAACCTAAATCAGCAAGTGACCATACCTTACACATTGAGCTTACATGATTTCATCAGATATATAAAGTATACAAAATATTGGAAAATCTAAAAATATAATAAAATTAGGCCATCTAAGTAACTCTACCAGGGCTATAGACGCCTACTGGCAATGGGGCTCTACTTAGGGAGATTGTATAGATAACCTTGCCGGGGCTATGGACCCCTGCTGGTAGCAAGGTTCTATCCAGGTTGGCTATGAGGGATGTTCCCAAACTATGTAGCTTAACATCAGTTACTCATGTTTTCAACTTGCTTTCAAGATGAGGATAATTAATCATTTGCACACACCTGATCCTTTGTTAGCATTGTTGCCATGATGAAAATTTGTTATACAGAAAGATTATGATGCTTATATTTAGAAAGAGTTAGAATACTATATATGAATATGTTCGCCTCACTTGAATCGTTGGAATTTTGTTGTTTTCTTTGGTGGCAAGTTGTTGTGTGGTTACACAACACGCCCCATTTTGACTTGACAAAATAGGGACCCAACTTTTTGCTTGGCTTGGCTTGTGTTTTCCTGCCTTTTGGCGGTCTGGTAAAAGTAAGTCATGCAGGTGATCTTGCATAAGAGGAAGCGGGGTAAGTCATCATGATGAGGTTAGTTTGTCAAAGTTAGTTTTTCATATCAATAACCTCATGGTTGGAAAGAGCACAAAATTTTATGCAAGTTTGCCTTTTGGATCACCCTGATATTCTTTAGGGAACAAAAGTTATGTAGGGTCAAAGTCCTGGTCACACCTGATATTCCGAGGAGGGTCATATTCCTTAACATCAGTCATCTTAAGAAAGATCACCCTGATCCAATTTTATCACCCGATAATCATTTATCTAGAGATTCAAACATCAATTTTAAGTGATAGAGGTATTTACTCGTCAGCCAGCTTCATATATTTTGCGGGGGTCATATTCCAAGTATCACTCGATATTCCAAATATCACCCTATCTTTAGAAAATCACCCTGTTGCAAAATATCATCCTAGAACCAATATGCCAGTGATGTCATCTAGTCCCGATAAACAAAGAAAATCACCCTGACGGTGACATCATCATCCTTTTTACCTCGCGGAGGTACATTTCTAGCGATCGGCCTTTTTCATAGCCTGACGGTGACGTCATCCTGATCTTACAAAAGAGGGGTCACTTTAGTTTAGGGGGTGATATTATAAACATCACCAGACATTTTGTACACCCCCTGATATTTTGAATATCACCCGATAGTCTCAACATGACCCGATCTATTGACATAAGTTTTCCCACTCAAAGGCAGAGGGTCATATTACACCGAGGGGGTCATATTCCGAATATCACCCCATATTTTTAATATCACCTGATCTTCCGAAGATCACCCCCCTCATCTTGCCGCACAACATTAAATGCTATAAATGCAGTAGGTGGACTCCCGCCGATTGCGAACATGATCTAAACACTTGGCAATGCACGTAGGTTTATGACAGAAGATCAATGGTTATGATCGAATTTGCCTTGTGTTGCCCTAATTTTGCCCTAATTATGAGGATAAAGTGAATTTTCAGCGTCATTTTACATTTACCTTGCGATAAAATGAGAATTTACAGTGTAGACGTTCAAACCCTCATACAAGCTACCTGCGGATGCAAACAGCCTACAATAGAACAGAACATGTGGTTGTCACTAGTATCGGAGCCCATTTTCAGTAATCATCAACATAATTCAGGAGATAAGCATAATCAGGTAAGTAATTTAATCCCTCCTGTTGTCGTTTTCTGCATGTCAATGTAGGATGTTTTTCAAGTGGGTTGAACTGTAAGTATGTATATCATGGTGAAATAGATCTTAATGAATATAATGTGCATGATGGCATAAACATATGATATTGTATCTACATGCATGTGGGTGTTATCGTAAGACCCGTTGTGTTTATTGCAAGAAGCCATGGTGGACGTCAGGAAGAACAAGTCTGATGCAGAATTTATCAAACCCATGTTTACCCAACCAGAGGGAGTACAGTTCAAATTTGGTGCCATCGGCGATACTCATTAGGGAAGTACAGATATGGCGGCATGGTCATCCAAGACGAGTGAAGATAAATATACCCTGTTGGACAGCATATTTGTGTCAGGAATGTGGCATGCGGCCGGATTTCCTTATGTTGTGGAAACTCCAGAGTTGGTAATTGAGTGCACCAGGAATTACAACCCTCAGACAAGGAGAGTGGAAAAACATGGCAGGATATATGCAGATCTGTCTATCAAAGGGATTGTAGCTACATTTGGTCTGCCACTGGGAGAGAAGGTAGTTAGCATGGATCTGAAGAAGTTGGAAGTTGAATATATAAACAACAAAAAGGCTGCAAGAAAGAGGATGTATCAATGGAGAGCTAAGAACAACCCTTACACTGCCTCTGCTAAATTTCCAATGCATTTGTATAAGTTTGAGTATGAAGAGAAAAAGGTGTACAATGACACCATTTAAGCCCCTGACCTAACGCAGCTTGAAGATATTTCACTGGATAGGTTTACAGTTGGCATGTTGCAGTTGACCCAAGCATGGGTGAGTGAACAAATTAATGCACTGAAGAAGAGGGGTGTGGCAATCACAATAGATTATAAAAGGAAAAGGAAAGAGATTTCAAATGAAGAATATGATGACTTTCTTGTAGAGAAGAGAAAATCTAATGGAGAAAGGCTGCCACCCCATAAACAAGGAAAAGGACCTCCCAGAGGTAAGAAGAAAACTGATGATACACCTAAGGGAGTAATAATTAAAAGAATTGATATACCATATGAGGATGCATCAGCATCAAGACAAGCCTCAGCCTCATTTGCACCACCTCCAGAGGATAGGTAGAAGACCAAAAAGGTCCTAAGGCTAGCTGTGAACATTGCAGAAATACAAGATGTAGGCCAATCCTCAAGGCAACATGAAGAAGAAGATGTCCTTGTTGAGGAGGAGCCAGTGACTAAGAAGCCTGAAGATGATGATCCTATGATATTCACTAGGAATAGGAAGGCACCCTTAATGGCATCTACCCCTAAGAAACCAAGAACACATATGAGGGGTGAAATAAGACATGACCCTTTAATGTTAAGGGGAGTAGGTAGTGAACTATTCAGGAAGGAATTGCAGCATGAAGTACCATACCATCATACAATTTAAAGCTGAGAAGGCTGAGGAACAACTAAAAGAAGCCTCAAGAACAACTCAAGGTGGTCCTGTCTCACTGGAAGAGACTATGGACTTATCAGATGACGAGGTGGTAGAGAACGTAGCCTCTCAGAAGCTGGAGACCCTTGCTTCAAGTACTCACATAACTCAACAAGGAACACCATCCCCACAGAGGGTGATATTAGAGGATTTGAAGCAAGCAAAACAAGAAAAAGAAGACACCCTAGAGGGGGCAGCCCAGCAAATTGGGCTGGATAAGTTAGTGGATCAGGCGACTGGCCCTGAGGTGGTAGACCTAACACACAAGGAGGATGATAGTCCTGAACATCAAGCAAGGGCACCTGATAAAGTACAAAATATTGAAGAAATCAAGCTGGCGGAGATAGCAAGCAACACTCCAGAGATGGACCAACAACAACAGGATTTATTTTATGAGCCTAAAATAGTAGAAGTCCAACAAAAGGGAGGGGATGATAAAGATACATCAGCAGATGATGCCCCCCGGACTCAAGAAACCTCAGGTGAGAAAGATACATCAGGTCATGATGACCTGAAGACTCAGGAGGTAGATACAGTAGGTGCTGATCATAATGTGATCCAAGATCAAGTGGATGCACCCAAGTCAGATACAGTGGTATCCCCAGATGCAAATGTGCCTCAGGATCAGGAGATTACCAAGATGGATGAAACAAAAGAAGGTGAAGTACAGGATCATGAGGTGGATGCACCGCAAGATCCTCCACTGCAAGAAGAGACTCCTTCAGATGAGGAAGTAGAACAAGATCACCCTCATGAAGATCATCATGAGGAAGAACTAAGGAAGTCACCTTCTCCATCAAGAATAGACACCGATACAAGAGATCAAGGTGGACATGATGATGATGATCGACAACAAGGATCCAGAGATCAAATACCTCAATGGCTTGAGAAAGAGATAGGTATGGAATCTGGTTTTGAACTTCAGGAATTTGATGTTTTGACATTGTTTTTAGAAGCCATCATGAAGCCAAAGAGGAAGGCTAGATTAACCTTAGCCATCAGAAGAGACCCTGTTACAGGCAGAAGGACTGCGCAGGTAGCACTCCCCACCATTAAGAAAGAAAAAGGCAAGATCACTCTGGAAGAATTCCAGATTACCACAGTGGATTTAGGATTTGCCATTGAAGACCAAGAAGGTCAAGAGGGGAAAGACATAATAGATTCTTTAACCCAAAGGGTGAAGAGAGAGAAGGAGAAGAATAAGCAGCATAAAGAGCACATTGCCCAGCTGCATGCATACATAAAAGGGTTAATTAACCCTGATAATACAGTATTAGATCAGGCAGTCCCATTGACTATGATTTCTTAGGAAGAAGTCAATAAATTGGACCTCATGAAGCATGAGTCTATGATCATGAGAAAGTGGATGTCATCCGCACTTACAAAAGTTGAGGAGGTAGTGAAAGCCTCTTTGTAGAGGTGGAATTCTTTGGGTATTTCAAGGAGGAAAGCTTATAAAATACAGACTGAGGCTGGGAGAAGGTCATTCCAATTGGAGAAAACCTTGAATGCTTTGAGCGAAATAAAGAGGATTAATTCTCAGGTCCTAATAAATCATCAAGTGCTGGATAATAATACTGCCATGTTGGTAGATATTGGGAATAAAGACATCAGGTTTGAAAATGATGTATTGAAGAGATGCAGTAATAAATTAAAGGATATCAGTATGAAGTTACATGATATGATGTCATTTGAAGCAGAAATCCTGGAGGCTTTAGAGGGAAAAGTAGAAGGAAAGATTGAGAATCAAGATGCAGATTTTTCTATAAAAGCTCTGCATAATAACTTCCAGCCAATGGCTGATGACCCTCTTAACCACCTGACAGAAGAAGCAATGAATAAGATCATGAGGATCAAGGTCAGGGTGGAGAACTACAATGAAACATTGAGTAACAGGAAAAATAAATTGGAAACCCTCAAGGATAAATTCCAAGCACATAAGCATGCCATCAGCAAAGCCAAAACTCAGGATGGTGGAGAAGTTGAGAGAATTGTAAAAGCATATGAAAATATCTGGACAACCATGCAGGTCCATATATAGGGTGACATTTATCAGGATGATGAACACATGGAAAGCGATGATCATGATGATCATGAAGATGAAGAAGAAGAACTTGACGAGTAGATGAAGATGCACTATAAAAGGAATATTTGCATCAGGTACTTAGCAGAAAATAAGCTACCTAGATGGTTGCCAGTGGGCAACCTATGCCACGAGATACTATTGACCAAGTCAAAAGGAAATGTGCATCGTTGATCTTAATAGATAAATCTTGATCATAAATCATGTGTAACCACTCCCTCACCTTATTCTATAAAAGGTGTAGGGATGCCTTATTTTGAATATTCGAAGCTTAATTGAAATTTATTTGCTGAAGTATCAGGGATTATTTCAAAGTTATTGTATATGTACATGTTTTTGCATAATTAATGAAAGAGAAGACTATTTTGATTACAAATCATCATAAATTCTGAGTAAAATGTGTCTGAAGTCTTGATATATGCTTTGATTTGCTACGTCCCTTGGAGTGCTCTCAGTCTGCATATATTGTCTTCATTCATCATCCTTTGAAGTTAGCATCAACTATATCTAGCTGTAGAACATCCTAGTGAACATATGGTTTGATTTCTTCTTTTTCATGACTGTATAAAGTATGTATGTGGCTCAATAGTTGAAGATTCATCATAATTTGAAGTATTTGTTTACATTTCTTTTAATTTCAGAACAATTCACCATCACAATTACAAATAATAGATAATCAGAAGAAAAATCCATGAAATATGTAGACACCTCATAGATACTTGAAGATTTATAGCTTATTCGAAGTTAAAGCATGTATAATTGACAAATATCATGCAAAGATTTGAGTACAGACACACTATTTGTGGAAATATCTTGTGCAAATAACCTTCTGTGTAGCATCTTTACAGAGACAAAATCCTACTGATGAACTAACGTAAGGCCCTTGAATGGAAAACAGCAACACACATCAACCACTGAGTAACGTCAGTTGATTAAGAACTAATCCACGGAGACTTGGGATCATGAATTCTTTGAATTCATCGTATCTTTCAAGATGAGTAAAGGTTGATGTGTAACTTTCATTCTATGTTTGTTTAATGACTAACATCATGATCAACAGATTCTTGTAACTTGGGTTGTGCCCTTAAAGAGAACTCAGCTTCATTCTAGATGAAGCATGTAGTTTTCTCATCATTATCAAAAATTTGCCAATGAGTTTCATTGTCAAGAACAAAGGGCCTGATGACTATTCTCACATGTTGATCAGGACCCTAGAACAAGTCTATAGGTGGAGAAAATTAAGCTCCCACCATTGCTAATCGATCAGCATCAATATTGACTTTCCTTGGGATCATCTGTAGGTTGAGAGCATCAAAACTCTCAAACAAATCCCAAACTCTATGTCTATAAGCTCTTAGAAGCTAGTTTTTTGTAGCACATCTCTCTTTGACTTGGTCAACCACCAATTTGGTATCACCAAAGATCTCTAGATGCTTGATATTATTCTTTTCTACTAATATCAGACCATGGACCAATGCCTCATACTCTGCTACATTTTTCGTACAAGAAAAATGCAACCTATGAGCAAAATGCAACTTTTTACCAATTGAGGAGACTAGCAAAACATCTACACCAGCTCCATTCTTGCTCTTTGCACCATCAAAAAACATCTTCAATGGGCCATTGGAGTCATCATCTAGCTTGAGTACAGAAGGAGTTGAAGAATCCCCTTCATGGATCATGTTGTTGCCCAAGTCAATTGCTTCAGTGGTGTCATAAGGATCAAAGTTTTCACGATCCCCTACCAACTCCTCTAAAAATAGGCCAAGAATAGGAAGAGGTGAAGGTTCTACCTCAGCAAGTTCTGGATCATGCACTTCCTCACTTTGAATCATCACACGTGGGTTCACCAGACTATGGTCATAATTCTCCACATGATAATCTAAAATTGGTTCAACCTTGATGATGAAGTGCATACCATATCTGGTCCTTAGCAACATATGAGACCAGTCAGAAGAAAGGTAGCCACCTACCTTGGATGTGAAGTCTCTTGATAGATAGATAGCAAAAAAAGGAGGAAGATCAATGACTAAAATGTCTTGTTTGAAAGTTAGGTTTGGACATGCATGCAAAGTCAAGTCTAGTCCCTTGATCACTCCTACAATGTTCACTGAGGTGCCATCCAGTTGCAATACTCTTGATGAAACAGGGGTATACTTGATATCTAATGCCTTTGTTATTTTCTTGGGCATTACTAAAACACTAGCCTCAAAGTCAATCATGCAGTTGTGTACTAAAAATTTTCCAATGATCAAGGACAAGTAGAAAGGAGATGGTTTCTTGACTATACTTACTTATCCTTCACTTAGTTGCACAAAACTGGCAGGAGCCTTTTCTTTTTTCTCAGTTGATGGATCTAATGCTGTTGACTCAGCAAATGGGAAGTGCCTTAAGGCTTCTTGTAATAGGTCCCTCTGAGGGCCTGGGATGGACATCACTTCCCACATAAAAACATTTATGTTTGTTTTCTTCATCTGTTCCACAATATTTAATGGAATAGTGGCTGCTATATGCATAGAGGGAATCCATGTTCCCTTCTTTGGTTGTTTTGCAGGTGGCACAGGCACCTTTAAGCCTAATGAAATTTATTTTGTAGCAATAGGTTTGCTTCTTTGAATTGGGACTGTGGCACTGGCCACTTTAGCCTTAGGAACATGCTCTTTTTGTAACATAGCAGACATGGGACTAGCCTCCAACTGCCTATTTTTTGACTTGACATTGTCTGCAATGGGCATAACAACATTGTCCATGGGTTGATTAACAACACAAAAATCCTCTGGAGTCCATAACATCATACTATGATGTAGGAGCATCTGGAAGAATTCAAGATAGCTGAGACAGTTGACAATGAAGACAAAGTATTGAGACAGTGAATTGGGAGATACCATATTTTAAACATGAGAAGCTAAGGACTTGGATTTAGCATCTAGACATAGTCAGTTACATCATATCCTAAATCCAGAGGTTCGTGCATCTGTACCAAAAAGATATCGCTATCTAAAAATTGACTATTTCTTGAAGAACAGAGCCGACAGGGTACAATGAAGTTTAATCAGCTGAAGGAGAAAGATTTAGAGCACCGACCGACTTGCAAATCCTAATGACTTATTCTACAATGTTCTTTGGGTTGTGTCTGACCTTCCCAATAAGTCCGTACATCACTTTATTCATTTGAAGAGGATTGTAAGCTGATTAAGTCCGAGCTATCCAAGAACACGTTACATAAACTAGTCGTTGCAATTAGGCTGACCTAGTGATGATTTGGAAGTTTACGAATGATATAAATAAGAGGTAAAGGGTTGATTCTAGACAAGTGATCGATGGAACAATGATGTGAAGCAAGATTTTAAGTTATGATGATCTGGTTGAATAGTATAATAGAGTAAAGGCAGAGCAGGAAGCTGAATGAGTTACAGAGCAAAGAATTAAGATGTTGAAGGAAGAAATCATGAAAGAGCATTGTTAGATGAATGTTTGTAATCCCTGAGCTACGGCCTAGCATTTGTAAATCCCTTGAGGCATGTGTAATTTGATTTGAAGTGACAATATAAGAAGAATGAGATTGGAAGGTTGGGTTTTTCCCTGTTAGGGTTTTCCCAAGATATATCTTGTGTCATGTGCTAATGAATATCTTTTTTTTCTATTGTTATCTATTTACTTCTATTGCATATCTGATTAATCATGCTGTTAGTTGCTTGGGTAAGGCTGCAAGGTTGGAGAGTCCCTCACCGGACCCTCCTACCTTGACTGCATTAAATGGTATCAGAGTTGGTTTCAGATCTGCTGGGCTGGTTGTGAATTTGTTTGAAGTTGGTGAATCTGATAAATTGTTATGTGAAACCCTGGAAGTAACTAATATCATCGTTGAAGAAGATCAAGGTAGGAAAGATTTAGTAAGTTTCAAATTCAGTCACTTATCTAATTTATTTCAAATGGGGAAGATAGGAAAGAGGATGAAGAAACAAAATGAAACCCTAGTGTGCGAAAAGGATATTTTGGAAAGAAAATTGTGTGAATTCAAGAAATGTAATGTAGAATTATTGGAGAGGATGAAAGATCTAGGAGTGGACAAGTTTGAAAGCCTTAAAGAAGAACTAAAAGTTGTAAAAAGTAGAAATAAAAACCTAGAAGCAGAGCTGAAAGTATTTGAGGATGTTGAAAAGAAATTTGCAGAATTGGAAGGACTTAAGTTGTTTTATAAGGTTGAGCAGAGGAACAGAGATCTAGAAGATAGTTTGGAAGAATTGAAGAAGGAGAATAGTTTGCAGAAAAATGAAATATCAGATTTGAGAGAACAAGTTAATAAGTTCGAATAGTCACTTGTAGCATGTAGAAAGGAGAATAAAAATTTGAGATCTAAGCCTGAGTTTTGTGATGTTTCTTGTGATACTAATGATTTGTGTGATGATGCAGAAGTTCCTTTAGACAGTGAAATTAAGGATGACAGTGTGATTGAGCCTAGAGTTGTTGGTGATGGAATTGGTTTCAAACTTATGCAAAGAATGGGATATGAAGGAAGGGGATTGGGAAAGCAGCAACAAGGAATTATAGAACCTATTGAACCGGTAATTAAATCATGAAGTGAAGAGATTGGATATGATAGAGCTAAGGAGGTTATGACAAATTTTAACAAATCAAAGCAAGGTAGAAAAGGTATGTTTTGTTCACATTGCAATAGACATGGACATGATAAGGAGTTGTGTTGGGATCTACACCCTTGTAAGCTTTGTGGATTGAGGAATCATTCTGAGAAGATGTGTTGGGATAAAGTGAGAAAAAGAAAATCTATGGCAGGTTGTATACAAAAGAATTATGGATGGATTGGTGGATAAGAATGGAGACATGTTACTTGTATGATCAGAGGAAAATATAGACTGAAGTATTCATGTGTTGAAATAGGATGCAAAGAAAGAAGACCTTGTGAGGACAGTAATTCAAACTACAGAGGGAGAAGTGACAGGAGTCATGATTCTTATCATAGTAAAGGATACCAGAGGAATGAAAGTGGATTTGCTAAAAGAAGAACCTATTGTCAAGTCTAGAGGAGAAAAGAATCAAGAAAGGAAAATGTTACAAAAGAAATTGATAAGGGTAAAGTAGTAAGTAATTCAGAAGATGAAAAGCCTGTTGATACAGAGATGATTTGTACTAAAGAAGAACTCTTGGAATCACTGAGTTTGATAGAAGAACTAGAAGAGAATGATACAGAGACAATTTATGCAGAGGAAGAAGAAGAGCCTGTTGATACAGAGTTAGTTTATGCAGAGGAGGGAGAATCTTTTGAGACATCACATGTGATAGAGAAACTAGAAGAAGGAGAAGCATTAATCTTAAGAAGAATCACGTTATAGAATGATCAACAGAGAGTTAGTGCAAGAGAAAGTTGTGTGAACAGTGTAAAGCATATTAGAAAAGAGAAGTTCATGAGGTAGATAAAGAAGAGAAGATTGTGTACTGGATTGAAATGATTATGGTAAAAGAAACAAGAAAAGTACAAAAGTAGTATAAGTAGAGTGGAAGTTGTAAGATTTTGATGAGTACATAAGAAATTGTGTTAAGAACTTGGGAGTAGACAGTGTTGTAGAGAAATTAAAAAAGTGTATTAACTGAACCAAAAAGTAACTTGACTGTTCTAGATTTAATTGAAGCAGACTTTGATCTTGAGGCAACTTGTGGAGAAGACTTGATCAGACCGCTAACTAGTGAGGTAGTGCAAGGCTTACAAGTAGATCACCAAACCTAAACCATGATAGGATGATGAACTTGAGGTAGTCTTGCAAGGTGGACTTGAATAGATCGCCGACCTTGAGGCAGTTGTAAGTACCTGAAGATAGATCACAAAACCTATTTGATTTTGTCATCATATAGATCTAAGTGATGGGACTCACTTTCCAAATAACCCCGAGAGTCTAATGCAGGAGCATCCGGAAGAATTCAAGATAGCTGAGATAGTTTAGAGTGAAGACAAAGTATTGAGACAGTGAATTGGGAGATACCATATTTTGAACATGAGAAGTTGAGGATTTGGATTTAACATCTAGACATAGGCAGTTACATCATATCCTAAATCCAGAGGTCCACGCATCTGTATCGAAAAGATATTGCTATATAAAAATTGACTATTTCTTGAAGAACAAAGCCGATAGGGTACAGTGAAGTTTAATTAGCTGAAGGAGAAAGATTTAGAGCACTGACTGACTTGTGGATCCTAATGACTTATTCTACAATGTTCTTTGGGTCTTGTCCGACCTTCCCAATAGGTCCGCACATCATTTTATTCATTCAAAGAGGATTGTAAGCCGATTAAGTCTGAGCTATCCAAAAAACACGTTACATAAACTAGCCGTTGCAATTAGGCCAACCTGGTGATGATTTGGAAGTTTGCAGATGATATAAATAAGAGGTAAAGAGTTGATTCTAGACAAGTGATCGATGGCATGATGATATGAAGCAAGATTTTAAGTTATGATGATCCGGTTGAATAGCATAACAGAGTAAAGGCAAAGCAGGAAGCTGAATGAGTTACAAAGTAGAGAATTGAGATGTCGAAGGAAGAAATCATGAAAGAGCATTGTTATATGAATGTTTTGTAATCCCTGGGCTATGGCCTAGCGTCTCTAAAGCCCTTGAGGCATGTGTAATTTGATTTGAAGTGACAATATAAGAAGAATGAGCTTTGAAGGTTGGGTTTTTCCCTATTAGGGTTTTCCCAGGATATATCTTGTGTCATGTGCTGATGAATATCTTTTCTTTCTATTGTTATCTATTTACTTATGTTGCATCTCTAATTAATCATGTTGTTAGTTGTTTGGGTAAGGCTGCAAGGTTGGGCAGTCCCTCACCAGACCCTCCTACCTTGACTGTGTTATACTGGCATCAGAAGTAGCCTCATTTGATAGTTCAAGGTGATTATTAACTGCATCCGATAATGATTCTACTGAGTATGAAAATTCTGTACCATTAAAGCTCTTTCTTGTGCTCCAAAAGTACAAGTGGACTGATTATGCAGCTGATTGCAAGGGTACCACCAATCTGCCTCCTGGGCTAGATTGTTCTAAGTAGGGACTAAGGCCCTAACTGGATTCACAGTTGGTATTTGTTATATAATTCTAATGGTTTATAAAGGTTGTGCAGGGTTAGGATTTTGGTATCTATTTTGTTGGTAACCCTGATTCTAGTTCTGATTTCTATTTTGATTATACCCTTGATTCCAATTCTGATTAGATCTCTATCCTTGGTTATAGTTCTGATATGGTTTGGGAGTAGTTTGAATAGATATACTATTCACCTTATTGGTCAAATTCGACATTAGGGTCTTAAGATCACTCTCTTCTTGAGAAAGAGAGGATGTTGAAGTTTTAGGCTCTAGGATAGGAGCAATAATGGGCTGCTAGGATGAGGAAGGTAACTCTAGAAAAAGTGGGATAGGAGGCTTGGGAGAAATTTTCCTAGCGTGTATTAAACAATTTTCAGCCTTAAGAGTTGTCTCATAGCCATCTGGTAGGGTTTCAACACCCATGGATTGCATCATCACAACAATGTCAAAATTTAAAGCTCTTAAAAAGTACAAGAAAGAACCTTGTGGAGATGGCATGAGGGTAGCTGGAATTCTCTCCCACATCCTTTGGAATCTAAAGTTAATGTCTGCTAGCATCTCACTTGGAGCCCTCTTGATAGTCATCAACTTCTCAAGTAATGAAACATTATCTTCCCTAACACCAAATTGCTTATAGAGGGCCTTTCCCAGGTCATCCCAGGTATGTATGGATGCAGGGGTTAACCTCCTGAACCATTGAAGAGCTCTTCCCTTGAAATATGAAACCATGAAATATACTGCAACATCTTCATGTTGTATATGATAAACTAAGCACGCATTGGTTATGTCTTTGATGTGCTCAGTAGGGGTTATAGAACCATCACTCGTGAAGGGTAAAACACTTTACAAGGTTGCAGCAGGTATGCCATTGTATGCAGCCAACTCTAATGGACTTCCTCCATTGAAGGTTACAAAAGGCAAATTCCTTGCCATCCTAGGAATGTTCAGATTAAGTCTAGGGATATGCAAGCTTCTTCTATTATACTGAAACCTAATATAGGGGGTGTGGAATGAGCTCTTGAATGAGGTAGAGTAAGACTATTGTTTCCTCTCACAGGAGACCTAGATAAACTAGACCTTCTGCTTGAAGCAGTGACAGATAATTTAGCAAATTGAAAGTTATCTCCTGAAGACGTCCTAGTTTGCATAGGCATAAAAGATGGTGCTGATCAGAAATAGACACATGATACATGTAGAGTCACCAGGTGCATGAAATGTCTACAAGATACAGAGTACTAAGAAGAACACCATATTCTCAGCTTAATTCATTTTTCTTTCTAGTCCCACCGGGCGTGCTAGAAACTATTGTCACATAGATTTGCACCCAGTGTTGAAGTCTTTGAGGGCTCCAACAATCTAATGAAACATAGATTCAACCTCCTTGTAGGGTCCCACACTTGGAGGTTGTCTCAATGTTTCACTAGATTGTTGGAGCCCTAAAAGCCTTCAACACTAGGTGCAAATCTATGTGACAATATTGCCCAAACAAGGTCATTTTAGATTGGCTTCAACACTTGCATCCAAATCAATTTATTTAATTCAAGGTTGCCATTTCCATCCTTGAGGATTGTATTGGGATGCCATTATTGTCTTTGATTGAGCCTCAAATTGCTCTGTTCTTTTCATTGGATCAGATCTCCAGTCTTCTTATTGTTTTGGAGATTGACACACTATTGTCTTAGTCGTGGTGTTGAAACTTATTGCAGGTATGTCGAGGAGGAGTCATGGAAGCTTGCATAGGCATTTTGACACAGGGGTCTTTACCCTATCCACACCCTCATGCAAAGCTTATTATTTTCTCAACAGAAGGGGCACGAGTTGTTGTAGGCCACCGACACCCTATTGAAGACTGTAGGCCTTGTTGAAAGTTGTAGGCTCCTGTTGAAGGCCATAGGCCTTTGGCAAAAGAAACATATCTCCAAAGAAAGGCTACCTTCTTTTAGTTGGATGCTCGACCCTCCCGCGAGATGCTCAAACAAAGAGGTACTCAAACCTGCCATTTTGGCCGTCGTTGTATGCCAAACCTACAAACAAGCATTGTCATAACCCTATTCTCTGCAAACTGGTCACCACCATAGCCCCTGTTTGGCTACCCCTTCCTACAACTCCATATTTTTCTATTTTCCCTAATTCATGGGCTCAAATATTTTTTTCATTTTGCAAAGCATATAAATTTATGCTTTTTTAATGTTTCATACATAGCATTTTTTTTAATAGTCTAAAAACATTAAGGCAATATAAAATACAAAATTAGGGAGTATTTTGAACTTTTGATAGGTTCTTTTAAAAATTGTTAGTGTCAAATTACAATTTCTTTGTAAAAGGCTAAGTATTAGGGTTTGATTGTATCAACCTACTTAGACCTATAGCACTACATGATAAAGTGCCAAAACTTGGGAGGGTAATCAAGCAAAGGAGGTTATATATGCACTAAATTATAAAGTGCCACAAATTCAGGGGGGTTGTCATTGAATTTTTTTCTTTCTGTACTTCTAAGTTTGCAACATACACCTCATCTACATGGTTTTATAAGTGTGATCAAGTCTATCTCCAAGAACTTTTGTTCATATTGCAACCTTGAAAACACCCAATGGGAAGGTCAATGAATAAAGAAGTCACGAGCTAAGACCTCATAAGTATAAGTCCAAGAGACTCTAATACTATAAAGGATTATGTCACAAAATTTAACTCAATGAGGTTGCAACTAAAATAAGGTGGGATTGAGAAATAGGTGGATCGATTGATTCTTATGAACACCTTTCAAATTGAGAGCCTATGGTAAATAATCCATAATCTTGCAACAAATTCACACCGGTTCACATATCACATTGAGAGCCTATGGTAAATGAGTTGGAATCTTACATCGGATCATATCTCAAATTTGGTTAATATTCCTAAATCTTCATGATACTTTCTTCTATGGAGTCATTTCAGTCACAGTTCAGCATCGGCATCGAGGTACACAAGAAGCTTCCAAGATTCATGCATCTTTTCTCTCTTTTGAAGGGTAGTTTTTCCCACAGGGTTTTCTAGCTTATCTCCACTTAATGAGAGATTTTTATTGTATATGGGTACATGATAGGCCAGTTGTTAGGACCCATACTTATTTGTTCCCACCTATGCTATGCTTAAGGGGGGTGTAGTGTATATTTTACCTCACATGTGTAAAATACACGTGTCATAAGCCTACTTAGGTGGGTTGTGTGGTGAATTGGAGAGTTTGACACAACTCTCCAAGATATGTGTCATCACTCTTATGCCACTTGGTGGAAACCTTCTTCCACCTCTAGTTGAGTGTTGAAGTCAACTTCCAAGTCAAATCAACCTCTCTCATCTATATGTGATTTCTATTGTGCATAGTTTATCTATTGCAATTTTATTTTTTTCCTAGGATTTGTCTTAGTAGATCTTGAGTTCTTTCAATACATACTTTTGAACAACAAGCTTTAGGGTCCTCTACTAGTTTGCACTCATGTCAAGTGGACAATTTAGGTTCTTCAAGTAAGATATAATGATGCAATACCAAGAATTATTTCTGAAGACACAAGGGATTAGTTCATGACCATCACTTACATTATCCACTTTAGCAACTTCCAAGTGTAATTTGGGCATAGGCCTAGAAAGGCCTTGACCTTTGATTAGCTTTGTGGTTTGAAACTCTATGTCAAACTCTTGGATCTTGTTTATCCATCCACACTTTCTATTCGATTCTTCTTGTTGAGTAAAATGTGTCTTACTATTGTATGGGGCATAAATTTTATAGTCTTTGTACCAATAAGATATGAGTTGAAATTATTCACTACCTTGACAAATGCATAAGCCTATTTTTTCATGAATGAACATTTGAGTGATTTATTAAAGAAGGAAATTAGATTTTTATTCATTTCTTTGTTATTTTCCAACAAGACATCAACTATAGTGTAAAATGAGGAAAAAAAAAAGAGTTGACAAGGTTTGACATAGTTTCAACTAGCTAGCACTAATGCTTGTTTTAGAGCCTTCTTGATCCCCAAGAATGATTCAATAGGCTCCTTATCACAATTGATCACAAGTGTTCCTTCTTCATCATCTTAGAGATAGCTTTAGTCTTCTCTCTAAAGTTTAGAACAAATATCATTACAAAGTTGATCTCCCTAAAGAGAGAATGGTTGTGTGTTACACTCTTGGGCTAAGGAATAAGGTCAATAGCCTTGACTATTTCAAGGTCAATCCTAACCCCTTCTTTGGATACAATGTCCCTTAGTAGCTTTCTCCAACTCTGAATATACTTTTTTGAGGGTTCAATGAAATCCAATATTCTAAGCACCTCTTGAAGATGAACTCCAAATGTTTATAATCATCATTGCTACCCTTAGAATATGCAATGAGGTTATCTTGGTAAACCACCATAATATCATCAATGAGACCTTCAAATTCAATGTCCATAGCTCTTTGGAAGGTATTTAGACCAAGAGGGATTCTTAAATACACAGGTCCACCATGGTGTGGTAAAGGATACTTTATATTACTCCAATTCCTTAACAACTACTTGATTATATCTTAAGAAGCCATCCATCATAGACATCAACTCTAACACTTATCACCTTTTGTAGCAAACTATCCATAGTTGGCACTAGATAATTGTCCTTCAATGATATAATATTTCAATTTTTAAAATCAACACACAATCTTATACTACCAGTTTTCTTTCCAACAAGAACAATATTTGACACCTAAAATGAATGCCTAAGTTCCTTTTGCATTTGGAGAGCCAACACGAGATTGATTGGCTTTTGTTTCTATCTAGATGGCTTGACATCAAGTTGCAATCAAATTGTATGCTAAAACAAGTCCTCCCTATATGCCTTGAGCTCATGTTATGACATGCAAAACACTTTCTCAATCTTCTCAACAAAGCAACGAGAAGTTACTTCTCTATTGAATTTAGTTTCTTCCCAATATAAACTATTTTAAAAGACAACTTTTGATGCCCAAATTAATAGCTTCCACATCTACATAACTAACATGCTTATTCCTGCTTTTATAACAATCCAACCCCATCAAACATACTTCCCAATCCTACAAGTCCTTTCCAATGATAATTTTATTTTATAGTTATTAAAGTCGCCATACACTCCTTTCTACTTCAGTCTCATCTCGTCCCCCTAAGCAAATGAATAACTCATAGGTCTTATATCACTCTACTTAAACATCATCAATTTCAATGGTCAAATAGTCAATAGCAATTTTACACTTCATCCGCAATAAAAAGTGGTAAATATTTGTCTTGCTTTTATTGATCAAAATTGACCTTTAACTATTGAAGTGGATGATATTTAAGAATAGCCGTCTTATATATATAATAATTAAAATATATATAAAACTATGAACCTTAAAATACCTATCACATCAGTATAACAGATCCAAAATAAACACCTTGAAATTCACTCTTTCTACATTTTTGAGCTGCATATATTTAACATATGCAAGCTAATTATAGAAAACCACATGTAGCCTACCGTCCTTCTAAATGAAAGAAATTACTTCTATAAGTTGTGCTCAAACTTTGAAGTACATTTTGTTGTCTATTGCAGAGGCAGCAAGTCGGAAGTGTCAAGTAGCTTTTGGTTCTTATTTGAGTGCAAACAAGTAATAAATGCCAAATACAAGTTTATAAAGCTGTCTTTTGTCCGTGTATGATTTACAGACTAGGAGCAATGATACCTTAGGGTAGATCGCCTCCAAATTTACGAAATACAGAAAGAGTGAAATAATCAATAGTTAACTTGTATTTATTTGATATAAAGACACACAGACCAATTAAGAAACAACGAAATTTCAGACAAAAGAAAATCTCATTCCTTTCTTGGGTTTACCCGTCAATGCCCAATTGGATATGGCATATTGGGCTTTTCTTTTTGTTTGAAAGGTTAGAGAGATTATTGATGCATGCTGTTTGGGCTTAATTTTTCAACACTTGTCTTCTTAATTTTATTTTGAGATTATTTTTATTGAAGCTTGATCAATATGAAAAACAAAAGGTTGGCTATGTTTATTAAATGAGCTTAGGTTGAATACATGCCTCACCAGCTCAAAATCACAATAATAATGATCTCCGATCAATACATGTTATATATTAAAATTTCAAATTGAAGAATCGTAGGCTTCTCAGATCAATATTTTGAGAATTTGTCACTCAGAGTTTGGTATTGATATATGTGTTGGAAATAAACCACACCTGGACGAAGATGGGCTAGCCATAGAAGGGCCAGTAGCTCAGTTCGTAGAGCACTCCAACAGCAAATGGAAGGTCCTACGTCCAAGTCCTAGCTGGTCCATATGAGCAGCAGCTCAACAATTGGTATCAGAGCCAAGCTAGGAGCCCCAAGCACCTGCACTGTAGCTTAAGGGGGTGTTTGAAATAAGCCACACCAGGCGGATGATGGGTTGACCACAGAGGGGCCAATAGATCGGTAGAGCACTCCAGCAGCAAATGAAAGGTCCTAAATTTGAGTCCTACCTGGTCTATATGAACAGAAGCTCAACAATATGGACCAGAGATTAATCATAGACATAGCATGCATGGTTATAATTTTTGTAGTTATTTTAGTACCTTTTTGTATCATTGCATCCGGCCTGAGAAGAAATATATTCTCTGCCAGAGCCGCCCATAGTGATGAATTGGAGTTGGCAGAAGAGGATCCCTCAAATATGGACTCTGTGGGTTTGGACAGACAAGTAATAGAGGCTCTGCCAGTATTTGAGTACAAATCACATGAGGTGCACCAGTGTGCAATCTGTCTTTCTGAATTTGGGGATGCTGAAGGAGTTAAGCTGTTGCCCAACTGTAATCACCACTTTCATAAAGAATGTATAGATATATGGTTTGATTCGCACAATTCTTGTCCTGTTTGTAGAAGCAGAGTGCAGCTCAGCCCATCTTCAAGTTTACTGGACTTGGAGAAAGATAATGGAAGAGAAGGTTCATTACCGGAACGACCCATTTCTTCAGACATTTGTTCTGACACTGTGGAAGATCAGGATATAGCAAGTAATATGGATCAAGGAACATCAGGTGCAACGCCGTTGCCAGAAATTGTTATTCATGTTCCAAACGCCTCTCCTTAAACAACACTCCAACGCTGATGTGGAGTTAGTGGGTGAATGATATTTAAGTAGAGTGGTCGTGAATCCACTACCCTATACATAAGGGAACAAAAATACATGTTGAAATCTCTCAAATGCCATGGCCCTCTCTATAGTGGTGGCGATGTGGTGCAGCGGTTACATGGCTCCAGAGTATGCAATGCACAGGCAGCTGTCAGTTAAAGCAGACGTTTACAGTTTTGGAGTGCTACTGCTTGATGGAATGAACATGCAAAGATGTCGCCTGTTGTGTTCCACTCAGGTCCTCTGATAATTGAAACTACGGCTCAAAGGCCAAAGGCTGAAATTAATTTATAGAAGCAGCTCTCTGTGGCGCCACCATGATTTTGAATCTAAGCATTTTTCATGCTTAAAGACCAGACTGCCTTTAACTACATGATCAGAGTTTTCTTTTCTATTTTCTTTTGCAAGCTATTAACACTGTATAGTGTTTTGATTAATCAATTGGCTTGTAATGGATAAATAGTAAGATGTTGAACTTTATTCAGGTTTTGGGCATTTTGCAGAGGTAGCCTTAATTTTCCATATAACGTATTCTTCGATTGATAGATTGTTGTCAGGTTTGGTGCAGGGGCGAATTAGCTTTCTTTAGCGGGACAGGTCACATTTTTTAAACGAGGGCCACTTGGATTGAAGATATCTAAGGACTCATTTGCATTGAAAGAAGGCCAGTAATTAGAACCTGTTCTAAATAATTATATCATTCACAACTAGGGACTACTAATGAAACGAAAGTAGAGGCACTAGTCATGGGATTTAATATTAGTAATCAATTGGGGGTTTCCAAGATTTTTATCGAGGGGTACTCAATGATCCTAATTAATATGATCTAATCACAATAGGTTGGTAGCTTGAAATTGAACAATATATTGTAATGGATATGGAATATCCTTGATTGTCTTTCAGATTTTACATGTAAGGGAAGTGAATGAGTTGGCAGATAGATTGGCTGACCTAGTTATTGATGGCTTGTATAAAATAATTATGGATTCAAATTTATTGGTATTGGGAGATCCAGTTTTTGTGAGCATTGGCATTAAGGAATCTACTAGTGATTAAGTGTTGTTTCACATTTCAAATTTGTTGCTATATGGTCAATCTACACATGGGAGATCTTCACGGTCTTAGCATGTTTTATTCTTAGAAAGATTTGAACAATGACTCGTTAAAGAAAGTATACATTGGAGATATGGTGGAGGGGTTTCCATGTGGTGACATACAATTTTGCACAAAAATTTGGATGTCAAAATGCCTTCTCACACAAACTATTCATGTCAATATTATTTCTCCTAGCCTTTGTTTGTTGTAGGTTTTTATTAGAAGGCATTGTTGAAATTAAATGATGGTTGCTCCATGTGAAACTGAGTTCTAGAGGCATATTTTGGTAATCACAGAAAGGAGGCATTCATCATGACTATACGAAAGAAGTAAATGCAAATGATTTAGAATACAAAAATGTTCTTTCTTACATGTTGCCATGTCATCTTGTACATATCTCGAGTAATGAGTGTTTAACATGTCTATAGGATGGATTGGCCTATTTTGGAGGCTATGTTGTCATGCTTATTACTTGCAAAAGAGTTTGGAATTTTGTAGCTATATTTCTCTAGCACTTTTCTTATTTAGTCAAAGCTCCATGGTCAATTAAAATATCAATTGTAGGGTGTTATTGTTTTGATGGAAGTGGGAAATGTAGGATGTAGGGATATATAAACTAGATAAATTGGGAAAGGTATTTATCATTTAATATACACTATCAGATGGTCGATCCTGCACAATATGCAGAGACAACAAAAGCAATGCTCAAATCTGTATAAGGCCAACACTACACAAAAAGACTCTAGGATTGCTAGTGCCTATGGAGTCGCCTTGGCCTACCAAAAACCAAATATAAGAGTCACAAAATAATCATTCAATGGAGACTGAGGAATCCTAAATGATGCACCATCGGATCATATTCTAAACTGTAGTGTTAGTTTGGTTTAGAAATTGGGGAATGTTTTTTCTAATAATAGTAGGAATTAGAAATGTGAGAAGCACCATATGAAAAGTGGTGGGTCAAGGAATTCTTATAGAATTTTCACAGTGACATCTATTTAGTATTTTCACTTCCATTTTTTTTATCTAATGACATGGATCTTTTGGGGGATGTGGACATATTTAGAGCTTTGGAAAATGCTTATACCCATGAGATTTATATCCTAAAATAGAAATTGAATGCATCCCTAGTAGAGTATGACTATGAGATTGGGTCTACAAATTTAGGCAAAGTTTTCCCTTTGGAGATACTAGGCTCTCCTAAATTGGAAACTATATCCTTCTTGCTACAAGGATGAGGTTAGTGAGAGGTTCTGTATTTGGGTTTAATTTGGCTTTAGTCAAACATGAAGGGAAATTGTGTGGATTTCTTCTTGCTAAAGCCAAAAGTGTTGTCAATGTCATTTTCTTCCTTTTAAGAAACATTGCAATCAAACATCAAGTTAGCGAGATATAGATGGTGCTTTAGGAGGTGGTCATCATGGATAGTTCAAGTGATAGAAATTAATTTTACTTTCATTATTATTGTGTTAGCTATGTCATGGTCATGGTCGGGTTGGTTTAGCTACTTGATTGTTATTTGATTGGAGTGTATATGTGCAACTGTGTTTTTGTCATCTCTTTTAGATGATCTGATAGGTTTTAAATATTAATATTGTATGCATATAAATGTGAAATGAAAATAAAGGAAATAAACTATAAAGCTCTAAGATCTTATTTCACATCTAAATACAGCCTCAATTTTAAGCAAAAGAGCATGTAAACATTGACAAGAAAACAAGAGAGATCTCACCAACATAAGCTCTTTGTTTCACCAATGGTAAATGTGCTCAATAGATTTGTGTTGTTGAGATTGGATGTTAGCTTGCTCAAACTAGCAACATAAAATTACATTCAAAGTCGATATGAAAATGGATTGAGTAAGGATCTATTTATAGATTTCCATGGAGGAGGATCAATGGATGAGATTGATTCTTGAGGTGAAAAGGGGTGAAAAATGGGGGTTACGGGTGAATAGGGCATAGGGGTTGAAAATAAATCACTTTCACCCTCAATCCTTGGTAAATTTAGAGAAGAGCAGAGCATAGAGCTGAGGAGATATGGAGAATGTGTTAGTCCAAGAGCATCAAGAAGAGAGGGTGAGGTAGTATAGGCAAGTGTTAGGCACTAACCAAGGGGTACGTATGAAAATTTTGAAATTTGAGTGCATTTATTGCTAGTTATAAGGGGAAGATAAGAACTCATGTCAAATCATGTTGTGGCATATTTTAGTGCATGCATGACATGTTGTGGAATTTGCATGAGGGGACATGACAAATGTGGAGCAATGTTGCATGTCCATTGACAAAGCAGCACATGCATAGGGAAAGGGCGTGGGCATGGTTGTTGGTTCATTTGCATCTAGGAACCCATCCGCTACAAATGTGCATGTGTGTGCATGGATAAGTGTGTGTACTTCACAAATGAGTGTGTGCATGATTTGGCCTGTATCTCATGGTTGAGTGCATGTGCTTCATGAATGAGCATGTGCACCTCATAGAAGAGCATATGCACACAATTATAGAAGAAAATAAAAAATATGACCTGATGGTGAATTGGATGTAGGAGTGGTTAGTGGTGGTGATTACTTTGGAGAGGTGCTTGCATGTATCGAGGCTGAAGGGAAACTTTGAGGAATAGGAGTGGGGGGTTTTAGAGTAGGTGGGCCTTTGGTACATAGCCTAGATGCTTGTGATCAAGGCACATAGATCCATGTTGACTACGTTGGTAGAGAAGTAGAGGAGTGAGACTAGAGCATTTCATCTTCCCATGTGGGAGATGAGTATGACCTTGAAGGATACTATAGATCTTGACTTGTAGGAGATCAACGTATTATCAAGCAAGGGACCCTGACATAGCACTAGAGAGATTATTTGGTTGGAGTGACCCACCCTAAAATAGGCTATCACTAGACATTGATGCATGTGAGGGGATGGTGGAGGATCTTCCACTAGTCACATGGTGGCACTTGTCAATGGCATATCATTACCTAACAAGATAAGATAACTTTTTCTAATTGGATTAGTAGGATGTGTTGTAGACATTTTTATCTAAGAGTGACAGTTTTCATGGGACCCTGACATATAGGTGGGTTAGAGTATAGTGTTAATGATTCTACTATAGATTTGGACATGAGAACATAGTGTTGTGCTCTAGTTGATTAGTGAGAGAGAGGACAAGGTTAACAAGGAGCCTTATGTCTTAATGTGGGTTAGATGTTTAAAGTATCAATGGTTGGCCGATATGATATACTGACAAAGGGTGTTGATGAGCTAAAGGTAGTTATATGGAAACTATAGTTAGAGTTTGAGGAATTTGATAAAGACCTAGTCTATTTGTAGTTTATACAAATGCCTTGCTACAACATAGGGTGGCACCACCACATTATTGAGAAGTATAGGCCAAATCACATACATCACTAGTTTGTATTATAATAGGGCATACCGGTAATAGATCCACATGTGTTTGTGTGTGTAATGTGTGAGGAGGATAGGTGGGGAGCATGGATAGAGTCCTGCATGGCATATTAGAGTTGGAATAACTTCATACCAATGCCTTAAGAATACAAGGATGGATGCAAAAGTGGTACCACATTATGTAGTGTGGTGGAAATAACACATGCTCATGAGATTTACCATACCTACATAGATGATTGTGTAGGATAGTGAAGCTACTACAGAGCTAGATATAGAGAGATAGGGTCCCAAGTGTGCCTAGGGAACTACTAGTGGTAGGAGAGATAGCCAGTAGGGAGATGGGTAGAAGGTTACATAAAAGGGACCACAAAAAGGGGTACATCTTGGGATGTAGTAGGTAGTGAATTAGGGTGGAGATGGGGGAGATCAAGGATATGGCCAAGTGGTCATGGATGTGGATGTGCTAGAGGTATAGGAACAATAAGTACAAGGATATGACTAGCAAGAGGTGGATGACCTAAGAGTGGAGTTGGCTACTACACATAGTAAGGGGAGTGCTCTCTAGTAAGAGAAGGATAGATTATAGGAAAAGAGGGACACTCTCAAAGTGAAGAGAGAGAACCTAGCCACTGAGTAGGACAACTTGATAGTTGAGAGTAATAGAGTAGTGGACAAAAGAGATATCTTATAGCTAGCTCAGGATGGACTATAGTGAGTATAATATGTAGTATAGATCTAGTTGAAGAGGTCACAAACTAAGTCTTAGAGGCTACAAAAGGAGTGAGACTAGGCCTATTTATTATTAGTCCTAAAGGGAATGACACAAACATTTGTAGAGATGGGTTGTGTATCTTTGGAGGGGACACAATTAAGGAGAGGGACACTATGCTATATATCATTGTATGAGTGTGCCATGTTAGCCGAGTAGAGGGAGCCTTCCTATGTAGAGAGGTTTATGTCAGTGGTGAGTAGGTCAGTGAGATTGATGTTTATAATGAATTTAGGTTTAGTGGCTATGCTTCCACCTAGAGGACCACCATCTCCACTAGGGTCACATGAGGATAGTGCTAGCCTAAACACATGACATTGCTCCTTTTTTGTTTTATACCATGTATACTTGATTTGTATAGAATTTTTTGTGCATATACACAATGATTCTCTATGGAGCCTCAATCTTGTGCTATGGACTAAGTTTTGATGATATGAGAGGAGACGATTATGCCATGAGTTTGTCATTGTATTGTAATGATTATGTATAGATTTATGAGATGGGTGCCTATATGATGTTGACTTATTTATGGTATATACATGTCATGATGTTATGCATTTTATGATTTATATATGTATGTTATAGGATGTCATGGTATTGTATATGTGATGATGGATGAATGAACTTTAACTTGATATATGGATGATGCACATGTATGATATATGAATATGTTTATGTGATGTAAAGCAATGGTGATATTGATTATGTAATGGTTATAGATATTGATGTGCTCTGTAGATGACTAAATCATACATGATGTATCTAGATGATGCAATGTGTGTGATGATTATGATTATGATATGTAATGTGGTTATGATTTCTATGGCTCTCATGATGTATGCATGTAATGGCTAATGTATACTTATATATTATGATGATTTTGATGTAGGCAAAAGATGTGGTTCTTATATGATTATATATGATGGATGTATGATATGTTTATGTATGGAAATATATATGGTTTTAATTTATGGATATGTGAATCTAATTATGGAGATCCATGGATTAGATGGATAGATTAGATGATAGTATTTTTGTTCATGGCATAATAATAAGAAGAAATGATGCATGAATGAATAATAATGGAAATGATGTTAGAAGAAATGACAAATAAAATGATAAGCAGATGGCTATGAATGGTATATTAGAATGGATTATATGATGAGTGGTTGGATTTTGAATGGAGTTATATGTTCACATGTGATGATCACTCTTATTTGATATAGCATGAGACATTATGCACTAGGGTATGAAGACCAAGGTGATTATGTGTCCCATTCATAAGACTAACTCAAAAATATAAAAAATAAAGGATGCCCCAACACATCACGAGGCATTTGACAACCTTGGTGATAACTATGATGGTATGACCAACAAACATAGCAAGCACAACAAAATAAAAGGTGTGTCCCAATATATTAGTCAAGACACACCATAATATAAAGATCATGGAAACCTTGAGTATGTTGTGGGTCAAAACTAAGAAAGTAACCAAAACTAAAAATCAAATGACATACAAGTGTTTTTGTTGGGAATTAAGGTGTCTCAACCTTGGTAATTCCTTGTATTTATTATTTGTAATGTATTTATTTTATTAGCCTATGATGTAATTAAGTTGCACCTCCTATTTTGTCATTTAGTGTGAAGTGGCACGATGAGTTGTCACTCCACTTGTAAGGTGACTAGGATGGTCAACTCACTCCATGTGGATATAGGTGTCCCATATTGTGGTAGAGGTTTTCTGCCATGTGTTAGCATCTTGAGCAGTGTGTAAGGACTTATGATGCATAACAATCAGGACATATTCCTATGACAGATTCTATGATGCGTAAGAGTCATAAATAGAAGATCCTATGACAGGTGAGGACATGTGTCGAAGAGCATCTTTGAGGAAGGCATATTTGGGCACCCAAGGGAGGTTATGACATGTTGTAAGAGGAATATGCTATTTTTAGTCAGTGTATGACAGATTCTCTTACAGCTATAAGTGTTGTTAGTTATGATGGATTATATGATAGTTGTAAGGTGCGTAAGACCATCTGTCATAGCCTATCTTGGGACGAGGCACCCACTTTGGGATGGAGTGATATGCCATGTGTCAAAACCATGCTGCAATGTTGGACAAGTGTCCTTAGGCATGGGTTTTGGGCCATGAGGACAAGATGGATGCCCATCTCAAGAAGGTTCCATCTTTGCCTTAAAAATTCTTTATAAATAGGTGCTTGGATGGGAGATGCATAGTGTGATTGATAGGTATTGTAATGCTACAAGAATATCTCTAGATATGAGTGTCGAAGACTCCTGTAAAGACTTGCATTGCAAGTGTGTTGTAAACATTCGTTGTTTTGATAATACATTGTGCAGGTTCTAGAGTGTGGGGTTTTTCTCTCGAAAGGGTTTCCCCACGTTCTCTCTCTCTCTCTCTACATTTCTATGTGTATGTGTATTGCTGCAATATCTCTGTTGTTGGGTTAATAACACTGTAATTGTAAAGGTTAAAAAGAATTTGCATACATCTCTCCTTATTAGATTAGCGTAGGAAGCATTTTCTGCACACCTTGCTTCCTTTCAGTTGGTATCAGAGCTTGATCACCTTTCATCCTAGTTGTTGGGTAGGTTTTTTTTGAGCTGATCTTAGATTGAGTGGGACTCTATGCAGAGTATTCTATAATCTTGTTGAAAGAAGGAGATGGGAGGCACATCCAGAAGAGTAGAGGTGGAGAAGTTTAATAGCACCAATTTTAATTTGTGGAAACTTAAAATAGAAGAGATGCTTGTTGATAGAGACCTATGGGAAACAATTTTTGGTACAAAACCTATGGTAATGTCCCAAAATGATTGGGATCTCAAGGATCAGAAGGCTAAGAGTCTTGTGAGACTCTGTTTAGCTGACTCTATCCTATTGAATGTCCATGAGGAGAAGACTGCGAAAGAACTTTGGAAGAAGCTGGGAGAAGTTTATCAGGCTAAGTCCTTGGTGAACAAGCTATTCCTAAGAAAGAATCTATATTCTCTAAGGATGGAGGATGGAGGATCCATTGCAGATCACCTGAATGCCTTTAACATGCTAGTTGTACAGTTGACATCCGTGGGTGTGAAGATGGAGGAGGATCATTGTATGACCTTGCTTTGTTCTTTGTCGTATTCATGGGATTATCTTGTAATGGCCATAGGGAGTACCACATCCACATTTAAGATGGATGAAGTCATGTCCTCGCTGTTATATGAAGAGATGTGGAGAAAATCATCTAATTCGGCCAAAGAGGCTCTTGTAGTTTGTGGAAGACCCAAGGAGAAAGGGAAAAAGAAGGACAAGAAAGCTAAGAAGAGTACATCCAAATCTCCTAGGAGATCCAAATTTCTTGGAAAGTCCAAGGCTCTCTATTTGAACTATGGAAAAATTGGGCATTTCTGAAAGGAATGCAAAGAAGAGAAGAAGAAAAAGAAAATGAATGTCCCAGATTCAAATTTTGACAAGTCACAAGATGATGGTGATGCTTTCATCACAACCTTCGACACCCATGCATCTAATGATGTGTGGCTGATTGATTCTGGTGCATCTTTCCACATGACCTCAGATCAAGACTGGTTTACAAAGTATGAAGAGTTTGATGGTGGAAGAGTGTACCTGGGTGACAATTCTCATTTGAAGATTGTTGATCATGGAAGAGTCTCAATCTGATTCCCTGATGGACAAGTGAAGGGGGTCTCTGGGGTCATGCACATCCCAGGCTTTGTACGGAACCTACTTTCTGTAAATAAATTGAATGATTCAGGTGTGTAGGTTGTCTTCTCGAAAGAAGGATGCAAGATGACTAGACGATCCATGGTGCTTGCGAAGGGTACTCGGAGAGGTACTCTATTTCTGCTGGAGGCATGCATTTCATAGTGCAATAGTTCTTCTGACTCAAAGAAAAGAGATGCAGTCACTTCATCCCCACCATTGGAACCAGAAACTAAAAGATCTATTGTATCAAATTCTGATGGTAGTGCATTTTGGGTACCCAAGGGTACTCCTACTTTGGAAGTTAAGCTTCTTGCTGAGAAGACAATCTTATGGCATAAAATACTTGGGCACATTGGTGAGAAGGGTCTTAGAACCCTTAAAAATAAAAAACCTTGTTGAGGGGTTAGATGATTGTAATGTTGATTTCAACTTTTGTGAACATTATATATATGGAAAGCAAAATCATGTTTAGTTTTACTCAAGTTCTCATAAGTCTTCTCATGTGTTGGATCTTATTCATTCTGATGTGTTTGGTCTAGTTAATGTTCCTTCAATCTCTAAATCTATATATTTTGTATCATTCATAGATGACTATAGTAGGAGGACATGGGTTTATTTCATCAGGAGCAAATCTGAAGTCTTTAGTTGGTTTAAAGAGTTTAAAGCTTTTGTTGAGAATCAAACTAGTAAAAAGATTAAGTGTTTGAGAACTGATAATGGTGGTGAGTTTTGATCTATAGAGTTCAATAAGTTCTGCAAAGAACATGGGATTGAAAGACATAAGACAACTCCATACACCCCATAGCAAAATGGAGTTGTAGAGAGGATGAATAGGACATTAATGGAGAAGGCAAGGAGTATGCTTAGTGGAGCAAGCCTCGAAGAAAATTTTTGGGTTGAAGCAATATCCACTGGTTGCTACCTGGTAAACAAGTCTCCTACATCATCTCTTGTTGGTAAGACACCCATGGAGGTGTGGTCTGGTAAGAAGCCTTCAATAATACATCTTCATGTTTTTGGTTGTGAGGCATATTCTCATGTGCCTAGGGAGAAGAGGTCAAAATTGGAGAACAAGGCTGTTAAGTGTATCTTCATTGGCTATGGTGTCGGTGTGAAAGGATACAAGCTTTGGGATCCTGTGGCTAAAAAAGTGTTGTATAGAAGAAGTGTTATTTTTTAGAGAGCTGACACCTTATGTGGCTCTATAGCTAGAAGAGAAAGAAAAGAAAGAGGATGTGGTTTAGTTTCCTTCTACCCCTAAGAAGACTGAATTGCCAGACCCTGTGAGACCAGATGATGAGGAGAGCTCTAGTAGCTTTGAAAGCTCAGAAGAAGAAGTAGAACCTCAACCTCAGCCCTTGAGGAGGTCTACACAAACAAAGAAGCAACCTGATAGGTTTGGTTATTCATTGCTAGATTCTAGTTGTGCTCTTGCCTTGCTTACTAACATTGATGAGCCTAGAACTGTGATAGAGGCTATGGGCATGAAAGATGTGGGTTCCTTGAAGGAGGCCATGGAAGATGAGATGGATTCTTTAGAGAAGAATAAAACTTGGGACTTGGTGCCTTTGCCTAAAGGACAAAAACCTATTGGTTGTAAACGGGTGTTCAAGAAGAAATTTGGTGCAGATGGTAGTGTTGAAAAGTACAAGGCCAGATTAGTTGTGAAGGGGTACTCACAAGTGGAGGGGATTGATTATGGTGAAATTTTCTCTCTCGTTGCAAAGCTAACATCTATTCAGTTCTTATTATCTCTTGTAGCAACTTATGACTTAGAGGTGGAGTAGATGGATGTGGAGACAACATTCCTTCATGGTGATTTGGAGGAAGAGATTTACATGTCACATCCAAACAATTACATAGAAAATGGTAAAGAAAATTTGGTTTGCAAGTTGAAGAAGTCTTTGTATGGTTTGAAGCAATCTCCTAGGATGTGGCACATGAAATTTGATGCCTTTGTGTTGTCGATTAGATTTCTAAGGTCAAAATCAGATCATTGTGTGTATTATAAATTTGACAATGATCACATTCTCATTATTCCATTGTATGTTGATGATATGTTGTTAATTGGGAATAGTAAGAATATGATTTTGTCAGCATAGTTTGAAATGAAAAATTTAGGGGCAGCCAGGTACATTCTGGGAAACGAAATTAGAAGAGACAGAGCTAACAGAAAAATTTGGTTAAGCCAGAGTAAGTATGTGAAGACCTTGTTGGATAAGTTTAGCATCGCAGATTGTAGACCATTGTGTGTTCCCATTTCTTTGGGGACAAAGTTATCTATTAATGATTGTCTGAAATCTCCTTCTAAGGTGGAGGACATGAGCAGAGTACCTTATGCTAGTGTTGTTGGTAGTTTGATGTATGCTATGGTTTGTACAAGGCCAATCATTTCCCAAGCAATGGGATTCCTTAGTCAATTTATGGCTAATCTTGGACGGGTACATTGGGATATAGTAAAGAGAGTATTTAGATATTTGCGGGGTACTTCCAAGTATTCCCTATGTTATCATGGTCATCCTACAAGACCTCCACACTCTTTATGTATTCGTGGATTTGTGGATTCTGATTAGGCAGGTGACATTTATAGCAGGAGATCCACCAGTGCTTACATGTTTACTATGTTTGGTGGTGCAATTAGTTGGATGAGTAAGCGACAACCTGTGGTCTCTTTGTTCATGACAGAAGCAGAGTATATGGAAGCTACTCATGCTTGTAAGGAAGCCATTTGGCTTAAGAGATTGTGTTTTGATATTGGTGTTGATGCAGGATAGGTTACTATCTGTCGTGACAGTCAGAGTGTGATTTGCCTAGCAAAGAATCCAACTTTCCATGCCAGAACAAAGCATATCGATGTATAGTTTCATTTTGTGTGAGACGTGGTAGAGGATGAGACGGTAACATTGGAGAAGGTAGACACTTTGAAGAATGTTACAGATGCATTGATGAAACTAGTGGACACAAAGAAGTTCAAATTGTGTTCGGAGTCTATTGGCCTCTCGGCCTATAGCAATTAAATCATGTTCTTTCTATTGTCTCTTACAAGGTGTTTGACAAGTGGGAGAATGTTGGGAATTAAGGTGTCTCAACCTTGGTAATTCCTTATATTTATTAATTGTAATGTATTTATTTTATTAGCATATGATGTAATTTAGTTGCACATCCTGTTTTGTCATTTACTGTGAAGTGGCATGATGAGTTGTCACTCCACTTGTAAGGTGACTAAGATGGTCAACTCACTCCATGTGGATATAGGTGTCCCATATTGTGGTAGAGGTTTTATTCCATGTGTTGGCATCTTAAGCAGTGTGTAAAGAATTATGATGTGTAACGGTCATGACAGATTCCTATGAGAGATTCTATGACGTGTAAGAGTTGTAAATAGAAGATCCTATGACAGGTGAGGACATGTTTCAAAGAGTATCTTTGAGGAAGTCATCTTTGGGCGTACAAGGGAAGTTATGACATGTTGTAAGAGGAATATGTTATTTTTAGTCAGTGTATGACAGATTCTCTTATAGCTATAAGTGTTGTCAATTATGACAGATTCTATGACAGTTGTAAGGTATGTAAGAGCATCTGTCATAGCCTATCTTGGGACTAGGCACCTATTATGGGATGGGGTGATATGACAAGTGTCCTCAGACATGGATTTTGGGCCATGAGGCTAAAATGGATGCCCATCTCAAGAAGGTTCCATTTTTTCCTTGAAACTTCTTTATAAATAGGTGCTTGGATGGGAGATGCATAGTGTGATTGACAAGTACTATTATGCTACTAGAATATCTCTAGATATGAGCATCAAAGACTCCTGTAAAGACTTGCATTACAAGTGTGTTGTAAACATTCTTGTTTTGATAATACATTGTGTAGGTTTTGGAGTGTGGGGTTTTTCTCCAGAAAGGGTTTTCCCCACATTATATCTTGTCTCTCTCTCTCTTCTATCTACATTTTGTGTGTATGTGTATTGCTACAATGTCTCAGTTGTTTGGTTAATAACACTATAATTGTAAAGGTTAAAAAGAATTTGCATACATCTCTCCTCATTAAATTAGCATAGGAAGCATTTTCTGAACACCTTGCTTCCTTTTAGTTTTACCTCTTGTCAAAGTGTTGAAAGGACTAGATGATGATGTCTGATGTGGGGAATGATGTATCCCATGCATGAAAATGATGATAGGTTGGAATATAGTTCTCAGAATGGCTAGTGATTCAACAGTTGTGTGTCAAAAGTGGTTGTATAGGGGTTTATTGCATTTGTGTTGAGGTACAAGATGTGGTATTAAGTTTGTCGTTTAGATAGATTATTTGTCTTATATAGTACAAATGCTTTCAATAACATGACAAAGTAGAAGATACATCAAAATGTCGAATAAGGAAAATAGGAATGTCTCAAAGAAATCTTCAAAAGAATGAATAAACATTGCCCCCAACATATAGCTATAAGTGTTGTCAATTATGATAGATTCTATGACAGCTGTAAGGTGTGTAAGAGCATCTGTCATAGCCTATCTTGGGACTAGACACCTATTCTAGGATGGGGTGATATGACAAGTGTCAAAACCATGTTGCAGTGTTGGACAAGTGTCCTTAGACATGGATTTTGGGCCATGAGGCCAAGATGGATGCCCATCTCAAGAAGGTTCCATTTTTTCCTTGAAACTTCTTTATAAACATGTGCTTGGATGGGAGATGCATAGTGTGATTGACAAGTACTATTATGCTACTAGAATATCTCCAGATATGAGCATCGAAGACTCCTGTAAAGACTTGCATTGGAAGTGTGTTGTAAACATTCTTGTTTTGATAATACATTGTGCAGGTTTTGGAGTGTGGGGTTTTTCTCCCGAAAGGGTTTTCCCCACATTATATCTTGTCTCTCTCTCTTCTATCTACATTTTGTGTGTATGTGTATTTCTGCAATGTCTCAGTTGTTCGGTTAATAACACTATAATTGTAAAGGTTAAAAATAATTTGCATACATCTCTCCTCATTAGATTAGCGTAGGAAGCGTTTTCCACACACCTTGCTTCCTTTTAGTTTTACCTCTTGTCAAAGTGTTGAAAGGACTAGATGATGATGTCAGATGTGGGGAATGATGTATCCCATGCAGGAAAATGATGATAGGTTGGAATATAGTTCTCAGAATGGCTAGTGATTCAACAGTTGTGTGTCAAAAGTGGTTGGATAGGGGTTTATTGCATTTGTGTTGAGGTACAAGATGTGGTATTAAGTTTGTGGTTTAGATAGATTATGTGTCTTATATAGTACAAATGCTTTCAATAACATGACAAAGTAGAAGATACATCAAAATGTTGAATAAGGAAAATAGAAATGTCTCAAAGAAATCTTCAAAAGAATGAATAAACATTGCCCCCAACATATAGACAAAAAGTGGAGAGAGATGGAAGGAGATTGAATAGGATGGTATAAATAGGACCTAAAGGATAATGAAATCTAGCCCTACACATGGAACCTATGAGTAGGTTTTCACCATGGTACTTGTCCAAGGCACCATAAAGTGGTTTTCACCAGAAGATAATTTTTATCTTCTTTTTTTGTTTTTTTTAAAAAAAATTTGACAATTTTTTGAATTTAGAACTATTATGTAGGAAAAGGGTAGGAATAGGGTTGATTTGATGATATGCCTAGATCCTCCTTTCACTACACACATTCAAGGACATTTAACTGAGTTGAATCTCAACTTTTGCAAGAGGATTCACCTACACGTTGGTTCACTTGTAATGATAGGGAAATTTTCAATTTACTGATTAATGTATTAATTTAATGCCCAATTATGCTTAAAACCCTAATTATGCAAAATCATAAGTAAATGGATGAATTCTGACAAATTTTCGCACACAAAGATGTTATATTCAGAGTAGATGCATACCGAATTTCAAGATTTAGGATGCAGAAAAGACAAGAGATAAAGAGCAAGCGCCCAAGTTCAAGGTAGGAATTTCTTCAGGGATTTCTGAAAGTTATCTACTATTGTTCACCACTATCTTGAAGGTTTTCTTCTCTGAAGATCCAAAGGGCTTCGAGGTGGGCATCCAAGCCCAGGTACTACTTTTTCCTTCAGATTCAGGATCTCCACACTCTACCACAAATCTCTTCAACTCCACCCCATAGAATATGACACCTATCACCTCCAATCACAAAGAAGGGGGTTGGGGGTTGTGGTGTTTAGGAGCTTGTCTTAGTGAAGCCCTGGAATGGCATTCAAGGTTTCCAACATTGCTGTTAGATAGAGACTGTGTATCCTTGCAGGATAAAGGCAAAAAAATTGATAAATGATTGATTCAAACACAAATAGATATCACCTCAGAGGTCTAGATTGCATGTAGATGAAGATATTTCACAACATGAGAAGACGAAGCCAAATCTGCAATAGAAAACACAACAACAACAACAACACAAGTTTGCTTTGCCACAATGAATTCTTTGAATGCTCTAAAATCATAAGTTCACCAAAGTATCATAATCATCTTCTAGTTTACAAATTAAACCCTAAACATGCTTACATATGTATTCCTACTTTAATTTCATAATTCAAACTTAAGATGTCGTCAATGGAACCTTTTAATGGTCAGAAAACCAACATTCAAATTTGGGACCCTACCAAAATAGGGTAGGGCAAGAGTGTGAGTGCCCAAGCCCTAAAACCTATTTTGGGTCAAGGTCTAAGCTCATAGATGTCCCTCAAGCCCCATTTGACATGGGTTTCAGGTCATTTTGTCTTGGGAGTTAATTCTAACATGCAATATGAAAAACAAGGGACTCGGGAGCTAAACTTCGGAGTTAAAAGTCCTAGGGGGACATTTTACGACATAACATTTAGCCCCCACTTTAATGTATGCATGATCTTATGATCCATACATGCATTAAAGTATGGTCAAGACACAACAAACACGCTAGGAACTTGAATCTAATGCATACACAAAGAATGAGGAACTATTTCTAGCCTCGAGTCTTAGGTAGACATTAGAGAAAACACATCACAAACATGCCAAACATAGTGATGATAGTAATAGGCATGCAAAACACAAAGAAGACGGTAACAAGCACACAAGACATGGAGAAGATAGTATTGAAGACATGCAAAACATGTTGAATATAGTGATCATTTCTTTTTCTTTTTCATATATAAATGAATGCAGATACATGGAAAGTAAAAATGCAACACACAACCCTAAAATGTAGGGGGGGCATTTTGCCACACCCTTGAAACTACATATGGGGGAGAAGACACATCAAACAAATCCCAAGGTGTAGGAGGTACATTTCACCACACCCTTGAGACTACACTTGAGAACAAGCACACCATATAAAACCCAAAGCATAGGAGGGCATTTTGCCACACCCCTGAAACTATGCTCGGGAGAAAACACACCATATAAAGCCCGAGTGTAGGAGGGGCATTTCACCACACCCTTAAAACTACACGTGGGGGAAAACACACAAAAAAAATGAGTTTCATATAGTATGCCAAAGACATACTATACGTCCTAAACACAATAAACAAGGCAAGCTTGAAATTGGGCTTATGGAACAACAACCACCAAAAACATGCTTAAGGGAGGATAGTCTTAGATCCAACTCCACCTACTCAGAGGAATTTTAGAATAAAAAGGATGTGCACTAGCTCAAGAGATACACCATCACTGCCTTGTAGAGGGTTTTTGAATAAAAGGATATGCATGATATCTCGCCTCCATAGAGGGCTTCTTGATTGCAATATAGAATAAATATGTGTACTCACGCTAGAGACACAATATCCTGCCTCTGAAGAGGGCTTACAAACATGCTTCATTAGTACCAAAATCATCAAACAACTTACCTTATATGCTCCCACCTTAAAGTGGTTGATATCATGTACCGATATAAAGCACATTAAGGTAGAGAGAAAACACACAAGGGGACAAGAGCTTTCACAAATCTAATGCCCCTAAAGGTGACATGTTCTTAAGATCACCAAATGTTCCCACAAACACACACTTCTTAATATAATTAATGCATGAAAACAAAGAAGCCAAGGCTATGCACACAAGTTTGAGTCTGAGTATAGCCATGGGGATTATACTGTAGGCATCTCATAACCGAGTGTAACAACAAGGTGAGACACCCAAAACAATCAAAGTGTACAGAGTAGATGTATTATTATGATTTGTTAGCATGATAAGACACATCAAATATCACACGGAGTGATTCTACTAGCCAAGCATCGAATATATAATCAGTCCGTCTTCATATATGGACTAGGTCCATTTTTGCATTACTTGCTGAAGGGACATGTGGTTCGTATCAGTATATGTTTATTTTTTTCATCTGCTGACTAGGTAGAATCACTAGAAGAAAGGTAAAAAATAAAATGAGAGGAGAACAAATGTCTTGGGAACAATCACATAGGAAGATGCCCCTAGGTCATCAACCACAATGCTATGTCCCTAAGACACAATACACAACAATAATAATAGAGGAGAGAAACAATAGAAGAATGATGAAACAAATAGAAGAATGGTCACAACAAAGGTGGTCTCTCGGTATCCTTGACCATACAAGAGTATCAAGGGTCATCCAAGGAGGCCTAAACAACACATAACACATCACGGGGGAACACAACACAAGAGGGGAGGTCACATAAATGAGAAAATAATGCTATGACATAGGTGACCACTAAGGTTAGAAATACTCACCTGTTCCACAACCAAACTAGCACTTGTTGACAAGAAAATCATCATCTTCCTAATCTCGAATGTGAGAGGAAAGAGGTACATAAGGTACAATAGCCCAAAGTTTGTCATTAGTCTTAATCTCTTTCTCTTTAAATTTGTCAATGTTTTGTTCAATGTTAGGTGGAATGTTTTCTTGTTGAGGTACATTTCATTGGGCAAAATCTTGTCTTCTCTTCCTCCTTTCTCTTGCTTTCCTATATTCCTTCTTGTCTTGTTGCTTATATCTTCAAAAGTAGTCTCATGTTTTTCAATAGGTTTTCATATCTTAGAGGAGGAAGTTTGTGCAAATATAATTTATCATGATGAAGTGTTTTGTTTTCCATGTGTCACTCTTGATCCTTGTAAGGATGATAGAGGAGGAACCTCAACATAGAGTCATGTACCTTTATCTCTAGGAAGTTCTTCTAATGTGGGTTGTTCTTCATTTATTTCTTATTGAATAGAAGGTTTGGCCACTATAGATAGAATTTTTTCTTTGTATCATCTATATGCTAAGAAGGATTGGTCTCTCCATGGCTTGGGGTCTCTATCAGGTTTTGGCTAGAAGTAATCAAGAGTAAAATTCTTTTCCATAACCATGGGCTGCCATGTATTATGACAAATAGTACACACTTGTCCATGTAAAGGGAATTTTATGCATTTGTGAATTGTTGAGGGGACAACCTTCGTAGCTTTAATCCATGGATGTCCTAATTTAATGCAGAAGAGGTCAAATGAAGGGATGACATCAAATAGTTGATTTATGGCTTTATCATATACTGTAACCAATAAGGATATCTTCCCAAAGGTAAGCATGAAAGCTCCAACATGTGTTTTAATCATTATATCCGAAGGTTCATAAGAGTCTTGTATCAACTCATTGGAGAGAAAAAATTATTCTGTAGCCACATTTTTCATGCAATTAGGATCTACAAATGTACCATGCATCAGGATTTCCATTACACTCATGGTGATGTAGAGAGGCCCTTCAACATCACTCATTGTCTTATCATAAGGTGTAAATGTTATTTCAGGTTCAGGGGTCTTTCTTTTCAAATAAGGCCTAGGAGGGAACCTAGCATTGTTGTTCTGATTAGAATCCATGTATGTATTCTTTCAAATGGATGCAAGATCTAATTTTAAAAGGTTTTGATATATATGCAATGAAATGTATGCAAAACTATGTATGTTTATGACTAAAAATGCTTGATTTTTTTTCACTTTTTTTTTCAATGCAAATGACTAAAAGAAGTAGTGTTGTGATTAAATTACAAAGGGGAAGTGAATTAAATCCTTATTATCAATCCAATAATGCAGAAATATCTTTCACAACACACCTATGATGCAAGTCTAGATGAAGGATGAGTCAAAATCTAGTGAAAATGCAAGGATTTTAAACCCTAATTGTGAAATTAAGGTATGAAACTATGAATAATGATGTATGAATGAAGTCTAATAATATTTATGATGTTAAATATCTCAGGTCAGATCTGAAAATTATGTCACAAGTCCTATAATTCTCAATGTGAGTGCAATTTTAAGGAAAAATGAATGAATATGCTAGTTTTTGTCAAAATTGATTATGTGAAAATGCAAAATTTAAGATTTAATTGCAAAGACACACAATAATGAGACACTACCATCAAAAATAAGATTTGAATAAGTGTTTTACAAGAGTAGTAAAATTTGAAACAAGATTTTAACAACAAACCCTAGCTTTTGCAAAAACTAGGTTATATGAAAAATGTAGAATTTCAAGCAAAATCTAACAATTTAAGCATGAAAATGCAATGAAAATGATTAATTAATGATGTAATTCTATAATTTATATCATATATGATGCAAAAATCAGAGATTAGATGAAATTCAATGAAATTGATACAAACTATGTCAAAATGCAAGCCTAGGATGCCAATTTTTTTCAAAATTTTTAATTTTTTTGTAGTTTTTAAAATGCAATAAGATGGTAATGAAATGAAAAATCTGAAGTACAACACTTAGAAAGGTGAAAAATTCAATTAAAACACAGGTTCACAAAAAATGTCATGTAGGAAAAGGGTGGGAATAGGGTTGATTCGATGATATGCCTAGACCCTCCTTTCACTACAAACATTCAAGGACATTTAACTGGGTTGAATCTCAACTTTTGCAAGACGATTTAGGTACAGGTTGGTTTTCACTTGTAATGATAGGGAAATTTGGAATATACTAATTAATGTATTAATTTAATGCCCAATTATGCTTAAAACCCTAATTATGTAAAATCAAAAGTAAAAAAATGAATTCTGACAAATGCTCACACACAAAGATGTTATATTCAAAGTAGATACATACCAGATTTCAAGATTTAGGATGCAGAAAAGTTAGGGGCTAAAGAGTAGGTGCCCAAGCCCAAGGTAGGAATTTCTTCAGGGATTTCTAGATGTTATCTACTACTATTCACCACTGTCCTAGAGATTTTCTACTCTGAAGATCTGGAGGGCTTCAAGGTGGGTGCCCAAGTATAGGTACTAATTTTTCCTTTAGATTTGGGATCTCCACACTCTGCCATAGACCTCTGCAACTCCACTCTACAAAATATGACACTTATCACCTACAATCACAAAGAAGGGGGTTAGGGGTTGTGGTGTTTAGGAGGTTGGCTCAGTCTAGCCCGAAAATGGCATTCAAGCATTCTAAAATCGTTGTTAGATAGAGAGTGTGTATCCTTGCAGGATAGAGGCAAAAACAAAATGATAAATGATTGATTCAAACACAAATAGTTATCACCTCAGAGGTGTAGCTCGCATGTAGATGAAGATCTTTCACAACATGAGAAGATGAAGCCAAATCTGCAATAACAATAACAACAACACAAGTCTGCTCTGCCACAATGAATGTTTTGAATGCTCTAAAATCATAAGTTCACCAAAGTATCATAATCATCTTCTAGTTTACAAATGAAACCCTAAACATGCTTATATATGCATTCCCACTTTAATTTCATAATTCAAACTTAAGATACTGGCAATAAAACCTTTTAACAGTCACAAAACTGACATTCAAATTTGGGACCCCATCAAAATAGGGCAGGGCAAGGGCGCAAGCACCCAAGACTAAGGACCTATTTTGGGTTAGGATCTAAGCTCACAGATGTCCCTCAAGCCCCATTTGGAATAGGTTTTAGGCCATTTTGTCTTGGAAGTTAATTCTAACATGCAATATAAAAAACAAGGGACCCGAGAGCTAAACTTAGGAGGTAAAAGTCCTAGGGTACATTTTACAACATAACAAGAACTTTCTAATTGGGTACTACTATAGAATAAGCATAAAACCACTTGAGGTACACAATGTTCATAGGTTCATCAAGATCTTGACCATCAAGAGTAGCCAACTGGTATGCACCTAATACATATTTGTTGATAATGATATAGGGACCCAACCAATTAGGCTCAAATTTTCCTTTTTCTCTTGGTCCTGATTAGTGTTCTTCTAATTTTCTTTAAGCAAAAGGTCACCAATCTCATTTATCAATATGTGATTCTTATTGTAGCTTCAGTGGATATGATTTTGATAATACTTTAAGTGGTCTAGCGTGTTGAGGTATCACTCATCTAGTAATTCTAGTTCATGTAGCCATGGAACATAGTACTCCTCATAGTCAATTAGGTTATGCAAAGAGATGTGCAATGATGGGTGTTTAATTTGTATTGGCAAGATATCTTCGACTCTAAAGCTTAGTGAGTGGAGTGTAGCTTTAGTGGGTGTGCAGATGCTAGTGTAGTAGGTCAATAGGGTAGGATTGCATTGTAGGTACCAATCATGGCTAGCATCATTGACTATCTTTTTGAGGATTTTGATTAGGGTTTTGTTAGATGCCTCTACTTGACTATTACTTTGTAGGGAGTAGGGGGTAGACCAATAGTGTTTAATATGGAATCATTCACATAAGGAACAAAACTCATAGTTTTTGAAGGATTTATCATTGTCACTGATGATGGTGGAGGGGATGCCATAGCATCAAATGATGTGCTGAAGGATAAATTTGTATATTTGCTTACCAATGGTATAGGTGAAGGGAATGGCTTTGACCCACTTAATAAAATACTTAGTGGCTATGATTATGAACTTGTGGCCACTAGGGGAGGAGGGGTGAATCTTTCTAATGAAATATAGACCACATGTAGAAAAGGGTGAAGGAGTATTAATAGGTTACAATGCCTTTGATGGTCCATGAATCAGGTCCTCATGTTGTTGACAGCCTAGGTACTTTTTCACATACTAACATGCATCTTTCTCCTTAGTATGCCAGTAATAATATGTCCTAAGAAGCTTCTTAGCTATGACCATACTACTAGTGTGGACTGTGTAAATACCTTCAAAATTTCTTTAAGAGAAAGAATACCCTCTTTCGAATTTAGGTAGGTTTATGTAGGGTACCATTAAAACCTCCTTGACATAGAGTGTTGCTGAGGAGGGTGAAATAGGATGTGCATTAGAGAAAGGATTTTTGTTGATTATTCCTAAGGTTGGATGGTAATGTTTGATCATGGCTCAGGTAGGTGTAAAATTTTTTATACCATTGGGATTTGGGACCAAAAATATCACAAATCAGTTCTTCTTCTGAGGTGTCATATGCGGGGACCAAGAGTTGTTTGACCAAGAATTCACACTGTTAGCTTTCTTGTGGCATGTCTAGAAGAGAATGAATGGTAGCCATGGCATCTACTACTTTGTTTTGAGGCAGAGAACTTGTTCAAAATAGATGTGTGCAAAGGATTTCCTAAATTTATCAACCATCCATTTGTAGGGAATAAGTTTGTCATCTTTAGTTTGATACTCATCATATGAGAAAGGCCTCATATTTGGTGATGTTATTGGTACAATTCCAAGTAGTTATGTCATTACTAGTCCTTATAGATTTATTGGGAAAGTCAACAATCATTTAAGATGAGTGTTAGTAAGAGGTGTTTCAACCAATCAATCTTCCACGACCTATCCTTTGACTTCTTTTCTATCCACATACTCAATGTCATATAATCTTGATCCACTTTGCTATATGACCTATTAGAAGTGCTTGTGATAGGAAATATTTGAGTAGAGCAATTTTTGATATGAGCTTGGTTTGATGATTGAGCATATAATGTCATGAATTTTGTGAGAAAAGATGACATTCAAACATGCCCATTACATGTTGGGAAATAGATTTTGTACACCTTGCATAACATTGGATTATTTTATTCATGTAAAATAAATATTTGTTTGTGGTGCATCTTAATCAAGATGTTTTTAACTACATTAGATATTTATTTGGAGGCCACTTGTAAATGTTGTATGTAACATTGGGTTATCATTTGTATTTTTAAATTGTTGGGAAAACATAGTTAGGTCAATATTAAAAAAGGGGGTCAATGGTTTTGTTGTACCCATGATTTTGGGGCACATGAGTTTCTCATTCTATTTGTGTGAGCTTGAATTATAGAAGAAAGCACAATGTTATTATTTGAGGTTGGCTATTTGATTGTGGGTGGAAGGAGGTTTGTGAGAGGTTGTCATTGTATTGAGTTTCTCCTATAAGTGCATATTGTGAAGCATGGATTGTGATGTGTGGATTCATGCTTGTACACATGGAGGATGTATTGGAGGTGCTTGATGTTTTAGAGGTATTCATGGAGACTCATGGCATGTATTGTAATATTTTGTTGCTAAATAATACATATGAGTGTGGATGGTTATAGAGGCTAGGTTTTTCCCTCTTGAGGGTTTTCCTAGGGTATATCTTATGTTCTTTCTTATGTTTGTCATTTGATATTTGATTAGGGTTATTTGTTGCATCAGTTTCTCCTTATGGGTTATGTGTATTTAGTTTTATTGACTTACAAATTCCTAACATGTGGAATTAGATCCATGTTTATGGTTGAGGGAGGTGTGAACTCCTTGCATTTGTATAACCCTTGTGTGCATAGATCAGATACAAAATGGAATCCATGGCAATGCATGAAATGATTTGAGACATTACAAGGTTTCATGCAGGTTGTATTGTAGATTTGAGCTTTTGGGTATTGCAAACTTGCTATGTATTTTGTAGATCTGGTGATTAACAAATCATGGCTGAAGAGGGTTTCTTAGATCAGTGCAATGAGGGTTTTGATGAGGGATTTTTCGTAGATGACCTCCTGAGACAAAATGGACCTCATCGTTGGATTCAGGAGGCCTAAGAGGCAAAGAAAAACATATAATTTTGCATGTTCTAGCCACTGTGAGAAAGCAAATTTTTTTATGCCCCCAGGTATGTTGTATGGATTTGTAGAATTAAAGAAAAAAAATGTATTTTCATACACAAGAAATTTATTCTATAGTTTTTGAAAAAAAATTGATTGAAAAAACTATAGATGAAATTTTAAAAGATTAAAAAAAATGAAAAAAATATAAGGGGTGGTGGGTACCCCCGTACCCCCTGCACCTGTGCCAGCACCAGGTACAATGTGACAATCCTAGTAGTGCATAGCAGGGCCATAGGCCCTTGGCAATGGCGAGCCTTAGGCCACTAGTCCCGTAGCAATTTGGTAGGTCGGGCCCTAGTCAGTGACCAGGAGGACAGACATGTAGCCACCGATAATCACCCAAGCCCCTCCATGGGCATTAAAATACTTCAAAAGTGGTGGGAGAAAAAAAAACATTCATGACTACGTCTTTTAAAAAAATCATTTCAGACTTTTATTAAAATTAAAACCATTTTTTAAAAATGCCATGGCATCTAATGAAAAATAAACATTTTTTTATCTGCTGGTCTAAGACAAAATGATGATGCCAGCAATCAATGATGTAGAGGTAGGGGTTAGACTATGTTTTCTATCACAACTTCTAGGGGCTTCTTCAATCACTTCAACAAAGGTGTTCATCTAGGCACACCTTCTAGACTCTAGTACTTGGTCGCCATATGGCTTCATTCCATGTATACCTTGACTTTGGCATTGTGAGGGCTTGGGAAAGAATTGACATATACCACAAAAGACATGACAAGACTTCCATGTGATACCATTCAACACCAACTCAGCAACAAGATCTGCACTATTGATTTTGATGACACTTTGGTTTAGACACTTTTGAGTAGCCTGCCAAACAAAAGACTAAGGTTCACCAAACTTTCAATGTGTGATTTGGAACATCTACAACATGCCATCCAAGTGGTTTGAAGAGGTCTCAACACCTATCCAATACAAAAACACAAATATTGACTATTCACAACTTTACCCCAAACAACTGTCAAATCTGTCCCAACAGGACAGTCATAAATATTGGCACAAAATCTTGTTGTTTAACCAAACCCTCACTTGCATTGAGTCTCTAGTATCCTCATACACCCTTTTCCAACCTTTGGTAACCTTATGGAGTCCCTAACAATTCATTTACATCAACAAAATTGCCTTCTACTATTCCATCAGCCTATTACATAAGGATAATAGACTTACTATCCAAGATATGCACTTGCAAACCAAAACCTTGAGCCCTGCAATTTTGAAATATGAAAATATGTACAATGATACACCATCCCACCAAATTTGAGGATTTCATACTGTGGGAATGGCGAGAAATAAATTATTTTAGTCCACTAGAAACCCTAACTAGGGTTCTGGACTATTTTTAGGAAAATGCTTATAACTCCTACAAAAATGAATGAAAATCTATGCAACAAAAAGATAAATTAAGAAGATTTAGCGCTCAACAATTTCTAACTAGTTCCAAACTACTCATGAACTGTATAGTTTGTACACATTGTTAGAAGTGTTGGAAACTATGGAAAAGTGTAGAAAATAAAGGTTTTGATCATTGATTTCTTCCAAATCTCTTCAAGCAACCATACAAATGAGTTTTAGAGCATATTTATGCCCAACACACCTATCCCAACTGACTCCACATACTAACTAATTCATTTTTTTAATTTTGTACAAAATGACAACTTTTGCAATTTTCCACCTATGGACACCAAACTTCATAAAATAGTCCAAGTTGACCTTATTTGACCCAAAACCACTTAAACCAAACCTAGAAAACCCAAAATTGATCACATGTCTATAACAAGTCCTAATTTCTCTCTTGGTGCTCATGAACCATACTCCCCTAAGGAAAAGACTCAAGTTCCACTTGAGGATAGATCTGAAACAGTACATTCATGTTTGAGTATATCATCTTTAGACATCCAAGTTGCATCTTCCATAGGAACACCCTTCCATTTAACTAGGTATTGGTATAAGTCTTGTTCCTTGTCTTCTTGAGCACTTTAGTATCAACAATTCTTTCCAGCTCCATTGGCTTGATAGGTGGAAGGTCTCTGATCCAATCTTCATCTGAGAGTGTTTGAAGATCTACTCCAGTACCTGTAACAACAACCCCTTTATAAGGGTATAGGTTAGATACATTGAAAATGGGTGAGATACCATTCTCACTTGGCAATTCAATTTCATAAGCATTTGGACCAAATTTGTGAATAACCCTACAAGGCCCTATTTTATTCATTTGTAACTTTGAATATTGTCCTTTAGGGAACCTTACCCTCCTAAGATGAGCCAACACCAAATCCCCAACCTTGAAATGAACTTCACTCTTGTGTAAATCTGCCCTTTGCTTGTAACTATCAACACTTCTCTAAAGACGGTCCTTAACCTGTTGATTAATATCCTTCATGGCCTCAGTAAATTGTTCACCCTCAACACTTATTTTGTCCATTCCACTGAGATCCCTCAATTCAAAAACTCCCCTAGGCTGCAAACCATAAACTATCTCAAAAGGACTCTTTCCCACACTCTTGTTCACTGAATCATTATATCCAAATTCTTCCTGAGGTAAGATCAGATCCCACTGGATATTATTCTATTTTGTTAGACATCTGAGAAGGTTTCCAAGTCTTCTATTAACTACTTCAGTCTACCCATCAGTTTGAGGGTGATTGGCAGAACTAAAACATAAATTAGTGCCTAGTTTCTTCCATAAGGTCCTCCAAAACGGACCAGTGAATTTGCTATCCATATCTAAAACAATATTCAAGGGTAAACCATGAATCCTTACCATTTCTTTGAAGAACATGCCTGCAATATAAGATGCATCATTAGTTCTTTTGCATGGTATAAAATGTGCCATTTTTGAAACCCGGTCAACAACAACCTATATGGAATCAAACCCTCGAGGTGTCTTTGGCAATCCCATTACAAAGTCCATACTCAAAGACTCCCAAGGCCTATTTGGAATAGGAAGAGGTTGATACAACCCTATTAGCAAGAGATACTACTATGTTGGATAATTGAGTGTTGTCATTGATGGCAACAAGAAAAGGAACAAGGTTGGAATAGAGTTTGTGGTTTGGTAAAGAAGACTTAGTCATATTGACTAAGTATTGGAAATGTATAGAGGCAGAGACAGAAGAACAGTGTTTGGATTGGCATTGGTCCACAGTTGAAGACCAAGGTTTGTAGTATAGGTATGATGACTCATAGCTACTTGATGATGATATATTCCTGTGTGTAGGTCATGACTTCCTCTAGAAGTCATTTGAAGAAAATATCTAAGTCTGGATGAACAGAAGTAAGACAGGGACAGTGTACAGTGCAAAGTAAAATGATCTGCATTTCTCTGCAAGTGCATGTTTTGATCTGACATCTTGAGGTGCTTTAAACACTTATATCAAGTGTCTAAATGTAGAGTTGTAAGCTCTGAATTCCACTAGAAAGATAGTTACAAGCTGTTGAGTATCGCAACACTGTTTGATGGAGTTTGACTGTAACAGAGTCTGAGTTCTGATGGTCCGTATTTTTTTGCTAAAGGATATTTTTCTTTGCAGTTCTAAAGGTATGATATATGATGTCTAAGGAGTCTTTGATATGATTTTGAGAAAGTATTGTGGTCTGTAGTGAAAGTTGTGATCTGACAGTTAGACTGAGTCACTAAAAGTATGTGTTTGAGGCTGACATGATGGTTTGATTTATGTGTGCTAAGTTCTATCGATCAGAACTTTATCCTAAGTGGTTCTATAGTTGGAGCTAACATATGAGAAGGTGTTTCAAATTTTATTTAGGTCCTCCATGTATTTTGATGAATGGATTTGGCTGACAAGCTACAAGTTTAATAACTATACACTTCATCTGAGTATGCCGACATAATATGAAGATCTTAAGTGTTGTGGATATATATATGGGATTGAATTTAGTGTTTGTGGTGTGTGATGCGAATGCAATAGAAGAATATGTGTGACATGCAGAGGAAGGCAATTATGTGGATGCAATAAAGAGTAGAAGAAGAGAGATCTTATTTCCATGTAAAAGCATAGCAGTGAAAATAGAGCAGTAGAGATGAAGAGTTTTGAGATAGTGTTTCTATGCTTCATTGGAGTTGCAACCATACATGTGTAGATGCAGTTTGAGTAATTCATTTTTCTAGTGAGCTATTCTTCTTTCTTCCTTCTCTCTCTAGGTAGGGAGCCTATTTTGGCAATGAGCCTTTCTTGCAGTGAGCATTTCTCTGGACAGTGAGCCTTTTTGTAATCCGGTATTGTGCTATAATAATATATTATGAGCTAACACTCACCGTGGTTTTCCCTTTTTGGGTTTTCCACGTAAAAATCCTGGTGTTCATGTGGTATGCTTTTTGGTTGTTATTTCTATGTCTATTATGCTTTCATGTTATTAACTGGGTAAGTGCAAGAAGATGGGGGGCCAAAAAGGGGTCTTAAGTGGCCACTTTTTTTCTGAAATCAGGAAATACTGGCCTTGGATGAGAAATTGAGCATAGTTACACTCAAAATTTAGAGATGCAACCAAAACAATGTTCGTAGTGCTCCGAGTCTACTTTCTAAACTACTATTTTGTTTTGAAAATGGCATAGATTAAGGGGTTCAAAAGAGGGAGCCACAGAAATTGGTGTTGTTTCTGTCAAAAAAACATAACATAGCATGTTTTGTGGCTCCCTCAAAAGGTCAACTTTTTTTTGGTATTTTTAAAATCGCTTTAGTGAGAAATTAGCTAATAGCATGTAGTTTATGCCCGATTTTTCTGATAATTGTTTGATGAATATTTGATTTTTTACTAATTTTTAAAGTGGACACATCCTAAAAAACAGAATTTTGGCCGTGCTACCCCTATAAATTTTGAAAACTAATTGAAAATCATTTTTTTATTTTTTTAATATTTGTAGAATGGAGTCTAGTTTCTAAATATGTAATTTTTTTGAAATTTGAATGAATAGTTATTTTACAATGAAAAAAAGACCAAACAGTGGTTTTTGCATAAAAACGGACACACAAACAAAAGAAATTAAAGATGAAAGGCTTAACATTGTTAAAATGTGAAAAAAATCACATCGTCAAATAGCTAAGAGAAAGCCTAACATTACCCATGTGTTCGATTTGTTCAACCTTGAAACACGTGCAAATCTGAGGGTTAGCACGAACGAAATTATGTGAAATTTTGAAGAATACAGAAAAACACATCTGTGACTGTTCATAAGGCACTCCAAGCCTTTGGGTTGGAAATCCAAAGCAAATCCCAAGCCCAAGGCTTGGGATTCCCAAAGCAAGAAATAACGCGAGCGTGTTATAACGCGCTCGCGTTATTTCTTGCCTTACATTTTTTCCCGCAAGTCTGTGTTTTGCCATGTTTGACATAACGCGAGCGCGTTATAACGCGCTCACGTTATGTCCCACTCAAATTTTTTTTACATTCAAGGCTATTCATCATGAGGGTTAAGGCATAAAGGATACAGTTGAAAGGTTTACGGATAAGGGATTAGCATTTAAGGTATAGTATCGAGCCCGTTGAGGGTCTAGGAATAGGGATAGCGTTTAAGGTTTAGGGATGAGGGATGACAGATTACGGTTGAGGGTCGAGGGATCAAAGTTAAGGGTTGAGGGATTAGGGTTTGACATTAAGGGTTGAGGGTTGAGGTTCAAGGGTCAAGGATTTAGGGATAGGGTTTAGGGTCAAGGGATTAGGGTTAAAGTAGAGTGTGGAGGGTGTAAGGATTAGGGATAGGGTTGGAGGGTTTAGGGATAAGGGATTAGGGTTTAAGGTATAGTATCAAGTCTGTTGAGAGTTTAGGAATAGGGATAGCATTTAGGGATTAGGGATGAGGGATTATAGTTGAGGGATGATGGATTAGGGTTGAGGGTTGAGGGATTAGGGTTTAGGGATAAGGTTTAGGGTTGAGGGTTTAGGATTAGGGTTTAGGGTTGACGGATTAGCATTTAATGTCGAGGTTAGGGTTAGAGTGTTGAGGGTAGAGGGATTAGGGATAGGGTTTAGGGTTTAAGGTTTAAGGATTGAGGGTTGAGGCTTTAGGGATGAGGGTTTAAGGCTTAAGATATAGTGTCAAGTGTTGAGGGTGTAGGGATAGGGTTTAAGTTTTAAGGGTTAAGGGTTGAGGGATATGGATTAGGGTTTAAGGTATAGTGTTGAGGGTCGAGGGATCAGAGTTAAGGGTTGAGGGATTAGGGTTTGACGTTGAGGGTTGAGGTTCGAGGGTCAAGGGTTTAGGGATAGGGTTGAGGGTCGAGGAATTAGGGTTAAAGTAGAGTGTGGAGGGTATAAGGATTAGGGATAGGGTTGGAGGGTTTAGGGATAAGGGATTAGGGTTTAAGGTATAGTATCGATTCTGTTGAGGGTGTAGGAATAGGGATAGCATTTAGGGTTTAGGGATGAAGGATTAGAGTTGGGGGATGACAGATTAGGGTTGAGGGTTGAGGGATTAGGGTTTAGGGATAAGGTTTAGGGTTGAGGGATGAGGGATTAGGGTTTAAGGTATAGTGTTGAAGGTTTAGGGATAGGGTTTAGGGTTGAGGGATTAGGATTTGACGTTGAGGGTTTAGGGTTTAGGGTTAGGGTTGAGAGATTAGGGATCAGAGTTAAGGGTTGAGGGAATAGGGTTTAACGTCGAGGGTTGAGGGTTGAGGTTCGAGGGTTAAGGGTTTAGGGATAGGGTTGAGGTTGAAGGGATTAGGGTTAAAGTAGAGTGTGGAGGGTGTAAGGATTAGGGATAGGGTTGGAGGGTTTAGGGATAAGGGATTAGAGTTTAAGGTATAGTATCGAGTCTATTGAGGGTTTAGGAATAGGGATAGCATTTAGGGTTTAGGGATGAGGGATTAGAGTTGAGGGATTAGGGATTAGGGTTGAGGGTTGATGGTTTAGGGATAGGGTTTAGGTTTGAGGGATTAGGGTTTAGGGTTGATGAATTAGGGTTTAATGTTGAGAGTTGAGGGTTGAGGGTTGAGGGTTGAGGTTGAGGGATAGGGTTAATGGTCAAGGGATTAGGGTTAAATAAGAGTGTCGATGGTAGAGGGATTAGGGTTTAAGGTATAGTATCGAGCCTGTTGAGGGTCTAGGAATAAGGATAGCGTTTAGGGTTTAGGAATGAGGGATTAGAGTTGAGGGATGACGGATGACAGATTAGGGTTGAGGGTTGAGGGATTAGGGTTTAGGGACAAGGTTTAGGGTTAGGGTTTAAGGTATAGTGTTGAGGGTTTAGGGATAGGGTTTAGGGTTGAGGGATTAGAGTGAAGGGTTGAGGGATTAGAATTTGGTGTTGAGAGTTTAGGGTTTAGGATCAGGGTTGAAGGTCGAGGGATTAGAGTTAAGGGTTGAGGGATTAGGGTTTGATGTTGAGGGTTGAGGGTTGAGGTTCGAGGGTCAAGGGTTTAGGGATAGGGTTGAGGGTCGAGGAATTAGGGTTAAAGTACAGTGTGGAGGGATGACGGATGATAGATTAGGGTTGAGGGTTGAGGGATTAGGGTTTGATGTTGAGGGTTGAGGGTTTAGGGTTAGGGTTGAGAGATGAGGGATCAGAGTTAAGGGTTGAGGGATTAGGGTTTGACGTCGAGGGCTGAGGTTCGAGGGTCAAGGGTTTAGGGACAAGGTTTAGGGTTAGGGTTGAGGGATTAGGGTTTAAGGTATAGTGTTGAGGGTTTAGGGATAGGGTTTAGGGTTGAGGGATTAGAGTGAAGGGTTGAGGGATTAGAATTTGGCGTTGAGGGTTTAGGGTTTAGGATCAGGGTTGAAGGTCGAGGGATTAGAGTTAAGGGTTGAGGGATTAGGGTTTGATGTTGAGGGTTGAGGGTTGAGGTTCGAGGGTCGAGGGTCAAGGAATTAGGGTTAAAGTAGAGTGTGGAGGGATGACAGATGACAGATTAGGGTTGAGGGTTGAGGGATTAGGGTTTGATGTTGAGGGTTGAGGGTTTAGGGTTAGGGTTGAGAGATGAGGGATCAGAGTTAAGGGTTGAGGGATTAGGGTTTGACGTCGAGGGCTGAGGTTCGAGGGTCAAGGGTTTAGGGATAGGGTTGAGGTTGAAGGGATTAGGGTTTAGGGACAAGGTTTAGGGTTAGGGTTGAGGGATTAGGGTTTAAGGTATAGTGTTGAGGGTTTAGGGATAGGGTTTAGGGTTGAGGGATTAGAGTGAAGGGTTGAGGGATTAGAATTTGGCGTTGAGGGTTTAGGGTTTAGGATCAGGGTTGAAGGTCGAGGGATTAGAGTTAAGGGTTGAGGGATTAGGGTTTGATGTTGAGGGTTGAGGGTTTAGGGTTAGGGTTGAGAGATGAGGGATCAGAGTTAAGGGTTGAGGGATTAGGGTTTGACGTCAAGGGCTGAGGTTCGAGGGTCAAGGGTTTAGGGATAGATTTGAGGTTGAAGGGATTAGGGTTTAGGGACAAGGTTTAGGGTTAGGGTTGAGGGATTAGGGTTTAAGGTATAGTGTTGAGGGTTTAGGGATAGGGTTTAGGGTTGAGGGATTAGAGTGAAGGGTTGAGGGATTAGAATTTGGCGTTGAGGGTTTAGGGTTTAGGATCAGGGTTGAAGGTCAAGGGATTAGAGTTAAGGGTTGAGGGATTAGGGTTTGATGTTGAGGGTTGAGGTTCGAGGGTCGAGGGTCGAGGAATTAGGGTTAAAGTAGAGTGTGGAGGGATGACAGATGACAGATTAGGGTTGAGGGTTGAGGGATTAGGGTTTGATGTTGAGGGTTGAGGGTTTAGGGTTAGGGTTGAGAGATAAGGGATCAGAGTTAAGGGTTGAGGGATTAGGGTTTGACGTCAAGGGCTGAGGTTCGAGGGTCAAGGGTTTAGGGATAGGGTTGAGGTTGAAGAGATTAGGGTTTAGGGACAAGGTTTAGGGTTAGGGTTGAGGGATTAGGGTTTAAGGTATAGTGTTGAGGGTTTAGGGATAGGGTTTAGGGTTGAGGGATTAGAGTGAAGGGTTGAGGGATTAGAATTTGGCGTTGAGGGTTTAGGGTTTAGGATCAGGGTTGAAGGTCGAGGGATTAGAGTTAAGGGTTGAGGGATTAGGGTTTGATGTTGAGGGTTGAGGGTTGAGGTTCGAGGGTCAAGGGTTTAGGGATAGGGTTGAGGGTCGAGGAATTAGGGTTAAAGTAGAGTGTGGAGGGATGACGGATGATAGATTAGGGTTGAGGGTTGAGGGATTAGGGTTTGATGTTGAGGGTTGAGGGTTTAGGGTTAGGGTTGAGAGATGAGGGATCAGAGTTAAGGGTTGAGGGATTAGGGTTTGACGTCGAGGGCTGAGGTTCGAGGGTCAAGGGTTTAGGGATAGGGTTGAGGTTGAAGGGATTAGGGTTTAGGGACAAGGTTTAGGGTTAGGGTTGAGGGATTAGGGTTTAAGGTATAGTGTTGAGGGTTTAGGGATAGGGTTTAGGGTTGAGGGATTAGAGTGAAGGGTTGAGGGATTAGAATTTGGCGTTGAGGGTTTAGGGTTTAGGATCAGGGTTGAAGGTCGAGGGATTAGAGTTAAGGGTTGAGGAATTAGGGTTTGATGTTGAGGGTTGAGGGTTGAGGTTTGAGGGTCGAGGGTCAAGGAATTAGGGTTAAAGTAGAGTGTGGAGGGATGACAGATGACAGATTAGGGTTGAGGGTTGAGGGATTAGGGTTTGATGTTGAGGGTTGAGGGTTTAGGGTTAGGGTTGAGAGATGAGGGATCAGAGTTAAGGGTTGAGGGATTAGGGTTTGACGTCAAGGGCTGAGGTTCGAGGGTCAAGGGTTTAGGGATAGGGTTGAGGTTGAAGGGATTAGGGTTTAGGGACAAGGTTTAGGGTTAGGGTTGAGGGATTAGGGTTTAAGGTATAGTGTTGAGGGTTTAGGGATAGGGTTTAGGGTTGAGGGATTAGAGTGAAGGGTTGAGGGATTAGAATTTGGCCAAGTAATGGCATAATGTTGAGTAGTTTGTGTACGTGTCATTACCATTTGTAACCGAACTGAATGTCTGAAAGGTTTGTAACCGATTGGCAGGGTGGTTATAGGTGATTCACCTTCCACCGTGTGTAACTGTCAATTAAGAGTCTTTATATTGTTGGTCTCTGTTCATGTAGAGGGGAGTGAACGAACAGAGAGAGAAATTGTATTTTATTCTGAAGCAGAAGGAATAAAGAAATTTTGTGTTTTCTGGTCAAACTACAGTGATACCGATTGGAGTCATTCCACTGGTGGATTTCTTTGAAATCAGTGGAATGACCTCCATGTAGTTAGATTTATTTCTGTTATGTAGTTTTAGTGTTTCTGTGTGTTCTGTTCGGTTACAATGTGCAGAGAAGGAATTAGCACTTTATGTGTATACAATGAATGTTTGTGAGGACAGTTCGTATCTTCCATTTGAATATCATTGTTGTATGTGAGGTTTTTAGAATAAGCATTCTGAACGATGCAAGAAATGACCGGTGGAAACAGTAAGGAGGACCGGAAGAATAAGTTGAGCAATGTATGGAGAAGTCATCGGATTGACTATGTCTATCAGGTAGACAAAGGTGCATTGAACCGATAACATTAATCTTGCCGATCGTGTTTGTGTCGAGGTGACAAATGGTAATGTCTTACCGAAGATGAAGCATTATGTTGAGTTATCGGTAAGAGTTGTATTGTCGGAAGATGGGCGAAGAGTCCCACCGATGGTCTTAGTCACATCGACAAAGGTAAAGCGGAGGATGTGCATCGGCGTAAAGTTTGATATCGAACGACGAGGATTAAGTTACGCCGATAGTCTAAGTCAGACCGACGAAAGAGAAGTGAAGTATATCGGTGTGAGTAATGCCATCGGCATAAGAAAGTTGGTTTGGACCGATGGTAGGATCTCTCACCGATCGGGGTGAGATTCAAGAAGTCTTGCCGATGGTAAGTCTATCAGCGTAACCGATAGCATCGGCAGGAGACTTAAAGAGTTCCCCGACAGTTATGTTCGCTCCGATCAGGAAGACGATGGGAAAGTGCGGCCGATGTAACATATGTCGGCATGAGTTACCTCATCGGCCGATGAGAGAAAGGTGGTTGCCGATAGCCATTGTCTTGCCGATAGGCAAGAATAGGTACATTTCGGTGTGACATTTAAATTGTCTTGCCGATATACACTGTAAAGGTTATTTTGTGGACTTTCAAGGATTTTTTCACCTGTGTTAATGTTCAACTTGTTTCGCTCTGCATCAAGGGATTAGGGTTTGACGTTGAGGGCTGAGGTTCGAGGGTCAAGGGTTTAGGGATAGGGTTGAGGTTGAAGGGATTAGGGTTTAGGGACAAGGTTGAGGTTGAGGGATTAGGATTTGACATTGAGGGTTGAGGGTTTAGGGATAGGGTTGAGGGATTAGGATTTGACATTGAGGGTTGAGGGTCAAGGGATCAGAGTTGAGGGTTTAGGGTTTAGAGATCTATAGTAGGACAAAACGCGAGCGCGTTATAGCGCGAGCGCGTTATAACGCGCTCGCGTTATAACGCGCTCGCATTTTGTATTTCTACTGAAACGGTAAAAAAGTGGTTACCCCCGTGATCCAGGCCCACATGCTCTGTTTTCTTACTGATTCTGCGCGTGCTCCGACAAAAAAGTTCTTTCATGCACATTTGACACATTGTACCACCTTTGCATGATCTTTCCACCACCTTTTCTGCTTTGCCAACTTGAGAAGGAGGAAATAACATAGTTTTCAAACCAAATTTGATATATATCTATACAAGTTTCAATTTTTGTAGTATTGCAATGTTAATTTTGATTCAATTTTAAGAATTTAACATTGAAAAGGAAGCAAGTGGTGAAAAACTCAAATTGTTGAGGAGTTTGATGCAAGAAGATAAAAACACTACATAATTGGGTACTCTCTGCATTCAAATCTTCGTTTTTTAGGTATGTCAAGTCTTTACATGCATGTTCTTTACATTTTCCTTATTTCGGATTGAATTACTTTATCATGCATTATCATACATGTTTAAAATAGACACATTTCCAATCCAGAAAGCAACCTACAATCTCACATGATGCCATGTATATTTTCTACACTTGGGCTCTTTAATAATTATGTGTAATAAACAAACCTTAGTTCATACCATGATGTCAAACTATACAAGAATAAATCCTTACAACATAAAAAAAATACAATCCCACTATTATCATGTATTCATTTCTTAGGAACTAATATTGGTCTCTTTATCATGCTACAGACAAATTCTCTGTCATGCCGAGGAAACGATCAAGAATTAAACCAACACAGGAAGAGATAGAAGCTAAGAATGCAAAGAAAGCAATGGCTATGAGGGAACTTCGTGAGAAGAGGAAATTGGACATGATAAATGAAGACATACCAATTGAAGAGGAACCACAACCATCACAAAGAGATATGGTATTGGCGGCACAAAGAGAACGAATGCAAAAACTTCGTGGTACGAGAGATTTAAATACCATAGTTGGAGACACATCCTTTATCGCAAGACAACATGTAGGGACACCATCTACCACATCTCAAGTTGAGAGTACATCATCACTCACATGTGATGAAGGAGGTACGCCATCGTTCCCACCTCAACCTCAAGGTATGTCATCTATTCCATCTTCGATCGAAGGTATGCCATCTAACCCATCTCATTTAAATATTGATGAAATTCCTAATGTTGAGATGAATTTACCTAACTTGACACCACCTAGAATTTTGCATAGAAAGCCAAAGTATTTGATTGATATTGATGAGAATATTTTGCAGCCAATGGAAGGTAAGATTCCAAAATGCACTTGTAGAAGATATGCTAATAAGATTTGGAGATTGTTCTTTGAAAAGTTAAATGAGACTGCAAGATGTCAACTATTCGTTGAAATGATGCGAAGTATAAAGTATAGGTCTATCATGAAGATTCTTGGGTTGAGAACATCAGAGGCTTCAAGTGAAAAATCTATTGTCAAGAATCTAATGAGTGCGTATGAGAGTGTGGGTAACACCTCACGCACAAAAGATAGTAATGCAACACGGCGTGTGATTACATCGACTATAGTAAGTAGTCAAACGAGGAAAGCTCGTCTTATTAGAAAGACAAGTCAAAAATTGAGAATTAATAGGAAAACTTTACCAAGAGCCGTTGGAAGACGCCAAAGAATTGAGGACACTAATGCCAATGAATTATGGGCGTTCTCGGGGAGACTACCACGAAAAGATAAACCAATTGTTGAAGCATTGAGGTCACTAATTGAAGACTTTTGGAAGAATTACACAAGGGTATCTCCGAATCAAAGGGATGTGGTAAGAAGGAGAATTGGTAGTCAGAACCGCGAGCCACATCCAAAGCATTTTTTGGATGAGACTCAAACACAGTTTTATGGTAAATTTCTAGAGAAGTATCCTCAAATTAAAATTTGTCAAAGATATTTTGAAATGCTAAAACCTTTCTATGTTAAGATAAATCACACACGCACTACTTGTTGTTGTAGATTACATATTGAATTTTCTAACCATTTTGATGCTTATAGGTCTATATGTTTAGATATGCATACTAACAATGATTTGCAGGGTTGTGCCATATGTGCCCCACCAACATCTTCAAGAGACTTCATATCAAGAATTTTATGTGAAAGAGAGGAAGGTCAAATATTCTACAAGAAATTATGCTTGGATGGCACATGTCATCGTTGCGGTGGCTTGCAACATTTGCCAATATGTGAACATATGGAAATAACACATGCGGTTGGAAATGAACTAGTAGAGTTTGGCAAGTATAAAACAGTGGCATACAATACAAAAGATGGTAAAGAAGCAAAGAGGTGTGAATTAGTTATTGAAAAGATTCCAGTGTATCAGTTTATGCCTATATTTCGTGACAGCATAGTGTATGAGTATGCAAGACATGCCCATAGAGCTCGATGGTTGGACTTGCAATTCAAGTTATGCAAGGACACATTTCTAGTTGGTAGCATTGTTTCAGTCATCGACTTTGCAAAGAACTACAGTCTACAGCCACAACGTGAGGTGCAATCACAATATTACAACTCCACACAGGTTTCTATATTTGTGCACATCGCATTCATTCATGCGAATGATAGTACAGAGGATGACAGAAAGATCATAAGGGAGTATCATTTCTATATTAGTGATGATCGCACGCATTCTACGGAGTTCGTGCAAGGTTGCTTTCAGGTGTTCTATAATGATTTGGCTAGAAGGGGCATATCGTTCAGTCAGCATATCATATGGTCGGATAATTGTGCATCACAATTCAAGAACTCGCAGAATTTCTATTGGCTGAGTAGGAGGCATAATTTTACAGGTATTCAACATATGTGGAACTTTTGTGAGGCCAGGCATGGAAAGGGGGAGCATGATGGTGCAGGAGCATGTATCAAAAGAGCCATAGCACGAGAAGAGTTAAAGTATAAAGACAATGCAAAGTTGACAGATGCAAAATTGATTATCGAGTGGTGTAATGCTTCCATGGGTCCAGGTAATGAAGGTAAGTCTTTAGTTCGTAGATTTTTTTGGTTGATAGATGATACTAACATTGCACCATATGAGGATTGTTGTACACTGACAGGATCAAATGAGATGCACTCTTTCAGAAGTTCAATTGCAGGTTCATGGAGTATCCATACACGAAAGATGTCATGCTTTTGTTCTTCCTGTACAATTCAAGTCTGGGATGAGTGCGAGTCAAAGGAGTGGGTTGACGAATGGCAGTTAAGTTATCTTAGCCCACTTGACACGTATCAACCCCCGACGGCACTGGAACTAACACAGATGGAATCGTCAGTTGACTTTGACCACATATCAAATTTAGTTCAACCAGGTAATATAGGGCACATATATGCATCTAATTTCATCTAGTTCAACCAGGTAATGTCATCTTACTTTGTAGTGTTTTTGTAATGTTGACTAATTTCATCTAATTTGCTACACATATCAATGTAGGACACGTATATGCAGTTATTGCAGATGAAGATAATGAAGAGGGAACATATTATTACTTATGTCATTGTGTTGAGGCCAAAAAGAAATTGGAGGCCCCTGTTACAGATGGAGAAAACATCGAATACCCTACAGGATCAGTGGTTATTACTGGAACATGGCTTAGAAGGTACCCACATAAGAGTGTTAATATTTGGCTATTTCAGGACTTTGACATGCATCGAAAGATTCTTCATTACTCGAACCTTGTCGTGGCATCCAATGTTCATTTGATAAAGTATCGGGGTAGACCTTTGAACAAAATATTGTGGAAGGTGCGTGAGTCTGACCATGAAGCAATACTTGACACAATAAAGAGTAGAGCAGATCCAGATGGTTCATTGGATTAATTTGTAAGTATTCACATTGATTTTGTAAAGTTATGTTACATTGAGTTGTAAGTATGCACATTAATTTGTAAGGTTTGTCTTTTTTTATTTCCTCCTGCATTTTTACACATATGTACACATTTTTACATCATCATGTTATGCATTTTTGGTGTCCTGCTCCTGATGCGACCAAACTCATAACTCACCCTACTAGACACCATTTGATGATCTCTCCAACACTCTGGATCCAGGGCGCCCAATCATGATGATGACCTATATACCATTCTCCCAAGGCGCTCATAATGAATGAATGATAAGGAGCACCTTGACCTCTATAATCAAGGTGATTTTAAGTCACTTTGAGTCATTTGGGGTCAGTTTGAGTCTTTGAGTCATGTTGCAAAAAAGTGTCAATGTTGTCAAGTTGCACAAAGCAACCTTTGCATTTTTGGTGTCTTGCTCGTGATGTGACCAAACTGACTGTTCCAACGCATTCAGATGGGTACATTTATGCTAGGCATGGTCCTATTTTTCACCCAAACATGTCGAAACGGTCTGAGCTACATTGTACCAACGATATCCCTGAAGAGTCCAAAGTGCAAAAAGACAGCAATCTTTGACGAGATGTTACTCGAAAATCGTGTCACTTAGAAACATTCCGTCTGAGGCAACGAGATCATGTAGAGTGCCTCTACAATAACCTCTCTCAGTTTTTTATAGCTCTGAGGCATTTGCCCGTGGTGAAAGGTTTTCTGTTGCCCCAAAAATCGTCAGAAGGAGGCAGTGTAAAGTTGCAAAGGGGTGTAACTTTCGTCCTGCTCCTGATGCGACCAAACTGACTGTTCCAATGCGTCTGAATAGGTACATTTATGCTAGGCATGGTCCTATTTCTCACCCAAACATGTCGAAACAGTCGGAGCTACATTGTACCGACGATATCCCTGAAGAGTCCAAAGTGCAAAAAGGCAGCAATCTTTGACGAGATGTTACTCGAAAATTGTGTCACTTAGAAACATTCCATCTGAGGCAACGGGATCACGTAGAGTGCCTCTACAGTAACCTCTCTCGGTTTTTTATAGCTCTTAGGCATTTGCCCGTGGTGAAAGGTTTTCTGTTGCCCCAAAAATCGTCAGAAGGAGGCAATGTAAAGTTGCAAAGGGGTGTAACTTTCGTCCTGCTCCTGATGTGACCAAACTGACTGTTCCAATGCGTCTGAATGGGTACATTTATGCTAGGCATGGTCCTATTTCTCACCCAAACATGTCGAAACAGTCGGAGCTACATTGTACCGACGATATCCCTGAAGAGTCCAAAGTGCAAAAAGGCAGCAATCTTTGACGAGATGTTACTCAAAAACTGTGTCACTTAGAAACATTCCATCTGAGGCAACGGGATCACATAGAGTGCCTCTACAATAACCTCTCTCAATTTTTTATAGCTCTGAGGCATTTGCCCGTGGTGAAAAGTTTTCTGTTGCCCCAAAAATTGTCAGAAGGAGGTAGTGTAAAGTTGCAAAGGGGTGTAACTTTCGTCCTGCTCCTGATGCGACCAAACTGACTGTTCCAACACGTCTGAATGGGTACATTTATGCTAGGCATGGTCCTATTTCTCACCCAAACATGTCGAAACAGTCGGAGCTACATTGTACCGACGATATCCCTGAAGAGTCCAAAGTGCAAAAAGGCAGCAATTTTTGACGAGATGTTACTCAAAAACCGTGTCACTTAGAAACATTCCGTCTGAGGCAACGGGATCACGTAGAGTGCCTCTACAATAACCTCTCTCAGTTTTTTATAGCTCTTAGGCATTTGCCCGTGGTGAAAGGTTTTCTATTGCCCCAAAAATCGTCAGAAGGAGGCAGTGTAAAGTTGCAAAGGGGTGTAACTTTCGTCCTGCTCCTGATGCGACCAAACTGACTGTTCCAACGCATCCGAATGGGTACATTTATGCTAGGCATGGTCCTATTTCTCACCCAAACATGTCGAAACAGTCGGAGCTACATTGTACCGACGATATCCCTGAAGAGTCCAAAGTGCAAAAAGGCAGCAATCTTTGACGAGATGTTACTTGAAAACCGTGTCACTTAGAAACATTCTGTCTAAGGCAACAGGATCACGTAGAGTGCCTCTACAATAACCTCTCTCAATTTTTTATAGCTCTGAGGCATTTGCCCGTGGTGAAAGGTTTTCTGTTGCCCCAAAAATCGTCAGAAGGAGGCAGTGTAAAGTTGCAAAGGGGTGTAACTTTCGTCCTGCTCCTGATGCGACCAAACTGACTATTCCAACGTGTCTGAATGGGTACATTTATGCTAGGCATGGTCCTATTTCTCACCCAAACATGTCGAAACAGTCGGAGCTACATTGTACCGACGATATCCCTGAAGAGTCCAAAGTGCAAAAAGGCAGCAATCTTTGACGAGATGTTACTCGAAAATCATGTCACTTAGAAACATTCTGTCTAAGGCAACGGGATCACGTAGAGTGCCTCTACAATAACCTCTCTCGGTTTTTTATAGCTCTTAGGCATTTGCCCGTGGTGAAAGGTTTTCTGTTGCCCCAAAAATCGTCAGAAGGAGGCAGTGTAAAGTTGCAAAGGGGTGTAACTTTCGTCCTGCTCCTGATGCGACCAAACTGACTATTCCAACGCGTCTGAATGGGTACATTTATGCTAGGCATGGTCCTATTTCTCACCCAAACATGTCGAAACAGTCGGAGCTACATTGTACTGACGATATCCCTGAAGAGTCCAAAGTGCAAAAAGGCAGCAATCTTTGACGAGATGTTACTCGAAAACCGTGTCACTTAGAAACATTCTGTCTGAGGCAACGGGATCACGTAGAGTGCCTCTACAATAACCTCTCTCAATTTTTTATAGCTCTGAGGCATTTGCCCGTGGTGAAAGGTTTTCTGCTGCCCCAAAAATCGTCAGAAGGAGGCAGTGTATTAAGTCAGGATGAAAGCCTATTCACTCTAGGCACCTGTTTTTGACCAAATCACACATGCGCCTTGAACAACTCTGTCTTCAAGGTGCTTTTCTCTAATCTCTGTAACTCTCCAAATCCACTAAGGCACAAATTTTACCTCTTGGGCTCAAGATATAGGTTCTTCATCCAAGGCGCCAGAATGGTCCAAAGGCGCATTTCACCTCTAACCTCACCTCTGACCTTACTTGGAGGCGCTAAACCTCATCTCATTGCTCTCCTCCATTACAAGTGCTCACTTACCTCAATCTTGGGCGCATACCAACATCCCAACATCCAAATCACCAAGGCGCTCAAAACCTTCAAGACTCAAGGTGCATTTTATGATCAAACAAGGTATCTCCTGAACAAGGCGCTCATAGTCTCATCAGGGCTTTAATCATCATCATGAGCACTCATATTGTTCTAGGCGCACAGTTATCTCTGGAATGCTCAAGGCGCACATATCCTTCTCTAAGCTAGTTTACACTTATTCAAGGCGCTCATTCCAAACTTACATGAACTCCTCATTACAAGACGCACAAACTAGATGATCCTAGGGCATAAGGGCGCTCATAGGAGTTGTTATGTGTCATTTTGGCCAAGGTTTTCTGGAGCAGTGAAGACATTAGGAAGGGGATGATCGTTTGGATAGTTTTGAATGCTTTATTTCTCCTTGTTTAAACTAGGCGCTCACTGAGGATTGGAGTAGCCTTTGCACCCTCACATCACGTTAATCAGCGTTTCAGAGGCAATCATAGTATAGGAAGATTTGCGCCTTGAAGAAGAGAGTTATCTGGTGAGTGCTTAGGAGTTCTGGCGCCTAGGGGAAAGGTCTAGGTAGAGCGCCTTCAGACTTTGACAGTGAAGTGCCTTAAGGAGTTGGACGATGTTTTTGCCTAGAGTGGAGATGATGTTTTTAGCGCCTTAAGGATGATGATGGAGCGCCTTGGAGTCAGGTTAGTCTGGAGCACCTTAAGAAGGTAAAGCACTTCAAATGTAAACACAAGTGTTTTGAGCACCCTAATGAGAAGTTGTCTTGGCACCATAAGTTGTTCAAACGAAGATATGCGCCTTGGATAGTTGCAAAGACCTAATTTAGCGCCCAAGGTTGGAAGACTCTTTGTGAGCGCCCAGTGTTTGAAAGCTCTTTGTGTTCGGTGCATTAAAATGAATTTGGCACCTAAATAGTATTGAAACACTCAACTGAGCGCCTAAAGCCCATGAGAGAAGTGATATGCGCCTTGATAGGAATATCATGGAAGATGAGTTTACTGAATGGCACCTTGAATGACTTGGTTGATTAAGTGTTTTAGCGCCTAGATATGGGATGAATCATTGAGCGCCTTTGGTTGAGATGATGTCAGCACCTTTGAGATTATAACACCTTGGAGTCAAGTTCGAAGGAGCACCTTGAGAAGGTAAAACACTTCAAATGTTTTCAAGGAATTGGAGAAGTCACTTAGTGCCTAGAAGTAATTCCAGAGCAAGAGGGTTGGAGCGCCTTGAGCTTCAAGTCAGATATGCACCTAGACCTCTACCCTTTAGCAAGTTGAAGCCCTCTGAGCCTTGACAACGTGAGAATGCCTTATAGTGAATATGCGCCTTGGGCAAGGTTGAATACAAAGTTGAGAAGTATATCATAATGAGTAAGTGCACTGTAGGGTTAGATGATAAAGACTAGTGCCTTGAGTGTCTTGGTCAAAATTTTGACGTGAGAAGTCTTGCAAGATCAAACCCTAGAGTGCGCCTTAGAGAGAACCTATTGATCCTTTGCTTTGACAAGATTTGGGCACCAGAATGATCCTTAATAAATGGAATGTATCTACACCAATTTTGCGCCTTTAGGGAAGTGATGGTGGCCAGAATGATCCTTAATCTCATGTTTGTGCGCCTAGGTCTAGAAGCAAGATTTGAGCGCCTTAGGATAGGGTTTTTTGCACCTTGTCTTGGAGAGTGAATTTGCGCCTTGGATGATGTTGAAGCACCTTGGGATGAAATGCGCCCAAAATTATAGAGGGCCTTCAGTGAGGGAGTTGAAGAGAGTGCTTAGAGGAAGGATAGCCTTAAGATCAAACTAAGTACTTAGAAACCTAAGATTAGTGCCTTATTTGAAGTTATACACCTATTCTGGCGCCAGAGAGTGAGTTTGAGTGTGAAGAAGTGAATGTATGCGCCTTGAAGGGGATACAAAGGGAAGATGATGCACCTTGATGGGTTGATGATGGAAATTTGCGTTTTGGAGCTAAATGTGCGCCTTGAATCTAAATGATATTTGAGTGCTTAGAGGTAAATAGGGGCGCCTTTGAGAATTCTTTGTGCTTTAAGGAATGGATTGTGGCGCTTTGGACTAAGGTAAGTCCTAAGCACTTCCAATGATTTTAAGGAGCGCCTTGAAGGAGATAATGCATAGAGGTACAATGAATCTTCCGGAGAACATGGATAGACAACTAAGTCTCCAACTTGAGTCTTCTAAGTGAATTGGATAATGAAGAGAGTCTAGTCATTTTGGGCGCTAGTATCAGGATGAATCATCCAAAATGGGTGCCTAGAACTAGAAGGCACCAATGCATGAGTTCAAGGATCCTCCATTGGAGTGCCTAGCCCAGATGGCTATAGATTGAAAGTTTTAAAGCTAAGTGATGTCTCTTACGTGAATTCCTAGCCCAGGTGCATGTGTTGGGAAAAACTCTTTGGCTCTAGCGCCTAGAATTGGGAGCTTTGTAAGATGCACCAATTGATGAAACATTTCCATTTTGCGCCTAGAATAGAACTCTCTCACATAGTTGAAATTGACTTGATAGAAGGAGATAAGTCTTAAGGACTAGTTTGGCGCCTCACTTGCCTATCTCACCTTTGAAATGCGCTTTGGTTGATGATCATCATTGATGGAGCCTAGTGAAATGTAAAGCTATTTGCATCTCTAGAGGATCAAAATTGGATTAGGAGATCATCCTTGCAGTTGAGATTGACAGAGAAGTGTTAAAGGAATCACTTCAAATGGGCGCCTAAGCTAGTTGAGGTGCATATCAATTCCACTGTAACTCTAGACTGACGCTTAGGATCCAGTCATCTCCTAAGGCGCAGTTCCATTCACCCATGACCTCGCTTGGTGTCTAAAACTTGGAAACTCCTTTGGAAAGCTCCTGTTGCGCCTAGAAGATGAGTTTGGGATATCAACTTGCAAAAGGCTTAGAAACTCTTCAAAGATGTTAGGCACAATCCCATGGCATTGGAGCTCAGTTTTGGCGCCTTCAAGGAATAGCACATGAAGGAACTTGGGAGGTCAGGTGCTTGTAAAAGGGAACACCTTGGAACATCTTCCAGGGGTTGAAGTAGTAAGAAAACATCAAGTGAGTCTAGGCGCACTCCCTTGTGTGAACAGTTTAGCTCTGGCGCCTAGCCACAGAGTGAGCCAGAAGAAGTAGTTTGGACATTAGAAGATAGGCACTCATTCTACAATGAAGCATTCCACCTTCCTAATCAACAAAGACTTGCAAGAATTGACAAAGGAAGCTAAGGCGCACCTTCTACTTGTTTCCACCTCCAGAATGCGCCTAACCTTGAAAGGGGGTTCAAAGATGTTTGTTAGACCTTTTCACTCAAGGCACTCACCTTAGGCGCACTTTCTAAGTCCTTGTCACCTCAAGGAAACACCTAGTTTGGAAGGCGCTTGCCCTGTTCTCCACTCCTTTCAATTGGTGCCTAGAACACAGAATGCATGAAAGGAGCGCCTAGACTCCAGAGGGCTTATTTGGGCGCCTAGCATTTAAAACACTTTCATAATGATGATGTTTTGGCGCCTACTCTTGGAAACAATCCAGAGCATCCATAAACTCTAATTGGCACCTAATGTTGACAAGGCGCAACTTCAGGAGGAGGTCACCTCAACTTGGCGCCCAAGTCAGAAAAACCTGTAAATCCTTCAAATATGCGCCTACCTTGTGAGGTGATGAGTTGAACATTCCAAATCTTCAAATGTTGCTCAAATAAGGAAGACATTGTAACATCAAGGCTTCAAGGCCTGTCCTTGTATTTCCATTGAATGAGTTGTACTTCATGCTATTGAAAGCATTTTCCATGTAATAAGACATTGCAAGTTGATTGAATCAAGTAACAAGACAAGTACCCAACTCTAATGTTGTTTCATTCAAATAGTTATCTTGATGTATATCTTTATGTTATTGAAGTAGTTGATGAATTGTTAGCAAGTAAAAGTGTTTAAGTAAGGAAAATTTTTCGTAGAACTAGTTGGGTATCTTACACTTACACCATGCCTATCCATCAAACATCACAATGCAATCAAAATCCTAACAACATGCCCATGATCCAAGATCAAGTGCAATCATGCAAAGATATTATCAATCACAAGCCTATTAAGAATGAACTAGAGTCTTCTAGTACCATACTTTTCCATCAAACACCATCATGTAATCCATGGCCTATCAAGCCTATCAAAGAAAATGCAAACATCCTATGTAATACAATCAGACTTTAAATATTTGAAGTAGCCATCTACAAATATCCATTCAAAAGTGGATTTATAATGCAAGTATGGACGCCATCAATAAAAAAGATTTGTATTAACCAAATATCCATATACGCATACATCAATATTTGTCGATATAAGTATAACATATATACAAAATAGCCATATAGGCTTACAAGAATGCCATATAGGCATACAATGTCAACTATGTACAATACAAAATATATGTCCACAAATGCCATATAGGCATACAACAGAGGAACACAATAAAAAGTCATTCCCCTCTAGCTGGTGAAGAGAATAAATCACGAGCAGCCTTTGATCTTCTAGGGGATGGAGACATGCATGTGGGTGGTCTACTACGAACCCGAGGGCTACTCCTCCTATTTAGTTCTTCCTGCACCTTTACCTGTTACAAAAAAAAGTATAGATATTAATATATAGAAATTACATGTTATAAAAAAATGAAACATTTAACAAAATAATCACTTACCGCTAACATATAATCTGTCTGCTCGCTTGCCTCAGTAGCAGGAAAAGGCCCTGGTGATGTCATGTCCTATAGAAACCATCCAGATAGAAATTAAACTTCAAATCAATAATCTTTTGATTTTTCAAAAATAGACAACTATAACAATGAATGTAAATTGAAATTTACTAATCTGCCTCATACCCCTGTCAATGCCATAGAGCTATGAATCGCAGAGGCCACACCCTGCTCCATTGCCCTATGAACATGGGGAGGTGTATCCACAGCCTGCATCATCTGGAAATAAAACAACATTATTCAATTACGAAAACTATAATAGTGATGCAAATCATGGCTCCTAACATACACACACGCTCATCTAAACATGGAAGTACACACAATAAAACACACAAATCACATACAAAAATTTAGTAAGTACAATTCATTCATTAAACTATTTATTTTATTACCTCCGTAAAGCTTTGAAGTCCACCACCGCTGGCAGGTGTTGCCATGAAATCTACAGTGTTAACCTATTCAACATCCAAAATCAGAAATTAGAATACCATTCATATAACGATGCTATTCACATGTAATATTTATAATTGTTTACTAGTTACATACCTCGACAGTAGATGATCTAGTGAAAAATGTAGGTGGAGAACCACTGAAAACTGCATCGACGCTATGACCCTGAAATTTCATTAAAATCATCAATTTAAATTAGTTAATCTTGTATTTCAAAAATAAAATTTAATAAATTAAATTCAATAAACTTGCTAATATTTACCTGAGTATCAAGGCCGAAAGTCTCACTCAGGAGGGTATCTGTCATCACCATCTGCTCAGCTGCAGATGTAGCCTGTGCACCTGCGTCCTGACTGTCCATGGGGTCATAACCACAGGCTGACCCGCAAGCCTGGCAAGTATGCGGTGGGACCCTACTCCTCGCACTATCTCCCAACCCACTCTGTGTTGCAGGATCAGCATGCTCTATGATGCTCTGGGTCAAGGCACTAATCGACCTCAGTGTATCGACCTCAACACTCTCCTTCACAATGGAAGGGATAGAAACATGCTCGTGGGCTGGTCTGCTGATTACTCGTCTCACTACCCGCTGTGGGTCAAGACGTGCCCCTGGTCTATCCTGTGCTGAGCCCCCACCTCTACCCTGGAAGTCCCGCATATCAAAATAGTTTGGCACTTTATTGAGGACAAACTCAGAGTAGAGTTTCCTCAAAAAGTATTGTGGGACCTCATTGTTATTGCATGGAGGATGGTCAAAAACCATCCACCACCTCTGCCCGAAATTGTCCCTTATCGCTTGGTTGTTGCACCAATGGATAGGGAACCTCTTGCATGTAATGGGTGGAGGTTGATTTGTTTGTGGGTTTGTGAAAATTGAACACAAGTCTACTTTTGTAATTTGTAATTTTTTGACATCTTGGTATGATAATTTATCTGCATAGTAATCTCTAAACTCTCTCTTTTTATCGGTCCAACTAGTTATTTGCTTGCTAATTGAATTTACATTTGTTAACATAGACTCAAGAGATTCAGCAAGCGTGGACCTACGCAAGGTTGAAGTGGAAGGATCTTTCAACCTTGCAATTATATCTTCAATTTGTTTTTTGTTGTTTTCAATTTGCCCTATTATATTATCTTGTGTTCCAGGGGCATGTCGAGGAATGAATGGAGGAGGTTGTTGTTCTGCAGGTATTTCCTCCTCAGGATTTTGTGGATTTTGAGGAGGAGGAGGAGGAGGAGGAGGTGCATTAACATTTCCTGACAATTAACGAAATATACATTAAAAATCAACAAAAACCTACCTATATAGAAAGAAATTCAAAGAAAAAAATAAAGATAACTCACCTCTTTGGCGTGCTCGACATCGCGGCAGCATTTTGGCGATGAATTGACAAGATTTTTGCGTTGATTGGTGTTTTGCAGAACGCGAGCGCGTTTTTGAGGGTTTGGAGGCCGCGGGCAGAGGAGAAAATGGGAGAAATGAAATTGAGTTGCTTTTTTTTTAATTTATAGAAGCATATAATGCGAGCGCGTTATAACGTGCTCACGTTATGGCTCGGTAATGATGAGCCTGTGGCTTGTCATTACCAAGCCATAACGCGAGCGCGTTATAACGCGCTCGCGTTATGCCTTTATTTTTTTTCAAATTATTTTGGCCACTTTTTGGCCCCCCATCTTTTTGCACTTACCCAACTTTGGAAATTGGATAAATAAATCTATTAAGAAGTGGTTTTGTGGAATACTAATTCACCCCCCTCTTAGTATTCCTTATTCTCAACAATTGGTATCATAGCAAGGTTCCTTGGAAGAAGTCTAATATCTTAAGGAAGATCTGGGGTAGTGTAATCATGACAGCAGGAAGATTTGAAAATTATGAAAGCAACAAGGGACTAGAAGCAACCCTTATTGATCTTGAAAAATTCGAAGCAAAAATCAGGGATCTAAAACCTAATATTCAAGAAGATGATGAAGGCATCCTAAAGCTAAGAGAGCAAGTCAGGAAGTTCAAAGAGAAAAGCAAGGAGCTAAATGATCAATTAGATTAAGCATATGAGTTTCTAAATGGGTTGACACTAGAAGTTGAAAAGAAGGAAGAAATTGAAAGGCATCTGAATCAAGTTGTTAAGGATAAATTAGAGGAATGTGAAAAATTGGCCAAAGAAGTACTAGTTCTGAAATTTTATCTAGATGCAACCAAGAGCTATGAAGAAAAGTTCAAGCTAAGTTCTACAAATCTTGATGAGGTGATTGCTAGTCAAAGGAGTGCTAATGATAAGCAAGGTTTGGGATTCGAGAAAGCAAAAAGTTCAAAATTTGGTCAAACAAACACTAAGTTAAAGAAAAATAGAGGGAACTAGTTCATAAATTAAAGAAGAAGACCTAGAAGACCTTTGGTCAGACAACCAAATTATCAAAGGTATCCATCTTTCAATGGCCACTATTTTAATTGCAATAAGTTTGGTCATAAAGCTACTCAATGCAAGAGTAGAATAAACTAGAATAAAAATGTACCATCCTTTTCTGGTCAATGTTTCAAGTATAATAAAATTGGTCACAAATCAAATGAATGTAGAAATTTGGTAAGGAATGGTTCCTAGAATGCAAGGAATAGTCAATCATTCAATGGAAATTGTTTTGCATGCAATAGATTTGGACATATGGCTAATCAATGTAGATCAAATTCAATCAATAGAAGGAATCAAAGACAAACAAATGTAGTATGCTACAATTGCAACAAGTATGTACATATTGCAAGAGTCTGTAGAAGAAAAAATGTAAAAAAAAACTACCATACTAAAAAAATAGGAAAACAAAGAAAAGGAATGATAAAGGAAAAGAAAAGGTTGATCCGGTTGAAACCAAGAAGGAAATGGGCAAGATTTGGACCAAGAAAGATGTGATTGAAGTCAAGGATGAATCCACACCATCTTCTAGTGTACATACTTCCTCTGGGAAGTAAATTGGGAGCTTTGGCTTAGGGGGAGCAGTGTTGAAAATCCAAAACCCAGGTAGCCAGATAGTTAGTGTTGGAATCTAGCACAAAGATATGATAAAATGAATCACATGACAAATCCTTTGAAACAAGTTGCGGAAGAAAAGGACCAATTGTGAAGATTTGCGGAGTAATCTAAGGTGTCTGTGGCTATCAGGAAGGTGCTCAATAGATTTTTGTAAGATGACATTAATGACACTTAAGTTTTGGCATGCAAAGGATAAAAGGAGTTGTATCCGAAGGAAAAATCATTCTACATTCCATGCACTCAAGTGACTAAGGCAAACCAAAGCAAGATTCAAAGTGACTATAGTATTCTCCAAAGGATTTCAGATCAAGATCAAGGAAACCCTAATCCAATGAAAGAGGTATTTAAAACTTGAAACCCTATTGTGAAAATTAAATTTCTCTAGAAATTTTTACTCCTCACATAATCAAGATAGGAAAAATGCCTCACCCCAAGTTTAAGAAACAATTCTTCAAATCAATGGAAAACGATCCATTAGGGGCATTCTCAATTGCTCCATATGGGGTTATGCATATGGAAGATATCAGAGCATACATTCATATTAGTCTAGAATAATATGATCACATGAAGTTAGAAAAACTATATTTGGACGAACTGACTACTGTGGATATTGTGTTGAAAGATGATTATAAAGTTCTAGGAGAAAAGAAACTTGACACCTGATTGGATTTTCCCGCAATTCCGATTGATGCATGGATCAAGCTTATTCTAAGAAGAATTCATGATGAATCTTTATGGCTTGATGAACCCTATTTGATAACTAAAGAAGCCATCAAAGTTGTAACTAGTATGAGCTCCTCCAAAAGGGTTCTAGGCATAAAGAAAATGAAGAACAATATGGTAATGCAGCTAATGGGAGCCAAATTTGAGAAGAATGGCCTTACAGTAAATGATATCAAGGATCTGACTGTCAGATTTGCATCAATCATTGTTGGATACAAAGTATACTTCTCCAACAAAGAAAATTCTGTGTCAACATCAGCTATATACATAGCATATGACATGATCAAAAACAATAAGGACTATGACCTTTGTGAATTGCTCTAGAATGAACTAATGGAGAACTTGAAAAGAACAAAAGAAACTAATAATCATTTCAAATATGGAACATTGATTGCATGTTTACTCTTTTACTCCTTGAGAGCTACCTGGTTTAGGAAATATTGTCTGGCTTGATCACATACTTGTAGCCACTCAAATAAGAAATCACTTACAGAGTTTGGGTAATATAGATAAGAAGAATGAAATGCGATGGAAATATTTAAAAGATTTTCAAAAGAAAATGTTAAGATCTGAATACCTTGAAAAGTAGTGATAAAGTATGAAAAGGATATTGTATTCATGGTGGATAAAGACAAATGCTTCATGGAAGTTGTGGAACCAAGAATTGTATGGGTCCCTACACTAGGTTATGAAGTTACAGAAGATGTCTTAACTGAATTAGCTGATGCACTACTAAGTAAACCTATTGATCCCAAAGAGGATAGATTTGGGACATTCTTAGAATTATCTTTCAGAATGTTGATGGAAACTGAGCAGTCAGAGAAAACATCAAGTGAACAATTAAGTGAGGCAAAAATCAAATCAGGAGGATCTAAGTGCTCCAATAGAACAGGCATCAAGTACTCCAGAAAGGAAAGATAAGAGATCTGACGATGAGAGACCAGCATCTTGTTCCAGAAAAAGAATAAGGACCTCATCCTTTATAGAATCCACAACTGAAGAAAAGAAGAGAAAGAAAGTTTCACTTTGTGAAGAAAAAGTGGCAAGAGACACTATTACAAAACCATTGGAAAAGATACAAAGTGTAAAAATCCTAGATCCACCCAAGTTTCTTCAAGAACCAATAAATCTAAATTCCTTGTCTCTGGAAAAGAAATTTGATTTAGTATCATTTTCCCAAGCAAAGGCTAAGGAAGAATTGATGAAAACTCACATGCACAAAAATAAGCTCATTACATCAATATCTGATGTATTGGGAGAATTGATGCCTGAATACCAAAAAGACACTTTGACATTGTCTACTGATCAACTAAAAGGTATGATAAAATCAATCAACAATCATTTTGAATCATTTGAAAAATCTGCAGAAACAAAAGTCAAAAAGAATTTGATGAGAAAAGATTATCCAAGTTAAAAACCATGTTGATCAATGATAAAATCTCTTTAGACCAAGGAATAAGAGGTATACAAAGTGCCATAAAAGAAGGCTGTGAATTGTACAAATTTTGTTTAACTTGGCCAGAGGTTACAAAGGAATTAGAAGATAAAATTAAGGACATGGAACTCAAACTACTTAATATTTCTAAGACATAGAATCCCACAATTGATTCAATAAGTGCAAAAGAGACACAGGTTGTAAATATTCACAATGATTTGAGCATTCTGATGAAAAAAATGGAAGAAATCAAAGACAGGTTGTACCAGCTAAGGGGGCGGATAAGTCCAAAAATTGATTCCATGACCAATCTGGCAGATGAAGCCTTGAAATCACAAGCATAAATTGATACACCATCAGATGTGCAGAAGGCAGAAAAGCTAGTCATTTTGATAAATAGCCACATCCATATTTTGGAGACTGCATGGAATAGTTGGAATGGGGAGATAGATTTGATAAAGACCATCTATAATGATATTCTATCTTCAACTATAAATTAAGATACAAATGTGTATTTGTATATATGCGGTCGAATATGACAGTTTTGAAAAAATTTTGGCACAATTTTGCTTGTTCACCCACCTTTGCCATTGATGTCAAAGGAGAAGAGGAAAACTAGTGAAAAATAAGCATTGTCTAAAGGTGAATAGAAAAATAGAGTATACAGAGTAAGGGGGAGCAACACAAGCATTTTTCACTGAGTGTTTCCATTCATGCCAAAGGGGGAGATTCTTGGCAAGAGACACTGCTATGTTGGATAACTGAGTATTGTCATTGATGGAAACAAGAAAAGGAACAAGGTTGGAACAACGTTTGTGGTTCAGTAAAGAAGACTTAGTCATATTGACTAAATATTGGAAATGTACAGAGGCAGAGATAGAAGAACAGTGTTTGGATTGGCATTAGTCCGCAGTTAAAGACCAAGGTTTATAGTTTAGGTATGATGACTCATAGCTACTTGATGATGATATATTCTAGTGTTCAGGTCATGACTTCCTCCATAAGTCATTTGAAGAAAATATGTAAGTTTGGATGAACAGAAGTAAGATAGGGAGAGTGTATAGTGCAAAGTAAAATGATCCACATTTCTCCGCAAGTAAATGTTTTGATCTATGGTTTTGAGGTGTTGTAAACACTTAAATGAAGTGTCTAAATATAGAGTTGTAAATTTTGAAGTCCACCAGAAAGATAGTTACAAGCTACTGAGTATCGCAACAATGTTTGACAAAGTTTGACTGTGATAGAGTTTGAGTTCTGATGGTCCGCATTTTGATGCTAAAGGATATTTTACTTTGTGGTTCTGAAGGTATGATTTGTGATGTCTAAGGAGTCTTTGATATGATTTTGAGCAAGTATTGTGGTCTGTAGTGAAAGTTGTGATCTGACAGTTAGATTGAGTCACTAACAATCTGTGTTTGAGGCCGACATGATAGTTTGATTTATGTGCAGTAAGTTCTATTGATCAAAACTTTATCCTAAGTGGTTCTATAGTTAGACCCAACATATGAGAAAGTGCTTCAAATGTTAATAGTTCCACCATATATTTTGATGAATGGATTTGGCTGACAAGATATAAGTTTATTAACTATACACTTCATCTGAGTATGGCAACCTAATATGAAGATCTTAAGTGTTGCGGATATATATATGGGATCAAATTCAATGTTTGTGGTGTGTGATGTGAATGTGATAGAAGAATATGTGTGACATGTAGAGGAAGGCCATTCTATGGATGTAATAAAGAGTAGAAGAAGAGAGATCATATTACCATGTAAAAGCAGAGTAGTGAAAACAACACAGTAGAGATGAAGAGTTTTGAGATAATAATTCTATGCTTCATTGGAGCTAGAGCCATGCATGTGTAGATGCAGTCTGAGCAGTTCATTTTGGTAGTGATCCATTCTTCTTTCTTCCTTCTTTCTCTAGGTAGTGAACCTTTCTTGCAATGAGCATTTCTCTAGGCAGTGAGCCTTTTTGTAATCTAGTATTGTGCTATATTAATATATTGTGAGATAACACTCACTGCGGTTTTTCCCTTTTTGGGTTTTCCACATAAAAATCCTAGTGTTCATGTGGTATGTCTTTGTGGTTGTTGTTTCTATGTCTATTTTGCTTTCATGTTATTAGATTTGGAAATTGGATAAATAAATTTGTTAAGAAGTGGTTTTATGGAATACTGATTCACCCGCATCACAATATTCCTTATTCTCAACAAACCCTGCATTGGTGTGAGTATCCTTTTCTTTTTGACAAACAACATACTTTTCAACAAATTTTCTTACATCATTCTACATTTTAGGCAAATAGTAGTGCCTTCTTACATGCTCCAAAGTCTTATCTAAGCCAAAATGGCATGCAAGACTACCACTATGCTTTTCCTTTACCAAACTATCCCTCATTGAGCATTTGGCCACATAAAGTTGAGCCCCTCTAAACAAAAAACCTTTTTGAATCAAAAAATTAGAACTGATATCATGAGAAACACCATTGGATTGAGTATAAATGGCATAAATATCTTTGAAATCATCATCATCCACATACATACCCTTTAGTGCTTCAATACCCACACTTTGTAACTGAACTTCTTGTACCATCATTGATCTTCTACTTAATGCATCAGCCACCTTATTTGACTGCCTCTTCTTATGTTTGATGGTGAAGGTGAAACTTTGCAGGTATTCTACCCATTTGACATGCCTGTGACTAAGTTTTTCTTGACTATTGAGGAAATGGAGGACATGATTATCAATATAGACAATGAACTCCTTGGAAAGAAGGTAATGTCTCCATTTTTTCAAGGACTGAACCAAAGCATACATTTTTGAGTCATAGGAAGAGTATTTCTTCTTAGCCTCATTAATATTTTCACTAAAGAAAGTAACCGGTCTGCCCTCTTGGCTCAACAAGCCCCCAATGGCATAGCCACTAGCATCACATTTAATGGTAAAAACCTTATTAAAATTAGGTAAAGTCAATATAGGTTGTTGTGCTACCCTTTGTTTCAGATATTGGAAACTTCTATTAGCCTCACTAGTCCATATAAACTTATTTCTCTTATCCCCTTTGATAGTATCAATGATAGGAGCACATATATGACTAAAACCCTTAATGAATTTTCTATAAAAACTTGACAAACCACGGAAACTTCTCACCTCACTAACTGATTTGGGTGTAGGCCAACTGAGAATAGCCTTAACTTTGCTTGGATCCATCTTCAAAGAGCCCTTTGTGACCACAAAACCAAGATACACCAAATCTATTTTCATGAACTCACACTCCTTCAAATTTATCATTAGTTTCTCTTCATTCAATCTTTTCAAAACCAAATTCAAATGATTCAAATGTTCTTCTTTGCTATAACTGAAAACTAAACTATCATCAAGATATACCACAACAAACTTATCAATGAAAGGTTTCAAGACTTCATTCATGAGCCTCGTAAATGTGCTAGGTGCATTGGAGAGACTAAAGGGCATCACAAGCCATTCATAGAGCCCTTCATTTGTCTTAAAGGTTGTTTTCCACTCATCTCCTTCCCTAATCCTGATTTGATGATATCCACTCTTGAGATCTATCTTGGAAAAGTAGTATGCTCCACCTAGGCAATCCATTAAATCTTCTATCCTTGGAATGGGAAATCTATATCTAATTGTGATCTTGTTTATGACCCTTGAATCAGTACACATCCTCCATTCACCCCCTTTCTTGGGTGCTAGAATAGTGGGAACTACACAAGGACTAAGGCCTCTTATCAACCCCTTGTCTATGAGTTCTTGTACTTGTCTCCTTATCTCTTCATTTTGTTGTGGTCTCAACTTGTAGGCTGCCTTATTAGGCAAGTTAGCCCCTGGAATAAAGTCAATATGATGGCTAATATCTCTTATGGGAGGCAAAGAACTAGGAATATCTTCTACCACTATATCGGCATACTCCTTGAATAGGTCCTGAATCTCCAAAGGCAACTCCTCCATCCTTACTGTTTTCATAGTAGTCCTTGGCTTCATAAAGACTACAAAACCCTCTTCTCCCCCTTCCTTCAATGTTTTGCTGAATTCTTTTTCACCTACTAGCATGGCACTAGAACCCCCTTGTGGTGTTACATCCTCATCTTGCAATGGCTTTAGATTGTATGAGACCCCATCCTTCTCTATGACATAGGTATTCTTTCTTCCATCATTCTTGGCTTTTCTGTCATATTGCCATGGCCTACTAAGAAGCATGTGGCAAACATCCATGGGAATGATGTCACACAAGACCTTGTCTTTGTATCCCCCTATGTGGAAGTCTACCCAACATTTTTCATTTACCACCACTTGTTGCCCTTTGTTTAACTATGAGACCTTGTAAGGAGCAGTATGAGGCAACCTCTTCAACTTTAACTTATCTACCATTTCAACAGAAACTAAATTGTCAGTACTACTAGAATCAATAATAACTTTACACCATTTACCTTAGCATTTGCATGTAGTCTTGAAGAGCGACTTTCTTTGTGGTGGTTCCTTCCCCACAGGTACTTTGATCAAAGTTCTTTGTACCATAAGAGATTCTCCAACTTTGTGATCAACATTGTGTGATGGAGAGTTCACACTTTCACTATCTTCACCATGAGCAATCTAAAAATTATCCTTCACCTCCAAATGAAGTAGTAGACTAATTTTCAGGGCATTGCCATTCTTGATGGCCTACAAATTTGTTGCACTTATAACACTTTCCAGTGAATCCACTTGATCCTCCTCTTTGGCCTCCAAATCAGCCCCTAAAACTTGGTCTTCTTCCTCTAAAATAGTCCCTAGAATTCAATTTTTGTTCTTGAGAATCACTAGAACCCACTTGTGGTGTTACATCCTCATCTTGCAATGGGTTTAGATTGTATGAGACCCCATCCTTCTCTATGACATAGGTATTCTTTCTTCCATCATTCTTGGCTTTTCTGTCATATTGCCATGGCCTACCAAGAAGCATGTGGCAAACATCCATGGAAATGATGTCACATAAGACCTTGTCTTTGTATCCCCCTATGTGGAAGTCTACCCAACATTTTTCATTTACCACCACTTGTTGCCCTTTGTTCAACTATGAGACCTTGTAAGGAGTAGTATGAGGCAACCTCTTCAACTTTAACTTATCTACCATTTCAATAGAAACTAAATTGTCAGTACTACTAGAATCAATAACAACTTTACACCATTTACCTCAGCATTTGCATGTAGTCTTGAAGAGTGACTTTCTTTGTGGTGGTTCCTTCCCCACAGGTACTTTAATCAAAGTTCTTTGTACCATAATAGATTCTCCAACTTTGTGATCAACATTGTGTGATGGAGAGTTCACACTTTCACTATCTTCACCATGAGCAATCTGAAAATTATCCTTCACCTCCAAATGAAGTAGTAGACTAATTTTCAGGGCATTGCCATTCTTGATGGCCTACAAATTTGTTGCACTTATAACACTTTCTAATGAATCCACTTGATCCTCCTCTTTGGCCTCCAAATCGGCCCCTAAAACTTGGTCTTCTTCCTCTAAAATAGTCCCTAGAATTCAATTTTTGTTCTTGAGAATCACTAGAACCCACTTGTGGTGTTACATCCTCATCTTGCAATGGCTTTAGATTGTATGAGACCCCATCCTTCTCTATGACATAGGTATTCTTTCTTCCATCATTCTTGGCTTTTCTGTCATATTGCCATGGCCTTCTAAGAAGCATGTGGCAAATATCCATGGGAATGATGTCACATAAGACCTTGTCTTTGTATCCCCCTATGTTGAAGTCTACCCAACATTTTTCATTTACCACCACTTGTTGCCCTTTGTTTAACTATGAGACCTTGTAAGGAGCAGTATGAGGCAACCTCTTCAACTTTAACTTATCTACCATTTCAACAGAAACTAAATTGTCAGTACTACTAGAATCAATAACAACTTTACACCATTTACCTTAGCATTTGCATGTAGTCTTGAAAAGCGACTTTCTTTGTGATGGTTCCTTCCCCATAGGTACTTTGATCAAAGTTCTTTGTACCATAAGAGATTCTCCAACTTCGTGATCAACATTGTGTGATGGAGAGTTCACACTTTCACTATCTTCACCATGAGCAATCTAAAAATTATCCTTCACCTCCAAATGAAGTAGTAGATTGATTTTAAGGGCATTGCCATACTTGATGGCCTACAAATTTGTTGCACTTATAACACTTTCCAGTGAATCCACTTGATCCTCCTCTTTGCCCTCCAAATCGGCCCCTAAAACTTGGTCTTCTTCCTCTAAAATAGTCCCTAGAATTCAATTTTTGTTCTTGAGAATCACTTGTCTCTCCTTGAGACCTTTGGGACTATCCTCTACCAGCAAATGTCCCTCTACCTCTAAAATTTGTCCTTCCCCTTGTTGGGAATTAAGGTGTCTCAACTTTGGTAATTCCTTACATTATTTATGATTCTATTTATTAATTCATTGCCTATGTTGTAAATTAATTGTAAATTCCATATTGTCATTTTGTGGGATGTGGCACAGTGATGTGTCATCCTACATGGAAGATGACAACTTGTAATTTTGTCCTCACATGAGGAGATAGGCATCCCACTTTGTGGTAGGAGAATATACAAGGTAGAATTGGTCCTATCTTGTAAACCATATTCAGTTTTGATAATACATTGTGCAGGTTTCTGAGTGTGGGGGTTTTCACCTGATAAGGGTTTTCCCCACCATATATATTTGTCTCTCTTCTTCTATCTTCTTTCTGGTTCATGTGTATTACTACAATATCTCATTTACATGTTTCATATTGTTGTTATTGTAAGGATTAATTTGAATTTGTATAGTTCTCCCCTCATTAGATTAGTGTAGGAAGTGATTTCTGCACACCTAGCTTCCTTTCAGTTGGTATTAGAGCTTGATCACCTTTGGTCCTAGTTGTTGGGTAGGGGTTTTTTGAGCTGATCTTAAGTTGAGTGGGAGTCTGTGTAGAGTATTCTGAATCTTATTGCAGCAAGGAGATGGCAAGCACATCTGGAAGGATAGAGGTGGAGAAGTTCAATGACACTAATTTTGAGTTGTGGAAACTCAAGATGGAAGACATGCTTGTTGATCAAGACCTTTGGAACAAAACTAGCTACAATGCCACAATCTGATTGGGATCTAAAGGATCAAAAGGCCAAGGGTCTCATAAGACTTAGTCTTTCTGATTTTGTTCTGTTAAATGTCCATGAGGAGACTATTGCAAACTTGCTTTGGAAGAAGTTGGGAGATGTGTATCAAGCCAAATCCCTAGTTAACAAACTTTTTCTGAGAAAGAAGTTGTATTATCTCTGAATGGAGGACGGAGGATCTGTTGTCAAACATATGAATGCTTTCAACATGCTGGTTGCACAATTAACATCTGTTGGTGTAAAGATGGAGGAGGAGGATCGTTGTATGACCTTGATTTGTTCTTTGCCAAACTCATGGGATCACCTTGTCATGGCTATTGGAAGCACCACATCCACATTCAAAATGGTGTTGTCTGAAGAGATGTGGAGAAATTCTTCCGAGGTAGCCAAAGAGGCTCTTGCAATTCATGGAAGACCCAAGGAGAAAGGGAAAAAGAATGACAAGAAAGCTGAGAAGGGTAGATCCAAATCTTGTGGGAGACCCAAATCTCCTAGAAAGTCCAAGGCTCTCTATTGGAACTGTGGTAAACCTGCGCATTTCTGAAAGGAATGCAAAGAGGAAAAGAAAAAGAAGAAGAAGAACCCAGATTTAGATTCTAAAAAGTCACAAGATGATGGCGATGCCTTCATTGAAGCCCTGGCAACCCATGCATCTGATGATGTGTAGCTAATTGATTATGGTGCATCATTTCACATGACCTCGCATCGAGACTAGTTCACTAAGTATGAGTTTGATGGTGGAAAGGTGTACCTGGGTGACGACTCTCATCTGAAGATTGTTGGTCATGGAAGAGTCTCTATTCGATTCCCTAATGGATGAGTGAAGGGGATCTCTGGGCTTATGCACATCCCGGGCTTAGCACGGAACCTACTTTCTATAAGTATGTTGAATGATGTAGGTGTGCAGGTTGTCTTTTCGAAAGAAGGATGCAAGATGACTAGAGGAGCTATGGTGCTTGCTAAGGGTACTAGGAGAGGTACTCTGTTTTAGATGGAGGTATGCATTTCACAATACAATAGTTCTTCCTATTTGAGAAAGAGGGCAGCAGTCACTTCATCCCCACCATCTAAATGAGCAGTGAAGAAATCTGTTGTATCTAGTCCTGATGGTTGTAATCATGCCTTGGAAGTTAAGTTTCCTACTGAAAAGACAATGTTATGGCATAAGAGATTTGGCCACATTGGTGAGAAGGGTCTACGTACCCTGAAAAATAAGAACCTCGTTGAGGGGTTAGATGATTGTAATCTTGAGTTTGACTTTTGTGAACATTGCATATATGGAAAACAAAACTGTGTTCAGTTTTACTCGAGTTCTCATAAGTCTTCTGGTGTGTTGGACCTTGTTCATTCTGATGTATTTGGTCCTGTTAATGTTCCTTCATTATCCAAATCTATATATTTTGTATCTTTCATAGATGACTACAATAGAAGGACATGGATTTATTTTCTCAGAAGCAAATATGAAGTCTATAGCAAGTTTAAGGAGTTTAAAGCCTTTGCTGAAAATCAGATCAGTAAAAAGATTAAATGTTTGAGAACTGACAATGGTGGTGAGTTCTGTTCTACAGAATTCAATAAGTATTGCAAGGAACTTAGGATTGAAAGACACAAGAAAACTCCATACACCCCACAAAAAAATGGAGTTGCAGAGAGAATGAATAGGACACTGATGGAGAAGGCTAGGAGTATGCTTAGTGGAGCTGGCCTAGAACAAAAGTTTTGGGCTGAAGCTGTTGCCACTGCTTTCTATCTTGTAAATAGATCTCCTACATCAGCTCTTGTTGGAAAGACACCCATGGAGGTGTGGTCTAATAGAAAGCCTTCAATAAAGCATCTTTGTGTTTTGGGTTGTGAGGCATATGCACATGTGCCTAGGGAGAAGCGGTCAAAGGTGGAGAACAAGGATGTTAAGTATATCTTCATTGGCTGTTGTGTTGATGTGAAAGGATACAAGCTTTGGGATCCTGTGGCTGAAAAAGTGTTGTATAGCAAAAGTGTCATCTTCAGAGAGCTTACACCTTCTTCCACTATTTTACAACCAGAAGAAAAAGAAAAGAAAGAGGATGTTGTTCAGTTTCCTGCTACCCCTGAGAAGACTGAACATAAAGACAATATTGGACATGATGATGAGGAGAGCTCTTGCAGATCTGAAATCTCAGATGAAGAAGCTAAACCTCAACCTCAGCCCTTGAGGAGGTCTACACGGATAAAGAAGCAACTGAAAAGGTTTGGTTTTACATTGCTTGATTCTAGTTGTGCTTATGCTTTGATTACTAACAGTGATGAACCTAGAACTGTGTTAGAGGCTTTGTATATGAAAGATGCAGGTTCCTAGAAGGAGGCCATGGAGGATGAGATGGCTTCTTTGGAAAAGAATCAAACTTGGGACTTGGTGCCTTTGCCTCCTAGACAGAAACCCATTGGATGCAAATGGGTGTTCAAGAAGAAATTTGGTGCAGATGGCAGTGTTGAGAAGTATAAGGCTAGATTGGTTGTGAAGGGGTATTCACAAGTCGAGGGTATAGATTATGGTGAGATCTTCTCTCCCATTACAAAGATGGCATCCATTTGATTCCTCTTATCTCTTGCAGCAACTTATGACTTAGAGGTAGACCAGATGGATGTGAAGACAACTTTCCTTCATGGTGATTTGGAGGAAGAAATCTGCATGTCACAACCAAAGCATTACATGGTGAAAGGTAAAGAAAATTTAGTTTGCAAGTTAAAGAAGTCTTTGTATGGTTTGAAACAGTCTCCTAGGAGGTGGTACTTGAATTTTGATGCCTTTGTGTTGTCATTTGGATTTTTGAGATCGAAGTCGGATCACTGTGTGTATTTTAAGTTTGATCATGATCATATTCTCATTGTTGCATTGTATGTTGATGATATGTTGCTCATTGGGAAGGGAAAGAATATGATTTCTAATTTTAAATCTCATTTGTCAGCATAGTTTGAAATGAAAGATTTAGGGGCAGCCAGGTACATTCTAGGAATGGAAATCAGAGGAGATAGAACCAACAAAAAACTTTGGTTAAGCCAAAGTAAGTATGTGAAGACCATGTTGGATAGGTTCAGCATGGCAGATTGTAGACCATTATGTGTTCCTGTTTCTTTGGGGACAAAGTTGTCTATTGAGAATTGTCCAAAATCTCCTAGTGAGGTGGAGGATGTGAGCAGAGTACCTTATGCCAGTGTTGTTGGTAGTTTGATGTATGCTATGGTCTGCACAAGACTAGACATTGCCCAAGCAGTGGGAGTCCTTAGTCAATTTATGGCTAATCCTGGACGAGTTTATTAGGATGCAGTTAAGTGAGTGTTCAGATATTTGAGGGGTACTTCTGAGTATTCCATATGCTATCATGGTAATGTTATAGGATCTCCACATTCTATTGATATTCATGGATTTGTGGATTCAGATTGGGTAGGTGACATTGACAGCAGGAGATCCACCAGTGCTTATGTGTTTACACTATTTGGTTGTGCTATTAGTTAGATGAGTAAGTGATAACCTATGGTTGCTTTGTCCATGACAGAAGCTGAGTATATGGCAGAAACTCATGCTTATAAGGAAGCCATTTGGCTTAAGAGATTGTATTCAGATATTGGTGTTGATGCAGGTCAAATTATGATTAGTTGTGATAGTCAGAGTGCGATTTGCCTTGCGAAGAATCCAACTTTCCATGCCAGAAAAATAGCATATTGATGTTCAGTTTCACTTCATACAAGACATGGTAGAGGATGGGAATTTAAATTTGGAGAAGGTAGATACTTTGAAGAATGTTGCAGATGCATTGACGAAGCCAGTGAGCACAGAGAAGTTCAGATGGTGTTCAGAGTCTATGGGCCTCTCGGCCTATAGAAGTTAAATCCTATTATTCTATTGGCTCTTACAAGGTGTTTGACAAGTGGGAGAATGTTTTGAATTAAGGTGTCTCAACCTTGGTAATTCCCTTCATTATTTATGGTTGTATTTATTAATTCATTGCCTATGTTGTAAATTAATTGTAAATTCCATATTGTTATTTTGTGGGATGTGGCACGGTGATGTGTCATCCTACATGGAAGATGACAACTTGTAATTTTGTCCTCACATGAGGAGATAGGCATCCCACTTTGTGGTAGGAGAATTTTGTGATGTGTTGGCATCTTGGATGTTGTGTAAGGGAATGTTGACCGAAATGGTTATGACAGATTCCTATGACGAAGTTATGATATGTAAGAGTCAGAAATAGAAGCTTGTAAGACAAGTGAAGACATGTGTCATGAAGCATCTTTGAAAAAGGCATATTTGGGCACCCCAAGGTGTACTATGACATGTTGTAAGAGAATATGCTATTTATAGCCTATGTATGATAGATTCTCTTACAACTATAAGTTGTAACCACTATGACAGATTCTATGACGGTCGTAAGTGTCGTAAGAGCATCTATCATAGCCCATTTTGGAAATAGGTGACCTCTTTGGGATGAGAGTTGAGGTCAAGTGTAGGAACATTCTACAATGTTGGCCAAGTGTCCTTAGGCATGGGTTTTGGGCCATGAGGCCAAGTTGGACGCCCATCTCAAGATAGGACCAATTTTGCCTTGTATATTCTATATAAACAGGTGCTTGGAGGAGGAGATACATTACAGGTTTTACAGGTACTATTATGATACCAGATTGACTCCATATACGAGTGTCGAAGGCTATTGAAGCTTGCATTGTAAGTGTATTTTAAACCATATTCAATTTTGATAATACATTGTGCAGGTTTCTGAGTGTGGGATTTTTCACCTGATAAGGGTTTTCCCCAATGTATATCTTTGTCTCTCTTCTTCTATCTTCTTTCTGGTTCATGTGTATTACTGCAATATCTCATTTACATTTTTCATATTTCTATTATTGTAAGGATTAATTTGAATTTGTATAGTTCTCCCCTCATTAGATTAGTATAGGAAGTGATTTCCACACACCTAGCTTCCTTTCACCCCTACCTCTACTTTGCTTCTCTTTCTTTCTTTGCAACTTTGCTTTAGCCCTCCAAGGCCAGTTGATAACATTCTTCTATTATCCTTGGGCTTGTGAGACTAAGTTCATCTTGTAGTCTATACTTTAGCCCATTAAGGTACCTTGCAACCTTATCAACTTAATCCTCCAAATGGCCTAATCTAATGCTTAGTTTATAGAACTCCTCTATATATGCCTTCACATCCATATCTTTTTGTCTCAAATTTAGTACTTGCCTATGCAGTCGAGTGGCATAATCACTAGGTAGAAATTTACCTTTCAACTTCGCAACCATTCTATTCCAAGAGGTGATTTTGGATTTTCCCCACTTCCTTCTCTCATCTTGCACATAGTCCCACCAAAGGGATGCATGACCCTTCAACTTTGTTCTTGCCAACTTCACTTGTTGTTCTTCAGGCACATCTTCAAATTCAAAATACTTGCCTAGTTCTCCTATCCAATCAAGAAGTTCCTCACTATTTAGACTCCCTGAATACATTGGGAGTTCCATCTTGACCTTAGGACCATCATTCTTGACAACCTTGAGTAGCCTCTCCATACTTATCTCTTCAACATCTCTTTCTTCTTCTTGTTCTACTTGTGGTGTCTCCTCAACCACATCTTCTTCATCTTATTGGTCACTCATATCTCCTATGACCACTCCTCTTTTCTGATTTCTTTCAAGTGCAGCAAGTCTAGCTTCAAAGATTTCTCTCATCTATGTCATCTTTCTTGCATGTTTCTCCTTCAACTCACTCACTTCTCTAGCAACTATATTTATTTTTGGAGGCATCTTGACCACAATATCACTTCATTATTCTTTCTTGCATATTTCTCCTGCTCTGATACCAATTTGATGTAGAGGCGGGGGTTAGACTATGTTTTCTATCACAACTTCTAGGGGCTTCTTCAATCACTTCAACAAAGGTGTTCATCTAGGCACATCTTCTAGACTCTAGCACTTGGTTTCCATATGGTTTCATACCATGTATACCTTGACTTTGGCATCGTGAGGGCTTGGGAAAGAATTGACATATGCCACAAAAGACATGACAAGACTTCAATGTGATACCATTCAACACCAACTCAACAATAAGGTCTACACGATTGGTTTTGATGACACTTTGGTTTAGACACTTTCGAGTAGACTACCAAACAAAAGACTAATGTTCACGAAACTTTCAATGTGTGATTTAGAACATCTACAACATGCCATCCAAGTGGTTTGAAGAGGTCTCAACACCCATCCAATACAAAAACACAAATATTGATTGTTCGCAACTTTACCTGAAAAAATTGTCAAATATGTCCTAACAGGACAACCATAAATATTGGCACAAAATCTTTGTTGTTTAACCAAACCCTCACTTGCATTGAGTCTCTAGTATCCTCATACACCCTTTTCCAACCTTTGGCAACATTATAGAGTCCCCAACAATGCATTTACATTGACAAAACTGCCTTCTACTATACCATCAACCTGTTACATGAGGATAACAGACTTACTGTCCAAGATATGCACATGCAAACCAAAATCTTGAGCCCTGCAATTTTGAAATAAGAAAATATATACAATGATATGCCATCCAACCAAATTTGAGGATTTTCTACCATGGGAATGGCAAGAAATGCATTATTTTAGTCCATTGGAAACCCTAACTAGGGTTCTAGATTGTTTTTAGGAAAATGCTTATAACTCCTACAAAAATGAACGAAAATCTCTGCAACAAAAAGATGAATTAAGAAGATTCAATGCTCAACAATTTCCAACTAGTTCCAGACTACTCCATGAATCATACAGTCTATACACATTGTCAAAAGTGCTGGAAACTATGGAAAAGTGCAGAAAATAGAGGTTTTGATCATTGATTTCTTCCAAATCTCTTCAAGGAACTATACAAATGAGTCTTTAGAGCATATTTATGCCCAACACACCTATCCCAACTGACTCCACATACTAACTAATTCATTTTTTTAATTTTGTGCAAAATGACAACTTTTGAGCAAAATGACAACTTTTGCAATTTTCCACCTATGGACACCAAACTTCACAAAATGACACAAAATGGTCCAAGTTGGTCTTATTTGACCCAAAACCACTTAAACCAAACCTAGAAAACTCAAAATTGATCACATCTCTATAACAAGTCCTGATTGCTCTCCTAGTGCTCCTGTACCTATCAACCCCACCATGTTTTCTAGTCACTTGCATAGTCAGCATCACATCAACGATGACATTGGCGGTACGAACAGGGTCACACAAGGGGTCCCCTTTTAGCCCTCAGAGGGCATTTTCTTCTGAGAGGCATAACTTTCACCCACGGTATTAGTTTCTTGAGTTCTTATAGGCATCAAAAAGGTCTCTCTGATAACTATGTAGTGTTAGAGGTTTGATGATAAGATTTTTCTATATATGTCAAAATTTGGTGCATGAAGCTAGGTATTGCTCTAGGATAGTTTTATGCTCATAACTTTTGCATACGAAATCAAATTTTTGGTTTCAGATAGCCATTGGAGAGCTATTGTGGTGTACTATAGTTTGGATTGTATAGATTTGTAGTTTGGTGTGTAGAGAGAGGTTGGTACTTGTTTGATCACTTATATGATCCTAAGATTCAGAGTGCGTTTATGAGTGCATTTAGATGGATTTTTGGGCACAAACTTGTGGGAGTGCATGTTGTTATGACACCATCAGCATTGTATAGTAGGTTTTCAGTTTTGGTACTTCCAGATACAAGTTTATAAGTGTTTTCAGAGTTTGGACTTTTATGGAGATAGGTACGCATGTGTAGCAAATATGTGCCTAATTAGTGTTGTCATTGATGTCAACATATCCTTGTTGTCATTGGTGTCAACTGTATCTTATTCTATTACTTGTTTAGAAGACTTGTATATTGAGGATATTGATAAAATTAGCCTCTCTAGAAGAAACAAGTAAGTTACATATCTCTTTGTTAGAGATAGTGAAGACAATGCAGTTCAATGAAGTAGATTGCTCAGATGCATTCCCAGTGAGATGAAGATTAGAGTCTGTGGATTAAAGCTTTTGTAGAGGATTATTTGAAGTTGCTCTAGTCAATATTTGAGAGCTCCACATGAAGTATTGGTGAAGTTATGTCCATCTAAGTAGAACAAGGTTTTCCAGTTGTTCAGAGGAAATAAAGTGACAGAAAATTGGTCCAGATTGCTTCGTATTGGAATATTATGGTTTGCAGATCTAGAGGTATGTTTCGGATGTTGGTGTGTGTCCTCAACACAATTAGTTCATGGTTTGGAGGTCTGCAAGCAATCTTTCTAGTGTGACAGTCATGACAATTGGTATTCTTAAGTTCTTGGATAAAGATGCAAGTGTTTCTGGTTATTTGAGGTGGTGCGTTTGTTCTTGTTGATTTCATTGTGCTTGTGGTGGTCTCTGGATCATGTACCTATTTTGTTGGTGGTCCGCATTAAGTATTAAGCTCAAGGTTTAAGATTTATCTTTGAGTGTTGCTATTCTTTCTAGTCTTGGCTGACCGAATGCTTGGTGTGTGTTGCAGATGATCTAAGAGAAGTTTTATGGAGCATGGTGTGATGTTTAAGGAAGATCTGAGTCCCAGTTATGTTTGGCCAATAGTGTAGTGGTTCACATTTAGCATTTTAAGTCTTGTGATTGTAATTGCTTGTAATACCTATCTTGGAGAATGTTCCAAATAGATGATTGTTTGGATGACTTTGATTTTTCATTCCAAAGTTGATGACATGTATAAATAAGTGTTGTGAAGTCATGGAAATGTGTGGATTTGAGAGAAGATGCGGATGTAGTGAGGAAGTGAGTGGGGGCATAGTAGAGGTGTTGTGTGCTTCAATGGAACTAAACCTTGCATGAAGAAGATGTTGTTTCTTAGTTCAACCTTTCATTGTAAAACTTGTGAATATTCTTGTAGACAGTGAGCCTCTTTTGAGCAATGAGCTCTGGGCAGTGCACCCGAAGGCAAGTGCCTTCCCATTTTCTATTTTGTTAACAAAGAATAAATCTTGTGGGTTAACCCCCACTGTGGTTTTTCCCTTAACCAGGTTTCCACGTAAAAATCCTGGTGTTATGTGTGTTGATTATGTTTCTGCTCATGTGTTGTTGATTCATGCTTTCATGATTATATCATTAATCTATTAATAAGTGGTAAAGAATATTAAATGTAGCAAAAGATAAAAGTTTTTTGACAACTGATTCACCCCCCCTTTCAGTTGTCTGCCCTAATTTCAACAATTGGTATTAGATTCGGTTCCTCTAAAAGAATCTTGACAGCTTGAGGAGATCCAGGATGTCAACTTACAAGAAGAATAGTTCAAGATTTGATGGAACAAATTACTCTCTTTGGAAGAGTCGCATGGAGTGCCATTTGCAATGCATGGGTGATGCTTATTGTTTGATTATAAAGGATGAGTATAAGCCCCCAGAGAAAGGTCCTTCAACTCTAGATGAACTCAAAGATGTTGAAGACAACATTCAGGCTTGTTGGCATTTCAATTCGTACCTCTGGAATACGATTTGGAAACGGATAGCTATGCATAGATAAACTACTCTCCTATTGGAAGGGGGAATTTCCTTTCTTGCTGATGTTTGCTGAAAAGATAATTAAATGAAACTTCACCTATCTTCTTTTTGATTCTCAGTTGCGAGCACAAGGTTATAAAACTCTAAACGTTGCAAAAGAGGTTTTTTCCTTTTCTAAAACTTCAACTACAACTAAAAAAAGACTAACGACGCATTTAATCTCCTGAGTAAATTCAGAGCAAAGGAAATTAAAAGTGAACAAGGAATGATTGTTAACACAAAAAACTTAAGCAATTTTCTTCCAGATTAACACCACAAGACTTATAGTACTTTAATGATGGAAGCTGAAATGAAAGCTACAAAAGCCACACATCTGACGATGAAAAATTGATGAATCGAGATAGAATATCAAAGAAATATAGGCATGAGACTTCTATTCAATATCACAAAGTTGGCACAACTCCAAGACAACAATGCTGTAGCAAAAGGTAGGCATACAACAAGCGATCAAACACTGGAGAACAGATTACACAAAGTGAACAGACACTTGGAATATCAAGACTTGCAGGTTACAATAGGCACAACAAACTTGCTATCATAATTACCATTCCATATAATGAACATAGAGTGAACAAACACTTAGAATAACAAGATTTGCAGGCTAGAATAGGCACATAAAATTAGTTATCACCAAAAGTCATTACATACAATGGGCAAGGATGCCCTTATTTATACTAAAATCAAAGGAGTAGGGAACCCTAAAATCTCCTTGATTAACCCTAACTTCCCAACTCGCAAGCTTTATTACTATTCTAAGAAAAAGATACAATAAACAAATGCTTTAAAGCAATTCACTTTAAAGCAAAGAAGATTCCAACTATCACAAGGTGATTTCTTTCTAAATATAGAATGGATGAGTTTAGGATGAAAGCAAATGCTTTAAAACAAAAAGCATCTCTTTTAAAGATACCTTCTTTTGAAATGCATTCTCATCAACATACTTGCTTTTTGGTGATGTCATCTATTGATATTCTGGGAAATAATATCTTCTAAAAAGTGAGTGACCGCATCTTTACTAGGAACACTGATAATCTATAGAATGATATTCTGATTCTCTAACATTTCTTCACCGTTTGTAACCATCTAAAGAAATTCATGAACTTCACCCGCAGCTTTGCCAAACTTCATTGTCATTGCGGCAAAACGACTCATCTTGTCGGCATTGATATCATCATTAAAATTGTTGCGGATGAGAGTCTAGAACTCTGCTTGCACTTCCCTGAGATCATACAGGGTACCATCTTCTCTTTCATACGAACACAGGATCTGAGAAACAACAGATTTGATGAACTTGAGGATGCTGACTACCTTTTCTTTCCATTCTGTCAACTCTGAAATCATACTATCATAAGTTTTTACTGTGAAAAGATATTGCGCTTTCCAAGTAGAAACTATCTTCTTATCTTTAGCTGAATCCACAGAATCAAGTGCAATCTTCAAGTCGGAGATAATGATCTCAAACACCGGTCTATTTTCTGCCATGGTCTATTGCAATCCATGTATGCCTTGGCGTAAATCATGAGCATTGTACTTCAATTGATAAAGCTCTGAAAGCACAACTCTCCCTTTGGTCACAAATTCTTCCACCCAACTGTTCATGTGCCTCCCATAGAGAACCAACTGACTGAAATGCCGTTGATCAGCTGGTGATTCAAGATTTGGTGGAAGCAGTAAATCAGCCTGTGAAGTGCCATGGAAAAGGTTGGAAATGTACTGCCACAACTGTCAAACTTTAGCTTTGAGAGCTGCCTTGTCTTCTCTATCTTTCAACACCCTTTCCTTTAAATTATCCGCTGCAACCTTGAAGAGATTGATGTCTGTATGGTGAGTACTTCTGCCAAGGTTAGCTTTGACAACCGTGAAGTCATCAACCTTGACAACATTAGCACTTCTATTTTTTGGTGGTGTTGCAGCTTTAAGGATTATTTCTCCATCTGCATTCTTCTCAATGTGAACTTGCTTCTTCAGCTTCTTGTCTGATGTGTCTTGGTAGACGCTTTTGAGCTCTGTTAAATCCAGTTGATATGAGGGCTTTCTCCTCTTCCTTCCCAGAATATTTTCAAGCCAGGATGAGCCTTTATCTCTTGGAAACTTGATTCTAACATCATCAGCTCCTGATGAATCAATGTGTGCATCAAAGTTACGAACTGGTGAATCTGGCTCTGAATCTATGTGGATAGGAGAAGTGCTTGGTGAAGGAGGAGAAACATGATCTGAAGGTAACACTTCAACATGCAGTGTTGGTTCATTAGGAACTTCTAATTCAACTGGTGGGTGTTCCTGCTGGACATGAGTTGGAGACTCATCCTTTTTCCTCTTTAACTTAGCCATTTTTGTTCCCTCTGGAAGAACACTCATAGCTTTTACCCTTTGTTCTGGCTTGGAAGTGGAAGGCTCTGATGGTTGCCCAACTAGTGGCTCTGCTAATGAAATATCATCCTTCTGCTTAGTCTTCAAGAATATCAAACTATTTTGAACCACTTGACTTGTTCTCTCTTCAATGGAATTGCTCTCTTTTACTGACTAATTAACTGGTGGCAATGGTTGTTGCTTAATTTGATCTCTAAAATACATGGGAAGTAGAACTTCACCACTCTCTGTCAAACCCTCTATATCTTCTAATAGGATATCAGACATCTACTGAAGAGTGAACCTGCTGTAATTGCGTTCTCACACTTTAAACTCATCAGCACAATTAGTCCAGAAGTCTTCAACCGCAAACTTGTGTGTACAATTCTGTCCAAGATGTGATGCATAAACACCATAGGGATCATATGAAGATCTCTATCGAAAAACTTAAGACCATATCTGGATGATTCATTACCGATTGCCTTGGCATCTGCTCTAAATCTACATCTATAAATACTCATCCCAAGTGGAAAATTGAAAGCTGTCTTGCATCTGCTACGCAAAAATGTATGAACTTCATAGGCTTGCCTTAAAAATTCCATAAATGCTATTTCATCTGAAGGATATCTTGGCAACATGGCTGGCTCTCCTGAGAAGCCATATACTCTGATGTAGGAAAAAGTAGGAAATTGGATAAACCAATTAGGCCATTCTGCCATTGCTATTCTAACATTTGTTGAAAACTGTATATACAACTCGTTGTCCATATCTCGCACTACATGCATCAAGAAAGCATCATTCACCTGTCTGTAATGTCGTTCAGCTTGAGAGATCTCTAACTATGGGAAATGATGATACACATGCTGAGTACCCAGAGTTCCAATGACATTCAAACCTTTGAATTGACCCTGAAAAGCCATCAAATACACAAGGTATGATATCATGTGGAATTCATGAGCCCTTTGAAAGTTAATTATTTGTTGGTGGAGACTATCACTGATGAGTGCTGACCAGTCATAGAATTTAGTTCCATCAACAATCTGGGACATAATGTAAAACATCCAAGGCTGGAACTTGTTTGCATCTGCTTGACCCATGATCCGGCTTAGCAGAGTAATCATTATTGCATGTTCCTCCTTGAACTTTCCACGTCCAATGTTCTTTGGCATGACATTCTGCTTCTCTTTTAACCACCTCTAACCAATCTTTTTCTGATATTTTTCTTTATCATTGTTCCAAACCCTCTTGCATTCTTCAAGTGAAACAGTCAAGCTTTCTCTCCAAACAGGTATTGTAAAACACTTCTCTATGTCATTTGGCCTCAGGCTACAGAGCACATGTCCATCTCTTGACTATATTTCTCTTGTGACCGAATTGTAATGTGTCATGCAAGCAATCAAAAACTCAATACTTTGCACTGTGATGGGAAAGGATGCCGCTGCAAGCAAACTGGAGTGTCCTAGATTCCTGATAGCATTATTTCCTGCATCCTCTAAAGAGTGTAAATTGATTACTGGAAGAACTTTATGCAAGTCTGTTTCACAAGTTCTCAGGTAATCGTGAACCAAAGTCATTTTGTGCTTGATTTGTGTTGGAGAGTACTGCATATTGGAAGATTTGAAAATTGACTGTGAACACGCTTATGTAGGAAAAATCTTGGACAAATGTCTGAAAATTATTTGCTGATTTTTAGAAAAAGTAGAGTGTGAGCTAAAAAAGCTGGCACATGGGTTTTGTAGGAAATTCTATTTCGAAGCAACCCAGATTGTCAGATTTTGAAAAAGCGGAGATTTGCCTAAAAAAGAAGGAAAAAAGTAGATTCCCAAAAAATAAAAGAAAACTCCAATCTTCAAGAGGATAATAATCTGGATGGACCCATCTCAATGAAAACTGAAAAAGCTCTAATCAGATTTCTAAAAAATGATCCCCTTGAAACAAGGACCCTGAAAAAGCGAGCCTCTCTGCTTCCTCAACTAGAAACTATGAAGAACGCTAAAAAAGCACTTGGTTTGGGTCTTCAAATCTTCGTTGAAAGAAAAATAAAAATCTTCCTCTAGATGCAACTTGCAAAAGATAATGAAATAAAGAAGCTAAATGCTTGTCTTTATAAATCTTTAGGGCGAAAAAGTAGCTTTATTTGTGTGAGAATAAAACTTGGACCTCATCCATGAAGAAAAGAAACTTTTAAAGCACAAATCCAAGTGGATGTCTTCGAATAGGAAGAATCCCTATTTTGTAGCTGCCTATGGTTTCATGTGCAAGATGATAAAAAATATCTTCTTTTGATGATGTCATCAAACACGTGAGTTGAAAGAAGTGCTAGCCAATTTTTCTTCGTTTTCGACACTTCAACACTCGTTTTGACTTAAATATGGTCTATTTCTGACTTCAACAAGGCAGCAAAATGTCACCACTGATTGAAAAAGATGATTGATCCTATCATTTTGGAGACCTATCAGCTGAGATTCCATTTCTGGCCTCTAACTAACGATCTAACATCGTTTGACCAAGTTTGACCTCTTGAAAATTGCCAACGGACAAAGATTGGGCACAAAACTCTTAGAAAACACTGTGGACATGGAAAATATTCTAACGCTGCTCAAGTTGGGTGCCCCAAGTCACCTGGGGCGCCTGCTTTTCCAACACTTAGTCATTTTTCAATTTTTGCAACTTCTTCAATTTCTTGACTTGTGTGCGTGTTCCAGTGGCAGAGAACCCCTGTTTAACTATTGATTGTTGTCAACTAGGATGAAACTAAGTTTGATGATCTGACAAATAGGCAGGCCTGATGAAAACTGAGCTGATTGTACTCTCTGTCTACCTAAAAAAATGTGCCAAACTGATCAACTCTGAACCAGACCGGGCTGACGGAAGGAGATTCATGTTTTTCAAGAAAAAGTTTGAAAATAAACTAACTCTGGTGAGTTTGGGCACCCCAAGTCACCTAGGGTGCCTATCCTTCCATGCCTTAGAATTTTTTTTTAAAAACTCACTTTTTGTACCTTTTCTCAATTTTTGTGCCCATAGGTCCTGTTTGATCTTCAATTTCAATCGTTCTGACAACTGTCAAGGCAAGATGGAGGGTGATCTAATTAGTCTGAACATATCTGTGATGAAATCTTAGCTTTGACTAACTTTTGACCAAGTTTGACCAAGTTTGACCAACCGGAAACAGGCTAATAGAAGCATTTTCGATGTTTTCTCGAAAAACATAAAAAAACTAACACAAGAAAGGTTGGGCACCCCAAGTCACCTGGGGTGCCTGGTTTCACCATACTTAGTCAAATTTATGATTTTCCAACCTCTCATTCCACCTTGGATCCATCTTGCATTGTTTTACGTGCATCATCAAGTCGGCGACTGTTTGTTAGTTTTGCGTCGTTGGAATAGCGTTGAAAACTTGTCGACAAGCTCTGGCAGATGAAATTTCTCTGTTGATGACTTCAGAGCTTGTACTTCACCTTCTGAAAAAGTAGAAATGACCTAGTAGAGAAAACTTGGTCATTTGAAGATTCTGTCTGAACTGCGTCGATCGTGAAGCAAAATCGACCAATGAGAATTGAGCGCGACACCTGAGTTGGAGATTCTATTTTTAGAAACTTTCTATTTATAGAAAGTTTTGCCAGCATCCATATCTCAAGAAACCCAGAAAACCTAATCTGAAGTCTATTTTTAGAAATTTCTAAAAATAGAAATTTCTATTTCTAGAAATTTTGCTTTTTTGACGAAAAATTTTCTAGACTTGTTTCAAAATGCCTTAATGAAGCAAAAATTTTGGTTGGGTACAACAGGGCTAAAGAAGCATTGTTAAGTGCCCTAACTAATACATAAATGATAAATGTCCTATAATTGAAAACTACTCATGAAATATGGAAGAAGTTGGAAACTCTATATGAAGGTGATGAATATGTTAAATTTGCTAAGTTGCAGAGCTTGAAGGCTAGATATGAAAGTTTGAGGATGAGTGAAGATGAAAACATCACTTCCTACATGTAGAAGGTGAATGAACTTGTGTGTAGTATCAGGTGTGCTGAATTGGAAGAATTAGAGATTGTTGGCAAGGTGCTTAGATCCTTACTTGCTTCATACAAGCATAGAGTTGCTACTATTGAGGAGATCAGGATTATGACAATTGTTACAAGGGATCAATTGGTTGGCAAGCCTTCAACATTTGAAATGAGTGAGTTTGGTGATTCCCTTCCCAAATCAAAATCTACTTTTAAGGCCAATGTTTTTGGGAAGCAAAGATTTGATCTAGGTGAAATCTCTTCAAGAAGACTAACCAGATATGAGAAGACAAGGAAGGAACTTGAATAAGATGAAATGGAGCTTGAAGAACTTGAAGCCCTTATTGCTAAAAGATTACCAAGAGGATCTGGTAAGTATGAAGGAAAGTTTCCTTTCAAATGTTTTGCTTGCAATAAGATTGGTCATTTTGCTTCAAGATGTCTGAAAAGGGTTTCAAAGCCAAACCCTAATAGACCTAGGTTTCAGAAGAAATGCTACTATGTCCAAGAAGTTGTTGATGGAGTAACAGATGATGAATCTAATAAAGGAAGTACATCTGGAAATGAATGGGTGTTCATTGCTATCAAAGAAGAAAATCTAGTGCCTATTAAATTTGCTAGTTGTGTGAATGTGGAAAGTGCCTTGGCTGTTCAAGTTGAAGAAAAAAATGAATGGGTGATTGAAAGTGAATGTTCTCATCATATGACAGGTGATAAGAGTAATTTTGTAAGTATGGAAAGATATAAAGGTGGAATTTTGAAGTTTGGAGACAATTCAGCTGGTAGAATCCATGGAAAAGGATCCGTCTCTTTTGATGGTAAGCACAACACTAATGATGTTTTGTATGTAGAAGGGTTGAAGCATAATCTTCTCAGTGTTGGACAGCTAGTTGACAAAGGGTATGACCTCCGATTCAAGGATGGAAAATGTAGAATTTTGGAAAGCTTTGGAACTGAGATTGCATCTGGTACATAGACTAGAGGCAATATCTTTCATTTAAGTTTTACAGGTAAAAGATGTTTGATTGCTCAGATTGATCAGAGTTGGTTATGGAATAGGAGAATGTGTCATGTAAACTTTGATAGTATTGTCAAGATAAGTACTACTTAGGTTGTGAGAGATCTTCCAAAGCTTGTAAAACCTCTTAATAGTATGTGTAAGCAATGTCAGTTAGGCAAACAAAGCAGAACTACATTCAAAAGTAAAGAACAATCTTCAAGTGGATTGTTGGAACTTGTGCACACTGATTTGTGTGGTCTTGCCAGAGTTAGGAGTTTGCAAGGAGACAAATACTTTATGTTGCTGATTGATGATTACTCCTAGATGATGTGGGTCACTTTCTTGAAAGAGAAATCAAAGGCTCTTGACAAATTCAAGGTGTTGAAGGCTAGGGTGGAGAATGAGATTGGTGTGAAGGTAAAGAGTCTGAGATCTGACAGAAGTGGAGAGTTTACCTCCAGTGAGTTTAATGCATTTTGTGAAAAGCATGGAATAAGAAGACAGTTATCTACTCCTAGGACTCCTCAGCAAAATGGAGTTGTGGAAAGGAAGAACCAGACTATTCAAGAGGCTGCTAGAACCATGATGATGAAGGCAAATGTTCCACATGTCTATTGGAGAGAGGCTGTGAGTACTGTTGTCTACACTCTTAACCAAGTGCAGATCAAAGTTAACACTAGTATAACACCTTATGAACTTTGGTTTGGTAATGCTCCTTCTGTGAAATACTTCAGAGTTTTTGGTAGTAAATGCTATATCAAAAGAGATGAAGATCTAGGCAAGTTTGATGCAAGGTGTGATGAAGGAATATTTTTGGGTTATTCTAACCAAAGCAAGGCATACCGGTGCTTTAACAAGATATTGAAAAGGATTGTTGGAAGTGTTAATGTCAAGCTAGATGAAAGCATGGAGAGACCTTCCAAGTTCTATGGATATGAATCAGATGATGGAAATGAAAAGCAAGTTCAAGCTCAGACTAAGATATAGATTGCTCCAAGAAATCTAGTGACTCAAGAAGCTAGTGAAAATGCTGAGGAACAAGTTCAAGAATTAGAAGTTCAAGAAAATCCCAAAACTCCCAAGTATGTAAGGTTGAATCATTCTAAAGATCAGATAATAGGAGATAGAAATAAAGGTGTTCAAACTAGAAGAAAAATTGCTGAAGAACAAGTGGAGTATTATTTAATTTTAAAGGTTGAACCAATATCAGTAAATGAAGCATGTAATGATGAAAGTTGGGTAAAAGAAATGGAAGAAGAATTAATGCAAATTGAAAAAGAATCACACTTGGGATCTTGTTCCTAGACCTAAAGACAAAAATGTAATTGGAACTAAATGGGTCTTCTAGAATAAATTGAATGAAGATGGTGAAGTTGTGAGAAACAAAGCAAGATTGGTGGGCAAAGGATATTCTCAGGTAGAGGGAATTGATTTTGAAGAAACTTTTGCTCCGGTGGCAAGAATCGAAGCAGTCAGATTATTTCTTGCCTTTGTTGCTTACAAAGATTTCAAAGTTTACTAGATGGATGTCAGGTTAGCATTCCTAAATGGAGAGTTGGAAGAAGAGATCTACATTGAGTAACCAGAAGGATTCCAATTGTCTAATCAAGGAGATATGGTCTGTAGATTGAAGAAAGCATTGTATGGACTTAAACAAGCACCAAGAACCTGGTATGCAAGATTAGATAAGTATCTGCTAAAGTTAGGCTTTAGCAAAGGCACTGATGACAGTAATCTTTATTTCAAAATTGATCATGAACACATCCTGATTGTTGAGGTATTTGTTGATGATATCATCTTTGGTGGAAATGAGAGCATGTGTAAAAAAATTGTTGATCAGATGCAAAGTGAATTTGAGATGTCCGTGCTTGGTGAAATAAATTTCTTCCTAGGTCTGCAAATCATTTAGTCACAAAAAGGCATCTCATATCTCAGTCTAAGTATGTGAAAGAGTTGTTGAAAAGGTATGGAATGGAGGATTCAAAACTAGTGAGTACTCCTATGATAATCAGATACAAGTTGAGTAAAGATGATAATTCCCCTAAGGCAGATTAGAAAAGGTATAGATCAATGATTGGAGGATTGCTTTATCTGACTCATACCAGACCTGATATTATGAATGCAATTGGGCTTGTTGCTAGATTTCAATATGATCCTAGAGAATCTCATGTTGTATTAGTCAAAAGAATTTTTATATATCTGAAGGGAACATATGATTATGGGTTATGGTATCCTAAGGGTGATGATTTCACTCTTCATGCATATACATATGCTGATTTGGTAGGAGATGTGGACGATAGGAAGAGTAATAGTGGAGGTACATTTTTCTTGGGAAAGAGTTTGGTTTCTTGGTGGAGTAAAAAGCAAGAGAAATATCTATGTCTACTACAGAGGGAAAGTATATAGCAGTAGCAAGAAATTGTACTCAAGTTTTGTGGATGAAGCAAATGTTGAAGGATATCAGCGTTGTGTTTGAAGACCCTGTTACAATCTTCTATGATAATTCAAGTGCAATAAACATCTCAAAGAATCCAGTGTTGCATTCAAAGACAAAGCACATATCCATCAAGTTTCACTTTTTGAGAGAGAAGGTGAATGAGAATGAAGTCAGATTGGAGTTTGTTTCATCAAAAGATTAGATTGCAGATATCTTCACTAAGCCTCTACCTAAGGACACTTTTGAGTATCTTAAAGGGAAGCTAGGGGTGATTACCCCTCCTGTTCATAACTAAGATGCACTAGTGTGCATTAGTTTGGTGGAGCTCACAGTCATATCTTGTGATCTAGATTGGTGTTAAGGGGATGCTACTCAGGGGGAGTATCTAGTATGTTCTGAGTTCAGTCTAGTTTTATCTAAGAAGAAAAAAAGGGTGAGAGATGATTGCAAATATGTGCCCTTTGCCATTGATGTCAAAGGGGGAGAGAAGTCATGTGAAAAACTTGGATGGAAGTGAGTAGTTTTTAGTGAAAGGGGGAGCAGTGAAGAAAGTGGTTGCAAGTGTGATAAGAGAAAGGGGGAGAAGTTCTTGTCTTGATGGTTGAAATAGTTTTTCACATCATATGTTACCATCAATGACAAAGGGGGAGATTGTTGCAAATATGTGCCTAATTGGTGTTGTCATTGATGTCAACATATCCTTGTTGTCATTGTTGTCAACTGTATCTTATTCTATTACTTGTTTAGAATACCTTTATGTTGAGGATATTGAGAAAATTAGCCTCTCTAGAAGAAACAAGTGAGTTACATATCTCTCTATCAAAGACAGTGAAGACAGTGCAGTTTAGTGAAGTAGATTCCTTTGCATTCCCAGTGAGATGAAGATCAGAGACTACATATTAAAGGGTTTGTAGAGGATAATCTAAAGTTACTCTAGTCAAGATTTGAGAGCTCCGCATGAAGTATTGGTGAAGTTATGGCCATCTGAGTGGAACAAGGTTTTGCAGTTGTTTAGAGGAGACAGAGTGACAGAAAATTGGTCTGGATTTCTCCGCATTGGAATATTATGGTCTGCGGATCTAGAGGTATGTTTGGGATGTTGATGTGTGTCCTCAATGCAAATGGTTCATGGTGTGGAGGTCCACAAGCAATCTTTCTAGTGTGAGAGTCATGACAGTTGGTGTTCTTAAGTTCTTGGATGAAGATGCAAGGTTTCTGGTTCTTTGAGGTGGTATGGTTGTTCTTGTTGATTTCATTGTGCTTGTGATGGTCTTTGGATTGTGTACCTATTGTGTTGGTGGTCTGCATTAAGGATTGAGCTCATGGTTGATGATTTATCTTTGAGTGTTGTTGTTCTTTCTAGTCTTGGCCAACCAGATGATTGGTGTGTGTTGCGGATGATCTAACAATAGTTTTATGGAGCGTGGTGTGATGTTCGAGGAAGATCTAAGTCCTAGTTATGTTTGGCCAACAGTGTAGTGGTTTGCATGTAGTATTTTAAGTCTTGTGATTATAATTGCTTATAATACCTATCTTGGAGAATGTTCTAGATAGTTGATTGTTTGGCTGACTTTGATGTTCATTCCAAAGTTGATGACATGTATAAATAAGTGTTGTGAAGTCATGGAAATGTGTGGATGTGAGAGAAGATGCGAATGTAGTGAGGAAGTGAGTGGGGGCAGAGAAGAGGTGTTGTGCACTTCAATAGAAATGAACCTTGCATGAAGAAGATGTTGGTTCTCAGTTCAACCTTTCATTGTAAAACTTGTGAATATTCTTGTAGGCAGTGAGCCTCTTTTGAGCAGTGAGCTCTGGGTAGTGTGCCCAAAGGCAAGTACCTTCCCATTTTCTATTTTTTTAATAGAGAATAAATCTTGTGGGTTAATCCCCACCATGGTTTTTCCCTTAACCAAGTTTCCACATAAAAATCTCAATGTTATGTGTGTTGATTATGTTTCTACTCATGTGTTGTTGATTCATGCTTTCATGGTTATATCATTAATCTATTAATAAGTGGTAAAGAAGATTAAATGCAACAAAAGATAAAAGTTTTGTGACAACTGATTCACCTCCCTCTCAGTTGTCTGCCCTAATTTCAACACACATGTTGTCTTCTGGTTTGAGGACATGGTTGATACACGTGTGACACTTGGAGTCTCATTTTAGTGGGAGTTGAGTATAGGTATAATGATGATGATGATTATGGTGTCATGGATATGTAGGTACACTTTTGTATTGGCACAACATGATCATGTATGCGATTGACAGGTATGGGCTATGATGTTTGATTCATCATTACAGGTGGTGTTGTGGTGTTGTTTTAGGGGATTGTTCTTATATCTTGGATTCTTGATTAGTTCCTTGACTATGGTACTTATATTGTGGACTTGTTGGCAAATCAAATCTAGCGTTGATCTCGTGTTTGAGTCTTGGAGTCTACAGGTTATCTTCTTTGATATCTCAGTTTGCATGTTACTAGTTTTATGATGAGTTTACATATTACATTTGTTTTGGATCTATGAGTTATATAGCTTTGTGGTATGATCACCTATTTAGCTATAGTGGGATGACCTAGATGTGGACTGTCTATATCCACAAGATTGATTCAGTGTTTATGCAGAGTTTGTTAGTTGGCCTTGTCTGTGGTCATTTATACATTGGTATATTGCATTGGAATGAGAGGATGGATGATTAGAGTGCCTGGATAGTTGGTTGTTGGGACTTGTAGCATGTTTATCATGATGTCATGGATAGATTAGATACATGGTTTTATGTGAAATTTTGACAGCGATAATTTTATCTTCTTGGTTTGGAGATTTTGGTTTACTCGACCTTATGGGAGTTGTTGATGTTATAGTGGGATTCCTTGATTGTGTTGGGGCTATGGATACTCTTCATTTAGGAGATGGTTACTTTGTTGCCATGGATAGTTCAGTATCACGGTTTAGTGGGAGCTTTGGCAATAATGTGGATTCATCATTTGTGGTGGATGATCTTCTACAATGGATGTTGGTGTCATGGAGGAACTCTTGCTAGTGAGAGTCTTTTGACATTTTGAGTTCTGTTGATAGGAGATGGTTATCTTCATGATATTGGAGATGTTGACATCTTGATTTACCATAGAGGACTTTTTTGAGTCTTTGGTTGAGGTGTCGGTTTATGATTTGTCAGTTTGACATGTTTATCCTTTGTTTAGAGATGTTGATATTGTGCCTTGATGGACTCTTGATACTGGTTTAGAGTTTTGACATGATACATGTTCTCTTGAGACAAGATGTGTGCATCAGTGAATGTGATCTCCTTGGAGGATATAGTTAGATCATGATGTCATTATGGGCTTCTTGATTATGTAGATGTGCAGTTGGAGTATTGACAGTGATCTTGTTGTTTCTCTTGGTATTGAGTACTTTGGTCTTTTGCTTGAGATATTCATGATAGTGGATTGTTACATTTAGAGTGTGGCATGGATTAATCATGGAGGTGCTCATGGATACTTGGAGACTTAGGTGAGGTTGGAGTTCTCTTGGGATTAGAGACACTTGTTGAGATGGTTACTCATTGGATGTTTCAACAGATATACCAAGGAGCCTACACCTAGATATGGACTTAGAAGATTGTTCTTGGAGAGAGTCTTTGTGGCTTGGTGTATCCTGTAGGAGCATTCTCATTCCACACTCTTGGTCTACTCAACGGTTTATCATCTATGAGGTATTGCCTATCTTTTTAGATGCATTTTGCTTTATGCTTTATCTTCTACAGATATATTGGATCTTGAGCTATGGTTATTGGTTCTTTTGAGGGATGTTAGCATGGTCATCTCCTTGTTCATATGGTTTGATTTATGATGTTCATTATGAGGAGTTTAGGAGATGTGATTGGGCTTATTCCTGGTTATGGAATGTTTATGAGTTTGATCTACCTTAATTATAGAGGCTTACATCCATGTTGGTTACATGATACATATGTTCATTTGATCTATGAGATTGAATGGTTGGGTGCAGAGATTTTTTTAGTGGTAAATCTTCGCCAATTGGCGAATAGTTTATATTTTCCAATTGTGATTTGGCGAATACATTCCAACTAGTGAGGGGCCAATTCACCTCAATTTTTCAAATTTTCAATCAAATGCATTTAAATTCACCCCTAATTTATTTATGAGGAATTTATAATTATTATTTTCACCACAGTATCCTATGTGGTTCTAACAGTGATTCACCTAGAATTTGGGAGGCATATTTTAATTCACCCACATATTCGTCAATAGCATTAAACAGTTCAGCGTGTATGAGGACTAATTTTGACATTAGTGTATTAAATTCTTTCTTATATTATAGAATAGGGTCCAGATTTTATTTATATCCATTGATTTCCATTTTAATCGAATGGTTGTAACTAAATTCCGTGTGTCATTTAGGCGCTTTTGGGCTGTGGGATTAGATGTGCCTTTTTAAAGGCATGTTGAGCCTAGAATTGCTTTTAAGTTGTGGGATTAGATCCTAATCCCACAAACCAAAAGTAATTTTGGGCTTAGCATGCCTTTAAATAGGAACATACCTAAAGGAGCCTAAAATTGCTTTTAGGTTGTGGGATTAGATCCATGAAATTTATTTTCATTTTTAAAGTTTGATTTTTCAAAATTTTTAATTTTTATGTGTTCCAATGCCTTCTAAATAATAGATTTGTGCTTGGTGGAGAGGGGCTCTACCCCTCGACCTTGCCTGTATCATGACAGGAGCGCGTTAAGGCTACTATCCCCAGACCCTGCGAGGGGGCTCTAACCCCTTGACCCCCGCAAGGGGCTCTACCCCTTGACCTTGTTGGTGGCTATCACCCCCAAGCCCCTGCTTTAAATTATAAAAAAATAAAAGAATATATGGAGAGAATGTGCTGACCCACTGTGTAAAATTTTAAAGGAAGGATTCACCATTGTAATTAATTTTTTTTTATCTTTCACTACAATTCGCTAGGATTTTTTTAAAATTTCTAATAATGTGTATAGATTCGCCAGTAAAATTAATATTTTTTTTAAAGGAAAGATTCGCCAGGAAAATTATGACACTTAAGTAGGATTCACTAGAATTTTATAAGTTTTTTTAGGGGGGGTTCCTTAAAGTTATCCCTAGTTGGGTCTTGTTGAGGCTTTTCATTTGGGGTTGAAGAGGAGATCATACTTGACACAACTTAGCACTTTAAGGTGTTTGTAGAAGGACATTATGATTTACAAGTTTTCTCTCTTTGTCTTATGGGTACTTCTTCTAGGATCATGTTGATATGGTTGGACTTGGGAGAGTTATAGTGACATGTTGTTAGATAGTATGCAACATTTTATCTTGCATGTGTAGATCATTGTAATTATTCTTGATACTACATTGGATTGTTGATTTGTGACACCTCTGTTTGAGTGTTGATTGATAGACTTGATATGCCTTGGATCTATTTTTGGATTTGACATTACCCATGTGTTGACCTCATTTTCAACTTGCCAATTTTTAAACTTTTTGTGTCAAATCTAACCATACCTTGAACCCTTTCTCCAGAGTCACTTTTTGATTGCAAAACACCAGTGTCACGTTTTTCCTGCATATGTCATTGAGATAATTTATTTCTGAAATGTCACAATCTGTTTCACTACATCAAACTTTGCATAACAACATCATTTTGGAGCAGAGATATTCATCATTTCACTAAACTTCTCGGGCACACTTGTCCAGTTTGTGGCATTTTATGAAAACAATTAAATATCAAAAATCTGTGACAAATGGTGTGAAATAATTTTTATGATAGCATTCGTGACTCCATTTCACCTAATCTAGCAACTTTTCGGGTCAAGAAGTCTTATGGTTTATGAGTTTTTAAACTTTCAATTTTTTGGCAGGCGGTTGGCGGAAATAATAAAATTGTGGTTTCCGTAAGGGCTGGAGCAAAATTGTTTCGCACGGAGATTTATAATGTTAATACGGACAACTTGGCAAGATTTCATGACGATCTGACTTTTCGGTTGAAAGTTATCCACTTTTCGCCATTTCTCGCGTCTGCATATTTCACAAGTTGCAAATTTGCCAAACTTGAAAAGATATCACCTATGAATTTGGTTAAGTGGAGAGTTTGCTTTCAAAAAAAGAAGTTATTTTGGGGCCTACTTAAGAAAAAGTGAAAGTTCACGTCAAACTTGTACTTTTTACAAACCTCACGTCAACTTTTGCTTCTCAAAAAGTTTGCATTAACTTTTAAATTCGGCTAAGTGCACGTGCACTTTCAGTTTTGGTGAAGTTGTTCAAAAAGTAAAAGAAGGAAGCAACTTGTAGTTTTGACTAACTTGTGAAAAGAAATATGGTTACAAATAAAAGTAGTTATTATAACTACTTAGAAGTTAAAACCCTTGCCAATCTCCAACCTTGTGAAACCAGTCAAGCCGCCCTCTTATCTCATGATACGCTCAAAACCGTGTGTTGTGAAGTTTATAAAAGCCAAGAGCTTACGTTTTTGCAAAACATGAAGAAAGAATTCTTGATTAGTGTGTCCAAACAGAAGACAAGATAGAAGAAATGGCAGAACTATTGAGATATGATCGAGACATAACTGAAAACACACTATTATGCTTGTCAGTCATCAATGGAAGGGATCCATAGCTTGTAAAATATCTTGTAACATTTGTAAATGTGAACGCCATCAATAATGAAGGACTTAGTGCAATTGACAAAGCCGCATTATGATATATCTGAAAATGAATCCAATTTTACCATGATCAAAGAGATTTTAAAAGAGGAGGGGGCATCCAACAGTTTCATAGGGAATTCAATACCTTTGAATTCAATGGATTTCAAAAAAGAGAGCAATCTAGTTGAAAAAAATCATGGATGTGGACACCCTGGTGTAATCACTCATTGCCACTATCACATTTGCAGCCATTTTTACTGTACCAAGAGGAATTGACGATGAAGATAATGACAAGCATGAACATAGTGGAGTTGCTCATTTGACACTAAACACTCTTTTTCAAGTGTTCTTGTTCTCTAGCCTTCCCCTGTTTTCCTCCCTCACAGTTGTTATTGCTTGGTTATTTCGAGAACGATTACAAACAAAGGTCATTACAGATCATTCATTATTGGCCAATTTATCAGTTTTGAGTTTGGGGACTTCCATAGTACCTACTGGACTTGTATTCTTGAGTGCAACCATTCTAGTCACAATACCTCGTACATATGATAAAATGGAGAAGCATGATCAATATAGATTGACGTTAGGAGCTGTGCGGTAGACTTCTGAGTTAGACCAAGACACAGAAGAAAGTGGATTCTTGTCAGATGTTGCGCCCTGATAGACATGTATGCAAAATATGGAAGCATACAAAAGGCGACCGAACTGTTTGACAAAATACCTCAACGAAATGTGGTCTCCTGGACTGCGAAGGATATGCTCAAAATGGACAGTTTGAAGCATTGGAACTCTTTTCTCAAATGTGACAATCAGGTGTCAAACCAAATGAGTCAACTTTTAGTGCTGTTCTGCATGTATGTGCCAGGCTAGCAGCTATGGAACATGCAATGATGCAGAGAAAGTGTTTGTTCAAATGCCTGAATGGGATATTGTTTCATGCAATACTATGATTGCATTTTACTTTAAAAGTGGGAGAACAGAGGACGTAAACCTGTTGTTTGACAGATTGAAAGAACCAGATGTGTTCTCATTGACTGTGATGATTTTGGGATATTACCAAAATGGTTATTATGAAGAGGCATTTAAACTCTTTCTTGAAATGCAACAGAGTGAAACGAAACCTAATGAGTCCACCCTCACAAGTGTTCTTAGTGCTTGTGCCAGCATAGTTGCATTGGGATAACGCAAGAAGCAACACCAGTCTTGTAGATGAAGACATTCGCTACTTTGATTCTATGTCTCATGATCATTGCATAACACCAACAATGGAGCATTATTCCTGCATGGTTGATCTTCTTGGTCACTCTGGACATCTTAGCAAGGCCAAGGACTTCATTAGCAAGATGTCATGTGAACCTGACACTATTGTGTGGAATGCCTTACTTGCAGGTTGCAGAATCCATGGAAATATAGAGATAGGTAAACGTGTAGTAAATCTCCTTATTGAGTTGGAACCACAAAACATGATGCCATATGTGATGTTGGCAAATATTTATGCGGCAAATTGTCAATGGGAAGATGCATCAAGAATATGAATAGTGAAATTGAAGAAACTGGTGCTAAAATGGAGAACAAAAATTCAAAGGTTGTAAAAAAAAAGGGGTAGATAAAAGGAGTTCGGGTCATGGAGAGGGAGCTCATTCAGAGAAGGGAGCTAGAAATGTATCCATTCACATAGATTCTCAAGCATCAGTGCCAAGCAATAAAACATCTAGAGAGATCAGTCCTTTGCCTAACAATGAAGTGATTGTGAAGGATGTCCAACCTGAAGGTGACAGTGAAGTATTTATGGTCAAGGAGCTGACTGATGAATTACAAGTATTCTTTCTTGGTGAAAATGTATCTTCAATATTCAAGAAGTGTGATTTACGACCTTCACGAGAGTGGGCAAATAACCAGTGGATTAATGTGAACAAGAATGCAGATTTGGCTACAAAACTGATTTTGTCTGACAGAGGACAGGGTCTTGATATTGTGGCTCTATGTTCATCTCTATTGAGTAATAATTCCTCTGCATATGTGCCTTCAGGCAAGTTACGAGATCTTGCTGACTCATCAGATAGGAAACTATGTATAATTTCCTAGGTTGCGGCAAGAGAGTCAAAAAAGTTAGAAATGGCCCAAAATGCTCAGAATAATGGAGAGAATATCTCTCGCGGAGGAGAAATATAGTAAAGTAGGCTGGTGTGCTAAGAAGGCAATAATCAACATTGATGATGTTACACTCAATCTTGCAGAAGGTCTAAATGAAATATTTTAGGGTATTTGCAATAAGATCGGTTTTGATTGGACCAACACCATGTGAGCTTGTCGGTGCCAATATATGCTTGACATTTAGAATATCCAATAAACTTCTAGATGGTTCTACATTTTGGTCCACTCATTATTTGGAGCTAGTTCACCTAGAGGTTTCATACTTTCGATATGGCCTTAGAACGGTCATCGATGCAAGCCATATATTGCAATGATAACTTATTTAGCCATGTGATAAGTGCCATGCATCTAGACCTTAGCAGAAAATAATGGTTACAAGCATTACCTTGAGCATTAGTGGCGAAATTTGTTAAAATTGATAAGGAATTCTAGAGGAAAGAGGAAACTTTTGGAACCATAGGTAAACTTTTTGTAATTAATAGATGCACTATTACAACTATTCTTGTTTGAAATTATCAATCTATATTGGAGTTGATTGTAAGCTAGAAGAAAATATTGAAAGACAAAGAACATGTTACAATGAGTGGAAGTGAAGTCAGAAGGTTGTGTATTGTCAATGGTGTTGAGGTTGACCCTTTACGATGTTGGCCCAGAGATATTTTCCTTTCAAGACCAATTGTAGAACATTCATTGTTTCCTTCAACCTACTTTTTCTACATAATTGATGAGAGGTTGAGATGAGTAGTGAATGGTAATGATGGAGCATGATTTAATTTACAACTATCATGATGAGGAGGTGAATGAAAATCATGCAATTTTCACAGTCCATATTTTGAATGCATGGACACAAGAATCTAAGATTCAGATATCTAAAGGAGTTGTCAACATCCAGAGAGGTTTGATTGTTAAAATTGAGCAGATGGAGATTGAAAGGACTTAGCAAAATCTACAACTCAAAACTTTCAAGTCCTAGTTACCTTTTTGGGAAAGTGACTTTTGTCACTCTTGTAATGTAAAGTTGGAAAATGAACTTTATTTTCAGAAAAGTGATGTAAAGTATAACCTAAAATAAGGTTTATTATTCTATTGTATTTCAAAAAGGTAGTTATGAGGTGGTTACTTGAATTGGTTACGAAGTAGTTACAAGTTGGTTACTAGGTAGTTACTAGGGAGAAGCCTATAAATACAAGGCTATTTCAAATGTAAAGGGGGGGACACTTTTGGGAGAACTCAGGGAAACTCTAGAGAAATTTTCAGAGATATCTCGAAAAGCTTTTGTGTTTACACTATGTACAAAAAGGATTTTGGAATTGTATAATTTCAAAGATAATGAAAAATGCAGTTTAGTTCATATGCTCTAAATGTGTTCTTATGTTATCACTACTAATTTCTCGTATGTTGAATTGGTAATCCTTTACGCACATGTGTAATACATTGATTATTTGTGTGATTGAAGTGATGAAACACATCCTTCTCCTAGTATCTTGTTTTGGATGTGCTTGTATGACCTATCTCTTCTTATGTTGAGGTTTATTGTACTCCTTTCATTACTGTTGCGCGTTTTGGTAATAAACCCTTTTGTCATCATTATTAGTTTTGGAATCTCAATTGGTTTTTGTATGTCTACTGTTGGAGTTTCTATTAGTCATCTATTCCTAGTTTTGTGTTTTATCCATTATGTACTTTCAGGTTAAAAGTATACAAAAAACCCATAGATACCCCTATCATACGAGGGAGCTTCCCCTCTCAAACGCAGAGGAAAGCTGATAATTCAATAACAGCTTCTCCAACTGTTGGGACTATTTAGTCACTGCTGCAAGGGCGACAAGTCAATTTCAAAGATTATTTCGTGGTGATAAATCTATTTACCAACAAATTTTTTGTGACTCCACTAGGGAGACGAGCTGAAGCATTGGTGCCTTTTGATTCCTTAAGAATATACAAGCATCTCTCCAGAAAAGAAATTGGTGACTCTATCTAAAAGAAGAATCCTGAAAGATGGTTTGGTATTGAAGAACCCGGATGCATAACTTGCACTTCCCTGAATCAGACAGTGACAGTGATGATGAAGATTATCTGTTTCCTGCATCCTCTACTTAGCAAAATCAAGTTCTTGATGATCCTAAGCAAGTAGAGTTTTTGAAGAATTTCTATGGTGGCATGCAATTTGCATTTAACCAGGTTCATCCTTCCCTACTTCAAACATTGCAGAAGATTGAACAAAAAGATGGGAAGGAGATTCATTTTCTTGCATGTGATCACAATTCCCTATTAAAAGACATTCATGTACCAGAGGATAAAAGAAATTGTGTGGGGATATATCATTTGCGTGATGAGGACAGAAAGGAAGAGGCAAAAGTGTTTCCTACAAATGAATCTTCTAATCAAAGGGTTGAAAGAGGCTCATCGGAACATGCATGTACTAGAGAAGAAGAAGTTATTGCATTTTCTCATGATAAGGCATCTCCACTGAAGAAAGAAGAACAAAAAGAAGTGATGGAGATAGAAGAAGAAAATTGTATGGAGACATGCAATAATGAAGAAGAAAGTTTTCCAGACAATGGCACGCCTCTTGTGACAACTTGTTCTAGTTCCACAACTACATCTTCCAAGAAAGATTTATGTGACATGTCTAATGTTTGAGGAAATACAGAAATTGTAAACAAAGAGGATGAAGACGAATCACAAACTATTCTCTTGACTTGCATGCAATCTGAACAAGAGGAGAATAATGAAGAAATAATGCTCCAAGATCCCTCTCAGGAGTTTTCCGTTACAGATTGGCATTTCAACACTCCTAATGATGATTCTCTTCATGAAGAAGACGTCGTCCTTTCACCTTTTGTTGAAGAAGAATCCTCAACTACTGGAGCCAAAGGTACTACTCAAGATGAAGCATTGAGTACTACAGTTCCAAATGTGCAACAAGATTATGAAGATACTGGATGTTAATCTGCACAAAGAGAGGTTAAAATTGAATTGGTTCCTGAATATCTTAGTTTAAGTAATTTCATTATATACCCTAGTCTGTTGTCTGCATGTACTGATGTTGAAGAAGGCAATGAGAGTAATGTTCATAGTCATGATAAAGGAGGACAAAGTTCTGATGTTCATGACAATATACATGAAATTGCAAATAGTCAAAGGATTGATGAAGAGTTGTATGTTTTAACTTCTCCTTCACTACTTTCAAGAGAAGGAAACATTATTTCGACAATACAAGAGGATTTTCAGGAGGATAAAGTGTATAATGTGGATTTGTGATGCAGAGGTAAAACGCAATGAGAGCTTACAAATGGGAAGGAGGAGTCATTAACACAACCAACATGTTAAAATCCTATCGGCTTATCATCATCATCATATTTCTTGCTAACACAGACAGCATCATCATATTTCGAAGAGGCATGAAATATCCTCCTGTTGACTACTGTTCACTTCCTTATCGCCTTTCGCCTTTCGCCTGTCATCAGCATCATGATACTCAGCAAGCGCAAACATCCTCCTGATGTTCACTGTTCATCTAGCGCCAAACTCTATCTTCATCATCATGATGTTCAGCATCACCTTCATCAGTAGGATATAAAATATCTGGTTCCTCCGATATATCCTGATGACGACAACTTTAGCACCTTTCCTTTGATGCTTACGTCACCCCGATATCCGACTATTCAAACAACAGCATCATGATATGACTTATCCGGTCATATTGAAACATCCTGATGATGTTACCCAAACTTTATGCCGATGACTTATGCCGATGCCAAAACACTTAGCGACAGCAGGATAAACTTGCATAGGGTGATATTCGCAATATCCTGATGACGATGACGTCACATGCACCTGATGATGACGTCAATGCACCTGATGATGATCTTTCCGGTCCTTAGCAAAAAAACAAACTTTCACTTCCACATACGATAGCGATATGCGGATGATAGATACACACGAAAGATGATCCTGACGATGATATATACACTGAGTATATATCCAACCTATATCATCCTGATGCACTTGAAACATACAATCTTCATCAGCTTCATAACCTGATCCGGATAGCGATATACTCACAGATGACGATGCGATTCACTCTGACTGGAAAAGCACATGCAGACCCCTGTATATCCGTCCGCTGCATGCAAACTCACAGAACCGCACAATTTCACAAAGAAAATATGATGATCGAGCCGGATCACCTTCAGATCAAAACTTAACAGTTTATCTTCCTAAATCTTAGCACATGAGGATGCTAGGTTGATTCACAGCATGCTACCAACTGATCTCTCAAACAATGAAATGCATAAACAGAAAACTAAAATACAACCTAAACTAACATGCATGACCATTCCACCGATTCACAGGATCAACCGGTGGAAGGGTTGAAAGTATCCATTAACCTGTAATCAGAACAAAAATTCAAAACATAAACAGCTGATAAACCAGATAATGCAATTGATGAGATCTTATTCAGATGAAACACAAATGTCCTGTTTCTACAATACTGCCAAACAGCAGTGCTTCTCAATATCTGGACTATTCTCCTGAATCTCAACTCAATCACTAACACAACACCATAACATAACACAACTAACATGCTAAACCCTAATAGATCGAAGGTATATATAGCAATATCCTACGAGTACTACCAACTCGATTCCCAGCGGCTGGGATCTTCCAAGCGGCTGGGAGAGGACAGCTCATACTATCTGATCACGAACTCTAACTGCCTGCACACTCTCCTAGGCTGATCTAATACATATGCATTGGTCCAATGGACCTTATTACATTATGAAGTCAAACATACTAAAAATAGACTAATGTCCTGTCATGCGGACTATATCCTATCTTGTAGGGGTGCTCCTGCACCATACTCCCTAGAAGAAGAAATCTCAAGTCCACTTGAGATGAGAGTATGAAGATCTGCACCATGTTTCTGGATCTGCTCTTCAGTCATCCATACTGCTTCAGAATTAGGTTTTCCCTTCCAAGAGACTAGATACTCCAAGTACTGTTTGTTCCGGGTCTGTTTGACCACTCGGGTGTCCAAAACCTTCTGCAACTGTGGAGGATCATGCTTGGGAATGTCATCATTGACTGTATCCTGTAGGAGATCCTGATCTGCATCTGGATAAGACTTGTATGGAGTTAAATCACATACATTGAATATAGGGGACAAACCAAGATCAGGAGGGAGTTGTATCTCATAAGCATTTTGTCCATGCTTGTGCAAGATCTGACATGGTCCAACTTTTCTTTGCATAAGTTTAGTATATTTTCCCTTAGGAAGTCTGTCCTTCTTCAAATGAACCCATACCAAGTCTCCAACATCAAACTGTACATCTTTCTTCTTTTTATCAGCATATTCCTTATACTTCAAGGTGGTTTGCTGTAGTTGGGTCTTGACTTGATCATGAACCTCTTTTATGGCTTCTGCAAAAGCTTCTCCTTCTGCACTAACAGGGTCTACTGTAGGTAGATCTCTCAATTCCAAAATTCCTCTTGGATGCATACCATAAACTATCTGAAAAGGTGATTTCCCTGTACTCCTATTGACAGTATCATTATAGGAAAATTTAGCTTGAGATAGAATATTATCCCACTTTTCTCCATGTTGTTTTGTCAAACATCTAAGCAAATTTCCTAAGGAACGGTTCACTACTTCAGTCTGTCCATCCGTTTGAGGATGATAGGCAGAGGAAAAGGACAAATTTGTTCCAAGTTTCCTCCAAAGAGTTCTCCAGAAGTGACCAATAAACTTCACATCCCTATCTGACACTATGCTTAATGGCAATCCATGGATTCTGACAATCTCCCTAAAAAACAAATCGGCAATGTATGAAGCATCAGCAGTGGTTTTGCATGGCAAGAAATGTGCCATTTTGCTGAATCTATCCACTACAACAAAAACACTGTCAAATCCTTTCCTTGTCCTTGGTAAACCCAAGACAAAATCCATACTTATGCTTTCCCATGGTCGGGAAGGAATGGGTAAGGGCTGATATAAACCTGCATTAGTTGACCTGCCTTTAGCTTTCTGACATATCACACATGTCTCCACAAACTTTCTGACATCTGATTGTAACTTAGGCCAAAAGTAATGTCTTCGGACAAGATCAAGAGTCTTATCTAGACCAAAATGACCTGCCATAGCTCCACAATGTTTCTCCTTAATGATGTTTAACCTCATAGAACACCTTGGAATACATAACTGTCCACCTTTGAACAACAATCCATCCTGAATCAAAAATTCAGAGAATTCAGCATGATATTTCTCTCCAAAAGAAGTACATACATGATATATCTCTCCAAAATCTGCATCAGTCTCATACATGGTCTTGAGTGAATCAATGCCAACACTTTCTAACTGGATCTGGTTGACTATTAGAACTCTCCTACTCAAAGCATCTGCAACTTTATTCTTGACTCCTTTCTTATGCTTCAATGTAAAAGTAAAAGCTTGTAAGGTTTCTACCCATTTCATGTGTCTGTGGTTCAGCTTTTCCTGGCTGTTTATGAAACTCAAAGCTTGGTTATCTGTGAATACTATGAATTCCTTTGGCATCAAGTAATGCCTCCATTTCTTGAGTGACTGGACTAAAGCATACATTTCCAAATCATAGGAGGAATACCTCTTTTTAGCATCATTGAGCTTCTCACTGAAAAATGCAATAGGTCTACCTTCTTGGCTGAGTACTGCTCCAATGGCCATGTGACTGGCATCACATTCCACCTGAAAGATTTTGTTAAAGTCTGGAAGTGCAAGGACTGGCTGCTGTGCCACCTTCTTCTTCAATGTTTCAAAAGAATCATCTGCTCTTTGAGTCCAAACAAATCTGCACTTCTGTCCTCCTTTGATGGTATCAAGCATGGGTGCACAAATATGACTAAACCCTCTTATAAACTTCCTGTAGAAGGTTGCTAACCCATGGAAACTTCTGACATCATTCATAGTCCTTGGGGTTGGCCAAGACAATATGGCACTTACCTTCTCCTTATCCACTTGTAACTTTCCTTGTGAAATGACAAAACCCAAATATGTGGTCTTCTCTTGCATGAACAAACACTTGTCTAAATTTATCATCAGCTGCTCTTCATGTAACCTCTTAAGAACCAAATCCATGTGTCTGAGATGTTCTTCTTTTGTGTTGCTGAAAATCAGAATGTCATCTAGATATACTATGACAAACTTACCAATGAACTCTTTCAAAACCTCATTCATCAACCTCATAAAAGTACTAGGTGCATTAGATAAACCAAAAGGCATAACCTTCCATTCATATAACCCTTCATTAGTTTTGAATGTTGTTTTCCATTCATCTCCTGGTCTAATCCTGATCTGATGATATCCACTCTTCAAATCTTTTTTTGTAAAATACTTAGCACCTCCCAAATAGTCAAGTAAATCCTCTATCCTAGGGATTGGAAACCTATACCTGATTGTGATCTTGTTAATAGCTCTGGAATCTGTGCAAAGCCTCCAAGTACCTTCCTTCTTTGGTGCTAGTACAGCTGGTACTGCACATGGACTTAAACTTTTCCCAATCAGACCTGAATCCAATAATTCTTCAATTTGTCTGGCTACTTCTGCATTCTGTTCTGGAGTTAGCTTATAGGCTGCTTTGTTTGGAAGTGTTGACCCTGGAATTAAGTCTATGCAGTGACTAATATCTCTAACAGGTGGTAGGGATCTTGGCATTCCCTCTGAGATGATACCTTTGTACTTATCCAATAGCTCTTGGATAGCTGGGTCTATGAACCTTTGCTTCTTCTCTTCCTTGACTTCTTGCTGCTGTTCTTTATTCACCCTCATACATGGAATTAGGGCATATGCAACTGTACCTTCTGCTGCTACTTCTTTCATGAACTGTTTACCTTCCATCAGCATTACCTTCACCTCTTTGCCTTTAGATTTCTCCTCCTTCTCTGTCAATGGTAGTAACTCTGTCACCTTACCATCTTTAGTGATTGTATAGGTATTTCTAACACCATCATGTTGTGCCTTCAAATCATACTGCCATGGTCTACCAAATAAAAGATTACAAGCATCCATCTTGGTAATGTCAAACAACAACTTATCCTTATATGCACCAATCTGAAATTCTACCCAAGCCTGCTCTTCTACAGTTGTCTGCTGACCTTGGGTAAGCCATGAGACTTTATATGGGGATGGGTGAGGCAATCTCCTAAGCTTAAGCTTTGTCACCATTTCTTCAGACACAAAATTTTTAGTAGAACCAGAATCAATCAAAACTTTACATGCCTTACCTCCTGCTTTGCAAATAGTCCTGAAAAGAGACTTTCTTTGAGGGGATTCTTTGTCAGGTACCTTCATGGTATTCATTGTTCTTCTCATCATTAGGGACTCTCCACTTTCTGGGTATCCATAATTATCAGGAGCATTCACACTCTGAAAATCATTAGAGCCTGTCATACTTTGATTATCAGGTTCTTGGATCAGATTTGTTCTCCTTTCTCCTGTTGAGCTTGTGGCCTTTTCTGGACATCTGCTGGCTATATGGCCTTCTTTGTTACAGTTATAACATCTGATGGATCCTCTGCCCTGGGATCTTCCTCTGAAAGGTCTTCTACCTCTGAAGTTTCCTTGCTGACTATAATTTTCCCCCTAGTTCTGACTATTGTTTCCCTTACTATTGTCATGACTGGATTCTCCTTGATATCCATGTCCATGTCCTCTACCTCTAAAAGGACCTCTTCCACCTCTTTGTTGTCTTCCTCTTCCTCTATTGTGTTGTTCCTGTTTTCTCTTTAACTTCTCTTCCACTTTCAATGCCAACTGAAAGCATTTCTGAACTGTATCTGGATTATGCAGACTTAAATCTTCCTGAATGTTGAACCTCAATCCATTAAGGTATCTGGCTACCTTCTCTTCTTCACTTTCCTTTACCTTTGTTTTCATACAAAGTTTCATGAATTCTTCTGTATATGAGCTGACATCTAGCTCCTTCTGCTTCAGGTTTTGCTTCCTCTTGTGTAATTGGATACTGTAATCCAATGGGACATAAGCTTCCTTTACTAATGCCATCATCTTCTTCCATGTAGCGACTCTACGCTTTCCTTCCTGTACTCTATCATCTTGGACGAAATTCCACCATGTCAAGGCAGCTTCTTTCATTTTTGACTGGGCTATTTTCACCCTGTGTTGTTCTGGTATCTCCTCTATTTCAAAGAAATTGTTCAAGCAGTCTATCCACTCCATCACTGAATCAGGTTCCATCTTTCCTGTAAACACTGGCAAATCTAGTTTCACATCCATGGTTCTCCTCTCCATGGCCTTGAGGGCGTTCAACAGTGGTCTCTGGTCTGCAGGAACGACCTCCTCGCTCCAACTAGGGATCTCTTCTTCTTCCCTATCTTCTTCTCTACCAGAACCTACTCTGCTCCTCAACTTCGCTAACTCATCCTTCAATTCCTGATTTTGAGCCTTCACGGCCTTGCTCTCTGCAATCTGTTTCTTCACCAGAACTGCCAACTCAACGTTGGTCATCCTTGCCGGAACCTCAGATGTTCCTTCGTCACCTGACATCCTGCTATATCCTTATCTTTTCTAGAAGATCCTTCCTTTGCTCTGATACCACTATGATGCAGAGGTAAAACGCAATGGGAGCTTACAAATGGGAAGGAGGAGTCATTAACACAACCAGCATGTTAAAATCCTATCGGCTTATCATCATCATCATATTTCTTGCTAACACAGACAGCATCATCATATTTCGAAGAGGCATGAAATATCCTCCTGCTGACTACTGTTCACTTCCTTATCGCCTTTCGCCTTTCACCTGTCATTAGCATCATGATACTCAGCAAGCGCAAACATCCTCCTGATGTTCACTGTTCATCTAGCGCCAAACTCTATCTTCATCATCATGATGTTCAGCATCACCTTCATCAGCAGGATATAAAATATTTGGTTCCTCCGATATATCCTGATGACGACAACTTCAGCACCTTTCCTTTGATGCTTACGTCACCCCGATATCTGACTATTCAAACAACAGCATCATGATATGACTTATCCAGTCATATTGGAACATCCTGATGATGTTACCCAAACTTTATGCCGATGACTTACGCCGATGCCAAAACACTTAGCGACAGCAGGATAAACTTGCATAGGGTGATATTCGCAATATCCTGATGACGATGACGTCACATGCACCTGATGATGATGTCAATGCACCTAATGATGATCTTTCTGGTCCTTAGCAAAAAAATGAACTTTCACTTCCGCATACGATAGCGATATGCGGATGATAGATACACACGAAAGATGATCCTGACGATGATATATACACTGAGTATATATCCAACCTATATCATCCTGATGCACTTGAAACATACAATCTTCATCAGCTTCATAACCTGATCCGGATAGCGATATACTCACAGATGACAATGCGATTCACTCCGACTGGAAAAGCACATGCAGACCCCTGTATATCCGTCCGCTGCATGCAAACTCACAGAACCACACAATTTCACAAAGAAAATATGATGATCGGGCCGGATCACCTTCAGATCAAAACTTAATAGTTTATCTTCCTAAATCCTAGCACATGAGGATGCTAGGTTGATTCACAGCATGCTACCAACTGATCTCTCAAACAATGAAATGCATAAACAGAAAACTAAAATACAACCTAAACTAACATGCATGACCATTCCACCGATTCACAGGATCAACCGGTGGAAGGGTTGAAAGTATCCATTAACCTGTAATCAGAACATAAATTCAAAACATAAACAGCTGATAAACCAGATAATGCAATTGATGAGATCTTATTTAGATGAAACACAAATGTCCTGTTTCTACAATACTGTCAAACAACAGTGCTTCTCAATATCTGGACTGTTCTCCTAAATCTCAACTCAATCACTAACACAACACCATAACATAACACAACTAACATGCTAAACCCTAACAGATCGAAGGTATATATAGCAATATCCTACGAGTACTACCAACTCGATTCCCAGCGGCTGGGAGAGGACAGCTCATACTACCTGATCATGAACTCTAACTGCCTGCACACTCTCCTAGGCTGATCTAATACATATGCATTGGTCCAATGGACCTTATTACATTATGAAGTCAAACATACTAAAAATAGACTAATGTCCTATCATGCGGACTATATCCTATCTTGTAGGGGTGCTCCTGCACCAATTTGTCATTTTCTCTACCTCATGTGCAACTCTCCGATAAAGCAGATCCTGAGTTAGTAATAATACAGGAGGAAGAATTTTCTTTTGTGGAAATTGATTCAATGATAAAGGAGGACATTACTCATAAAGAAGATCAGTCACAAGACATCAAGTTTTTTTTACTTCTTCCACATGAAGGATGTCTGGTTCCTGGTTCAACTTCCTTATCTCATTCAAACTATCAAAACAATCTTCAGACAGAGAAAATTGGTATGCTTGATATAATGCTAGAAGATCTAATCAACACTACACAAGGCAATACCAATCTAATTCAAAAGGACTCAGAAAAACTTATGATGAGAAATGGTTGTTCGGTGCGCTATTCAAGGAGTCCTCATTTTTCATGCAACTTATTTCTCCTATCACTTTGGAATGGTTACTGAGTTCACAAGCACCTCATCCGTGCTCTTCTCTTTTCCGTACAAGAGCATATTTTTCTCAGCCTGTCAATGGGTTCACTTGATCATCCCCCATTAGTTTGAGGTAGGAGTCACCTACCATGTACATAGGTTAACTAGGTGTTTCGGTTGTGTCTATCTTGTTTCGTTTCCTGTTGTTTTTATCGTTTGCCTCGTCTCTGTATATCCTTGTCTCCTTGTTTCCCCTTGTACATCATTTTATCTCCTGACTCTATTTGCCCAATGGATAAGGTACTGGTCATTTCCAGAGATTCTAGGTTCATCCCACATTCGCAAGGTCCTTGTCCCCAGTTAGAGCCAGCTGTTGACCTCGTTTTCAACTTGCCAATTTTTAAACTTTTTGTGTCAAATCTAACCATGCTTTGAACCCTTTCTCCAGAGTCACTTTTCGATTGCAAAACACTAGTGTCACGTTTTTCCTGCATGTGTCATTGAGATAATTTATTTCTGAAATGTCACAATCTATTTCACTACATCAAACTTTGCATAACAACATCATTTTAGAGCAGAGATATTCATCATTTCACTAAATTTCTCAGGCACACTTGTCCAGTTTGCGGCATTTTATGAAAACAATTAAATATCAAAAATCTGTGATAGATGGTGTCAAATAATTTTTATGATAGCATTTGTGACTCCATTTCACCTAATTTGGCAACTTTTTGGGTCAAGAAGTCTTATGGTTTACGAGTTTTTAAACTTTCAATTTTTCAGCGGGCAGTTGGCAAAAACAATAAAATTGTGGTTTCTGTAAGGGCTGGAGCAAAATTGTTTGCCATGTTTATTTATAATGTTAATATGGACAACTTGGCAAGATTTCATGATTATCTGACTTTCCGGTTGAAAGTTATCCACTTTTCGCCATTTCTCGTGTCTGCATATTTCACAAGTTGCAAATTCGCCTAACTTGAAAAGATATCACCTGTGAATTTGGTTAAGTGGAGAGTTTGCTTTCAAAAAAAGAAGTTATTTTTGGGCCTACTTAAGAAAAAGTGAAAGTTCACGTCAAACTTGTACTTTTTACAAACCTCGCTTCAACTTTTGCTTCTCAAAAAGTTTGCATTAACTTTTAAATTCGGCTAAGTGCGCGCACACTTTTAGTTTTGGCGAAGTTGTTCAAAAAGTAAAAGAAGGAACCAACTTGCAGTTTTGACTAACTTGTGAAAAGAAATATGGTTACAAATAAAAGTAGTTATTATAACTACTTAGAAGTTAAAACCCTCGCCAATCTCCAACCTTGTGAAACCAGTCAAGCCGCCCTCTTATCTCATGATATGCTTAAAACCGTGTGTTGTGAAGTTTATAAAAGCCAAGAGCTTACATTTTTACAAAACATGAAGAAAGAATTCTTGATTAGTGTGTCCAAACAGAAGACAAGATAGAAGAAATGGCAGAACTATTGACATATGATCGAGACATAACTAAAAACACACTATTACGCTTGTCAGTCATCAATGGAAGGGATCCACAGCTTGTAAAATATCTTGTACCATTTGTAAATGTGAACGCCATCAATAATGAAGGACTTAGTCCAATTGACAAAGCCGCATTCTGCAATATCTGAAAATGAATCCATTTTTACCATGATCAGAGAGATTTTAAAAGAGGAGGGGGCATCCAACAGTTTCATAGGGAATTCAATACCTTTGAATTTAATGGATTTCAAAAAAGAGAGCAATCTAGTTGAAAAAAATCATGGATGTGGACACCCTGGTGTAATCACTCATTGCCACTATCACATTTGCAGCCATTTTTACTGTACCCAGAGGAATTGATGATGAAGATAATGACAAGCATGAACATAGTGGAGATGCTCATTTGACACTAAACACTCTTTTTCAAGTGTTCTTGTTCTCTAGCCTTCCCCTGTTTTCCTCCCTCACAGTTGTTATTGCTTGGTTATTTCGAGAACGATTACAAACAAAGGTCATTACAGATCATTCATTATTGGCCAATTTATCAGTTTTGAGTTTGGGGACTTCCATAGTATCTACTGGACTTGTATTCTTGAGTGCAACCATTCTAGTCACAATACCTCGTACATATGATAAAATGGAGAAGCATGATCAATATAGATTGACGTTAGGAGCTGTGCGGTAGACTTCTGAGTTAGACCAAGACACAGAAGAAAGTGGATTCTTGTCAGATGTTGCACCCTGATAGACATGTATGCAAAATATGGAAGCATACAAAAGGCGACCAAACTATTTGACAAAATACCTCAACGAAATGTGGTCTCTTGGACTGCGAAGGATATGCTCAAAATGGATAGTTTGAAGCATTGGAACTCTTTTCTCAAATGCGACGATCAGGTGTCAAACCAAATGAGTCAACTTTTAGTGCTATTCTGCATGTATGTGCCAGGCTAGTGGATATGGAACATGTAATGATGCAGAGAAAGTGTTTGTTTAAATGCTTGAACGGGATATTGTTTCATGCAATGCTATGATTGCATTTTACTTTAAAAGTGGGAGAACAGAGGACGTAAGCATGTTGTTTGATAGATTGAAAGAACTAGATGTGTTCTTGTGGACTACGATGATTTTAGGATATTACCAAAATGGTTATTATGAAGAGTCATTGAAACTCTTTCTTGAAATGCAACTGAGTGAAACAAAACCTAATGAGTCCACCCTCACAAGTGTTCTCAGTGCTTATGCCAGCATAGTTGCATTGGGACAATGCAAGAAGCCACACCGGCCTTGTAGATGATGGCATTCGCTACTTTGATTCTATGTCTCATGATCATTGCATAACACCAGCAATGGAGCATTATTCCTGCATGGTTGATCTTCTTGGTCGCTCTAGACATCTTAGCAAGGCCGAGGACTTCATTAGCAAGATGTCATGTGAACCAGACACTGTTGTGTGTAATGCCTTGCTTGCTGGTTACAGAATCCATGGAAATATGGAGATAGGTAAATGTGTAGCAGATCTCCTTATTGAGTTGCAACCACAAAACATGATGCCATATGTGAGGTTGGCAAATATTTATGTGGCAAATTGTCAATGGGAAGATGCATCAAGAATATGAATAGTGAAATTGAAGAAACTGGTGCTAAAATGGAGAACGAAAATTCAAAGGTTGTAAAAAAAAAGGGCAAATAAAAGGAGTTCGGGTCATGGAGAGGGAGCTCATTCAGAGAAGGGAGCAGGAAATGTATCCATTCACATAGATTCTCAAGAATCAGTGCCAAGCAATAAAACATCTAGAGAGATCAGTCCTTTGCCTAACAATGAAGTGACTGTGAAGGATGTCCAACCTGAAGGTGACAGTGAAGTATTTATGGTCAAGGAGCTGTCTGATGAATTACAAGTATTCTTTCTTGGTGAAAATGTATCTTCAATATTCAAGAAGTGTGATTTGCGACATTCACGAGAGTGGGCAGATAACCAGTGGATTGATGTGAACAAGAATGCAGATCTGGCTACAAAATTGATTTTGTCTGACAGAGGACAGGGTCTTGATATTGTGGCTTTGTGTTCATCTCTATTGAGTAAAATTCCTCTGCATATGTGCCTTCAGGCAAGTTACGAGATCTTGCTGAATCATCAGATAGGAAACTTATTACGAGATCTTGCTGACTCATCAGATAGGAAACTATGTATAATTTCCTAGGTTGCAGCAAGAGAGTCAAGAAAGTTAGAAATGGCCCAAAATACTCAGAATAATGGAGAGAATATCTCTCGCGGAGGAGAAATATAGTAAAGTAGGCTGGTGTGCTAAGAAGGCAATAATCAACATTGATGATGTTACACTCAATCTTGCAGAAGGTCTAAATGAAATATTTTAGGGTATTTGTAATAAGATCAGTTTTGACTGGACCAACACCATGTGAGCTTGTTGATGCAAATATATGCTTGACATTTAGAATATTCAATAAACTTCTAGATGGTTCTACATTTTGGTCCACTCATGATTTGGAGCTAGTTCACCCAGAGGTTTCATACTTTCAATATGGCCTTAGAACGGTCATCGATACAAGCCATATATTGCAATGATAACTTATTTAGCCATGTGATAAGTGCCATGCATTTAGACCTTACCAGAAAAGAATGGTTACAAGCATTACCTTGAGCATTAGTGGCAAAATTTGTTAAAATTGATAAGGAATTCTAGAGGAAAGAGGAAACTTTTGGAACCATAGGTAAAATTTTTGTAATTAACAGATGCACTATTACAACTATTCTTGTTTGAAATTATCAATCTATATTAGAGTTGATTATAAGCTAGAAGAAAATATTGAAAGACAGAGAACATGTTACAACGAGTGGAAGTGAAGTCGGAAGGTTGTGTATTGTCAATGGTGTTGAGGTTGACCCTTTACGATGTTGGCCCAGAGATATTTTCCTTCCAAGACCAATTGTAGAACATGCATTGTTTCCTTCAAACTTCTTTTTCTACATAATTGATGAGAGGTTGAGATGAGTAGTGAATGGTAATGATGGAGCATGATTTAATTTACAACTATCATGATGAGGAGGTCGATGAAAAACATGCAATTTTCACAATCCATATTTTGAATGCATGGACACAAGAATCTAAGATTCAGATATCCAAAGGAGTTGTCGACATCCAGAGATGTTTGATTGTTAAAATTGAGCAGATGGAGATTGAAAGGACTTAGCGAAATCTACAACTCAAAACTTGCAAGTCCTTGTTACCTTTTTGGGAAAGTGACTTTTGTCACTCTTGTAATGTAAAGTTGGAAAATGAACTTTAGTTTTAGAAAAGTGATGTAAAGTATAACCTAAAATAAGGTTTATTATTCTATTGTATTTCTAAAAGGTAGTTATGAGGTGGTTACTTGAAGTGGTAGGAAGTAGTTACAAGTTGGTTACTAGGTAGTTACTAGGGAGAAGCCTATAAATACAAGGCTATTTCAAATGTAAAGGGGGGGACTCTTTTGGGAGAACTCGGGGAAACTCTAGAGAAATTTTTAGAGATATCTCGAAAAGCTTTTGTGTTTACACTATGTACAAAAAGGATTTTGGAATTGTATAATTTCAAAGATAATGAAAAATGCAGTTTAGTTCATATGCTCTAAATGTGTTCTTATGTTATCACTACTAATTTCTCATCTGTTGAATTGGTAATCCTTTACACACACGTGTAATACATTGATTATCTGCATGATTGAAGTGATGAAACACATCCTTCTCCTGGTATCTTGTTTTGGATGTGCTTGTATGACCTATCTCTTCTTATGTTGAGGTTTATTGTACTCCTTTCATTATTGTTGCGCATTTTGGTAATAACCCCTTTTGTCATCATTATTAGTTGTGGAATCTCAATTGGTTTTCATATGTCTACTGTTGGAGTTTCTGTTAGTCATCTGTTCCCAGTTTTGTGTTTTATCCTTTATGTACTTTCAGGTTAAAAGTATACAAAAAACCCACAAATAACCCTATCATACGAGGGAGCTACCCCTCTCAAAAGCAGATGAAAGCTGATAATTCAATAACAGCTTCTCCAACTGTTGGGACTATTTAGTCACTGCTCCGAGGGCGACGAGTCAATTTCAAAGATTATTTCATGGTGACAAATCTGTTTACCAACAAATTTTTGGTGACTCCGCTGGGGAGACGAGCTGAAGCATTGGTGCCTTTTGATTCCTTAAGAATCGACAAGCATCTCTCCAAAAAAGAAATTGGTGACTCTATCTGAAAGAAGAATCCTGAAAGATGGTTTGGTATTGAAGAACCCAGATGCATAACTTGCAGTTTCCTGAATCAGACAGTGACAGTGATGATGAAGATTATCTGTTTCCTGCATCCTCTACTCAGCAAAATCAAGTTCTTGATGATCCTAAGCAAGTAGAGTTTTTGAAGAATTTCTATGGTGGCATGCAATTTGCGTTTAACTAGGTTCATCCTTCCCTGCTTCAAACATTGCAGAAGATTGAACAAAAAGATGGGAAGGAGATTCATTTTCTTGCCTGTGATCACAATTCCCTATCAGAAGACATTCATGCACCAGAGGATAAAAGAAGTTGTGTGAGGATATATCATTTGCGTGATGAGGATAGAAAGCAAGAGGCAAAAGTGTTTTCTACAAATGAATCTTCTAATCAAAGGGTTGAAAGAGGCTCATCGGAACATGCATGTACTAGAGAAGAAGAAGTTATTGCATTTTCTCATGATAAGGCATCTCCACTGAAGAAAGAAGAACAAAAAGAAGTGATGGAGATAGAAGAAGAAAATTGTATGGAGACATGCAATAATGAAGAAGAAAGTTTTCCAGACAATGGCACGCCTCTTGTGACAACTTGTTCTAGTTCCACAACTATGTCTTCCGAGAAAGATTTCTGTGACATGCCTAATGTTCGAGGAAATACAAAAAGTGTAAACAAAGAGGATGAAGATGAATCACAAACTATTCTCTTGACTTGCATGTAATCTGAACAAGAGGAGAATGATGAAGAAATAATGCTCCAAGATCCCTCTCAGGAGTTTTCTGTTACAGATTGGCATTTCAACACTCCTAATGATGATTCTCTTTATGAAGAAGACGTCGTCCTTTCACCTTTTGTTGAAGAAGAATCCTCAACTACTGGAGCCAAAGGTACTACTCAAGATGAAGCATTGAGTAATACAGTTCCAAATGTGCAACAAGATTATGAAGATACTAGGTGTGAATTTGCACAAAGAGAGGTTAAAATTGAATTGGTTCCTGAATATCTTAGTTTAAGTAATTTCATTGTATACCCTAGTCTGTTGTCTGCATGTACTGATGTTGAAGAAGGCAATGAGAGTAATGTTCATAGTCATGATAAAGGAGGACAAAGTTCTGATGTTCATGACAATATACATGAAATTGCAAATAGTCAAAGGATTGATGAAGAGTTGTATGTTTTAACTTCTCCTTCACTACTTTCAAGAGAAGGAAACATTATTTCGACAATACAAGAGGATTTTCAGGAGGATAAATTGTATAATGTGGATTTGTCATTTTCTCTACCTCATGTGCAACTCTTCGATAAAGCAGATCCTGAGTTAGTAATAATACAGGAGGAAGAATTTTCTTTTGCAGAAATTGATTCAATGATAAAGGAGGACATTACTCATAAACAAGATCAGTCACAAGACATCGAGTTTTTTTTACTTCTTCCACATGAAGGATGTCTGGTTCCTGGTTCAACTTCCTTATCTGATTCAAACTATCAAAACAATCTTCAGATAGAGAAAATTGGTATGCTTGATATAATGCCAGAAGATCTAATCAATACTACACAAGGCAATACCAATCTAATTCAAAAGGACTCAGAAATTTATGATGAGAAATGGTTGTTCGGTGCACTATTCAAGGAGTCCTCATTTTTCATGCAACTTATTTCTCCCATCACTTTGGAATGGTTACTGAGTTCACAAGCACCTCATCCGTGCTCGTCTCTTTTCCGTATAGGAGCATATTTTTCTCAGCCTGTCAATGGGTTCACTTGATCCTCCCTAGGCAGTTTGAGGTAGAAGTCACCTACCATGTACATAGGTTAACTAGGTGTTTCAGTTGTGTCTGTCTTGTTTCGTTTCCTATTGTTTTTGTCGTTTGCCTCATCTCTGTATATCCTTGTCTCCTTGTTTCCCCTTGTACATCATTTTATCTCCTGACTCTATTTGCCCAATGGATAAGGTAGTGGTCATTTCCAGAGATTCTAGGTTCATCCCACGTCTGCAAGGTCCTTGTCCCTAGTTAGAGCCAGCTGTTGACCTCGTTTTCAACTTGCCAATTTTTAAACTTTTTGTGTCAAATCTAACCATGCTTTGAACCCTTTCTCCAGAGTCACTTTTCGATTGCAAAACACCAATGTCACATTTTTCCTGCATGTGTCATTCAGATAATTTATTTCTAAAATGTCACAATCTGTTTCACTACATCAAACTTTGCATAACAACATCATTTTGGAGTAGAGATATTCATCATTTCACTGAATTTCTCGGGCACACTTGTCCAGTTTGCGGCATTTTATGAAAATAATTAAATATCAAAAATCTGTGACAGATGGTGTGAAATAATTTTTATGACAGCGTTCGTAACTCCATTTCACCTAATCTGGCAACTTTTTGGGTCAAGAAGTCTTATGGTTTATGAGTTTTTAAACTTTCAATTTTTCAGCGGGCAGTTGGCGAAAATAATAAAATTGTGGTTTCTGTAAGGGCTGGAGCAAAATTGTTTACCATGTTGATTTATATTGTTAATACTTACAACTTGGCAAGTTTTCATGACGATCTAACTTTCTGGTTGAAAGTTATGCACTTTTCGCCATTTCTCGCGTCTGCATATTTCACAAGTTGCAAATTCACGTAACTTGAAAAGATATCACATGTGAATTTGGTTAAGTGGAGAGTTTGCTTTCAAAAAAAGAAGTTATTTTGGGGCCTACTTAAGAAAAAGTGAAAGTTCACATCAAACTTGTACTTTTTACAAACCTCGCGTCAACTTTTGCTTCTCAAAAAGTTTGCATTAACTTTTAAATTTGGCTAAGTGCGTGCGCACTTTTAGTTTTGGCGAAGTTGTTCAAAAAGTAAAAGAAGGAAGCAACTTGCAGTTTTGACTAACTTGTGAAAAGAAATATGGTTACAAATAAAAGTAGTTATTATAACTACTTAGAAGTTAAAACCCTTGCCAATCTCCAACCTTGTGAAACCAATCAAGCCGCCCTCTTATGTCATGATACACTCAAAACTATGTGTTGTGAAGTTTATAAAAGCCAAGAGCTTACATTTTTGCAAAACATGAAGAAAGAATTCTTGATTAGTGTGTCCAAACAGAAGACAAGATAGAAGAAATGGCAGAACTATTGAGATATGATTGAGACATAACTAAAAACACACTATTACGCTTGTCAGTCATCAATGGAAGGGATCCACAGCTTGTAAAATATCTTGTACCATTTGTAAATATGAACGCCATCAATAATGAAGGACTTAGTGCAATTGAAAAAAGCCACATTTTGCAATATCTAAAAATGAATCCAATTTTACCATGACCAGAGAGGTTTTAAAAGAGGAGGGGGCATCCAACAGTTTCATAGGGAATTCAATACCTTTGAATTCAATGGATTTCAAAAAAGAGAGCAATCTAGTTGAAAAAAATCATGGATGTGGACACCCTGGTGCAATTACTCATTGTCACTATCACATTTGCAGCCATTTTTACTATACCAGGAGGAATTGATGATGAAGATAATGACAAGCATGAACATAGTGGAGTTGCTCATTTGACACTAAACACTCTTTTTCAAGTGTTCTTGTTCTCTAGCCTTCCCCTATTTTCCTCCCTCATAGTTGTTATTGCTTGGTTATTTCAAGAACGATTACAAACAAAACTCATTACAGATCATTCATTATTGGCCAATTTATCAGTTTTGAGTTTGGGGACTTCCATAGTATCTACTGGACTTGTATTCTTGAGTGCAACTATTCTAGTCACAATACCTCGTACATATGATAAAATGGAGAAGCATGATCAATATAGATTGACGTTAGGAGCTGTGCGGTATACTTCTGAGTTAGACCAAGACACAGAAGAAAGTGGATTCTTGTCAGATGTTGCACCTTGATAGACATGTATGCAAAATATGGAAGCATACAAAAGGCGACTGAACTGTTTGACAAAATACCTCAATGAAATGTGGTCTCCTGGACTATGAAAGATATGCTCAAAATGGATAGTTTGAAGCATTGGAGCTCTTTTCTCAAATGCGACGATCAGGTGTCAAACCAAATGAGTCAACTTTTAGTGTTGTTCTGCATGTATGTGCCAGGCTAGCAGATATGGAACATGCAATGATGCAGAGAAAGTGTTTGTTCAAATGCCTGAATGGGATATTGTTTCATGCAATGCTATGATTGCATTTTACTTTAAAAGTGGGAGAACAGAGGATGTAAGCCTATTGTTTGATAGATTGAAAGAACCAGATGTGTTCTTGTGGACTGCGATGATTTCGGGATATTACCAAAATGGTTATTATGAAGAGGCATTGAAACTCTTTCTTGAAATGCAACTGAGTGAAATGAAACCTAATGAGTCCACCCTCACAAGTGTTCTCAGTGCTTCTGCCAGCATAATTGCATTGGGACAATGCAAGAAGCCACACCGGTCTTGTAGATGAAGACATTCGCTACTTTGATTCTATGTCTCATGATCATTGCATAACACCAACAATGGAGCATTATTCCTGCATGGTTGATCTTATTGGTCGCTCTGGACGTCTTAGCAAGGCCGAGGACTTCATTAGCAAGATGTCATGTGAACCAGACACTATTGTGTGGAATGCCTTGCTTGCTGGTTGTAGAATCCATGGAAATACGGAGATAAGTAAACGTGTAGCAGATCTCCTTATTGAGTTGGAACCACAAAACATGATGCCATATATGAGGTTGGCAAATATTTATGCGGCAAATTGTCAATGGGAAGAGGCATCAAGAATATGAATAGTGAAATTGAAGAAGTTGGTGCTAAAATGGAGAACAAAAATTCAAAGGTTGTAAAAAAAATAAGGGCAGATAAAAGGAGTTTGGGTCATGGAGAGGGAGCTCATTCAGAGAAGGAAGCAGGAAATGTATCCATTCACATAGATTCTCAAGCATCAGTGCCAAGCAATAAAACATCCAGAGAGATTAGTCCTTTGCCTAACAATGAAGTGACTGTGAAGGATGTCCAACCTGAAGGTGACAGTGAAGTATTTATGGTCAAGGAGCTGTCTGATGAATTACAAGTATTCTTTCCTGGTGAAAATGTATCTTCAATATTCAAGAAGTGTGATTTGTGACCTTCACGAGAGTGGGCAGATAACCAGTGGATTGATGTGAACAAGAATGCAGATCTTGCTACAAAACTGATTTTGTCTGACAGAGGATAGGGTCTTGATATTATGGCTCTGTGTTCATCTCTATTGAGTAATAATTCCTCTACATATGTCCCTTCAGGGAAGCTACAAGATCTTGCTGACTCATCAAATAGGAAACTATGTATAATTTCCTAGGTTGCGGCAAGAGAGTCAAGAAAGGTAGAAATGGCCCAAAATGCTCAGAATAATGGAGAGAATATCTCTCGCAGAGGAGAAATATAGTAAAGCAGGCTAGTGTGCTAAGAAGGCAATAATCAACACTGATGATGTTACACTCAATCTTGCAGAAGGTCTAAATGAAATATTTTAGGGTATTTGCAATAAGATCGGTTTTGACTGGACCAACACCATGTGAGCTTGTCGATACAAATATATGCTTGACATTTAGAATATTCAATAAACTTCTAGATGGTTCTACATTTTGGTCCACTCATGATTTGGAGCTAGTTCACCCAGAGGTTTCATACTTTCAATATGGCCTTAGAACGGTCATCGATGCAAGCCATATATTGCAATGATAACTTATTTAGCCATGTGATAAATGCCATGCATCTAGACCTTAGTAGAAAAGAATGGTTACAAGCATTACCTTGAGCATTAGTGGCAAAATTTGTTAAAATTGATAAGGAATTCTAGAGGAAAGAGGAAACTTTTGGAACCATAGGTAAACTTTTTGTAATTAATAGATGCACTATTACAACTATTCCTGTTTGAAATTATCAATCTATATTGGAGTTGATTATAACCTAGAAGAAAATATTGAAAGACAGAGAACATGTTACAACGAGTGGAAGTGAAGTCGGAAGGTTGTGTATTGTCAATGGTGTTGAGGTTGACCCTTTACGATGTTGGCCCAGAGATATTTTCCTTTCAAGACCAATTGTAGAACATGCATTGTTTCCTTCAACCTGCTTTTTCTACATAATTGATGAGAGGTTGAGATGAGTAGTGAATGGTAATGATGGAGCATGATTTAATTTACAACTATCATGATGAGGAGGTCGATGAAAAATATGCAATTTTCACAGTCCATATTTTGAATGCATGGACACAAGAATCTAAGATTCAGATATCCAAAGGAGTTGTTAACATCCAGAGATGTTTGATTGTTAAAATTGAGCAGATGGAGATTGAAAGGACTTAGCGAAATCTACAACTCAAAACTTGCAAGTCCTAGTTACCGTTTTGGGAAAGTGACTTTTGTCACTCTTCTAATGTAAAGTTGGAAAATGAACTTTACTTTCAGAAAAGTGATGTAAAGTATAACCTAAAATAAGGTTTATTATTCTATTGTATTTCAAAAAGGTAGTTATGAAGTGGTTACTTGAAGTGTTTAGGAAGTAGTTACAAGTTGGTTACTAGGTAGTTACTAGGGAGAAGCCTATAAATACAAGGCTATTTCAAATGTAAAGGGGGGGACTCTATTGGGAGAACTCCGGGAAACTCTAGAGAAATTTTCAGAGATATCTCAAAAAGCTTTTGTGTTTACACTATGTACAAAAAGGATTTTGGAATTGTATAATTTCAAAGATAATGAAAAATGCAGTTTAGTTCGTATGCTCTAAATGTGTTCTTATGTTATCACTACTAATTTCTCGTATGTTGAATTGGTAATACTTTAGGCACATGTGTAATACATTGATTATTTACGTGATTGAAGTGATGAAACACATCCTTCTCCTGGTATCTTGTTTTGGATGTGCTTGTATGACCTATCTCTTCTTATGTTGAGGTTTATTGTACTCCTTTCATTACTGTTGTGCATTTTGGTAAGAACCCCTTTTGTCATCATTATTAGTTGTGGAATCTCAATTGGTTTTCGTATGTCTACTGTTGGAGTTTCTATTAGTCATCTGTTCCAAGTTTTGTGTTTTATCCTTTATGTACTTTCAGGTTAAAAGTATACAAAAAACCCACAAATACCCCTATCATACGAGGGAGCTGCCCCTCTCAAACGCAGAGGAAAGATGATACTTCAATAACAACTTCTTCAACTGTTGGGACTATTTAGTCACCGCTCCAAGGGCGACGAGTCAATTTCAAAGATTATTTTGCGGTGACAAATCTATTTACCAATAGATTTTTGGCGACTCCGCTGGGGAGATGAGTTGAAGCATTGGTGCCTTTTGATTCCTTAAGAATATACAAGCATCTCTCCATAAAAGAAATTGGTGACTCTATCTGAAAGAAGAATCCTAAAAGATGGTTTGGTATCAAAGAACCTGGATGCATAGCTTGCAGTTTCCTGAATCAAATAGTGACAGTGATGATAAAGACTATCTGTTTCCTGCATCCTCTACTCAGCAAAATCAAGTTCTTGATGATCCTAAGCAAGTATAGTTTTTGAAGAATTTCTATGGTGGCATGCATTTTGCGTTTAACCAGGTTCATCCTTTGTTGCTTTAAACATTGCAGAAGATTGAACAAAAAGATGGGAAGGAGATTCATTTTCTTGCATGTGATCACAATTCCCTATCAGAAGACATTCATGCACCAGAGGATAAAATAAATTGTGTGGGGATATATCATTTGTGTGATGAGGACAGAAAGGAAGAGGTAAAAGTGTTTCCTACAAATGAATCTTCTAATCAAAGGGTTGAAAGAGGCTCATCGAAACATGCATGTACTAGAGAAGAAGAAGTTATTGCATTTTCTCATGATAAGGCATCTCCACTGAAGAAAGAAGAACAAAAAGAAGTGATGGAGATAGAAGAAGAAAATTGTATGGAGACATGCAATAATGAAGAAGAAAGTTTTCCAGACAATGGCACGCCTCTTGTGACAACTTGTTCTAGTTCCACAACTATGTCTTCCAAGAAAGATTTCTATGACATGCCTAATGTTCGAGGAAATACAAAGAGTGTAAACAAAGAGGATGAAGATGAATCACAAACTATTCTCTTGACTTGCATGCAATCTGAACAAGAGGAGAATAATGAAGAAATAATGCTCCAACATCCCTCTCAGGAGTTTTCCATTACAGATTGGCATTTCAACACTCCTAATGATGATTCTCTTCATGAAGAAGACATCGTCCTTTCACCTTTTGTTGAAGAAGAATCCTCAACTACTGGAGCCAAAGGTACTACTCAACATGAAGCATTGAGTACTACAGTTCCAAATGTACAACAAGATTATGAAGATACTAGGTGTGAATCTACACAAAGAGAGGGTAAAATTGAATTGGTTCCTGAATATCTTAGTTTAAGTAATTTCATTGTATACCCTAGTCTGTTGCCTGCATGTACTGATGTTGAAGAAGGCAGTGAGAGTAATGTTCATAGTCATGATAAAGGAGGACAAATTTTTGATGTTCATGACAATATACATGAAATTGCAAATAGTCAAAGGATTGATGAAGAGTTGTATGTTTTAACTTCTCCTTCACTACTTTCAAGAGAAGGAAACATTATTTCGACAATACAAGAGGATTTTTAGGAGGATAAAATGTATAATGTGGATTTGTCATTTTCTCTACCTCATGTGTAACTCTCCGATAAAGCAGATCCTGAGTTAGTTTAATAATACAGGAGGAAGAATTTTCTTTTGCAGAAATTGATTCAATGATAAAGGAGGACATTACTCATAAAGAAGATCAGTCACAAGACATCGAGTTTTTATTTACTTCTTCCACATGAAGGATGTCTGGTTCCTGGTTCAACTTCCTTATCTGATTCAAACTATCAAAACAATCTTTAGATAGAGAAAATTGGTATGCTTGATATAATGCCAGAAGATCTAATCAACACTACACAAGGCAATACCAATCTAATTTAAAAGGACTCAGAAATTTATGATGAGAAATGGTTGTTCGGTGTCCTATTCAAGGAGTCCTCATTTTTCATGCAACTTATTTCTCCCGTCACTTTGGAATGGTTACTGAGTTCACAAGCACCTCATCTGTGCTCGTCTCTTTTCCGTACAGGAGCATATTTTTCTCAGCCTGTCAATGGGTTCACTTGATCCTCCTCGGGCAGTTTGAGGTAGGAGTCACCTACCATGTACATAGGTTAACTAGGTGTTTCAGTTGTGTCTGTCTTGTTTCGTTTCATGTTGTTTTTGTCATTTGCCTCGTCTCTGTATATCCTTGTCTCCTTGTTTCCCCTTGTACATCATTTTATCTCCTGACTCTATTTGCCCAATGGATAAGGTACTGGTCATTTCCAGAGATTCTAGGTTCATCCCACGTCTGCAAGGTCCTTGTCCCCAGTTAGAGCCAGCTATTGACCTCATTTTCAACTTGCCAATTTTTAAACTATTTGTGTCAAATCTAACCATGCTTTGAACCCTTTCTCCAGAGTCACTTTTTGATTGCAAAACACCAGTGTCACATTTTTCCTGCATGTGTCATTGAGATAATTTATTTCTAAAATGTCACAATCTGTTTCACTACATCAAACTTTGCATAACAATATCATTTTGGAGCAGAGATATTCATCATTTCACTGAATTTCTTGGGCACACTTGTCCAGTTTGCGGCATTTTATGAAAACAATTAAATATCAAAAATCTGTGACAGATGGTGTGACATAATTTTTATGACAGCGTTCATGACTCCATTTCACCTAATCTGGCAACTTTTTCGGTGAAGAAGTCTTATGGTTTATGAGTTTTTAAACTTTCAATTTTTTGGCAGGCGGTTGGCGGAAACAATAAAATTGTGGTTTCTGTAAGGACTGGAGCAAAATTGTTCCGTACAGAGATTTATAATGTTAATACGGACAACTTGGCAAGATTTCATGACGATCTGACTTTCCGGTTGAAAGTTATGCACTTTTCGCCATTTCTCACATATGCATATTTCACAAGTTGCAAATTCGCCTAACTTGAAAAGATATCACATGTGAATTTGGTTAAGTGGAGAGTTTGCTTTCAAAAAAAGAAGTTATTTTGGGGCCTACTTAAGAAAAAGTGAAAGTTCACGTCAAACTTGTACTTTTTACAAACCTCGCGTCAACTTTTGCTTCTCAAAAAGTTTGCATTAACTTTTAAATTCGGCTAAGTGCGTGCGCACTTTTAGTTTTGGCGAAGTTGTTCAAAAAGTAAAAGAAGGAAGCAACTTGTAGTTTTGACTAATTTGTGAAAAGAAATATGGTTACAAATAAAAGTAGTTATTATAACTACTTAGAAGTTAAAACCCTCGCCAATCTCCAACCTTGTGAAACCAGTCAAGCCACCCTCTTATCTCATGATACGCTCAAAACTGTGTGTTGTGAAGTTTATAAAAGCCAAGAGCTTACGTTTTTGCAAAACATGAAGAAAGAATTCTTGATTAGTGTGTCCAAACAGAAGACAAGATAGAAGAAATGGCAGAACTATTGAGATATGATCGAGACATAACTGAAATGATGCAGAGGCATCCACACTATATCATTCGCATATAGCATGAATGTCTGCAGACCAACCTCATCATCATCATCTTCGCCATCATCATCATATTCCTTAAAACTACCAACATCATCATATTTCGGCTTTACTCTGTCAGCATCATGTTTCTTAAAACCAACAGCATCATCATATTGCGGACACTCGCAATCATCCTCCTGCCGACTACTATTCACCTCCTCCGCTTTCCTCCTAACATCATCATCATGATGTTCAGCGGGCGCACACATCCTCCGGTTGCACTGTTCATCGGGTGCCGGACTCCATCGTCATCATCATGATCTCCAATACTACCTTCATCAGCAGGATATCCAAATATCCGGTTGCTCCAAATATCCTGATGACGTTCACCTTCAGCAGCTTACCTTCGACGCTCCGCTACCCGACGATACAAGCAACAGCATCATGATATAATTCATCCGGTTCTCTTCGAAACCTCCTGATGACGCTAATACACTTTCTGCCGATGCCGATACTTAACGACAGCAGGATGAACTCGCATAGGGGGGATATCTCAATATCCTGATGACGATGACGTCATATCCTGATGACGATGACGTCACCCAATATCCTGATGACCTTCTCAATACTTAGTCAAAAATCCAAACTTTCTCTCCCGCATCTACTCGCGATATGCGGATGTTTGGCACTTCCGATATGATGATCCTGATGCCGATACACTCCTCGGCTCCTCCTGCTGATGATCACCCCGACGAACTTGCACCTCATGCCATCGACATCATCATGCTGATCTCCCCCACTTATCCGGATGACGATGTCCGAACTGTCTGCAGGATATTTGCAGAAATATCCTGATGATGCCGTCTTCACAAACTTCTTCACTTAGCGAAATCTCACTTCGCCGATCCTCCAGGGATGACCCGATCCAGTCTTAGGGTGATCTCTCTCAACTTAAACTTCTCAACTTGACCTAGCACATGAGGATGCTAGGGTCTTCAACATCTCTTGACCGCGATCCTGCACACCTGCATGCAACCAGAAAACAACCTACAATCTAACCTACTGTACATTGCCATTCCACCGATCAGATGAGTCAACCGGTGGAATGGATCAGTATATCCATGAAAACCTCTCAAACCAGCAATCGATCAAGCAATGGAATGCAACAGAGGATGAACACAAACAGGAATACTTTATTCGATTTCAAAAGATGCAACTACAATATGATGTTCCTCTCGCTCTGTCTCACTCTCGCAAAGTCTGATCGATGATATCTGTCTGTCTGTCCAACATCAAATGATCTCATGCTTATAAAGACTTTCCTACGAGTACTACTGACCCGACTCCAAGCGGCTGGGAACTCTCCAAGCGGCTGGGAGATCCCACCGAACATACATCATGACAGCTGTTATAACTAACTAGCTAAAAATAACAAAATCCTGGTCAGCATGATCTTATCCTGATCAGCATGACCTTATTACATGCATTTGGTCTAACAGACCTTCTTGGAAACACAAACAAGACCTAAACTACTAACTGCCTCATGAAGGCCAGCTGTCAGGTAGGTGCTCCTGCACCATGAAAACACACTATTACACTTGTCAGTCATCAATGGAAGGGATCCACATCTTGTAAAATATCTTGTACCATTTGTAAATGTGAATGCCATCAATAATGAAGGACTTAGTGCAATTGACAAAGCCGCATTCTACAATATCTGAAAATGAATCCAATTTTACCATGATCAGAGAGATTTTAAAAGAGGAGGGGGCATCCAACAGTTTCATAGGGAATTCAATACCTTTGAATTCAATGGATTTCAAAAAAGAGAGCAATCTAGTTGAAAAAAATCATGGATGTGGACACCCTGGTGCAATTACTCATTGCCACTATCACATTTGCAGCCATTTTTACTATACCAGGAGGAATTGATGATGAAGATAATGACAAGCATGAACATAGTGGAGTTGCTCATTTGACACTAAACACTCTTTTTCAAGTGTTCTTGTTCTCTAGCCTTCCCCTGTTTTCCTCCCTCACAGTTGTTATTGCTTGGTTATTTCGAGAACGATTACAAACAAAGCTCATTACAGATCATTCATTATTGGCCAATTTATCAGTTTTGAGTTTGGGGACTTCCATAGTATCTACTGGACTTATATTCTTGAGTGCAACCATTCTAGTCACAATACCTCATACATATGATAAAATGGAGAAGCATGATCAATATAGATTGACGTTAGGAGCTGTGCGGTCTACTTCTGAGTTAGACCAAGACACAGAAGAAAGTGGATTCTTGTCAGATGTTGTGCCCTGGTAGACATGTATGCAAAATATGGAAGCATACAAAAGGTGACTGAACTGTTTGACAAAATACCTTAACGAAATGTGGTCTCCTGGACTAAGAAGGATATGCTCAAAATGGACAGTTTGAAGCATTGGAACTCTTTTCTCAAATGCAACGATCAGGTGTCAAACCAAATGAGTCAACTTTTAGTGTTGTTCTGCATGTATATGCTAGGCTAGCGGCTATGGAACATGCAATGATGCAGAGAAAGTGTTTTTTCAAATGCCTAAATGGGATATTGTTTCATGCAATGCTATGATTCCATTTTACTTTAAAAGTGGGAGAACAGAGGACGTAAGCCTATTGTTTGACAGATTGAAAGAACCGGATGTGTTCTCGTGGACTGCGATTATTTTGGGATATTACCAAAATGGTTATGATGAAGAGGCATTGAAACTCTTTCTTGAAATGCAACTGAGTGAAACGAAACCTAATGAGTCCACCCTCACAAGTGTTCTCAGTGCTTATGCCAGCATAGTTGCATTGGGACAACGCAAGAAGCCACACTAGTCTTGTAGATGAAGGCATTCGCTACTTTGATTCTATGTCTCATGATCATTGCATAACACCAACAATGGAGCATTATTCCTGCATGGTTGATCTTCTTGGTTGCTCTGGACATCTTAGCAAGGCCGAGGACTTCATTAGAAAGATGTCATGTGAACCTGACACTGTTGTGCGGAATGCCTTGCTTGCTGGTTGTAGAATCCATGGAAATATGGAGATAGGTAAACGTGTAGTAGATCTCCTTATTGAGTTGGAACCACAAAACATGACGCCATATGTGAGGTTGGCAAATATTTATCTGGCAAATTGTCAATGGGAAGATGCATCAAGATTATGAATAGTGAAATTGAAGAAACTGGTGCTAAAATGGAGAACGAAAATTCAAAGGTTGTAAAAAAAAGGGCAGATAAAAGGAGTTCGGGTCATGGAGAGGGAGCTCATTCAGAGAAGGGAGCAAGAAATGTATCCATTCACATAGATTCTCAAGCATTAGTGCCAAGCAATAAAACATCCAGAGAGATCAGTCCTTTGCCTTACAATGAAGTGACTGTGAAGGATGTCCAACCTGAAGGTGACACTGAAGTATTTATGGTCAAGGAGCTGTCTGATGAATTACAAGTATTCTTTCCTGGTGAAAATGTATCTTCAATATTCAAGAAGTGTGATTTGCGACCTTCACGAGAGTGGGCAGATAACCAGTGGATTGATGTGAACAAGAATGTAGATCTTGCAACAAAATTGATTTTGTCTGACAGAGGACAGGTTCTTGATATTGTGGCTCTGCGTTCATCTCTATTGAGTAATAATTCCTCTGCATATGTGCCTTCAGGCAAGTTATGAGATCTTGCTAACTCATCAGATAGGAAACTATGTATAATTTCCTAGGTTGCGGCAAGAGAGTCAAGAAAGTAGAAATGGCCCAAAATGCTTAGAATAATGGAGAGAATATCTCTCGTGGAGGAGAAATATAGTAAAGTAGGCTGGTGTGCTAAGAAGGCAATAATCAACATTGATGATGTTACACTCAATCTTGCAGAAGGTCTAAATGAAATATTTTAGGGTATTTGCAATAAGCTCGGTTTTGATTGGACCAACACCATGTGAGCTTGTCGATGCAAATATATGACATTTAGAATATTCAATAAACTTCTATACGGTTCTACATTTTGGTCCACTCATGATTTGGAGCTAGTTCACCCAGAGGTTTCATACTTTCAATATGGCATTAGAATAGTCATCGATGCAAGCCATATATTGCAATGATAACTTATTTAGCCATGTGATAAGTGCCATGCATCTAGACCTTAGCAGAAAATAATGGTTACAAGCATTACCTTGAGCATTAGTGGCAAAATTTGTTAAAATTGATAAGGAATTCTAGAGGAAAGAGGAAACTTTTGGAACCATAGGTAAACTTTTTGTAATTAACAGATGCACTATTACAACTATTCCTGTTTGAAATTATCAATCTATATTGGAGTTGATTATAACCTAGAAGAAAATATTGAAAGACAGAGAACATGTTACAATGAGTGGAAGTGAAGTCAGAAGGTTGTGTATTGTCAATGGTGTTGAGGTTGACCCTTTACGATGTTGGCCCAGAGATATTTTCCTTTCAAGACCAATTGTAGAACATGCATTGTTTTCTTCAACCTGCTTTTTCTACATAATTGATGAGAGGTTGAGATGAGTAGTGAATGGTAATGATGGAGCATGATTTAATTTACAACAATCATGATGAGGAGGTCGATGAAAAACATGCAATTTTCACAATCCATATTTTGAATGCATGGACACAAGAATCTAAGATTCAGATATCCAAACAAGTTGTCGACATCCAAAGATGTTTGATTGTTAAAATTGAGCAGATGGAGATTGAAAGGACTTAGCGAAATCTACAACTCAAAACTTGCAAGTCCTAGTTACCTTTTTGGGAAAGTGACTTTTGTCACTCTTGTAATGTAAAGTTGGAAAATGAACTTTATTTTCAGAAAAGTGATGTAAAGTATAACCTAAAATAAGGTTTATTATTCTATTGTATTTCAAAAAGGTAGTTATGAGGTGGTTACTTGAAGTGGTTAGGAAGTAGTTACAAGTTGGTTACTAGGTAGTTACTAGGGAGAAGCCTATAAATACAAGGCTATTTCAAATGTAAAGAGGGGGACTCTTTTGGGAGAACTCGAGGAAACCCTAGAGAAATTTTCAGAGATATCTTGAAAAGCTTTTGTGTTTACACTATGTACAAAAAGGATTTTGGAATTGTATAATTTCAAAGATAATGAAAAATGCAGTTTAGTTCATATGCTCTAAATGTGTTCTTATGTTATCACTACTAATTTCTCGTATGTTGAATTGGTAATCCTTTACGCACATGTGTAATACATTAATTAACTGCGTGATTGAAGTGATGAAACACATCCTTCTCCTGGTATCTTGTTTTGGATGTGCTTGTATGACCTGTCTCTTCTTATGTTGAGGTTTATTGTACTCCTTTCATTACTATTGCGCATTTTGGTAATAACCCCTTTTGTCATCATTATTAGTTGTGGAATCTCAATTGGTTTTCATATGTCTACTGTTGGAGTTTCTGTTAGTCATCTATTCCCAGTTTTATGTTTTATCCTTTATGTACTTTCAGGTTAAAAATATACAAAAAAACCCACAAATACCCCTATCATATGAGGGAGCTGCCCCTCTCAAACACAGAGGAAAGCTGATAATTCAATAACAGCTTCTCCAACTGTTGGGACTATTTAGTCACTGCTCCAAGGGCGACGAGTCAATTTCAAATATTATTTCGCGGTGACAAATCTATTTACCAACACCATGCAGTGGGAGTTTCTGGATGTGTGTGTTATTTATTGACAAGTTTTATACATGGAGCTTGTGATTGCAGTATATGGGTTGGATATGTTGTTGGCATGATTTTATTGATGTTGTTGATGCCTATGAGATATGGATGGTTGGATGTATTAGTGTAATGTCATAAAATGTCCCCTTGGGGGTTTTTCTCTCTTTAGGTTTAGCTCCCGAGTCTTTTGCATGCATCTAGTCTCAGTTTATGACTGTTATTTGCTCCCTAGGCCAACACGGTAAGTTTGAATTTATGAAATCTTGGCAGGAATGTTTGTAGTTGCATATAAAAGCATGTTTAGGCATTCATTTGTAAACTAGATGATCATTGTGAACTTTAGGCATCCTTAAGGTGATTCAGGGCTTTCATTGTGTTGCAAGAGCAGATTTGTGTGGTTTATGTGTTTGTGTTTGTAGATTTGAGCATCCATTTCATCATGGAATGAAGAGCATCTTCCTCCCATGATATCTTCACTACAAGGTGACATTATATTGTGTTTGTGATCATTATTTCATTTGGTTTTTGCTTGTACCTCCCTAGGCATGCACTCTCTATTTGAAAATGGTGTTCAAAGACTTAAGTGTCCTCGAGGGTTGACTAAAGCAAGCCTCTAAACACCACAACCCCCTCCCAAAGTTTTCATGATTGCAGGTTATAGGTTGATGAGCTGGACAAAGTGAAGTTGCAGGAAAACATATTGGAGTGTCAGAATTATAGAATAGAAGGAAAATATGCCCCCTGGGCTTAGGCGCTCACTCATTAGTCCTCCAAATTCTATGACGGGAAAATCTCTGAAATAGTAGGAAAGAGTTACAAACTGAGTTCTCAGATCTGGACAAAAACTAGGGCCTTAGACTTGGGCACCCGCTCCTATGTCCCCAACTTCTTTGCCTCAGAACCTTGAAAATAGGTACTCTGTGATTTGTCATTTTACTTCCCTCTATAAGAGCTTTTTTTGTAATTCATCTGTTTACTGTCGTATTTGCAAAATTAGGGTTTTAATGGTTAATTGAGCATAGGTGAAAAAACATTGATAATTAAACACCCTAATCCAAGCTTCCCTATATTTGTAAGTGACCAAGGACCTATTAGTGCTCTGCCACTCGATCCGAAGGTCCTTCAATGTAAAGGGTGAAAGGAGGATTTAAACATCTAAACACTAAACTAAACAAATCCAAATTTTACTCTAAACATTTTGGTGAACCCGTGTTTTTATTGAATTTGGCACCTTGCTAATTGTTTTTCTTTAGATTTACATTGATTCCATTCATCCATTTCATCATTCATCTTATTGCATTGGAAAAATTACAAAAAAATTGAAAAAAATTGCATTCTAGGATTTGAATTTTGACATAGTTTAATTGCATCTAATTAATTTTCTGATTTTTGCATTAGATCTGAAATTTATTTTCATTTAATTCATAATTTTCATATTGCATTTGAAAATTTACAAAAAAAAATTAAAATTTTTGAAAAATTTGAAAAAAATGGCATTTTTAGCTTGCATTTTGATTTAATTTGAATTAATTTTCACTTTAATTCAAATTTTTTCATTAGATTTGAAATTCAGTCATTTATTTAATTTTCATCTCATTGCATTTGAAAATTATCAAAAAAATTAAAAATTTTGGCATTTTAAGCTTGCATTTTGATTTAATTTGAATTAATTTTCACTTTGATTCAAATTTTTGCATTAAATTTGAAATTCATTCATTTATTTAATTTTCATCTCATTGCATTTGAAAATTATCAAAAAAATTGAAAATTTTGAAAAAATTTGGCATTTTTTGCTTGCATTTTGATTTAATTTGAATTAATTTTCACTTTAATTCAAACTTTTGCATTATATTTGAAATTCATTCATTTATTTAATTTTCATCTCATTGCATTTAAAAATTATCAAAAAAATTGAAAATTTTGAAAAAAAATTGGCATTTTTTGCTTGCATTTTGATTTAATTTGAATTAATTTTCACTTTATTTCAATTTTTTGCATTAGATTTGAAATTTATTCATTTTTTAATTTTCATCTCATTGCATTTGAAAATTTAAAAATTTGAAAAAAAACGGCACTTTTGGCTAAATTTTCATTTAATTTAATTTAATTTCTAATTTTTAAATTAGATCCAACCTAAATTACAAAAAATCATTTTCATGATTTTCATAGCACATTTGAAAATTTACAAAAAAAATTGAAAGTTTTGGAAAATTTAAAAAAATTGGCATTTTTGGCTTGATTTTCAAATAATTTGAATTAATTGGAATTAATTTTCATTTAATTTAATTTAATTTCTGATATTTTCACTAGATCTGATTTAAATTACATAAATTCATCATTATTTAATCATTTGCATCTTTCATATTAAAATTGCTAGGGTTTGTTGGAAATTTCAAAATTTTCTTATAACCTAGTAATTCCAAAAGCTAGGGTTTGTAGTTAAAATCTTGTTTTAGATTTTACTAGTCATCTTAGGCACTCATTCAAATCTGATTTTGCATATAGTGTCACATATTAGTGTGTTTTTGCATTCATATTTCAAAAATTGGCATTTACACATTCAATTTCAACAAAAAACTAGCAATTTTCATTGATTTTCACTCAGTTTTGACTTATCATCATCCTAGATTTGCATCAAAAGTGTGTTGTGAATGATCTCATTGCTGTATTAGACTAAAAATAGATATATTATTTGCATCCCCTGATAAAAATCCCTACAACACCTTTTCTTTCATATATTTGCATTGAAAAAGTACAAAAAAATAAGCATTTTAGGTCATTTTTTCATATAGTCTTGCACTTAATTTGGAAAAATTTTAAAATCTGATTTTGTATCTCATTATGGCATCTAGATGTTATTCATCTCTAAAATCTTTGCATGAGTATATCCTAGATTTTGATAATTTCTCTAATTTCACTAATGAGAATCCTCATTGTTCTAGAGCACATAGCTTCTGCAAGTGGTATTGATGGCTCTATATGTTCTACATATGAGCTGCAATTACTTTGTTATACACATGATTTTAATAGCTTCACACTATTCATAGGAACACATCCTTTGATATTAGAAGATTTAACCAAATTCATCTCTAGGAATACTCATGCGAAAGATGAGAGCGAAAAGGCATTTTCTGCCATAGAGTATGATGATGGTGATGTACTTTCCTCTCATCCCATTGCTCTCCTTGGCCAAGATGTAGCATTATTGGATGAGAAAAGGTCTCTCCCATTAAATACCTTAGGGCTGGATGTTGGGTGCAATCAAGAGGAAAATAATGTTAATTCAATCTTCATCAATAGACTTGGTAGCAATATTCCTAAGATGGTTGTGCGGGGGGCACCTAGTGCACCTTCTTGCTTAAAACTGGTGATTATAGTTCAAGGTGTTCAAAATGTGTTACAAAAACCACACCACAATGTGATTGCTCATGCATATCACACCCGCAATAACAAGCAAAGTAAGCAAGCACTGCATGTGCCTATCTCTCTTCCATGTTCTCAACCTATGCTTCCTCCACCACCTCATCTTACTCATAAAAGTGGTCAAGAGTATGATCTTGTTGAACAACTTCACTCTACTCTGGCTAAGATCTCTCTTCGGCATTTAATACAAACATTGCCTACATATCATGGAATTCTCCAAGAAGCTTTATAGAAGGTGATTGTCCCACCTACTGCTAAGCCTAATGATGTAGCAGCCGTATTGGATAGTATGCATGCGACAAAAATAGATATGATCTTTCAACCACAGGAATTACCATCAATTGAAGTTCAAAACCAATATGATCCACTTATAATCTCTATCATAATAAATAAAACATTGGTAAAATGAGTTATGATCGACAATGGATTGGCTCTTAATGTTTGTAGCATTGACCTACTACACAAAATCAAGGTTGACACATCACAAATCAAACCAAATGGCATTAACATTCGTGGCTTTGATAATGTTGGATAACAATCTGTGGGCACTATAACACTACCTATACAAGTAGGATCTGTACTTGTGCCTACCCTGATTCATGTCATGCCTTGTTCTTTAGCTTACAACATGATTCTTGGTAGACCTTGGATTCATGCATTGGGGGCAATTCCTTCCACCTTGCATCATTCAATCAAATTTATATTCAAAGGTAAACTTCATACTATTCATGCTGATCCTGAACTAGATAACTGCTTATACATTAAAAAGCAAAAACCACTTTACAATCATATGAGCTTAAACAGTTTGCAAGCTGGTTCATCAATGCTTGTAGCCACGAATAATGTTGTGCAAGAATTTCAACCATCGAATGCACTTGTTGGTGATGATTGGGGTTCATTAGATTTTAATCCTTCCAGTATATGGGAATATAAAATTAATAGCCTTGACACATCAAAAGTGGCATCGATCTCACCTAAGCAATCTTTTGAAGCACCTAAGAAACCTAAATTCCCCTTGGTAGAAAATAAAAACAATACTCTCACTTATACCACAAATTACGAGACCTATGAGGCTTCACCATCTTCTAAGGAAATGACATCCCTTTATGGTCGAAGATTTAAAATCCTTTATAACAATTGTGAATATATAGGTAAGGGATGTGGCGTAAATTAGCAAGGGATTCAAGTACCTATAGAATTCTCTTTAACACATTACTCAAGTGGCATTAGATATAATCTTTCTAAAGAAAGGAAAGCTTCTTGTCATCCTAAACTTAATGTTAATTCCACAATCTAAAACAACATGATAGATATCCCAGATATGCATGTTCTTAATGATGGTACCCTAACAGGTAAGTATCTCTAACCCTTTATCTCTCTCATGATGTGCTTCCCCTGTGATGTGTTATGTGTTGTTTAGGCCTCCTAGGATGACCCCGGATTCTCCCATAAGGTCTAGGATACTAGGAGACCGCCTCTGTTGTGACCTTCTTCTATTTGTATCATAATTCTTCTATATTGCCTCTATCTCTAATTTCATCATTGTGTGTTGTGTCTTATGGACATAGCATTGTGGTTAGTGACTTGGGGGCACCCTCCTACGTGATTGTTCCTAAGACACTTGTTTCTCCTCTCTGATTTATTGTTTCCCTTCCTCTAGTGTTTCTATCTAGCGGGTGGATGACGAAAAACATTTATACTGATGCGAACCTCGTGTCCCTTTCATGAGAAATAAAAGATTGGACTTAGTTCCTAATATGATGATGGGGTTGTATATCTTATCTGACACTTGGCTAGTGGAAGCACTTGTGCTTTCCACGTAGTGAATTTGATGATCTTTTTATCTCATTTACAAACCTTAACAATATTGCTGCTCTGTGCACCTTTGTTTGTCTTTGAATCTAGCCTTGGTGGTACTCAATTCGGAGAGCTTCATCATATAGCCCCACAGTTATCCTCAAACTCCAAATTCATTGTATAACCTTGGCTCTTTGTGTTCTTAAGCATATGCATTGATGTTGTTGTTTATCATGATGTTGTAGACACTAACATGTTTCTTGTAGGGATGTGTTTGTGGGAACATTTGGTGATCGTAAAGTATATGTCACCTCTAGGGGGCATGGGCTTTGCGAAAGTTTGTGTTCCCTTGTGTGTTTTCTTTCTACCTTACCGTGCTTGATATCGATGCATGATATTAACCACCTTAAGGTGGGGGCATATATAAGGTACAAGCTGTTTGTTCTAGATGCTAGTAAAGTGCGTTTGAACAATCTTGGAATCTATTGCGTCTACCTCCTTTTCACCGTAAGGCATCTCCATGATGCGGGTGGGGTTGTATAGTTTTGAGCTCATACCTCCTTTTCACCATAAGGCGTCTCCATGATGCGGGTGGGGTGGTATGCCATGCTTCCTTTTCACTATAAGGCATCTCGATGATGCGGGTGAAGTTGCATTCTCAAAAGTCCTCTGCAGAGGCGGGGAGCAGTTCTATGACTAACTCAACCCTTAAGCATGTCTTTGGTGATTGTTGTGGTGAAGCCCAATCATCGGTGTGTTCCTATAATGTGCCTGAGATGGTGTTGGGCCTAGAAATAGGAACACTCCATCAATTGTCTACTATTTTTTCTCCATGTCTTCAAAGTGTGTTTTGGCATGCCTGCTTTGTTTGGCGTGTTTGTTGCCCCATGTGCATTGTATTTTGGGAGGTTTTGCACATCTTGCATGTGTGTTACCCCATATATATGCAGTTTAAAGACCTGTGCGATGAGTGCATCTTGCATTATGGGAGATTTGTTTACTTTCTAGTACTTGCATCTGCATTTCATATTTATGAGAAAAAGAAAAGAAAAGAAATCATGCCTGTCTTCTATGCATTAGTGTGTCTTCTATGCATTTATTGTCTTCTCAGTGTTCTGTGTGACTATAACTGTCTTCTCCATCTTTTGCATTCTTGTTACTATCTTCTGTGATTGGCATGTCTTCTCCGTGCTTAGCGTGTTTGCTGTGTTTGTGACCTTACTTTAATGCATGTATTGGCCTTGTATTTATACATACATTAAAGTGGGGGCTAAATGTAACGTCAGAAAATGTCCCCTTGGGGGCTTTTCCCTCTTTAGGTTTAGCTCCCAGGTCTTTTGCATGTATTTAGGACATCTTACTTCATAATTTGGCATCCCGATGGAATGAGCCCTGGGTATCATGACAAATGGGGCCTAGGGGGACCGCTTGAACCTAACCCTTTCTAAAATAGGGGGGAGGACTTGGGCGCCCACGCTCTAGTCCTGCCCTATTTTGGGTCAGGTCCAAATTTCTAGTGTCAGTTTATGACCGTTAATTGGTCCCTAGGCTGACACGATAAATTTGAATTTATGAAATCTTGGCAAGAATGTTTGTAGTTGCATATAAAAGCATGTTTAGGCATTCATTTGTAAACTAGATGATCATTGTGAACTTTAGGCATCCTCAAGGTGATTCAAGTCTCTTTCATTGTGTTGCAAGAGTAGATTTGTGTCATTTATGTGTTTGTGTTTGCAGATTTGAGCATCCATTTCATCATGGAATGAAGAGCATCTTCCTCCCATGAGATCTTCACTATAAGGTGACATTATATTGTGTTTGTGATCATTATTTCATTTAGTTTTTGCCTCTGCCTCCCTAGGCACGCACTCTCTATCTGACAACAATGTTTGGAGACTTAAGTGTCCTCTGGGGCTTGACTGAGGCAAGCCTCTAAACACCACAACCCCCTCCCAAAGTTTTCATGATTGCAGGTTATAGGTTGATGAGCTGGACAAAGTGAAGTTGCAGGAAGACATCTTGGAGTTTCAAAATTGTAGAATAGAAGGAAAATATGCCCCTGGACTTGGGTGCCCGCTCATTAGTCCTCCAAGTTTCATGACACGAAAATCTTTGAAACAGTAGGAAAGAGTTGCAGACTGAGTTCTCGTTTCTGGATAGAAACCAGGGCCTTGGACTTGGGCGCTCGCTCCTGTGTCCCCATATTTTCCACCTCAGAACCCCAAAAATAGGTAGTTTGTGATTTATCATTTTACTTCCCTTTGCAAGAACTTTTTTTGTAATTCATTTGTTTACTGTCGTATTTGCAAAATTATGGTTTTAATGGTTAATTGAGCATAGGAGAAGGAAAATTGATAATTAAACACCCTAATCCAAGCTTCCCTACATTTGTAAGTGACCAAGGACCTATTAGTGCTTTGCCACTCAATCCGAAGGTCCTTGAATGTAAAGGGTGAAAGGAGGATTTAAACATCTAAACACTAAACTAAACAAATCCAAATTTTACTCTAAACAATTATCATATGTTGTGAGTGCTATTTCTAGTCATGTGGGTTTTTACCTTTTGACAGTAGCTTGGAGCCTTTGGATTCACTTGGATTTGATGCTTCTATTCTTTAGATTGGTGCATCTTCACCTTGGCACATTCCTTTTCTTCCATAGGTGGCACATTGGAGGATGATAGAAGTTCTTTCTTGAGATGGTGGTCACTTTGATTTTGTTGCAGGTATCTTGATGGAGCACAAGACCATGTTGGAGATTCATGTGATTTCATGTTTGCCTATGATGATGTACTTCATTGATTGACCCTTATACAATGTATACAACAAGTGGGAGAATATTAGGAAATAGGTGTTGTACACCTTGCATAACATTGGATTATTTTATTCATGTAAAATAAATATTTATTTATGGTACATCTTAATTGATATGTTTAAGCACATTAGATATTTATTTGGAGGCCACTTGTAAATGTTGTATGTAACACTAGGTTATTATTTGTATTATTTAATTTTTGGGAAAATGTAGTACCAATATTAAATAAGGGGGTCAATGGTTTTGTGTTACCCATGGTTTTGGGGAACATGGTTTTCTCATTACATTTGTGTGACCTTGAATTATAAAAGCAAGCACAATGTTATTGTTTGAGGTTGTCTATTTCATTGTAGGTGGGTTTGTGAGAGGTTGTCATTGTATTGAGTTTCTCCTGTAAGTGCATATTGTGAAGCATGGTAGGTGATGTGTGGATTCATGCTTGTACACATATAGGATGTGTTGGAGGTGCTTGTGTTTCAGAGGTATTCATGCAGACTTAGGGCATGCACTATAATATTTTGTTGCTGAATAATACATATGAGTTTGGATGCTTTTGGAGGTTGGGTTATTCCCTCTTAAGGGTTTTCCCAAGGTATATCTTGTGTTCTTTCTTGTGTTTGTCACTTGATCTTTGCATTATGGTTATTTGCTGCATCATTTTCTCCTTATGGATTATGTGGAATTGGTTTTATTTGACCTGCAAATTCCTAACCTTACATAGCTATGTAATTTGGTTCATAACCAACCAATGTTCTACTAATATAGTAGATAACTCTTCCATTTCTTGTTCATCATGTTGTGCCAGAAGTACCCCTGAGGTGACTAGAGTGGATAAAATGTACAAGAGTAGGGGCTTGTTTGTGATCAATGCCATGAGCACATGAGTAGAAGAAAGATACTCCTTAATGCAATCAAAGGTTTGTTGGAATAATTTATCCCATTGAAAGATGTTATTCTTTTTGGGAATATAGGTGAATGGTTGACACTTATCTACTAGTCATGTGATGAATCTTTAGATTTCCTATAATTTTCCCTAGAGGATACAACTTTGCTTGAGACTTTTAGGAGATGGCATTTCTATGATAGTTATAACCTTAGATAGATCCACTTTTATGCCTGATCTAGAAATAATGAAGCCCAATGCTTTCACAAAGGTGAGACCAAAGAAGGACTTTTTTGGATTAAGGAAGACCTTGTATTCCTGAAGTCATTCAAAGATGGGTGAGTGCGAGATCATGATGGGCAAAACAATGGCAATGGAGGAAAAAATCACATGAAAGTGTTAGCCAAAATTGTGAAACACTTTTTTAGCTTGGGATTTTGGCTTGGTAAGTGGAAACATAACAGATATTCATTTTCCCAAATGGATATCCATTTCCCAAAATGGATATCCATTATGTTTCCATAATGGATATTTGTTTTTAAGCTCTATTTTTAAAAATTTTGACCATGAATAAATGGATATCGATTTCTTAAAAACAAATATTTGTCTCTTACAAACAGATATCCATTTCTTAGAAATAGATATCCATTTTAGTTTTAAAATTTTCCCCCCAAAATTGCATGGAGATTAGGCTTGGGATTCCAAACTTGCCTTTTCCACGTGAATAAAGAGTTGTGATTGTAGACACCTAAAATTGGCTCAAGTTGAATTAAGTAAATATTTTAATATTTATCTTAATTCTTATTTTCTTTTGTCAATTAAATAAATATTATAGATTTATTTGATTGGTTCATTATCTTACAATTAAATAAAATCATTTTATTTAATTAAAATCCCTAAATTCTTCTAATGTCTCAAGTCCTAAAATCCACCTCATCTTTCCACCTCATCTCTTCCACCTCACCATGTTGCACATATAATTAAATATTCTTAATATTTAATTAGCTAATATCCTCTATTATCCAAAATTGAATATTTAATTCAATGTTCCCCACTAGCCTCCACCAATTGAATTCTTAATTCAATTGTCTCCCACTATTCTCTACTCATTAAATTCTTAATTCAATTGTTCCCCATTATTCTCCACTCATTGAATTCTTAATTCAATTGTTCCCCACTATACTCCACTATTGAATTCTTAATTCAATTGTTCCCCACTATCCTCCACTATTGAATTCTTAATTCAATTGTCATAACTCACTATCCTCCACTATTGAATTCTTAATTCAATTGTCATAACCCACTCTTCTCAAAAAAAAAAATTTAATTCATCCATTATGAATTAAAGATTCATAAAAAATGAGAGCCATTGATCTCATCATTTGATCCTCACCCTCTATTGCCTTTTTAGAAAATCTATAAATAAGACTCCTCTCTAAGCAATTAAGGGGACTTCATTCTGGCATCCTCATAATGCCCAATTTCTTCTTTATTCTCCTCTTCATACCATCGCAATGGAAGTCGAAAGGTAAAGGTTGTAAGTATCTCTTTGTGGTTATTTATCCTTCTTCCTTCATATTTCATTGTTGTATTTGGGTTTTATTGTTCTTTATTGATCAAATCTATTTCACCCTTCACATTTTGGTGCCCACCGTGATCTAACCCCATCTTGTTTGTGAGTGTTTGGTTTTGAAAGTTCTTGTTGCAGGGATTCAGGTGTTTCAAAGAACATTCGGGCATCAACTCCCATAAACAGCCTCCTATGCACAAACTGAGCTCCCCGTTGAGTCTGGGAGGCCTCAGAGGTAAGAAATCACCTATCATTTCCCTAGTTTTGTTATTTGAAAATTTTTGAAATTTTTTACTTTTCAAAGTATTTTTTTTTGCAAAAAAAAAAAAATTTAAAAAAATAATTAAAAAAAGGCAAGCATTTTTTTTTCAGATCTTCTTTTATTACTAGATTGCAAAAAAGTAAAAAAAAAATAGAAAACAAAAAAAAATTCAAATTACATTAGGTTTTACGTTTTTGTTTATTTTTTATTTAAATAAAAAAAAAAATACAAACTTAAAAAAAATTAAAAAACAAAAAAAAAAACAAAAAAAAAAAAAAACTAGCAGGGGCCGAAGCCACTGCCTCCCCCTGAACCACACTACCAGCTCCTACCCACCACCCATGCAGCCCTTGCCTCCCACCTGCGTACCCCCCATCCCCCGTAGCTCCCGCAAACCCCCGCGCCGCCCCTTCCTTGCTCCCTGTTCCCCCTGCCACCCTGCGCCACCCTAGCCCCCGACCCTCCCCTCGACCTCTGCCCCACGCTACCCCAGCCCCCAACCCTCCCCTCCCCCTAAACCCCCCTGATCCCCCCCTGCGAACCCTCCCCAGTGCCTCTGCCACCACTACCACCCCGTAGCCCCGCCCCACCCACCAACTGCCCCCCGTCCCTCCGCGCAACCTCCCTCACCTGCCCCCCTCCATGACCTTTAGCCCTCCCAACCCCTTTCCCACCCCCCCAAACTCTTACCCCGCCGTCGACAATAGCCCGCCGCTCTCCACCACCCAATCCCGCCACCACCGCCCCCGCGCCACTCCTGCAACCCCTCCCTTCCCCGCGGCCTCCACCCCTGCCAACCACCCCGCCTCCACCTCTGCCCACCGCCACCACCCAGCCTCCACCTCCACTCGACCTCCACCTGTCCTCCACACACACAAAATAAATTAAAAAAAAAAAAACAACATACAAAACAAAACAAAAAAAAAAAAAAAATTTTAAACCAACGTTTCAAAAAAAAAAAAAAACAAATCAACATAAAAAATAAAAAAAAATCAAAATTAAAAAAAAAAAAAATATATATATATATAAAATCAAATACAATAAAAACAATAAAACAAAAAAACAAAGGGGGGCATGTATTTTTTTTTCTTTTCTGACTTGCCACTTAGCAAAATAGGTTGTTTTTTTTCAAACTCACACAACTTTTGCATATGAAGTCGAAAACTTGCAAACAAATACTCATCGGAAATAGGACTTAGCAAACTTTGCAATTATGATGAAATTTTTAGGCAATGGTACCATTTCACAACATATGTTCCATTTGTGCATACATTCTTTCTTACGATGCTTTTAACCACTGTTACGGCGCATCTGTGTTACTATGCTTCTGTTGACTATTTCTGCGCATTTAGTCACTGAAGCGGTGCTTCTGTAGCAGGCAGTGATCTTAAAGTTTTTAGAAGATTTTTCTAATGTCAACATCTTTACAAGGGTACTCTTGATCTATTTTGTAGGTTAGGCTACTGGTTTAGATTCATCTAGTTGCATTTACTAACTCACACTTCAATTTTTAAAAGACAGTAAAATGAATGCTCATACAAATTCCACATAGCCTTTAACTAGGAAGAGAGTAATTGAACCATTGCTATATTTGCATATTGCTATCTTCTTTAGTTAGATCATTGCTATCTTTTTAAATACTTCAAAGTTAACAACTCGGGCTATCATGGATTAAAATTGAACTCATCATTGCTATCTGGGTTAAAACTGAACCTCTACTATCTCGATTGACCAACACTTCAAAGTTAACAACTCATGCTATCATGGATAAAATTGAACTCACCATTGCTATCTTAGTTAAAATTGGACCATTGCTATCTTGCTACTCACTTCAAAGTTCTATGCTTGCCCAAGTAGATAGATCATCTAGTTTTTTTCATTTTAACTAGAGGAAAGGAACCACTGTATACTGTGTTTTTGGGAATGATACCAGGACTATGCTCTCCCCTATCTTAGGTGACCAAAACACCAGAAGTATCATTTTCTCATGTGTTTTTCCTTTAGAGGGGCCTACTCTTGGATACCGCTTATCCAAGTAGGAACAACCCTAAGTGGCAACAGGCTCAATGCCAAGCCCTTCCAAGCCACTATAAATAAATTGTGTTTGAAGTGAAAGCTTCAAACAACAAGTGAAGTTGTGTTACACTGACAGCCAACCTCCCCTAAAACCCTCCAAGGCGCAACCCTTGCAAGCTGGGAGACTCCATAACAGAGAGTAGTGCTGCTGCATGTGTAACCACTCGAACGGTTGCCCTCATTAAACACCTTTCATTCTAGTGGCCAAAAACCCTTCTTATCCATTTTGAGCCTAGGATTTTGTACTTGTTCTTTCTTTTTAGCCCAAAAAGAGTAAAAAAAATGAAAAAATGAAAAACTATAAAATATTCTTTGTGCTTGCTGTGTTTTCTTGCTGTTAATTCATAAAATCAGATCAAGAAGACCTTTTTCTAGCCAAAAGTACCAAAAACATCAGAAAATTTTCCAAAAATTACAAAAACATTGAAAAAAGCCAGAGCGGTACATACGTCCTCTATTCCTGCACATCTGTGTCAACCTACGACGTATTTGTTAAGACTTTCTGTGCATTTATTGACTATTGCTACGCATTCATATTTTACCAGTACAGCGTATATACACTGACTCCCTGCACATCTATAGATTTCTGCTGCGCATCTGTTTCGGTGCATCCATGATAGTGAATACTTGCACTATTTTCAAGGGAAAAATTTTACCTGTTCTGAGTACCCATTTCAGTCTTGTGTCAGTTTCTGTGGATATGACAACTAAATTAGAAGAGCTTGCTCAAGAACTCAAATACCTAAAATTGCAATTAACCTTAGACACCTCACACCAAGGTCGTATAGCAATTTCTCAAGAACTCCAAGTCATACAACAAGAAATGGCAATCTTACAAGCTGAATGTGTTAGTACTAGCTACGCCTCGCCCCAAACTCATACATCTGTTTTCTGTCTTAATGATGCTCATGACAAGGCAAGCACCACCTAAAGTTGGAAATCGTATACCACTCTGTCTACTAGTCCTCCTTCACCGTCTTCTAAGACACATATTCCAAAACATACCAGTCCTATGCCAACATCGCCATCGAGTTCCCCAAGCTCTAAACTGACAACCAAGGAATCCTCAGATGATTTGTGGAAAAGAGTTTTTCCAAATTTATACAACCAGCGAAAAGCTAGGGAGAAAGCAAAATCCCCTCATTCACCTATCCATACACCTACCAATGATGTGATCCTAGGGCTACTAGCAGAGAGTCAACCATGTCCTCAAAATATGGTCCTTGAGCTTACCAAAGACTCTTCCAATACCATGTCAAATCCTACAACCCCTTCATGTCATCCGCAACCTCTTGAGCTTCTCAAAGAGCCTTCTACCATGCACCAAAGTCAAGGTCTATCACACCCTCATGTTGTTGACCACGAGCCCATCCAAGCGCCTTCCAGTTCCATTCAAGCAACCCAAGAGGTATGTCAAAGGTTTAATCCTAAGCATGTGGAAACATTAAGCCCTAGTCCAAGTCAAGCTCAAATCACTTTTATTCAACCCATCCATAATATGTATCTCTTCCATGATCAAGATGATAGCTATAATGATGAATCTATCCATGAGCCACTTGATCCTATCCATCTCCCAACAACCATTCATGAGCAAGCTATCCAAATTTAACCCATCCATAACATTTACCTTCTTAATGATCAAGATAATATCTATGATGAAGAAGCTATCCATGAGCACCTTGATCCTATCCATAATCCTCTATCCATCCATGAGTGAGATATCCAAATTACTCCTAGTCATCTGTCATCAAGCCCTATCTAGAATGAGCAAACATCCACTTGTCATGATGAGACACTTGTCCCCTAAGCAAGCATAGAAGATCAAACCAATAATACTCCTTTGCCATCCATTATTGACCAAGATGCAAATCCTCCACCATATATCCTTGGTCTTACTACCTTCAGAGATGAATGTTCTTTCTTAGAACACCAACAACCATTGTCCGCTATCTCATCTTCTCCATCCAATAAAGAACTCGCTTCTAGTCCACCTACACATAATCCCGCTATCCACCGCATACTCCAGAAGATGAACTATCAAGGAAAAGGCTTAGGCCTTCATGAACAAGGTATTTTGGAACCTATCCATGTCAATGTTCCTCCTCCTTCATACGGCCTGGGATACATACCCCAAGGTGAGCAAACTCGAGATGTTGGTACTTCCTCCACCCCTCCTAAGTCTACCACTTTCCATCGCAAACACTATCATATCCCCAAAACATATGTCGCCATTCCACCTCCACTATCCTACAATTGTCAAAAGCATGTGACCATACACCTTCCACCATCCAATCTCCCTCCGCTACTTCCAACTCCTAATATCCCACCATCCAATCTACCTCTGCTACTTCCAACTCCTAATATCCCACCATCCAATCTCCCTCCGCTACTTCCAACTCCTAATATCCCACCATCCAATCTACCTCTGCTACTTCCAACTCCTAACACCCCTCCATGCCTTTTACTACCACTTCTTCCAACACCTTATCCATCTATCTATAAATCCTCTAAATATCCCAATCATGGCCGACAAATGCACATATTGTCTAAACAAGGAGCTTTCACCAACCTCACTTCTACCATCCCACGGGGATTCAATGACAAATATGTGGATGCCTCTACCTATAAAGTCAAAAATCCTAAGAGTCCTCATGACCTAGGATATAAAAGCCAAGAATCAAAGCATTATCCACATCAAAAGTTGCATACACCCACAAATCTATATGCCAAATTAAAAAAGGTGTGGGTCCCCAAGCAACAAATGATTACTCCAAAAACTGCACAAAAGCTGCATACACCCAAACACATACCTTCACAGGTACTACCTAAAAACAAAATGGTTTGGGTACCCAAACAAACAGCCCTAAAGTTACATGAGGCATCCACCTCTCAAGAATTCCAACCATTCACTTTCTCCCATTCCATCCAAAAGTCTCAAATTCTTCCCTCCCATATGGCAAGCCAAAATCAGAAAAATACTAAGTCTATGTGGGTCCATAAATTCCTAAATCATTCATCCACCAAGCAAAAATCTCCATTGCTTCCTACACCACCCTCATATCATCAGCTTCAATGTGTATCACGATATGTGCAACCGTTGGTCATGGTTCCCTTCCATTCCACAACACTTCCGTATAACCCCATCTCCCCTCCCTTCCACTACTATCCTACATATCTCCCTCATCCTAGGGTCCATGCTTTTGCATAAGCCTTCCATCCACTATCACACCTTCCATAATCCTCTATCTACATACTCATACCTCACTTTCAGGGAATCCCCTACCAACATCTCTAAGAACACTTGGCATTGTCCATGCAACAATATCTATCTAGCAGGATTATCACCTTTCAAGGAACTCTATACATATCCACCTTCTCCTATCTAAATATTCCAAAAAAAAAAAAAAATGAAAAAGAAAAAAAAGTAAAGAAAGATCCCTTCATCCAATGGTGAAAACCAGGCAAATAGGCGCCTTGGATAAGTACCATGATGAAAACCTGGCAAACAGGCATCATGTGTAAGTTGATCTTCTATGTCACCTACACTTGGGGGCACCTTGTCTCATCTGCATATCAATCTTCTCCCACCTGTTTCCTTTCATACCATTTCCTATCCTATCCTCTATCCATTACATACATATCCGGTCCCGTCCATCCATCCAAACTTTCTTTCCTCTATTCTTTGGTCTTGATAAAGATTGGGGGCACAATGTTGACAAATGTTTTGAATGGCTCTTGACATACCTTATCCCTCCATACCATGCAAATCATTCATTATCCTCTCATCCTCCTATCATCATTAGCATTGTGATGAACAATCCTACGTACTCTACCTACAATGGGGCATGTTACACTTATGCGACATAGTCCTTGGAGATCACATCCTTGTTTCCTTCTGTCCATTATTGCCCATCCTCCTAACCATCCGTATCTACTATCTTCCATCCATCTGCATATCCGTGGTGGTTCCTTGTCATCAGTATTGTTTGTTCCATATCTATTCCATATCGTGTCTTTTTTGTTCTATATCATGTCTTTCTTGATCCATATCTGTTCCATATCGTGTCTTTATTTGATCCATATTTGATCCATATCAGTTCCATATCGTGTCTTTCTTGATCCATATATGTTCCATATCATGTCTTGTTTGATCCATTTCTAATCCATATCGGTTCCATATTGTGTCTTACCTGTTCAATATCTGATCCATATCTATTCCATATCATGTCTCATCCGATCCATATCTTAGGTCCATTAGGGTTCTTGTTGAACTACGTTGCCTCTGCGTTGTCACGTAGGCAAGGCCATTATCAATGCACCCCCAAGGCTCTGCTTCCCTGTCCATCTCATATCTTGTCGTCTATCCTCTAGTCCATCCATGGTCCAAGCCCCGAACTACATCGCCTCTGAGCTATCACGTAGGCAAGGCCATTATCCAGGCACCCCTGAGGCTCCGATGTCCCATCAGTCCCATATCTGGTCTTTCTATCCAAGTCCATACCACTTCTGCAGATCCACCATCACCTAGGTCCTAGGTCCATCAGGGTTCACCCCGAACTACACTACCTCTGCATTGTCACGTAGGCAAGGCCATTATCAATGCACCCCTGAGGCTCCACTTTCCCTATTCATCCCATGTCTAGTCCTTCTATCTATCTGACTCTGCTCCATTTCCTATCCATCACATGTCTTGTCGTCCGTCCCTCTATCTGTCTGTGTCTGCACCTTTCTTTAGACAAGCGCACACAGCAAAGCCCGCTTCAAAATAGCAAAAATCTTGACGCAAAACATCAACCTGTCCAAGGCAAAATAGAGCACCATACCGAAACACTCAAGCTAAATCTCATATCAATTATGGCAAAAAGACACATCTCATGCAAGAATGTTTTGTGATTGGTTAGATTAACTTACAGAGTCTTGATTTATGCTATCATGCCTTTCTATGCTACTCGAGGATGCCAAAAGCTAGAGATGCTATGATGGGGGCATGATTATTTTCTTTGTCTACTGCTTGTGGATTAAACTCTAGTAATGTGACGACTTCTGTCTGACGACATGATCGGCAAAAGATCATCGAGGACTCTGAGGTCTAAACATGAAAAGGGGCAATCCTTGTCTATTAAAATGCAAGAAGTACTTAGGTCATCTAGATTCAACTTTGACTAGATGCTTGTATTAACTTGCTAAATTAAAAATCCATGTAAGCAATAGTCAGGTCATCTCGGTTCAATTATACCTAGATGCTTGTATTTTCTTACAACATAATAAAGCCCAATGATGAAAGCGCTTCAAAATACTTGCTATATCAAGGTGACAAATATCCATATCCATATCCATACCGTATCCAACTACAGTTCATATCCATTTCCATATCCATACCGTATCAAATTGTGCCTCATATCCGTAGCCATATCCATATCCATACCGTATCCAATTGCAATTCTATCCTTAATCCATGCCAATCAAGTCAAGTCAATCTTGCCAAATGATCCAATCACAATCAATGTCTTGATCCTTGTCCGGTCGTAAACCAACTCAATCAATTAATCAATCAATTGTCTTAGACAGGATGTTGCATTGTGAAAACCAGACCAACACACGCGTCTTACATGACATGCTTCATTTCCTGAAACCAGACACTATCCTTCATGTTGCTCTAGGGATCCATCATTCCCCGCCATGACAACACGCCTGCCATGTTGGTCTAGGGATATATTGTTCCCCGCCATGACAACACTGTTATATATCATTATCATATCAAATGTCTTAGATAGGATGTTGCATTGTCGAAACCAGACCTGGAGTCTTATACAACATCTCATTCCTGAAACTAGACATCATCAACCTATATCATTGGTTTACCACTCGACAGGGGCAATACTTTGTTTGTTCCTGTATCATTTGTGCATACTTGCTTCCTTGCTTGTGTGTGTTATCATTTTATCTTGCATTCCATATCATTCATCCCTTTCTTCTGTATCCAACCATTTCATCTCTTGTCAACCTATCTCATCATGAGATTGTCTGTCTCACGCCTTCTGCCTTCTCCCCATCCAATCTCCCGAGGGGCATCCTATCATCGTAACCTGTACCAGGGGCAAACTAGGGCATGTATCATTATCGGACTATTTATTCTTTGAAACAACGTAATAAAACACATTGCTTCAAAGAGAGGCAAAATGTAAACACCTAAAATTGGCTCAGGTTGAATTAAGTAAATATTTTAATATTTATCTTAATTCTTATTTTCTTCTTTCAATTAAATTTTTATTATAGGTTTATTTGATTGGTTCATTATCCTACAATTAAATAAAATCATTTTATTTAATTAAAATCCCTAAATTTTTCTAATGTCTCAAGTCCTAAAATCCACCTCATCAATCCACCTCATCTCTTCCACCTCACCATGTTGCACATATAATTAAATATTCTTAATATTTAATTAGCTAATATCCTCTATTATCCAAAATTGAATATTTAATTCAATGTTCCCCACTAGCCTCCACCAATTGAATTCTTAATTCAATTGTCTTCCACTATTCTCCACTCATTAAATTCTTAATTCAATTGTTCCCCATTATTCTCCACTCATTGAATTCTTAATTCAATTGTTCCCCACTATACTCCACTATTGAATTCTTAATTCAATTGTTCCCCACTATCCTCCACTATTGAATTCTTAATTCAATTGTCATAACTCACTATCCTCCACTATTAAATTCTTAATTCAATTGTCATAACTCACTCTTCTCAAAAAAGAATTTTTAATTCATCCATTATGAATTAAAGATTCACAAACAATGAGAGCCATTGATCTCATCTTTTGATCCTCACCCTCCATTGCCTTTTCAGAAAATCTATAAATAAGACTCCTCTCTAAGCAATTAAGGGGACTTCATTCTGGCATCCTCATAATGCCCAATTTCTTCTCTATTCTCCTCTTCATACTATCATAATGCCGAAATTATTCTAGCTATCCCATATCCTCCATCATTAGTGTGTTGAAGCTCATCTTCAATCACACAAATTATCACAGCCATTCTTCCTTTGTCATCTTCAACAAGCAAGCAAGCAAGGAAAGCTTCTGAGGGCTTCACAATCAAGATCAAAGAAAGATAGGCGAGCAATGGAAGTCGAAAGGTAAAGGTTGTAAGTATCTCTTTGTGGTTATTTATCCTTCTTCCTTCATATTTCATTGTTGTATTTGGGTTTTATTGTTCTTTATTGATCAAATCTATTTCACCCTTTACAGTGATGTTTTCATAGATTTTCCTTGACTTCACCCTTGATGCTGGCAGACTTTTTTAATCCAAACTAGATAGAATGAAAATGGTATATATTCAAGAAATTGTCAGGATTCTAAAAATATAATATATGTTTGATTATAATTTTAATATGTAATTATTAATAATTTTTTACGTACACTATGTATGATTTCTTGATAAACACACTGATTGAAAAATATCCATAACTTTCAAACTATTTCACCTTTTTCAAATCCAAAAGGTGCATCACACTCTATGCTTTGTTAACTATAGGTCTAAAAAATTTGAATTTCATTTTTTTGTGACCTTGTTAGGTTGGCCGAAAAATTATTTTTTAATATTTTTAAAAAGTTGTAGTAAAAAATTCATAACTAATTATTTACTTACAAAAAAATTTCACAAAAATATGTGTCACATCTAGCCATGTGTCCCTTACTTATATCTACAGATTTTAATTTTTTTTTTTTTTGCTCATACTTAGGTTGGCTGGAACGACACCTACTTTTTATTTTTTCCAAAAAAATTTATTAGTGCCTTATTGAAATATCCAAATTTCACCAAATAAATTTAATTTTTTTCAAAAAAAATAGTATCCTCTAAACTACATTCAATTTTTTACAACTTTATTTCCTACATATTTTTCAAATTATGTAGATAACCAATTTGAATTTTCATGTGAAGTTGCCTAAGTTTGTTTTTTGGCATTTTAATTGCCGCTTAGAGGTATTGTTTGGCCCATGATGATCTCGTACTCACCCAGATGTGTGCAACCACATACAGCTATTCTCTTGTTTTATATTTGGCTAGGAGATCATCCACATAGTCTTCCATGATGTCATGCAACATATCATGCAAGATCACTACCATAGCTCTTTGATATGTTGCACCTGCATTTTTCAACCCAAAAAGCATGACCTAATAGCAGAGGGCGCCCCAAGGAGTGGTAAAAGTTATTTTATACTGATCTTTAAGGGAGATTCAAATTAATTATAACTAAAAAATCCATCTATGATGGACAACATTTCATGACTTGCTATGAGATTGACAATTATGTCAATGTTAGGCAATGGAAAGTCATATTTAGGAGAAGCTTTGTTTAGATATCTAAATTTTGTACAAAGTCAAATTCCTTTATATTTTTGTTGACATGGATTGTATTAGAGATCTACTTTTTGTAGTCAATAGGGTGTTGAAATCATGAAAAATTGACATGAAGATAAATGATAACAAATGCAAACTAAACAAATGCAAACCTCATATCGACTCATGATCCATTGATAGGGTTGAGAATGCTGCACCCGAAAGCACTCTAGCTTTACCCAAAGAGATGAATGTTGATTGCTCAATTCTGCAGCATAATGATAGGATAGGGATTGGTAGATGGAAGATTGGATGAATGCAAGATAGGTGGATGAGAGATTGAGAAGAAATTTCAGTAGAGTAAGGATGCTAGAAGAAGATTCGATGCAAATAGCTCAAGAGAGGCTACCTTTATAGAAAAAGGCAAATACGAATGGATGGATAGGATTGAGAGTTATGTTGGAGGATATGGACAGTCAAGATCGATTAGGGTTGGATTAGAGTTTCCCACTCAAAGAGGGATTGTAGTCACATGACAAGTGTGCAATGGAGAATAAAAGGAATCTAATTCAAAATATTTGAATTAGATTGACATGTGAAGGCATATTAAGTAGAAGATGGAGACATGCGACATGTGTCGCAATGTGATGAGAGGTGAGGGAATAATTCAAATTTTTAATTTGAATTATGTGATACATGAAGGGGTATTATTAACTAAACAAATGGGATTTATTTAGTTAATTGGAATGTGATCAAGTGGGATTAATTAAATAAAGTGGGTTTATTTAATTAATCAGGAAGATGATTAAGTTAGACAAATGGGATGGGATTAAGATGGGATGAACTAGGACCTAGGGATAAATGGGATTAAGTGGGATGAGGTTGGATGACCTAGGGCCTAGGGGACATATACGAGTTCATGTCGACAATGTGTTATGTAACTAGGACCTAGGGTAAAGACATACAAGGTCATGTGTAAACAAGACCTAGACAATTTTCAGTGTCTACATTTGCCCCTCTTTGAGATGATGTTGCGAGATGATAAAATTTGTGTTGAGTAACATCGTTTCAAAGAAGTTAAGGAAACAAATAGAGGAAAAGGATAGGGTGATGATGCCCCCTTGAGAGGATAGGTGGGTTGGACAAACACGGGATGCTCTCGAAATGAAATGGATTGGTCAAGGAAGAAAGATGAGAGAATGGCTAGAAAAAATGAAGGATGCGTTATGCTGCAATTAAAGTGAGCAACCATGATGTTTGATATAGCACGAGATGTTATTCATCAAGGTATAAGGACCAAGATGATGATGTGTCTCATGCCCCAGCATAATACAACCTTGTCTAGATACAAGATATGAATATTAGCTGGGTTGGATGTGATACAAATGTAAGATAAAAAGCTAACACACACAAGCAAGCAAGCAAGCATGCACAAATGATACAAAAAACAAACAAGGTATTGCCCCTGTCAAGCTGTAAACCAATGATTGAGTGATTGATTGATGATAGTGTTGTCATTGCGGGGAATGATATATCCCATTGATGATAATGATGATGATTGATTAATTGATTTGGTTTACAACAAGATTAGGATCAAGACCAACGATGTAATTGGATAATTTGGCTTGATTGATTAACTTGATTGGTATGGATAAAGGATGATTTGCATTTGGATCATTGCTTGGATTCATTTGATAAGGATGAATGGAAGATTGGATTTGATGGAGATTGATTTGATGAAGTGATGAAGATAGATGATAGAAGAATGATGAAAGAAGAAAGAGGAATATCGTCTTAGTGAAGATTAGAAGGATGGAAGAAGTCTATCATCTATGCCTAAATCTAGGCACTTCCTTCATATTCTAGATTGCCTACATACCCATGCCCATGGGTTCAAGGCACTTACGATAGAGATGAGATGTAGTTCTGATTTTGTGTTTTATTGATGTGATTTTGATTGATTGGGATTGATTGAATAAAGATGATAGTTCATGAGATGATGTGGATTGGATTGATGTGATTTGTTTGATTGATAGATTGGCTTGATTTGATGATTTGATTCGATGGATTTGATGATGTGATGAATTTGATGATTGGGATTGATTTGATTGGAAGAATGTGATTTTGGTGATTTGATGTGGAATGGTTTTATTACTTGGATTTCGTTGGATTTTTATTTTTTTTGGAGTTTTTGAAATGTTTTGATTTTGTGGTTTTTTGAAATGTTTTGATTTTTTGGGTTTTTTGAAATGTTTTGATTTTTTTGTATTTTGAAATGTTTTGATTTTTTTGTATTTTGAAATGTCTTAATTTTTTTGTGTTTTGAATGTCAATGGATTTACAATTTGAGTAGCCTATATGCTAGATAACAATGACAAGGGTAACCAAGTCTAGGTGCAAGGGAATGGATAGACGATCGTGGATGGATGAAAGGATCACGATAAATGGATAGGATAAAAGGAAAGGCTATGGAATGAAATGGATATAGGTGTAAAAGAGCAACGATGTGATCTCCAAGGACCATGTCACATAGGAATAACATGCCCCATTCTAGGTAGTAGACTTAGGATTTATAAGGACAATGCTTAAGGCAATGGGATGATAGGATGGATTGGATAAGATGGATAAATGGGTAATGAGTAGAGGATAATGATAGGATTGGATAGGATAATGTCAAGATAAGGTATGTCAAGAGATATCCAAAACATGTTTCAACATTTTGCCCTCGTGTCTTTATCAAGATCAAAAGAAGGAAAGGAGGATGGATGGATTTGATATGATAGGAATGTGTATGGATAAGGATGGTAAGATAGGATATGAAAATGATATGTAGGATGAGACAAGGTACCCCCAAGTGTAAGTGGGATATAAGATCAACCTACACATGATGTCTGTTTGCCAGGTTTTCATCATGGTACTTATCCAAGGCACATGTTTGTCAGGTTTTCACCGTTGGACGAAGGGATTTATCTTTACTTTTTTATTTTGACTTTTTGATTTTTTTTTACTTTGTTGACTTTTTGGATGGAAGAAGATGGATATGGATGAGAGGGACTCAATTGTCTAGTGCCATAAAAGGTGATAGTCCCGTTGGAAAGGAATGTTATCACATGGACCATGTCAAATGTGCTCATCGATGTTGGTAGGGAGATGGCATGAAAGTGAGATGGATAAGGTAGATAGTGGATGATGATGTGGATTATGGAGGGATTCAAAGTGGATTATGATGTGGATTATGGAGGGATAAAAGTGGATTATGATGTGGATTATAATGGACTTATGTAAAAGCATGAACCATAGGAAGGTGATGGGGTAAATATGTAGAATAATGAGTGAATGATGGAGTGATGGAGGTATGGAAAGGAATCGTGACCAATGGCTGCACACACCATGTTAAAAATGGAAGCTTTTGATTGTATGGTAGTGTATGAAGCAATGGTAATGTTTGCTTAGGAGATGGATGATTTAGGACTTTTGGAACCCACATGGACTTAGTATTTTTGTGATTTTTACTTTGCATGTGGGATGTTTGGGATTTTTGAGAGGTGGATGCCTCATTTGACTTAATTTCTTTTTTCTTGGGTACCCATACCATTTTAGTTTTGGACTTTTGTTTTGGAGGTATGGGCTTGGATGGATTTTTGAATGTACCTTGCTTTGAATTTTTGGATTGATTTCCTAAGGTATTAGGACCTTTAGGATTTTTTACTTTATGAAAGGAGGCATCCAAATGTTTATTTTTGAATCCCATGTGGCAGGTGGAAAGGGTGGAAGTTTTATGTTTACACAATGTGTGCATTTGTTGGTCATGATTAGGATATTTAGGGTATTTATGAATGATTGGGTAAGGGGGTGTTGGTAACAATGGTGGCAAAGCAGATGGAGGGATATTAGGAGTTGGAAGGAGTGGAGGTAAAGTGGATGGTGGAAGGTGAATGGTTACATGCTTTGGATATTTGTAGGATGATGGGGGTGGAATGGCAACGTATGTTTTAGGAATATGATGGGGTTTATGATGGAAGGAAGTGAATTTAGGAAGTGTAGAGGAAGTACCAACATCATTAGATTGTTGATCTTGGAGTGTGTATCCAAGGCCAAATGAGTGAGGAGGGACCTTGACATGGATTGGCTCCAAACTACCTTGTTCGTGTAGGCCTAAACCTTTGCCTTGGTAGTTCATGTTTTGGAGCATGCAATTGACTATAGGACTAGGTGTAGTTTGGACACTAGACTTGAGTTGATGATTGGATGGAGAAGGTAAAGTGGATAATGGTTGTTGGTGTTTTAAGGAGGAACACTCATGAATGAATGTGGATAGGCTAGTAGGATATGGTGGATTTGAAATGGGATCAATGGTGGATCTGGAAGGATGATTAGGATCTTGATCATGTTCTTTTAGATCCAAGTTATTTGTTTGATCTTCTATGTTGACTTTGGAGGCACATGTCTCATCATGACAAGTGGACATTGTGGGATCATGGCTAGGTGGAGAGGTCTCTTTGCTTTGAATGAAGGCCATGAAATGGGGTGAATGCTCAAATAAGTCAACAAGACTTCCATTAGATGGAGCATGTAGGTCTTGGGTGTCTTGTTCATGGATAGTTGTGGGATTATGACTAGGATCAAGTGACTCATGGATAGGTTCTTCATAGGTATCATCTTGATCATAAAGAAGGTACATGTTATGGATAGGGTGAATGGAAGTGATTTGATCTTGATTAGGACTAGGGCTTAATGTTTTCACATGATTAGGATAAAACTCTTGACATACCTCTTGACTTGCTTGAATGGAAGTGGAAGGCTCTTTAATAAGCTTGATAGCTCGTAGATCACATGATGGGGTTAGAAGACTAGATGAATTGTTTAGGGGATCAAGAATAGGTGTTTGATGACATGGCAATGTTTTATTCCTTGCTAGTAGCCAATGGATAACATCATTTGTAAGGGTATGGGTGATGGGCAATATAGTGGATGGGTGATATTAGTGGAAGTTGAAGGCTTAGGATTGGGATTTGTTGGATGGATAATGGGATTAGGATTTGGGCTATATGGAAAAATAATGGAATTAGAGGGATTGGTTTTATCCAAGACAATCTTACCACAATCTTCTAAGTTCTTGACCAATCTTTGAAATCGGACACAAGTGGATATGGTATGGCCCCTATACCTATGGTATGCATAATAATGGTTTTCATTATACCCTCTAGGTTTAATCATAAATAAAGAATATGCTTTGAACAGGTACAGCTCAATCAAATTTGCTTGGACCAATTTCTCTAAAAGTATCTCCATGGAATCTTTTAATGAAGGATTAGTAGAACATGGGGATGAAGGTGATGAAGGAAATGAATGGCTTGATAAAGGTGTTGGGATGGGACTAGTTGGGTCATGTGTTGGCATATGATTGGATGGTGAAGGTGACTCAAAGGAGGCACTTGCTAGGTTGGTTTCTCCCTTGTGAAAGGATTTGAGGTCTTGCATATGATGACTTGGAATTTCTTGATTTATGTACATAGGGCCATTTGGACTTGCTTGTTGTTCTTGTAAGGACATTTGATTGCCATGTGGATAGGTTTGGTGATGAGGTGGGATAATAGGATTTGTAGGTGAAAGGTTTGGTGAGGTGGATTGTTGTGAAGTTTGGTTGATGTTGGAAGTTTGTTGAGAAAGCGATTGGGATATGATAGCAATGGAGTTAGGATCATTGGATGGTAGGCTTATGGAAGTACTTGCGTTTGGGGTGTTGCTAGGAATAGTGAGGGTGATTTGTGGTATGGATGTGGAATTGTTATGGAAAGATGTTGGATAAGGTGATGTGGAATGAATGTGATAATTGGGTGGATTAGTTTGATATTGACCTAGGACTTGATGTTGTGGGAATTGTTGATGTTGTGGTGACATAGGGTCTTCTTCTTTTGTATATAGTCAGCTAAGTTGACGAAGTTGATTAAGCATTCGTTTGGTGCCATAAGGATCATTCTCATAGGTTTTGTTTTGAAATGCCCTGTCCATGTTTACAAGTGATAGGTGTGGAGAATTGATTGGATGAAGATTTGATGATGTGTATTGGCCAGAAATGATTAGGGGTTTTACTTGGATGATGAGGACTATGGTGATGATGATTAGGATGATTAGGATGATGTTGATTTGTTGGGATGATGACTTGGATATGATTAGGGTTTGATATGGAATGATTAGGGATGATTAGGATGATGATTAGGATGATTAGGAGTTGATTAGGAGGTGGTTTGGAATGATTAGGGTTTGAATTATGGTGACTTGGATATGATTAGGAATGAAGTGGCTAAGAATGGGTGATTAGGATGAATGTGATTGGATGTGAATGTGTTGACAGGAATGGGTTGAATGACTTGTCTTGATGTGCTTGGTGTTTAGCTTGATTTGGTAATGTTTAATCAAATGATCACACATGTACAATCATGAATCACTCATGCAAGACACATAAGCAATGTTGGATTTTGAAAATGAAATGTAATGATGATTAAACAAGTGCACATGGAAGACACATCAATAAGCCCTAATGTCTAGTTTGAAATAGGGTATGGCCAATTAGGTTTCAGGCTATGTTTACACGAGGTTGACTAGGAATTGAAAGCAAAATCCTTCCACACAGCTAGGAGAAAGGGGTAACCCACACTTCACCTTCACTTCCCAAAGGTATAAAGTTCTTTGGGGCTTAGCCAAGAGTGACAAGATTCCAACTCCCAATGAGGGTGTCTTTCGATTCAGCCTCAAATGAGATCATCCCTAGGGGTGATGAAATCCCCTAGTAGGCCTCCTAGAAAAGGGTAAACAAAAGCAAATCAAGTGAGGTGTTTTTGATCTCCAAGATAACCTTGCAGTGCGAGGAGAGAGCATACACACACACACTTGACTCACACTCACACTTGTAAATTAACCCTTAGAAATCAAAATGTGAGGAAGACACTTCAAGCACTTGTTCTTTTTAAATCCAAATGTGATAGAAGACATTGGTTTGTTTTAAGCCCAATTTTTTTTGATGTGATTGCTAAAGCAATATTCGTTTTAAGCCCAAATTGAAATGTGTGATGCAAACAAGATTGATTGATCAAATGAAAGAGATGAATGATAAAATGGATACACCTGATTGTTTTTCTATCCCAAGCTACTATAGATGTTGATCCTAATGTTGTTCCAGCCCCATAAGGTCACCTATAAGCCACAAAATTGAGAAAGAAACAAGTAGACTAGCCAAGAAGACCGTTATGCAAAAATTAAGAATCTGATAAAATCTGATGAAAAATGAACTAATATAGAAAAATGGATTGCATCAACAGATTCTAGATGAAATTCTATACAATTTTTTAAAAAACTCACCGAAATTCGATCAAAATTGCAAAAGATATGAGCATTTGAAGTTTTAAAAGAGCTTTGAATTTGACTGTGAAAAAAGGCATAAAAAATGTACAGTCACCTAATCTAGTCTTCACCACTATGTAGTACTTGAAATCCTCTTTTCGATGAGTCCTTGTTTGCCTGATTTCACCTTAGTATGACCAAGTTATGAGTGAGAGAAAAAAATGCCTCCTTTGGTATGTAGGAAGCACTAGGAGACCTTGATTGTTTGATTTGACCACTAGCGGCTAGCGCTTAGCTAGTCACATGCACAGTTTACTGTAGCTGTGAAGTTTGGCAGTTTAAGATCTGTGGGGCCCCTGGTCACCCATGTGACTAGGGCCCGAGGAAAAGCAAAAAAATAAAAAAAAAGAAAGGAAGTGAAAGCCCCATGGGCTAAAGTGGCCAGGGGCTAAAGTTAAGGCTAAAGCTCTCCACAATGGCTAAGCCTATAACTCGTCACTGACGGCTAGGGTTTTAAATTAAATGCTAGGGCTTAAGACTACCTCGAGACTACAACCAAGGCTTTACTACAGTGACGGGTGAATCTTGCAAGGATCTATTTAAGTGACACCCCAAAGCATAGGCAGAGCTTGAAGGTTGTTGGTCGCGTCCAATGGCGATGAATGATTATGAGGGGCTGCGAGCATGGTGGAAAGTTTATCAACTGGGGTTTTGATCAACAAAGAGGTCATTGTTAGGAGGTCGACAGAAGCTGTGAAATAGATGCCAGCGGAGGTGGAAGAAATGGTGAAGGCGGAGTAGATTGGGCAGAACTTAGGGTTCAAGTGGGGAGAGACAGTGAAGGAATATGCAGAGGGGATAGTGCTGGGGGTAAGCTGAGTAGCGGTAGCAAAGATCACGAGGAAGAAAAGTGGCAACAAAAATTAGGAAGTGTTGACAGAATTCTAAGGCCGGGGTGCAGAGCTTGGTCACCACCAAAGGGGGCGACTAGGTGATCTATCTGCGGTGACTAAATGGTTAGTCAGAGGGTCTGTGCATAGAGGGAGGTTAAGTCTCAGATGGGGGACAGAGAGTCTCTTAAAATAATATTTGACACTAGGGTTTGAAAAAAACAATTCGACAGTGAACGAAGGGCCTTAGAAATAATATGCAGTCGATTCTTTCCTAATCCATCGACCCTGCAACATAGCAAACCTCAAATATACAACTTGCATACACAACAAGCCACTTGTGAAGTACATATTAGTATGGCCATCCATACCGTACGGATCCGTATAGTACAGATAGGCAAACTAAAAAAAATTCAAATTTTTTTCAAAAAATTTTAGTCACCAAAACCTATTGAGTTTACAGTCAAAAAACTCAGAAACAACATCTTGATCACAATGGTGTAGTTAGTTTTCACCCAAGATTCAACCTACAATAGCTCACCCCCAAAACTTGCAAATTTTGACAAACTAGGGTTAAAGAAAAAAGCAAAATTTTGACAACAAAACCTACAAAAACTAACGATTAGATGTCCCACCAGGCGTGCCAAATGAAATCATGAAAAAATGACATGAAGATAAATGATAACAAATGCAAACCTCATATCGACTCACAATCCATTGATAGGGTTTAGAATGCTGCACCTGAAAGCACTCTAGCTTTACCCAAAGAGATGAATGTTGATTGCTTGATTCTGCAACATAACGATAGGATAGGGACTGGTAGATGAAAGATTGGATGAATACAAGATAGTTGGATGAGAGATTGAGAAGAAATTTTGGAAGAGTAAGGATGTTAGAAGAAGATTCGATGCAAATGGCTCAAGAGAGGCCGCCTTTATAGAAAAAGGCAAATTCGAATGGTTGGATAGGATTGAGAGTTATGTTGGAGGATATGGATGGTCAAGATCAATTAGGGTTAGATTAGGGTTTCCCACTCAAAGAGGGATTGTAGTCACATGACAAGTGTGCGATGGAGAATAAAAGGAATCTAATTCAAAATATTTGAATTAGATTGACATGTGAAGGCATATTAAGTGGAAGATGGAGACATGCGACATGTGTTGCAATGTGATGAGAGGTGAGGGAATAATTCAAATTTTTAATTTGAATTATGTGAGACATGTGAAGGGGTATTATTAACTAAACAAACGGGATTTATTTAGTTAATTGGAATGTAATCAAGTGGTATTAATTAAATAAAGTGGGTTTATTTAATTAATCAGGAAGATGATTAAGTTGGACAAATGGGATGGGATTAAGATGGGATAAACTAGGACCTAGGGATAAATGGGGTTAAGTGGGATGAGGTTGGATGACCTAGGGCCTAGGGGACATATACGAGTTCAGAGTCCAAGGAAACAACCATGTACATGATTTTTTTATTCTTAGAAAATCCAAGGTTAATTTCTTGAGTTTCTTCAATTAGAATTGTAGACCTTTCTTTCCACTTTGAAGTTGGGGGCTAGGTTGAGTTTCTCATCTATTGATGCCTCAAAGAGGTTTTCATTAATAGACATGTATATCATTTTTTCTTTCCCTTTCTACATCTGATAGTACCTAAGAGCGATTTTCACTAAGGGACTTTGATTTTCTAATTTTTTTTTTGAGTTTTTTGGATTAAGCAACTTAGCCTACTCCCCAAATTAAGATAAAGTATAATGGTTGGTTTCAAATCCCTTTTTATCATCTTTTTCTAGAATATTATCATGCAACCCTAGGAATTTAATGATAGATTCACCATTCTAAAACATGTCTAGAGACATGAGATCTTGTTAGTCCCAATATATGATTTCATAGTATGTAAGGAGAAGTTCAATAGTACAAATGGAGTTTTCATGAAATTGGTCATTGATGATGTGACCATTGAAAGAGGCAATGATGGTCTATTCCTTGGTGCTTTTAATATCATCAAAGATATATTCCATGATTGGAGAAGTATTAGAAGGTTCATTGGAGGTTTCCCCAAGGGGTATGCATCCTAGGCCTTTATTTCTCATATGTCACCTTATAAAGATTGGCTCAATAATGCCTTTCTCATGGAGACCAAGGCCTTTATCAAATTAATTCATGTTCTTGCACATGCAAAGTGGCATTGGATAGTTTTTTTGGAGGAATTGAGGTGAAAATTCTTCATCTTTGTATAGATAGGAGTTGATAGAACAATTAATGTCTTCATAAGATAGTATCCAACCATGCACAAAGGGAAAGAGCTCATATTACATGATAGTGGATTATTTTTTCTACGATTTAGGTGACATCTACCTTGCAAATCCTATGTCATTTTACATGGTTTCAACATCCTTAGAAACTATCTCCAGGCACTTGGGGTGTTATTCAAAACTAATTTGCAATATTTAATCTCACCTGGTGTTTGTAATACATTCATAAGGAAGGAGGGGTCCATCGGTAGTGGTAAAGATGACTTATAGAGACAAAATTAATTAATTAAGGTTCCACTTCCAAGTGGAGTACTTGTGAAAGAGGGGATGACTCTTTAGTATTAAACTTGTGTCTTTTGGCATTCCCTAAGTTGTTCACTTAGGAGAGTGAGGACAAAAACCTTTTGATATCTTATGATGTGTCTTTTTGAATTCCCCAAGTTGGGCACTTGGAGAGAGAGGAAAAAGAAATTTAGGATGAATTTGCAATGACTTTCACATTCTAGGAGGCAATCCAAAGGATTGGGGCATTGGAAATGGGAAGAGGCATTTTGGAATTCTCTTGTGTTTCAATAAATCTATAAATTACTTCCTTGGATAGTGGTAAAAGGCGAGGAAGGGAGAGGAATGGAATAAATAGGTTGAGAGGTTGCATGAATGGGATAGAGATTTGGATGTGTTGAGACTATTCATAGGTAAATAGTTGTTATCAGATTGGAGAGAAAGAGGAGAATAGAATTATTATTGTATTGTAATATGGTTTTTTAAAGTCAATACATTCTTTGCCTCTCTTCTTAGTGGAGTTTTTTCCTGCAAGGGCTTCACCACGTAAATCATGCACGTTATGTGGTGTAATAATGGTTTTTGTTGATTTTCCTATTTGGTAATTTAAATTTATATTAAATCTCTTCATAGTAATTCTAGGATTAAGAACACTTAATTTCATATTTGCATACAAATTTTAGATTTCCATATTGTAGTATTCTAGGCCTGATATCTCACCAATTGGTATCATAACTTGATAAAAAACTTTGATGTTAAACCATTGGATGAGAGATTGAAATTTCCTAGCATGTGGTGTTAGATCCAATTAGTCCTATAAGAAGGGCTTTTTTACCTTTCTTTGAACTTTAGAGGCTTGTGGGTTGCAATGGATTTTTTATGTGTTAATATTATTTTGTAGATCTATGAGATTGGAAACCATGGCATCTAACTCCTAGATGGATATTATCAATTTGATCTATATTGGGCACTAGAAGATCATGGTTGTGGATCTTTATACTTATCAAGTTGGTCATGTGTTTGCTTCTTGCATGGTGGTCAACAAGGGTTCCTACTTAGCAATATTGTACTCTCCTCTTGTATGGTGGTTGTGTTCCATTACCTTGTGGTCATTTGAATTGAAAGGGTATTCATGTTAGGTGGTTTCTTTTGGCCCCCTAGTCACATGGGAAAACATCTAACTTTTGAATTATCATATGGAACTTGCTTATGTTTGGTTTGTGGTTTTAGCCCCTAGTTACATGAAAGCATTGGATGATTACCCACTAGTCACATATGGGTTATGGAGTTGGTCTATTTTATGGCCCAAAGGCTCTTGGACAACCTTGTTCCTCTATCTACATTTAGGTTGTGGAGTTGGTCTTTTTGTGACCTGGAATCTCTTAGACAACTTGGTTTCTCCTTTTTAATATTCATGTTATTTTGGATCTATATGTTTTGTAGTTTTCATAATTTGAAAGGTTGTGGATTTTAGATATATGATATTCCATTGTTTTAGATGATATATTTGTTGTTCATAATTGTGAATGTCTAGATGTTTAAGTAGATTCAAATTTTCGTAAATGGTTTTGTAGGTTTTACATGTTAATCAAAATCTATGATTTTTTAGATCTGTGAAAAGATTGTGTTTAGGGTATTCTAGATGGAAACAATTGTAGATTTACATGGTTGCTAGTTGGATTCCTAAAACTATGCTTACTCTAGTGTGGATTTGTTTGGAAAATCAAGTTTGACATTGATTTGGTGTTTGAGTCTTAGAAATTTGCATGTTATGTCTAGTTGCCTCTATTCTACATGTTATTGATGCAGTGTTGAAGCTATTTATTTAGTTATTTGAGATTGGATCAATGGTTGTGCTTTTCTTCTTTTGAGATTTTGTATGTGTGTAGATCTTGTGAATTATCTAATGCAAATTCTATTTGGTTGGCCTTTCTTGGTCACCTTGTTGCATTGGTATGTCTATTGCAGTGAGATAGAGAGATGATTATTTGGATTATTTGATATAGTTGTACATTGGGACGTGTATCAATTGGCTATGGTGCATGAGAGGCTCTGTTCACTTTTAGTGGATCTTTGGTAGTGATGTTGGTCATGATGAAATGCATAGCTTAGTATCAATTTTAATGCAAAATTTGTGTAGTTCCATATTTAGTTCTATCTTCTTGCTTCAAGATCTTGGTTCTTCATTCAAACCTATTAGTGTTTTGATGTGTATTTCAACTACAAGAGATCCATGCATGATCTTTGATTAGGAGATTTTTCTCACAATGCCATGTCTATCTTGGTATAACTTTTAATGGGAGCTTTGGAAGTGATGTGGATCTATTGGTCTAGATGGATTTTCTCTACAATGGTTGCTAGTATCATGAGGGTCTCTTGGGTTCTTCCTCTTGGTTGTAGTGATGGTTCATTGACATCTTTGGTTCTATTGATAGAGGATGCTTATCTTCATATGTTTGGAGATATTAACATCTTGTTTTCATGGAGGATCCTTGGAGTCTTTGGTAAAGATGTTGTTTATGATCTCTCTTTGAGGTATTGTATTTGTCTTTGGTTTTGAGTATTGATCATTGTCTTGGAGCTTCATAATTTTTTCAGGTTGCATTTGAAGTTGGCATGGATTGATGGTTGGATTCTCATGGATAATAAAGAGACTTGGGCAAGGGTAGATATCTCTTATACTTAAATATATATGTTGGAATGGTTACTTGTTATGAGGTTTTCAACAAAATGACTAAGGATCCTACACCTAGATATAGTTGTGAGTTCATTATGGACCTAATAATAAGGTTTCCCTTTATTGAAATATTTTATTGCTTGGTGTTATATACATAGAACAATATTGTAATCCACTCAGTCCACTTAGTAGGTAAATGATCTTAGAGGTGTTTCCCACTTGATTATTAGATGCATTATCTATATGTATCTTATCTTCTCGTGTGCATTAGTCTTGAGCATTCTGAGTTCTAAGGGCTTGCTGAGAAGTAGATGCATGGTTTTAAGGATTTCTTTTGTTCTCCCAGTGTTTTGTTCTTGATCTTGGAGATAGTTCTAAGGATTTGTTAGGAGAGCTATAGGAGATGGTTTACGGCTTTGGGCATATTCCCTTCTATTGTGGGAATGATTGGCCTATTGATCTACCTTGAGAGATTTATATCTATTGCTTCCTTGTTTTCACTTTGAGTTGAATGGTTATATGTTGATATCATTTTAGTTTGGGAGTGTTGGAGGAGATCTTAGCTTACAAATCTTGTCTCATGTTAGTGTTGGTACAAGGACATGGTTTGATTTAATATTTTTCTCCTTGCTAGTATATTAGCTTCTTCTTGGAGGTTCTTATGTCTATGGAGTTGAGGTTTATATGGAGTCAAGTGTTGTTGTTTTTACTTTATTATTTTTTGGCAATACTTTGGTAGCTCCTTGATATCTTTTTTCATTGATGTGGAGGACTTGTGAGACATTTTTTGAGATTGGTAATGAGAGTGTTTTACAATGATGTATTTTGCATATCATTCTAAGTTTCCTTGATTCTATGTGATATAGGATTTAGCCACATCCTCTATGTGAGTGCTATAGGTAGACATTTTAATGCCTTGATCTATTTTTTAGATTTGACATTACCAATGTAGTGGGATTTCTAGAATGTATGTGTTTTGAGGGAGGAGGCTCTCTTGGACTGGGTACACTTTACTATAGTGAATATTCCTTATAGGTTTTTTGTCACATGTCTATGTGTGTTGTTACCTTGGAGATTTCTTTTTGCAGGATGGTGGATAGAAAAAGACTTGATTGCAAATTTTGGGTTGATATGTTGATGGCATGGAGTTATACCTATTGAGATTTTGGTTTTTCCATGTAAATCATGTGTTATGTGATGCATTAATGTTGTTTTCTAATTTTTCTATTTGTTTATTTAAATCCATTAAATCTCTTCATGGTAATTCCAAGATTAAGAATGCTTAATTTTAGATTTTAATATTCTAGTAGTCTAAGCCTTGTATATCACCAATTAGTATCATATATTGATAATGAAACATTGATATTAACTGATTGGATTAGAGATTGAAGTTTCCCAACAATTTCTTTGTTTGAGAGAATAGGCGTCCATGAGAGCATAGAGATAGAGGTAGTTTTCCAACATGGAAGGCATTGTTCAATTCATATTCTCCATGTCCAATGCTAACAATCTTAACCTTAGAGAATTTGGAAGGTTGGGAGAAAGAAGTGGATGCAAGGTTATTTGGATAAATGTAGGAGGTCAATTCTTTGGCTTTATCATGATTAGTGATGTTGGTACTTGGATAGTGATGGGCTTTGTGGTAAGGGTCTTCAAACATTTTACAATATTTGAAGGGATCTGGGTCAATGAGGATAGTAAAATCCATGCCATTGTGGAGGAATTTAAGGGATTAATGGTATGTCAATGGAAAAACCTACATGGCATGGATCCATGGGTAGCCAAAGAGAAGGTTATAGGGGCGGTCAAGATCAATCGCGTCACACACTATTCTTTAAATGATAGGGCCCACTTGGATAGGTAGGAAAATAGTTTCTTTTGATTCTCTCTTAGCATTGTCATAAGATTTTATTGTAATAACATGTGGTTCTAAGTCTACGGTAGAATAATCCAATTGTTTAACCAAGTAGATAGTGTAAAAATTGATGCTAGATCTGTTATCGAAGAGAAATCATTTCACCTTATGTTTAGCAATGATGACCTTAATATGGAGAGAGAAGTTAAGGGATGGATCAAGGGGTGGCATATCATTGTGACTAGAGGAAAGTTGATATGAAGAGGATAATTAACTAACAAGGGATTGGAATTGGTCAAGGTCAATATTTTTTGGAACCCTTGACTCCTATAAGGTATGCTTCAATATCTCATGGTGAATAGTGGATGTGTTGAGGAGTTCCAAGATGGAGATCTATTAGAAATTAATTAGTGCATGACATAGAATAATGTAATACATAATAAATTAACATGTTAATGTTAATTTATTCGATGTTAGTTTTTAGTTAGTTATTAGTTATGTGTTAGCTAGTAGTTAGTGGTTTGGGTAGTTATTAAGTTGAATAGTTTTATAAATCCATAGAATGTAATCATGAGTGTTTAAGATGAATGACTAATTATGTGTTGGAGCCTCTGGCTCTTCATTGTGTCACATTTTTAATATGGTATCAAAGCAAGTGTCTTAGACCTCTTTGTTTTCTTTTCATTCACTTGTCTTTCCTTCTCCAAAGTGGTTCATACAATGGCCAAGTAGTGCAAATCACTTTCAACATCCATTGTTGTCTGTCCACCATTCTCGCATATTGTCAACAAAGGTACAACGCAGACTACATGAAAATATATGAAATTCATCATCCATCTACATTTGGTTTCTCTCTTCTTTCCATCTTGTTCACTCTTTTATTTTTTCACTCCATTTTGTTCATTTTCATATTAGAGAAATTTATTTTTAAAAGTTATACATTCAAAGTTGTAGAAATCTAAGGTGTTGTAGAAAAGTGCAAGCAGTTAAGGTGGTTTGAGGTGGTTGAGAAATTTTTTTGTTTAATCTTTTTACTATAAAGTTTTATTTGTTTCATGATTTGTATGGATTTATTATGCTACTATTAGATGGATAGTCAGGCCATGCAAAGGAAGAATCATGTTATCATTAAGTGCCTTTCTATTGTTTGTGCATTGTTTTGATTTTAAAATGTCAGTTTGACATAGTCTCACTAAAACTACAATATATTTCTCATTTTATAACAAAATTTAAAAATTTAAAATGTTATGGAAAGTCTATGAAGAGAAGACCAAACCAAAAAATAGTTTGAGAATATTATTAATATTTAGTGAGAAGATTGATGTGGAAGAAAGGGAGAGATTAATAGTTTTTGAATTATTTGTAACATTGTAATTGGATGTATTATCAAAAGAAACTGACAACCAAAGAAAATTTCATTGGATGCATTGTAAGGGGGACAAATATGAAATAGGTAAACCTCAACACTATATAAAAAGATGGAGGTGATAATTGACAAAAGCCAACCATCATTACAGTGCCAAAATAAAAGTTACTACATCAACACTAAAGGGGTGTGTTAGGAATGTATTAGTGCATGACATAGAATAATGTAATAAATAATAAATTAACATGTTAATGTTAATGTTGCAAGTTTGTGTAATCAGTGTTGTCATTGATGTCAACAAGCTTGTATTGTCATTGGTTTCAATTGTGTCATTTTTGTGAGTTGATTATGGTGCAAGAGTATGAGTAGTTAGTGTTGAGTGGATATTGTCTTTGAGATGAGGTTTTTGCAATGGTATGAGCTATTTGGTTGAGTGGATTTGCTGAAGATGATTTGGTTTCTTTGAAGAGGTGCTAAAGATGTTGAGAATATGTTTTTGTTGGTTGGTTTCTAAGTGCTTTTGAGAAAATTTGATTAATAAAGGAAACAGTGTGTGGAAGTGGCATTTTGGTTTACAAAGTAGTGTTATGATTTTTCTCTGCATTTCCTCTATGTTGAAGATCTGTCTTTTCAGTTTGGATATGTTGTTTAGAGATATCAAGAGTTGTTATATTCCAAATTTGGTGCTCTGGTTCGTTGTGCAGAGAAAGTTGTGTTTACTAGTGTGTGGACTGTTGGGTCTCAAAAATGTAGGTTGTGGATTCTAAGGGGATGCCAAGCCCTATGGTCAAATTCTCAACGTTTTTGATCCAATGACTGGAGTTTGACCTTAACGGTCAACTTCTCCTTGCGCTTTAGGTCCTACTAAAACCTAGGCAGGTGAACCTTTAATTATCAAAGCAGGTTGTATGATTAAATTAATGTTGGTTTGCTACTAGTTTATCCAATTACAATGGCATACTTGTAAATCAGATGAGATATTGTAAACTATTTCTAAAGAAAGCAAATGATTTAATCTAAATTCTAATAGAAACAAATAACAACTAACATGAAATGAATCTAAACTATAGCGATAAAATAGAGTAAAGATTTTCAACATAAAATGAATCAATAGTTAGACTGGTACTTTGTCCATTTGGCCAATGGAGTAAGGATGTCAGAAACAAATAACTTGTATCAGGTAATAACTCGATCTTATTGGCACATATAATTGTTTGCAACTTGTACAAACGTGCAAGGAAGAAATTATTAATTCATTCTTAATAATCCAAAGGACATAATTGTATTAAATGCAAAATATTAAAAGGATTTTAATCTTTCTGGAAAGAACCAATTGAACTTTGCAAAATTATAAATCAGATCAACTTTGGAGACAAATTAATAACCCTAATCAATTAATCATACTTAGTAATCCATTCAACATTCTAAGATTACTATAATTGATGAGAAAGGATTTAATTCTCCTTGAGAAACCAATCAAATCAACTATACTAAATTAGCAAATGTAACCAGACAATTTGAACATATCCTTAACACATTCAAATTAAATAATCAGAAAATGAATGACATGGAGATAATTAAATTGATTGAATTAAAAACAACAAGCAGATGATACTGTCACAATGTATTTCGAATTCAAATCCTCAACTACTGCCTCAAAATGTATCATGCACCATAGCCTTTCTCAGAACAAAATTGCATAGAAGGATCAAATTTGCATCAGATTGAATAAAATCTAACCTAATCTAATCCTAAAATGTTTCAATTGTCTTTGTGTAAAAAAACCCTATTTCTAATCTAATTCTAACTTCTTTATTCTGGGTCCTGGGATCTCTATTTAAAGAGATGCAACAAGCCTCAGACCCGTTACATTCATTTTGTGGTTTAAATAACTGATATAAGAGATATATGGTTTCACTTGATAAGAAAATAATTAATCATCCAAGAAAGTATTTAATCTTCACAACTGCATTCTTTCATCTCCGGCTGAAACATTTTATCTTCCGTTAATTCGATCCTCTTCTTGAAATCACTTTATTATATTAATCATAATCCTACAAAAACAAATCAAATCATTTATTAGATAAATCATTTAATTAAATATTCTTACCTTGTGAATGGATCAACCTTTTGATGAATGCTTGAGGTTTCCTTCATTAGTCACAATTTTCCCATTAATATGTATTTAGGGTTTAATTTGCGGGAGATAATTAAATTTATCATTTGGTGTCACTTTATAAAACACAAATGTTTAATTTTAATACCCCTTTTAGGGTTTTCCATAATTATTACATCTTATTCCATGGAAAATTTAAAATATTTGATTAGTAGGGTTTGATAAATTAAACATTTTAATTTGGCTTTTTGATCTTTAGATAATGATTTGCTCCATTATACTTCCTAGAGTATATTTCACTTTGGGTAAAAATACTCTCAATAATTTTCACCTTGTAACCCCTTAAGTGAAAAATACTTAGGTTTCCTGCCAAGATATTTTTAATATTTATCCCGATAATATTATCCCTTTTACATTATCAAAATAATTCCTTCCCTCTTTATATATTTTCACCTTTTATATTTATTCATCAAAATAATAAATTTTTGGAGTGAAAATGTCCGCTACTCATCATGTGCATTTGCATATAAAATGTACATTAGGTAAAATAATTACCTATCTAATCAATTCCTCTAGAAAACATTTTATTCCCAAGAGAAAATTTTCTCAAAAATCCTCTCCCCTAGTGAAAATCTTTTATATCTTCCCAAAATATTTTCCCAATAAAATAATTATCCATTGGAAAATTATTTTGCCCTTTGTAATATTTTTAGAAAATATTTCTCATTTGGTATAGTTGCCAACTATAAAGTATAGTCAAATAATTTCACCTTTGTGGTTTCATTTACCCGTGAAGTAATAACTACTCACCCTGATAATCCATGGCTCATTTAATTTCTCTAGTAAAAGGTTTCACTTATTGGGAAACTATTTTAGGGTTTGCCAATAATATGTTTCATCCTTCATTTAATTATCTCCAATATTAATCCCTCTTACCTTATTATTTCTCTTTAGTAGAAATATTCACCTGTGTACCCTTTATATTTAATTGATTAATTATATCCAGGAGATAAAATAATTAAGGAGTTTAATTCTTTTGGCACTTCTATGAAAATGAAATATTTCACTAAACTTTAATCAACATTCCATCTCACGTAAAAAATGATTAATATTCTGTGAAAAATATTTCATATGGTGGTTTGAATTTTTAGGTTAAATATTTATCCATTGGTTTGTTCTCTCTGAAATATTTGACCTCTGACATTAAATAATATTTCACTCATTTTCCATCTTAAACTATGGCATGAGACAATTCTCAGCAAGGAATACGCTTATAGGGATAGCCAATGAACTCCACTAGAACTTACAGAGGTTTAAGGAACAATGATCGAGTTTAACAAACTTTTAAACAACAACCAATCATAAATGAGAAATAAAAAGGCAATTGGGGTATGCTAACAGGAACAACCAACATAGTGTTTACGACATGAGACAATACATTGGTAGGAACAACCAACAAATTTACAATATTTACTAGCGTAAATTATTTCTACAATGTGAGACAATCATTTTCAGCCATTTTGGCACCGAAGCTCATTCTAGCATGAATGTTCTACAGCATTAGACAATTTTCCAAGCACTAGGACACTCATATAAAACACAACAAATTTAACATTGAAGATCATTAGATAGAAGAGCAAAAACCTGAGGTTCAAGAAATACGTTGATAGAAACAACCGCTTATTTATACTAACTTTTGCCCTCACAGGAGATTCGAGAAATACGCTAATATAAACAACTGATGAGTTTAGAAAAACTTTAGCAAAAGCAGTCAAATAGCGAGTGGGGGTGTACCAAGTATAGGAAAATGCTTGAGAAGAACAAGCTTTATACGAATCATCACCCAGAGTCAGATGCCTAATTGTCTTTTTGTTATTATGCACCCATGAAATATATGAAATAGAATATGAAGACTTGCAAAAGACAACTGATTTTCAATGTTTCATAGAACCTCCCTTAAGAATCCATCAGAAAGATAAGTAAGAATGAAACAAATGAGCCATTAACAAGGTATATCAGAAAAATAACCGAATGCAAGAATAACTAGATATGTATTGTTGAACAGGCTTTAGAAAAAAATCGAATACTGAAATTTATGTTTGAGAAATGGAGGAACTTTTTGTTGTTTGACCTCTGTACACCTGCAAAATGAAAACCTCAACACAAAATCTAGCACAGACAAATGATTAGTAGGAGCAATGTTCACGTATGATGGGTAAGTAAGGTCACAAAGTGATTTTGCATGGAAATGAGCAGGCTCCAAAATGTAACTCTTCAAAGTAAAACCCTCGTGTCGATGTGCAAAGATGGATTTCTGGGTGTTAAAATTGATTTTGCATACAAAAAGCCTAAAATATTTTGCAAACAATAGTTGGAATTTTTAGTTCCAATAGTGGCTCTATCTGAGGATGCATGCCCCTTGTGGGCATAGCAAGATCCCTAGATCTCTAGGGTGCAGACCAATGCCTTATCCATTGGACAACAGAGTCTACTTTTGCCCCAAAACTAATATGGTCAGAAGACCATATCAGAAAAGAAAATCCATGTCTTTCCCCTGTCAAACACCTTGTTTTGATCATGTTGTAATGAAACAAATTTGAACGTATCATTTAAGTTTGCATGATTGGTCATATCCATATTTAACTGATTAGTGATGCTAGTAAATTCTTCACCATTATGCATTGGAAAACCATCTATAACCTTACACTTGTATGACAGGCTAGACACAATCTCTGTGTGATATTTTATGTAGCTGTATTTGTTGTCATCTTCCAAATGATGGTTCTCTATCTAAACTGAGAAGCAGAAGAAATCAATTTGCATCCGATATTTATCTTCTTGAGTCTTGGCACCATCTAATGAAGAAGCATCACTATTATTTTCATCATCACAAGTAACTTTCCCACACGATTGTGATCTTGAGACTCCATTATTACAAGATTCAATGGAAGCATTTATCTCTAGACAATCACTGCTATCGAATTCACAATCATCAATTGTCTCTATCTCATCTGAATGTGATCCTGATACTATATTTCCACACCAATCATATGGTCTACTATCATGCAAGGTATCCTCATTGTCAAAGCATATGTATGTTGGACATGGTATTCGAGTATCATCCTTGTGTGCATATTTTTGATATTCTATAGTGAGTAATTCTAAAATTTTCTCACTGTTAAGTGAGCATATTTCTTCGTCCACCACATTGGGGATACTTTCTTCATCTTCTTCATCATTACCATAACACCCAAAATTAGATGTACCCATTTCATCAGCATGGTAACAAGATGATGTATCATTTTGACCATCTGAAAATACGTCATCCTCTTCTTCCCCACACTGCTAGTTCATATGTTGCAGTGGGTGGGCTAGGATAAAATTTGTCTCATATAAAGACTGATAGTAAGCATTGCGATGCGGCACATATTGCTGGTATTGCGGGGTATAGTGCTGTCCTAGTGGTGGATAGTATTGAGGAATGTTACTTGCATTTATAAGCTGGGGCTCTTATGGTCACTTATTATGCTGGATAGGGTTATGGTATGGATCATGAGGTACTCTTGGAGTATATGGAGCGTATGTGTTCTGAGAGGGTGCATGTGAATTGACATCACCACTCTGTTTACGTGGAGGGATAGGTTTTGGTGGTTCTAATACCTGGAGGCCCAATCGTGCCAGCTGTCTATCCAATCCTACTATTTGTATATCTAGTTCTTTGCTTTTTTGTATTATCTGTAATCTCCTGAGCTGTTGTTCTCTCCATTCTAAATACACTTCTAATTCCTGATTAGTCATGCTATCAAGGTCAACAACAGTTTGATCAATAAACTTCTCCTCTCATGTGGGCTGTTATAGTCATTATTTTCATTTGCATACCCAGCATTTAACGGTTCTCCTTCATGTCTCCTTAGTTCAAAGAATGCATCTAAAGGGGGTATGTTATATTTTTTCATGTTTCATCAATTTTATTTTTAGAGTCGCCACCTCTTGTGAGTAGAGGAAAATTTCATCTTTGTGGGTTCTTGCCAGCAGAGTTTACCAATCTGTATTTGAATTTTGTGTAGAGTCGCCACCTCTATCTAGAGGACTAATCAATCTTCTAGGTTTTTCCTTCCACTAGCAAAGTTATGCCTTTTAATTTTCTAACTCTAAAATGATCTTTGACCAGAATTCAAGATTGAGTCCCCAGCAGAGTCGCCAATTTGTTGGGTCTCAAAAATGTAGGTTGTGGATTGTAAGGGGATGCCAAGCCCTATGGTCAAATTCACAACGTTTTTGAGCCAATGACTAGAGTTTGACCTTAACGGTCAACTTCTCCCTGCGCTTTAGGTCCTGCTAAAACCTAGGCAGGTGAACCTTTAATTATCAAAGCAGGTTGTATGATTAAATCAATGTCGGTTTGCTGCTAGTTTATACAATTACAATGGCATACTTGTAAATCAGATGAGATATTGTAAACTATTTCTAAAGAAAGCAAATGATTTAATCCAAATTCTAACAGAAATAAATAACAACTAACATGAAATGAATCTAAACTATAGCGATAAAATAGAGTAAAGATTTAAACATAAAATGAATCAATAGTTAGACTGGTGCTTTGTCCATTTGGCCAATGGAGTCAGGATGTCAGAAACAAATAACTTGTATCAGGTAATAACTCAATCTTATTGGCACATATAACTATTTGCAACTTGTACAAACGTGCAAGGAAGAAATTATTAATTCATTCTTAATAATCCAATAGGACATAATTGTATTAAATGCAAAATATTAAAAGGATTTTAATCTTTCCGGAAAGAACCAATTGAACTTTGCAAAATAATAAATCAGATCAACTCTGGAGACAAATTAATAACCCTAATCAATTAATCATACTTAGTAATCCATTCAACATTCTAAGATTACTATAATTGATGAGAAAGGATTTAATTCTCCTTGAGAAACCAATCAAATCAACTATACTGAATTAGCAAATGTAACCAAACAATTTGAACATATCCTTAACACATTCAAATTGAATAATCAGAAAATGAATGACATGGAGATAATTAAATTGATTGAATTAAAAACAACAAACAGATGATACCATCACAATGTATTTTGAATTTGAATCCTCAACTGCTGCCTCAGAATGTATCATGCACCATAGCCTTTCTCAGAACGAAATTGCATAAAAGGATCAAATTTGCATCAGATTGAATAAAATCTAACCTAATCTAATCCTAAAATGTTTCAATTGTCTTTGTGTAAAAAATCCCTATTTCTAATCTAATTCTAACTTCTTTATTCCAGGTCCTGGGATCTCTATTTAAAGAGATGCAACAAGCCTCAGACTCGTTACATTCATTTTGCGGTTTAAATAACTGATATAAGAGATATATAGTTTCACTTGATAAGAAAATAATTAATCATCTGGGAAAGTATTTAATCTTCACAACTGCATTCTTTCATCTTCGGCTTGAAACATTTAATCTTCTGTTAATTTGATCCTCTTCTTGAAATCACTTTATTTTATTAATCATAATCCTGCAAAAACAAATCAAATCATTTATTAGATAAATCATTTAATTAAATATGCTTACCTTGTGATCGAATCAACCTTTTGACGAATGCTTGATGTTTCCTTCATTAGTCACAATTTTCCCATTAATATGTATTTAGGGTTTAATTTGCGGGAGATAATTAAATTTATCATTTGGTGTCACTTTATAAAACCCAAATGTTTAATTTTAATACCCCTTTTAGGGTTTTCCATAATTATTACATCTTATTCCATGGAAAATTTAAAATATTTGATTAGTAGGGTTTGATAAATTAAACATTTTAATTTGGCTTTTTGATCTTCAGATAATGATTTGCTCCATTATGCTTCCCAGAGTATATTTCACTTTGGGTAAAAATATTCTCAATAATTTTCACCTTGTAACCCCTTAAGTGAAAAATACTTAGGTTTCCTGCCAAGATATTTTTAATATTTATCCCGATAATATTATCCCTTTTACATTATCAAAATAATTCCTTCCCTCTTTATATATTTTCACCTTTTATATTTATTCATCAAAATAATAATTTTTTGGAGTGAAAATGTCCGCTACTCATCATGTGCATTTGCATATAAAATGTACATTAGGTAAAATAATTACCTATCTAATCAATTCCTCCAGAAAACACTTTATTCCCAAGTGAAAATTTTCTCAAAAATCCTCTCCCCTAGTGAAAATCTTTTATATCTTCCCAAAATATTTTCCCAATAAAATAATTATCCATTGGAAAATTATTTTGCCCTTTGTAATATTTTTAAAAAATATTTCTCATTTGTTATAGTTGCCAACTATAAAGTATAGTCAAATAATTTCACCTTTGTGGTTTCATTTACCCGTGAAGTAATAACTACTCACCCTGATAATCCATGGCTCATTTAATTTCTCTAGTAAAAGGTTTCACTTATTGGGAAACTATTTTAGGGTTTGCCAATACTATGTTTCATCCTTCATTTAATTATCTCCAATATTAATCCTTCTTACCTTATTATTTCTCTTTAGTAGAAATATTCACCTGTGTACCCTTTATATTTAATTGATTAATTATATCTAGGAGATAAAATAATTAAGGAGTTTAATTCTTTTGGCACTTCTATGAAAACGAAATATTTCACTAAACTTTAATCAACATTCCATCTCACCTGAAAAATGATTAATCTTCCGTGAAAAATATTTCATATGGTGGTTTGAATTTTTAGGTTAAATATTTATCCATTGGTTTGTTCTCTCTGAAATATTTGACCTCTGACATTAAATAATATTTCACTCATTTTCTATCTTAAACTATGGCATGAGACAATTCTCAGCAAGGAATACGCTTATAGGGACAGCCAACAAACTCCACTAGAACTTGCAGAGGTTCAAGGAACAATGAACGACTTTAACAAACTTTTAAACAACAACCAATCATAAATGAAAAGTAAAAAGGCAATTGGGGTACGCTAACAGGAACAACCAACATAGTGTTTACGACGTGAGACAATACGTTGGTAGGAACAACCAATGGATTTACAATATTTACTAGCATAAATTATTTCTACAACGTGAGACAATCATTTTCGGCCATTTTGGCACCAAAGCTCATTCTAGCATGAATGTTCTACAACATAAGACAATTTTCTAAGCACTAGGATGCTCATATAAAACACAACAAATTTAACATTGAAGATCATTAGATAGAAGAGCAAAAACCTGAGGTTCAAGAAATACGCTGATAGAAACAACCGCTTATTTATACTAACTTTTGCCCTCACAGGAGATTCGAGAAATATGCTAATATAAACAACTGATGAGTTTAGAAAAACTTTAGCAAAAGCAGTCAAATAGCGAGTGGGGGTGCACCAAGTATAGGAAAATGTAGGCTTTGAGAGAGCAGAACAAGCTTTATATGAATCATCACCTAGAGTCAGATGCCTAATTGTCTTTTTGTTATTATGCACCCATGAAATATATGAAATAGAATATGAAGACTTGCAAAAGACAACTGATTTTCAATGTTTCACAAAACCTCCCTTAAGAATCCATCAGAAAGATAAGTAAGAATGAAACAAATGAGCCATTAACAAGATATATCAGAAAAATAACCGAATGCAAGAATAACTAGATATGCATTGTTGAACAGGCTTTAGAAAAAATTCAAATACTAAAATTTATGTTTGAGAAATGGAGGAACTTTTTGTTGTTTGACCTCTGTACACCTGCAAAATGAAAACCTCAACACAAAATCTAGCATAGACAAATGATTAGCAGAAGCAATGTTCACGTATGACGGGTAAGTAAGGTCACAAAGTGATTTTGCATGGAAATGAGCAGGCTCCAAAATGTAACTCTTCAAAGTAAAACCCTCGTGTCGATGTGCAAAGATGGATTTCTAGGTGTTAAAATTGATTTTGCATACAAAACGCCTGAAAGATTTTGCAAAAAATAGTTGGAATTTTTAGTTTCAACATGGACTATGTTTCTGAGTTGTGTAGAGGTGTCTGGGAGAAATGTCTTTTCTCTGCAATTCTCTACAAAGATGTTTTAGATCTTACGATTCTAGAATTGTGCTTATAAACTTTATATCTTTCTTTTGTTGAATTTATTTTTGGTTTGGTGCTCTGGAAGTTGATTTATAGAGATATAGTGTATGGCAGAGATAGTTAGGCATGTTGGATAAAGAAGATAAGGTTGTGCAGTAGGTGAAAGTTGTTGCGGAGGAATTTGTTGGTTATCAAGATGTTTCAAGATGTTTGTGCAATACTCTAGACTGTGTTAAATTCTTACATGTGGTCTGCAAGTCGTCATTTGGTTTGAGGAAGCGTGTACTTAAAATATCATTGTGTTAACACATGTTTGGTTGACCTTGGGTGTTTACACTAATTGTGGAGTTGCTTTGGTGATTGTGAAAGTGTGGAGTAGCGTGCTTGGATGAATTTAGGTCCAAGCTAAGATGTGTTGTGGCCTTCCTTCATTCCTCTCTACCATGGGACTATTTAGGTCTAGACCTAATTTGAATCTTCTTGGTTAAGGTGATTTGCCGACCTTGGAGAATGTTCTCAAGGTTGAAGATAGTATAAATGAGTGTCAAGGGATCATGATTGTGTGTGCACATGATGGATGTGATATGAGTAATCGTGTGGTGAATGTGTGGCATGGTATAAGATTTCATGTGTTAGATTACTAGATGCAGTGAACAAAAGGTGTCTACTATTTTTCAATAATGTTGCAAAGGTGATGTTGGCATTGTGGTGAATATTGGTTCTATATTTTGAGTTTCATTGAAACTGTACTCCATGCATATGTCAGATGCAATTATAACAATTCAAATCTTAGCAATGAGCCACTTCTTCTATCTCTTTCTTTCTAGGTAGTGAGCCCTTTGGTAGTGAGCCTTTGGCAGTGAGACTTTTGTAATTCGGTGTTGTTACTACTTTATATTGTGAGATAATCCTCATCATGGTTTTCCCTTCTTGGGTTTTCCATGTAAATATGGTGTTCTCTTGTGTTTGTTGTTGGTTTGATTTAGTTTCTATTATTTGTTTTTCATGCTTAATCATTATAATAGTCTAAGGGTTAATTGAATCTATGTAGATCTAAATGTGTGTGAGGATTTTGAAATTTTAAGCTACAACTGATTCAACCCCCCCTCTTAGTTGTCTTGTGCATTCAACAATTGGTGTTAGAGCCAAGTCCTTTGGAAGAAGCTTAACTGCTCAAGGAAGATCTTGGAGATTAAACACATGGGTGCTAGAAGATTACCTACTCCTCTGAAAGAGATTTATGTTGATAAACACATTGGAGAAGACTGCATACTTGTCAAAGATAGAGAACTTAATGATGCTCTTGAAGATCTTAAAAGGACTAAAAGTGAAATCAAAGATCTGAAGGAAAAAGTCAGAGAAGAAGATGACTGCATTAGAAAATTGAGAGATCATGTTAAATGGTTTAGAGAAAGGCATAAGGAAGTCAGTGAACAATTGAAGAAAGAAAATGAATGTATCAATGGTCTGAAAGTGCAAGCTGAGGAGAACACATGAATTGAGGAAAGTCTTAATACAATAGTGAAAAGCAAATCAGAAGAATGTGCAAGGCTTGAGCAGGCTTGATGAAATGATTGAAAGACAAAAAGGTCCTAATGATAAAGAGGGTTTAGGATTTGAAAAAGGTGGAAGTTCAAATCATATCAGACTTCAAATTAGAGGAACAATGGCAAGAAGATCCAAAATCAAAGAATAAAGCTAGAAAACCTCAGGTTAGACAACTAAATGCTTAGAGGTACCCATCTTTCAATGGTTTTTGTCATTTTTGCAATAAGTATGGACACAAAGCAATAGAATGTAGAAGTAGAAGGAATCAAAATGTTCCATCTTTCCCTCTTCAATGCTTTGCATGCAATATAGTTGCTCATAGAGCTGCTGAATGCAAAAGTAAAGTGAGTTAGAACTCTATTAGGTGTTATGCATGCAATAAGATGGGACATAGAGATAGTGAGTGCATAAGTCAAATAAGGGATATCTATAACAATGATATAATGGTTTAATCTTTTAATGGCTATTGTTATACATGCAATAGATTTGGGCATAAATCTAATCAATGCAGATCCAAAATGAATGGTAGAAATACTAGTCAGAGGAATGTTGTGTGCTACAATTGCAATAGACCCGGACACATTTCTAAGTTTGCAGAAGCAAAAACATGAAGAAGGATAATCCGGTAAAAGAGAATGAACTTGTACTAAAGGTTGATTTGGTAGAGACCAAAATGGAAATGAATAATATTTGGATAAAGAAGGATGTAATAGAGGTTAATGGTGAGCCTATACCAGGATCTGGTGCATCTATACTTCCTCCGAGAACTAAGATGAGAGCTTTGGTTTAGGGGGAGCTTTAATGAAAATATTTCCCCCCTTCCAAAGGAATGGTGTTGATGCCTTAACATGAAGATATAAGTTGAATATTGACATATTTGATCCATTAGTGAAGATTGCGGTGGAAAATCTCCTAATGCGAAAGTTTGTAGAATATTTGAAGGAAATGGTGTATCCAGACAGGGTTCGAAGAGCAAATCAAGAACTAAGTTGAGTAGAAGAAGAGATCAAGGTGATTCAAAGTTTATTGCATCCAAAACCTAGTCTAGCAAAAGTGAAGAAAAGAAAATGTAAGAATGTATATACATGCAAAATTGGAAGAATACAACCATGCAAAACTAGGAGAATTTTGGGTTAATGAGTTGACAAATGACATTGAATGTTTGGAATGATTTTACCATTTTGTGTTATGAAGATGCATGGGTAAGGTATGTATTGAGCTACATTCATGATAGATTCATATGGTTGGACCTTCCACACATGATAAGTTACAAGGAAGCCATTAGGGCTATAATAGGGTTGTGCTCCACCGAAACTATTCTAGCACTTAAATTTGTTCCATCATCATCATCATCATCGACCTCAGTGTCTTCTATATCTACGTCATCATCATCCTTTGCCATGTGATTTGTATCAGAACCAACATAATCTAGATCTCTATCATGATAATCATCTTGATCTTCTAGAAGACCCGTGTTCTACAAAAAAAAACATTTAAAATGAAAAGTTATTATTTATTTCAAGCAATAATTTATTTTTCTATTATATCTAATATTACAACATATGAAACAAAACCATAATCATATTACATCATATCAAAGTGCACATACCATAATAAAATTTAATAAAAGTTATAGCTAATATGTCATTCGAATGATGTAAAACATGCAACAATTCTAATAAACATTAGTAAAGATCATAAAAACAATTGTTATAAATTTAACTATCAACTAGAAATTCTATTACATAAGCTTAAGAGCTACAAATTGATTGGTCGAAAGTTCCTATTTTGACACAAGCAGGGAGGATGATGGCAAAGGTTGTGGAATTTGGCTTTACACTAGCCAATTGCATTTGCTTTAAAATTTCTGAAGCCTTTTCAACAAATCCATTTTGGGCATATCAGTTGTAGTCATTGCAGTCCATGAGACCACATTTCTTTGAGGCATTCTATCAAAAAGTTCACATGCCTTGTCTATGCTTCCACATTTTGCATACATGTCTAACAGGGCGGTTGCAACTACAACATCTGACAAAATTCCTCTATCCTTTATGAATTGATGGATTCCATACCCTATTCCAAAGCTCCCATTTTGACACAGGCAGGGAGGATGCTAGTAAAGGTTGTGGAATTTGGCTTTACACTAGCCAATTGCATTTGCTTTAAAATTTCTGAAGCCTTTTCACCAAATCCATTTTGTGCATATCGTGCAGTCATTTCAGTCCATGAGACCACATTTCTTTGAGGAATTCTATCAAATAGTTCACGTACCTTGTCTATGTTTCCACATTTTGCACACATGTCTACAAAGGTAGTTGCAACTACAACATCTGACAAAATTCCTCTATCCTTTATGTATTGATGGATGTCCATACCCTATTCCAAATCTCCCATTTTGACATAGGTAGGGAGGATGTTGGCAAATGTTGTGGAATTTGGCTTTACACCAGCCAATTGCATTTGCTTTAAAATTTCTGAATCCTTTTCAACAAATCCATTTTGTGCATATCTTGTAGTCATTGCAGTCCATGAGACCACATTTCTTGGAGGCATTTTGTCAAATACTTCACATGCCTTGTCTATGCTTCCACATTTTGCATACATGTCTAATAGGGCAGTTACAACTAAAACATCTGACAAAATTCCTCTATCCTTTATGTATTGATGGATGTCCATACCCTATTCCAAAGCTCCCATTTTGACATAGGCAGGGAGGATGCTGGCAAAGGTTGTGGAATTTGGCTTTACACTGGCCAATTGCATTTGCTTTAAAATTTTTGAAGCCTTTTCAACAAATCCATTTTGTGCATATCCTACAGTCATTACAATCCATGAGACCACATTTCTTTGAGGCATTCTATCAAATAGTTCATGTGCCTTGTCTATGTTTCCACATTTTGCATACATGTCTAACAGGGCAGTTACAACTACAACATCTAACAAAATTCCTCTATCCTTTATGTAGTGATGGATGTCCATATCCTATTCCAAAGCTCCCATTTTGAGACAAGTAGGGAGGATGTTGGCAAATGTTGTGGAATTTGGCTTTACACCAGCCAATTGCATTTTCTTTAAAATTTCTGAAGCCTTTTCAACAAATCCATTTTGTACATATCTTGCAATCATTGCAGTCCAAGAGACCACATTTATTTGAGGCATTCTATCAAACAGTTCACGTGCCTTGTCTATGCTTCCAAATTTTGCATACATGTCTAACAGGTAGTTGCAACTACAACATTTGACAAAATTCCTCTATCCTTTATGTATTGATGGATCTCCATACCCTATTCCAAAGATCCCATTTTGACATAGGCCAGGAGGATGTTGGCAAAGGTTGTGGAATTTGGCTTTACACTAGCCAATTGCATTCGGTTTAAAATTTCTGAAGCCTTTTTAACAAATCCATTTTTTGAATATCTTGCAGTCATTGTAGTCCATGAGACCACATTTCTTTGAGCCATTTTTTCAAACAATTCATGTGCCTTGTCTATGCTTCCACATTTTGCATACATGTCTAACAGGGCAATTGCAACTACAACATCTGACAAAATTCCTCTATCCTTTATGTATTGATGGATGTCCATACCCTATTCCAAAGCTCCCATTTTGACACAAGCAGGGAGGATGTTGGCAAAGGTTGTGGAATTTTGCTTTACACTAGCCAATTGCATTTGCTTTAAAAATTTTGAAGCCTTTTCAACAAATCCATTTTGTGCATATCCTGCAGTCATTGTAGTCCATGAGACCACATTTCTTTGAGGCATTCTATCAAACAGTTCATGTGCCTTGTCTATGCTTCAATGTTTTGCATACATGTCTAATAGGACAGTTGCAACTACAACATCTGACAAAAAACCTCTACCCTTTATGTATTGATGGATGTCCATACCCTATTCCAAAGCTCCCATTTTGACACAGGCAGGGAGGATGGTGGCAAATGTTGTGGAATTTGGCTTTCAAACAACTCATACTTGTAGAGTCATGGTTTTAGGTCACGTATGTTTTGGCAACAACAAGGGATTCCAACTATGGTTACAATAGCTAAGACTGCCCTTATTTGTGATCGTAACAAGGTTCTTGGAGAACACTATCTTTCTCTTCACACTGGATACTATATAGGCCAAGATTGGATTGAAAAAATCACTTGATGGTTACCTATATAGTGATACCACACCTTAATACCCCATGCATTCTAAATAACTTGAAATTTATACAATACTCAACCAAGATGAAATTGTATCACTGTACCACACTTAACTATGATAGTCCTTTCTTGACAACAATTTGTAATCTTTAGACTATTGGGATCCTTGCCACAAATAAATATTAGGTCAATGACACAAGCCTTTTAAACATAAACCATAATCCCAACTCTATATCCATCCCCTTGGCAATCTCAAGGGCCATCATGAGACAAAAAATGCTAATGTACTATTATGACAGTTATGATTGTCCTCCATCATTTCATTGTGCATTTGAAACTTGAGATGAGGATTGGGGAGGTCTCCATTTGTAAAAATATGAAAAATACTCATGGCATGATCTTTAAAATATGCATATTCAACTTTAGGCATTTCTACAGACCCTAGGAAGGTGGATGTAAACTTAGTGACTTAAATTACCACCACAAAGACTATCCCCTTTGTGACTATGACAAGGTAACACTGTCATGCTCTTTATGACAATCCCTTCTCCATTGGGTGATGGCCTAATAACATTTATCTCCTTTGTGATTTCAATGCCTCTCTAATGCACTATCATAGGAGTCTTAACAGTCCTTATGTATTAGTGAAGAAGGCTTCCAACAAATCCAAAAGGAGGGCTTAAGATTACATACAAAGTCCTGGTCTTCATACCCTAGTCACATATCACCCCTCTAAGAAGACCTCAAGACAATTGCCCTTTACTACAGGAAGTCAATGTAGTTTTAAAAGATAAAGTGCAAAAGGCCAAAGGACAAGAAAACTTAAGGCCTTAAGGGGTTTAAAGGAATAAAAATATAGGCTTGCAGACTCGACTTAAAACCCTAACCCTAGGTGGGTACCACCAGATACCATCAGAACCCTTTAACTTGGCACTACAAAACCTTGTCCAATCTAATCATGGGAAGATGAATCAAGCATCTACACTCACATATGACAGATAAGTATGCCTACCAAGTGGTTTGACATAAAAATGAATAGGCTTCAAATTAAAACCCTTCAAAGTAGGCCACTGAAGTATATTGTACAGGTGCATTTCTGAGTGCTGTAGTCAGATTTTTCATCATGGGAACCTAAAATTTTTGCAAAAAATGGTAGGAAATTTTAGGTTCCAACAAGTCCATTAGTTGGAGGTAGGCAAACAAGGGTTTTCTATTCATTATTATCCCATTAAATGTAAGCATATGAGATAGCATGACACACACAAAATGTTATGGATAATGACCACAAGATTAGGTTAATTACAAACACTTTTTGTAAGCAAGCACAAGACTAGTATACTCATTATGATCCTAATGGCACCAAGAAGGGTCCCCAAAGATATAAGAGTAATAGAGAAGCATTTTAGAACTCATCCTACGCATCAATAAACAACTCAACACAAGAAATTCAAATTGACATATTAACACAACAATATCCAACTAAGTTATTGAAAGTCAACTATTGATACTTTGTTCTCCATCCAAATTACAAAATTGGTCCACTTTTTTCTTTGTTACATTTCCTTTTCAAATTGGCTTGGATGTCGGCCATATTTCTCCTCCTATCAAAACATGGCACATGGACTAGTTAAACTAATTAATATGCAATCATTTACTTTTTTAATAGGAAATTAAAAAAAATATATCATTTAACTTATTAAATATACTTACAAATGTATAGATCAAGGCCTGTAAACCTTTCTGGACAATGTGATGTGTGGCACGAATTTTGTCAAACCTAGCCTTGGAGGCCTTGTCCTGAAACATATACTAATTTAATTTAACTATGCACAAATAAAATTTAAAAACCATTTAATAAATTTTATATAATCTTATGAGCAAATTTAAATACCTATGTACTCTCCTCACTGGACTTCCTCCATGCATTAGACTTCTCATATTCTTTTACAAGCTCTTTCCATACTTTCAAACTTACATCAATTGGCTTTTTTTGAGCCTTTGCTTGGGAGGGAGTTTTTTTATCTTCTTTGTTTGGTTGCACCAAAATCTCTTACAGTTTTAAGACATTCATAGCTTTATCTTCTTTATAGACCAACCTATGCCAAATTCAGTCTCCATGTCTTCGATAACTGCTTTTTGCAGGTGCATCGGTATCTTTGACAATAGAAAATGTAGATGGTCTTTGAACCATTGAAGTCATGATTCCTTTAACCTATTCACAAATTTTTTTCTAGCATCTGTCATTTGGACATCCCCTGAAACCACATCGTATTCTATCTTGGTATCATAGGTACAAATGCAAGATGCAAAACATGGCATGGTCGTCGAAGAAGTCTGTGTCCTAGGAGTGAGTGGGACATTGGAAGCCTCTATTCCATGTTCCACATTCTTAGAGATTATTGTTATTGATTTCCTCCTCGATCTTTTGCTCTATCCATGACTGGTTAAGGAATCAATTGATTCCCTTTGACATTGTTGATTTCGTTGTAATGTTTTAGGGGCTTTACGAGATCATTTTTCTATGTATCTGGAAATCATTGTTAAGTCCACACCATCCAATTTGGTCACTGCCTCTACCCCCAATATGGAAGCCAATGCCTCTTTATCTTTGTCAGTCTCATGTTCCTATAAAATAAATTTCTTCTTTTAAATTTACCAATAAAAAACTAAAAACTAAAAATCAAAGAAATAGTGGAAACATTTACAAATCTATAAATTGACAATGAATTACCTCATTGTGGCTAGAGTTTGCTACCTTTACTCTCTTCTCTCTATTGTTTGACATTTTGAGGTGACCTAGGGCAAATTATTTTTGTTCAGTCTGTGGCAGTTTTTCTGTATTCCTCAAGGTTTTTGACCTTTACTTTGTAGAGCAAATCATGAATTTGTTTTTCTATGAATCAATTGGTGCCTTGGGGGGCAATCTATAGTTCCCAGCCTAATTTTATTTTGCTCACCCTTGTCTCAAAAGCCCTAACTTTAGTTTGCTCACAATCGACTTGTCTTAAAGTACTCGACTACTTTTTTAGGAAGGAAGTGAGAAAGTTGTGTTCAGAGAAATGTATTGATGGTAATGATAAGAAAACCTGGGCATTGGGGTTTGAAAAATGCATTCACTGCTCTCAAATGTAGAGGAAATAATGCAATGTCTACAATTTTACCCTCCTTTGCAACCACATGAGACTTGAATGATTTGCCTGTAAACAAAACAATATTCACAACCCTTTCTTCACAATTCTCTCCATTTAATCGAAACAAAAATATATTTGGGAATGAAAAAATTTTATTGTAATTGTAACTTTACCTATGGTGTCACAAACTATATAGAATTTCTCATCTACTTGCTTGTTTTTCCCTTTTTTCTCCTCTCTTTGTGCGGCATTTTTCTCCTGTAATTATCAAATTTCTCATATAATTCAAGCAAGACTCCAACCCAAATGCTCGATCTCCAAACAAAAAATGAACACCAAAAATCAAAAAGTTTTTTTTTTGGGGTATGTGCAGGCGGGAATTTTTTAAATTTTTTTGATCTAGTAGTCGGTGCTATAATCGGAGAAATTAACGTCGACTTTAGCACTAAATGTTAGGCCAAAATATAATCTATTTGGGGTGCCAAGCTGGCACAAAGTGTGCCTAATTTAGCGCTAATCAGTGCAAAATGATGTATTTTGGTTGGAAGTTGATAAAAACGTAACCTCACCAAATTTGGATTGTCCTTATAATAAGCAACTATATCTTGTTTCCATGATAGCATTTTGACTTCATACTTCTCTTATGATTAGCTCAATAATGACTCACTCTTTCACGACCTTACACAGATGGTTGGTGATAATCCTTATGCAAGTGATATGGCTTTGGAAAAACCAAACAACTCTTCTCTTACTATCATGATGACATGATATTAGGACTATATTGGTAGTTTATGGAGTGTGCTTATGGTATTGTGATTTTCATTTCTATGTTCTCATTAACCTATTTTAGGTTGAAGTATGGTAACTAATCCACTAGCTATTATGACAGTCATACAATGACTAGACAATCCTCTCCACTTTGACTATGACAGTCATACAATGACTAGACAATCCTCTCCACTTTGACTATGACAGTCTTATGCATGGTGTTTTCTTCATGATAGTCCCCAATAATGTGAATTATTGATAGTAGCTAGTTCAAATGGAGTTTTAGATGGTGTAGTAAGTTGTCCCTATGGCTCATGATAGTTCATGGCTTGGTTATGTCCTTGTGACATTACTCTCTAGATATCTCCTCTTTATAGTGACAAGGTTTTAAGAACATGACAACTTAGGTAAGGTATCAACTTGTCTCTTTAACCTCTGGATTGTCATTTTTCAAGAATTGATCTCATTGCAATGAAAATACATGTCATAGATTGATGAAAAGATCAAGGAGATGCATGTTATAGAGTATAAAACTCAAAAATGAAAGGTTTTTTTGGGCCTTTTTCCAACAATATGAGCAAAATTCAAACTTTAAACATGTAGCACAGGTACCATATGACTCATTTGCATACATCACACATGTGGGACCACTAAGAAGGGAGGTAGGTACTTAATATGAGCAATGACAATTGCACATAATTTTTAAGTTCACTTCAACAAATATTTGGGGTTATGATAGCTAATGGAGGGTTTTCTTTTCAAAGGAAACCATTAATTTTGGAGTGAAAGGTAATGGTGAAATATAACATAATGTCTCTATAGTTAAAAAATATCCAATGGCTATGATTAACCTAACAAAGATCTAACAACGTGATTTCAAAATTAACATCCAAATTATCCTTCCCTCCATCAAGAATTTAAAATTTTGGTGCCAAAGACTCTTTGAGACTATTGTCAGGGTTCTATGATAGTTTTGAGGGTTTTATGGCCACTTGGAGAGATATAGATTGCCTTAAAATGACCCATAAAAGAAAAAGGAGAGTCAAATATGAAATAAATGTCTTTTTGATGTGAATTTGTAGTCATCTTGTAATCATAAGATTTGAGCTCTAGTTGTCAAGATTTCGCGTGTAAACTTTTTCTGAAGAGCAAAATGTTGCAATGTCCTATTTTGTTTTTCATAGTGCATCTTAATGAAAAGTGAGTGTATTAACAAGATAAAATCAAGAATATTCTCTTGGTGCATAGATGTTATGTGACTATTGTCATTATTGTGTATTACAGGATCCAGAGGAGGCCATGGAGAGAGGACGTGGATGGTGTAGAACTACTAAATCACAGAGAGGAAAGTGGGTGGAAATAGACATGACAACGAAATCTATAGATACAAGAGAGGTAAGAAGAGAAAGCAACCTCAACCAAAGGAGGAAGGTGTTTATGAATTCACAAATGCTACAACATAGAGGATTAAATGTGATTCTATGATCGAGGGAAAAGTTTGAAAATTAGGATGGCCAAAACATGATATCAATATGTCAAATATATGACTAAAGTGAGGTTTTGTGTTGGATAGCATATTCATTGAAATGATATAATTGGTGTACTAAACATTATTTACTATGTTGTGTATTATAGGGGCCAGATGAAGCCATGGCAACAGATCGTGTCATATCAAATGAAGACACAACAAATGAAGCAGGAAATCAGGTACTCAAATCCAATTTCCTTAGGAAAAAATGATCTTATGGCATTTTGTGATATGTCCATCTTTTTTCATAGTATTATTGAAATTTATAATGTATTATGCAATCTTGACATAAATTAATGCATGTTGTTGATTATTTTAGATGGAGAATGGAGCAAATGCATAGCCTGAGCATTCAACTAAAAAATGAAAAATATATATAGTGGACGTGGACCTAAAACTATTAAAACATGTAGATGATAGTGGGTGGAAGAGGATATGACAATGGATCCTGTAGACACAACAAATGATTGCACTGAACAAGAGGTTGGTTAGGACTATAGTACATTGGATGAATACTTTGAGAAAATTGTTGTTTGTGGATGTTCTAATCCCTAAACCCTCAACCCTCAACCCTCAACACTATACCTTAAACCCTAACCCTCAACCCTCAATCCTCAACCCTAATCTTAAAGCTAAACTTAAAGCTTCCACTCATTCTACCATCCCCAAGGGATCCAGAAATGCAAAATTAGATGTCTCTACTGATAAAGCCAAACATCCTAAGGGTCCTCATGCCTTAGGACATAAAAATAAAGAGTCAAAGAAAAATCAATCCAAAAAGTTATCCAAGCCCATACCTCCACAAGCAAAGTCCAAAACCAAAATGGTATGGGTACCTAAGGAACAAGAAATCAAGTTAAATGAGGCATCTACCTCTAAAAAATCCCAACCATCTACTCCCATCTCAAATTCCCATTCTGCTCAAAAGTGTCAAAACATTCCATCCCACAAGCAAAACAAAAGTAATAAAATGCCTAAATCTATGTGGGTTCCTAAAGCCCTTCATCATCCATCTCCTTAGCAAACATCTCCATTGCACCCTACACCACCTCCACATCACAAGCTTCAATTTTTATCGCGATGTGTGCAACCATTGGTCATGGTTCCCTTCCATTCTATAATAAATCTAACATCATTCATCCACTATCCTACATACCCTCCACATACCATCCCTATGGTCCATGCTTTGTCATAAGTTTGACATAATCCACATCATAATCCACTATTTTCCCTACATAATCCACATCATAATCCACTTTTCTCCCCTCTAGAATCCACGTCATAATCCACTATTTGCCTAATCCATTTGCCTTCCATGTATCCCTTACCAACATCGATGAGGGCACTCGACATGGTCATGCACGAGGACATCATTCTCTAATGGGACTATAACCTTTCAGTGTAGCGTAACGCATCCTTGAACCCTAAACCCTAAACACTATACCTTAAACCCTAATCCCTCCACCCTAAACCCTAATCCCTCAACCCTAAATGTTATCCCTAAAACCTGAAGCCCCAACCCTTAAATCTTAAACCCTAAACCATCAACCCTAAACACTATACCTTAAACTCTAATCCCTCAACACTAAACCCTAATCCCTAAACCCTAATCCCTTATCTCTAAACCTTAAACCCTATCGCTAAAGCTTCAACCCTAAACACTTGAACCTTAAATCCTAAACCCTGTCCCTAAACCCTCAACCCTAAACAGTACTATGCCTTAAACCCTAATCCCTCAACTTTAAACCCTTATCACTAAACCCTAAACCCTCAACTCTAAACTGTAAACCCTAAACCCTCAAACCTCAACACTATACCTTAAACCCTAATCCCTCAACCCTCAACCCTAATCTTAAAGATATACTTAAATCTTCCACTCATTCTATCATCCACAAGGGATCCAAAAATGCAAAATTAGATGCCTCTACTGATTAATCCAAACATCCTAAGGGTCCTCATGCCTCAGGACATAAAACAAAGAGTCAAAGAAAAATCAATCCAAAAAGTTATCCAAGCCCATACCTCCACAAGTAAAGTCCAAAACCAAATGGTATGGTTACCTAAGCAACAAGAAATCAAGTTAAATGAGGCATCTACCTCTAACAAATCCCAACCATCTACTCCCATCTCAAATTCCCATTCTGCTCAACAGTGTCAAAACATTCTATCCCACAAGCAAAACAAAAGTAATAAAACACCTAAGTCTATGTGGGTTCCTAAATCCCTTCATCATCCATCTCCTAAGCAAACATCTCCATTGCACTCTACACCACCACCACATCACAAGCTTCAATGTTTATCATGATGTGTTCAACCATTGGTCATGGTTCCCTTCCATTACGCAATAAGTCTACCATCATTCATCCACTATCCTACATACCCTCCACATACCATCCCTATGGTCCATGCTTTGGCATAAGTCTGACATAATCCACTATCTTCCCTACATAATCCACATCATAATCCACTTTTCTCCCCTCTAGAATCCACGTCATAATCCACTATCTACCTAATCCATTTGCCTTCCATGTATCCCTTACCAACATCGATGAGGGCACTCGACATGGTCATGCACGAGGACATCATTCTCTAATGGGACTATAACCTTCTAGTGTAGTGTAACACATCCTTCAACCCTCAACCCTAAACACTATACTTCAAACCCTAATCCCTCCACCCTAAACCCTAATCCCTCAACCCTAAAAACTATCCCTAAAGCCTGGATCCTCAACCCTTAAACCTTAAACCCTAAACTCTATCCCTAAACCCTATCCCTAAACCCTATCCCTAAACCCTCAACCCTAAACATTATACCTTAAACTCTAATCCCTCAAAACTAAACCCTAATCCCTCAACCCTAAACCCTAATCCCTTATTGCTAAACCTTAAACTCTATCCCTAAAGCCTCAACCCTCAACACTTGAACCTTAAATCCTAAACCCTATCCCTAAACCCTCAACCCTAAACAGTACTATGCCTTAAACCCTAATCCCTCAACTCTAAACCCTAATCCCTAAACCCTCAACCATCAACACTATACCTTAAACCCTAATCCCTCAACCCTCAACCCTAATCTTAAAGCTAAACTTAAAGCTTCCACTCATTCCACCATCCCCAAGGGATCCAAAAATGCAAAATTAGATGCCTCTACTAATAAAGCCAAAGATCCTAAGGCCCCTCATGCCTCAGGACATAAATATAAAGAGTCAAAGAAAAATCAATCCAAAAATTTATCCAAGCCCATACCTCCAGAAGAAAAGTCCAAAACCAAAATGGTATTGGTACCTAAACAATAAGAAATCAAGTTAAATGAGGCATCTAGCTCTAAAAAATCTCAACCATTGACTCCCATCTCAAATTCCCATTCCGCTCAAAAGTGTCAAAACATTCCATCCCACAAGAAAAACAAAAGTAAAAAATGCCTAAGTCTATGTAGGTTCCTAAAGCCCTTCATCATCCATCTTCTAAGAAAAAATCTCCATTGCACCCTACACCACCTCCACATCACAAGCTTCAACGTTTATCATGATTGTGTAACCATTGGTCATGGTTCCCTTCCATTCTGCAATAAATCTACCATCATTCATCCACTATCCTACATACCCTCCACATACCATCCCTATGGTCCATGCTTTGGCATAAGTCTGACATAATCCACTATTTTCCATACATAATCCACTTTTCTCCCCTCTAGAATCCACTTCATAATCCACTATCTACCTAATCCATTTGCCTTCCATGTATCCCTTACCAACATCGATGAGGGCACTCGACATGGTCCATGCATGAGGACATCATTCTCTAATGGGTTTAGGGTTCAAGGATTAAGGTTTAGGGTTTAGGGATTAGGGTTTAAGGTATAGTGTTGAGGGTTGAGGGTTTAGGGATAGGGTTTAGGCTTGAGGGATTAGGGTTTAGGGTTGATGGAATAGGGTTTAATGTTGAGAGTTGAGGGTTGAGGGTTGACGGTTGAGGGATAGGGTTGATGGTCAAGGGATTAGAGTTAAAGTAGAGTGTCAAGGGTAGAGGGATTAGGGATAGGATTTAGGGTTGAAGGTTTAAGGATTGAGGATTAAGGCTTTAGGGATGAGGGTTAAGGGATTAGGGTTTAAGATATAATGTCTAGTGACGAGGGTGTAGGGATAAGTTTTAGGGTTTAAGTTTTAAGGGTCAAGGGTACGGTTGAGGGATAGGGATTAGAGTTTAAGGTATAGTGTTGAGGGTTGAGGGTTTAGGGTTGAGGGATTAGGATTTAGGGTTGAATAATTAGGGTTTAATGTTGAGAGTTGAGGGTTGAGGGTTTAGGGATAGGGTTGATGGTCAAGGGATTAGGGTTAAAGTAGAGTGTCAAGGGTATAGGGATTACTAATAGGGTTTAGGGTTGAAGGTTTAAGGATTGAGGGTTGAGGCTTTAGGGATAAGGGTTAAGGCATTAGGGTTCAAGATATAGTGTCAAGGGTTGAGGTTTTAGGGATAGGTTTTAGTGTTTAAGGTTTAAGGGTTAAGGGTTGAGGGATAGGGTTTAGGGTTTAGGGATAATGGATTAGGGTTTAAGGTATAGTGTTGAGGGTTGAGGGTTTAGGAATAGAGATAGCATTTAGGGTTTAGGGATGAGGGATTAGGGTTGAGGCTTGAGGGATTAGGGTTGAGAGTTGAGGGTCGAGGGATTAGGGTTTAGGGATAGGATTTAGGGTTTAGGGTCAGGAGATTAGGGTTTAAGGTATAGTGCTTAGGGTTTGGGGATAGGGTTTAGGGTTGAGGGATTAGGGTTTAGGGTTGATGGATTAGGGTTTGATGTCAAGGGTTGAGGGTTTAGGGATAATAGATTACGGTTTAAAGTATAGTGTCGATGTTTGAGGGTTTATGAATAGGGATAGCGTTCAGGGTTTACAGATGAGGAATTTGGGTTGAGGGTTGAGGGTTGAGGGTCGAGGGATTAGGATTTTTAGGGATAGGGTTTAGGGTTTAGGGTTGAGAGATTAGGGTTTAAGGTATAGTGCTTAGGGTTTAGGGATAGGGTTTAGGGTTGACGAATTAGGGTTTAGGGTTGACAGATTAGGGTTTGACATTGAGGGTTGAGAGTTAAGGGTTGAGGGTTGAGGGTTGAGGGTTTATGGATAGGGTTGAGGGTCAAGGGAGTAGGGTTAAAATAGAGTGTTGAGGGTATAGGGATTAGGGATAGGGTTTAGGGTTGAAGGTTTAAGGATTGAGGGTTAAGGCTTTAGGGCTGAGGGTTAAGGGATTAGGGTTTAATATATAGTGTCAAGGGTCAAGGTTTTAGGGATAGGTTTTAGGGTTTAAGGTGTAAGAGATAAGGGTTGAGGGATAGGGTTTAAGGTTTAGGGATAAGGGATTAGGGTTTAAGGTATAGTGTTTAGGGTTGAGGTTTTAGGAATAGGGATAGCGTTTAGGGTTTAGGGATGAGGGATTAGGTTTGAGGGTTGAGGGATTAGGGTTGAGGGTTGACGATTAAGGGATTAGGGTTTAGGGATAGGGTTTAGGGTTTAGGGTCAAGGGATTTGGGTTGAAGGTATAGTGTTGAGGGTTTAGGGTTGACGGATTAGGGTTTAGGGTTGACAGATTAGGGTTTGACGTTGAGGGTTGAGGGTTGAGGGTTTACAGATACGGTTGAGGGTCGAGGAATTAGCGTTAAAGTAGAGTATCAAGGGTATAGGGATTAGGGATAGAGTTTAGTGTTGAAGGTTTAAGGATTGAGGGTTGAAGCTTTAGAGCTAAGGGTTAAGGGATTAGGATTTAAGATATAGTGTCAAGAGTCAAGGTTTTAGGGATAGGTTTTAGGGTTTAAGGTTTAAGGGTTGAGGGTTGAGGGATAGGGTTGAGGGTTTAGGGATAAGGGTTTAGGGTTTAGGAATAGGGATAGTGTTTAGGGTTTAGGGATGAGGGTTTAGGATTGAGGGATTAGGTATTAGGGTTGAGGGTTGAGGGATTAGGGTTTAAGGTATAGTATCTGCCTAATCCATTTTCCTTCCATGTATCCCTTACCAACATCAATGAGGTAACTCGATATTGTTATATGGAGCCTAATCAGACTTAGAGGTTAAATTTACCCCACTTTTATCGGCGTAATTTCCCCCCAAATTCCTACAGGGTCAAGGGGCAGTGCCCCTTGTGGGGTCCAAGGGTAGTACCCCTAACGTACTCCCTATCGTGATACAGGGCAAGGTCGAGGGGCAGTGCCCTTGTGGGGGCTTGGGGGGCAGTCCCCCTGAAACCTCACACAGTTTTTTATTATTTTATTAAGGCATCAGGAGTTATTTTTTTAATGGATGACATAAAAGAACCCTATTTTGTAAGTGACAAAAATCATGATAAAAATGGCTAAGGATTAGGGTTTCCATTGATATTGTATTGTAGCATTATGCAGCGGTATTGAGTTGCAAGGATTGCTGGTTGTAATCAGTTTGATTTACTGGATAATAATATTGGACTCTCTATTTGGTGGATGTAGCCCAAGTTTGGGTGAACCATGTTAAAACTTGTCTCTCGCTGTTATTATTTTTGTGTATTTCCATTTCTTTGTTTAATCTTTATTTGCATTTAATTGATATCTTCTGTTGACTAACCCTAACAAGTGGTATCAGAGCGAGTTGTGTTCAATTATCATATGCAGGAAAGTCTCACGGTTGAGTGGGAGCAATGGCAGATGATGGTAAATTAAAAGTAGACAAATTTAATGGGTAGAACTATCAGTTATGGAAGATGCAGATGGAGGATTATCTCTATCAAAAAGATTTATGGAGGCCATTGGAAGGAGTAGCCAAGAAACTAACAACAATGACTGATGAGGATTGGAATCTTCTAGACAGAAAGGCACTGGGAACCATTCAGTTGTGCCTGGCACCATCGGTGGCATTCAATATAATGGAAGCGAAGACAACAGATGGTCTGATGAAAGCTTTGGCTAAATTGTATGAAAAACCCTCAGCCTCAAATAAGGTATTTCTCATGAAGCTTTTAGTTAATCTAAAAATGATTGAAGGTGGATCTGTGACAGATCATTTAAATGAATTTAATAGGATTACTAGTCAATTGAATTCTGTAAATGTAAAATTTGATGAAGTTAGAGCTCTCCTGATATTATGTTCTTTGCCTGAAAGCTGGAATAGTTTGGTAATGGTAGTTTGTAACTCTATTTCTGGTTCAAATACCCTAAAATTTGATGATGTTGCTGGTGTTATTCTGAGTGAGGAAATTCATAGGAAAAGCTCAAGTGGATCCACATCAAGCAATGTTTTGAATGCAAAAAGAAGGGGTAGATCAAAGGAGAGAGGAAAAGGTTCTGGAGGTCATGGGAAGTCATGGGGAAAATCAAAGGACAAGAGATCCTAATCTAGAGGACAAAAGGATTACTAGTATTGTGGGAAACTAGGTCATCTAAAGAAAGATTGCTGGTCTTAGAAGAATAAAGAAGGAGACAAACAAGAAGGAAATAAGGAGGCAAATGTGGTAAGTAATAAATTTGAAGATGATGCTTTGATTCTTTCCCTAGATAATGTTGATGATTCATGGGTTTTAGATTCAAGGGCCTCATTTCGTGTTATGCCCCATAGAAGTTATTTTCTTTATAATGTCCAAGGGGATTTTGGGTTGGTTTATTTAGGAGATAATGAACCCTATCAGATTGTTGGAAAGGGAAGAATTAAGATTAAGTTGTAGAATGGGAATCATTGGCTACTACAAGAGGTAAGGCACGTTCCAAGGCTCAATAAGAATTTAATTTTAGCAAGGTAGCTAGCTAAAGAAGGTTGCATTGTTATATTTATTGATAAAAATTGGAAGGTTTCAAAAGGTGCCTTAATAGTAGAAAAAGGTGTGAAAGTAGGCACCTTATATCTTTGTACAGGTCATACTATTCCTTCTACTTTAGCTGTTGTAGAGAAAAAACAAACAGGTTCAGGAACAGTTGCTGCAAGTTCGTAGGAAGAGACTGAAACAGTTGCTGCAGGTTCTGAGACAACACTGTGGCATAACAAACTTAGACATATGAGTGAAAAAGGTATGAAGGTACTTCATTCTAAGAAAGTTTTACCAAGTCTGAAATGTATTAATATAGATTTCTGTGAAAGTTGTGTGTATGGCAAACAAAAGAGAGTCAGTTTTCTCAAGGATGGGAAGCAAAAGAAAGATGAAAAGTTGGAGCTTGTGCATACAGATGTATGGGTACCAACTCAAGTATCTTCTCTCGGTGGCTCTCTATATAATGTTACATTCATAGATGATGCAACTAGGAAGCTATGGATTTATTTCCTTAGGAAGAAATCTAATGTATTTGAAACATTTAAGAAATGGAGAAGCTTGGTTGAGAATGAGATAGGTAAAAGATTAAAATGTCTCAGATCTGATAATGTTGGTGAGTATTGCAGCAAGGAATTTGAGGATTATTGTTCCTTTAATGGAATTCGTAGGCAAAAAATGGTTCCAGGGACTCCAAAGGAAAATGGAGTGGCTGAACGCATGAATAGGACAATAATGGAGCATGCAAGGACTATGAGATTGCATGTTGGGCTGCCTTTAAATATGTGGGTAGAGGCTGTCAACACTGCTATATATTTAATTAATCCTTCAGTTCCTTTGGGTTGTGGTATTCCAGAGGAAGTATGAACAGGTAAAAAGGTGAGTTATTCTTTTCTCAAAACCTTTGGATGTGAAGCATTTACACATGTAGATTCTAAAAATAGAACCAAGCTGGATGCAAATTTAAAAAAAGTGTACCTTTGTTGGATACGCCATTGATGAATTTGGTTATAGGCTTTGCGATTTTGAAAATTAGAAATTTTTGAGAAGCAGGGATGTTATATTCAATGAGAAGGTGTTGTACAAAGATCAGTTGTAGCAGCATGAGAAGAAAGAAAAGGATTATGTGGTGCTGGATGATACTCCAAATAGTGATGTTCCAGTGGTTCCTCATGCTCTACAATAGAAACAAGAAATACCACAAACTCCAGTGAATGTTAGACAGTCAACAAGGCTAAGTAGACCTCCTAAAAGATTTTCTCCCTATTTGTATTCTATTTTGTTAACAGATGCTAGTGAACTGGAAGGGTATGATGAACCTATGCAGGTGGATACACAGGTTCAGTGGGAGTTTGTAACGAAAAAAGAAATGGACTCCTTGCTGAAAAATTAGACTTGGGAATTATGTAAGTTACCTACAGGTAAAAAGGCTTTACCAAACAAATGGGTTTATAGGCTGAAAGAGGAAGATGGAGGTAAGAAAAGATTTAAAGCCAGGTTAGTTGTAAAAGGATTTCTACAGAAAAAGGGCATTGATTTTGATGAGATTTTTTCTCTAGTTGTTAAGATGACTTCTATTCGTATTGTTTTAAGTATTGTGGCTACTAAAGATTTGCATTTGGAACAGCTAGATGTGAAAATTATCTTTCTCCATGGTGATTTGGAGGAGATATATATCAAACAACCCCAAGGATTTGAGGTCAAAGGTAAGGAGAAACTGGTGTGTAGATTGAAGAGTTTGTATGGCCTAAAACAAGCACCTCAGCAATGGTATTTAAAATTTGATAGTTTTATGGCTGAGCAAGGCTACAATCGATGTAATTCTGACCATTATGTTTATTTTAAGAGGTTGGATAATGACAGCTACATTATTTTATGTTTATATGTTGATGACATGCTTGTAGCTGGGTCTAACATGGATCACATAAGAGAGTTAAAATAGCAGTTAGCACAGTCATTTGCTATGAAGGATTTGGGGGTAGCAAAACAAATCCTTGGTATGAAAATTTGCAAAGATAGGAAGAATAGAAAATTGACTCTATCTCAGGCTGATTATGTTGAAAAGGCATTGCAAAGATTCCATATGGAGAATGCAAAAGCCATCAACACACCTTTGCCTAGTCATTTGAATTTGACTAAGGAGATGTGTCCTAAGACACTAGAGGAGGAAGAAAAAATGTCTAAGGTACCCTATGCTTCAGCTGTAGGAAGTTTAATGTATACCATGGTATGCACGAGACCAAATATTGCACATGTTGTAGGAGTCATAAGTAGGTATATGAGTCATCCTGGATTGGAGCATTGGAATGTAGTAAAATGGATTCTCATATATTTAAGAGGTACATCCAATAAATATTTATGTTTTGGAGGCTCTAATACTGATTTAGCAGGTTATGTAGACTCAGATTTGGCAAAGGGATAATGATACTAGGTGGAGTACTATAGGTTATGTCTTTACTATAGGTGGGACAACGGTGAGTTGGATTTCCAAGTTGCAAAAGGTGGTTGCTTTATCCACCACAGAGGCAGAATATGTAGCTGCAATAGAGGCAAGCAAGGAGATGATATGGCTGCAATCTTTCATGGAAGAATTGGGGTATCACTTTATTCATTCAATGTTGGATGATGGATAGTTATAGCTAGAAAAGATACATACAGATGAAAATCCAGCAGATATGTTTACAAAGGTAGTGACAAGGGATAAGTTGAGCTCCTCTTCAGCTTCGGTTGGTCTTCTAGACTGAAAACAACAACAAAATAGCAGAGTCCAGGGTGCTTATTTCCAGTGGGAGCTATAGGGTCAGCGGTGTTATGATTAGTCTCCAAGTGGAAGATGATATGGTGTGGAGTTTGATTAGTCTCCAAGTGGGAGATTGTTGTTATATGGAGCCTAATCAGACTCAGAGGTTAAATTTACCCCACTTTTATCGGCACAGTTTCCCCCCAAATTCCTATGGGGTCAAAGGGCAATGCCCCTTGTGGGGGTTTGGGGGCAATAGCCCCAAGATGGGGTCAAGGGCCAGCACCCCTTGTAGGGTCCAAGGGAAACACCCCTAGCGTGCTCCCTATCACGATACAAGACATGGTTGAGGGGCAACGCCCTCACAGGGACTCAGGGGCAGCGCACCTGAAAGCTCATAGTTTTTTATTATTATATTAAGGTGTTGTGAGTCATTTTTTCATTGGTCAACATAAAAAAACCCTATTTTGTAACCAACAAAAGTCATGATAAAAATGGCTAAGGATTAGGGTTTCCATTGATATTGTATTGTAGCATTTTGTAGCGGTATTGAGTTTCAAGGATTGCTAGTTGTAATTAGTTTGATTAACTAGATAATAATATTGGACTCTCTATTTGGTGGATGTAGCCTGAGTTTGGGTGAACCACATTAAAACTTATCTCTCACTATTATTATTTCTGTGTATTTCTATTCCTTTGTTTAATCTTTATTTGCATTTAATTGATATCTTCTATCGGCTAACCCTAACACTCAACATGGTCAATGCGCGAGGACATCATTCTCTAGTGGGAATATAACCTTTTAGTGTAGCGTAACACATCCTTCAACCCTCAACCCTAAACACTATACCTTAAACCCTAATCCCTCCACCCTAAACCCTAATCCATCAACCCTAAATGCTATCCCTAAAGCTTGAAGCGTCAACCCTTAAATCTTAAACCCTAAACCTTATCCCTAAATGCTCAACCCTAAACACTATACCTTAAACCCTAATCTCTCAACCCTAAACCCTAATCCCTTATTGCTAAACCTTAAACCCTAATCCCTTATGTTAGCTCGATAACAATAAGAATGACTATTATTCATTGGAAGGACACTTGGCGATGACTAAAAGGATTTCTAATAATTTAGATTACCCTGATATTAGGTAAACTTCATATTGTTCTCCTTGGTACATTAAGTAAGACAAAAGGCACCTATGCAATATCGGTAAGATTACTAAATGTCATCCTGACTGAATAAAAGAACTAAAGGGACACTCCGTATCAAAAAGACATTTAGTGAGTCTTGGCAATTAGTTATGAATATATAAACAAAGATGGCACCAAATGAAGCACATAGATCGGCCTGAAACTAGGACAGTCCCACTGATACAATCTGACATTTTGAAATTCAAAATATCTTTTGCATTCATTTCCAGTGATGGACATGAATGGCCACGTGAATGAACATTATATGAACAATTTTTATTTAAAATGGATTGAACTTGTTAGAACCAAAAAAAAATTTACATCTCTCACCAACTTCTTCACACTTATCCTCTGTATACCATGGAAATTGGCCACATTATAATTTTGTGATTAAAACAATTTATGAAAATTTGTGTGACAAGATCCATATTAACTCCTATTGATAAAACATGTGTGACAAAATCCTATCAGAATAATTACATTTATTAACAAATCCTCATAATATATTTTCCTAATTGTATCAGCCTAGCAACACTTCATCGTTGGAACCCTATTTATAGCTCCACTGACAGCCCTATGAAAAACAATTTACAGCGTTATCTGTCTAAAAATACCCTGTCAGGGTAACCTTTGAAGTCCTAACCCCGATAGACCGATATAGCCAACTACAGTGAGCTCATCGTTGCAACACACAGTCATCGGTAGGATAGATATTCATATTCCCCTGATGACCTGATATAATTGTGGGTTGTCCAAAATTAAACATAATCAGCCGAACATGCCCTCATCATTGGAGTTCCCATCATACTCCCACTGATAGTCCTATAAATATAACTCGTAGCCATATCAGGCTTACAATATCCTATCGGCCTAACTCTTGAGAGTCCCTCATTGATACACCGATAAAATCAACAAAAGCTAGCACATCGTTGTGACTCATAAACATCGGTGGAACAAATGTTTATGTTCCCCCGATAACCCGATATGACTATAAGTTAGCCAAAGGTGCAATATCACCCAAGCTAAGGTACATTGAGGTAACATTACTTGGCATTCCACCGATACACCAACACAAAGAGTTCATCGATGAAGGAAGCTGACATCAGTGAAACATAAACAACAATCTCAACAATGAAGAGATAATAATTATTGTGACATCCTGAGGCATCATTCAAATATTCAAAATAAATGACCTCCTCCTATGATAGGAATAAAAGTGAGTTGTGCCACAATTTGATCACAGGAATAAAACTCGAACAAATTGCAAAAGGGGTTGAAGGAGAAGGGGACTGAAGCTCTCACACAGTAAAGCGAAGAAAAACTAGTGGGAAAGCAAAATTCAAGTAAGTACACCAATCCCAGCTGAGAAATTCTGTCTCTTAAATGTTTGAATTCAAGCAATGGGAGATAGTACAGAAAATCCTAAAAATAAGAAACTGAAAACTGAAAAGAGACCACTAAACCAAGACTTAATAGATCAGTGTCCTAGGTCCGGACCAAGACCAAAAACAAGTGTACAGATGAACCCCTCACATGATTGATTGTTGGACAATCACAAGGACTTGGGAGATGTATGGACTCCACTATGAGGGTACGAACTTTTGTTATACCACTACAGAAAATAATATAGGTTTTTTGTCATGCCCACATTTTCCATGTGGTCACAACACACATCGCACGTGTCATAGCCACATCTGTCATGTGGTTATGACACGAGATATGAAAAACTTTTCTCACACTGTCCTAAAAAACCCCTTCGCATGCATAAGCATGCTTAGCGGTGTTCTCTCATGGCGAAACACTACAATTTTCGGCGGGATATAAGTACAATTGCGTGCAACCAGACGCATACAGATCAACAAGAGGGTCTTTACGATGCCGCTAACATCATTGCAAGAGTGAGATTACCAAAGTTCCTAAATCTAAACCTCGGCAATTTCTGGCAGCATAACGCCTTACGGTGTTAGTGGGAATTACGCTGCACTCATTTACGCACGTGGTTCGCTGATAGACTAACAACTTCCCACGACGCCTTGTTCCGACTAAACCGACTAGTGATCTCCCTATTTAGTCATTTTTCAGCCAGGCACGGTTGTCTGTCTCCTCTCTTGTTTCCTGAAACATACTCCTCCTACGACTTAGCATTCTCAACAAGGAGGTTTGTTTGCTCTCTCTTCCCTTTTCACTGGTTCTTAATTTTGATTGTATTTTTATCGCCCTCACCTTAACTATTTCTCTGTTAATTTAGTGTGTTTATATTTCGGTCTCTCTCTCTTTCGTTTTCTATGCTTTCTTTATGTGTATCCGGTCCTTTCTTCATGATTTACGTCAATCAGGGTTATCACTGTAGCTATTGTTGATATTAAACCTAACTTCAGGATGATCTAGGTCACATAGGCTGGTTTACTACTTCGCTGGACTCGGTCTCCTAATCTTCCCCGATCTAGGTTCCTCCTCTTCGTATGTACTTATTAAACTTGTTCCTAAGCAGATTTAGCAGAAGGGTCCGTCAACTTAGTTCTCTTATCCCATGTGGGAAATGTCACGCATTTTCTCCTCTGTGTTTTCCAATGTTAGTTTTTCTTCTTCAGACTCTCTTACAGGTTTACTTATGAGGTCGTTTACTACAGTTGGGATTAAAATGGCCACATGGAATGTCTGTGGTGGCTTCTTAAGTTTATTTCCAGTGTTCTTCTAAGCAAGGTGACGTGTAATTTTCCTCTTCATTTTCCTTCTTTTTTTTTTTTTCTGGTTATTGACATTATGTTGGTAGTGGAAACTTCCGAGAAACTCTTTCCGGAGTATTACAGTATATTCCTTTATGCACCCATTAAATTATAATTTTATTTTCTCTTATCTATAATTACTGTTGTTATTATTACTAATCAGTATTATTAATACTCTTATTGTAAATCATTTACCGTTGTTAATACATGTAGGAGGCTCTTCACTTTATAAAACCCTGTTCATGGAAATATAACTTCTTTGGTTGTTGTGTTCAACACTTAATAAAAACTAACTGTGAAAATATAATTTGTTATTTTATTTTGTATATCCATGTGTCTTATTTTATTAAGATTTTAAACGAGGGCCCAATAAAATGGTTCATAGGACTACTCCTATATATATATATATATATATATATATATATATATATATATATATATATATATATATATATATATATATATATATATATATATATAAATGTATATGTAGAAGACGAAATTGTTCTCTTAACTTTGTTAAACAATATATATATATACCTATGTATATATATATATATATATATATATATATATATATATATATATATATATATATATATATATATATTTCTATATATATATATAGATATAGAAATTATTTCATTATTTATTGATATATACATAGACATATATAGTATCTATATATGCCTATATATATAGCAATAAAATGCATTCATTTCTAAATAGACCAATCATATGTTAGGGCCAAAGCCCTAACATTTTTTGTTTTTTTTTTTTTTTTTTTGGTTTTTCCACAGCAAGCGGCGGACATGGGCGGCGGTGGCCGCAGTGGTAGAGGAAGCAGGGTCGGCGCACAGAATGGAGGGCCTGTGCAGGCCACGGGAGTTATAAGGGGAAGGGGGATGTGGGGTGGGGCGGAGCCCCACCCACATCCCACGATGTGGGGTGTGGGTGGGGCTCCGCCCCACCCCACACCTCCATTTATTTGTTAGAGCCTGCGGTGGGGATTTCTCCCCACCACCCCATATGAAACCGCGACTGTGTGTTTATGCCGCGAGTTTATAATTTCGACAGTCATCTCTTTATGGTGCTTTTCGTTGATATCTATCAACACTAATATATTTATATTTATATATATATATATATATATATATTTATATATATATATATAGATATATATATATTTTGATATATTTATGTTTATAATTCAGTCTCTTAAAAAAAACAGTTTCTGTCAAAAATGATAATTAATAAAAAAACTGTGATATATATATATATATATATATATATATATATATATATATATATATATATATATATTCTTATATGTATATATATAGAATCCTTAATTTTTTCAAATTAACTACCTTATTCATTTTCTCAAATTCACCCTGTTAGAATGGTAATTACATAACAATTATATATATATATATATATATTTATTCCAGTTTCACTTATTCAGTAGAAATGGTAAATATATATCAACTCATTATATTTATATATTTATATATATATATATATGAATATATAACGATATATATTCCATTTTCATAAAACATATAAGTTTCTCAATTAACAAACAGAAAAATATACATGCTAGATTTCCTCTAATCTTTTCAAATTAACTGAATCTACTATGTATGAAGAATAAACTCAAACATTTAAAATTGTCTTTTCCTTTAGAACAATGAACCATAAAAACTAACATTTCAACTAGTTAAGCAATTCCAAACTTTCAAATGTAAACAAACTCAGATTAGATTGCAAATCAATAATGAACTCTTCCTTTCAATAATACTTGAAACACAAATAAATTGCTATTTAACAAGGTTTACAAACATCAACTTGAAAATTTAAGCACATTCATATTACAGATTTTAAACCATGGATACAACAACTAACTTTCCAGATATGAACTTTCTTCACCCAACAATATACAACTGGTAGCTTGAGACAACCAAGTAGAAGACCATTACTAACAAGATCAGGGAGGTGGTTTCCTTCACCCCCAGGGTAACAATAAATTACAACAATAATAAGAGAGGTACTCTCTCTTCAACTCTCATGAAATGAACCAGGCCTAATTCTCATGACAAAGAAGAATAATTGTTTCTTCACAAATATAACTCCTCCCAAGCCAACCAGAAGCTCCAAGAGAAAACCTGCGTATCAAAGACAAACAAAGAAGAAAACACCACTCATCTAGCTCTCCTCCCTTCCGTAGACCCGCAAGTGGGTCACCCCCGAGCTAGGGAGACCATACTCACACCTGGGTACTCAAACACTCCACTTCACAACAGTAACAACAACAATCCCAAAGCACACAAACACCCGTGGGTAATTTACACAACACGGAAACTCAACTACAGTGAGTTTCATAAGGGGCAGGAGAGTGGACACACTCGACTCCATAGTGTCACCCTGACAGATAAGTTAACCAATATAATTTCTCTTGGTCTCAAACCAAGTTTGATCACAAATTTTAAGAAATCTGTATATGACTCTCAAGTCAAAGATACAGTCACAGATACATGCCCTCAAGGCTTTCAACATCCCAAAAGATGGAAACAGGTATGCACCCGAGGAGGATCTCTCCTCCCCTACCCCAAACTTGATGAGCATTTCTCCCAAGTGGGAGAAGCTCTGTCAAACAACCCGACAATAAACCCCACAGAAAACAAATCTAACACAAAATCACACACATTACATACACAATCAGCTATACGAAACAATGGTAAAAATCAAACCAACCTTGCAAAGCCCTCCTGGAATGAAACTGTTGCAGAGTCCACAGAGTTCTCTTCCAACCTTAGCCACCAACTCCCTCTCCCTTCTCTATCCTGCAAGCTAACCTTTCTATATTTGGTAAGGCAAAAATGAATGTTTCCCCAAAATTCAACTAACTCCCTCTCATCCCAAAATTGGAAACAAATAACCAAATTCTTTTCAGTTTTGAGGAATGGGGAGGTGACACTTGTCATCTCCTCACTCTCCCCCAAAACCACTATTCTGTCCTGGTGGCTTATGTCACTCTCCATTCCCAAGAGTACTCCTTATTCCTCTCCTCATGTGATTCCTCTTACGCATGGGAGAAATAAAAGGAGTTAATGGGGAAGAAGACAGGTGACCCATGCCCCTTCTTCCTTTCTTCACATGGGTGTCCCCACAGCACATGGGGGAATCTCACTATGGAAGGGGTGACTTTAAGTCAATCCTTCAATAATGGATGGCATCTCTTACCTTGGGGAATGTAGAGGGGATGGGTTGGGTGTTGGTACAACCCATCATGTCCCCTCCTACCTCCAATTTTCGCCACTTAACTTCAGGGGAAGGTTAAGTTGACTAGATGGAGGTTACTCAAGGGTTACCCATGCCAAATGGGCCCCTGGACCCATGGGGTATAACCCAGGGTCAACTTTAACCCATACAAGACACCCCTGGTCAAGGTAAAGCACAAGAAAAGGCCTCATAAATTTAAATTAAATAAGGAAATTCAATTTCAATCCTTTTTTTTTTTTTTACAACACAAATATAAAATAATGTTACATGAGGGTAACCTAATCCACTCAACCATACGAAAGACCACATTACATCATTACATCGAACACAAGAGATCTTGGTTCCTCGTGGAACCAGATCAACTTAACAGGGAATAACAATTAACAAGGTGCGGAATGATCTCCGAATTCTGTGGTTCGATTAGTAATTCCTGCACACTAAATTACAAGATCAGTAACCACATAAGATCATCATAGCCGAAGCAACTTGAAAACATGCATTATCATGACATAGTACTAATTAACATAAATGAAATCATATTACAATTTTCCATCATCACCTAATTAATCTTTTTTTTTTTTGAAATGTAAACTTATCCAAACATCACCCAATTAGTTTTTCCGAAATCATATTAAAGTTTAGTAGTTTGACAATTCCGGGAATTGCTATCCCACAAACATAAAAAGTAACAATAACAGTCATGTAAATAGTCATAACAATAGTAGTAAAAAGGGCGGTCCTCACATCCTCTCCCCCTAAGACGGTACTTCCTCCTGGAAGTCGTCAAAAAGGTGAGGATAAAGGGTCTTCAGTCTCTCTGCATCTTCCCATGTTGTAGTGACTTCGTCGTATAGGTCCCACTGGACTCTAACCTGGTCCAGCTCTCGACCTTGAAGGGCCAACGTCCGACGAGCCAATATGCGAATTGGCTCCAACGCCAGCTGTCCGTCTGCCTCTACCTGAAGAGCACTCCAATCCAACACATGAGATAAGTCAGAAATATATTGACGTAAAACTGATACATGAAATACATCGTGGATATGCGACAGGCTAGGTGGCAATGCTAGACGATAGGCTACTGGTCCTATCCTCCAAGATTTTGAAAGGTCCTACAAATTGAGGTGCGAGCTTAGAGCCTTTTCCGTAACGGATTGGACTCTTGTGCGGCCACACTCTCAAAAATACTCTTTCCCCCACAGAGAAGCTTCAGTCTATCCTCTTAGCATCGACATACTTTTTCTGCCTGTCCTGTGCTTCCTGAAGCCTCTGTCTTATCTGTTTGACTTGCAGTTCCATATTCTGAACTATCTCTGGGCCGATGACTGTTCTGTCCTCTATCCGATCCCAACTCAAAGGTGTTCTGCATGGTCTGCCATATAACGCCTGGAACGGAGGCATACCCAACGAGCTATGATGCCCATTATTGTAGGCGAACTCAACTAGATACAGGTACTCCTCCCATCTAGACTAGTGGTCCATCACATACATGCGAAGCATGTCTTCTAACACCTGGTTAACTCTCTCTGTCTGTCCGTCAGTTTCCGGATGATATGCTGAACTGAAGTTGAGCTGTGTGCCCAATGCCTGATGTAAGGGTTTCCAGAACGATGAAGTGAATATGGAGTCTCTGTCAGATATAATGCAGCGAGGTACCCCATGAAGTCTAACAATCTGATCAAGAAACACCTTTGCCGCTGATGGTGCATTGTATGTTGTGCATATTGGTGAAAAATGCGCCACTTTGGTCAGCTTGTCAACTGTCACCATAATAGCATCATGGCGACGTGATGACATAGGTAAACCAATGATAAAATCCATAGAAATGGTGTCCCATTTCCATTTAGGTATCTCGTGAGGGTACAACAGTCCCGCTGGATGCTGATGTTCGGCCTTGACCCTCTGACATTCCAGGCAACGAGCAACAAATTCGGCAATGTCACGCCTCATCCTGACCCAATGATAAAGCTGTCGTAAGTCAGCATGCATCTTCTTCACTCCTGGGTGTGCTGCATAGGGTGCTCTATGAGCCTCTGATAGGATTACTGTACGAAGATTACCCACATGGGGTACATAGATGCGCTGCCGATGTCGAAGCATACCATCAGACTCAAGGGTATATCCTGTAAATTTTCCCTCAAGGGCCTTCTGATTTAGTAATGCCTGCTGCACTTCAAGAAACCATTCGTCCTCCGGCAGATGCTGTAAGATGCGATCCTTCAAGTCCATCTTCAAGGTCAGGGTCTGGATCTCGTGGCGTCTTCGACTCAAAGCATCAGCGACCACGTTCTCCTTCCCTTTGATATAGTGGACATCGAAGTCATATTCGCATAGGAATTCCATCCAACTCCGTTGGCGGGTGTTCAAATTAGGCTGTGTAAAAATATACTGCAAACTATGATGATCCGAATGGAGTTCAAAGCGTCGACCTAAGAGAAAGTGTCTCCAGCGAACCAATGCATGAACAACAGCTGCGAGCTCTAAGTCGTGCGTAGGATAGTTTAACTCATGAGTCTTTAGTTTCCGCGATTCGTATGCGATCGCTCGACCATCCTGCATAAGCACGGCTCCCAAACCTTCTAATGATGCATCTGTGCAAACTACAAACTCCTCTGTAGGATCTGGGACTGCTAAAATAGGAGCACTAGTAAGACGCTCCTTGAGGACTCCAAAAGCCTTTTCACACGCTCGGTCCAAGTGAAACCCTTCCCTTTTCGCTGAAGGGAAGTAATGGGATGTGCTATCCTGGAGAAACCTTCGACAAACCGATGATAATACCTGGCTAACCCCATAAAGCTTCTGACCTCTGTCACGTTAGTGGGTGCTGGCCACTCCTGAATTGCTCTGATTTTAGATGGATCTACGGAGATGCCATCGCCTGATAAAATGTGTCCCAAATACTGCACCTCTGTCCTGAAGAAGGCACACTTCGCCAAGTTCCCATAAAGCTACTGCCCTCGTAATTGCTGCAAAACTTAATGCAAGTGTTCTACATGCTCCTCCTCAGTCTGTGAATAAATCAAAATGTCATCTAGAAATATGATCACGAACCGATCTAGGTAAGTACGGAACACCCCGTTCATGAGACTCATGAATACTACAGGAGCGTTCGTCAGCCCGAAAGGTACCACTGTGAATTCGTAATGGCCATATCTGGTTCGAAAAGCAGTTTTATGAATATCCGACTCTGTGATGCGCAATTGGTGATACCCAGATTTTAGATCAATTTTCGAGAACACTCTGGCTCCCTGCATCTGATCAAAAAGGTCGTCAATCCTAGGCAGAGGATAACGGTTCTTCACCGTCACCTTGTTCAACTGCCTGTAGTCCATACATAGACGAAGAGACCCATCCTTCTTCACGAAGATAACTGGTGCACCCCATGGTGAAACGCTAGGTCGGATGTGTCCCTTCTCAAGTAATTCCTCTAACTACAGTTTAAGTTCAGTGAGTTCATGGGTAGTCATCCTATAAGGTGCACGGGATATCGGTTCTGCACCTGGCACCAAGTCGATGTGGAAGTCCACTTCTCTGCGTGGAGGCATATCTGGTAATTCTGGCAGAAATACATCGGCAAACTCTCTAAGGACAGGGTGATCTTCTAAAGTAGCCTCAGGATCATCCTCTGCTCTATCACTGACCGTGATGGCAAACATTTGACATCCCTTCCGCATACAGCGCTTAAGCTGCTGAGCGGATATCATACGAGCAGCCGTGGGCTTTTGAATGCCCACTATCTCAACTGATGAACCATGATCGTCTAAACAGCTAATCGTCCTCTGGCGACAATCAAGCTTGGCTCTATGTGCCGCAAGCCAATCCATACCCAGAACTACTCCGTAGGATCCTAATGGCATAATCCTAAGGTCACATGTTGTGGTGAATGACCCCAATGTGATCTCACAATCTCTAACCAAGGAATCTACTGACATCCTGGCCCCTGAGGCCAACTCAACTTCCCACCTAATGTCTTGCCTAGAAGCCACCAGCCTGCAACGCTCCACTAACGATGTAGACAAAAAAGAGTCAGTAGCTCCTGAGTCAAAAAGGATCGAAATGGAAAAGTCTCCAATCGTACCTACTGCCTCGATGACAGAAGCCTGGAAATCGGCCTGGCGGTTATCAACCGCTACAAACATGTGGTGGGTTCTACCCACATCACCTACGGTCTGCTCAGATCCTCCTGATCGGGGCTGTCCCCCTGCAGTAAATCCCTGCGGGCACTCTCTAGCCAGATGCCCTGCCCCACCACACACATAACATGGTCCTCGAACCTGTAACTGCCCTGACTGTGTTCTGCCCGATTGTTGTTGCCCAGTCCGTCCAGTGGATCCCTATGAGCCTCTGTAAGACTGCTGGGACCTTGTGGGTCCTACCGATGAACCCTGCTGTCTCTGATCTCTGCGTGAACCCTGCTGCTGCCATCCACAGTTCTGTCCTCCCTGTCCCCTCTGTTGAAACTTGGATTTTTGCTGATGTTGCTGCTGCTGTGGTGGCCTAGGAGGCAATGATGAAGGATTATATCCTCCTCTCTATGTTGTATTTTGAGGCCTTCGAAAGTTTTGTTGTTGTTGGGGATTACGTTCCTGGTACTGCGAGCGTGAATTCTGCCCTCGTCCCTGAATTTCCTCTGATATAAGGGCCTTTTCAACAGCCTCACTCATGGTCTGGGGATTTGCCATACGAACTGGTCCTGCTATCCCGTGATTTAGCCCTCTGATGAATTTGTGTATTAAGATTTTCTCGTCATGGAGGTATTCTGTGTAACGAGAAAGCTCTATAAATCGGCTCTCATACTGAGTAACGGTGAGTCCCCTCTGCTGTAAATCATGGAACTCATCGATCCTGCGCTGTCTATAATGTTCGGACAAATATCGCGCATTGAAGTGCTCAATGAAGATGTCCCATGTGAGTGTATCCACGGAGAGTTGGCGCTTGCACTCCTCTGTACGCCACCAGGTAGCTGTTGCATCCCTAAGAAGATGGACTGCCACTCGTGCTTTCGTGTTGCTTGCATATGGTCGCAATGCAAAACACCTATTGGTGCAGGAGCACCTACCTGACAGCTGGCCTTCATGAGGCAGTTAGTTAGTTTGAGTCTTGTTTATGTTTCCAAGAAGGTCTGATAAGACCAAATGCATGTAATAAGGTCAAGCTGATCATGATAAGATCATGCTGACCATGCTTTTCTATTTTTAGTTAGTTTGTTAGAACAGTTGTCATGCTGTAGGACCGGTTGGATCTCCCAGCCGCCTGGAGAGTTCCCAGCCGCTTGGAGTCGGGTCAGTAGTACTCGTAGGAAAATCTATTTAAGCATGAGGATCGGTTGACTGTAGATCATCGATCGATAGTATTGCATTGAGCAGAGGAGTTAGAGTGTGCTGTGTGAGAGACAGTATATTGTATTACATCTTTGAAATCAATAAAGATCCTGTTTTCATCTTCTGTTTGATCTCCTTTGTGTAATCGATTTGCTGGTTTGGGTGGTTTCATAGATTCACTGATCCATTCCACCGGTTGATTCGTCTGATCGGTGGAATGGTTATGTACAGTAGGGTAGGTGTTAGTTTGTTTGTTCGCATGCAGGTGTGCAGGATCGCGGCTGAAAGGTGTTGAAGACCCTAGCATGGGCATGTGCTAGGTCGAGCTGATAAAGTGTGGAAGATCACCCTGAGAGTGGATCGGGTCATCCCAGGAGGTTCGGCGGATCAGAACAGTGAAAATCCGCTAAGGTTGAAAATTCGTTAAAACGGCATCATCAGGATATTTCTGCTTATATCCTGCAGTCGCTTCGGGCATCGTCATCCGCGTAAAGGGAGGAGAGCATGATGCTTTTGATTGTATGAAGTGAATGAACGTCAGGGTGATCATCATCAGGAGGAGCCGAGGAGGAGCGTATCGGCATAAGGAAGAAGATCGGGTTGATCGCGGGCCGAAGAAAACTAAGTTTGGCCAACAGCAGGATATGACGTCATCATCATCAAGATATACGTCATCAGGATATTTCAGAGCAGCAGGATATTAAGGAGCTGCAGGTGACGTCATCGTCATCAGGATATACGTCATCAGGATATCAGGGTGACGTCAGCATCGGAAGGGACGATGCGAGAAGTGAAGGTTGGTCATCATCAGGATAAATGGAGGGAACCAGATGTTCTTTATCCTACTGATTATCATGATGTTGAATATCATGATGCTGAAGATAGTGAAGACGGAAGTTGTCGCTGAAGTGAACAGTGGACGTCAGGAGGATGTTCGTGCTGGTCGAACATGATGATGCTGTCGATAATCTAATAAGGTGATGCGGTTGATAGGCGAAAGTGCGAAGGCTTGTCTGCAGGAGGATATCGGTCGGCAGGTGAAATATGATGATGATGCTGATAGTGTTAAGTCAAATATGATGATGATGATGATGATGGGCTGCAGACATCCATGCTATGTGTTAATGTTTTAGTGTGGATCCCTCTGCATCACCTATCTAAGCTAATTAGCCAAGCCTCGGCCGCAGCTCCCTCTGTAGCACCTGCGAAAGTGGGTGGGTTGAGCCTCAGTAGATCTCTGATGGGGTCCCCTCTGTCTCTAAGTCTCACAAGTGGCTCTTCCACACCATCCTCATATAATCCATGCTGAACCTGTTCTTGTCTCAAAAGTCTCGGAGGACTCCTGCTCCGTGCTCGGGAGGCTGACCCTACCTCCTCTACTGTTGTGTCAGGAATCTCAACGAAGGGCTCCACACGTGGCACCTCTAGTGGATCAACGCGGGGCTCCATACGTGGCTCAATACATGACTCGGCACGTGGCTCCTCTCGCGGATCAACACGAGGCTCTATACGTGGCTCAGGAATCACTGGTGGTAACCTGTCTAACATAGTCTCTAGTACCTGTAAAATCTGTGGCCCTATATCCAATACTGGTGTCGCCTGTGGTACTAGTGGTGCTTGTGGTACAGGTGGTGCAGGTGGTGCTGCTGTAACTACTGGTGTCGCCTGTGGTACTAGTAGTGCTTGTGGTACAGGTGGTGCAGGTGGTGCTGCTGTAACTACGGGTGCCAGTCCCTCGGCTGAGGAATCGCTATGCACCTCGACTGACGCTGTGTGACGTGATCGCGCTCATCGAACACGTCGGGGAGGCATCCTACAAAACAAGGTAGAAACTAATTAGCCAAAGTTGTGGAATAATAACGTGCCCAAATACGCCCAGTGTTTAAAACTTGGCTCTGATACCAAATGTCATGCCCACATTTTCCATGTGGTCACAACACACATCGCACATGTCATAGCCACATCTGTCATGTGGTTATGACACGAGATATGAAAAACTTTTCTCACACTGTTTTAAAAAACCCCTTCGCATGCGTAAGCATGCTCAGCGGTGTTCTCTCATGGCGAAACACTACAATTTTCGGCGGGATATAAGTACAATTGCGTGCAACCAGACGCATACAGATCAACAAGAGGGTCTTTACGATGCCGCTAACGTCATTGCAAGAGTGAGATTACCAAAGTTCCTAAATCTAAACCTCGGCAATTTCTGGCAGCATAACACCTTACAGCGTTAGTGGGAATTACGCTGCACTCATTTACGCACGTGGTTCGCTGATAGACTAACAACTTCCCACGATGCCTTGTTCTGACTAAACCGACTAGTGATCTCCCTATTTAGTCATTTTTCAGCCAGGCACGGTTGTCTGTCTCCTCTCTTGTTTCCTGAAACATACTCCTCCTACGACTTAGCATTCTCAACAAGGCGGTTTGTTTGCTCTCTCTTCCCTTTTCACTGGTTCTTAATTTTGATTGTATTTTTATCGCCCTCACCTTAACTATTTCTCTGTTAATTTAGTGTGTTTATATTTCAATCTCTCTCTCTTTCGTTTTCTATGCTTTCTTTATGTGTATCCGGTCCTTTCTTCATGATTTACGTCAATCAGGGTTATCACTGCAGCTATTGTTGATATTAAACCTAACTTCAGGATGATCTAGGTCACATAGGCTGGTTTACTACTTCGCTGGACTCGGTCTCCTAATCTTCCCCGATCTAGGTTCCTCCTCTTCGTATGTACTTATTAAACTTGTTCCTAAGCAGATTTAGCAGAAGGGTCCGTCAACTTAGTTCTCTTATCCCATGTGGGAAATGTCACGCATTTTCTCCTCTGTGTTTTCCAATGTTAGTTTTTCTTCTTCGGACTCTCTTACAGGTTTACTTATGAGGTCGTTTACTACAGTTGGGATTAAAATGGCCACATGGAATGTCTATGGTGGCTTCTTAAGTTTATTTCCAGTGTTCTTCTAAGCAAGGTGACGTGTAATTTTCCTCTTCATTTTCCTTCTTTTTTTTTTTTCTGGTTATTGACATTATGTTGGTAGTGGAAACTTCCGAGAAATTCTTTCCGGAGTATTACAGTATATTCCTTTATGCACCCATTAAATTATAATTTTATTTTCTCTTATCTATAATTACTGTTGTTATTATTACTAATCAGTATTATTAATACTCTTATTGTAAATCATTTACCGTTGTTAATACATGTAGGAGGCTCTTCACTTTACAAAACCATGTTCATGGAAATATAACTTCTTTGGTTGTTGTGTTCAACACTTAATAAAAACTAACTGTGAAAATATAATTTGTTATTTTATTTTGTATATCCATGTGTCTTATTTTATTAAGATTTTAAACGAGGGCCCAATAAAATGGTTCATAGGACTACTCCTATATATATATATATATATATATATTTTAATGTATATGTAGAAGACGAAATTGTTCTCTTAACTTTGTTAAACAATATATATATATATATATATATATATATTTATATATTTATATATATATATAGATATAGAAATTATTTCATTATTTATTGATATATACATAGACATATATAGTATCTATATATGCCTATATATATAGCAATAAAATGCATTCATTTCTAAATAGACCAATCATATGTTAGGGCCAAAGCCCTAACATTTTTTGTTTGTTTTTTTTTTTTTTTTTGTTTTTCCACAGCAAGCGGCGGACATGGGCGGCGGTGGCCGCAGTGGCAGAGGAAGCAGGGTCGGCGCACAGAATGGAGGGCCTGTGCAGGCCACGGGAGTTATAAGGGGAAGGGGGATGTGGGGTGGGGCGGAGCCCCACCCACATCCCACGATGTGGGGTGTGGGTGGGGCTCCGCCCCACCCCACACCTCCATTTATTTGTTAGAGCCTGCGGTGGGGATTTCTCCCCACCGCCCCATATGAAACCGTGACTGTGTGTTTATGCCGCGAGTTTATAATTTCGACAGTCATCTCTTTATGGTGCTTTTCGTTGATATCTATCAACACTAATATATTTATATTTATATATATATATAGATATATATATTTTTATATATTTATGTTTATAATTCAGTCTCTTAAAAAAAATAGTTTCTGTCAAAAATGATAATTAATAAAAAAAACTGTGATATATATATATATATATATATCTATATATATATATATATATATATATATATATATATATATATTCTTATATGTATATATATAGAATCCTTAATTTTTTCAAATTAACTACCTTATTCATTTTCTCAAATTCACCCTGTTAGAATGGTAATTACATAACAATTATATATATATATATATATATATATATATATATATATATATATATATATATATTTATTCTAGTTTCACTTATTCGGTAGAAATGGTAAATATATATCAACTCATTATATTTATATATATATATATATATATATGAATATATAACGATATATATTCCATTTTCATAAAACATATAAGTTTCTCAATTAACAAACAGAAAAATATACATGCTAGATTTCCTCTAATCTTTTCAAATTAACTGAATCTACTATGTATGAAGAATAAACTCAAACATTTAAAATTGTCTTTTCCTTTAGAACAATGAACCATAAAAACTAACATTTCAACTAGTTAAGCAATTCTAAACTTTCAAATGTAAACAAACTCAGATTAGATTGCAAATCAATAATGAACTCTTCCTTTCAGTAATACTTGAAACACAAATAAATTGCTATTTAACAAGGTTTACAAACATCAACTTGAAAATTTAGGCACATTCATATTACAGATTTTAAACCATGGATACACACAACTAACTTTCCAGATATGAACTTTCTTCACCCAACAATATACAACTGGTAGCTTGAGACAACCAAGTAGAAGACCATTACTAACAAGATCAGGGAGGTGGTTTCCTTCACCCCCAAGGTAACAATAAATTACAACAATAATAAGAGAGGTACTCTCTCTTCAACTCTCATGAAATGAACCAGGCCTAATTCTCATGACAAAGAAGAATAACTGTTTCTTCACAAATATAACTCCTCCCAAGCCAACCAGAAGCTCCAAGAGAAAACTTGCGTATCAAAGACAAACAAAGAAGAAAACACCACTCATCTAGCTCTCCTCCCTTCCGTAGACCTGCAAGTGGGTCACCCCCGAGCTAGGGAGACCATACTCACACCTGGGTACTCAAACACTCCACTTCACAACAGTAACAACAACAATCCCAAAGCACACAAACACCCGTGGGTAATTTACACAACACGGAAACTCAACTACAGTGAGTTTCATAAGGGGCAGGAGAGTGGACACACTCGACTCCAGAGTGTCACCCTGACAGATAAGTTAACCAATATAATTTCTCTTGGTCTCAAACCAAGTTTGATCACAAATTTTAAGAAATCTGTATATGACTCTCAAGTCAAAGATACAGTCACAGATACATGCCCTCAAGGCTTTCAACATCCCAAAAGATGGAAACAGGTATGCACCCGAGGAGGATCTCTCCTCCCCTACCCCAAACTTGATGAGCATTTCTCCCAAGTGGGAGAAGCTCTGTCAAACAACCCGACAATAAACCCCGCAGAAAACAAATCTAACACAAAATCACACACATTACATACACAATCAGCTATACGAAACAATGGTAAAAATCAAACCAACCTTGCAAAGCCCTCCTGGAATGAAACTGTTGCAGAGTCCACAGAGTTCTCTTCCAACCTTAGCCACCAACTCCCTCTCCCTTCTCTATCCTGCAAGCTAACCTTTCTATATTTGGTAAGGCAAAAATGAATGTTTCCCCAAAATTCAACTAACTCCCTCTCATCCCAAAATTGGAAACAAATAACCAAATTCTTTTCAGTTTTGAGGAATGGGGAGGTGACACTTGTCATCTCCTCACTCTCCCCCAAAACCACTATTCTGTCCTGGTGGCTTATGTCACTCTCCATTCCCAAGAGTACTCCTTATTCCTCTCCTCATGTGATTCCTCTTACGCATGGGAGAAATAAAAGGAGTTAATGGGGAAGAAGACAGGTGACCCATGCCCCTTCTTCCTTTCTTCACATGGGTGTCCCCACAGCACATGGGGGAATCTCACTATGGAAGGGGTGACTTTAAGTCAATCCTTCAATAATGGATGGCATCTCTTACCTTGGGGAATGTAGAGGGGATGGGTTGGGTGTTGGTACAACCCATCATGTCCCCTCCTACCTCCAATTTTCGCCACTTAACTTCAGGGGAAGGTTAAGTTGACTAGATGGAGGTTACTCAAGGGTTACCCATGCCAAATGGGCCCCTGGACCCATGGGGTATAACCCAGGGTCAACTTTAACCCATACAAGACACCCCTGGTCAAGGTAAAGCACAAGAAAAGGCCTCATAAATTTAAATTAAATAAGGAAATTCAATTTCAATCCTTTTTTTTTTTTTACAACACAAATATAAAATAATGTTACATGAGGGTAACCTAATCCACTCAACCATACGAAAGACCACATTACATCATTACATCAAACACAAGAGATCTTGGTTCCTCGTGGAACCAGATCGGCTTAACAGGGAATAACAATTAACAAGGTGCGGAATGATCTCTAAATTCTGTGGTTCGATTAGTAATTCCTGCACACTAAATTACAAGATCAGTAACCACATAAAATCATCATAGCCGAAGCAACTTGAAAACATGCATTATTATGACATAGTACTAATTAACATAAATGAAATCATATTACAATTTTCCATCATCACCTAATTAATCTTTTTTTTTTTTTTTGAAATGTAAACTTATCCAAACATCACCCAATTAGTTTTTCCGAAATCATATTAAAGTTTAATAGTTTGACAATTCCGGGAACTGCTATCCCACAAACATAAAAAGTAACAATAACAGTCATGTAAATAGTCATAACAACAGTAGTAAAAAGGGCGGTCCTCACATTTTTACCAATCTGTAACCCATGGAGGCTGTTGGATCTTTCTCTCTGAATTAGCAGAGGATTTGCCAGTTCTAATGCATAGGCAGACTCGGCCAACAAATACAGGAGGTTGGGTGAGCTACCTCCCCTTCACTTCTGGTTCTGCCATACCAAGGGGGGTATCCCTATTTGGTAAAGATTTGACTTTGACTCACCCAATGATAGAAAGGTTTAGCTTTACAACAACAGGCAGAATACTCTCATTTTAGGACCAAGATTTGCATGATAAGTCACTAGGTTGGCAATATTCTTAGACATATCTAACTGGTTGTGGATGAGAGTATGCAGGGTCCTACTCCTACTCCTACAAACTAACAGGTTGAAGCTTTGAAAGGATTTGTTTTGATATTTTGGATGCAAGACAGGGGGTTTTGGATCATAACTACTACACAAGGGCAGATCGGTGCCTATCTCAAGGTAAGGAGTCAACTAGACATACAAGTGAATGATTTGCACTGGCATTCAAGTTTCAAGGGGTTAGGACAGGTATTTGCCTTACAAACACCACCCAAGACTGAGTATTTAGCCCTCTACTTACGAATATCCCAGCTGACATACATTTTTCTTCATACTTAACCTAAAACAGTTTAATCCACTCCTTGAATGGAAGTCAGAGATCAAGCATGCAATACATAAATCTATATCCTAAAATCTAAGTAACCCTTAGCAACTAGATTCAAAAGAAGGGATGCATATAGCCATGGAGACAAATAGCTAAACACATGAAAAGAAGCATTTTTCATATAAAAATGAAATGAAACTGAACAAATATGCAACCTACAATCAAAATGCAACTCAAACTCCAGAAGAGACAGAACAATCAAAAAACCCTATTCTTTGTTATTTCCCAAAAATAATTGCCCAAGTCTTCCACCCCCTGTAGAATGGCCATGGATTCCTTCTTAAGGAGCACACAAGCTTCCAACCACCTACACACTGATCTCGCTTCATAAATGCATAGATCATCCTCTTAAGATTTTCAACGAAATAATCAAATCTTCAATAGACTCAATCGTTGAAGCAGTCAGATTCACCATAAAAGCCACTGACAGAAGTAACCTGAACCTCGAGCAAGCAAGTAGATGTGACACTTTTCCCATCACCTTGCAATAGGTTGGTTGAATGTGGAATGAGCGTACAACAATGGAGCCAACACTCAGTTGTTTGAAACATTTAACCTTAGCCACAGGCTCGGGCTCCACGCAGGCAAGATCGATAGTCAAAATCTACCCATACAGGTTGAAAATTCATGTCGACATCTTCAAAAAGTCCACTGCCAATGAGATCTTGCCACGTAGGTAGTCTTTCTTCCATCACAAACTTTTCGCATTTGTGAGATCTAATTATCCCACATTAATCCTATAATGACCCTTTTATCACTTTATATACCAGACCACTGGTATACCTAACGTCGTGCATTTTTCCCTGATGTGGCCTGTGATCCAACTGCTAGCGGTCTATTGCTTCATCTCTCGCTGATACCAAACCTCTGTCGGTGTGATCGCAAACCATCGGAGTGACCTTTGCAAAGCACGTTGATGTCACATATCTCGTTGATCGGTGGAATGTCCCAACACATCAGAAGGAGACATCCATAGCACGCCGACACACTGATCTCACTAATGACCACACTTGTTGGCAAGACCTACATCATCAATGAACTCCCTTATTCATCCTCTGATATGCTGATATAACTTGATCTGCCAGAACACCACTGTCGGCTCAACATCCCATTATCTGCCTAACGTATATTGTCACTCCAATAGCTCACCTTCATCGGTGCGACCCCAACCCATCGGAGCAACACTTCCATAGCACACCAACGAAGACTGTCATGCCAACCCACTTCCATACATCTCATCAACTTGTCAGAGGGACATCGGACTTGGCTTCTAATGTAGGTTGTCTTGGCGATGACCCCCCCTTTGGATGTTTGTTTAAACCTCCATCAGCCTATCGACGAGAACACAAAATGGGCCGCTGATGATTACTGTCTCACCGATGAAAGGAACAAACCACTATGAACAACATGATCACTAAGACAAAGGTCTACTCTTGCCGATGGACTTAGAAATTTTTTAGGGTTTAAATAAAAAAGCCTGCTAATTTTGAATTCGAAACCTTGACTCCATGTGGGCACCACCATTGGCTCTGTTTGGGGATGCATGCTTCTTGCAAGCATGGCAAGAACCATAGATCTCTGGGATGTAGATTAGGCCTTATCATTGGGCAACAAAGTTGAAAGACACACCAACCTGCATCATAGATCACATTTTCAAACACTATTTTGGCGGCCTTGGGCAGCCAAAAATGAATAACCATAATCTTCTCCTATCAACTGCTTGATTCTGATCTGAACAACCCCTACCACAACTGAAAACATCAACATAATTTGCCCACATGTTGATCTTGTCAATTACATACTTCACCATATTTGAAAACTTGCCTCTGTCAGTATTGCCTCTATCACTCTGCATCTCAAAATCAAGCATTGATCCATATACAGCATCATACTCTTCAGTATCAAACAATATGTGAAAGTTACATTCATCAAATAATATATCACCATATTGCATTTGGCATTCTTCACTGTCTACCTGGCTATTGCACATTACCAGGCACTCATCCAGCTGATCGAAAAACTAAAGACATTCAAAATATATGAGACCTTCAATGTCATTCATATCACTTATTGACAGTGAAAACAAATCTTGATCCACATAGCCATCATTACATGTGTCTGAAACAACTGATGTTGAACATCCATTATCCATAGTTTACATATCCATATTATCCTCACAAGAGCTAAAGATCTCTGATTTTGATTTATATGTCTCTTCTTCACAAACTGATGCAGCACCCAAGTCAGTTGTCTCTTCATATTCATCATCATTTTCAAAAAGAGGGTTAACTCTGCACCAATGAAGGTCATGACTCACAATGCTCAATGCATCTAAAGGCTCATCATAAAGGGGATTCATACTCATTGCAAAGGTCTCTATTTCTTCTTCATGACAATCCAACTCTTCTTCAACATTACCAAATCTAGAGTCATAAGAAGAACAAACCTGATCCATGAACTAATCATGGATATCATCTTTATCATCTGATTACCCTACACACAGGATTTCTGCTACTTCAATGCAATCTGAAGCTGAACTATCCATGTCACTTTCCAGTCCTCTAATGCTCCCTGATGAAAGTAATATTGACTCCTGATCCATATGATCACAACCATGCACAACCAGATCATTAAAACATGAACACTATTTGCTGAGGACTGGCATATCAGTATCACTTGAAAAATCATTATTATCAACTTCATTTACTAGACAAATTAGGGCATCCTCCCCCATGGCAGAGTCATCAGTACCTTGGAATGATGCATAGATAGGGAAAATAGGGGTGTGAGTGATTTGGTATTCATATCCAACACCCAAATTACATCTTTCATCAACATTGGGGACTGCAGGACAACAAAAATTTACAGAGAAATAACCCTTTTGAATTCCATACCTCCAATTGTTTTCGATGTCTATTGCAAACTAATGTGCCTAATGCAATGTGGTGGGCTCCTTATCTCTCAATCTATAACTCATTCTCTTATAAAATGCTCCTAGATAGACCACCAGGCACAATGCATCATTAGGTCTCATGCATTCTGGAATTCTTTTCAATGCCTTCATAAATCTGAGGTTAAAGGCTGGGATTAACTCATCTTTTTCAATATGGATATACATGAAATCATTGATAACTACATATTTAGATATTCTTTCACCATACTATTCTATAAATGCAGATTTAAATTCCTACCAAGAGCTGACAGAGTATGCTAGAAGGTAGGAGAACCAGACCCTTGCATCTTCATCTAGAGATTGAACAAATAATCTCATAACTACATCTTCATGGTCAACCTCAAATTCATCTATCACATTCATAAACTGTTGCAAGTGTCTCTGAGCTGATTCATCCCTTGCACCACTGAATTTAGGCAAATACTTTCTAATCTTAGATGGAAAAGCATTTGGATAACCACAAATGCCATTGAAATTGATGGGCTTATATCTGTCAATGCTAAAATTCCTTCTATTACATGGTTGGGATTGATTATCATACATTGTTGCATTTGACATCTCACAAGGGTGCATGGGCTGATAATACATCTTTATGTGTTTTTCCAACCCTCCTCTCAACTCAGATTTTCAATCAATGACCTTAGGCCTTTAAAATACAAACTGCTATTTCATCTTGCCTAAAGGCCTCTAAATGAGTCTTTCAACAACATTACATACTTCATTTGAAACACAAAATACATTCTCAACAAATACAAAGCATGCAAGCTTATCACCAATATGTCCCTTTTAACCAATGCTACTTCACCAAATAGGGAATCCTTTAAAACTTATACACCATGGTTTTTGAAAACCAAAACATGTGAAAATACCTGGATATGTTGCAGCTGCTACAAGTTCCTTTCCCTGACTAAAAGTATGAAAATCTAACACATCTTGTGTCCTTGATCAGGTTCTTTTTGTGCAGAGTCACCACCTCCTTGGCAGAGGGATGAGCTTCAAATAACGTGAAGCTAAAAATTCATTTCTTTCTTTTCTGGGTCCTCCAACAGCAAAGCCACATATACAACTTTTCAAGTTTGTTGCAACAAGGCACTTCCAGGTCTGAAACCCCTAACTAGGGGAGCAAAAAGATAACACCTTTAAATCAACTCCCCAGTAGAGTCGCCACTTTGTTAGAGTTCTTGGATGGGCCAAAAGATAACACCTTCAAATCAACTCCCCAGCAGAGTCGCCACTTTGTTGGTGACTCAGATGGGCCAAAAGATAACACTTTCAAATCAAGTCCCCAGCAGAGTCAAGGATTCGAACTCAAAATCCATAGGCTTTTTTATTTAAACCCTAAAAATTTTCTAAGTCCATTGGCAAGAGTAGACCTTTGTCTCAGTGATCATGTTGTTCACAGTGGTTTGTTCCTTTCATCGGTGAGACAGTAATCATCGGCGGCCCATTTCATGTTCTCACCAATAGGCCGATGGAGCTTCAAACAAGCATCCAAAGGGGGGGTCATCACCAAGACAACCTACATCAACAGCCAGGTCCGATGTCCCTCTGACAGGCCGATGAGATGTATGGAAGTGGGTCAGCCTGACAGTCTTTGTCGTTGTACTGTGGAAGTGTTGTTCTGACGGGTTGGGGTCACACCGATGAAGGTGAGCTATCAGAGTGACAATATACATCGGGCAGATAATGGGATGTTGAGCCCACAGTGGTGTTCTGGCCGATCAAGTTATATCGGCATATCAGAGGATGAATAAGGGAGTTCGCTGATGATGCAAGTCTTGCCGACAAGTGTGGTCATCGGTGAGATCAATGTGTTGGCGTGCTATGGATGTCTCCTTCCGATGTGTTAGATCATTCCACCGATTGGTGAGATATGTGACATTGGTGTGCTTTGCAAAGGTCGCTCTGACGGTTTGGGGTCACACCGACAGACATTTGGTATCAGTGGGAGATGAAGCGATAGACCACTAGCGGTTGGATCACGAGCCGCGTCAAGGAAAAATGCACGATGTTAGGTATACCAGTGGTCTAGTATATAAAGTGATAAAAGGGTCATTACAAGATTAATGTGGGATAATTAGATCTCACAAATGCAAAAAGTCTGTGATGGAAGAAAGACTGCCTATGTGGCGAGATCTCATTGGCGGTGGACTTTTTGAAGATGCCGACATGAATTTTCAACCTGTATGGGTAGATTTCAACCATCGATCTTGCCTGCATGGAGCCCGAGCCTGCGGCTGAGGTTAAATGTTTCAAATGATTGAGTGTTGGCGCCATTGTTACGCACTCATTCCACATTCAACCAACCTGTTGCAAGGCGATGGGAAAAGTGTCACATCTGCTTGCTTGCTCAAGGTTCAAGTTACTTCTATCGGTGACTTTTATGGTGAATTTGACTACTTCAATGACTGAGTCTATTGAAGATCTGATTGTTTCATTGAAAATCTTAAGAGGATGATCTATGCATTTATGAAGCGGGATCAGTGTGTAGGTGGTTGGAAGCTTGTGTGCTCCTTAAGAAGGAATCCATGGCCATTCTACAGGGGGTGGAAGACTTGGGCAAAATTTTTGGGGAAATAACAAAGAACATGGTTTTTTGGATGTTCTGTCTCTTCTGGAGTTTATGAGTTGCATTTTGAATATAGGTTGCATATCTATTTAGTTTCATGTCATTTTTATATGAAAAATGCTTCTTTGCATGTGTTTAGCTATTTGTCTCCATGGCTATATGCATCCCTTCTTTTGAATCTGGTTGCTAAGGGTTACTTAGATTCTAGGATATAGATTTATGTATTGCATGCTTGATCTCTGACTTCCATTCAAGGAGTGGATTAATATATTTTTAGGTTAAGTATGAAGAAGAATGTATGTCAGCTGGGATATTCGTAAGTAGAGGTAGCTAAATACTCAGTCTTGGGTGGTGTTTGTAAGGAAAATACCAATCCTAACCCCTTGAAACTTGAATGCCAGTGCAAATCATTCACTTTTATACATCTAGTTGACTCCTTACCCTGAGATAGGCACTGGTCTGCCCTTGTGTAGTAGTTATGATCCAAAACCCCCTGTCTTGCATCCAAAATATCAAAACAAATCCTTTCAAAGCTTCAACCTATTAGTTTTTAGGAGTAGGAGTAGGACCCTGCATACTCTCATCCACAACCAGTTAGATATGTCTAAGACTATTGCCAGCATAGTGACTTATCATGCAAATCTTGGTCCTAAAATGAGAGTATTCTGCCTGTTGTTGTAAAGATAAACCTTTCTATCATTGGGTGAGTCAAAGTCAAATCTTTAGAAAATAGGGATACCCCCTTTGATGTGGCAGAACCAGAAGTGAAGGGGAGGTAGCTCATGCAACCTCCTGTATTTGTTGGTTGAATCTACTTATGCATTGGAACTGGCAAACCCTCTGTTGATTCGGAGAGAAAGATCCAACAAAGGCTAAACCTAGGGAGATTAGTTGTGCCAGAGGTGTTTCTCAATGTGGAATTAATGAAAGCCCTTGCCAATAAATATGATCTGAGAACGAGAACTATTCAAACAAATAGTGTTGATAATTTACTAGTTATTTCAAAAGATCTCATTTCCAATGTATTTCAATTAGAGTGTGGTTTTGATTACCATTCACAATCAGAGATCAATTGCTAGAGTATCATCATATGGATACTAGCTATAAAAGGTGGAATTTGGCCTTGCATAGGCCTAAGGACGAAGAAGGACAATTAAGGAAATTCTCTAGTAATGAGAATCCTCCATTTCATGATCTGTTTGAAGAGTATTTTCGATACACCTATTATGCAGCTAGTAAAGTCTTGGGAGTAGAGGTCCCACCTCTAATGTCAATTGCACCAATGGTTTTAGCCATAGATGTACAGACTAAGTGGGCCAAGCCTTTTGACTATGCTAGCTTTGTGGTTAATGCCCTAAATCAAGGGCTAGAAAAAATAAAAAATAACAGTGAAAGCATCATCTTCAAACACTATTCCTTATTAATGCATTTGCTTTTGTATGAGAGACATGATAGAGGATTTTGGAGCAGTGAACTAAGGATAAGGGATTCTTTTTATAATGGGGATCCTAAACCTGTACAGATGTTGACTTCGCTATGGGATAGCCAATTTGGTAGATCTCACTACCTCTACTTTGAAGAGGTTTTTGTAAAACCTTTAATGGAGTTACTGGGATTATAACCTATCCCCAAGGATGCAGAGATTTCTAAGATCCAAAGAAAATGGCCCTGATGCAGAGGCATCCACACTATAACCTTACAATACAGCATGGATGTCTGCAGCCCATCATCATCATCATCATCATCACCATCATCATCATATTTTGCTTTACACTGTCAGCATCATCATATTTTGCCTGCCGACCGATATCCTCCTGATGACAAGCCCTCGCCTGTTCGCATGTCAACAGCATCACCTTATTCGATAATCGACAGCATCATCATGTTCGACTAGCGCGAACATCCTCCTGACGTCCACTGTTCACTTCAGCGACAACTTCCGCCTTCACTACCTTCAGCATCATGATATTCAACATCATGATAATCAACAGGATAAAGAACATCAGGTTCCTCCCATTTATCCTGATGATGACCAACCTTCACTTCTCGCACCGTCCCTTTGATACTGACGTCACCCGATATCCTGATGACGTATATCCTGATGACGATGACGTCACCCGCAGCTCCTCAATATCCTGCTGTTCCGAAATATCCTGATGACATATATCCTGATGATGATGACGTCATATCCTGCTGTTGGCCAAACTTAGCTTTTTCGGCCCGCGATCAACCCGATCTTCAACCTGATGCCGATACGCTCCTCCTCGGCTCTCCTGATGATGATCACCCTGATGCACTTGCACTTCATGCAATCGAAAGCATCATGCGCATCTCCTCCACTTATTCGGATGACGATGCCCAACGCGACTGCAGGATATTTGCAGAAATATCCTGATGATGCCGTTTTCATGAACTTTTAGCCTTAGCGAAATTTCACTTCGTCGATCCTCCAGGGACGACCCGATCCACTTCCAGGGTGATCTTCCACACTTTATCAGCTCGACCTAGCACATGCCCATGCTAGGGTCTTCAACACCTTTCAGCCGCGATCCTGCACACCTGCATGCGAACAAACAAACTAACACCTAACCTACTATACATAACCATTCCACCGATCAGACGAATCAACCGGTGGAATGGATCAGTGAATCCATGAAACCACCCAAACCAGCAAATCAATTACACAAAGGAGATCAAACAGAAAATGAAAACAACAGGATCTCTTATTCAAATTCAAAAGATGCTATTACAATATTCAGTCGCTCTCTCTCTCAGTAAAGCTTGATCGATGATCTACAGTCAACCGATCCTCACGCTTAAATAGATTTTCCTGCGAGTACTACTGACCCAACTCCAAGCGGCTGGGAACTCTCCAGGCGGCTGGGAGATCCAACCGAACATACATCATGACAGCTGTTCTAACAAACTTCCTAAAAATAGTAAAAGCATGGTCACCATGATCTTATCATGATCAGCATGACCTTATTACATGCATGTGGTCTTATCAGACCTTCTTGGAAACATAAACAAGACCTAAAACTACTAACTGCCTCATGAAGGCCAGCTGTCAGGTAGGTGCTCCTGCACCATACTCCCAAACAGAAAAGAACTCATGTCCCATGAGTTTAGTATGTGGAAGTCCTCCACCTTTACACTGTGCCTTTGCAATATGCTGAACTGTTCCAGCTTTGTCCTCTGCTGTCTCTTGGCTGCTCCAAGTCTTCTGAACTGTAACTTGCTTTCTGGCAAGTAAATCCTCATGCCTGTTGATGTAGGCCTTTCTCTCACATACCCTGTGTTTGTCAGGTTGTCTGACCAGAACCTTTGTCTGAACTGCCTCTTGAACTTCTGCAATGTTCATTCCTGTCTTCCAGTCAACCTGTAGAGGACAAGCAATAGTCCCAACTATGACAACATCCTTGTCATTCCTCTCAACTGATTGCTGTGTGCAAACCTATTTCTGCACCTGCTACTGACCTCTGTCAGTCAAAACTAAAACTTTCTTCAGCCTGTTGTCCTGAACAACTTCTTTTCCTGCAGTGGCTTCAACTGCCTTTATGCCTGCTCCTCTAGGCATCTGCACATACTCCTTCTTTCCCATCAAATTGATTTTGGCTGCCCCCTGTGCTGCAGCATCTGCCTGCAATGGCATCAACTTCATAGTCTTCCCATCTTTCTTGATGGTATAGGTATTAGAATACCCATCATACAGTACCCTTCTATCAAATTGCCATGGTCTACCCAATAGTAGGTGACAACATTCCATAGGCAAAATATCACACAAAATTCTATCCTGATATGCCCCAATCTGAAAATCCACATATGCCTGTTCAGAGACAAAAAGTGATTGACTATCACTCACCCAAGATGCCTTGTAAGGGTGTGGATGTGGAATCCTTTCCAAATTCAATTTATCCACCATTTCCTGAGATACCATGTTGTCTGTTGAACCAGTATCAATGACAACCTTACATTTTTTTCCTTTGCTCTTGCATATGGTCTTGAAAAGAGCTCTTCTTTGTGGGGATTCTTTGTCATGTACCTTCATGGTAGTCACTGTTCTTCTCATCAGCAGAGACTCTCCACTCTCTGGGTATGCATAATTATCAGGCTCCTTATCTTTGTGATAAGTGTTTGAACTCTGTGCACTTTGCTCTACTATCTCTTCTTGTACCAATTGTACTCTCTTGTCACTAGTTCTATCATTTCTGGATGATGAACCTTTGTTTTCTAGACATTTGAAAGATGGATGACCAAACTCACCACAGGTGTAACACTTTCCTGAAAATGTAGTAGAACCTCTACCACCTCCAAATCTTCCTCTATTACCTTTCCATCCACCTCTGAAATCAGACTGTCCCTGTCCTTTACTAGTGTCTTCTTGACCCTCATTGGTTTGCTTTTGTGTAGGGGCTGCTCCTCTTCCCCTCATATTGTTTCCTCTTCCTCTCATGGACTTATCATGTCCTCTATTCATCTTTTCTTCAATCCTGATTGCCATTTGGTAACAATCCTCCACATTCTTAGGGTTAGCTAAAACTAACTCATCCTGTATGTTAAATCTCAAACCAGCCAAGTACCTAGCCACCTTTTCTACCTCATTCTCATGATGACCAGATCTCATACTCAACTTATAAAACTCCTCAGTATAGGCCTTCACATCCCTTTCCTTCTGCTTTAAAAATTGCAGCTTCTTAAACATCTGGATTTCATAATCCCTTGGCAAGAATTTACCTTTGATCCTTGCTACCATTTTATCCCATGAAGTGATCTTTGACTTCCCTTGTTTCCTTCTCTCAGATTGTACATAATCCCACCATACCAAAGCATGACCTCCTAACTTGGTCTTTGCAATCTTTACCTTCTGATCCTCAGCAATATCTTCACATTCAAAGTGATTATCAAGTGCAGCAATCCAATCTAGTAACTCATCCTCATTCAAGCTTCCAGTATACTTGGAAACATCAACCTTTACCTTAGGTTTATCATTCTGTACTGCCTTTAACAGTTTTGCCAATCTCTGGTCTTCAGCATCCAGATCTTCAGCTACCTCTTCATACTCTTCAACAGCATCTTCCTCTTCTTCAGACTCACTGTCTTCCACTTCCCTCTTTTTGTTCTTTTCCAGGGCTGTAAGCCTGGCTTGAAGTGCTTCAGCAAGCTCCTTCATCTTCCTCATCTCTCTGGCATGTTTTTCCTTCATCTCCTGCAATTCCCTTGCAGTACCACTACCTTTAGGAGGCATTTTGTCAACCTCTTAATCAACACACAACACAATCAACTCTACCTCTGCCCTTTCGGTGACAGAATCAACACACAACAGCCCAGATGTTTTGCTGAGCTCTGATACCACTATGATGCAGAGGCATCCACACTATAACCTTACAATACAGCATGGATGTCTGCAGCCCATCATCATCATCATCATCATCACCATCATCATCATATTTTGCTTTACACTGTCAGCATCATCATATTTTGCCTACCGACCGATATCCTCCTGATGACAAGCCCTCGCCCGTTCGCATGTCAACAGCATCACCTTATTCGATAATCGACAGCATCATCATGTTCGACCAGCGCGAACATCCTCCTGACGTCCACTGTTCACTTCAGCGACAACTTCCGCCTTCACTACCTTCAGCATCATGATATTCAACATCATGATAATCAACAGGATAAAGAACATCAGGTTCCTCCCATTTATCCTGATGATGACCAACCTTCACTTCTCGCACCGTCCCTTTGATACTGACGTCACCCGATATCCTGATGACGTATATCCTGATGACGATGACGTCACCCGCAGCTCCTCAATATCCTGCTGTTCCGAAATATCCTGATGACGTATAACCTGATGATGATGACGTCATATCCTGCTATTGGCCAAACTTAGCTTTTTCAGCCCGCGATCAACCCGATCTTCAACCTGATGCCGATACGCTCCTCCTCGGCTCTCCTGATGATGATCACCCCGACGCACTTGCACTTCATGCAATCGAAAGCATCATGCACATCTCCTCCACTTATCCGGATGACGATGCCCAACGCGACTGCAGGATATTTGTAGAAATATCCTGATGATGCCGTTTTCACGAACTTTTAGCCTTAGCGAAATTTCACTTCGCCGATCCTCCAGGGACGACCTGATCCACTTCCAGGGTGATCTTCCACACTTTATCAGCTCGACCTAGCACATGCCCATGCTAGAGTCTTCAACACCTTTCAGCCGCGATCCTGCACACCTGCATGCGAACAAACAAACTAACACCTAACCTACTGTACATAACCATTCCACCAATCAGACGAATCAACCGGTGGAATGGATCAGTGAATCCATGAAACCACCCAAACCAGCAAATCAATTACATAAAGGAGATCAAACAGAAAATGAAAACAACAGGATCTCTTATTCGAATTCAAAAGATGCTATTACAATATTCAGTCGCTCTCTCTCTCAGTAAAGCCTGATCGATGATCTACAGTCAACCGATCCTCACGCTTAAATAGATTTTCCTGCGAGTACTACTGACCCGACTCCAAGCGGCTGGGAACTCTCCAGGCGACTGGGAGATCCAACCGAACATACATCATGACAGCTGTTCTAACAAACTTCCTAAAAATAGTAAAAGCATGGTCAGCATGATCTTATCATGATCAGCATGACCTTATTACATGCATGTGGTCTTATCAGACCTTCTTGGAAACATAAACAAGACCTAAAACTACTAACTGCCTCATGAAGGCCAGCTGTCAGGTAGGTGCTCCTGCACCAGGCCCTAAAAGTAAAGTGGACCATAACTGGGGAGATTGGTATGCTTTCCATGACTGCATAGTGATTAGAGTTTATGGATTTGAGGGCACCCCACATTTTCTGCCATGAATAGTTCCTGATCAGATTGCCTATCTAGAGATTGTGAGGCAATTAGCAAAATCTAATGCCATACACCTCAAGAAGCATAACAAATAGTCAATCATGCCGAGCACTCTATGTTTTGGAGATTTCACAGTAGTCACGAATGAAGGGTATGAAGAAATTAATACAAAATTGGCACAGTTCAATGTTCCTATAGGTAATGAAAGACAAAATTTTGATTCAGAGGGTTTTATTCATAAATCAAAGATTTTATAAGGGCTCTTAGGATATGAACATTTATTTTCAGAGGAAGATGTGATTAGAAACTGTGATGAGGCCTCTACTATCAATAGAATGTGTGCATTCAACAAGGAGATACTTGTTGATGAATGGAAAATAAAACATGTCCAATCTTATTCAAAAATGTTTTGTGAAATACAAGATCCACTGGCAAGGATTGAACAATTGATTGCTCATGCAGATGAAATCATAAAAGATGTGCCCCCAATTATTTTTGATACAACTTATACAATCTATTCAGGAACACAAGCTGAAGACATAGAGCCTCTGGGCTACGAAGCCTCATAGCCTACCCCTAAAGTATGGTTTTTCTGTAGATATTGACATAAGTGAAGAAGGGGAAAGTGATGAAGAAAATGAACAAATGAAGCCAATAAATGCTCTTGAAATAGCACAATATGAGCATCCTCCTAAATTGAATGATGTAAAGTTTGAGACATCAGATGAATTATCTAATGACATTAGAATCTTGCTTGCACAGAAATTTATTTCTGATGATGATTTTATTAAAACTCCCAAATTTAAGTCATTTGTCTATGAGTACAAAGGAAAAAAGGTGAGAGAAAAAATGTAGGATGTCACTTCTGAACAAGAGGTTACTACTTTGGATGAATTAAAAAGGGAAGTTGATAAAGAGATGGAGTCCATCACTCCTGAAAGAGGAAGGGAGTTGCTTCAAGAAGCCAAAGTATTGCTCTTGTCAGGGTGGGATATGAGTTTAGCAATTGTGTTTGATAGCTTTAGGAAGAGAGAAGACAAAACAATGAATTTGACTGAAGAAGCCACTGATAAGATATACTTAGGATTAGGATCAGGGTATAATGCAGATGAAGCCACTCTACTCATTTGGTCACTTTACCCACAGGATAAGAGACCAGCAATTGCTAATAATTCAAATCAAATGTTTGGTCATCTCTTAGTCAAAAGGGTAGGGGATAACCCCATAGAAATAGCAGAGCTCAACATTAATGTGGCAAAGTTCAATAAGGCACAAGTTGAAAAATTGCTTAAAGAAAATGATAGACTAAAGGAGTTGTTATATCAAAAGGAAAGATCCTCTTCCTCTTCTATATCACAATTCTATCCTTCAGACCTTGAGAAAGATAAGAAAGTGTTGGATGCACTTACTGATGCATCTTATTGGAAAAATTGCCATCTGAAATCCCAAGGAAAATGTAAAGATTTCGAGAAGGAAGTAAAAACTATCAAATATGATATGGCATCTGAATTAATTAGGGAAAGATTCAAAAAAATGATGAGTTGTACTAATACCTATTGGAAATTCTTTAAGCTGACATGTTCAACAATGGCAGAAAATAAAAGATTATAGGGGAGGATGATTGAAAAGAAAGAAGACCTTTTGGGCAAAGGGATCTTGGTGGGACAAACATTACAGGTATATAATGATTTGATAGAGTCACATGATGAATATCATGACAAGCTCAAAGAAGAGCTTGATTATTTTAATCTTGCTCCACCACTTCATGATAATTCTGGGAATCTCTAAAAAATGTGATGATTGGAAGGAAGAATTGGCCATGGTTCTGACTAATGCATTACAGGAGATCAACGATGAAGAGATAGTCTTGAAAAATACTCATAAGCAGTTGGAAAAAATGATGTGAATGGAGTATGATATGAAGGAAGTGATTATCAATGTGACTACCTATGTAGAATAGGACTACATCCATCATCTATCTGCAATAAATCTATTTATCAATCGAACCATGAACATGCCAAATACGACAGGACAGTCATCGAATGGAGGAGATTAGCCAATAGTATGATGGGCATCATATCAGAAATAGAAGCTTTATACAGGCCTTAGATGGTCACGGGCCTCTATTCAGAGATTAATGGATCAGTGCATCCATTTAATGAAATGTTTTTCTTTTCAGTTATAATTAGTTATCAAAATTCATGTCTTTTTGTAATAGGTCTGTAGCTTGTTGCCTCTTGCATATAAGAGAGACCAAGACCCGAGAGAAAAAAGGAGGGTAGTACATCTTTTTGAAGCATTTTAGGGGACTTAGAAGATATATTGCACCCATCCCACTCATCCACTTTCATGTTCAAAAAACTTTGTAATTAATATATATATTATGAAGCAGTATTATGGAGAAGACTATACTTAAATCGTAACCTTTTTTCAATGTTCAACTGTTGTGTTAATTTTCATGTTTATATGTTGTTGTACTGTCTCCAAAGTGATTGAAAAAAGATACAAATGATTTGATGATGATGATGATGATGATGCTTGTAATTTGGATGATGTGGATGCTTATAATTTGCTCATACTATAATGAAAACCTTTTTCTTACAATTTTATAAATGAGAAGAAATCTATCAAATTCTGCCAATGCAAGAATAATGAGCTTACCAGTGAAAGTGATCACTATTCTTTCACAAATTAGGTCACCTGCTTCTTCCCTTTTCAAATGTTGTTAAAGGAAGAGATGTCTTTAAACATGTCATCAAGCATTGAAAACTAATGTAGTATTTTCCTATGTTCAGTGCATGGACTTCAAAGTCCTATGTCTAAACAGTCACCGTGTATGGTGAATGGATCTTCAAATATTCATATACATTCACTATAAAAGCTAAGTGGGTATGCGAAAACCTGTATCGTTACACCATGTTTGGTAATTGAGTACTCAAGGATTCAAACCATCTCGCTATGATTTTTTAATTGTGAATGCAAAAACTCAAATCAATTCACTATACTTGCAAATTGGTTATACAAGGATTCAAATCAGTTCACTGTATTTGCCAATGGGAATTCAAGGATACAAATCATTTGCATATAACAACTAGGTCTACACAATTGAGGGTTGATGTAGAAAGGTTAGAGGATAAATGTAAACATATAGGAAATTTATATAATCTATTAGGATACATTTGTTGTTCATGTGTGGTTATCTTGATTGGTTCCTTTTAGCCTCTTGGTACACAGCTATTATGTGACTATTGTCATTGTTGTGTATTACAGGATCTAGAGGAGGCCATGGAGAGAGGATGTGGACGACGTAGAACTACTAAATTGCAGAGAGGAAAGTGGGTGGAAATAGATATGACAACAGAATCTATAGATACAATAGAGGTAAGAAGAGAAAGAAACCTCCACCAAAGGAGGAAGGTGTTTATGAATTCACAAATGCTATAACATAGAGGAGATAAAGTCATTTTTTTGTCCATGAGGCCTCTGAGGTCAAACTTATTGGTTGAAAATGCATAGGAATGGTGATTAAATGTGATTCTATGATCAAAGGAAAAGTTTGAAAATTAGGATGGCCAAAAATGATATGAATATGTCACATATATAACTAAAGTGAGGATTTGTGTTGGATATCATATTCATTGAAATGATATAATTGGTGTGCTAAACATTATTTATTATGTTGTGTATTATAGGGGCTAGACGAGGCCATGGCAACAGATTGTGTCATATCAAATGAGGACACAATGGATGAAGTGGGACATTAGGTACTCAAATTTTGACTTAACTTAGGAAAAAATGATCTAATGGCATTTTGTGCTACATCCATCTTTTTTCACAGTATTATTAAAATTTATAATGTATTATCCAATCTTGACATATAAATTAATGCATGTTGTTGATTATTTTAGATGGAGACTGGAGCAAATGTAGAGCCTGGGCGTTCAACTAGCAAAAGAAAAAGATATGTACATGGACGTGGACCTAAAACTACTAAATCATGAAGATGATAGTGGGTGGAACAGGATATGACAATGGATCTTGCAGACACAACAAATGATTACACTAAATAAGAGGTTGGTCAGGACTATAGTACATGGGATGAATACTTTGAGAAAATTGTTGTTTTTGGATGTTCTGTATGTCATGGAAAGAAACAATTCAAATGAGTGATTGTACAAAGACATTACATATATGAAGAGCTTCTAGTTGGTAGTATGCCTCCTACAATCAATTCAAATCTAATAGGAATTATGGTATGGAATTTTCCAATTTGATATAAATAACATGTATACTTCATTTAAACATTATTTTATATTATTTAAAAAACTAATTTTTTTCTTAATGGATACTTGCAGGATAAAGTTCTTGGTTTAAAGTCTCTTGGATCACCAACTTCCAGCCTAGAGGGTAATAATCATTCATCAGATGATACATCTAACAAAAATATGTGCCAATATACCAGCTTTGAAGACAAGGAATTGATGAAAACAAGTAACATAACAAGAACCAGTTTAAAGATGTATAATTTGCTTAAAGACAAGGGGAAGGTGGACTACATACCCTATGAGAATGAATGTGATGGAGATGATGACTTGCCCCTGACTTTGAGATCAATTTACAAAGAGACATTTGATCGTCGACTATATTGTGCTTGGCCTAGTGATCAACAACTACCTAGAGTGTACGAGGTGTTTCAATTTTGGGGATACAACTACATGATATGACCCTCCAATATTCATGGAGCAAATCTAGGCCTCTTTGTCATCCAAAATGTACATGTGGGATCTAAACATAGAAACAATTAAAAAAAAACCACTAGGAGATTAATGTCATATTATGATCCATCATATTACAGTGGTGAATGGAGAAGGCTAGTAGAATATAAGCCTAGCATGTCAGTATATGGTCTAAATTCAAATATGTATACACATCGTCTCCAATTGGAAAGTGGAAAATAAATGAATAGATGTCATCTTATGTATATAGATGGACGTGCATACACACACAAAAATATTGTAGGATTTATAAATAGTAGTAAGGGAATGGACCCTACTGTAAGACCAAATTGTCAATTTGTTGAGGTTATAAATGATAAAGATGGAGATATGGAAAGAGAGGTTGATAGATTGATAATGGTTGAGGCTATTATGAACCTTACCACTGGGGATGAGTTATTGATTGATTACCCCTTCTTAAAACACACTCCTGCACAAAAGAAAAGGGAAGAACAAGGTCTCCCTAAGGATGTTCTTAAGGGCAAAAAACCAAAGAATAATAAATGAGTGTGGACTGATGTTTTATAAACTATGTTGTCAAAATTGTGTTTCCTTTAAATTATTGTATAAAAAAGGTAGTCTATAAAATAATGTTCCATTATTCAATTGATCTATATATGTTCATATAATTTATATTTTTATTTTTTAAGCCATATTTAATTATATTTATTTGAAATTGATACATTTTGAAATTAGTGCAATTGTTGCCAAACATTAAATAATGCTTGTGTTTGTTGATAGATAGAAGATGTTGATGAAACACATACTAATACCCAAGATCCAACTAGGTTATTAAGGTTTGGACGGGATGATCCAAACCATCCTTTAAACCATACCAAGTAGAAAAGAGCAACATTGAAGAGAATACTAGAAGCTAAGAAATTTGAACTGCTAATGAGATCCACATACATTGATGACATGCCAGCTAGCCTTAATGATGATGATCATGATAGTGAAAATATAGTGCATGAAGAAGGATTGAATGAAATGCTTATAGGTTTCTTTGGGGGATGGAAACAATGATGACAATAATGATCATATGGTTGATAGTAACGATGATAGCAGGGGTAATTACCACCAACATAATGTTGATGATAACAACTTGAAAGACTCCATCAAGCAAGCAGCGAAGACACCCGTGTTCAAATCAAATACAAGTAGAACTTCAAAACTGGGATGCACATTAATATTATTAGAAATCAAGTCACTATTTGGTTGGCTAGACAAAGGATTCACTACCCTACTAAAGTGAGATGAAATCCATTTCTTACTTTGCATTGTCAATTGGTGTACATAATTCGTAAACATTCATCAGCTTCGTTTATATTTCTTTAAGGGGCATTTTAAACCATATATTGTATATAAACAGTCCTAGTATAGATTGACATATGAAACATGTTCATCATAAGTCAAACATTTAATTGATTTAATCTCTGGCAATCTTATAGGGTACTAAAAACTAAAATATTCCCTGAAGAGAATGTGTTGCCATCAACTTGCAGAGAGGCACGTCTATTGTTGGTTGAGTTGGGGATTGAATATATGCAAATTCATTCATGTAAAAATGATTGCATTTTATACAAAGATGAATATGAAAACAAGGTAGAATGCCCTGTATGCAAAGAGAAGAGATATCGTACAGATGTATAAGGTCCTACAGTTCCAAAGAAGGTTTTGCATCACATGCCAATTATACCTAGACTTCAATGAATGTTTCGTTGCAAGTCACTTGCACAATTGATGGACTGGCATGCAAAGAATAGGAGTAAAGATGGATTCATGTGAATTTTGGCTGACTCCAAAGAAATGAAACACATAGAGGAAAAATGGCCAAGAAAATTCAAAGATGAACCCCGTAGTATTAGGTTTGGTCTTGCAATTGATGGAGTGTGCCCATTCTCTTTCCTAAGCTCAAATTATAGTGTTTGGCTAGTTGGATTGATAGTATACAATATTCCCCCATGGATGAGTGTTAGAAAGGAGCACCTTATGCTGACTCTCATTGTTCCAGAAAAACATCAAGTTAAAAACATGGATGTTTATCTTGCGCCTTTTATTGATGAGATGCAACTGCTATGGAAAGGCATAAGAATGTATGACATATCACATCCCCCATTAAATAGGTCCTTCATGTTGTATGGTGTACTATGTTGGACTATTCATGATTTCCCAGGACTTGGTGTTTGTTCTCGTAAGATAAAATATTTACGTATTTACACTCATAATTTATTTCCATCCCAACTTTCATACTTGGTTTTATACTATTTTTTTGATATTATTAACATTACTTATTGAATTGCAGGGCTTCAAACAAAGGGGATATTTGCATGTCCAAGATGTGCCGAAAAATTTCAAGGGTGATATTCTAAAGATCTACATAAATTTATTTACACAAACAACAGGGTTTTTCTACCACTAGATCATAAGTTTAGAAATCGCCTGAAGAATCAATTTGATGGAAAAGTTGAAAATAGAGGCCCTCCCATGATTATAGGTCCAGGTGATTGGCTTAAGAAGTATGAAGATGTTGAATTGAAAGCTTCAGAGGATTTTTTTGATCGGGGTGATTCAATTGAAGAACCAAAACAAGTTGTAATTAATATGCCAGAAGGAATGAAAAGGAAATCCATATTTTATGAGCTCCCTTACTTGAAGGATCTATTAATATCTCACCTATTAGATCCTATGCACATCTTCAAAAATGTCCCAGATTCTATATTTCGACATATATCAAGCAAAGAGAATGACACCTTGTCTTCAAGGAGAGATATTGCTCTTTCACGTACCAAAATTGATAGAAAACATTTGTGGCCAAACAGGGAAAATGAAACATGTGTAGAAGCTCCATGGATTTTGAAAAAAAAAGAGCTAGACCAACTAAAAAATGTCATCCATTCAATAAGGACACCTAGTGGTTATGGGTTGTCATTGGCTAAAGCTTTTACATTTGATGGACCTATCACAGGATTTAAAACACATGATTTTCATTATTTTATGAAGGTATTATATATCATCATTTAACATTTACTGGTAACATTGATTAAGTACTAAATATATTTTGGTATTTTGTTGTGTGAGGAAAAATTACTAATGACCTTTTCATAAATGTGTTTGATAGCATATCATGCCATTGGCAATTAGGGGGGATTCCTATCTTACAGTTGACTTAAGGAATGCCATAAGTCGATTGTCATCATTTACAAGGTATGTGGTTATATAAAATGTTCATGTGTGAGAGACATAGAGATATTATATTTTATTTTAATTTTTGACTAAAGGTTCATACTAATTTACTATTCTTATATTAGGTGGGTGACTTCCAAGGAGATCCATGAATGTGAAGTCCCAAAATTGAAGAAGGAAATTGTAGAAATTGTATGTGTATTTGAGAAGGACCTCCCTACAAGTTTCATGGACCTACAAGTCCATTTACTTATACACCTAGTCGATGACATTGAATTGGTGAGTGTTGTATCAACGAGGTGGATGTTTTTCTTTGGGAGGTATATGAAAACTCTAAAAAGATATGTCTGACAAAAGGCACCTCTAGAGGGTTGCATGGTTGAAGGGTATGTATTGAATGAAGCATTTTTCTTCCTGCGTGAATTCCTTGGTAAGGATTTTGAAGATGGGCCACACTTCTGGGATGAAGAATGAGCATCAGATATTATTGATGGAGAAAAACCACAATCTAATGGTGTTCAAATAGAAATTAGTAAGTAAATTCATGATTAGTGTGGTTGTTTTTCTTGCAATCATTAATTTACTCTGTAATTTATTTGTCAAATTAACAGCATGACATTTGAAGTTTAAAATAAACATGTTGACATGTAATAGGTGTAGACGAAAGTGCTATACTCGATAAGTTCATTTTGTACCACATGGACTTTATGAACAAATTGATCGATCTGTATGATAAAAAGAGAGAAGAAGTGTTAGAAGCAAGGAGATGGTTTAAGAGATTGAACCCAAGGAATACTCCACTTCCCACTGATCTTCTTGGGGAATGGGGAAAAGATTATACACTAGAATGGGTTATTGAACAAATTCAAAATCAAATGGAAGATGTAGGTATAGATTCAAACATAACAAAAGATGAAATCAACATGTCTAGAGGATGTGAAGAAAGGTACAGTTGGAATTTTACAAAATGTTGTTTCCTTACAGTTTTGACACTATTAACTATTTTAATATTTGTCATTATATTTGTTTTCACTGAAATAAATGGTCTTTCACAGGTGAGGAAATATCTAGCAATGTGGTCATATGGTCGACATTATCGTTTAGAAAGTGTAGATGTAAAGAGATGATCGTTCAATTGTGGCATCATGGTTGACTTCAAGAAATCCAGTTGATCAAGATCAAAAGATAAGAATATAATTGAAGAGAATCTACAATATGTTGGGAAAATACAAGAAATTATTGAGTTGGATTACCGCTCTTTTAAATGTTGTGTTTTTAAGTGTAGATGGTATGAAGCATTGGAGAGGACACGAAGACATGATACCCATAGTGGATTGTTTTCTATAGGTTCCTCATGTTTCCTACCGGAGGATAAGGAGCCTTATGCTCTACCAATTCATTGTGAGCATGTATCTCTTTAACTCAAACAAGAAGCGGTAGTGATCATTAATCTATTAATTCATACTTTATTGCAAATATATACATGTGTTTATTAATCAATAAAATTGTTATATCATATGTCTAATATATGTATGTCGTTCATATGAAGGTATTTTTCTATGAAGATATTTTGGACCTAAAATGGATATTTGTCATACATTATGATCCGAGATTAAGGCATGTATTTGACGATGTATTAGTGGATACTGAGAAAAACAATGATGGCCAACAAAATGAGAGAGGGATTAGAGAACATCGAAGAAATTGACATCCATGATGATGTTGAAGATGGTTATGTTCAGGCACAAGAAGACAACAATCCAGAGTTAGATGATGTTATGGAAGACAACAATATGGATGGTATAGAAAATGATGATCCCAATACATCTAATAATAATATAGATGGTCTACAGTCAAATTTCAATGATGATGAAGATGATGCCAATCAAGATGAGGATGATGATAATATTAAATACTTGAAAGAACATATGAACATTGACAATGATATACTTGATGACATTGTAGTAGACAATAATGTTAATGACCAAGACTTCTAAATTTTTAGAATTATTTGCAATTCATGTTTAAAAAAGGATGATTTTTATGGCCTAAACTTTGTAATGCTTCAGTAATATTATTTGTGTTGATACAAATTACCTATTGTAATATCCTTAAATTGTTCAATCTTTGGTATGAATTGTTGGCAGAAAAAATTAGGATTACTTGGATGCTTCTTCCATTCATTTTGTATCAACATATGTTCATGAAGACATAAAAGTTAATAAAATATTAATGCACATAACTCACAATTATTTAAATAAGCAACTTTGTTAACTTTATTATTTTTAAATAGTTTCTATTTTTATGTTGAACATAATTTTGAACATGTAACTGAAAACATTCGCAGTAAATGCTTTACTATATCAGCATATTCGTTCACATAAGAATAGTATTAAGGCTCAATAACTGATATTCATTCAAATATAAGAAGAAATAAGTATGGCAAACATAATAAAAATACATAATGATAACACAGTCATGGAGTTACACCAATGCTTTGTCATGGGTAGTCTTCTTAATAAATCCATGTTAATGATTCCCAAGGTGGTGTCAAAATAAAGAGAGGGGTGTAGAGTCCAAGCTTCCTATTTCCAATATTTTGCAATGCTACAAAGAATGAGAGACTTGATATGGTTCTCAATTTGCACATATGTGAGGCCACTAGAAGAGTTGTTCAAGTGTTTCTAGTGTTTTAGTAATGTTGAAGTGTTGAGTTATTTTGGAATAGTATGCTTCCTAGATGAGTCTCTAGTGTGGTGTGGTGTCTAAAACATAGAGATACTTGAGCTTGTAGAGAATCTTGTTAGACATGTAAAATTCACCAACCTATTTTCCTTGTAAGAGCTTGGTGTAGTTCTATGCAAAGTACAAGTCCGGTGGGTAGAGAGGTTCCCAGTCAAAGAAGTTGTGACCACATGAGTCCAACATTGTGGTGAGTGCATGAACTAGCTAATAGCTTAGGTAGTCAAATACCTTTTTGTCTTTTCCCTTCTCATGATTGCAAATAACTAGATGGAATTGTTGTAGACATGTCATCCATTTCATGTGGTGTACATTTTCTAATTTGTTCTGAGTTTACAAGAATTGGAGTGGCTTGTGATCAAAGTGGATGATTGGACCTCCTTTCCTAAGATGTAGTGAGATCATTGCTTGATGGCTTGCATGATGGTATACAACTCCTTTACATAGGTGGAATAGCATTGAACCATGTTATTTAAAAGTCATAGAGTGGTACAAAAATCTCTAACTGCATATTTCCTCTTAGAGGATTCCAAACCTATGACATTCCAACTGAAACATCTCAAACATGTTAGGTCACAAAAATGCAGATTGTTAACCCTAAGAGGTTGCCAAGCTCTCTTGACATTTTTGGCTAATGACACGGGGTAGATATCGCTAAACCCCCTTCACTTTAGGCTCTTCTAGACCTAGGTAAATGTACCTTGAAAGATATTGTAGATATTTGTGTAACCTTCATAGTGGCAAATGGGTGTGAAGTAGATGTAAGGGTTGGAATGTATTTCTAAGGTTAAGGTTTGCAAATATGAATAGGGTATGAAGATTAATAGTAAATTGGACCAATGCTTTATCTATTGGGCAAAGAAATCAGGAGTCAATGGTGTAATGGATCTTTATATTGACTTAACTCAGATTGTTAGGCACTTATGTAAATCTGTATCTTGTGAAGATGTGCAAGAATGTTGAGGTACAAGATTCTTCTTATAAATCCCAATGATATTTCCTCAAATTGCTATGACCTAGAAAAAGGAATTTAATTCTAACATGAAGGAAACCAACTAGAATAGATTGTTCAAAGGAATTTAACCATGGGCAGAGACCAATAAACACTGACTGCTCAGCCGGATTTAAACCAACTTCCTCAGAAACCAATCACACATATCATATAGTAACAGTAAATGTATACTGAAAAATTAATGATAACCTTGATATATTAAATTAAACAACTTGAAAAACCACTTTGGAGACAATCATGCAACTCATAAATATTAACATCAACACAACAATTGAACATCAATTTTGGATCCACCAACTAACTTTGATTCTTTTTATTAATTTAGCAATTCATATTGGTTTGAAAACATAGATAGATGGAAATGGATTCCTTGAATACTGCTTTTATATTAAATATATGTCTCTAAAATAGATTGGATGATCTCCTTCATAGTAGCCTTGGTATCCTATTTTATAGGATGCAAACAAGCTTCAAGCCTGAAACATTGTACCTTTCATAATAACATCTTTTGGTAACTAATACATAATTAACAAACATAAATGAAGATAAAAGCATATGCAACGATCTGATTCTGGCTCCATTAATCTCTATAGAGTGACCCGTGACTCAAAGGCCTGGCAAGGTCATCCTCATCTCCATAATACAGATTGATACACCTGCATTGCTTGAAAAAATTGTATTGCTTTTGCTTCATCACAGCACTCTGGATACAAATAGATTTATTTGAATGATATGGTCGATGTACACTTGATCATTACACGGATCAGTCTCAAGTAAACTGCTCATCGTTGATTCCAGAGTAAATATCTTTCCCAGACATGTATAAGTATTCTCTATCAACCTTTCCTCATTATTTACATTTTCAAGTAGTGGTGGTAGTAACTGTCCCAATTCATTCCTCCAAGTGTCCTTGTCTTTTAGGTTGCCCTCATCATTGAAGAAGTTGGGAAATGCCAAATCAATACGTTGATCAAAATCTTTCAAATCTTCTATCAATACACCATTAAATCTCTCATGTTCTTTCATTAATTCATTATATTGTTTGAGCACTTGTTCCTCAGTGCTAGATTCAGCATTCAACCCTTCCTTTGTTTCCAACATTCTAAGGTGTAGTTTTTTATGCTCTTGGTATAATTGATGTATTCTATTGTGCAAATCCAAAACCTTGTCGCTATTTTTCATCATGTGGCCAAACCTTCTTTGAATCAATTCAGAGGCCATACTATATTTGTCATTTTTCAATTCAGTTTCTAGCTGCTCACTTTTCTTTTGATTCTTTTCTGCCTTATACTTCCAATAATTCACATCTGCCAAGGCCTCTATTACCCTTTGATCACCTTCTAGGTATGGTGAGTAGCTACTAGATGAAGGCAACTTGTCTCTGTGCAAACCAATCTCTTGTCTTAGCATAGCATTTTCTTTCTTATATATATTATTATCTTTGATTAATTTCTCAATTTATGCTTTAGTAAACCTTGCAACATTAACATTTAAATCAGCGGTGTCCATAGGATCTGTATCCTCAATCCTTTGTATCAACAGGTTACCAAAAGATTTATTAGGATCATCAATGATATGTGGTCTCTTATTTGGAGGATACAATGCCCATATAAGCAATGCTCTTTTATCAGGGTCATACCCTAATCCTCTTCTGATATCATTCATTGCCTCTATGCTGAGTTTTAACTTCTTATCTTGATTTCTATTGAAAGAATCAAATACAATGGCCAAAGCCATGTCCCATCAAGGAATCAAAATCACACCTGCTTCTTGTAACAAGGTCCTTCCCCTTTCTGGAGTCATTATCTCCAATTCATTGTTGATCTCCTTTTGAAGCTCAAACAACACCTCATCCTGTATATCAGGAGTGATATCTTTCATTGTCTTTCTAGCTTGTGTGCCCTTGTATTCATATAAGAATGCTTTAAAGTAATGTGTTTTGATGAAATCATCATCTGATATGAATTTATTGTTGGCCAAGTGCCTTATGTCTTCTGATAGATCATTTGGTGCTTCCATAGTGGCAGCTTCTCTATCTTCAGGCAGTTCATACCCCTCAATGGTTGGGTCATAACTTTGCACCCCTTCTTCAAACTCTCCCTCTCCTTCTGCAATGTTTGTGTCTGCAGAGAAACTTATATCTGGTGTGGGTTGAGGTGACAAGTGACCCAGGGGTACTTCATACTCAACCTGTGCATCTTTAAGTTGTTTTCCTTTTTTGTTAAATACATGAAGGGGAACATTCTTGATCAGTTCTGGTGCATGTGTAATCATAGTGTCCAATCTTTCGATAGGATCATCAATATCCTGGAAAATTCTGGTGTAGGTGGGGTTTTGGGCTACCCTCCAAGCCTCTGCTAACATGGTTTTATGGTACAAACTTCTTCTTTCTGCTATTGTAGTTTCATCACAATTTCTGATTAAATCTTCATCAACAAATAGGACATGATCATATCCCTTTAACTTCTGCTTTGTTTTTACACTATTTATGAAGTGTTCCAGATCAAAATTTCCTCTTGCATTTCCAAAAGGTAATCTGAATCGTTCTAATTTACTATCAATTAATTTATAACCTTTGTTAAAAAGTACTGTGAAATCTCCAAAGCATAAAGTCCCATGCATAAATGACTGTTTATGTTGATTCTTGAGATGCATGAAGTCTGAGGAAGCCAATTGCCTAACAATTTCTAAGTATGCAACTCAATCTAGGCATGTCTTTGGTAGCAGGAAGGGTGGCCCTTCATATTTGAATACTCTTATCATAGTGCAATCTCTGAAAACATACCAGTCACCCCAATTATGCATGAACTTTCCCTCTTCATGTCTATCTTTTGGTCTCAAAAACTTCTGTATTTCCAATGAAAAATTGTGGTTGCAAGGATGTCCAAACCGTTTGAATATTGATTTCACAAAAACTCCTTAAAGTATAAATAATGGGATCTGTCACATCTTCTATCCCAAATAGCAGTCCACATTTGCATAGGTTTTATATCTCCATTAATGTCTAGGTCTCTTATCTTGAGATTTCTATCCCATAAGCCCATACATTGTCCTTCATATAATACCATATGCATAAATAAAGAATAATGTCTAAATTTATTTCCTTCATTCTTAATAGACATTAAATCATTTTTTATATTATATGCCAAGTATTCAGCATAATCAAAATACCGCACATCATGATTCTGTATGTCTACAACTAGAACCATGGGCACAATTTCCATGAACATGGAGGCTTCTATTCCTAATATCTAGCAGGTAGAGTAATATGTGTTTTTGAAATAATCTTCAAACAATTTAGTTGAGTAGGGTGGATCTTCACCCTCTGAAAATACGCTAAGTTGGTTATTGTCACCATGAGGCCTGTGCAAGGGTAACTTCCATCTCTTATAATTGCTACTCATATTGCAGTACTCAACCAACAAATCCTTGATTCTGAATTTCTTGTCTAAACTTGTGTCTAACTGAAACATTGTGGCTATATAGTCTCTGGTAATGGGGAAGAAACTAGTCCCATCGTTGAATTCAATATAACAAGTCTTAGGGTTGAATTTCTCTGCAAAAAACTTCATCAATAGGACATTTACAAACACATTCGGGACTACCAATTTACCCAAGTTTAGCCACCATGGGTTTGAAATGGGTTTATGCCTATGCATTTTTCTGTAATGGGAGATAAAGAGATCATACCCTCTAACTGGTGTCCATATATCCCCAATATCCCTATATAAATCTTCAAATTTCTCAGCATGTGGGTTTAGTTGGGCATTTCTTCTAGATTTATGTCCTGACCTGGGACATTGGTCTAATAAATCCCAGTTTAGATGCATGTCCCCAATTTTTTGTCTTTTACTCTTTAGGTTATAAATTGTTTCTTCCATATTCTATCACTATGTCTAGATTTCAACTCTGTGATTTATAAACACAAACTAATCTATACAAGCAAGTTCACAGTACTTACTTGACAAATCGCTCTGGTCCTGAATTACTTATTCATCCACACCTTGCACTTGTTCTTTGCAACGCCCTCCAAATTCCCATTCAACAATCTTAACTTTGTGCAATCAATGGCATCTTGCTTGTGTTTCTCATATCATTGAAGGGAATTTAAATATTTTTGAAAACAGAGTGTTAGCTCACCACCTTTATGTCTTGTCACTTTATTTCGAGGTGATGTGTTTTGCAATCTCATTTAATGTTCAGGATTTTAGTATGACCCTAATTGGTGTTACTTCAATAATATGAGTCTCCTCGAACAAGAAATCACCCTTTTGATATTTTAATTTCTTTTTGTCACCTTTTCGGAGAGACCCCAAAAACCCTCTCTTTGACATAGTAGAGTTTCTTCAAAATACCCTTTACATTATCTTTTCATCGGTGAGACCCCTTCTATCAGTGAGACTCTAAACCATATCGCTTCAATATCCCAAATCCCTTAAAGGTTATTGTAAGGGTAAAATGCGGATCAATCAAATGAATTATATAAGACCCAAACATCAACAGAATAGGAGATAACAGAGAAGATTAAATGAAAATAGCAATGAATAACACAAAGCAAACCTTCCCTGAAATCGATGCTTCTGTTGTTTGCCTATTACAACCATCCTTTTGCAGATGAAGTGGGCCCTTAGAGAGTGCACTCTTTTAAGATGTGTTCGAGGAAGTCGATGGTAAATGGCTATTGTAATATGCAATGAAGATGAGCTCCAAGGCAAGTATGTGATCTGAAGCTTGTGGATGGTAAAAGGGTGCCAAAGGCACGTTGGTGATATTTCTGCAGAGTAATGATGTCAAAAGCCTGGATGAATAGAATGGAGGGATGAAGCTTCTTTTATAGACTTAGAAGTATGAGGATCAACAGTTGAGAGGAGATATGAAGATCAATGGCTGAGGATGGTTGAGGAATGTGCAACTAGTAGAAATGTGACAAGTGTCCTAGCTCCATCATGAAAGAGGGGATGTGACAAAATTGATTGAAGAGTTAACTCCATTGACTGAACAGTTAACAGACTTGATTGATCAGTTAGAAGAGTGGATTATGGAACTGACTGAATTGATTGAGGGATTGACTCAATTGACAGGTTAGTTAACTCTTTTGATTGATTAGTTAACTAACCTCTGATTTGAGAAGAAATAGGCCATGTGGGTGAGGGAAAATAAGGTAATTAAATATTAAATATATTTAATTACATGTGCAACCTGATGAGGTGGACAAGGTGAGGTGGAAAAGGTGAGGTGTAAAGGTGAGGTGGATTTTTGAATTTAGAACTTAGGATAGAGGAATTTGGATTAATTAAATAATTTATGATTATTTAATTGTGTAGGACATTTAGAAGAATTTTAATTAAATAAATTGAATTTATTTAATTATGGATTAGTGAATCGATTAAATAAATTGGGAATACTTATTTAATTGATAGAAGAATGGAATAAATATTTAGAATATTTATTTAGGATGAATCATGTCATTTTTAGGCATATACATTTTTCCCCTCTTTGATGCAATGCAGTTTACAGCGTTGCTTCAAAGAAATCGATAGTTTGAATGATGATACATGCCCCAGTTTGCCCCTGGTATAGGCTTACTGACGATAGGATGCCCCCTCGGGAGATTGGACGGGAAAAAGGCGAAAGAATCAGAGACAGGCAATCTCACGAAGACGAAGGGGTTAGGATAGGCAAGAGGAAAAAGGACGCGTTGCAGGGAAACGGAAAGAAAACTGGAGGAAAAATGGGCACGGGAAGTAGTCACAGTCATCACCTACCCAGAATTAGGGTTTGGAGGCTATAAATAGGAGTTGGGTCCACAAGAATAGTCATTTGTACACTTGTTTGATCTGGATTGGATTGAGAGAGCTTAGAGCAAACTTGGAGCAGCATGGCAGCCAAAGCAGTAGACATTCCACGCGAGGAGCATTGATTCGAGCGAGTCCGTCGATTCGGGTGGCCAGCAGAGGCAAGACCCCCAGTATGTGCTTCAAAAAATTTCTCCTAGGGTCGATGTAGGGTGTCATAAATGCATGTAGAAAATAGGGCAAACACATGCACCGAAATGCAGAACGGCGCATATGCTTCGCGAAGCGGCGCTTTTGTCATTGAGCGGCACATATGCCAGTTTCGGTGGCGCATACATGGAAACGGCGCATACGTGCATTGTAGCTGCACTTTTGTAATTAGGCGGCACATGTGTATTTAAGCAGCGCATATGTTTAATGTAGTGGTGCATGCGTGAAAGCCGCGCATATGCTAAATCTAGTAGCACTTTCATAATATGGCGGTGCATATGCCGAATGTTGCGGCGCATGTGCTAAATCGGCGCATATGTGCATAGTAGTGGCGCATCTACGTTTAGCGGCGCATATGCTGATTTTAGCAGCGCATATATCAAGAAACGGCGCTTTTACCACTTGTAGTGGCACATTTGCTTGGGATAGCAAATTACTTAGCCAAATTGATTCGATTAGCATCCTGTTTGACATGGGAATCGATGAGCTATCTCCAAGATTACAGGAATCTAGTCAAGAGATGTAGTGTGCTGTTTTGATCAATTTGAGATGCTAAGTTGAGTTGATATAGTTCAGTAGATATGTTGAGTATGGTATATGCTATTTGATACTGACGCATTGCCTTGCTTGCTTGCAGGAGGATATTCAAGACACACTGCAGTCGAGGGAGACATTTCCCATGCCCCTATTGCAGAGATACATGCTGACAGAGTGGCGCTTGGTGCCATGGGTTTGGACTATGTGTGCTTCATGCCCGAGGTGCAGGCCAACTGAGGATTACTGACAGCTGCTGTGGAGAGATTCCATAGTGAGGACGGGACCTTCCACTTTCCTACTGGAGAGATGACGGTGACTTTAGAGGACATTTACCAGATACTGCACTTACCCGTGGTGGGTGAGTTAGTGGAGTATAACGCACAGCGGGATGTGGGACTCACCGAGTGCCAGTGAGTGTTCGATGATCCCGAGCTGGTTGGACAGGTCATCCCATGGCATGATATATACGATTGTTATGACTACTTCTCGGGGATTGTGGCTGGATTGATCAGGGGCGTTGTATGCCCCGATAGGAGATCGCATGGGTTCCCCATTGGATGGGGCAGGATCATGGAGCGGATGCTGACTGAGGGCACCCGATATGCATGGGGAGTCTGCGTACTGGCCCATTTGTACCATGACATGCATCAGGTGGTGTACCACCGTAGCACGAGTCTATCAGCTGGGGTACTGTTGCTATAGTTTTGGCTATGGGAGCACATAGCAGTGACTAGGCTGATATGTGTCTTCGCGAGGCAACGAGGAGAGCCATATAGTTATGGCTATGCAGAAGTGATTTCCTAGCACAGGCTGGGGAAGTTAGAGTATTGGAGGCATACCTTGGATGGAGTAGATGTGGTCGTCTGGTGACCATATTTGGACTGCGAGCCCTGGGACGACGAGGGAGACGAGCTACCGTATTGCTTTCAGACCAAGTGGCTAATAGGCCGTACACGGCATATACTAGAGAGGCAGATGGTGGGCTGAGTGTTGAGACAGTTTGGTAGGAGGCAGGGCATGCCACAGGGACAAGCACTTTTTGCACGGACACATGCAGAGAGGGTCTGATGGGGGCCGATGGCTTCGTATGAGGAGGCCCTAGCAGAGTTCCGTCAGACTCCCTATGTGGCGTGGGATATGCGGACAGAGATAGCAGATGCAGGGGTGACACAGGATTATGAGGATTGGATGACTGCACATCTGTTCCTGAGATATTCAGGACCCAGCTTGCTGGTGCCTCGTATTGATGAGGCAGACTCAGAGGAGGAGGGATAGGTTGGCCCAGGGCGGAGGGGAGCTAGAGGAGGACGAGGACGAGGTGGTAGAGCTGGAGAGAGGCCGAGACAGCGGAGGAGGATAGGCCAGGTCGAGCAGGTAGTGCCAGGACAGGTGGTACAGTAGCAAATACCTCAGTAGGCACAGATGCCGCCACCCCAGCAGGTACCACAGCAGCAGGTGCCCCAGCCACAGGGGCCAGGACAGGCAGAGGCAGCACAGGGGCCAGTAGAGGCAGAGGTGCATGAGAGGGCCATAGCCAGCCTGAGGGGACAGGTGCGAGCGCTACAGGCACAGCTGAGGAGGGCTGATGGTAGGTGAGAGACGGATGCAGCAGTTATCGCTGGGGTGACTCGCGAGAGAGATATGGCAAATGCATGGGTACGTATTGTCCGTGTAGAGCGGGAAACTACTGTGGCTGCCATGGGGACAGATGCAGCGAGTTCATTTTTGGTTGGGCAGGTGCAGCAGGCACAGGCACAGGTAGGCCAGTTGCAGACGTAGTTGGCACAGGTACAGGCAGAGCTTGCTAGAGCACAGTCACAGGCTCAGTACTACTAGGGATTATACCATGGTGTCGTGGCATCGAGTCAGAGGGCAGGGAGCTTCAAGAGTCAGTCTGGGGCTACTCATAGAGCAGGTCCATCACAGTCAGGGGCTTCCATGATGGGTCCCCAGCAGTCGGGAGCTAGCAGTGGTGGCCCACAGCCACAGGGATAGACATAGACCAGACATTTTGGGACATGTATCACCGTCCATTTGGATGTATATTGTATATGACACTTTGATTTTTGAGAGAGATGGTGATATTGTACATTTGGACCTCTTATATGATAGTATATATGATGATGCAGCTTTGTGTATCTATTGCATGTGTTATGAGATGATGATTTACTTCTATTGTATGATGCGATGTATGTGTAGAGTTAGATGGTCTATCCGATGCTGTATGAGATGCTTTTTGATATGATGCTATATGATGTCTATATGATTTAATGCTTTGAATGTATGCACATGTAACAGGATTTTCATGTGATGATGCAGCTTTGTGTATGATGTTATGGGATGTCTATATGATCTAATGTTTCAAATGAATGCAAATGTAATATGATTGCTATGTGATGATGCAGCTTTGTATGCGATGCACTTAGCTATGTTGTTTTTTGGTTTTCTGTGCTTTAAGATGTGATGTAATGCTGATGTGTGGATGACCTAATGCATTGGGTGATGTATTCTACTGACTTAATCACATTCATGACTAGCCCTACATATGATATGCTCCTATATGCTTTGTTTTTGTGAAGTCCAAATGTACTCTATCGACACAAAAATGACATGATAGATAGAAGAATGGTTGTGATAGAATGATTTAGAAACTTCATTTGATATTGTTACTCTGCATAGTTTGGATAATGAGGATTGCATGGGATATGGATGCATGGATGTGTATATGGATATAGGATGGATGTTTTGCTTTTAGAGTGCTTTATTTCATCATTGGGCATTTTGTTTTTGGTACATTTTTTGAGATGTTGTAAGTGAATACAAGCATCTTGGTATAATTGAACCGAGATGACCTGAGTATCGCTTACATGGATTGTGGTTTAGCAAGTTAATACAAGCATCTAGTCAAAATTGAATCTAGATGACCTGAGTACTTCTTGCATTTCAACAAACAAGGATTTCCCCCATTCATGTTAGACCTTTGATGTCCTCGATGATCTTTTACTGATCATGTCGTTAGACAAGGCTTCACATTACTAAATTTTGATCCACAAATAGAAAACAAAGAAAATAATCATGCCCCCATCATAGCATCTCTAGCTTTTGGCATCCTCGAGTAGCATAGGAAGGTATGATAGCAAAAATCAGGACTCGAACTGTTAACCATGTTTCCGATCTACAAAGCATAGTTGCATTGATATGCGTTTAGTTCTTGCCTTAATTTGCATAAAATCATTTAGAAGACCTTGGGTATTTGCTTTGCATTGGATAGGTTAAGATGTGCACAGTCAAGATTTCTGCTTGAGGCGTGGGTTCTGCTTGCATTTGCTTGTTTGGTGAGAAGATTGCACAATCCTTATTGGGGAGATAGACCCTAAGGGACTGACCTAGTGCCTTGGGGGCTCATTGCTAAATGGCCTTACCTACGTGACGACGCAGAGGCAACGTAGTTCGGGGTTAACCCTAATGGACCATGGATGGACTAGAAGAAAGATGATAAGAATGAAGACAAGAAAGGGGATGAATGGGACTGTGGGAGAAATAGAAGCCTCAGGGGCACATTAGAATAATGGCCTTGCCTACGTGACGGTGCAGAGGCAACGTAGTTCACGGACTTGGACTATGGACACCGACGAGAGACACTATACTAGGCTCACATGAAGGAGACGGTATGGGACAAAACCTTGGTTGACAAGGCCACAAGGAGAGTATCAAGCCATGATAGGTAACTGTCAAGTGTTTATTTGTGGGATAGATATGGGTCGAATGGGGAAAATGGAGAAAGAATGGACTCAACGTGATTGGATTCCCAAAGATGGAGAAGGCGGTTTATCACAAGTAACACCTGTTTACCAGGTTTTCATCACTTGCTTTTATTTGCACAAGAAGCTAGAAAGTAACATGACGCCTGATTGCCAGGTTTTCATCATGATACCTATCCAAGGCACCTGTTTGCCAGGTTTTCACCAAAGGATGATTTTTTTGTATGCTTTCTATTTTTTTCCCATTTTTTTTGAATTTTCTTTTTTCAACTTTTTGATTTTTTTGATTTTTGATTTTATTGTGCCCCCTTGCATTGGGGTTCTCCTAGGTATAGAACTAGTGAAGGTGCATGCTGTTGATTGGATCATCTAACAACTCACCCTCTGAAGTGGCCAACTGATATGCCCCCGATTCGTAAGCAGCTACAATCACATAGGGCCCAAGCTAGTTAGGCTCGAACTTACCTTTCTTTTCTCTGTCTTGTTGATTGCGAGGGTTCTCTTTTAGAACTAGGTCCCCAACCTTAAAGCATCTTGGGCGAACCTTGTGATTATAGCTTTTGGACATCATCTGTTGATATGCTTTAAGATGATCGAAGGCTTTCTGGCGCCTTTCTTCTAGCAGCTCTAGTTCTTGTAACCTGGAGACTCTGTATTCTTTGTCTGATATGAGACCTTTCAACGACACCCTGAGGGATGGTAGTTCGACCTTAATGGGGAGGATGGCTTCTGAACCATAGACAAGGGCGTAGGGTGTAGCACCTGTGGGAGTGTGTATACTAGTTCTATAGGCCCACAGAGTAGGATTGAGTTGGACATGCCAATCGCGGCCAGCATCATTGACAGTCTTCTTTAGGATTTTCAGAATGGTTTTGTTCAATGCCTCAGCTTGGCCGTTACCTTGGGGGTAGTATGCAGTGGAGAAACAATGTTGGATTTTGAAACGCTCACAGAGCTCTTGGACATCCTGATTTTTGAATGGTCTTCCATTATCCATTATGATGGATGAAGGGATGCCATATCTGCAGATAATGTAAATTAGAATGAAAAAGGAAATTTGCTTTCCTATGATGGTGGTTAGGGGAACGACTTCAATCCACTTTGTGAAATACTCAGTGGCAGTTATGATGAATTTGTGGCCATTGGAAGAGGGTGGGTGAATCTTTCCCACAAGGTCAAGTCCCCACTGGAAAAAGGGCCAGGGTGTCGTTAAAGGTCTCAACTCTTGAGCAGGTGCATGGATCAGGTTCCCATGTATTTGGCACTATTTGCACTTTTTGACGAACTGATATGAATCCATTTCCATATTTGGCCAGTAATAACCCAAACACATGAGTTTCTTGGCTAAGGAAGGGTCGTTGGAGTGTGTTCCACATATCCCTTCATGCACGTCTCGCAAGGCAGTTATGGATTCTTCTTGTTCCAAACAACAGAGCAAAGTACCATCCAGACCACATCAGTAAAGGGTATCGGCTATGATGGTGTAATGAGAGGCTTGTCAGATGAAAGTTTGTTTTTGGTTGGAAGAGAGGTCCGGTGGGAGAATATTGTCCTTGAGGTAAGTGTAAGTCTTACCGTACCAAGGTGAATCAGATCTGACTAGGAGGCAAATGGAATGGGTTTCAAGAAGATCATAAGCCAGTTGCCGGATGGTTTCCACTAAGAACTCATACTGTGACTCATATTCAAGAATTTCTAGAAGAGAGGCTATGGTAGCCATTGCATCCATTGCTTTGTTCTCTATCCTAGGTATTTGTGTGAAGGAGATGGTCCCAAAGTGTTCTTTGAAGTCATCGACCATCCATTTGTATGGTATGAGCTTCTCATCTTTGGTTTGATACTCATCGTTGACCTGATTTATGATAAGATGAGAGTCACCGTAGACATATAGTGCTTGGATTTTCCATTCCGTGGCCATCTTGAGACCAATCACCAAGGCTTCATATTCCGCTATGTTATTTGTGCATGGAAATAATAAATGGTAGGACTTCATAATTGTGTCGCCTTGGGGAGTGATAAATAGGATACCTGCCCCCGATCCATGGTTGGTGTAAGATCCGTCAAAGTAGAGTTGCCAAGGAGATGTTGACAGAGTGAATAAAGACTCATCGGGAAACTCAAACTGCATTGGTGAAGTGTCTTGTAATGGTGCCTCGACCAGTTGGTCAGCTATGATTTGTCCCTTGATGGCTTTTCTGTCCACATATTCTATGTCATATTGACTGAGAAGCATTACCCACTTTGCTAGTAGACCTGTGAGAGCTGCTTTGCTGAGGAGATACTTCAGTGGGTCAATTTTTGCAATGAGTTTGACAGGATGTGCCAACATGTAATGTCAAAGTTTTTGTGAAGCAAAAACTACCGCAAGGCATGATCTTTCTACTTGTGAGTATTACAACTCGTAGCCCACTAAGGTTCAACTAATGTAGTATACAGCTCTTTCCTTGTTCTCGTAATCTTGCTGCGCTAGAAGAGCTCCAAGAGCAGTGGGTGTAGCAGATATGTAGAGAATTAAAGGTTTTCCTTGGATCGGAGGCATGAGTATGGGAGGATTCATAAGGTACTCCTTTAGCTTGTTGAATGCCTCTTCACACCGCTCATCCCATTTAAATGGAGTGTTCTTATGTAGGAGATGGCTGAAAGGTTGGCACTTGTCTACCAGCTGTGAGATGAACCTGCGGATGGCCTGCAGCTTGCCCTGTAGGGATCTTAACTGAGTTAGAGTCTTCGGTGGTGGCATGTCCATTATAGCTTTGACCTTGGTAGGGTCAACCTCTATTCCGTTTGCCGACACGATGAAGCCTAGTAGCTTGCCTGAAGTTACCCCAAACACACATTTCTTCGGGCTCAGTTTGACTTGGAATTGGTCCAACCGTTGAAAGACTTTTTCTAGGACATCCAGGTGTGAGTCCCTTGTGAGAGATTTTGCTAAGATATCGTCAACATAGTCCTCCATAGTTACATGCATCATGTCATGGAATATAGTTGTCATGGCCCGCTGATATGTAGCACCTGCGTTTTTCAGCCCAAAAGGCATGACATTCCAGCAAAAGGTACCCCATGGGCAAGTGAAAGTTGTTTTGTGTTGATCCTCTGGTGCTATTTTGATTTGATTATACCTTGAGAATCTGTCCATGAGTGATAGCATTGTATGTCCTTCAGTCAGGTCGACTATGATATCGATGTTTGGCAATGGAAAGTCATCCTTGCGGCATGCTTTGTTTAAGTCTCGAAAGTCATTGCATAGTCAAACCCGGCCATCTGGTTTAGACACTGGCACAATATTAGATATCCATTCTAGGTAATCTATGGCTCTAATGAACCCCACATCTAGCAATTTCTTGAGTTCTTCTTTGACCAAAAGGGCTATATGAGGATGCATCTTTCGCAGCTTCTGCTTTACGGGTTTCACCCCTGGATCCAATGGCAAATGATGTAGAATCAGGTTTGGGTCCAAACCTGGCATGTCTGCATATGACCAAGCAAAGCTGCCTCTCTTCTTCTTAAAGAATGGTACAAATCTAGTTTTCTCTGGTGGTGTGAGAGATTTGGCAAAGTGGATAATCTTGGGTTGCTCTTCGGTTCCAATATTCATAGGCTCTGTTCGTTCTACCACAACCTGTGACCTTTCCTGGTACATATCACTAGGGAGAGTGTCAAGCATTCCATCGTCAGGTGCCACAGTTGGGTTTTCACCATCAGATGCGTCCTTTCTTTTTACTGTTTTATGATTTGACACTGCCGCAAGACGGTTTTCACTGTCAGATCCATTTTTGATCTTGATATTTTTGCGACTGGAAGGCTTGGTACCCTCCCCGAAGTAATCCACGGTATTTAGTTCGATAGCAAAACTAGCTTTATGATCTCCTTTTGGCAAGTGGTCCCTAAGTTCTATATAATCAATGTAAGCATCATCGTTCTGGAACATATCTAATTGGGGGGTTCCTTGCAAATCCCAGTCAATAAGCTCAGGGTGTAAGAGGGGAAGGGAGTCAGATGAGAGACCTGATTCATTGATGGTGTGAATGGAAATGTTATGGGCATTGGCGGGGGTAGTGTTCAGGGTGGTACTTTCTTCCAAGTTGTTTATCGCAATGGAATCTAAACTTTCCTCGAAAGCCATAATCTCCGGGATTGGCAAATCAGACTCTAGTGGTCTGTCCCGTTGCGTTTGTCCCTCATGGTAGGGGCTAAGAGTTTGGATGGTGTCAACCTCTTTGTCATCATAGGAGTGCTCTGTTAGCTCGTCCCAATCATACTCATTTGAATCATCTGAATCTGTGTCATTGTCCACTTGGAGCGTTTGGATTGTCTCCACAAGGCAGGCATTTTCCTTGGCTTTACCCTTGCCTTTGTATCCTAAGCCACTTGTGTTTCTAGCTGAAGAGGATGAAGAAGGTTGTATAGGTTCAATGATTCCTTCTTTTCTGAGGCCTATGGGGCCTTGTCCTTCGTACCTCATCCTGTGCAAAATAGTCTCACCTCGCCCATAGAGTTCTGTAGGGAGTCTAGGCGGTTCTTGGGGTGTGTTTTCTTCTTCTATATAAAGCCATTGCAGGAGATCTCGCTCCTCTGTTTCATCAGATAAGGTCCCCCATTTTACAAAGGGATTTGCGGGAGCTACAGGAGGAGCAGATGGCTTTGGAAAATGTTTGGGTGGCTGTTTGGGTTGGCCAAAAGAGCGAGGAGCCAAGGCATCTTGGCAAGGTTGAGGCTGTGCTCAATGGAGTATTCCCCCATGCCACTTTCTTTTATGGTAAGTTTCAGTGGTTTGGGTCTTGAGGAGGAAGCTTCAGTGGTATGGTCCTGTTGCGGGGTAGGGGAAATGTAGGCTCTATTGTTGGGTATGACACATTCAGGTTTTGCACGGAAAGAATTGTAGTGCTGGTAGGGGTCGGGGTTGCCTTGGATGGTGACCTGCTTGCCATTGTACAGGAACTTAATGCATTGATGATAGGTTGAGGGGACAACCTTCATGGCATGGATCCATGGTCTCCCTAGTACAATATTATAAGCAAGCTCCCGATCAAGGACTTGGCACACCACATCTTTAATTACCGGTCCCACTTGAATGGGTAGGACAACCGTTCCTTTTGTGGTTCTTTCTTCCTTGTCATATGCCTTAATGGTAATTTTCCTCCTTGGATCAACTGCTTGTTCGGAGAAACCCAGTGCAAGGACTAGCTTCAATGTGCAAATATTTAAACCGGCACCCCCATCAATGAGAACCCTCTTGATGCGGTGCTTGTGTATGAATGCGATAATGTGCAGAGGGGTGTTGTGGGGTTGAGATACAGAAAGGTCATCTTGCTCAGTAAACGATATGGAATTGGAGGATGTTAGATTGCCTACCATGGTCTGGAACTTCTCTTGAGCCAGGTTAGTGGGGACAGTGGTTTCCACTAAGGCTTTCTCAAGAATCTCCTTATGAGAAGGAGATAGACGCAATAGCTCCAATATGGAAATGTGAGCCGAAGTTTTCTGTAACTGGTCGATGACATTGTACTGACGGAAAGTGGATGGAGATGGTGACGACCTTGGAGGAACGGTATTGAGCGTGACTTTACCACTGCGGGTAATTATACTACAACCAGTTTGGTTAGGTCCTAGTTGTTGGTTGGGTGAGATGACATTGACCTGTGGAATATGTTTAGAAATGCAGTTTATGGTGTAGTCAAATGGAACACTTGCATAGTTAGCATTACTCATCCTGCTGTTCTGATTTGGCCAGTTGCGATTATTGTTGTTGTCATTGCTGTTGTTGCCATGGTTGTTGTTGTTGTGGTTGTTATATGGCCTGTTATGATTTAGAAGTGGATCCCTGTAGGCCACATGAGTTTCATTGGAGGTATGCTATGGTGTCCCTCCCTGATTCTGATCCAGTATATCCTGTATGACATTTTTGAGGTGGATGCAGTTATTAGTTGTATGCCCCCTTCCTTGATGATATTCACAATAGTCTGTGTCCTTCCAGTAGGGAGGTTTGACTATAGGCTCGTAATCACTTGTTGGCGGTAGAGAAATTTCGTTGTTAGCCAACAACTTCCTTAGTACAGAATCTTGAGACTCTCCTAACGGTGTGAATTTTCTCCTTGGGTTTGAATTGAACCAAGGTCTAGGCTCCCAAGAGGGTGGTTTGTTGATTGCACCATTGTTTGTGTCCCCCTTAAGAGTGAATATGGGTTCTTGTTTAGGAGCTGCCGCCTTGGCGTCAACTACCCCATCGTTGACCACATTCTTGTTCTTGGTCCAAAACTTTGATTTATCCGTTGTGTAATTAGAATTTGGCATGTCCTTGTATAGCTTGATAGCTCCTTTAGTGATCATAACCTTTTCGATGAATAAGCCCATTTCGATGACTTTTGAGAATGATGTAGGGCATTGTATCTAAATTTGATAGCTAAGATCAGTATTCAAATTGTGGACAAACATTTCCAATAGTTGCTTCTCAGGTATATCATAAGAACACTTACTAGCTAGCTGTCTCCATCGTTGTAGAAAGGTGGTGAATGACTCACCACTCTTTTGTTTGGTGTTGCATAGACCTAGCATAGATACCTCGTGTTCTATGTTGTAAGAGAAGTGCGTTATAAATTTATTGACAAGTTCATCAAAAGTTTTGATTCCTGGTGGGAGGCGCGAGAACCACTCCATAGCTTGACCACCTAAGGATCTTGGGAACAGTCTCATCAAGTAGGTCTCATTGTGAGCTACTTCTAAACATGCGGCATTGAATTCCCGGATATGATCTCTAGGGTCCCCCTTCCCTTTGTATTTGTCAAACTTTGGGACTCCGAACTGAAAAGGGAAAGGTTTCGTGACCAAACTTTTGTCAAAAGGATACGGAGCTATATCTTCCAAAGAGTAGTGCTTGGAACTTGTACCGGTCTTAAGGTTGGATATCTCTTGCTTTAGACTTTCGATTTGTTGTCTCACGTCTTCTATAGGAGCATTTTGATCTATGGGTTTCTTGCCTCTATCTTTTGTATCTCTCTCATTTGCATGTGGGACTGTGTCATTCGTGCCCCTCTCATGATCATCACATCGTCGCTCATGATCATTGTCTACATTTTCCATGATGGAGCTTATGTCAAAGTCTGCGGGGAGTTTGACTCTGAGATTAGCAAGATGGTGGAAGTATTTATCGGGGTCTTCAAGGAGCACCCTCTCTACCAGGCGTTGGAATTTTCTATCTTGGATGTGCGCTACTAATTCTTCATGAGAAATTTCTTCGTCACCACCACGTGGTGGGGTGAGGTGATCAGATGAGTCGGCCATTTCAATTTGCTTGTTGTACTGGGATTGAGTAAGAACCATGCAAGGTGGGGTGGGATGAAGTGGACCAGGATACAAAATTTTGGCGAGGTGCCAACTGAGACTGTTGTGAATGGGATACCTAGGACAAGACTTGGACAAAGGATTCTCTCGCTCAATGACTTCAAGTAAGATGGTTGACACAAGACACTAGCCACTAGTAAGGGTAGTCGATACCAGTCTTACTGTGTAGGGCTTAGTCGTTCAACAAGACTACTAGCAAAGGTACGGTGACCTACTAGGCTTACGTGAATTCACTAATGAAACGAAGAAGGACCTATGTCGAACCGGTATGGGATAGATTGATTTTGGGACAAGAGGCGTTTGGATAGAAAGTGAATGGGATGATTGACGAAAGAGAGAGACTCGGGTGAAATGGATGAAGACTGACTGCAAGGTTGAATCTGACCTCAGAAAGTGAAACTAGGCTGAAATGGTGCTCCAATCAAGTGAAAATATTTTCTCAAAAATAGGGCAAGTGCTCACTGTCGCATATGCACCGAAACAAATGCGCAGCATAAATGAACAAATGCGCCATAAGTCTCAGTATATGCGTAGCTCTGGTGATGTACAAATGCGCAGCAATAGTAAGTATATGCGCAGCAACAGTATATATGCGCAGCAAGTCATTACAAAAGCGCAGCAAATCACTACAAATGCGCAGCAGAAAGGAGTATATGCGCAGCTCTGATATTTTTGGCAAAATTTTTGGATTTTTCTTCTATTTTTGGTATTTTTTGGTTGGAAAAGGTCTTCCTGATCTGATATTATGAATTAACAGCAAGAAAACATAGCAAGCACAAAGAATATTTTGTAGTTTTTCATTGTTTTTGTAGTTTTTTCGACTCTATTTTGGACAAAAGCAAGCACAAAAATCCTAGGCAAGAAATGGATTATAAGGGATTTGGACCACTAGAACAAGAGGTATTTAATGCGGGCAACCGTTCAAGTGGTTACACGTGCGACGGCACTACTCTCCGTTATGGAGTCTCCCAGCCTCAAAGGGTTGCGCCTGAGAGGGTTTTGGGGGAGGTTGGCCGTCGGTGTAACATAACAGCACTTGTTGCAGGAAGTTTTCACCTCAAGCACAATTTATTTTAAGTGGCTTGGTAGGGCTTGGCATTAGCTTGTTACCACTCAGGGTCATTCCCACTTGGACAAGTGTGCATCCAAGGGCAGGCCCCTCCTAAAGCTTAAACAAATAGAATGACAAGTCTGGCACTCTGATCACCCAGAAGAGGGGAGAGCATAAACCTATTGTCATTCGTCAAACATAGAATACACTAGTTAATCCAACCTAGTTAAAAGTGAAAAAAATAAAAGGGCTAATCTACTCAAACACAGAACTTTGAAGTGATTTTAGCAAGATAGCATTGGTTGAGTTTTAACCCCAGAAAGCAGTGGTGAGTTCAATTTTAAACTGCGTAGCATGAGATAGTTAACTTTGAAGTTTTGGTCTCTCGATATAGCAATAGTTCATTTTAACCTCAAGATCAATGGTGAGTTCAGTTTTAAACCACATAGCACGAGATAGTTAACTTTGAAGTTTTGGTCTCACGACATAGCAATAGTTCATTTTAACCTCAAGATCAATGGTGAGTTCAGTTTTAAACTTAGATAGCAATAACTTGGAAGGTGTTGCAATGCAAGAAACAAATGATCTAGTTACTGCTTTCCTAATTAGAGCTAGGTGAGGATTTGAATGCACATCAGTTTTACTATCCCTTGGAAAGTGAAATGTGAACTATTTAAATGCAACTATATGGAACTAAACCCGAGCCTATCCTACAAAACAGCTCCAGCAAACACCTGCGAAAAGGTTAGTGTTAGCAAATTCTCCTAGAAAAGTACTAAAACCATAGCCTATTACAAATGCACAGCTTCAGTGATTAGATGCGCATAAATAATCAATAGAAGCGCAACAATAATGAATGCGTCGCAACAGTGTGTAGAAGCGCATCAGTAATACACAGAAGCATAGAAGGAACAAATGCACAGCAATTTTGATCAAATGCGCCGTATAAATGAATAGATGTGCAGTTATTGTAAATGCGCAGTAACAGTGTATATATGCACAGTAAAAAGGAACATATGCACAATATAATCAAAAGCGTCGTAACAGTGCGCAAAAGCGCAGCGAAAATACACAGATGCGTAGAAATTATAGAAGTGCCGTAACAGTCTTTATATGTGCCGCAGAAATGTTTAAATGCGCCGAAGTAACTTGTGTGTGACTTTGTGTGACCTATACGGAACCTGCCTTCAAAAAAGCTCAGATTTTGATGAGATAAAGGGGCAAAGGCCCCACGGTGGGCGCCAAAAATGTAAGGGTAAAATGCGGATCAATCAAATGAATTATATAAGACCCAAACATCAACAGAATAGGAGATAACAAAGAAGATTAAACAAAAATAGCAATGAATAACACAAAGCAAACCTTCCCTGAAATCGATGCTTCTGTTGTTTGCCTATTACAACCGTCCTTTTGCAGATGAAGTGGGCCCTCACAGAGTACACTCTTTTAAGCTGTGTTCGAGGAAGTCGATGGTAAATGGCTGTTGTAATATGCAATGAAGATGAGCTCCAAGGCAAGTATGTGATCTCAAACTTGTGGATGGTAAAAGGGTGCCAAAGGCGTGCTGGTGATATTTCTGCAGAGTAACGATGTCAAAACCCTGGATGAATAGAATGGCGGGATGAAGCTTCTTTTATAGACTCAGAAGTATGAGGATCAAAGGTTGAGAGGAGATATGAAGATCAATGGCTGAGGATGGTTGAGGAATGTGCAACCAGTAGAAATGTGACAAGTGTCCCAGCTCCATCATGAAAGAGGGGATGTGACAAAATTGATTGAAGAGTTAACTCCATTGACTGAACAGTTAACAGACTTGATTGATCAGTTAGAAGAGTGGATTATGGAACTGACTAAATTAATTGAGGGATTGACTCAATTGACAGGTTAGTTAACTCTTTTGATTGATTAGTTAACTAACCTCTGATTTGAGAAGAAATAGGCCATGTGGGTGAGGGAAAATAAGGTAATTAAATATTAAATATATTTAATTACATGTGCAACCTGATGAGGTGGACAAGGTGAGGTGGAAAAGGTGAGGTGTAAAGGTGAGGTGGATTTTTGAATTTAGAACTTAGGATAGAGGAATTTGGATTAATTAAATAATTTATGATTATTTAATTGTGTAGGACATTTAGAAGAATATTAATTAAATAAATTGAATTTATTTAATTATGGATTAGTGAATCGATTAAATAAATTGGGAATATTTATTTAATTGATAGAAGAATGGAATAAATATTTAGAATATTTATTTAGGATGAATCATGTCATTTTTAGGCATATATAGTTATCGATATTTTTGTTTGATCGTCATGACACGTTTTGGTGTCACACTGAAGTGCCTTATCTATTTGACTTTCAGGGTATCAATGAGACTTTTGAATGACTCTTGTCGATATCACCTATCTCTTCAATTTGCTCATTACTTTAGGTTTTCGTGTGATTTTACTTTTGTCTACTTGTGCCTTCGGGTCATCGAAGAGACTGTATTTTGAGTCTCCTCGATGGAGTATCATCTTGCCGATGTTAGCTATACTGATTTTTTCATCAAATATTTTATGGTTTCAGAGGTATAGAATTTAGGGCTAATAAGGGAATGGTGATATTTTTTGGGTTCAAGTAGAACGTCGTATTAGGGACTATGGCAGGAATGGCAAAATTTTAAAGTCTAAAATTCTGATCCAGCACAATCCATAGAGGCTTAGAGGTATGGCACTAAAGTCAGCACTAATTTAGACGTTAAAGTCAACACTAAAGTTGGCTCTAATTTAGGTGCAATTTGGCACTTAATTTAGCACCTACTTGTTCTAATCGGCGCAAAAAATGCCAAAAAAAGCGTCATCTAGATAAATAGCACCGACTTTTTCAAAAAATTGGAGAAAAATATATTAAAACAGTGGGTGGAAGCAAAAAATGGAGCAAAAAAAGGAGCTAATCACAGGGATTTGTTATAGTGAGCTAAAGGTGCTAGCCCCAATAGTTGGCTATTGGGCTTCAAGTTTCAAATACTAACAAGGTGAAGGAGGTTGTCATTTCATAACCCAAAGTTGAGTCATCACAAGTAGTGAATAATTCTTGACTTAATAGAACTCCACTCCCTACTGTTAGAAATAACAACCAAGATCAACTAGTAAAAATGAGAATACTTCCACAAAGCAAGATTTCACATATAAGACAAATTGATATTAACAAAAGCTAAGTAAAAGATGTACATAATGCCTTATTATATAGGCATGAGTGAGGCAATCCACCTTGCATGTGGATTGACAAGTGCCCCATGATGTGGCACATGCATGTAGACAAGTGTCCTATAGGTGTCAACCTTTGGATCACTTAGAATGTGCAAACCAACAACCTTGTGTGACAAGTGTTGGATGACGACAAAGTGCCTTTTGAGGTGAGATGGAAAGTCTTCCAACCTCAAAAGGTATGCATACGAGATTTACCAAACAACTAGGTAACCTCTAAGTGTCTGAAAGGTGGCACATTTAGTTAGACAATATTTTATCTAACCTCGTCAAACTAAGTATGTTAATCTATAGTGAATAGATAAATTATTCACTCTAACACCCCCCCTTAAGTGATACTTGGGGAGATTACAAAAGTGCAATAGATACATAAATATGGGTCTCGGCTACTAGGCCATGTTAGGTACCCATGTACAAAGAAATCTCTCATAGAGCAGAGAAAGAAAGAAAAGCCAGTGGGAAAAGAATTTCCTCCTAAAATATATATATACAAGAAGTAGGTAGAAGAAGGACTCAACATGACCCCCCAAGGACTACTTCTACAAATGAAGTGTTTCCCCCAAAAGAGAGAAATAGAGAGACTAGAAAGCCCCCCATAATATGATTAATCCTACAATGTTGATTGAAGCTCGAAGATGAATGCTGAAAGTGATGCCTGAAAGTCAAACAACATGCCTTCCCTGTGGAAGAAGAATAGCAGATAAGTGCATGAGATCTTCCCAAATGAGAAGAACAAAGTGGGTCCCCAAATGCTGCACATAATTTAGAGACTACAATGAAATATCTTGAAGTTGTAGTGAAACCACTGGCTCAAGGGATGGAGTGACAATATCCTACTACAAATCTAAAGAAGCCTCCTATGAAGCAACATGTGAGTGAGGAGTGGGTAACTCAATTGGTTGAAGAACTGTGAGGTTCGATTGAGCAAGATGATCCTCCGATGATGTATCCACACTAAAAGTTGGAGTGTGAACTATAGAGTCTTCGTCATTAGTTGCAAAGTGTGAAAATGTATAGACATGGGAAAAGTTGTCAACTTTCCCAACTGCAACAAGTTCTCTAGTGCACAAGTCTCTTATTATAACTGATTCTGAATTGAATTCAACTATTTTTCCTGATCCACTGTTGGTGATTTGGTAGATGGAAAGAAGATTCTATCTTAATTCTGGAACAAAGAGAACATCTTTAATACAACCCACTCCTATTTTAACATTTCCTTTCCCACAAAATGTCATTAAAGAATTATTTGCAACCAATATATAAATATTGTAGCTGTGCGGTGTAGTGATGATTTAATAGAAGCGGAGAAGATGCCATATGATGTGATGCACCAGAATCAAGAACCCATCGCTAAGATTTAGACATATTGCTTTCCTTTTGATGGATCTAATGTTGATGGAGAAGAAGAAAGACAAGCCTTGAGTTGTGAAATTTCAAGTTCTTTTTGTTTAATGATTCTCTTGTACTCATCTTCTCTCTTTTTAAAACATGTAGATTCTTCATGCCCATTTCTCTTACAATAAGAGCAAAGAGGCCTTTCTTTACCTTTTCTTTTTGACGAAGACTTAGATGGAGGATGTGTTTTTGTTCCTTTTCCTTTATATTGATCTCTAGTTTGTTTCTTTGGTTTTTGATTTGAAGATGAAGATGCAACAAGTGCATGTGTTGATGAAGACTTCAAAACACCCATTTGTATTAACTTATCTTGTTCCCTTGTTAGATTAACTACAAAGTCAGCAAGAGAAGGCATACTGAAGTTTGTACCAAGACCACTTTTGGTAGTATAAAATGTTGAAACAAACATTGTGAACTGATGACCAAGCTTAGACAAAATACTAAGTATCAATTGTTTATCTGTTTTGGTGATGCCACATTGTTGGAGTTGAAATCTGATTAAATTTAACTTAGTGAAAAAATCATGTATAGTAGTAAAGTCTTGTGGATTAAGACTAATTAGCTCATTCTCAAGTTGATAACCTCGCATAACATCCTGTTTCCCAAATAAATTCTCTAATTGTGTACATACATCATTAGGTGTTGTTGCAGAATTAAGATGAAATAGAAGATCTTGAGATATTGTCATACATAGTGTTCCATAAGCTACATCCATGCAATTATACCACTTTCATTTTTTTGTTGCAGATGTGGGTTCAGTTTCCAAGCCCAATGTGACTCTATATAATCCTAACTGTTTGAGTTTTATCTCCATTTTCTTATTCCATGCATAGAAGTTGAATGGCGTTAGAATTATATCCATGTTGTAAATTTGAACACTTGACTGAAATTATACTGATTTTCAAGAACCCCCCCTAGAAAAATGCAAGAGAAAAATTACAATGTTGTGCAAGTTTGGAAGTCAAATCGTTTGTTTATAACACACGGAGATTTTTACAAATTTTTGAAACAATGGCTATTCAAATCTAATTTTTACCTGCACTAATGAATTCCTAGTTGAATTCTAAGCAATTTCAAAATAAAAAATTGTGAAATTTCGATGTCTTGGGCAAAAGTTATGCCTCGTCGAAATTTTCCGCTTACAATAACTTCGAGGGTTAAAAATCAGAAAAAAGAAAAAAAAGAAAAAAAAAGCCATTTTTTTAATTTTGACTTCACCGAAGTGAAGTGGACGGAAAGACCTTTCCGTTGACTATAAGTTTGCAAAATTTTGCCTCTATGGGCGAAAGGCACTTTGAAGGGACTTGGCGATCTCCTTCTGGCATAAAATGTTTGACTTCTAGCAGTTAATGTGGATGTCAAAGTTTAATGTTAACATTAAATGTTAATGCTATGAGATGCAATTTGTTTGCTATGGTTACAATGTTTTGTAACATATTGACATAACAAAATAACACTAACATAAAAAAATTACAAGGCAGTCACATAAAAAGTGACTGTGGTGCCAGTTATAAGAGAAGAACCACGATCTTGACAGGTTGAATGTTGACCGCAGATCATGGAGGTGGCATCTTCGGCCTGCAAAAGAACCTTGACCAAGCTTTGAAGGGCGGATGCAGGGCTTAGAGGGGATGGCGATCAGCATGCAAGAACACCTCCACACAGAAAACCACGGCTAAACAATCTGGTAGTCGACCAAATTTGAAGTCAATTTGAATGGAGCTGGGGTGTCAATAATGATAAACAGGCCGATCTTTCAACAGCAGAAACAAGGTTGCAAAATCTGCCAAAAATGCCAAATCGACCATAAATTTGGTCACAAAAGCACAGCCGATCGGCCAAGAAATAGAACACAGATAGGATCCTAAAAGATGCCCTACACAGGGCAGTAGCTGAAGCTCGATGTTATTCAAAAACCAGGCCGAGACCTTCAGAAAACCTGCACAATAAATTTGGAGCAAAACCAAAATTTTGACCTTGGCAGGCAAAATGCCCTTTGCTCAAAAAGATTTTGATTTCGTATAACACTAACCTTTTTTTTTTCCTTTGTTTTTGTTTTTTTAAGGGTGCTTTCTACTATTTATCATGTTTAGGAGAAAAGATTCAATAGGTGAGATGGTTCCAATGGTTGAGATAGTATATGTGCATTTAAGGCCCAACATTTTTTTAAGTTTAGTATTAGTAGTTGTGACTTTAAGGTTGTGAGTGTTACTATAAGTACTAATAATTGAATGAAATGTGCTCTTTAGATTTAAAAAGCAACCAATCATGTGATGCCACATCAGCCCACGGACAAAACATGACTTAATGCACACCTATTGGTCCACCTTTTTTGGGGGGGAACTGTTTGACACCTCAACAAAAAGCACGCTGATGTGGGATCATATTTGATGACGTGACCCTGAAACCTTAGTTATAAGTAGGGGCATTGCCAAGTAAGCTACTGTAAAATTTTTGGAGTGATTCGAAATTGCCACCCATGATTTTGAGAGGCATGAAGTTAGGGTGCACCACTACTGGGTCCTCTCCCCTATATGGACAAAAATTCACTTTTTGCATACTAAGGAAGCGGTCCCATGGAAGGGGGCTTCCTAAATTATCTCAGCTAAGAATTTTTAAAAGTATTTTACAGTGGGTGGTCCCATAAATTTTGTAGTTGCAGGTATGCTTAAAAGTTTAAGCTCCAAATTTTATGGAAGTTGGTGGTCTCATGAAGTTTTTTTAACAATAGTTTATGCTAAATAATTTTGCTGAGATTTTTTAGGAAGCTGCTCTGCCTTCAGGGAAATAAAAACATAAACTGGAAAAATTCCCTCCAAATTTTCCCCTAAATTAAGTGGGGGGGAATGAGAAAACTGGTAGTTAACTCCCTAAGTTGGTGGGGGAAAGTTTCAGACCCACCCCATCTACCCATGCTCAAAAATAGCCTCCTAAACATTAGCTCCTCCTATTTTGGAGCAAAAGATTCCGATTTAAGCATTAGCAGATTTTTTTTGAGTTCCATGAGACTCTTTTCTCCACAAAAATAGATCCTCTAGCAACTCCATGGGACCGCTTCCTAATTGTGAGCCATCCAATAGAGGAATTGTCACTTTCATCTCTCCAAGTTGGAAGCAACACATAGTGGATCATAAATGTGACCACACTAGTTGAGCTTTGTTAGTCTTCTTTAAAATTAATAACCACTTCCTTGGGGTTAATATTTATGTTGCAAATGACAGCATTGAAAGATCTCATCTCTAGTGATGGATTGTGGAGTCTCTTCCCACTACCTCTTGGATTATGTGTGGCAATTTCAATATGGTTGAGATAGCTTCTAGTAAAGTGGTAAGATGTCTATGAGATGGATAGCTAGGGAAAGAGAGGCTCGAAATAACATGTGCAATATATTGGATCTCTTTTATCCAAATGTTGGCTGCTATCATTTTGAATATCTATTGTATGGTTTGATAAATTTATAGTTAATTATATAGAGAATTATCAAATGCCTTGATAAGGCATCTTGTTTGGATAACTTATCCTTTCCTTTGCCAACTATTTTTAATTATTGATGGAGCCTTTGCTAGATACTGTGCTTTCAAATCATTTATTGATCTAGTTTTGCATTGAGTGGTAATTTGTGGTGCCCAAGATAGGTAAAACATAATTTTAACTCAACTCGTATTTGTTAGTCATAATTCCACTTTGGCCCATATTTAACACATTTGCAAGCTAGAGCGACATTCTCTTCCTAGGATTAGTTGGGTCCAATGGTACAATGATTCCATCATATATACTGCTTAGTTTTTATGCATATATATAGTCTCCAACTAGCATTGTCCAACTATCACTCATACAATACCACCAACTTGAAACTCTACTGTGTGATTATTGAACTAGAGGCACTTCTATTTTCTCCTACTCTACAATTGAATGTTTTCAATCTTCATTAGAAAAAATAAATTATTGATAATCACGCAACTGAAAGAGCTCAAATCAAGGCCTATGCACATTCACTTAGGTTTGGGGATAAATTTTCCAAAGAGTTTCTTTTAATCCCTTTGAACTTGCCAAGTTCCTTAGAAAATCAAGCATGTAAAAGAAGACCAATAGATCTTCTCTAATCTTCTTGATATTCTCTAGGACTTTGTCCATCATTAACAACAAGATTTTAGGCTCAAGAGATTTCCTTTGAACCTAATCAATCCTTTCAATAGTGCATGAGTATGGTCCCCTATAGGATCTTCATTATGCGATGTTCCTTATATGACAAAAAACTCACCTTGGTGGATCTTAGAAAAGTAGATTTTTCTATGGCTAATGACAAAGTTCCTCATTTTGATCTTTTTTTTAAATTATTTTTTAAAGCCCTATGGGACATAATTAGCCTTAATCTTCTTTAGGTCTACCTAGAATTTTTTGATACAAGTTCCTTATGTACTATAATAAATATAGGTAATATTAAATCCATGCCTAAGGCTACCGAGCCTAAGGAAATTCATAACTAACAACTAATTACCTGACTTAATACAATTTATTATAAGATCATATAGCCAAATCCCTTTCTCTCCACATTCATCATTTACTTATGCTTATTGTTTAGCCCAAGTAGACTAGTTTCATTAAAATAAGATATATCTTAGATAATATCATTACTATTAGGAGGGATGGAATGGGCCCAATGCTCTTACCAGTAGGTTATTTATTATACTTTTCTAAGGCATATGACCTATTGAATGGCTATTCATTTTGGCCATACTTCAAACTCTGATATGTAGCCCTAAATTTCTCTACTTAGTCCATATGTTATTTATAGATGCTTCAACTTATCTCACCATTAATGGTCAATAATCTTCTTTTTTGGGGGACTTTTAGATTCATCCACCATGGATTACCTCTTTCTCTAGCTCTCTATGTTCTTGTAGCTAAAGGTTTTGGATATTTTCTTTCTAATGTGGTTTCCCAACAAAGAGTTAAAGGCATTTCCCTTCCCAATTCTAATTTCTATCTTGTCAATGGACATTTTGTTAATGATTCATTTCTCACTCTCTTATAGGATAAATATAATGTTAGTCAAGCATTGTAGTGTTTAAATACATTTTTTAATGCCTCTAACTCTAACACATAATTGCGAAGGACTCAATACTATCATTAATCCTTCATTTTCAATCATCCCTAGCTTGATTCTTTTAGCTAGAAATGGATTGACCATGAGGATATCTTCAAGATTTTAGGTTTTCCTTTTGTAATCCAGTCCTCATCTTCATCTCTTTGGCAAATTATTATTGCTTGCATTGAAAATAAATTGAACTTTTGGATAGCTAAGCTTCTCTCCCTTGCTAGGAAGTTTTAGATTTGTTCAAAGGTGCATGCTACTACACATGGTTACTAATATTCCTATTGGGCTTCTTCAAAAGACTTTTATCAATAGGTCAAGAGATTACTTAGATATTTTCATTGGGTTTCCTCTAATTAGGGAAATTGTTCCAAATTGATTGACTTGGGAATTCTAATGTCTTCCACACGACTTTGGTGATCTTGGTCTTATTGATACTCATAGACAAGGTCTCACCCTGTCTTCCAAGTGGATTAAATTAGAGCCCTGGAGGGTAATAATGCTTAAAAAATTCTTCTTCATCATTGTATTACTTCTGATCCCCTCATGGAAAGTAGGCCTAGAAAGGTCTAGGCTTCTACTACATCCTCATTATGAAGGATCTTGTGCAAATTCAAGTCAATTTTGTTGTCAAAAGTATATGGATGGCTTGAAAATCCATTAAGCCTTGGCTTATTTGGAATGAGAATGATTTCAAAACTAGGAATTATATCAACCAACAATCTTTGTGGTGGTCTCCAATGATTATTTTCTAAGATAGACCTATTTCCAAAGTTTCCTAGGTTTATGCCTTGAAATTTTTTAGTTGAGGGATTTACTATATTTCAAACCTCATTTTTAGAACCACTAGGTGATACCTATCATGGTTAGAATCTGAATTTAAATATAGACTTGGCACTTAGAATTATGAACCCTTTCAAATAGTTGTAGAGTCATTTTCTACAAAGATGGTTCATAAGGTTGAGATTAAATTCACTAGAGCTTGGCATAAGGATTAGAAGTGGTATATTGACACACCTTTCAAGAATTAAATAATCTTTTAAAAGGTTATTCATGGCTTTCTCCTCACCTACCTATGATTGAAAAACTTGATGATAGGTAAAATTTCCTACCTACTATTGCTCAATATCACTATAGGTTCCAAGAAGGATCGTAAGTTCATATTCCTGCTAAAGTGGGGGCTAAATGTTATGTCGTAAATTGTTGAGACTAGACAATTTCACATAAGATTTAGCTCCCTCCCGAATGTTGTACAAATTTTAGGACTTGATTAAGGATCTTGGATAGGTCCCCTGGCTCTTCCAGGAGCTAATTAGATAGGACACTAGCACCCAAGCGATAGTGTCTTACTAGTTAGGCCCTAAAAATGTTCTAAATTAAAGTATGCATGCCTTGTGTGCCTTCTGAATTGAACCTTGTCGGCCTTAAATCATTTGGTCCCCCGAAAAGCAATTAGAATGCATATATATACATGTCTCTCTCACTCATTTACACCTAATGGGATCATGATATAATGACCTCATTATTCTCTATGCAATTGCTCTCTAACAAGCTTCTATCAATAAGCTTTCTATTTGTGTAAAATATTGTTGTGTGTGCTAACCCTTTTTGTAGATCTTGGTGGAAGCTCCTTCCTCCTTCACTCACTCCTTATGGAGATTTGATTGTGAAATCATCCCATCAAGGATTCCATGCTCATGGTAACATCTTTCCTTTCTACTTACATTTATCTTTCATTATTCAGATTTGCCTCTGACCTCCTAGGGCACGTACTCTTGATCTAATCCTTGTTGTAGAGGTGGGAACACCATTCACGAGGTTTGACTTAGACAAACCCCTAAACAACACCAACATTTTCTCTCTTTTATGTGTGTAGGTCGAATATGAAAGATTCGACAGAAATAGACGACATAAAGACAGAAGAATCAGGGATACAGACTGCCACCCTAAAATCCAGAGTGAAACCCTAGGACACCTATGCTCGGTTATCTTTGTCTACCTAGATCAACCCTAATTTTTGGTAGTAATATCTGATGGTCCTGCTCTACTCAATCCATCCCCTAATTTTTGTGTTTTTAGCCCTGACAGGTCAGAAAGCTTTGTTTTTATCATATTTTGTCATAGAAACCCTAGATCTATCCTCATTAATTCAATCTTCTCAATTACAACAAAGGGAGAAAACCCCTATAGCTTGGCTCTCCTTCAAGAATGTAGCCAATCTCAGTTTGTGCTCCAATGTTTGATTGAAAGGATTGACCTAGGTAATTGACTAGTGAGATGGTCTTTCTTTTCCATTAAACATCAAGATCTAGAAACAAAAGGCCAAAGGACATCTACATATTGAGTCATCTAAAGAAGAAGATGAGAAAGAAGAGGTAAAGGAAAAGAAAAAAGGGAAGACAAAACAAAAGGAGATTTCTTCAAACAAGCCTAAAATAGATATCCAACTTGTGCCACCCTATATAACTAGAAGCCAAGTGAGTAAAAATAAATAAATAGAAGAAGGGTTATTGTAAGATTTGGCTATGAAGGTAGCCACCCAAGATCTAGGACTTCATGAAAGCACATGAGAGACCAAATGAGAGAATAATTCTATTCTAACAATGAATGCAAAATTGTTGTACATGATATGTCTTTCTTATAAAGACAAGGATGAGATGTAGGATGAATTAGTCATATGACAAGTGTCTTAATCCTATGACATGAGACAACTAGAGGATAAGATGCCAACTGGTTGATAAGATCATGTGTAGTATAAGATCACATGACAACCTAGAATTATCTAGACTTATCCTAAATAAAATTAACATGTGAACATGTGTGAAGAGGTCTAACTAATGACTAGTTAGATAATGTGCCTAGTTCACACTACAAAGGGAAATCGGATAGGTAATATCCCTATTCACACCAATACCCCCTCTTAAGTGCAACTTAGGGAGAAGTAGACAAATACAAATGATGCAAAGATGGATGATGTGGGTCCCATCTACTAGGCCATGTTAGGTACCCATGTACAAACAATCTCTCACAATCAAAGTAAAGGAGAAAAACTTGTAGGAAAAAAACTCTCTCCAAAAGAGAGAAAACATGAAAGTGAAAGAAGTGTTCAAAAGAAGGAAGGACTCAAAATGACCCTCCAAGGGCTAATTTTGTCACCAATATACAATTAATTATCCCCCCATAGGAGAGAAAGTATGATATGGGAGATCCCCCCGACAAAGAAGTAGCTCATGTGCCAATGAATGCTTGAAGACAAAATACAATCCACTACTTGCAAACAACATTTCTCCCCTTGGGAAGAAACAAATCCAATGGTCAATGTACAAGCAACTCCCAAAATCTAGATGACAAGGGAGTCCAAATCAATATGTGTGCTTCAGAATACAACTCAAATGTCCTCATGCTGGAAAATGATGTCTTCTCCAAATTAGGAATGTAATGCCTAATCAAGGAAGTAGAATTAGGAGAGGATGGATAGTGAATTGCATATTAAAACAATGAAGATGTGATGACATCATTATCATCAAAGAGGAGAGATAACCCCTCAAATGTGTCCTCCAAGTCATCAATGTGAGACTACACAAACAAAGAAGCAATGTCTCATATATAAGAATCCCAACGAGGTGGATTAGGAAGACTGAAATGATCCTACTGCAAAGAATCATTAGAAGCTCTCAAATAAGCATCTCTAAACTTTGAAGTAGCAATAGGTGATGGAGATGAGATCTCAATGCATGCCTTTTTACTACACTACTCATCCATGAATGATGTGTCCACACAAGATGTCTGAGTGTGAACATCAATTGTATCTGTAGATGTTGGAGTAGAAGAATCTAGCAAATTGATGCAATTGGCAATGCACAACTATTCTAATTGATGAATCTTATACATATTTGTCAAATCATCAATTTGTTTTAGCATGCATTCATCTATGGTATGCATTTTTCTCCCATAATAATGACATTTGACATTCCAAAGATTAGGAGCCATGATTAAAACTAGCAAAAACAAAAGATCATATGAGCACTCCCTGAATTTTACTCAAACTTGAGAAACCCCCCCAAAAAAATGATTATGGGACTATATATTCAGTCTAGTTACAATTGCCACAAGCCAAAACAACAAAGTGGTCTTTGATTTTGGTACAATGCAAAAGCCAATATTGGGTTAAAATTGAAAGTACACTTTACATGCAAAATTGAATCAAAATGATTGCAAATCTAGAAATTACTCAAAAAATTATGCACTTCCAAAAATAATTTCACCAAAAAATGTTACCGTATGAGCCCAAACAAAGCCTTTAAAGTTATGAAAAATGGGAACTACTCAGTAACAATAATGAAAAACTGCAAATTCTAGAAAAACCAAACACCAAAACCAAAAATGGTCTACACCACTACGAAGCCTCCAAAATTTTACCCTAGAAATAAAAAATGCTCTAAAAATGGAGCCAAATTGAGAAAGATACAAGCCTCCAAACTCTGTCTGCCAAAATGAAAATGCAATCTGGAGGGGTTCTAAAAAAGCAAAAAACAATTTGCTACCAAATATAGAACTACCATCAAATCATGGGAACAACCAAATGAAGGGGGTTTCCAGATAAATTAGAGCTTCACAAAATTTGGAGTCTGTTGGATAAATCTAAAGCTCGCCAAATTTGGCAGAATGTTAAATCTGGAAGTTCCACCAAATTACCCACCAAGTGGATTTGGAAAAAATATTAAAAAGTTTATTTTAAAGGGCAACTGGCCTAGGCACTAGGTACAAATCTAGTGTTTATGAAGATATATATTTTTTGTTTTAAAAAAAATATTAAAAAAATTAAAAGGCTGAAGCCTATTTACAAAGGGGCCGAGCCCCTTACAGGGGTCACGGACCATAAGGGACCCCAATGATCCTATGGGTGAGGGTCTCCCCTACCACACGGGCCTTAGGCCATAGGTGGGGGGGCCTGCAGGGTCTGTAGGCCCAAGCCTACAATACCCTCAAGGTACGGCCTGCGTAGGTCCCCCTAATAATTTTTTTTTCTTTATCTTTAATATTTGTCACAATGCAAAGCAGATCTGTAAAAGTTTTTTCAAAAACTATATATATTTTTATTTTTTATTTTTGCAGAAACAAGGTGCTTGGCATTTTTTCTATTTGTGAGGAATATTCTAGGAATATTCCATTTGTACAACCAAGAAGGGGAATTTTTCTGAGGCCCTGAGGAAAAGTGCTTAGATTTTGGCATTTAGATAGTTGATTTATAGGTTTTTGGGAGTTTTGGATGCGATGGTAGGGTCTGTTTTGACCCAAAGTGCTCCAAAATTGTAGCTACCTCTAGGATCAAGCAACCACCTCCCTAATTGAGATCCTTGTAGATATGATCTCCAATGTCTGATTTGGACAAATCAAAAGGATAAACTAACTATCTCAAACACCATGAACACAATGGTGTGCTCAGATTTACACCAACATGCTCCAAAATGAACTTGCAATACAAGGCCACAAAAGGAAGTCCTCACAAATCTGGTATTTCCATCAAGTCTTTCTAATTTTCTAAGTCATCATTTGATGCAAGAGAAGAGCATACTCAACTATTAAAGATCCACCATGATTTGCATTTAAGACCTCTCAAAAAATTGACTAACAAGAAGTGATTCCTCTTAGCTCTGATACCATGTAAGAGTTGACTATGAAGGTAGTCACCCATGATCTAAGACTTCATGAAAGCACAAGAGAGACTTGTTATGTATGAAAAGAGGGATGTTGATGAGGATGATAGTTAAGTAGATCCTCCTTTCACTACATACATTCAAAGACATTAAACCAAGTTGAATCACAACTTTTGCAAGAGGACTCAACTATAGGTTTGGTGTCACTTGGAATGATAAGGAAATTTGGAATTTGTTGATCAATTTGTTAAACCCTAGTCCGATTAGGCCTAAAACCCTAATTATGCAAAATCATAAACAAATGAATGAAACCTAACCAATGGTCACATAGGAAGGCATTAAATGTAGATTAGAAACATACCGAGATTTGAATTTTGGAAAGCAGAAACTTTGCAGATGAAAGAGCAGGCTCTAGTGTCCAATGTGGCACTTTTTCTGAGGGCTTGGAACCAAAATATGCTTCAAATTATAACTTGCTTAGAGATTTCTGACACTACCAAACTGGTGGACATTGGAGCAGACACGTGTCTAATTAGGTATATTTTGTCATTTTCTTCAAATCTAGAACTGCAACTCCTCTCCACAAGATCCGACACCTGTAACCTGCAATCACAAGAGAGGGTTGGGGGTTGTGGTGTTTAGGAGCTTGCCTCGGTCAAGCCACATAATGACATTCAAGCCTTCCAACACCATTATTAGATAGAGTGTGTGTCCTTGGTGGATAGATTCAAAATAAAATGATATGATAAATTGATTGAAATACAAAATAGATGTCACCTTGGGGGTGAATCTCTCACGGGGAGATGAAGATCTTTCATTCCATGAGGAGATGGATTGATGAAGACAAATCTGGAACAAACAAGTACAAACACAACACAATACTGCTCTGCAACACAATGAAAGCCTTGAATATCTTTAGCATGAGATCACAAGTTTGCATTATCCATTTAGGTTTAAAATGAAGTCCTAAACATGTTTATATATGCATTCCCGCTAAACATTTGAAATTCAAATTGAATAGGCTGACAAAGGGAAACCTTTTAATGGTCATTTTGCCAACATTTAAAATTTGGATCTCGACAAAATAGGTCTGGACTAGGGTGCACATACCCAAGTCCAAGATCCTATTTTGGAACTTGATTAAGCTTAGGAATTGCCCATAAGCCCCATTTGACATGGGTTTCGAGGGATTTTGCTTTGAGATTCATTTTTAACATGCATGATTAAATCTAAGGGACCTAGGAGCTAAATTTAGGAGGTAAAAGTCCTAGGGGGACATTTTACGACATAACATTTAGCCCCCACTATAATGTATGTATGATCTTACAACCCATACATGCATTAATGTATAGTCAAAAATAAATCAAACACACCAGGCACTCGAAGCTAAGGCATACGCAAAGATTGAGGAACTATTTCTAGCCCCAAGTCTCAAGTAAGCACTAGAAAACACATTGCAGACACAAAAAACACAATGAAGATAGTAAGAAGCATGCAATACACAAACAAGATAGTATTGAAGACACACAAAACATGATGAATACATGAGATTACTCATGCAAAACATGATGAAAAAAATGGTATAGCATTTTCATACATTTTTATATATAAAGTGAAAATCTAAAAAGCACGTAAAACAAAACCCAAAATGTAGGAGGATCTCATTGTTACACCCTTGATACTACACCTGGGGGAAAACACACCATACAAAACCTAAGTGTGGGAGGAGCTCATCGCTACACCCTTGAAGCCACACATGGGGGAAAACATGCCAAACAATACCCGAGTGTGCGAGGAGCTCATCGCTACACCCTTGAAACTACACATGGAGGAAAACATTCCATATAGAACTTGAGTGTGGGAGGAGATCATCGCTACACCCTTGAAACTGCACACGAGGAAAAACACATGAAAGACACGTGGAATACATGAGTGCCATATAACATTCCGTAGACATACTATATGTCTTAAACATGACAAACATGGGCAATGGACAAAGCTTATTGCTAAGTGCCACCATCTAAAACATGTTGTAGACACACCTAATGGTTGGGCTTATGCCACAACATTCGCTAAAACATGCTTAAGGGAGAATAGCTCAAGATCCAACCCCACCTCCCGATGAGGACTTTGTATAAAAGGATGTGCACTAGTGTTGTACCCAATCAAAAATTTTACTTCATTAAGGCATTTTGAGCAAGTCTAGAAAATTTTTTGTCAATAAGTCAAAAAAGCAAAATTTCTAAAAATAGACATCAAATTAGGTTTTCTGGGTTTCTTGAGATATGGATGCTGATAAAATTTTCTAAAAATAGAATCTTCGATTCAGTTGTCATGCCTAATTCTCATTGGCTAATTTTGCTTCATGATCAGCGTGGTCCAGACGGAATCTGCAAAAGGTCAAGTTTTCTCTACTAGGTCAATTCTACTTTTTCAGAAGGTGAAGCATGAGCTCTAAAGACATCAATAGAGGAAGTTCATCTGCCAGAGCTCGTTTTCAAGTTTTTAACACTGTTTCGACAACGTAGAACCGACGAATAGTCATCGATTCAACAAAGAACGCAAAACAAAACAGGATGGATCCAGAGTGAAGAGAAAAGTTGAAAATCATGAAAATTAGCTAAGGCAAGGAAATCCAGGCACCCCTGGAGGCTAGGGGTGCCTAGTTGCACCAGTGTTGGATTTTTTTTCACATTTTTCAAGAAAATGTGAGAAATATCTGTGTCGGTCAGTCCTAGTGAGCGTAAAAGCAGTCATTTTGGTCATCAAGCCCCGAAAAACTAGAAATCATGTCTGATGTACCCAGGCTATCTAGTTCGTTCACCATCCAGTGGCAGTTGACTGACAAAATTGTCAAAATCAACATCAGGAAGTAAATGCCGGTACGTGAAACAGAGCAAGTTGTAAATGAAGGTTGAAAATCATGAAATTGGCTAAGGCACAGAATCCTAGGTGCTCCTGGAGGCTAGGGGCACCCAAATTCTCATGCCTTAGAATTTTTTACGCGTTTTTCAAGAAATGTCAAAAATGCCCTCATCAACTCATTTCCAGGTGGTCAAACTTGGTCAAACTCAGTCAAACATCGGTAAAAGCTGGGATTTCATAACAAATGTGTTCAGGCTACTTAGATCATCCCCCGTCCTACCTCAACAGTCATCCAGATGACTGAAAACGAAGATCAAACAGGACCTGTTGGCATTGAAATGGAGAAACGACATGAAAATTGAAAAATACCAAAAAAATTCTAAGGCATTGAATCCTAGGTGCCCCTGGAGGCTAGGGGCACCCAAATCCTTTAGACTTAGAATATTTTTCAGTTGGCATGGAAAACAAAAATCTTCCTCTGTCCACCCGGTCTGGTTCATAGCAAGTCAGTTTGGTGCATTTCCTGAGGCAGATAGAGAGTACAGTCAGCTTAATTTTTATCAGGCCTACCTATCTACCAGATCATTAGGCTTAGTTTTGTCATAGCAGACATAAATCAATGGCCAAACAGGGGTCATTAGTCACTGGAACCCACACGAAAATTGAAAAGTTGAAAAAGTTGCAAATTTCAGAAAAATGGTTAAGGCATGAAAAACTAGGCACCCCTGGAGGCTAGGGGCACCCAAGTTCACTAGAGATAGAAAATTTCATGATCTGCTGATGTTTTCCGATAGTCCTTTCCAAATCTTCGCCCAGTGACAGTTTCCAGAAATCAAATTTGTAGTTGAACAATGTCAGATCATCTGTCCCAGTCTGGGGATGAAATCAGGATTGATAAGTCTTCAAGGTGCCATGATCAGTTAGCTTTTTTAGTCAACGGTGACATTTTACCATCTTGTTGAAGTCAGAGACAAGTCATACTTGAGTCGAAACGAGTGCAGAAGTTTCAAAAATGAAGTAAAATTGGCTAACACTTTTGTAACTTCACGCGTTTGATGGCATCATCAAAAGAAGATATTTTTAGTCATCTTACACATGAAGCCATAGGTGGCTATAAAATAGGGATTCCTCCTATTCAAAGACATCCACTTGGATTTGTGGTTTAAAAGTTGCTTTCTTCATGGATAAGATCCAAGTTTTATTCTTTCACAAAGAAAGCTACTTTTTCGCCCTAAAGTTATATAAAGACAAGCATTTAGCTTCTTTTATTCATTATCTTTTGCAAGTTGCATCCATAGGAAGAAGACATATTTTTCTTTCCATGAAGATTTGAAGACCCAAACGAAGTGTTTTTTTAGTGTTCTTCATAGTTTTGGGTTGAGGAAGCAAGGAGGCATGCTTTTTCAGGGTCCTTTTTTCTAGGGGATCATTTTCCAAAAATTGGACTGAAGCTTTTTTAGTTTTTATCGAGATGGGTCCATCTAGTATTTCATCCTCTTGAAGATTGGGAATTTTGCTTTTTTAGGAATCTACTTTTTTGCTATTTTTTCAAGAAATCCTCCACTTTTTCAAAATTCAACGATCTAGGTTGCTTCAAAACAGAATTGCCTACAAAACCCATGTGCCATCTTTTTTGCTCACATTCTGCTTTTTTCTAAAAATTAGTAAGTAATTTTCAGCCTTTTGTCCAAGATTTTTTTGACATAGGTGTGTTCACAGTGAATTTTCAAAATTTTCAGTATGCAATACTCTCCAACACAAATCAAGCCCAAAATGGTGCTGGTTCACGATTACCTGAGAACTTTTGAGACAAACTTGCATAAAGTACTTCCAGTGATCAATTTACATTCTTTGGAGGATGCAGGAAATAATGCTATCAGGAATCTAGGACACTCCGGTTTGCTTGTAGCAACATCCTTCCCCATCATAGTGCAAAGTATTGAATTTGTAATTGCTTGTATGACGCATTATAATTTGGTCACAAGAGAAATCCAATCAAGAGATGGACATGTGCTCTATAGTCTGAGGCTGAATGACATTGAGAAGTGTTTTTCAATACCTATCTAGAGGGAAAACTTAACTGTTTCAATTGAAGAATGCAAGAGGGTTTGGAACAATGATAAAGAAACATACCAGAAAAAAATTACTTAGAGGTGGTTGAAGGAAAAGCAGAATGTCATGCCAAAGAATTTTGGACGTGGAGAGTTCAAGGAGGAACATGCAATAATGATTACTCTACTGAGCTGAATCACAGGTCAAGCAGATGCTAACAAGTTCTAGCCTTGGATGTTTTACATCATGTCCCAGATTGTTGATGGAACCAAATTCTATGACTAGTCGGCACTCATCAGTGATAGTCTCCACCAACAAATACTTGATTTTCAAAGGGCCCATGAATTCCACATGATGTCATACCTTGTGTATTTGATGGCTTTTCAAGGTCAATTCAGAGGTTTGAATGTTGTTGGAACTCTGGGAATTCAGCATGTTTATCACCATTTCCCGCAGCTAGAATTTTCTCAGGCTGAGCGACATTACAAGCAGGTAAATGATGCATTCCTTATGCATGCAGTGTGAGATATGGATAATGAGTTGCATATACAGTTTTCAACAGATGCTAGAATGGAAATGGTAGAATAGGCTGATTGGTTTATCCAGTTTCCCACTTTTTCCTACATCAGAGTATATGGCTTCCTAGGAGAGCCAACCATGTTGCCGAGATATCCTACAGATGAAATAGCATTTATGGAGTTTTTGAGACAAGCCTATGAAGTTCATACATTTTTGCATAGCAGACGCAAGGCAGCTTTCAATTTTTCAATCTGGATGGGTATTTATAGATGCAGATCTGGAGTAGATGCCAAGGTAATTGGTAATGAATCATCCAAGTATGGTCTCAAGTTTTTCGACAGTAGCACTTCATATGATCCTCGTGGTATTTTTGCATCATATCTTGGTCAAAATTGTGTGTATACACATGTAGTTGAAGACTTCTAGGCTAATTGTGCTAATGCGTTTGAAGTGCGAGAACACAGTTACAACAGGTTTACTCTTTAGCAAATCTCTAACATCCTGTTGAAAGATGTAGAGGGCTTATCAAAAAATGGTGAAGTTCTACTTCCCATGTATTTCAAAGATCAAGTTGAGAAACAACTGTTGCCACCAGTTAATTGGTCAGTAAAAGAGAACACTTCCATTGAAGAAAGAACGAGTCAAGTTTTTAAAAATAGTTTGATATTCTTGAAGAATAAGTGAAAGGAGGACATTCCAGTAATAGAGGCGCCAGTTATACAACCATCAGAACCTTCCACTTACAAACCAAAACGAAGGGTTAAAGCTATGAGTGTTCATCCAAAAGGAATAAAAATGGCTAAGTTAAAGAGGAAAAAGGATGAGTCTCCAGCTCATGTCCAACAGGAACAACCAATAGTTGAATCAGAAGTTCTCATTGAACCAACGCTACATGTTGAAGCATTACCTTCAGATCATGTCTATCCACCTTCTTCACTGAGCACTTCTCCTATCCACATAGATTCAGAGCCAGATTCACCAATTCATAACTTTGATACACATATTGGTTCATCATAAGTTGATGAAGTTAGAACCGAGTTTCCAAGAGAGGGTGGCTCATCCTAGCTCAAAAACATTCTGGGAAGGAAGAGGAGAAAGCCTTCATATCATTTGGATTTAACAGAGCTTAAAAGTGTCTACCAAGACACGCCAAACAAGAAGCTAAAGAAGTAGTTTTGCATTGAAAAGAATGTAGATGGAGAAATGATCCTTGAAACTGCAACGCCGCCAAAAGATAGAAGTGTTGATGATATTGAGGTTAATGACTTCAAGATTGTTAAGGCTAACCTTGGTAGGGGTACCTGGCATACAGATGTAAATCTCTTTGAGGTTGCAATGGATAATTTGAAGGAAAGGGTGTTGATAGATGGAGAAGACAAAGTAGCCCTCAAAGCCAAAATTAGGTAGCTGCGGCAATATATTTCAAACCTTTTCCATGGCACATCATAGGCTAATTTATTACTTCCACTGAATCTGGAATCACCAGCCGATCAGTGGCAATTTAGTTAGTTGGTCATCTATGGAAGGAACATGAAGGATTGGGTGAAGGAATTTGTGACTAAAGGGAGAGTTGTACTTTCAGAGTTTTATCAATTAAAGTATAACGCTCATGATCTACGTCAAGGCATTCAGGAGTTGCAGTAGACTATGGCTGAAAATAGACCGATATTTGAGATCATTATCTCTGACTTGAAGATAGCACATGATTTTTTTGATTTAGCCGAAGATAAGAAGATAGTTTCTACTTAGAAAGCGCAATATATTTTCATAGTAAAAATTTATGACAGTATAATTTCAGAGTTAACAGAATGGAAAGAAAAGGTGGTGAATGTTCTCATGTTTGTGAGATCTTTTATTTCTCAGATCTCGTGTTCATATGAAAAAGAAGATGGTACCCTGTATGATCTCAAGGAAGTGCAAGAAGAGTTCCAGACTCTCATTCACAACAATTTTAATGGGATATCAGTGTTGGCAAGATGGATCATTTTGCCAAAATGGCAGTGAAGTTGGACAAAGTTGTGGGTGAAGTTCATAAATTTCTTTAGATGGTTGCAAACGGTGAAGAAATGTTAGAGAATCAGAATATCATTCTAGAGAGTATCAGTGTTCTTGGTAAAGATGCGATCACTCACTTTTTAGAAGATATTGTTTCCAGAATATCAATGGATGACATCATCAAAAAGCAAGAATGTTGATGAAGATGTGATTCAAAAGAAAGCAACTTTAAATCAGATGCTTTTTGTTTTAAATCATTTGCTTTCATCCTAAGCTCATCCATTCTTTATTTAGAAAGAAATCACTTTGTATTAGTTAGAATTTTCTTTTCTTTAAAGTGTTTGCTAGTTGTATTTTGTCCTAGAATAAAAATAACGCTTGCGAATTGGCAAGTTAGTTAGGGTTAATCAAGGAGATTTTAGGGTTCCCTACTCCTTTGATTTTAGGATAAATAAGGGCAGCCTTGCCCATTGTAATGGGAGCTACTTTTGTGATAGTGAATTTGTTGTGCCTATTCTAGCCTGCAAATCTTGTTATTCCAAGTGTTTGTTCACTCTGTGTTCATTGTAAGGGAATGGTGTTGGAGATAACATATTTTGCTGTGCCTATTCTAGCCTGCAAAATTGTTGTTTAAAGTGCCTGTTCACTTTGTGTAATCTATTTCTAGTGTTTGATCACTTGTTGTATGCCTGCCTTTTTCTACAGTATTGTTGTACTGGAGTTGTATCGACTTTGTGATGTTGGAATAGAAATCTCATGCCTGACTTTGCTTTGATAATCTATCTCAAATCATCAAGTTTTGTCACCAGATGTGTGGCTTGTGTTAATTTTATTTTAGGTTTCATCATTAAAGTACAATGAGTCTTGTGATGTAAATCTAGGAGAAATTTACTTAAGTTTTTATGTTAAAACAATCATTCCTTGTCCACTTTTAATCCCTTTGCTCTGAATTTACTTAGGAGATTAAAAGCATCATTAGTTTAAGCCTAGTTGTAGTAGAAGTTTTAAAAGGGAAAAAACCTCTTCTACCATGTTTAGAGTTTTATAACCTTGTGCTCGCAGCTGAGAATAAAAAAGAAGATAGGTGAAGTTTAATTTATTTATCTTTTTAGTGAACATCAGCGAAAAGGGAACTCCCCCTTCCAATAGGAGAGCAGTTTATTTGTGCATAGCTGTCCATTTCCAACTCGCATTCTGGAGGTGTGAATTGAAATGCCAACAGTCTTCTAGCGCCCACCGTTGGGAATGAGGCATAAAACTTCAAGAAAGCTTAGGCTTATGTCACGGGAATAACTCTCTGGCATCCTACTACTCTAGTTCAACAACCAAATCTTACACCACCTACTATTCAACCAAATCTTGTATGAGTGGAAGGAGAGCAAACACACATCATTAGTCACTTGAAGAGTTTCATATTTTCTCAAAAGGAAAGTCCTGATCAGTGGAGAAACATGGCTACTATTCTTGACGAAGAACACAAGGTGGATCTTGCGGCAGGAAGACCAGTATTACCACCTCCATTGTGGCAGTAGATAATCCTGGCTCACAGGGTTTATTCAAGAAGGGGAAAAGGTAATGCTATAGATCCTTCCTTTCAAGATCTCGCTCCTATAGAAGTTGGAGAATCATCTAGCATAGTTCCTAAAGTCAAGCAGGAAGAACCTCAAGAGGAATTAGTAATTCAGCCTAGAGCAATGGGTGATGCAAATAATAACAATCACAATGATGCAAATTAGAGATGACCACCCCCATTATCGTGGGGTAATAACATTGGACCTTTGGCCCTACAAGCACATCATGAGTTACCAAAGGGGTCAAGGAAGCACTTTCCCTAGTTCCACGACGATGAAACTCAATATTCTAATGAACACATCTCTGCATTCACAACAACTTGTGCCATTTTGCATGTATCACATGAAGATGTTTTTGTGTGTCTCTTCATTGAGAATCTTGTGGGAAATGCTACTGATTGGTTCAATCACCTGGAGCCAGGCATCATTACATGTTGGGCAATTATGAGTGAGAAATTCTTGGCAAGGTTCAAGCCTACCGAAGACGGTCACAAATTGTTCGCCCAATTCTCAAATTCAAAGATGGAAAACAATGAACCAATGAGGGAGTTCATGGCAAGGTTTAATCACCTGGTTACTCACCTTTCTCATACTCTCAATCCATCTCCACAAATTATGTTGAGTATTTTCATTAATGCTCTTCCTTCTGAGACAACCTTCTTTTTGAGGTTGGCTAATGACATAGAATTATCCAATGCACAAGAAAATGCCATCAATTTAGAGGATGACATGATTACCTCTGGGAAGATGAAGATGGACTCAATCATGCCTCTTGTTCAGAGTTCTATAGATCCACTGCTATAGAAGGTAGCAAATGAAGTGACTATTATGAAGAGACAATTGCCTACTCAGGGGCAACCTGCACAATAGCCATATCAGTCACCACAACAACAATACCAACCACAACAATAGTACCAACCATAGCAAACATATCATCCTAAGAGGAATAATTTCTAGCCTTTCAATAACTACAGGCCAAGGTTTCCAGCACCACCACCAAGACAAGCAGTTGATGCTACTCAAAATGCAGTGTTTTGTTCCTTTCATGAGACTAATGTACATACCGATGATACATGTCCAAAAAATTTAAGGATGAATCAAATCATGGGATATGCTGATGCTACACCCATTTCAAGCATTGTCCCTTCCCCAAGTGTGAATGTTGTCTTACCATAGATGGATAACTTTGATGGTGACTCTACTATGGGATACTTCTAGAATGAACCCATTTTAATAAAGGAAGAACAAGAAGATCTTTGTCAATATTCTCTTGCGATGAATCATGAAAATCTTTCGACACCTGTGTTCAGATGTGCTCAGCATTTCAAAGCACAGAAAGAAGAAGAGGATAAACTAAGATCAAAAGAAAAGGGGAAGGAAGTGGCTTCCACTTCTAATGTTAAGCAACCACATGAAAATGTCAAGGCTCCTCAAGATTCGTCTTCAGCGAATTTTGATACAGTGGATTCTATGATGAAGACAAAAGTGTAAATTCCTCAACTAGAGTATCTTTAGGACCATCCAGATCAGTTGGATAGACTTGTTAAATATGTCAAAAAGGAGACTGTCTTACATCCCGCATTGCTTGAATCCTCCGTTCCAATAGAAGAGAAGCCCAAGCCTTTCTATATATCTCTTTATATAGGAGGCTATAAATTAAGCAATTATATCATTGATTCAGGAGCCTCAGACAATGTCATGCCCTTGTAGGTGATGAATGCATTAGGACTCTCATTCACTAAAATGCATGACAAGTGTTATTTGCTTGAGTCCAAATTAGTGTCGTTGGTTGGACAATTGAAGGATGCTCAAGTACGATTGGTGGCTTGTCCCAAGAAGAAAATTATGACTATCTTGGTAGCCGACATTCTAGCCAGTTATGGGATGCTACTAAGTAGAAGCTTCTACAAAGATCTTGGAGGAGAAATACAATTGGATTGGTCATCCGCGACCATTCCTTTAAAGAAAGGCAGTTTCAAATTGGATCCAGAAACCAAGTCACGGTTCACGGTGGTGAAATCTCAAGATCCTCAAGCACAAGTGTTATATCAAGAAACAGGTTTTGGTACATATGTTATACTATTAGAAATAACCAAAGAGAATCAAGAAGTTGTCTGCACGGTTGGCAAATCAAAGGAAGAATTAGAAGAAATGTACAACTTGCAAGCTTTCTTTGAGGAAGAAGAAGTGTGACAATCTTCTCAAGAGCAAAATTACAAGGAAGAGATCAAATATGCTACAGAGGATGAATCCAATTTGTTCTTCTCATCTTTTGAAGGATGGTTTGAAGAACCTATGTTAGATACATTCAAAGGAGAAGAGACCACAGAAGCATTACAATTGGAGCAAGAATTAGATCTTTATTTTGAGGAAGAATTGGAAATTATCAATTTTTTTCTACATCATTGGGAAAGTGATTCTTTAACATAAGATATTGCAGATTTTCCTTTACAATATAGCCCATCTTCACCTGTGTCCCAAGAATCCTTCATACACACTAGTGAAGAGGATGATGTTGAATCCGTCTATGAACCTGTACAAGAAAAAGACTTCACTGATACTATGCAACTAGTGCGAAATACAACATATGAAGGGGTTGATGGAGAAGAGGAGTTCATGGAATATTCAGTTTTGGTCACTAAAGAGGATGATATTGAAAAGTCAAAAATTCTTGACAAATGTTTTGTGAGATATGTCATATGTGAGATCGATCAAGAAGATGAAGAAGAAACATATAACTCAGATGAATCTACTTTTGATTCTACATACTTACCAAAAGAAGAAAGATACATGAATGCTGAAGATGAAATGATGTAGGATATCTGCATTGAAGAAGATTACTCTACAGAGGATGACAAGATTCAAGATAATGAATGGCAAAGTGAGCTATTAGGTGAAGATGTTATCAATAATAATCAAGAGTTTGAACATTCAAACCTGGATAATCTATCAGACTCTGAAGATTGGATGGATGAAAACACAACCAATGAAGAAGAAGAAGCTCCTGAAGCACTGGAAAAATGGGTGACAACAGTTGTGGATCCTATAAGCCAAGAATCAGTAATGAGAGTCGTGTATGAGCAGCTTGTACCTTTTCCAGAAGATGATGCATTGACTGAGTTCAAAGTTGTGTGTGTACAAGATATAAATGAAAGTCATATTCTATATGTGGTGATAACCATTCCCACAGATATACTTTGGCCACAAGACATTCCTACATATCTTCAGAAGGAGGTTTTTTACCTTCACCTGTTGTAGAGGTTGCTTTCTTTAGAAGAAGATACTCCACCTGATCTCTGGCATATCAATTAGTTTATTGTGAACTTCTCATGGCCTATGAATACCCTCCTGAACTATGGCTCTTTGAGGAGATGTTACAGAGAAATAAAATTTTTGTGTTGCCAAGACAATCTTCACAGCTAAGGAGAGATGGTTCTTTCTTTTTTGAGTTGGTTGATGGTTTTATGTGACAATCTTTATTTTTCTCATCCTTGCTCAGGAAATAGAGCGTATGTGAAAACTTTTTATTCTCATAATGTGTTTCCCCTTTCTGTAATGTGATTGTTATGTCGTAATGTTTTTCCCCTTTTTGTAATGTGACAGTTGTGTTCTTTGTGTTCTGGAAAGTTCCAACTCTTAGGTGATTTTAGGAAGTCTAGTTTTAGGTGATGTAGGGAAAAGTCTTCTTCTAGGTGATTAGGAAAGTGACCCGACTCTATTGCCCAACTGATAAGGCACTGGTCCAAGCTTAAAAAGTCCAGAGATTCTTGGTTCTCCTATGCCGTAAGAATCTGACATGGTCCCCAGACAGAGCCAATTGTTGTATCCAATCAAAAAAATTTCTTCATTAAGTTAAGGCATTTTGAGCAAGTCTAGAAATTTTTTTGTCAAAAAGTTAAAATAGCAAAATTTCTAAAAATAGATGTCAAATTAGGTTTCTTGGGTTTCTTGAGATACAGATGCTGGTAAAATTTTCTAAAAATAGAATCTCCGATTCAGGTGTCGTGCCTAATTCTCATTGGCTGATTTTGCTTCACAATCAGCGTGGTCCAGACGGAATCTGCAAAAGGTCAAGTTTTCTCTACTGAGTCAATTCTAGTTTTTTAGAAGGCGAAGCATGAGCTCTAAAGACATCAATGGAGGAAGTTCATCTGCCAAAGCTCATTTTCAAGTTTTCAATGTTGTTTCGACAATGCAAAACTGACGAACAATCATCGATTCGACGAAGAATGCCAAACAGAGCAGGATGGATCCAAAGTGAAGAGAAAAGTTGAAAATCATGAAAATTGGTTAAGGCAAGGAAATCTAGATGCCCCTGGAGGCTAGGGGTGCCCAGTTGCACTAGTGTTAGATTTTTTTGCGTTTTTCAAGAAAATGTGAGAAATGTCTCCGTCAGTCAGTTCTGGTGAACGTAAAAGCAGTCATTTTGGTCATCAGGCCCCAAAAATATGGAAATCACATCCAATGTACCCAGGCTATCCAGTTCATTCGCCATCTAGTGGTAGTTGACTGACAAAACAGTCGAAATCAGCATTAGGAAGTAACTACCGACACGCGAAATGGAGCAATTTGCAAACGAAGGTTGAAAATCATGAAATTGGCTAAGGCACAGAATCTTAGGTGCCTCTAAAGGCTAGGGGCCCCCAACTTCTCATGCCTTGGAATTTTTTACACATTTTTTGAGAAACGTCAAAAATGCCCTCGTTAGCTCGTTTCCAAGTGGTCAAACTTGGTCAAACTCAGTCAAACATGGGTAAAAGCTGGGATTTCATCACAAATCTATTCAAGCTACCTAGATCATCCCCTGTCCTACCTCAACAGTCATTCAGACGACTGAAAATGAAGATCAAACAGGACCTATTGGCACAGAAATCAAGAAATGGCAGGAAAATTAAAAAATACAAAAAAAATTTCTAAGCCATTGAATCCTAGATGCTCCTAGAGCCTAGGGGCACCCAAATCCTCTAGACTTAGAATATTTTTCAGTTGGCATAGAAAATGAAAATCTTCCTCTGTCCGCTCGGTCTGGTTCACAACAGGTCAGTTTGGCACATTTCTCGAGGTAGACAGAGAGTACAGTTAGCTTAGTTTTCATCAAGATTGCCTATTTGCTAGATCATCAAGCTTAGTTTTGTCCTAGCAGATAGAAATCGACGGCCAAACAAGGGTCATCAGTCACCGGAACGCGCACAAAAATTGAAAAGTTGAAAACGTTGCAAATTTTAGAAAAATGATTAAGGCATGAAAAACCAGGCGCCCCTTGAGGCTAGGGGCGCCCAAGTTCACCAGAGATAGAAATTTTCATGATCTACTAATGTTTTCCTACAATCATTTCTGAACCTTCACTCGGTGACAATTTCCAGAAGTCAAATTTGTAGTTGAATGACATTAGATCGTCTGTCTGAGGTTGGGGATGAAATCAGGATTGATAAGTCTTCAAGGTGCTATGATCAATTAGCTTTTTCAGTCAACAGTGACATTTTACCATCTTGTTGAAGTTAGAGACAGGCCATACTTGAGTCGAAACAAGTGCAGAAGTTTCAAAAATGAAGTAAAATTGGCTAACACTTTTGTAACCTCGTGCATTTGATGACATCATCAAAAGAAGATATTTTTAGTCATCTTACACATGAAGCCATAGGCAGCTATAAAATAGGGATTCTTCCTATTCGAAGACATCCACTTGGATTTGTGCTTTAAAAGTTGCTTTCTTCATGGATAAGATCCAAGTTTTATTCTTTCACAAAGAAAGTTGCTTTTTCACCCTAAAGTTCTATAAAGACAAGCATATTTTTCTTTCCACAAAGATTTGAAGACCCAAATGAAGTCTTTTTCAACGTTCTTCATAGTTTTGGATTGAGGAAGCAAGGAGGCATGCTTTTTTAGGGTCCTTTTTTTTCTAAGGGATCGTTTTTCAAAAATTGGACAGAAGCTTTTTCAGTTTTTATTGAGATGGGTCCATCCAGTATTTCATCCTCTTGAAGATTGGGAATTTTGCTTTTTTCAGGAATCTGGTTTTTTGTTGTTTTTTCAAGAAATCCTCCGCTTTTTCAAAATCTGACGATCTGGGTTGCTTCAAAAGGGAATTGCCTACAAAACCATGTGCCAACTTTTTCGCTCACATTCTACTTTTTTCTAAAAATCAGCAAGTAATTTTCAACCTTTTGTCCAAGATTTTTTCCAACATAGGTGTGTTCACAGTCAATTTTTAAATCTTTCAATATGTGTGATACTCTCCAACACAAATCAAGCCCAAAACGACATTGGTTCATGATTACTCAAGAGAATTTTTGAGATAGACTTGCATAAAGTACTTCCAGTGATCAATTTACATTCTTTGGAGGATGCAAGAAATAATGCTATCAGGAATCTAGGACACTCCAATTTGCTTGAAGCAGCATCCTTCTCCATCACAGTGCAATGTATTGAATTTGTAATTGCTTGTATGATGCATTACAATTTGGTAACAAGAGAAATCCAATCAAGAGATGGATGTGTGCTCTATAGTCTGAGGTCAAATGACATTGAGAAGTGTTTTTCAATACCATTTTGGAGGAAAAATTTAACTATTTCAATTGAAGAATGCAAGAGGGTTTGGAACAATGATAAAGAAATATACCAGAAAAAGATTGCTCAGAGGTGGTTCAAGCTAAAGAAAAAAGTCATGCCAAAGAATGTTGGATGTGGAGAGTTCAAGGAGGAACATGCAATAATGATTACTCTGCTGAGCCGAATCACAGGTCAAGCAGATGCTAACAAGTTCCAGCCTTGGATGTTTTACATCATGTCCCATATTGTTCATGGAACTAAATTCTATAAGTAGTCGGCACTCATCAGTGATAGTCTCCACCAACAAATACTTGATTTTCAAAGGGCCCATGAATTCCACATGATGTCATACCTTGTGTATTTGATGGCTCTTTAGGGTCAATTCAGAGGTTTAAAGTTGTTGGAACTCTGGGTATTCAGCATGTTTATCACCATTTCCTGCAGCTAGAATTCTCTCAGGCTAAGCAACATTATAAGCGGGTAAATGCATTCCTTATGCATGCAATGCGAGATATGGATAATGAGTTGCATATACAGTTTTTAGTAGATTCTAGAATGGCAATGGCAGAATGGGCTGATTGGTTTATCCAGTTTCCCACTTTTTCCTACATCAAAGTATATGGCTTCTCAGGAGAGCTAGCCATGTTGCTGAGATATCCTATAGATGAAATAGCATTTATGGAGTTTTTGAGGCAAGCCTATGAGGTTCATACATTTCTGCATAGCAAACGCAAGGCAACTTTTAATTTTCCAATTGGGATGGGTATTTAAAGATGCAGATCTAGAGCACATGCCAAGGTAATTGGTAATGAATCATCCAAGTATGGTCTCAAGTTTTTCGACAGGAGGACTAAACATATGATCCTTGTGGCATTTTTGCATCACATCTTGGTCAAAATTGTGTGCATACGCATGCATTTGAAGACTTCTAGGCTAATTGTACTGATGATTTTGAAGTATGAAAATGTATTTATAGTAAGTTTACTCTTCAAAAGATGTCTGACATCCTATCGGAAGATGTAGAGGGCTTGTTAGAAAATGGTGAAGTTCTACTTCCCATGTATTTCAGAGATCAAGTTAGGCAACAACCATTGCCACTGGTTAATTGGTCAGTAAAAGAGAACACTTCCATTGAAGAAAGAATGAGTCATGTTTTTAAAAATAGTTTGATATTATTGAAGAATAAGTAGAAGGAGGACATTCCGGTAGTAGAGCTTCTAGTTGTACAACCTGTAGACACCCAAATTTGTCCATGTCTAGCGACACCTTATTAAATCACTAATCCATTAGCTAATTAATTAAATAAATTTTATTTATTTAATTAAAATTCCATTCTCATCCACTTAGCCAATTAATTAAATAAATTGTATTTATTTAATTAATTCCACATCATGTCTTATCTCATTTTATGCATTTATCCTATTAATTAAATAAATTTTATTTATTTAATTAATTTCCAACTCCTATCCCAACTAATTCAAATATTTTATTTGAATTAAGCCCTCATCATTTATCACATTTCAACACTTGTCTATTTCCCATTCATCATGTGTTGTAAGACAACTTTCATTTAAAATCCTTCACATGCACAACTAATTGGACCTAAATTTAGTAACTTTCAATCCTAGCCATTCACATAGCCTCTGAATCTCCACCGTTGATTGATCTTGGCTAAGTTCTATATAAACACCCTCTCACTCCATATGAGACATTCAGCAATCTAGCAATCCAGCAATCCAGTAATCCAGCAATCATATGGCACCTACATTATCATCTTGAGCATTTGAGCATTTGAGCTTTTTATCATCCATCATGGCAGCTTTCAGCTTTGTAATTGCTTAGTGTTGAAGAAGCAGTTCACATCTCTTTCTCAAACAAGGAATCACACGGTCTAGGTGATGTTATGCTTGAATTGCATTGTTCTTTGATTTCATTTAGATTAGATTCCTTGATGATGGTAGGGTTCGGGTTTCATGACTATGTCTGATCTTCCACACCTGACTTTCACCTATCACATTTTGGCACGCCCGGTGGGACTCACGTCCCTGATTAACTTCATTTTTTTGGAGTTGTTTCTTTGAAGATCAGATTTTGCAGGTGCTCGCAGGAAATTCCAGTCGCTTCTGAACGAAAATCTGCCGCTTCCAAATTTCTGCGTCGCTTTTAAGTTGGAACAGGCCGCATTTTCCACTCCGGATCGCCTTTAAACGAATAGTCGTCGCTTGAGGTAAAAAGTATCGCTTTTGATTTTAAATCGTTCGCCTGCTATTTTTGCGGCTGCTTTGACAGTATTTATCACTTTTGACCTAACAGCCGCTGCTTTTACACCTAATCAGGTCACTTTTAACCTAACAGTGGCCGCTTTTGCACAATTTAGCACTGCTTTTGATCTAACAGTACGCGCTTTTACACTGATCTATGTCGCTTATGAGCTAATAATGATCACCTGTGCAGGTTAGGGTTTTAGCTTTTGCTTGCAGATACCGGTCACTTTTGTCTTGCAACAGATCACTTCTAGGTATATCTGAATCGCATATGAGTCAACAGAGGCTACGTTTGACTTCATTAGTATTGCTTATGGACTGCTAATACTCGCCTGTTAGACTAGGGTTTTGTTTGTCGGCTGTGTTTTTGCAGATACTGTTCGCATTTAGCCCTCAATTGATCACTTATGAGCTAACAGGTGTCGCATCCTGTGTTTTTATGCGTCGCATATGATCTGCAGTATTTCACCTCTGATATAATGGAGGTCACTTTTGATCAGCAGTGAATCGCATCTGGTAAGTTCTGTTGTTTTCAAATCTGTTTCAGTTCCAGTTTGATTTTTGGCTATTAACTGGGTATTTGCGCAGCATCTTATCGATTTGTCCAAGAAAGGAGGTTATCAAACTACTGACATATCTGTTGCAGGTTCGATCGGTCCAAGATTTGTGGTTTTTTTCACTAAATTAGGCATATTTGGGCTTGGTGCTTAAAATGAACTACTGTTTGCTCCATGCTTGATTTATCTTTTTGATTGCTTGCATGTGCCTGATTGTAACCCAAATTTAATGACAAAAGTATCCTCTCCCCTTGCCTATCAAATGGATCTTGGGTGTATGAGAACTTGCCATTATCTTTAGAGGGCCTGCCTTCTCAGTGTGAGAAGGGATACGACCCAAGCGGTAACGGGCTAAAGCCAAGTCCTTCCGAACCGCTATATAAGAAAAGTGTTTGTGTCGAAAGCCACAAACAACGGGTGCAGTTGTGTTATACCGACAGCCAACCTCCCCCAAAACCCTCCAAGGCGCAACCCTTGGAGGCTGGGAGACTCCATAACGGAGAGTAGCGCTGCCGCACGTATAGCCACCCAAACGGATGCCCTTATTAGCAACTTTGTGTAGTAGCCAAAAACCTTCTATCTGTTGACGCAGAGGGCAAAACCCTTGAAGCGGCCCTGATTCATGCGGTTCTTAGCTGAGGTAGCAGGGACAATCTAAAGGTTTGGAGAGGGTCAAGCCTTATAAGAATCCTGGATCTTGGTATGCGTGAGAAGTGTGTGCAAATGTAAGGAGGAGCCGGTGCTACCAAGATCCTGGAGCTACCCGCTTTGAATAGGCGCAGCTAGGGGATTCAACAGATACTGTCCTATCCTAGCCTAGGTTGTATCAGTTTGTGCTTGTTGTGAGTGTGAGTGACTGTTATCACTGTTTTCTTGCTAAAAAACTGCAAAATCAGACAACTGTTACACAAACACAGTCGCTTTTGAACCGAAACTACTCGCATAAACCATAGACATCGCTTCTGAACTATAGTAATTCACTTTTTGCCTGAACTGCATCGCTTTTAAACAACAAATGCCCGCATATTGCCTGAACAGAATCGCTTTTGAACCACAGTTGATCACCTTTTGGTTGAACAGAATCACTTTTGAACCACAGCTGATCGCCTATTGCCTGAACCAAGTCGCATCTGAGTCATAACCAATCGCATCTTGTCTGAGCCAAGTCACTTTTAAGCCGCAGTTATTCACCTGATTCATGAACAAGCTCACCTATGAACAACAGACTGTCGCCTATAGGGATATCTGAGTCGCCTCTGATCAACAGAAAATTGCCTTTGAACCAATAGTCATCGCCTCTGGCATAGCATTCGCTTCTGGTTAGCACTATCATTTTTCTGTCAAAACTAAACCAGGTCGCATCTAAGCTATCATTAATCGCCTTTAGCATCCTTTGAGTCGCCTTTGAGCTATCATCAGTCGCCTGTAGCTAAAATCCCTGTAAATCTCAGTGCATCAGCTGAATTAGCCTCAGGACCAGCTTGCTTGAATCTCATATATCAGCTTTCAGACTTCTCTTTGATCAACAGCAAATACCTGGACTTTGTCTCCTATTTTTGAGCTTATCAATCAATCACAACTCATGAGCTTTTCCATCTTTTTGAGACCCCAACCAGCAAGTCAGACATCAATCCAATCATTTCAATCAGCAAACAACCTTCAGTTTTAGCTTCAACCAACAAACATCCTTCAGCTTTAGCTTCAGCAAACAATCTCTTTTAGCTTTAGCTCCAACAAACATCAGCAGCAAACAATCTTTCCCTTGAGTGATTATGCTACCTCTAGGGACAACCAACAACAACTCAACCAAAACAAATCAACCAAGCAACTTAGCCAAACCAGCAAACCAAAACAACAACCAATCAACCAACTAGCCAACTATCATCTTTTGGGTCTCAAAACTTTGACAAGCTCAACTTCATCATCAACATCATGCCTCAAACTAGGAGTCAATATCGAGCTGAAATAGAAGCCAAATTGAAAGCTGAAATGGACGCTAAATTGCAAGCTGAGATGACACATTTCACAACACCTCTTAAGGATGCAACTCAATTCATAACTGGTATGCCTTCTCATATGTTTATACCTCAAGGATACACCAGGGGCGAATCATCTTCACAACAAATGCAACCTCCACCATCCTTGGAAACTTTCGAAGAACAATCTCAAGACGACTCATCCGAATTCCAAGATACCTATCTATGGGACCAAGTTGAGAAACTCATGATATATGAGCCTGATCGCTGTTTTCTCCAACTTGCTCGCATGGGTGCTAAACTACCTAAAGATTTTGACATATTGGCTATTAGAGAGCAAGATCCCAACACTACTGCTATTGTTGCAAATAGACCATCTACTATAGTCGCGTCATCTCCTATTACATCGCAAACATCGTCCTCATTGCCTATTGTTGCTTCATTTGAGTTACCACGATCAGAGCATACTTTAGAACCATTGATAGTGCCCACCAATGTGCTCCCTCTCATGTCACAAAATCTCAACATTCCACCTTTTCATGTCCCTCAACATATCTCTCCTTCTACCATGACTGTTTCCATGCCTCACGTAACACAAGCTGTCCATGCAACACAAGCACAAACACTTCGAGCATCACAAGCTAGTTCCATGTCTTATGGTGTGCAAACCTCCCAAACTATTCCAACAACACATGTTGTCCATGCTTCACACCCATTACAATCTACCACATCTCATATACCAACTGCTAATTCCTCCATGCTATCCTATAATCCCAACGTTAGTCTCATTGACATGAGTGATCCCCTCATTTCTCAAGCCAATCCAAACAGTAAGATCGCTTATGTTGATCAGCTTACATCCATGCTGTCCTCTTCTTCCAATCCCTCACACACCATCAATCCATCTTATGCTACCCAGGGCTTCTCTAATATCACCCAACACATGACATATACCAATCCTCATATTATCCAAAATACAAATACAAATGTTCATCCTTCTGTCGTATCTGCCAATCCCTCCATCACTTACCATATCATGAATTCAATCCCAACTTCCCAACCATCAACTACTATCAATCCAATATCCAATTCTCATGTGATGCACACCCAATTGCCGCTTGTGTCTCAAGGACAGCAATCCTCCAACACATACATGTCACATACCATTCCTTTGACATACATTGTGGGCACACAACCCCAACAAACAGTCACAGCTTCATATATCCCACAACCACAACAAACAGTCACAACTCCACATATACCACAACCGCAACCACAATATGTCTCATATCATACTTCACCCCCTTTGCAACAACAGCAGTTATCCTCAGCCGATATCCAACAGATGATCGATGAAAGGGTAGGACAAGGCAAGAAACCTTTCTCTCTCGAAAACATATGCGCATATCCATTTGACAAGTCTCTTAATATGATACCTTTTCCGCCACATTTTGAAATCCCACAATTTGATAAGTACAAAGGGAAAGGAAATCCGGACGACCATCTTCGAGCCTTTTTCGTGGCATGTCTTGATGTTGCCTATGATGATACATATCTTTTGAGACTATTTCCTCGAAGCTTAGCAGGACAAGCTCTCGAATGGTTTTCCCATTTACCTCCAGGAATTAAGACTTTTTCAGAATTGGCAAACAAGTTTCGATCACACTTTGCCTTCAACATTGAACATGAGGTAAACATGAATGACCTTGTCAACAACAAACAACGCAATGGTGAAACCTTTTCCTCATTTACCCAACGATGGCGTAATATGGCTAGCAAATTATCATGGGAAATCCCTGAGAAACAACAGCTTGACATTTTTGTTCAAAATCTTCATCCTGAGCTGTCATTCCAACTACAATTGCAAAGTGCTAGCACCTTTGACGAATTAGTTTCCAAAGGAGTTATTATTGAACGAGCCTTAATTGCCAAAGGAACTATCAATATCTTTTGTGATAACAAAGATTCTCCCCAAAATTCCAATGATAAGTCTCGCTTTTGGAACAAGAACAAGAATGTTGTCAATGACGGTATTGTCGATACAAAGAATATTCAAACTATGAGAGCTCCCGTCAACATTCAAGCAGCCTCTACACCAAGACAACCTTTTCCACAACGAAGAAACCAACGCCAAACTTCTAATCCACGCCGACAATTTACACCATTAGTGGAACCCATGGAAGTTATTCTTCGAAAGCTGCTTCAAGCTGGAGACGTTATTCTACCCGATGCACCACCAAATGGCGAACCACTCTTTCGAGCTCCTTGGTACAAAGAGAATGAGTATTGTGATTACCATCGAGTTAAAGGGCACAAAACAAATGGTTGTATGCGCTTAAAACATGTTATCCAAGACTGCATTGATCAAGGTCTAATCAACGTCACACCTTCAACGGCTCAACCTGCTCAACCATCCACATCAAACTATGATCTAGAGACTTTCAAGAATCCACTTCCATCTCATGATCAGACAAATAACCTTCAAGCTGGCAATGCTATTCCCTATAACTATGCATCATCTACTATTGGCCGCATTGACCATGCTCGCATTTCTACCATTACTGTCCAAGGGAGAGCACCTGATTGTGCCGTAACCACGCGAAGAGGCCGAGTTACCATTCAAGGAGCACCTCCTCATCCTCCTCGACCTCTCTCTGACTATAACCTCTTGGATCACCTTGGTAAAACACCCGCACACATATCTATCCTTGAGCTGCTCCGCATATCCCCCGCACATAAAGCTATCCTTGATAAAGCCTTACAAGAGTCTTCAGTGCCTAATAATATTAATATCACACAATTTCAATCTATGGTCGCTAGCATTGCAGCCCCTTGTCATTTGACCTTTTCCGACAAAGATCTTCAACCCTCCATTCATCCGTCACACAATGAGGCCCTCCATATCGAAGTATTTGTTAACCAACACCGTATCAAACGAGTCTTGATAGATGGGGGAGCTGGTCTAAATATATGTTCTTTGAAACTTATCAAGCAATTGGGATATTCTGAGAAAGATGTTGACACTTCCAAAGTTATAACTATCAGAGCATATGATGACGCTGAAAGAGATACTGAAGGGTTCATCTTATTGCCTATTCAAGTTGGGCCGATCATTACAGAAACTCGCTGTCAAGTCCTTGATATTGATCTGCCTTACAACATCATCCTCGGTCGCCCTTGGATCCATACCCTTAAAGAAGTTCCATCTACATATCACCAATGCCTTAAATTTCCACATAAGGGTGTTGAAGTTACCATTCAAGCTGATCCCAATCCATTTGAGTTTTGCCGTGCCTTTCAAGCTAAATATCAGAGCCCGAACCGTATCCCTATCAACACCGAGGCATATCCGTCTTCCTCCTATGTAGACCCATCCAATCTTCTCAAGCCCTCATCTAGCAAAGCCGCTTCTAACCTCCATATCAAATATACCGAACATGGCCCTGGTGAATACCAATTGCAAGAATCCTATTGCGTTGGTACCCTTCCATTATCTCCTAAATCCCATGGTAAGCCCTCTATATCTAAGCCAACTTCATCCTCCGCTGTTATCAAAGCTCCCCATACAGTGTTCATTAAAGGTGGTTTTTTGGATGACGAAGACATTGAGGACATCAACTCTTGGATATTCTTTGATGAAAATGACCAAGTCCAACTTGAAGTAGAGCGATACAACAATGGGTTTCGTATCATAAAGAACATGGGCTATAAAGGACATGGCGGCTTGGGATCACAGGAACAAGGACCTATTGAGCCCCTTATTGTGTCTAAGAAGTTTAATAAGCAAGGCCTTGGTTACCAACCGGAGGTACCGCAAACCAAAGACATTAAGTGTATTTCCGATATTGACGTTGGACCTTCTTCGATAGGCGAGCCTTCTAATTCAGATACCATCGATGACTCCTCCCTTCATATCACTGATCTTTTTCAAGAACATTCCATCTTCATGTTTTCCGCAACCTCCTCTAGCCATCACGATTCCTCCATTAGCCTTTCACTCGTATATCCTAACCTCATCGATTGGGACCAACAGGGGGCATCGATATTAGATACATTTGAAAATGACGAAGCTATTGCCGAATTCATGGGTTTGAGACAAGGTATTCCACTGGGTGATCATAAAGCAGGTTTCATGATGGAATTACCTAAACTAGCATATTTTGGCGGAAGTATCAAATCCTTCAGTCACAAAAGTGAAATAAACAAAATTCAACAAAATAGGTCACTAGGTGAAAACCGCAAGGCGCCTCTTGACTGTGAAAAAGCAAAAATAAAGGACGTATCCAAAGGTGAAAACCTCTCTGAGGCGCCTAAGGATGAGGGATTTGATCTTCCTGTTGCCACTGATTACCATGAGAAATCAACGGTGCTAGTTGAAAAATCACAAGACATGAACTTGGGAACAGAACAGAATCCAAAGATCACTTTTTTGGCAGCATCACTATCAGAGCAAGAACGAAAGAACTTCACAGCATTTTTTCTGAGAAGAGCTATAAATTTTGCATGGACGTATGCAGACATGCCAGGACTAGATCCTTCACTTGTGGTACATCATTTAGCAGTATTCCCTGATGCAAAGCCTGTCAAACAAAAATTGCACAAAATGCATCCACAAGTTGCCTTATTGGTCAAAGTAGAAATTCAGAAGCTGTTAGAAGCAAAGTTCATAAAGCCTATTGATTATCCAGAATGGGTTTCAAACTTAGTACCTGTAGCAAAACCAGATGGACGAGTTCGCTGCTACACAGACTTTAGAGATCTTAACAAAGCATGTCCTAAAGACGATTTTCCATTACCAAGCATAGACAACATTGTTGATCTTACAGCAGGACACGAAATGCTATCTTTGATGGATGGATTTTCAGGTTATAATCAAATCAGAATAGCAGAGGAAGACCAAGATAAAACATCTTTTATTTGTCCATGGGGCACATATTGCTGGGTTGTAATGCCTTTTGGTCTCAAAAACGCTGGAGCTACCTATCAACGAGCCATGACAGTTATTTTTCATGACCTTTTTCATACTATCATGGAAGACTATGTTGATGACATCCTGGGAAAATCTAAGACAAGGGAAGGACATCTACAAGTATTGGCACAAATTTTTGATCGATTAGAAAAATACCAAGTCAGACTAAACCCAAAGAAGTGTGTATTTGGCTTAACATCAGGAAAACTATTGGGATATATTGTGTCTCGACGAGGGATAGAAGTGGACCCAGCCAAGGTAAAAGCTATCATAGAAATGCCTCCACCAACGAATCTCAAACAGCTCCGTAGTTTACAGGGTAGGCTACAATCTATCCACAGATTTATCTCACAACTCGCAGATAAATGTCATCCTTTTCAGCATCTTCTTCGTAAGGGTGAACCTTTTAAGTGGGATGAAAAGTGTCAACAGGCTTTTGATAAGATAAAGGAATACTTGGCAACACCTCCTGTGTTAATACCTCCTATACTTGATCGTCCATTACTGCTCTATATATCATCAACAACCGCAGCATTGGGTGCACTTCTAGCTCAACATGATGATTCAGGAAAAGAACAAGCCATCTACTACATTAGCAGAACTCTTGTGGGATATGAGCTCAATTACTCGTTCATGGAAAAAGCTTGTTTAGCATTAGTGTTTGCTTCCCAAAAGTTGCAACACTATATGCTGAACCAAACAACAAAGCTCATCTCTAATGTGGATCCCCTCAAGTATCTCCTTTCAAAAGCACTTCTCACAGGGAGACTAGCAAAATGGGTTATGATCTTGAGTGAATTTGACATACAATATGTGAATCGTAAAGCTATCAAAGGACAAGTCATTGCTGATCAATTAGCTGCAGCACCCATCACAGACATTCAGCCAATATATCCAGAATTCCCTGATGAAGGATTGTTTAATTTAAATTCTCCAGCACGATGGCAGCTATACTTTGACGGATCATACACTCAACACAGGTCTGGAGCAGGTATCTTGTTTGTCACTCCCCAAGGAGACTGCATACCTAAATCATACAGAATAGCATTCCCATGTACCAATAACATAGCAGAGTATGAGGCTTTAATCACAGGTTTGCGCATGGCAGTACAATGGGCTATCAAACAGTTACAAGTCTTTGGCGATTCTCAGCTAGTTATCAAACAGGTCTTAGATGAATATCAAACAAAAGACGAGAAGCTTCTTCCATACAAGCTAATGGTGGACGATTTCAAGCAATATTTTGAGGACATTACCTTCGAGCAAATTCCAAGACTACAAAACAGAGCAGCAGATGCCATGGCTATGATTGGATCTCTTTTAGACATGCCATCTAACACCCATAAATGTGAATTCTTGGTCGAATAGCTTTTGATCCCAGCATTTGAAGTTCCACAGTCTGAGCTCATATGTGAGATTGTTGGTCCCAACTCATCGTGGTACAAGGATATATACGAGTATCTCCGTAATCACACCTTGCCTCTTCAACTATCCAACACCCAGTGTAAAACTTTTATCCGTCGAGCCTCTCGTTACACTATCTTAGGAGACACCCTTTATCGCCCGAGTCTTGATGGTATCCTTCTTAGATGTCTTGATTCTGAGGAAGCAAAAATGGCCTTACGTGAAGTACATGAAGGTGTCTGCGGTTCGCATTCCGCTGGCCCTGGCCTTGTTAAGAAACTTCTGCGAGCAGGATACTATTGGCCAACTATGGAAAAAGATGCCCAACAATTTGCAAAGTGATGTTTACAGTGTCAGAAACATGGAGATCTCATACATGCACCAGCACATGAGCTTCAGCCTATTGTCACTCCATGGCCTTTTTCGCAATGGGGACTTGATCTCGTGGGTAAAATCCATCCTACTTCATCAAATGGTCATAAGTTTATTATCACTACCACTGAGTATTTCACAAAGTGGGTAGAAGCCATACCAATGACCTACATCACAGGTAAACAAATAGCTAAATTCATCTTACATTACATTATCTGCCGTTATGGAATTCCTCAAGCTATTGTCACAGACAATGGTCGGCCTTTCAAGAACCAAGAGGTTAGAGATCTTTGCAATAAGTTCCATATTCAACATAGGTTCTCTACGCTTTATTATCCTCAGAGCAACGGTCAAGCTGAAGCCTCTAATAAGACAATCATCAAGATCCTTAAAAAGACTGTTAATGAAGCTGGTCGAGATTGGCATCTACAACTGCATCCTGCCTTATGGGCATATAGAACAAGTGTCAGAACTCCTACTGGCGCCACACCCTATGCTCTCATCTATGGCACTAAAGCTATTTTGCCTATCGAGGTTGAGATCCCCTCTTTGCGCATATCCTTGCAACATACTATCTCAGATGAAGAATATCGAGTGTCCAGACTCCATGATCTTGAGCTATTAGATGAACGCCGCCTTACAGCATTGAACCATCTTCAAGTATATCAAAACCGGCTACGCCGCAGCTACAACAAAAAGATCAGAGAACGCAGATTTCAGGTTGGCGACCTTGTCCTTAAAGAAAACTAAAGGAATCAACAGCATCGAGAGAAACAGGGCAAGTTTGAACCAAATTGGCTTGGTCCTTTCATTATCACAGCAGTCTATGGATCCGGTGCATACACTCTGTCAACACCTGAAGGCATTCCCTTGGATGAACCCGTCAACAGCGTTCATCTCAAGAAGTTTTATCCATGAATCTCAGCTATCCCCCAAAAAGAGCCAAAAAATCCAAAAAAAAATCAAATAAAAAAAAACAAAAAAAAACAAAAAAAAAATAATAATAAAAACGTTCAATAAATAATCCGTCCTCTGGTGAAGACCTGGTAAACAGGCGCCTTGGATAAGTACCATAGTGAAAACCTGGCAAACAGGCGCTATGTGTAGTGACCAGCTTCCCTCATCTGTTTGGTTCGTTTGATCATTTTTCCCACTGCATCTTGTATAAGCCATAATCATAAGCCCTATCGTAATCCCACACATAACCTTTCATCTTCATCCTTTGTCAATGCTATCTGTCATACTTGAGACATTGTCGTGATATCTATATCTTTTGGCACCTTAGCATCTTGGCTACATCTTTTCCGCATTGTCGCTTCTACATAATAAACCTCATCCCGCACTAGGGGCATTTGTTGAGTCTTATTCAGAAGTGGATCTTGTTATCTCTAGCTCATAACACATCAAACAACTCAGCTTACAACACAGCACACCTTATCAACTTCAACCATGGAACATGTCCACCGATAAATATGACTTAACGGCTTGCAACCAGGACTCATATCTTCGCAATCCATCCACATTCATCCAACAATCGTAACAAACATCGCTTGATCAAACACCCAACCGATTAGCCACATTAATAAGAACTACATCTAGCTCTATCATTGACGCCTTGATCCCATGGATACAGGGTATGTAGGCAATCTGAGATGCGAAGGAAGCACTCTGATTCAGGCTAAGACGATAGCCCCTTTCATCAGTTATCTTTCACCTTTCTTCTAAACATCCTTCAATCTTTCAGCTCCCATTCTTCTATCTTTCATCACTTACATCATCAATAAAACCCAGAACTACATATTCATCATGTCTCATCTTCATCATAAATGTGCTTTGATCCCGTGGATACAGGGTATGTAGGCAGTCTGGAATACGAAGGAAGTTTCCAGTACTCAAGCACAGATGATCCACCCCATCTTCTTCATCTTCATGCATCATCCATCTTCTTCTCTTTGATCAGCGCAAACAAGAAGCAATCCATGTGTATATTGCAAGCTCAAGCACTTTAATCAATCAAAGGTACACCAGAAGCTATTTGTCCGCATGCCTTAAGCCAACATTTGCTATAGCAGTTTATCAACAACTTTAGCCTTCAACAGGATGTAGCTTTCCTTTTAACAAGGCGCCAGCTTAATTTATCCAAGAGCACCCAAAAATTGGCAAGAGAACGTGATGACAATATCTTTTATTTTATCTTTTGATTTATCTTTTGTCCCTTTTCTATACCTAGTCAAGACTGCCTGGATCTCTTTATATCTTGGTATGTTGCGATGAAGTAAGGACTGGGGCATGGTCATATAGCTTTCGTATGCCGTGTTTGCGGGATGATCTTATTCTCTTCCTATGCGTATTGGTATCTTGTACGTGTTGGGATTAGCATCTTACATATCAATATCTCTAGCATCTGAGAAGCTAAACAGTCTCTTATGCATTTGAGACTATTCTATGTTAAGACTAACTCCATACATATAACCAGCAAGTTATCATTATGTGTAGTGGAGATAAGCTCAAACCATTGTTTGTAGCGTCAAAGTCCAACACTAGCCGTTATTCATATCTTGTGCATGTCGGCTCCACATCTTGACCACATGCGTTCAGACAAGATTGTAACAGGCTAGTTACGCATTGGATACCTTGACACCTTGGTTTCTTATACCCTGGTGCATAACATCCATATGCTATATCAAACATAAGGACTGCATTTCTTTTCATTTTGAGCATTTACTTGAAAGCTGCCCATCATCATCCTATCTATTCATTCTATCTATCCATTCGTTCCATCATCCTCAGCCAAGGTCGATCATCTCTATCATCTTTTCTCCTTATTCCCGCTCCTGCAAAACAAGTGTTAGCCATACATAAGTCCATTATATATATATCTCTTTCATTACCATCTACCTGCATGCATACATCTATTCATATCATTACCTTTTACATATTCAAACATTTTCTATCCATTTACCATTTGCATAAACTTCCATCCATAATCCATATATAATCCATACACATAACATGCATAGCCATCATAATATCAATATCACAATCATTATAACATCATATAGATCGCCAAAACTGCCATATATATATATACATGTGTGTCAAAATACAAGTGTCTACAATACAAGCTGAGCCCTGACAAGAATGAATGTACAACAATGGCTCTAGGCCTCGTCATGATACAATGTCAACAAGGTATGCCCTAGCGACTACTGCCAGCTCCCTCGCCCTGACCACCACCACCAACAGGTCCTGTACCTAGTCCCTCATCTCTCGGTGGCCCCATCACTGAAGCTACTGATTGAGATCCACCTGACCTCCGTGAGCTCGAAGCCCCTGACCTGCTCCTGAAGCTAGGCTGTCTCTGCTCTGCCGGCACAGCTCCATAATATAAGCCTCTGTAATACTCAGCCTCACCCTGAACTCTCTGAAGCTCAGCCTGTACCGCTGTCAACTGTGTGGCCAAGTACATGGTAGCTCCATCAGTCCCCAAGGCAGCCACTGCTCTATCCCGCTCACTAGTCATCCCCTGCAGCTGCTGCACTGCCCTATCTCTCTCAGCTCGCAGACCATCTCTCTCTGCTCTCATAGCCTGCTCCTGCTGTACTGCAGTATCTCGCTCAAGCCTCATCATCTGCTCATGCTGCCTAGCTATATCCCTCTCTCCTGTCACTCTAGCCAGAGCACCGTCATCCTGTCCATCTCCTCTCTGAGCTCCCAACTGTAGCTGAGCCTGATAAGTCTGTGTCTGTGCTCTAGCATGCCGCAGACTAATCACGGCCTAATGCCTATCCATCTCCACTCTCCTCAGCCTCATCTGTGCCCGCTGCCTCCATCTCCTCTCCTCTCTGATCCGTCTCCGTAGCTGCTGAATACCCACATCATCTCCTGCTCCGATCTGTGCCTGTGGCTGTGCTAATATAACAGGCTGACCTGGCACCTGCCCTGGCATCTGTATCCCTGGTGCAGCTGGCACTACTGCCTGTGCTGGTGGAGCCCGTCGTCGTCGCCTCCGCACTGGTCTCTCCATCCCAATCTATCCAATCTCCCCATCTCGTGTCAACCGAGTCGGCCTAGCTGTCGCCCAGTATACATCGTACTCTGGCAATGTGCCTGGATCTGCAGGACCCTGTCTCCACTGCCATGCTGCTCGCTGCAGTCCATCTCTCTCTGCCAAGGCTGTGTCCACCACAACCTCTGGACCCCAATCAAACACCTCCTGCCTCGTCCTCCCAAAAACAGCATCACCTACAGGTACTGCCTGTGCCTCTCCAAACTGTCTCAGGGCCCTCTCTGGCAAATAGCGCTCTATAATGTACACGCCGCGTCCAAAAATGTACCTCGCCTGTCTAGCATAGGCAAGCTCCGCATCCTCCTCCCACTGCTCACATCCTAGCCATGACCTCCATACAAATCTGTCTATCTCATCTAATCTCCGCCGCCAGTATACCACCCCTCGGCGCTGTCGATAAGTCAAGGCTCCTCTATACATCCGTGCAAATGGCTCTCATGCTGCTCTAGCAACCCATCCCTCTGGTCTCGTCACCGGAATGTGCTCATACGCCCATACATGCAAAACTGTCACTCCTGCTGACATACTGGCTCCAAACATGTACGCACAATCATGCAGGTAATGATAGAGCTGTCCCAACACGCACTCTGCCCATGCATATCTCGTGCCATAGGAGAACATACCCTCCATCACTGTCCCCCATCCTACAGGAAAACCTCTGGCTCTCCTATCACCCACTAGCCATCTAATGATAGCCACTACCACCCGATGTAATCTGTCGCAGAGCTCCTCCATCCTCCCCATCGGAATCTCTGATCCCTCTGCTCCGATGTCTGGTGTCCCAAACAATCTCCTGAATGCAGCTGGACCCATCTCCGGATCATAATCTACATGGTCTCCATCTATCGGAATCCTCAAAATCTGGAATACATCCTCTAAGGTAATGGTTGCCTCTCCTGTCGGTAACAAGAATGAACTGTGCTCGCTCATCCATCGCTCCACCATCGCTGTCATCAGCCCTCGATGTGCCTGAACTGGCTCTAATCAGGATACATGCTCTAAGCCCAGGATCTCCAACACCAGTAGCTCCTCTGCATCCAACCGTCTCACCAGCCGCAAATCTCTCGGATGGGGCTCCCATGATAGCAATGGTGGTAGTACATCCTGCATCATCCATTTACCCTTGTCAGTCCATTCCGTTAGCCATTCATATCAAAATTTGCCTATCTATCTTCTATTTTATCCTACACCTACTATAAGCGGTCCATTTTACTACATGCGACCTTTTCCTGCTCACTAGCGACCTCCTTTACCATATGCGCCTCTGTTTTGCCTATATGCGAGCTCTTTTCCATCATGCGCTTACTGTTTCACTAGAGGCGAGCTCTACTTCTATAAGCGCTAATTCTTGCTTTTTAGGAGTGCTATATGCTATAGGCGGGTCTTTTTTTTCCTCAAAGCGAGCCCTTTTCCTAAATGCGCCTATCTTATTACCATAAGCGAGCCAACTCACAAACTACGACCATTACAGCTTTAAAAGCGCGCTATGAGCCTTATGCGAGCCATTTCTATCCATATGCGAGTTGTCTTACCCTATGCGGCTGTTATTTGCTTATAAGCGACTCGTTTTTCTCTATATGCGCATTTTAGCCGATATTTCTCCCGCCGACAGGATGCGACCACTTTTCTCCTAAGCGACCTACCCGCGCCCATATGCGAGCTGAACTGCTCTAAGCGATCTCTATTCCTATATAAGCGACCTAAATGTGCCATGTCCTAACCTAGTCGCTTTTGGTGATGTGTGTGAATTAATTACACTTTTAGGCTATTAAATGCACGCTTTTGGGAAAAGTTTTGAAACATACCGGTGCGCCTGCTCCCTCTGGTCGTCCATGTGTCCTCACCCGCTCCACACAATGATCTCTGCGTGGAATCACCATCCTGTTAGCTCTGCCACTCTCACTCTCTGGAGCTCTGGATTTCTCTAAGTTTCTCAGCACAAATGAGCACAAATGAGCCTATTTGCCCTTGAAGCACCTACTTATAGCCCTTCTCAAAACCCTAATTCTTCTCTGCCACAGTCTATTTTCTTCCATGCAACCCCCCTTTCCTTCGCGTCTGCCCTCTTTTTAGCCTTTTCTTCTATCGAGAGCCAACCCAGCCCTTCCTGGTTAGCTTGGCTTACCTCTCGAGGGGGCATCACCTGTCAGTTACACTGGGGCATAACTTGTTTATCGAACGCATCTCACATCTTCTTTGACACAACGTTCTATCGAACATTGTATCAAAGAGGGGCAAAATGTAGACACCCAAATTTGTCCATGTCTACCGACACCTTGTTAAATCACTAATCCATTAGCTAATTAATTAAATAAATTTTATTTATTTAATTAAAATTCCATTCTCATCCACTTAGCCAATTAATTAAATAAATTGTATTTATTTAATTAATTCCACATCATGTCTTATCTCATTTTATGCATTTATCCTATTAATTAAATAAATTTCATTTATTTAATTAATTTCCAACTCCTATCCCAACTAATTCAAATATTTTATTTGAATTAAGTCCTCATCGTTTATCACATTTCAACACTTGTCCATTTCCCATTCATCATGTGTTGTAAGACAACTTTCATTTAAAATCCTTCACATGCACAACTAATTGGACCTAAATTTAGTAACTTTCAATCCTAGCCATTCACATAGCCTCTGAATCTCCACCGTTGATTGATCTTGGCTAAGTTCTATATAAACACCCTCTCACTCCATATGAGACATTCAGCAATCTAGCAATCCAGCAATCCAGCAATCCAGTAATCCAGCAATCATATGGCACCTACATTATCATCTTGAGCATTTGAGCATTTGAGCTTTTATCATCCATCATGGCAGCTTTCAGCTTTGTAATTGCTTAGTGTTGAAGAAGCAGTCCACATCTCTTTCTCAAACAAGGAATCGCACGGTCTAGGTGATGTTATGCTTGAATTGCATTGTTCTTTGATTTCATTTAGATTAGATTCCTTGATGATGGTAGGGTTAGGGTTTCATGACTATGTCTGATCTTCCACACCTGACTTTCACCTATCACACAACCATTAGAAGCTTCCACTTCCAAACCAAAATGAAGGGTTAAAGCTATGAGTGTTCTTCCATAAGGAACAAAAATAGCTAAGTTAAAGAGGAAAAAGGATGAGTCTCCAGCTCATGTCTAGTAGGAACGACCAGTAGTTGAATCAGAAGTTCCTGTTGAACCAGTGCCACATGTTGATGCATTACCTTCAGATCATGTATCTCCACCTTCTTCACTGAGCACTTCTCCTATCCATATAGATTCAGAGCCAGACTCACTGGTTCATAAATTTGATATACATATTGGTTCATCAGGAGTTGATGAAGTTAGAACCAAGTTTCCAAGAGAGGAATGGTCATCCTAGCTTGAAAACATTCTGGGGAGGAAGAGGAGAAAGCCTTCATATCAATTGGATTTAACAAAGCTTAAAAGCATCTACCAAGACATGCCAAACAAGAAGATGAAGAAGTAGGTTCACATTGAAAAGAAAGTAGATGGAGAAATGATCCTTGAAACTACAATGCCACCGAAAGATAGAAGTGCCGATGATATTGAGGTTGATGACTTCAAGGTTGTTAAGGCTAACCTTGGTAGAAGTACCCAACATACAGATGTAAATCTCTTCAAGGTTGTGGTGAATAATTTGAAGGAGAGGGTGTTGAAAGATGGAGAAGACAAAGTAGCCCTCAAAGCTTAAATTAGGCAGCTGCGGCAGTATATTTCAAACCTTTTCCATGGCACATCACAGGTTGATTTATTAATTCTACTGAATCTGGAATCACCAACCGATCGGTGGTAATTTAGTCAGTTGGTCATCTATGGAAGGCACATGAAGGATTGGGTGCAAGAATTTGTGACTAAAGGGAGAGTTGTACTTTCAAAGTTTTATCAATTAAAGTATTACGCTCATGATCTGCGTCAATGCATTCAGGGGTTGTAGTAGACTATGGTTGAAAATAGACTAGTGTTTGAGATCATTATCTCTGACTTGAAGCTAGCACATGACTCTGTTGATTTAGCCAAAGATAAGAAGATAGTTTCTACTTGGAAAGTGCAATATCTTTTCACAGTAAAAACTTATGACAGTATAATTTCAGAGTTCACAGAATGGAAAGAAAAGGTGGTGAATGTTCTCAAGTTTGTGAGATCTTTTGTTTCTCAAATCCCATGTTCATATGAAAAAGATGGTACCCTATATGATCTTAGGGAAGTGCAAGTAGAGTCCCAGACTCTCATTCACAACAATTTTAATGGTGATATCAATGCCGGAAAGATGGATCGTTTTGCCGCAATGATAATGAAGTTTGACAAAACTGTGGGTGAAGTTCATGAATTTCTTCAAATGGTTGCAAATGGTGAAGAAATGTTAGAGAATCAAAATATCATTCTAGAGAGTATCAGTGTTCCTGGTAAAGATATGGTCACTCGCTTTTTAGAAGATATTGTTTCCCAGAATATCAATGGATGACATCACCAAAAAGAAAGAATGTTGATGAAGATGTGATTCAAAAGAAAGCAGCTTTAAATTAGATGATTTTTGTTTTAAAGCATTTGCTTTCATCCTAAGCTCATCCATTCTTTATTTAGAAAGAAATCACTTTGTATTAGTTGGAATTTTCTTTGCTTTAAAGTGTTTGTTAGTTATATTTTTGTCCTAGAATAGAAATAAAGCTTACGAGTTGGCAAGTTAGTTAGGATTAATCAAAGAGATTTTAGGGTTCCCTAGTCCTTTGATTTTAGTATAAATAAGGGCAGCCTTGCCCATTGTAATGGGAGCTACTTTTGTGATAGCAAATTTGTTGTGCCTATTCTAGCTTGTAAATCTTGTTATTCCAAGTGTTTGTTCACTCTATGTTCATTGTAAGGGAATGGTGTTGGAGATAACATATTTTGCTATGCCTATTCTAGCCTACAAAATTGTTGTTTGAAGTGCTTGTTCACTCTGTGTAATCTATTTTTAGTGTTTGATCACTTGTTGTATGCCTTCCTTTTGCTACAGTGTTGTTGTCCTGGAGTTGTATCAACTTTGTGATGTTGGAATAGAAATCTCATGCCTGCCTTTTCTCTGATATGCTATCTCAGATCATCAAGTTTTTTCATCAGATGTGTGGCTTGTGTAACTTTTATTTCAGCTTTCATCATTAAAGTACAATAAGTCTTGTGATGTAAATCTGGGAGAAATTTACTTAAGTTTTTGTGTTAAAACAATCATTCCTTGTCCACTTTTAATCCATTTGCTCTGAATTTACTTAGGAGATTAAAAGCATCATTAGTTTAATCCTAGTTGTAGTAGAAGTTTTAAAAAGGAAAAAACCTCTTCTGCAGCGTTTAGAGTTTTATCGCCTTGTGCTCACAGCTGCGAATCAAAAAGAAGATAGGCAAAGTTTAATTTATTTATCTTTTCAGTGAACATCAGCAAAAAGGGAACTCCCCCTTCCAATAGGAGAGAAGTTTATCTATGCATAGCTATCCGTTTCCAACTCGTATTCCAGAGGTGTGAATTGAAACACCAACAACTACCTTAAGAGATACACCATCCTGCCTCACAATGAGGGCTCTTGTATAAAAGGATATGCACTAGCTCAACAAATAGTATGTTGTCCCACCTCACAGAGAGGGCTTTTTAATTGCAATTGATATAAGGATGTACACTTGTGATGGAGACAACATCTCGCCTCACAGAGAGGGCTTACAAACATGCTTCATTAGTACCAAAATCATCAGATAGATAACATTATTTATGCCCCCACCTTAAGGTGGTTGATGTCACTTACTATTATCAAGCACATTAAGGTAGAGTGAAAACACACAAGAGAATAAGAGCTCTCACAAAGCCCATGTCCCCAAAGGTGACATGTTCCCATGCGATCACCGAATGTTCCCACAAACACATTGATAAGATATGCTAAGATAAACACAAGAGATCATGTAATAAATCACATCCAAGAAAACAAGGCTACACTTATGGGTTTGAATCTGAGTATAGCCATTGGGCTTGTACTCTAGGCACCTCAAAAACTGAGTGTAACAACAAGGTGAGATATAAGACAATCAAAAGTGCACAAAGATGTATTGCAATGGTTTTTGAGAAAAGATAAGGCAACATGATGCATCACATGGTGTGATTCTACTAGTCAAGCATCACATATATATACCAACCCCATTGTGATGCATGGACTAGGTCCATTTTTATTTGCTTGTTGAAGGGACACATGATCTGTATCAATTAGTTGTTTGTTTTTCTTCATTTTCTGACTAGGTAGAATCACTTAAAGAGGGTAAACAATAAAATAAAGAGAGGAGAACAAGTGCCTTAGGAATACCACATAGGAGGATGGCCCCAAGACATCAACCGCAATGCTATGCCCCTAAGGAATGACACACAATAATAAAATAGAGGAGAGGAATGACATAAGAATGATGAAAGAAATAGAAGATGTTGGAGCATAGGACAACACTGAGAGGGGGGGTGAATCAGTGTTGTATAATCTTTAAAAAAAAATTGCACTTTTTAATTTACAAGATAGAGAATGAAAGAGACATCAATAATCTATCAAACAATATACACAAGTATGATGATGAATAGTGTGAATAGGACCTTATGAACAAAACATTAGGATACACAAGCATAAAGGCAAACAACATGAACCATACCACAAGTTTTAATGAGTGGAAAACCCTCATAGGGATGAAAAACCACTCAAAAATGCCTCACTGGCAAGTACAAATACCTCATTGGTAAAATGTGTCTCACTGACAATACAAGCCTCACTGGCTACAATGTGCCTCACTTGCAATACAACAATTCAGGGGGTACCCTGATTTTTTATACCACAAAACCTTATATCTCCATGACAAAGATTATCAATCTTCAAACTGATCAATCACCCTGTATTTCAATACCAAAACTGATAAACTCAACATCTACATGAAGATTTGATCTGGCTCACCATTAATCATTGAACAAACTGAATATGAACATCATATAGTCTCTGAAACAAATTTCTCTAGCCTTCTGCAAAATCATTTCATCCTTTAATCAACATCATTCATCTCTCAATTCTCAGATAAAATATTCATCTTTTAATCACCTGATTCTCCTGCAAAAACTCTTTAAAAATCTCATCAAAAATTGTCTTCAATGCTACATAATGTCACTCCACAAAATTCAAAAAAATCAATTCACCTACAATATCATTATATATGAAATGACCTTTCATATTCTTCTTCTCTCTAATTCATTTTCCCTTTTTAAAAATAATTCTTCCATAATCTCCAATCTAAAAAGAAATTAATCTTCAATCATAATAATTCCAACTTCCCTCGGTCAGAGAAAATAAAATCTCTCATATTTGGATCCTCTTCTCCAAAAGCCTTCTACATAAAGAAGTGAAAAATTCACAAAAATCCCCATACATCCTTTAATAAAAGGCATTAAAAAACTAACACTTCTGTCCTTATAAACTTCCACCTTTTTAGCTTCCATGCCATGAGTAGGGTTTTAAAATTAGAAACAAATCTTCTTAAAAAGAAGCTTTAAAATTCCAAAAGATTCTAGCTTTTGAAAGGCTAAAAATAGCCTTTAAAACAACATTTTCACTATAGTCATAACTCCTTTGATGGCCCTCTGTACATCAAACTATGATCACATAGAAGAGAATGGAGGCTTAAACACAAGACTTTGATCTTCATTTGTGTGCTCATGGAAGATTTAAAAATAGACCTTAGATTTGCTTTTTGATGCTCACATCACAAAGAGTAGACCGCACCAATCGGTAGGAGAGAAAGAGGGCGTCGGTTACCATTATGAGTTAAAACCCCTCCAGCAGGTCATGTAACTGAGGTGACCTATGATAACATGTCAACAACTAAATAAAACAAAAAGTACAATTCATATATGATGGGCAATGGAGGGTTTTTATGATCTTAAAAGAATTTCAATGTACATAGAACCCTAGAAGACAGAGATAAGAATAAACTCAACAACATCTAGACAACAACCATTATACTGACATTGGATTTAGGGTTTGGAATAGGATTTTAAGCTTTAAGACTTTATAAACCCTAGAAAGGATCACTAACAAAACTTAAGCTCTGCAAATAAACAAAACTTTCAATTTAAGTTGTCTGGTATAAGGCTCAACACAATTTCTCTGAAGACATATGACCTCAAGTGATAGAAGCATATCACACACACCTTTGCTCATCAATGAAAGGAAGCTTAGGTGTGAGAAAATCACTTCCAAAACTAATCTGATGAGGGGAGAGGTATGCAAATTCATTTTAACCCTTACAATTGTAGAAATATTAAACTTATATAAGAGATATTACAGCAGCAAACACAATACAAGAATGTAGATAGAGAGAAGTAGACACAAGATGTATCATGGGGAAAACCTTTTCAGGTGAAAAACCCAACACTCTAAAACCTGTACAATGTATTATCTAAAATAGTTACAATTTACAATACACTTGTAATGTAAGTTCTTCCAAGAGTCTTCAAATGTCAAATCTAGAGTTATTCTGGCAGCATAACAGTACCTGTAAAAACACTATGCAACTACAACTCCAAACTATGCAATATATAGAGATTACAAGGCATATTCTGGAAGCATCTTGGGATAGGCGTCCACCTTGGCCACATGGCCATTATCCCACATCGAAGGACACTTGTCCTTGCTGCAAATACATCCCTTACATCTATCATACATGGCAGATTTGACTTTCCCAACATGGAGCACTCCAAGGCTAAAAATAAACTATGACATATGCTCTTACGCATCTTACAACTGTCATAGATTTTCCCAACATAACAACCTTAAATGTTGTAAGAGAATCCATCATACAATGCTAAATATAGAATATTCATCTTACAACATGTCATAGCCCAACTTGGGTGCCCAAAGATGCCTTTCCCTCATGTAAAGATACTCATCGACACTTGTCACCACTTGTCATAGGAATCTCCAAACTTGGCTCTTATGTCTCATAGATTCTATCATATGGAATATCCTCTTCCACATACCACAAGATGTCAACACATGGCATAATGGTGTCACCTCAAATGGGATGCCCAAATCCATGTAGGTTTGACTTGACCATCCAAGTCACATTCCAAGTAAGATGACATGTCACTGTGCCACCTCAACTAAGTGACCAAACTGAATGTGCAAGTAAATACAATATTAGCCAATAAATAAATATACAATTAAATAAATAATGATAGGAGTTTGCAAAGGTTGAGACACCTTAATTCCCAACAATCAACACATGATACCAATTCATGATGTCAAGTGACAAAAACCAAACTAAACTAGATCCAAACTGAACATCATATCATCATTGAACTCCCGATACAAAAGAGACACCAACTCATTATCAGAGCATCATAGAAAAACAAACTTCTGTGAACATCATGTCCTACATCAAATATCATGTCTTGCATCTTATTGACACGAGTAACACCAACAACCTTGAATATCATGATCATGAAATCATCCATCCTGATCAATATAACACTTAGCATCTTCTCCGGAATTAAAGGTTAATCTAAAGATACAACCTGTGTAAGCTGTAGTATTCTAGAAATTCAAATTCTCAGCAGGAGGATATGGTCCGGAGAATAAATCTCTAATTAAGTCTTTACCATCTTCAAAATTTAACCATTCCTCTGGCTTACCAATGGCTGGATTATTAAAACTTAAAGGAAGACTAAAATCACCACACCAGTTATTAAGAATATGTCCTATATCAGGATCAACTGGTTCTGCTTCTGCTGAAAACTGAAAGAAGGGTGTTTCAGTCCACAAACCTGGAGATGTCAACAACATCTTGGCCTTCAACATTTTGAAACGATCATACAGGAAATCATTGGCCATTCTGAAGTTGTGAAGATCTCTTCGTGGGAATGGATTGGTACTCCATTCAGTGCGACTGAGTTCATGCCATCGTTGTTCTCGGATGCGGATGTGCATGACTCTGATCTTACCTTTCATTTGCCTGTTTGTGCCTGCTGGGACTGGTTTTGGTTCATGTCCTTCTCTTGATACAAAATCAGCTACAATATTTTCAGCCCCTGGAATGTGAACACAATCAAATTCATAAGTACATAAGAGCTAAGCCCACCTAAGCAATCTTCCTCTTACTACCTTGTTACGAGATTCCTTCTTGAAGAAACCTCTGAGATTCTGCAAATCACTCTTCAGTAAAAACCTCTTATCAGCTATAAACATCTGAAAGGCTTGGAAGGAGTTTACTACTGCTAGAATCTCTTTATGTGTGCTATGGTAGTCTTTTTCTGAAGCATGAAAACTCCCTGAAACAGTTCTGACTATCTGACCCTTATCCTTTGGGTTGTATTCTAGAGTTTTCTGTTCTCTGAGTACACCTGCCCATGCAAACTCACTTGCATCTGTTTCCACTATCTTATATCCTGGACCAGGTAACTTTAATGGTGGTAACTTGGCACACTTATCCTTAATGTTTTGGATTAATCTATCATGAAGAGGACTCCATGGTGGTGGTTTCTTTCCTAAGAGCTTATTCAACTCTAGGCGATCTTCTGCTAATTTGTAATAGAAACCAGAGATATAATTTACTAAACCCAGAAATCGCTGCAATTCTTTCACATTTGTGACAGGCAAATTTCTGATTCTTGTTAAAATATGTTCTTGAACCTCCATTCTCCCCCCCGGAAGAAGCTTGATCCCGATGAAAACTAGTTCAGGAACGGCTATAAGAGACTTAGAAGGATTGACAGCTAAGCCGTTGTGCTGATAGACAGATAGAAATACTCGGAGGTGATCAAGGTGATCTGCCATAGTTTGACTAAAGACCAGGATATCGTCTATGTATGGCTGAATGAACTTGGCGTGAGGCCGGAATAGGATATCCATTTTTTGTTGAAATATAGAAGGAGCCGTTTTAATACCAAAGGGTAAAACAGTCCATTCGTATAAACCTTGGGGAACAGAGAAGGCTGTTTTATAATAATCTTTTGTGCGAAGATTAATTTGCCAATATCCCTTGGTTAAATCAGATTTTGAATATACATGGCTACCTTGGATTATTTGCCAAATATGGTCTTTACTAGGGATCGGATGTCTATGATCAACTAGACAATCATTGAGGGGCTTGTAGTTTACAACTAAACGTTTTTCAGGCAACTCGACTCCTCGTTCATCTACTTTTGGCACATACATTGCATGACAAGAAAAAGGAGAATTTGAAACCTGAATTAAACCTAGAGCCTCGAGTTCAGCAACTTCCTTTGCACAAACTTGGACTTCCGATGAACTCATTAGAAAGTAATTTGCTTTAGCTTTGGGAAGAAGTTCCTTACCTTCAGCATCTCTTTTTAAAGGTAAACTGCACGTGAGAGATCGCTGGAATTTCTTCAGATCTTTTGTCATGACAGTAGAAGCAAATACCTCTTTGATCTGTTTGAGTTCTTCGTTTCTTTCTTGGAATTGCTGATGGAGCCAAACCTGATTCACAGGCTTCTTCTTCTTTTCATCCTTTTAAATTCTTGAGAAGGATGTAGGCTGGTAGATTCGTGGTAACTGGTACAGACCCTTGAAGGTCAAGAAATCTTGCTCTATTATGAAAGGCTGCCATTCACTAAGAGTGTTACTGCCTATAACTCCATCATAATCTTCTACTTCAAATTGAACAAAAATAATTAGGCTTGGTTTAGTTTCAAACCCAAGTTGAACAGGAGCAACACAGAATTGATGGCTGTAAGATTTCTCATTATTACCAAATGTAATATCTGTCTTACCATCTCTCCAAGCATCTTCTGGGAAAGCATTAGTCCTGGCAATATTCAGATCTGCGCCAGTATCTATTAGAAAAGCCAGAGGATAGGCCATAATACCTGGGAATTTTATTAACAATACTGCGGCTGGACACTGAGTAGTGGCTCGGGCCGCTTTGTAAGCGTTTTTGGAATACTCTGTTGCTATGCCAGAAAATAGTATCTCAGTTATAGATACTCAGGTTGTGGAAAACCCTGGTGGTGCTTGTACAATACCAGGTCGTATACCACCATTTCATGATTTCATGTTGTTAGATACATCTGGCAAATATAAAGCTAAGTGTTGGCCTTTACATGTCACTCCCTTAGGTGACAATGCCCCAAGTCAAAGTCATTTATTAAATTGGGCAAATCTTTGTCTTAGAAAATCTCTGCTGCTCCAAGAAGATCGCTGTATCTGGCAAGATCTTGAAGCTATTAAGTATGAGAAAAACTTCCAGAGTTTAGAGGCTAATAGCCATACTGTCATTTCCACCTTAGAGACCATTGAAAAAAGGTTAACCCAGGATTGGAAAAATAAAGTAGAAACTGGTCTTTTCCAATTAAAAGAAGAATATGACCGTTTCCAAACTCAAGTGGAAATCTGGAAAATTGAAAGAGAAGCAGCCATGGAAAGACAGAGAGATTTACTCCTCAAGGTCAGACAAGAAATCAAAGCAGACTGTGATGTTCTCAGCTCACAGTTGGGTACAACCAATGTCCAGATTAGACATAATGGACAAAGGTTACAAGAAATATCTGAAGAGGTTCATTCTCTTACTGCCTCTCAGATAAGAATTGCAGATTCACTTCGTGTTGAATCTCAAGAAACTAGGGAAGCAATAGCAGTTGAATCTAATTCTATCCAACTGGCTATGCGCAAAACTGCAAATGAACGAACTGTTAAGTTCAAAAGTTTTCCTAGTAATGCTAGTTCATATCTTCAAGCTCAGTACAAAGGTCCTCGTCTTTGGACTCAAGTACCTACCACCCAAGAACCTTTCCGATATGATCCTGCTAGTGGTCAGTTAATCTCAACACAGCCACCTACGTCTGTGGTACCACCCACATCTAGTGTGCCTGTTTCACAGTCAGTTCCACCTCCCGAGGGGACTGTGTTAATGGCCCGAGGGTCAGGTGCATTTCTATATCCAACTAATGATCCATTTAAAAATATTCAGTCTTATAAAGCTGATACTCCACCATTAGTCAATTTTGATAAGTTTGAAGAAGTGGAGAATGCAAGAGGCATTGATGCAATGAGATCATGGATCACAAATTATATGTCAACTAATCCTGATGTAGATGAAAAGGAATTCATTAAGCAGGCGCTTAACTCAATGACAGGAATGGCCAGGATAGTTTGGGATAAGTTGGATAATGATTTCAGAGAAGTATTGCTGGATAGTGGCACAGATCAAGTGTGTGCACAGCTAGCAAGAATGTTTGTTGGAAAGAGAGATGTGTTGGAGCAACTCTCTTATAAAAAGTTTGTTAAAGGGAAATGCAAGGATTTAAAAAACTTCAAGCCATATTGCAAAAAGCAATATGAACATTTCTATTTCTCCGGTCAGGAACAGAATCATGAATTCATGTATACTACTTTTCTAAAAAGCTTCCGTAATACTATTGGTGATTACTATCATAAAAAGATTTAGAAAACTTAATTCATGAGAAAACTGACATGAAAGAGCTGACGTTTCCTCAGTTAGTTCAATTTCTGGAACAGATCAATACCGACATTTGTGAGGAAGTAAAGGAGAAAAAGGAAAAGAAAAAGGTGCAACCGCTTCTATCATCAGCAGTGTGTTACAAGCTATCAAATTACAATGATGAAGAGGTTGAGTGCAAGCCATGTCGAAAAGAGAAAAGTGGCTTTAAAAAGAAAAAGATGAAAGAGAAATCCTATCCGAATAGGAGAAAGGGATTCTTTCGTAAGACGTTCCTTTTGGGCCCAAGAGGAATAACTTGGCCTTTCGATAAGGCTGAAAGGTAACCCCTTTACAACGTGGTAGGGTCCATGCCTTATCTTTACTCATGAGGAGATAAGATTCCCCGATAAGTGACAAGCCCACTTATTAGCTAGGACCCCGTGCTGTCAGTATCCAAATCTTCATTGTGGAACCAAGCACATTGTTCACAGAAGGCTTTATCTGGATGGTTACATCCTGGTGCCGCACTACTTGGAGGAGGGACCCTTGGGTCATCTGCTGAATGATCTTCACAGTTGTAACAGGTTTGGGTGGATGCATGCGGTTCTCCTTCTTTCCATATTATGGACATCACTTTGAGCTTGTAAGGTCCATAGATTCCACGTGTCATGGACAGTGGTGTTGCTTCATTCATTCTGTAAGTTTTCACATGAATCCAGATGGGGACTTGATGAGCATAGAAATATCTGATTCTATTTTTTACTGTCCAATGCTCGAATACAGATTCAGGTCCACACGGTCCATAGTGCTGAGCTATGTATTGGCTTAAAGGTGTATCTTCTCTGGAATTAAAGGTTAATCTAAAGATACAACCTGTGTAAGCTGTAGTATTCTGGAAATTCAAATTCTCAGCAGGAGGATATGGTCCAGAGAATAAATCTCTAATTAAGTCTTTACCATCTTCAAAATTTAACCATTCCTCTGGCTTACCAATGGCTGGATTATTAAAACTTAAAGGAAGACTAAAATCACCACACCAGTTATTAAGAATATGTCCTATATCAGGATCAACTGGTTCTGCTTCTGCTGAAAACTGAAAGAAGGGTGTTTTAGTCCACAAACCTGGAGATGTCAACAACATCTTGGCCTTCAACATTTTGAAACGATCATACAGGAAATCGTTGGCCATTCTGAAGTTGTGAAGATCTCTTCGTGGGAATGGATTGGTACTCCATTCAGTGCAACTGAGTTCATGCCATCATTGTTCTCAGATGCGGATGTGCATGACTCTGATCTTACCTTTCATTTGCCTGTTTGTGCCTGCTGGGACTGGTTCTGGTTCATGTCCTTCTCTTGATACAAAATCAGCTACAATATTTTCAGCCCCTGGAATGTGAACACAATCAAATTTGTAAGTACATAAGAGCTGAGCCCACCTAAGCAATCTTCCTCTTACTACCTTATTATGAGATTCCTTCTTGAAGAAACCTCTGAGATTCTGCAAATCACTCTTCAGTAAAAACCTCTTATCAGCTATAAACATCTGAAAGGCTTGGAAGGAGTTTACTACTGCTAGAATCTCTTTATGTGTGCTATGGTAATCTTTTTCTGAAGCATGAAAACTCCCTGAAACAGTTCTGACTATCTGACCCTTATCCTTTGGGTTGTATTCTGGAGTTTTCTGTTCTCTGAGTACACCTGCCCATGCAAACTCACTTGCATCTGTTTCCACTATCTTATATCCTGGACCAGGTAACTTTAATGGTGGTAACTTGGCACACTTATCCTTAATGTTTTGGATTAATCTATCATGAAGAGGACTCCATGGTGGTGGTTTCTTTCCTAAGAGCTTATTCAACTCTAGGCGATCTTCTGCTAATTTGTAATAGAAACCAGAGATATAATTTACTAAACCCAGAAATCGCTGCAATTCTTTCACATTTGTGACAGGCAAATTTCTGATTCTTGTTAAAATATGTTCTTGAACCTCCATTCTCCCCCCCGGAAGAAGCTTGATCCTGATGAAAACTAGTTCAGGAACAGCTATAAGAGACTTAGAAGGATTGACAGCTAAGCCGTTGTGCTGACAGACAGATAGAAATACTCGGAGGTGATCAAGGTGATCTGCCATAGTTTGACTAAAGACCAGGATATCGTCTATGTATGGCTGAATGAACTTGGCGTGAGGCTGGAATAGGATATCCATTTTTTGCTGAAATATAGAAGGAGCCGTTTTAATACCAAAGGGTAAAACAGTCCATTCGTATAAACCTTGGGGAACAGAGAAGGCTGTTTTATAATAATCTTTTGTGCGAAGATTAATTTGCCAATATCCCTTGGTTAAATCAGATTTTGAATATACATGGCTACCTTGGATTATTTGCCAAATATGGTCTTTACTAGGGATCGGATGTCTATGATCAACTAGACAATCATTGAGGGGCTTGTAGTTTACAACTAAACGTTTTTCAGGCAACTCGACTCCTCGTTCATCTACTTTTGGCACATACATTGCATGACAAGAAAAAGGAGAATCTGAAACCTGAATTAAACCTAGAGCCTCGAGTTCGGCAACTTCCTTTGCACAAACTTGGACTTCCGATGAACTCATTAGAAAGTAATTTGCTTTAGCTTTGGGAAGAAGTTCCTTACCTTCAGCATCTCTTTTTAAAGGTAAACTGCACGTGAGAGATCGTTGGAATTTCTTCAGATCTTTTGTCATGACAGTAGAAGCAAATACCTCTTTGATCTGTTTGAGTTCTTCGTTTCTTTCTTGGAATTGCTGATGGAGCCAAACCTGATTCACAGGCTTCTTCTTCTTTTCATCCTTTTGAATTCTTGAGAAGGATGTAGGCTGGTAGATTCGTGGTAACTGGTTCAGACCCTTGAAGGTCAAGAAATCTTGCTCTATTATGAAAGGCTGCCATTCACTAAGAGTGTTACTGCCTATAACTCCATCATAATCTTCTACTTCAAATTGAACAAAAATAGTTGGGCTTGGTTTAGTTTCAAACCCAAGTTGAATAGGAGCAACACAGAATTGATGGCTGTAAGATTTCTCATTATTACCAAATGTAATATCTGTCTTACCATCTCTCCAAGCATCTTCTGGGAAAGCATTAGTCCTGGAAATATTCAGATCTGCGCCAGTATCTATTAGAAAAGCCAGAGGATAGGCCATAATACCTGGGAATTTTATTAACAATACTGCGGCTGGACACTGAGTAGTGGCTCGGGCCGCTTTGTAAGTGTTTTCGGAATACTCTGTTGCTATGCCAGAAAATAGTATCTCAGTTATAGATACTCAGGTTGTGGAAAACCCTGGTGGTGCTTGTACAATACCAGGTCATATACCACCATTTCATGATTTCATGTTGTTAGATACATCTGGCAAATATAAAGCTAAGTGTTGGCCTTTACATGTCACTCCCTTAGGTGACAATGCCCCAAGTCAAAGTCATTTATTAAATTGGGCAAATCTTTGTCTTAGAAAATCTCTGTTGCTCCAAGAAGATCGCCGTATCTGGCAAGATCTTGAAGCTATTAAGTATGAGAAAAACTTCCAGAGTTTACAGGCTAATAGCCATACTGTCATTTCCACCTTAGAGACCATTAAAAAAAGGTTAACCCAGGATTGGAAAAATAAAGTAGAAACTGGTCTTTTCCAATTAAAAGAACAATATGACCGTTTCCGAACTCAAGTGGAAATCTAGAAAATTGAAAGAGAAGCAGCCATGGAAAGACAGAGAGATTTACTCCTCAAGGTCAGACAAGAAATCAAAGCAGACTGTGATGTTCTCAGCTCACAGTTGGGTACAACCAATGTCCAGATTAGACATAATGGACAAAGGTTACAAGAAATATCTGAAGAGGTTCATTCTCTTACTGCCTCTCAGATAAGAATTGCAGATTCACTTCGTGTTGAATCTCAAGAAACTAGGGAAGCAATAGCAGCTGAATCTAATTCTATCCAACTGGCTATGCGCAAAACTGCAAATGAACGAACTGTTAAGTTCAAAAGTTTTCCTAGTAATGCTAGTTCATATCTTCAAGCTCAGTACAAAGGTCCTCGTCTTCGGACTCAAGTACCTACTACCCAAGAACCTTTCCGATATGATCCTGCTAGTGGTCAGTTAATCTCAACACAGCCACCTACGTCTGTGGTACCACCCACATCTAGTGTGCCTATTTCACAGTCAGTTCCACCTCCCGAGGGGACTGTGTTAATGGCCCGGGGGTCAGGTGCATTTCCATATCCAACTAATGATCCATTTAAAAATATTCAGTCTTATAAAGCTGATACTCCACCATTAGTCAATTTTGATAAGTTTGAAGAAGTGGAGAATGCAAGAGGCATTGATGCAATGAGATCATGGATCACAAATTATATGTCAACTAATCCTGATGTAGATGAAAAGGAAGTCATTAAGCAGGCGCTTAACTCAATGACAGGAATGGCCAGGATAGTTTGGGATAAGTTGGATAATGATTTCAGAGAAGTATTGCTGGATAGTGGCACAGATCAAGTGTGTGCACAGCTAGCAAGAATGTTTGTTGGAAAGAGAGATGTGTTGGAGCAACTCTCTTATAAAAAGTTTGTTAAAGGGAAATGCAAGGATTTAAAAAACTTCAAGCCATATTGCAAAAAGCAATATGAACATTTCTATTTCTCTGGTCAGGAACAGAATCATGAATTCATGTATACTACTTTTCTAAAAAGCTTCGGTAATACTATTGGTGATTACTATCATAAAAAGGTTTTAGAAAACTTAATTCATGATATCAAAAAATCACCAAAAAGACATAAGAAGACACATTACGCTCTTGTGCTCTTGAAGGCACATTATGCAGTTATGAAGACTTGCATTTTGATCATCCTGAGCTTGAACATCTATTTCTTGTGATCTCACCATCATATCTATTGCTTGTGATAACATGATAACATCTTGACATGTTGACATGACATGATAATCATCCTGAGCTTGAACATCTATTGCTTGTGATCTCACCATCATATCTATTGCTTGTGATAACATGATAACATCTTGACATGGCATGATAATCAAACATGACAATACCTCATCTTTGATCACCTCTGAACATTTTGCTAGGTTCTTTGACAATCAACCAGCTCCTGCACTACTTTTGACATCAATGACAATTATGACCATCAATCTCCCCCTTTGTCATTGATGGAAAAACTACATGATGCATTCTCCCTCTCTCCCCCTTTTTAACATCAGATGACAAAGGATGAATTAATTCCCCTTGTCTTGGACACCAAATAGAAATACTCACTTAGCATTGAGTCCAAATGTTTTGTTTCAAATTCTTCAACTTAGACTCAATATCCATTCATCAACTCAACATAAAGCACTTTTCCAAGAAGGCACATCTGATCTAATGAAGACAACTTTGACAAACTAGCATGATCATCACAATGAGACACCTCAATAAGATCTATGACTTACCTTAACTTCAACTCCTGAGATAAGTTTCATGACAAGATAAACACCCATAGCATGAAGCATTCTAACCATGCTCTCATACACCAATGTCTGAAATTCTAACATAGAAGCTCTGTTGCACCAAAGAAGATCTATTGATCACTCTACAAATTCACTTGAAACAACCTTGATAGAGAGCAAATGTTAACTACTGCAGCAACTATCAAAGAAAATATGCTCTGTATGTGCACTGAATGTCCATCAATGTAAAGGCAATGACATCACTAAAATGCAAAGACTCACTGTCCTGAAAAATACAAATTATGCTCATAGTCCTGATTCTCACTATCCTAATCACCATCACATATCATAGTCTCTTATTTTGGACTGTCCTTTCATCATAAAAGCACTATAGCCTTTCAACAATGTCACAAAAATTGATGTTACTTAAAATTTTTACAGAGGAAACCTGAATATCATAGACACTTTAAACATTGTGTTATTCTTTTGAGTTTATCTCTTCTTTGTTGTCCCTAAACTTATCCTGAAAGCTCTAAAGTTGTACATCTGCATATTGAACAACTTGAACACCACTGTCATATTCTTTTTCACTTGCCAACTTTATTTGCATTGTTATGATGCAGATTTTATGACTATCATAAACTATCTTGAATAGTACTGTAGTCATTGAAATGCTTCTCTTTTTTTTGCAACATGCATGATCTTCTTTGAAGAAATGAATGCCCACAGTTGCAATTGAAAGCTATCTCTATCTTTTCTTACTCCTAATGTCTTTTGAAAGACACTGATCATCAGTTTCAATACAAACTAGCACTGCCATAAGAACTGATCATAATGCCATGACAACTGATAACAAACTCAAATGAATATCTAAACATTCTCATCTCCAAATCACAACATGAAGAAGCAAGACTAATCAACATAAGGACCAACAACACTTACGAACTCAAATGAACATCTAGAGATGATCTTGATTAACTGAAAAAATTGATGAGATACAAGGCACCACCATCAATGACATAAGTATTTTTAGATTGTCATAGCTTGAAGCACATACCTAATACCACTTCATAACTAGAAGCACACAACTTGTGCATGCCTTCCTGAAGCTTATCAATGAAGAAAACCATCAAAAAAACATGTCAAACTATCATACCAAGAACTCTTATGAATGATCATGAATTTACATCTCTAGTTCACCATCTTCATTTGACACTAGCTCCAATCCACATGAAAGCTCCATCTCTCATGTATGACACATAGCTCAAAACACATGATGATCAACACTTCACATTCTTACTAACATATCAAGAACATTACCTGAACATCTTATCATCTTGTTTGCACTGATCACCTATATTACTGACATACACTAAAGATCAACATAGTTATCAACACCATCATCAACTACATGAACTTCATTTCATAAGACTGATATAAGTAACATCTTGACATAAAATAGTCTAGCAAACATTATCAGGCATGAATCCAATAGCATGATAAACAAAACAAAATCACCATATTGACAAACATCAAATGATCTCCTCCTAAAACTTCTTGGGGTTAAGTGAAAGGACATTGGACAACTCCCCCTCACTTCATGCTATATCTTCTACAACTGATGATGTGACTTGTGCAAGATGCATACATTTAGGATCTATCTTCTCTTGGCTTTTCTTCAGTCTCCAAACTTTTACAGATTCTTTCTTCTGTTCATGTTTCTTCTTCCAAACCTTTTCAGCCTATTTCCTTTTCCACCTTTTCAAACCAAATGATGTAATTCTTTCATGCATTATGTAGTTTCTTTGTACGTGATCAACATTATTGCACTTGTAACACACTAGATCAACGTTAGATTGATTTCTTCTGCAGTCAACTGTTTTGTGTCCAAAATGATTACAGGTATAACAATAACCAAAAAATGATTAATTATACCTGTACATATATGCTTGTCTTGCTGGAGCAGTTCTTCTAAAACTTCTTCTTTGATTGTGCATTTTTACAAACTCATCTTTGGTTTTCATTTAAGCTTCAATCTTCTTTTTGCCTTTAGGAGTAGCATCATGATAACTTAGATCAATTTTCCTTCTAGGAGTCTCTCTGACTTTGGAACACTCTCCTTCTTCATAACCTAGACTAGTAGTGTCCTTATGATGCTTTTGATTGCCCAACATTTCATGCAACTTATTTGTGCTTTCTTCAAACTCCTGATATTTCTTGGAAAGAACCTTGAGACCTTCATAATCTTTTCTTAGATTAACAATTTCAGCCTCTAACTTCAGATATTCAATTCTTTTAACCTCAAGGTCAGATTTCGTTACATCTATTATTCTTTGGCTTCCTCAATTTCAGTCTTTAGACTGATAATCAATTTGTCAGATTCATCAACATGACTCTTTAAGCCTATAATCTAATTTCTTGCCTCTTCAAGATTAGAAAGTGCTTTGTACTTGGAATCTTTTTCTTGTTGTAGCTGCAACTCTATTCTATGGTTCTCCTTTTTGTATTTCTTGATCTCACCCAGAGCACATATGAGTTCTCCTTCTATATCAACTTCACACTCATGTTCATCATCACTCATAATGTGATCTTCTTCTTCTAAATCATATTTGACCTCATCTCCTTCATGTGAATGTCTCCTTTCATTGTCACTTTCCTCAAACACCAAGCTATTCTCTCCTTCAAGTGCATCACCTTGATAGATTCTTATCAATTCCTTCGACACATCTTGAGATATTTCACAATGCATAACTTTACAGGAAACTTCATTAGATAATCTAGACAAAATAACCTTCTTTGTTGTATCATTGCATTCATAAGCCTCTTTGTTACTTGTAGTATTAGGTGATTGAGAGGAAATAAAATACCGATTCTCAACTGACATCCACACACCATACCCTAAAGAAGATAGATAGACTAGCATTCGAATACACTAAATAGAGAAATCTGAACCATCAAATAAAGGAACTCCTAAAAACTCTTCCTCTAATTTAATACCTAACTCAACTTGTAAAACATTTCTAACAACTAATTGTATATCAACATTTGAATTTGATATAGATGGTGCCTTTTGACCAGTATGTGGCTTGGCATTTCTCCTACCCTTATTTCTTCTACACTTTCCCATGGTACTCCACAATCAGGACCTACCCAAGCCTGTTAGACTTCTATAGGGAACCTATGCTCTGATACCACTTGTTGGAGTACAGGAGAACACTAGGAGGGGGGTGAATCATTGTTGTATAGTCTTTAAAATCTTTTTGCACTTTTTAATTTACAAGATAGAGAATGAAAGAGACATCAATAATATATCAAACACATATGCACAAGTATGATGATGAATAGTGTGAATAGGACCTTATGAACAAAACATTAGGATACACAAATATAGAGGCAAACAAAATGAACCATAATACAATTTTTCATGAGTGGAAAACCCTCATAGGGATGAAAAACCACTCGAAAATGCCTCACTAACTTAATCAAAATGCCTCACTGGAAAGTACAAATACCTCACTGGTAAAATGTGTCTCACTGACAATACAAGCCTCACTGGCAATACATATAATTATCTTGGACACAATAAAATAATTTAGAGGGTTACCCTGATTCTCTATACCACAAAACCTTATATATCCATGACAAAGACTATCAATCTTCAAACTGATCAATCACCCTATATTTCATCAACAAAACTAATAAACTCAACATCTACTGAAGATTTGATCCTGCTCATCATTAATCATTGAAAAAACTAAATAGGAACACCATACAGCCTCTGAAACATATTTCTCTGGCCTTCTACAAAATCATTTCATCTTTTAATCACCATCATTCCTCTCTCAATTCTCAAATAAAACATTCATCTTTTAATCACTTGATTCTCCTGCAAAAACTCTTTAAAACCCCCATCAAAAATTATCTTCAATGCTCCATAATGTCAGTCCACAAATTTCAATAAATCAATTCACTTGTACTATCATTATATATGAAATGACCTTTCATATTCTTCTTCTCTCTAATTCATTTTCCCTTTTCAAAAATAATTTTTCAATAATCTCCAATCTAAAAAAATTGATCTTCAATAATAATAATTCCAACTGCTCTCTATCAGAGAATATAAAATCTCTCTCATATTCAGATCCTCTTCTCCAAAAGCCTTCTGCATAAAGAAGTGAAAAATTCACAAAAATCCCCATACATCCTTTAATAAAAGGCATTAAAAAAACTAACACTTCTAGCCTTATAAACTTCCACCTTTTTAGCTTCCATGCCATGAGAAGGGTTTTAAAATTAGAAACAAATCTTCTTAAAAAGAAGCTTTAAAATTCCAAAAGATTCTGCCTTTTGAAAGGCTAAAAATAGCCTTTAAAACAACATTTTCACTGCAGTCATAACTCCTTTAATGGCCCTCTACATGTCACACTACAATCACATAGAAGGGAATGGAGGTTTAAACACAAGCCTTTGATCTTCATTCACATGCTCATGGAAGATTTAAAAATAGACCTTAGATTTTCTTTTTGGCGTTCACATCACAAAGAGTAGACTGCACCAATAGATAGGAGAGATAGAGGGGGCCAGTTACCATTATGAGTTAAATCCCTTCCAGTAGGTTGTGTTAAGTGAGGTGACTTGCGATAACAGGTCAACAACTAAATAAAACAAAACGTACAATTCATATATGACGGGCAGTGGAGGGATTTTAGGATCTTAAAAGAATTTCAATGTACATAGAACCCTAGAAGATAGAGATAAGAATAGACTCAGCAACATCTAGAAAACAACCATTATACTAACATTGGATTTAGGGTTTGGAATAGGATTTTAACCTTTAAGACTTTATAAACCCTAGAAAGGATCACTAACAAAACTTAAGCTCTGCAAATAAACAAAGCTTTCAATTTAAGTTGTCTGGTATAAGGCTCAACACAACTTCTCTGAAGACATATGACCTCAAGTGACAGAAGCATATCACACACACCTTTTCTCATCAACACATGATACCAATTCATGATGTCAAGTGACAAAAACCAAACTAAACTAGATCCAAACTGAACATCATATCATCATTGAACTCTTGATACAAAAGAGACACCAACTCATTATAAAAGCATCATAGCAAAACAAACATCTGTGAACTCCTGTGAACATCATGTCCTACATCACATATCATGCATTACATCTCATTGACATGAGTAACACCAACAACCTTGAAGATCATGATCATGAAATCATCCATCTTGATCAACATAACACTTAGCATCATACAATACCATGTAGACCTGGTTATCAACCTATATCAAAAAATCACCAAAAAGACATAAGAAGACACATTGTGATCTTGTGCTCTTGAAGACACATTATGCAATTATGAAGACTTGCATTTTGATCATCCCAAGCTTGAACATCTATTTCTTACAATCTCACCATCATGTCTATTGCTTGCGATAACATGATAACATCCTGACATGTTGACATGACATGATAATCATCCTAAGCTTGAACATCTATTGCTTGTGATAACATGATAACATCCTAACATGTTGACATGACATGATAATCAAACACAACAATACCTCATCTTTGATCACCTCTGAACATCTTGTTGGGTTCTTTGACAATCAACTAGCTCCTGCACTACTTTTGACATTAATGAAAATTATGACCATCAAAAGAATGGTCACAATAGAGGCAGTCTCCTGGTATCTTTGACCTTACAAGAGTATCAAGGGTCGTCCCAAGAGACCTACTAACACATAGCACATCACGGGGGAATAGAACACAAGAGGGGAGGCCACGTAAACAAGCAAAATATGCTATGATAAACGTGGCCACCAAGGGTTAGAAATACCTACCTATTGCACAACCAAGCTAGCAATTATCATCAAGTAGATCATCCTCTTCCCAATCTCAAATGCCAAAGGAGAGAAGTACATAAGGTATGATTGCCCAACTTTTGTCATTGTCCTTAAATTCTTCTTCTTTAAGCTCTTCTTTGTTTGGTTCAATGTTAGGTGGTGGAATGTTTTCTTGTCGAGGTGTATTTTTTCAAGCTAAAGCTTGTCTTCTCTTCCTCCTTTCTCTTGATTGCCTATTCCTTTTTGTTTAATTAATGATGTTGTCAAAAGGATTGTCCTAATTTTCCATAGTCTTCAACATTTTAGAGGAGGAAGCTGGTACAATTTTGATTTTCTTTGATGAAGTGCTTTGTTCTCTATGGGTACCTCCCTATCCTTATAGGGATGACGGGGGAGGAACCTCAACATAGAGTCCCCTACATTTTAGTCTAGGAGGTTCTTTTAATGCAGGTTGTTCTTCACTTGTTGTTTGTTGAATAGAAGGTCCAACCACTTTTGATAGTAATTTTTCTTTGTATCATCTATATCCCAAGAAAATTTGGTCTCTTCATGGTTCAAGTTCCTTAGTAGGTTCGGGCCAAAAGTAATCGAGAGTAAAGTTCTTCTGAGTAACCATGGATTGCCATAGACTATGATGAATGGTATACATGTTTCCTTTATGAGGACTTTTTAGACATATATGAATTATTGAAGGTATAGCCTTAATAGCCTTGAGGCATGGATGGCCTAATTTTACATGGAAGAGGTCAGATGTAGGGATGATATCAACAGATTGTTTCAAAGCTTTATCAAATACTATAACCAGCAAAGATATCTTCCCAAAGGTAGGAATGAAAGCTCTAGTATGTGTTTTAATCATCATGTCCATAGGTTCATAAGATTCTTGTATCAAGTCATGTGAATAAAGGAACTCTTCTGTAGCCACATTACTCATATAGTTAGGATCTATAAGGGTTCCTCTCACAGGAGTCTCCATTATTTTCACTGTGATGTAAAGAGATCCTTCAATGTCTCTGATTGTTCTATCATGAGCAGTAAATACTAATTCAAGTTCAAGGGTCTTCCTTTTCATATAAGCTCTAGGAGGGAACCTAGCATTGTTGTTGCGATGAGAAGCCATGTATGTGAGACTATTTCACACTTAAGCACTTGTTTGAGGGAAACGGGTACTAAAAGACACATAGAGTCCACAAAAAACAAAGTGGGTAGAATGAAAAAGTACTACATAACAAGGCAATATGAGTGATTTGTAAGTTTGTTTGAAGAAAATGTATACAACCCTTAGCTTTGAAATACACAATGTGTAATTAAAAACATACAAATTTTCAAGAAAAAGTGTGAAATGATACCAAATATTCAAATAAAAAATGAATGTATGCTATAAAATGAATGAAAGATCTGATTTGAAAGATGTTTAGAACATATCCAAGAAAGCAAATGCAAAAAGTATGCTTGTTTATGAACCTAAAATGCTTGATTTTTTCACCTTTTTCAATGTAAATGTACTAAAGATGCAAATGTAAATGCAAAAACTTACAATGAAGCAACACTACAGTTCAAAATCAGATTTGAAAGAGTGTTCAAAGGAGTAGTAAAATCTGAAACAAGATTTTAACTACAACCCTAGCTTTTGCAAAAGACTAGGTTATATGAAAAATGCAAAATTTCAAGCAAACCCTGTTGTGTGGTTACACAACACGCCCCATTTTAACTTGGCAAAACAGGGACCCAACTTTTTGGCTTGGCTTGTGTTGTCTGCTTTCTGGGGGTTTGGTAAAAATGAGTTAGGTGCATCATCATCATGAAGGTCAGGATGAGGTAGGTCATCATCATGAGGTCAGTTTGTCAAAGTTCATATTTTGTTTCTATGACCTCATATTTAGAAAGAGCTTGAAATTCCATGCAGGTTTGCCTTTTACATCACTAGAAAATGCGTCCATATGTGGAAGTTATGCACAGTCAAAGTTTTGGTCAAACCTGATATTCGCAAGAGGATCATCATATTTTTATCCTCAGTCATGTTGTCAAGATCATCATGATCTTGGTCTATCACCCGATAAAAATCATGCAGTCGCAATATCCGGACGTTAATTTTGGGTGATAGTGTGTTTTACCCGTCAAATGGCCTTATGCTTTTCGCAAGCATCATATTCCGAATATCACCCGACATTTCGTAATGTCCTCCTGCCGAGAAATATGACCTTTTGCAAATATCCTGATGACGTCATCCTGATCTGATAAACAAAGAAGCAAATATTAGGAGGACATCATCATCACATTTCCCTTCGATAGGATATTTTCCAAAACATGATCCGGTTCGCGAATATGACGATGACGTCATGTTCTAAGTTTAACAAAAGCCCCGGATATCCTGATGACATCATCTGGACATTCGGAAGGGGGAGCATCATATTTCCAAAATATCATGCAGACGAAAGTTTTAAGTCTTGCCATCGACCTGACATATAGTGTTGGCCAAGTTCATAATTGTCTCGCCGATATATATATCCTCCACCCGATGAAGAGTTCCTCATCGGTATAACTTTCGCTTTCGGCCTTATCTTGAGTTATCATGCCGATAGAGCATGTCTTCCCGATGGAAGGACATCATCATGATTTTTGGCGTCGGTATAAGTTTAGCCGTCGGCCTAATGTAAAATTGTCATTCTGACAATATGTGGTCACGCCGAAATACATACATGCATCATATACAAAGGGCGGATTTGAAAGATTTTGAAATGCGATTTAATCATTGTATATTTTGCGATGTATATGCACTATTTTGAACCTGATATACAAGGAAATAGGTGGGAAAATGAAGTGATGGATTTTTCAATCCATTTGAAGCCCGATAGCCTGATTTTCGGTCAACGATGGTTGACCAGTGTATTTTTTAGCCCTGTTTATGCATTTTTTGCATGGTTTTCACAGAATTTGAAACCCATTGCATATGTTTGAACATGGGGCTTGTTTTAATGTGAATTTTAACTTCATGCTGTGTTCCACATGATGATGAACTTAATGTTTGTCTGTTTATTTGCAGGAAGTCATGATGCTGTTAGAGCTATTGCTGAGCATTGTATTGTTGCACAAGGAGGCAACATGAACCAGAAGTGAGGAGGATATTGTCAAATATGCTGTTTGCCAGCTGGAGACCGAATCAAATCAAAGATGCTGGAATATTCTGTGCCAGCTATACATTTGCCAACTGGCAAAGTACGTGCTATTCATCTGGACCATTGATTGTTCTGGGAGGATCCTGATCCTTGGATCATTGTAACTATTTTCTGGCATTTGCTCTATATATGGGCCAGAACTAATCATAAGAAAGAGATATACATTGGAACATCTGGCACAATAAGGCCAATTACTGTAGAATCAAATACGAGGTTGAATTGCTGAGACTAATGAGGATTGAATTGTTGAAATATCAAGGTTCTTTCTTCAGATCACTGTAAATGTCCCTGTTCTTGAGCATACTGAATGGATATGAAGTTTCAGATTACATTCTGATTGTAAATTTTATGTAATCTTCATGTTGATTTCTGGATATGTACTGGTGAATGCTGTGTTCAACTAGAAGCGCTTTCATTTCATTACATGTTGTTGTCAACTTTTCCTTTGAAGATTTGCACTAGATCATGCGAATTTGTGGAATGTCCTGGTGAAGTATGATTCTAGTTTCCTTCTTTTCATTGCATGTATGGGAGCTTGTATGTGGATCAGTGATCTCAGTCAAGTAATTTTGGGAATCTCATTCTTTAACCCTTTTCTTTTTTTTAATTTCGTAAATTCATCACCATAACTGCAAATCATGATAAATAACAAGCAGAACAGAGAAATATACTGACATCTCGTAGATAACTGAAAATCATTAGCATATTTGAGTTAAATGCATGTAGTATTGAAAATATCATGCAAAGAATCATAAATAAGCACATTATTTGACTAAATTCATAGTGCAGAGGTAGAATTATTGGAGATTTATGTAGGGCAGACATAAATAACAGGATATTTGGAGGAATATTGATGAACTTTGCAGAAATTACTGAAGAACGTAAGGCCCCTGAATGGAAAACAGCAACACACATCAACCACTGAGTAACGTCAGTAGATTAAGACCTAATCAACGGAGACTTGGGATCATGAATTCTCTGAATTCATCGTATCTTTCAAGATGAGTAAAAGTTGTTGTGTAACTTTTATTCTATGTTTGTGTATGACTAACATCATGACCAACAAAACCCTAACAAATGAGATATGCAAATGCAAGGAAAAAGATCTTGAAATGATGAAATGTTGTAATTTATCTCAGATTTGATGTAAATATCAGTAAATTAAATGTTTTCAATGATATGCAAGTAAAATAGTACAAACTATGTCTAAATGCAAGCTAAAATGCCTATTTTTTTCAAATTTATGCAAGATTTTCAAATGTATGAAGATGAAAATGATATAGATGAATGCAAAAATAATTTACAAAACTTAACAAGATGCAAGTTCATAAAAAACATGTGTTCACCAAAATGTTATGTATGAAATGAGGGATGTTGATGAGGTTGATAGTTAATTAGATCCTTCTTTCACTACATACATTCAAGGACATTAAACTGAGTTGAATCACAAATTGTGCAAGAGGACTCCACTACAGGTTTGGTGTCACTTGGAATGATAATGAACTTTGAAATTTGTTGATCAATTTGTTAAACCCTAGTTCAATTAGGCCTAAAACCTTAATTATGCAAAATCATAAACAAATGAATAAAACCTAACCAATGCCTGCATGTGAAGGCACTAAATGTAGATTAGAAACATGCCAGGATTTGAATTTCAGAAAGTAGAAACTTAGGGGATGAAAGAGTGGGCTCTAGTGTCCAATGTGGTATTTTTTCTAAGGGCTTAGAACCAAAATATGCTTTAGACTGTAACTTGCTCAGAGATTTTTGGCACTACCAAACTGGAGGACATTAGAGTAGGTGCTTGTATCTAATTAGGCATATTTTCTATTGTTTTCTTTAGATCCAAAATATTTATGCTCTGCAATGACCTCCTACAAATTCTCTCCATAAGATTCGACACCTGTAACCTACAATCACAAGAGAGGGGTTCGAGGTTGTGGTGTTTAGGAGATTGCCTCGATCAAGCCCCAGAATTACATTCAAGCCTACCAACACTGTTGTTAGATAGAGTGTGTGTCCTTAGTGGACATAGGCAAAAGAAAATGATATGATAAATTGATTGAAATACAAAATAGATGTCACCTTGGGGGTGAAGCTCTCATGGGGAGATGAAGATCTTTCACGCCATGAGGAGATGGATTGATGAAGACAAATATACAACAAACAAGTACAAACACAACACAATACTACTTTGCAACACAATGAAAGCCTTGAATATCTTTAGCATGAGATCACAAGTTTGCATTATCCATTTAAAATGAAGTCCTAAACATTTTTATATGTGCATTCCCACTAAACATTCAAAATTCAAATTGAATAGGCTGACAAAGGGAAACCTTTTATACTCACTTTGTCAACATTTAAAATTTGAGTCCCAAAAAAATAGGTTTGGACTAGGGCATGGGCGCCCAAGTCTAGGGTCCTATTTTGGGACTTGATTAATCTTAAGAATGGCCCCTAAGCCCCATTTGACATGGGTTTCAAAGGATTTTTCTTTGGGATTCATTTTTAACATGCATGATTAAATCTAAGGGACCTAGGAGCTAAACTTATGAGGTAAAAATCCCAGGGGAACATTTTTCAACATAACAAGACCAAATGAGAGAATAATTCTATTCTATTAATGAATACAAAATTGTTGTACATGATATGCCTTGCTTATAAAGACAACGATGAGATGTAGGATGAAGTAATCATATGACAAGTGTCTTAATCCTATGACATGAGACAACTAGAGGATACGATTCCAACTAGTTGATAAGATCACATGTGTAGGACAAGATCACATGACAATTTAGAACTATCTAGACTTATCCTAAATAAACTTAACATGTGATCATGTGTGAATAGGTCTAACTAATGACTAGTTAAATAATGTGCCTAGTTCACACTACAAAGGGAAACCAGATAGGTAATATCCATGTTCACACCAATAGTTACTACATCCAAATGAGATAAGTCTAGATACAAGCTAGTCATTAGTTAATCTTCAAAGCATTTACACAAATCAAGAAAATTAGGGAAACCCTTATAAATAGCCCATGTGCACTTCAAAGCATTTGCACAAAGAAAGAAAATTAGTCTAACAACTATTTTGGACTTTATTTCCTCACTTCGTTAATCTTTAGAACAAGCAACTAAGAATTTTCCAATATAATTATTAAGACAAATAAAATAAAAGAGAGAAGATGCACTTAATATAGAAGTTTAAATCAAATACAATGACATGGAAGAGGTTCCCAAAGAATTTAAACTATCTCCAAAGACCAAAGCTCAATTATAGACCTTACAAGGTATGAAATTGAGATCAAAGCATAATCTGGAAACATTGTTTGTTGTTATATGGAGCCTAATCAAACTCAGAGATTAAATCTACCCCACTTTTATCGGCATGGTTTCCTCCCAAATTATCTAATAGGGTTTGGGGGTAGCACCCCTTGTGAGGTCCAGGAGTTATTTTTATTATTTTATAAAGGCACCAGGATTTATTTTTCTATTGGCCAATATAAAAAAACCCTATTTTTGTAACCGACATAAGGCTTGATAAAAGTGGCTAAGGGTTAGGGCTTTTGTTGATATTGTATTGTAGCATTTGCAACAATATTGAGTTGCAAGAATTGTTCTTTGTAATCGGTTTGATTTACTGGCTAATAATATTGGACTATCTGTTGGTGGATGTAGCCCGGGTTTGGGTGAACTATGTTAAAACATGTCTCTCACTATTATTATTTCTGTGTATTTTCATTCCTTTGTTTAATATTTATTTGCATTTAATTGATATCTTCTACATGCAATCCCTAACATTGTTGCCTTAGGAAAAGGAAACTAAGGAGACACTAAAAAATGAAGTAGTTTAAGCTACAAGAAAAGCTTATGAAAGCATAGTCAAAACAAAGGTGGAAAGGGTATTTCACATCTACAATAGATGTGGGTAAACAAAAGCTATATAAAAATGAGATAAAGGGATAGAGGAATTGATCCCTACGAAATAGATTGATGAGGAAGTAAAAGATGTGGAAATGGAGCTTAAATCCAACATAGAGCCATAAGAGGAGACAATCCAAGCACATCAGGAAGTTCCACAATAGGAAGATATTTTGGATGTTGGGAAAGGGGAACAAGGTGAAGATGTGGAAAGTAATTAAAGAAAGAAAAGGAAAAAGATATCCTCTAAGAGTCAAGTGAAGAAAAAATGCCTAAAGGTCAATTACTCTGACACAAAACTTTCTTATAAATACACCTTTGGGACTCCAAGTAGATTTGGTATAGGTTTCCCCTATCTAGTAGTTAAAGATGGTGGAAATATTGGAAAGAAATGCAAGAAAATGCCTACTGACTCAATATATGTCTACAATAGAGGAAATCAAGAAGACTATGGATGACATTTAGACACAACTTCTACAAATTAGTGTAGAATCTTCTATGGGCATAGAACAACAACTCAAAGGTACAGTGAGTGGGTTATTGGTAGAAGGACAAAATTGGGATAATAAAAAAATAACATAAGGCAAAGATCCTAAAGGAATAGAGAATGAGAAGTTCACTTAATTTAGAACCATATGTGTAAAAGATCAGATAGATTTGAATTTAGAAATTAAGTACATATAGGACACTTGCAGAAATATTAATACCCTCTACCATGCTACCATACTTGGACCACTTCCACCAAATTGTTGAAGGTACATATTGATAATTTGGAGAACCAAATTGTACAAGCCTCTATCTCTTTTGATGTAATGAAAGATTTGTATGGCAAAATATGTGTACAAATTAAAAATCTGCATACCCAATTCTAACACATATAGGATCAATAAGGAAGCATAATCACATAGATGAAGCAATTCATGGAAGTGGTAAATCTATTGTTAGCACATATGATAGGTCTCTTAGTGCATGCTAAGAAAATAGAAAAATCTATTATGAGACCTTCTTCCTTAGATGACACCAATGTTTTTATGATAGAGATCAAGGTCCAATTACCACCTTCAGTAAGATATTATTCAATGGACTAATACTTATAACTAGATTTTACTTCATCTTTGATGGCTTATAACCAAGACTCATGCTTGTCTAAAGACAAACTTCCTTCATAGGTCTAGGTTCATTGTAAGTACATGATAAAGAAAATACACAACTATAATAAAAAAGGCTATAACATTCAACTAGATTCCATTATCGAGTAAACCTTCTAAGAGGTGTAACAAGAGGATCATGTTGTTCCTTATCTACCCCCATCCTATCCATCTTGTTATTATTCTATACATGCATCTTCCTATATTTTATCCTTATATCAAAATGCATTGTTTTGTTAGGATTTTCATGAGGTCGTTCAACATCTATAAATACCCTAAGCTCCCTAAAAGTAACATCCTTAGAATATAACATTTTCAATGCTACAAGATCCCAACTCTTATAACCCTTAATGTTCTCACCATATCGCATGAAAACACACGTGTTAGCCCAAAAATAAATCTTAGAACATCTATTTAGGAACATGAACATATGCCTCACTATTATGGAGTAAAAAGCTTCCCTATGCCTTTTTACCTCCTAGTTTAGCTCTTAGGTCCCGTGTTAAAACTTTACAAGTTAAATATTCATCTCGGAGCAATTTCCCTAGAAACCCATGTCAAATGGGACTTAGGGGCCCATCTTAAACCTCAATCAAGTCCAAATTAGGCCCTTGGGATTTGGGCACCTACGCCTAAGTCCAGGCTGATTTGTCAAGATCCAAATTTAAATGTGTCATCTTGGGCCCTTTCAAAAGGTTTCCCTTTGTCGACCTTTTCAATTTGAATTACGAAAGTTAGCAGGAATGCATATATAAACATGTTTAGGACTTCATTTTACAACTAGATGGATAATGCAAACTTGTGATATTGTGCTAAGGGATTTTAAGGCATTCATTATGTTACAGAGTAGAATTGTGTTGTTATTGTGTTTGTTTATTACAAATTTGGATTCATCAATCCATCTCCTCATGGTTTAAAGGATCTTCATATTTGTGAGGGCTTCACCTCTAAGGTGACATATATTTGTGCTTCAATCATTTTATTTCAACATTACTTTGGCCTCTCCCATCCCTTGGGCACACACTTTATCTAACAGTGATGTTGGAAGGCTTGAATGTCATTCTAGGGCTTGACCGAGGCAAGCTCCTAAACACCACAACCCCCAAACCCTCTCTTTGTGATTATAGGTTATAGGTGTGGGATTTGGTGAAGTGTGGGTGTAGAGAAGCAATTTAGAGGATAAGGATCCAAGATCTGAAGAAAGTTGTTGATATTCTACCCTACTAGACTAGGGCACCCACTCCATAGTCCTCTCAATAGGATTCATCTCAAAATCAGGAGTTGAACATCATCCAACACTACTCACTGGTTTGAAACTATAGAAAAGTTGCCCTATCAAACTTAGGCACCCTGCCCCGTAGTCCACAAAGTCTTCAACTCTAGAATTCCAACTTCTAGTAAGTTTCTGATCCTTCCTGAGTGTCTTCCTATCAGGTGATCTATAGTAGTTTATTTGTTTGTACCTAATTTCATTATAATTAGGGTTTGAAGTTTATTGAATCTAGGATTTGACAAATCTTTCAATCTAATCAGCCCTTCCATATCATTCCTAAGTACATCAACCTATAGTTTCTCATCCTCTTCATCTATAGTGACTTGGCTCAATTGTTGTCCTTGAATGTCATTGTGAAAGGAGGGTTTGATTTGATAGAACTTAATACTATCCATCATCTTCCTTCTTTTCATACATAATGTTTTGGTGAACCTGTGTTTTTACTGAACTTGCATCTTACTAAGTGTTGTAATCAGTGCTTGCATACATTCACATCATATTAGTCATCTTGCATTGGAAAATTTTGCATACATTTGAAAAACATATTTGAAAAAGAAGCATTCTAAGCTCGCATTAAGACATAGTTTTGCATATTTTCTAAATTGCATATCATAAAAAGATTTAATTTTCTAATTTTTACATTAGATCTGATCCTCATTACAGTAATTCATCATTAACTCATATCAAATATTGCATTTAAAAGTTTCATTTGCTAGGTTTCTGCTTTAAAAGTTGCATTTTTTTCATATAACCCAGTCTTGGCAAAAACTAGGGTTTGTAGTCAAATTTTCATTTTCAGATTTTGCTACTCATTTTCAACATTCAATAAAATCTGATTTTGAAGTCTATTGTTGGATCATAGTGCATGCTTTTGCATCCTAGCTTTGAAATGTTCACCTTTTTCAATTACACATTGTGTATTTCAACAAGCATAACTACCTTGCTCCTTTTGGTTGTTCTATTAGTTTGTGAATTGAGTGTTGTATGCATTTGCATGAGTTGTATAACCCGCTGCCCTAATAGAAACATCCTTGTAAGGAGAAGTCGTAGACTAATGGGTTCTAGTGCTTTGAATAGCACCAATATGTAAACATTGGAAAATCCATTGAACGTGCTTACTTTACAAAGGGTGAAACACAAACTTTGCAAGATATCATTCCTCCTACCATGATGGAAGACCAAACATTTAATGATCCTAAAGATCCTATTGATGTGATAACATATATACTTGATGATCAAATCAATAAACTTGATAAAGAATTAGTTGATTTGCAAGCATTTGTGGAAAAAGAAAGGATAGCTAAAGAGGTTGTACCTATTGTTCATAGTCTAAGAGAGTTATTAAAAGAAGGACAAGATGGTGTTAAAACACTCCATGGGATAGCCCATATAGTGGGTAAGAACATTATGTCAGTGGCTGACTGCGTGAATACTATTAACAATGTGTCATCAATAAATCATACACAAGTATTGACACATATATCGACTACCAGAATGTCCATTTTTACATCATAAATCCTCACTACTAATGCACAAGCTTGTAGTAATGCTACCACTAGAATGGTAGTATCTAATGGCATTAATTCATAGAATTACAAGGCTATGGGATTCAATTATCAAAACCTAGCACCTAAGGTGTCTTCCTATATGAATAACCATTCTCAACCACCTCTCCATTCCACCTATTATCAACCACTTTTCACTTACAATTGTTCTCAACCACCTTTCATTACCACTCACAATCAATCACCTTTGAATTTCATGACTACAGCTTCCAATTATTCTAACCCACCAACTGCATCACCTAATGATGCTATCTTAAACCATCTCTTGCAAGGCATGACCTCCTTGTTGTGATGCTCACAACACGCCCCATTTTACTTCTTAGAAAAATGAGGACCTGGTGCAGGAGCACCACGAGTTTGGCACCCATGTATATATTTTTGCATTTTTGGTGTGAAGTCCTTTTTGATTTTCTAAGGGAAGGAGCGGGACCGATGAATAAACGGGACCAATGTATGAGCCTAGTGTTGAACCATTGAACCTCATGCTAGAGGTTCAACGGGTTCATTTGGTTCAATGGAGTAAACATGTTCATTATGGTTCAAAAGAACGTTGTCTGATGGAGAAGCCTGGTGTTGAACCATTGAACCTCATGTTGGAGGTTCAATGGGTTCATTTGGTTCAATAGAGTGATAACCGATAGTGGCGGTGAGGAGAACTGGCAATAGGGAGTCAAATCTTATATATACAAAGTGGAAGCATATCAGTGTATCGGGAAAGAGGAATAAAGTCCCATCAACATTTGACGTCTCACCGACAAGGAAATTTAGAAGTGCCAACGATAGTAATGTCTTTTACCGACGGTTCAATGCTACCGATGGTTCAATGCTATGTGCGTGAGGATTGTATGAATATACAAAAATAAAAGCCAGCCGCAGGGAAAACCAAATAGGTAGTAAAGAAAACCTAACCGAATGGATAGAAAACAAACCTAACTATCCGATAACGGAAAAAGACGAACAATATAAAAGTTGGTTTTGCTTTGTGAATTGGAAGGTTGGAAGGTTGGAAGTTTGGAGAGCAGACATTGAATGTAAAAAGGAGAACTCTTATAATAAAAATATTGACAGTTTGATCTATTTGAGTATTTCTGTAGAATTCTTGCATAATTTGATCTAAAGTATAGTAGTTAATTTTATTTCTGTTATTTTGTTTCTGTTTGTACAAAATGTCTCTGTCTTGATGTGCCTGCAATTCCTCTATACAGTCATAGAGGGCCATCAAGCAGAGATCTTAATTCTTGTTTTTCCTTTTGTGGTAATGGTTGAATTGTCAATGAGAGACAATAGGAACTTGTCCTAGGTGAGCTCTTCCATAGCCCAGCTAGGTATGCAAGTTATAGTCTAAGAAGAGGCAGGGGTGAAAACCGAGTAGGAGGAATTGAGTACCAAGCAATTAGAACCCCAAACCCAGAGAGGAGGGTTAATAATGGACTCAAGAAGGCTATAAACCTTGTGAATGGGGAATCTTGAAATAGTGAGGACAAATAAGAATGCCCCACACCAAGAAGGTAGTGTCTGTATTGAGAATAACAGGCTAGTAGGCCTTTCACTTCTGTAATAGACTGATTAGTTTGATTTAGGCATTTTGGGTAGAAAATGTATGAAAGCACTTGAATTGGTGGGGAGATTTGAGGTATGGCATAGGTCTTGAAGTGTTTCAAGAAAGATAGGTTTTCTAAGTCCATAGTCATTCTCTATCAAATTGGTATCAGAGCCAAGTTAGAGATTTGGGTTATTCCTAGAATGGAATAGAAGAAGTTGTATGTCATCACTGAGTTCGAGTGAATCTGCAGGCTCATCCAAGAAGATGGTGACTAATGTAGAATTGACAAAGAAGGTTGATGAACAAGAAGAGGAGAATAGGCTCCTACAGGAAAGATTGGCAGAAATGGAAAGTAAACTGGTGTAATGATGGAAAAGACTGAAGAAGTCAGTCAGAAAATTAAAGATTCTGAAGGTAAGGAAAAAGGTGTGTCTGTAGAAGATGAAGAGACCACACCTGATCCTAAGATGGAAGAAGAACCTTTCTTGAAGGCCTTAAAAGCCATGAGTGGTAAGACATTGGAAGGAGTTCCTCTTTTTAGTGGAAAGATGGAACCTGATTTGGTTATGGAATGGATAGAAGGTATAGAGAATCACTTTGAATATGATGGAGTGACTGAAGCACAAAAGGTGAAGGTGGCTAAATCAAAACTCAGAGGAGCTGACTTGACATGGTGGAAATTTGTTCAAACAGAAAGAGAAAAAGAAGGCAAGAAACCTATAGCTACTTGGAAAGGTATGGTGGCTAAAATCAAAGAAGTCTACATGCCTGGGGATTATGAAGTCCAGTTGTACAAGAAACAATAAAATTTGAGATAAAGAGAATTAGATGTCAATGCATACACTGAGGAGTTTCAAAAATTATGCTTGAGGTCTAAGGTGATGGAGGATGAAAACGTAAAATTAGCAAGATACCTAAATGGTTTGAGGTGGACTATTCAAGAGGAAATTAGCTTATTTAGCCCTACAATAGTGCATCAATGCTACCAACTAGCACTCAAGGTAGAGGAGAAGGGCATGAAGAAACTGTTGGCAAGAGACACTATATGGATTCATGGTTGTCGTCATTGATGGCAACAAAGGTCATCCCACATATCCGCAAATCATGGTGTGTCTCTACCGGAAGTCAGAATGAAGATTATTGTAGTTCGGTGAACAAGAACAGAGCATGTGGCAAGGTCCGACAGACTGGTCCGGATCTCTCAGAGGAAGTATCTTGGTGTAGTGCAGATTTGGGGAAGTCAAGAGGACTACTTTGAGTGGTATATTCCAAGGATTTAGCCTCCGGTGATAGATGAGGAAAAAGATATGAATAGTTGAGTACTAGATTCCTGACTGACAGTGTGAACAGAGGAAGAACCGACTAACAGAACATCAGACTACCTTCCGAATGGGATACTGATGGTGTTAAAGGCTATGAAGGCATGAATCATACTTGGCTGACATGATTAATGATTTCTACAAGTATATGCTTGATCCGCATTACTTGATGTGGTAGGATTCAGCTGACAGATCAAAATTAGTGAAAAGATTGACTATTCCGGGTGCTGATTAGAAAGGTGATGAAATTACTTGTGCGGATATATATGCATGATGGATTTAGTTGTGAGAGGTGTTGTTGTGTGAAGAGATAAGTGAATAAGTGTAGAACAGAGCAGAAGCAGTTAGAAAGATCCGGTATGTGAAAGGAAAGCAGAATAAAGAGAAAAGGAAAGATGAAGTGCAGCAGATCAGTGTACTGAGCCTAACCGGAACTGAACTCTAGCATATGTGGATGCTTCCAATCAGTTCAAGTATTGTATAACATTCTTTTGTAGACAGTGTGTCTCCTTGTAGGCAGTGTGCCTCCTTTGTGAGCAGTGTGCTCAGGCAGTGAGCCCTAATTGGCAAGTGCCATTTTGTATTTCCTTATTCTTCTAACAAAGAATAATCTTTGGGTTAATCACCCCGTGGTTTTCTCCCTTAATAGGGTTTCCACATCAAAAATATTGTGTCATGTGTTTTCATTTTATGGTAATGTTTGCTTGTTTGAATTAATGCTACATTGATTAATAAGAAAGTTTAAAAGAAGAAATAATTAGGATAACTGATTCACCCCCCCTCTCAGTTATCAACAATTGGTATCAGAGCTAAGTTCCTTCTAATAAGAGCCTAACAGCTTGAGGAAGATCTGGGAGTTAAAATGGATGCATATGGTTTAAGGGAGCAACTCAAGACTACACTTGAGGATCTTGAATAGTCAAACTCTGAAGTCAATGAATTAAAGGAAAGACTCAAACAGGCTGATGAATTCATGAGAGAACTAAAAGACAAATTAAGTCTCTCTATGAAAAAGAGAAAGGAGCTACTCCAGCAATTGGCAAGACAAAGTGAAGAAAGTAATGCAAATGAAGAGTTAACTAAGAAAACTAAGTTATGTGAAAAGTTATCAAAAGAAGTCATTATGGTAAGACATGAAATGGAATCAGGAGTTATAAAGTTTACTCAAGAGATTGAAGAGAAAAGAAAAACTGAAGACAATCTAAGACAATCTCTCAAAGAGAAATCAGAAGATTGCCACCAGATGGATAGGATTATCAGACATCTTGAATCTGATCTTAAAGATGCTAAAGATAATGAAGAAAAACTTGAGGATCAAATTGTCTCTCTCAAAAGGGATCTTCAAACAGCAAATGAATATAAAGAAAAATTCAAGATAAGTTCTACTCAACTTGAAGTTCTTCTTGGAAGTCAAAAGAAGGCAGATGACAAGTGTGGTTTGGGATATGAGAAAGGAGAAAGCTCCGGATCTGATCAGAAGAATTTTGGATTAGAAAATCCAAGGAACAGGCCTAGAAGACCTCCGATAAGACAGCCCAATGCTTAAAGATATCCATCTTTCAATGGATACTGCCACAGCTGCAATCACTTTGGTCACAAAGCTAATCAGTGCAGAAAGAGAATGAATCAGACTAATTCAACATTCTTCGGACAATGCTTCAACTGCAAAAGGTATGGACACAAGTCTCATGAATGCAGAAATATGTAAATCGACAAATCATTCAATGGTAGATGCTTTGCATGCAATAGAATAGGTCATATGGCTAATCAATGCAGATCAAGAGGTTATCAGTCAAATATGCAAAGAAATGTTGTTTGCCAAATCTGTAATAGGTTTGGTCATAATGCAAAAGTCTGCAGAAGCAAGAATCAGGACAAAAGAGGTCCGGTATATAATCAGAATCAAGACAAGGGAAAACAAAAGATGAATGCGGATGAAGTTAGGAATGAAATGAACAAGATTTGGGTGAAGAAAAGTTTAGAGAATGTAGAAGTTGGATCCGCACCAGACTCTGGTGCTGATATTCCTTCCAAAAATTAAAAGATGAGCTCTGGCTCAGGGGGAGACATAAAGAAAACCCTATTCCCCCAGCCAATCAAGTGGTGCTGGATTTGGCACAAGATGCGGAGTAAAGGGTTTGTAGATATGAGTCTTAAAATAATCCAACTAAGATTTCAGAGGTCCGCATAAAGATGTGAAGAAGTTGTGATCGATCAAGTAGAACCTGTTCCGGGAGATGCTCCAGAATGACAGAGGATTACAAAAAGGTCCGGAGAGATCTGGAAGTGAATTATCTTATTCTGCGGATTGGACAGAGTGTTTGGGATGTCCTTGTGATGTGTCATCTTGATTTATTCATAATTGAAAGATCCACATGATGTTCATAGATCAGGACTAATCCGGTTCTTCAAGTCATTCGAATAAGGCAAACCGGAAGAATGTAGGTCGAGCATTTATTGCAAATAGATATTAGGGTTTGCAAAGCAATATAAGGGATTTCTCATAAATCACTTGTTCATTCTACACTCAAGAAGAAGTGATAAGTGGAGCTCTGCAACAAAATTCATCAAGTTCACCAAAGATCACTTGCAGAAGATATTACACACAGAAATCAATCCAACCACTTTGTATAACCAAAGGCGCATAAGGTATTTTCCGTTTTCAATATCTCACTGCAAATCTTTGAAAAATGGCTACTCTGGATATATTTAAAATCTTTGATAGACCTCACCCCACATTCAAGAAACATCCATACAAATCTTTGGAGGTAGATCCCCTAGGAGCCTTCTCTAGTGTTCCGCATGGTGTATTGCATACGGAGGACATTAGGGTTTACATACATGCGAATTTTGAAGACTTTGGAGAATCAAAATTGATGGATATCTATCACAAATAGTTGATAGATGATTCCTTTGAGATTAAACCTCAGTACAAAGCCATCTGGGATAAGCACTTTGCACAGTGCATTCATTTCCCCTGTTTTGAAGAAGATGAATGGGTCCGGTATGTACTAAGTAGAGTGCATGACAATTTCTTATGGTTGAACAAGCCTTTTAAGATCACCAAAGATGCAATTAGGGTTGTAACCAGTCTGCACTCATTCGGTGGATTACCTATTCTCAAGTCTGTCAAAAATCAGACAGTTAGTGATGCAACCGGATCTAAATTTGACAAGAGAGCTATGACAATTGAAGACATCACTGAACCGGATGTCAAATTTCCATCTATGATAATTGGTTACAAAATCTATCACTCCATTAGGGAAAATTTAGTATCGGGAACTGTAATTTACACAGCTTATCAAATGCTAAAGGAGAATGTAGACTATGATTTGTGTGAGCTTCTTCTAAACCAACTTTTGGAAAATCTGCAGAAGATCAAGAAGGACAAGAAAAACTCCTTCAAGTATGGTAGTTTGATCCTTTGTCTATTCTTTTATTACATGAATGAGCTTCCCAGATCCAGTGGATGGATATGGCAGAATGACAGACCAGTTGCCATCTAAATCAGAGATTATTTGCATGGACTTGGGGATGCTAAAGCAAGAAAAATAGCCCTATGGGGATATTTCAAGAACTTTCAGAGCATGATGCATGCAAGAGAAAGAATTCCCCAGTCTCTTGTTGAAAAGTACAAAGACACAGTATGCTTTATGGTAGAAACAGATCAGTGCCTAATGGAGGCAGTAGAACCAAGAACTGTGTGGATCATGCCCATGGGGTATGAAGTGGATGAACAGATTGTGGAGCTGCATGTTCAACACATGCTAAGTCAGCGTAAAGACCCAAAGGCAGAAAGGTTCGGAACATTTGAGGAACTGAGTATAAAAATCCATGTTGAACTTAGAGAACCAGAGATCAAAAGGAAGGTTAGAAAGAAGTAGAACATATAGCACAAGGCCTTGGGATCTCAATGGAGGCACTTGATGCTCACAGGAAGAAGAAGGAAGGGGATGAGAAAGAGAAGAAGAGGGTAGAAAAGAAAAGTGAAGAAAGTGTTCTGGTAGAAACCTCCACCCGGACCAGATCATCAAAAAGATCTGCACCTGCCATAGCCAAAAGCTCAAAACTGGAAGTCTAGGCATCCGACAAAAGATCCAAGACAAAAGCCACAAGGGCTTATGAAAGTCAAAGAGATGAAGAGGAAACTAAATCAGATGAGGGAGTAAAGGAAATAAAGAAGCAGAAGAAGAAAGGATCTGGTAAACCCTCCATAGGCCAAGACAAGGAAGAAATGGCAGAGAAATTTGTTGAAAAGCCCACCCTATCTCTAGACAGTGTAATCAAATCAGTCACTATGGATGGAAACCTTCAACCAATGGCCGAATTCTATGATGACTACAATGAGGCTGACCAAAAGATCCTGCAGGAAGCTACAATCAGGTATCTGAACATTTACAATAAAGCTTTTATTGAAATTATCTCCCTAATTCCTAAAAGTCTAGAGGAGTTGGAAATGAGAAAGACCAATGCCATGGCAAAAGACCTTGAGATCAGGGAACAGATAGCTATTCAGCTATATCCTTCAATTGATCACAAAACAATGAACATGGTATTCAAAGACTGCAAGGATGAATTCAGGAGCAAAGCAAGGATGAATCAGCTTATGCTTGGTGAGACCGACAAGGTAGCCAAGGACACTGAAGAGATCCTCCGAAATACATTCAAAAGGTTCAACATTCCTTTTATAGAGGACTTGGGTGCAGAAACAGCTGTGGACTTGGAATCCTTTGCTCCGGAAGAAGTGGCCCTTGAATAGACTAACATCTCTCCTCCAGTTTCCCCTACAGTCTCTAGATCCAAAGAAGAAGAGAAATCACAAGAAAAAGAAGCAGCAGTGAAGGAAAAAGAAGGTGATAGAGCAAAGATTGCAGAAGGACAGAAGACTTCACCAGAGAAAACCACAACTGCCAGTGGTGGGAATGTAGAGGGAGACAAACTTCCAAAGGATAGCTCCAAGACTGCAGAAGAGAAGAAACATCTATCTCCGGCAAGAGACACTGCACAAACTATCCAAAAATTTTTGAGCAAAGAAACAATAGAGATTGATGAACTAGAGCTTCTACAAGGTCCATTCAACTTTGATTCCCTCTCTCCGGTACAGACAATGAAGATAGTTTCATTTGCAAATGCTAAGGCAAATGAAAAACTCCTAAAGTCTCATATGGAAGACTGTGAATTGATAGAAGCTGCTTTCGGAGTGCTTGAAAAGATTATGCCATCGGTCCAGAGAGATCCGACAACCTCCTCTTTCGGTAATCTCAAAACCTTAGTCAACAGTGTTGGTACACATTTTGATTCTCTAGAAAAATCAGCTGAAGAAAAGGTCTGGAAGGAGTTTTTGGATAAGAGATTCTCAGAGGTACTAGGATTAATCTCTCATGATAGGAGAAATATGAGTATTGGGATAAAGAGCCTAGAAAATGCTCTTAAGGATGGTGGTGACATTTAGAAATTTTGTATCTCCTGGTCAAAAGCAACCGTAGAAATTGAGAAGAAAATAAAAGAGGAACAAGACAAACTACTAAGTTTGTCTCAAAGTTTTGATCCTCTCTCTTCCTCCATAGTAAATCAAGAATGTCAAACTATTGCAATCACAAATGCAATAAAGAACCTTAAGAAAGAAAGGAAGAATATAATTAACCGGATGGGAGAACTTAGAAGGATTATTATCCTTAAGTTAGAAACCATGCATGAGGCCATAAGTGATGCTCAGACTACCGCCCAAACCAATGATCCGATAGATCTCAAGAGGGCAGAAGCTTTTGCATTTTTGTTGAGTGGTCACATTTCAATTTTGGATAGAATGAGACAAAGTTGGGGTACAGAACTGGTCCAATTGAAGACATCCTTTGCAGACATTCTTCAGTTTATGTAAGTATGTAATATGCGGCTAAGTATAGTAAAGATTTTGAAAATTTTGGTGTGCGGACCCTACCCTTTGCCATTGATGTCAAAGGGGGAGTGAGGAGTAGTGAAAAATGAGGAATCCAACTAAGGGGGAGCTCTGGAAAATATATATAAAGATAGAGCATCAGCCAAGGGGGAGCATAGTGTAAACACTTAGTCATTTTTCACTAAGTGTTGCCATCAATGCCAAAGGGGGAGATTGTTGGCAAGAGACACTATATGGATTAATGGTTGTTGTCATTGATGGCAACAAAGGTCATCCCACATATCCGCAAATCATGGTGTGTCTCTATCGGAAGTCAGAATGAAGATTATTGTGGTCCGGTGAACAAGAACAGAGCATGTGGCAAGGTCCGACAGATTGGTCCGGATCTCTCAGAGGAAGTATCTTGGTGTAGTGCAGATTTGGGGAAGTCAAGAGGACTACCTTGAGTGGTATATTCCAAGGATTTAGACTCCGGTGATAGATGAGGAAAAATATATGAATAGTTGAGTACTGGATTCCTGAGTGACAGTGTGAACAGAGGAAGAACCGACTGACAGAACATCAGACTACCTTCCGGATGGGTTACTAATGGTGTTAAAGGCTATGAAGGCATGAATCATACTTGGCTGACATGATTAATGATTTCTACAAGTATATGCTTGATCTGCATTACTTGATGTGGTAGGATTCAGCTGACAGATCAGAATTAGTGAAAAGATTGACTATTCCGGGTGCCGACTAGAAAGGTGATGAAATTACTTGTGCGGATATATATGCACGATGGATTTAATTGTGAGAGGTGTTGTTGTGTGAAGAGATAAGTGAATAAGTGTAGAACAGAGCAGAAGTAGTTAGAAAGATCTGGTATGTGAAAGGAAAGTAGAATAAAGAGAAAAGGAAAGATGAAGTGCAGCAGATCAGTGTACTGAGCCTAACCGGAACTGAACTCTAGCATATGTGGATGCTTCCAATCAGTTCAAGTATTGTATAACATTCTTTTGTAGACAGTGTGTCTCCTTGTAGGCAGTGTGCCTCCTTTGTGAGTAGTGTGCTCGGGCAGTGAGCCCTAATTGGCAAGTGCCATTTTGTATTTCCTTATTCTTCTAACAGAGAATAATCTTTGGGTTAATCACCCCATGGTTTTCTCCCTTAATAGGGTTTCCACGTCAAAAATACTGTGTCATGTGTTTTCATTTCATGGTAATGTTTGCTTGTTTGAATTAATGCTGCATTGATTAATAAGAAAGTTCAAAAGAAGAAATAATTAGGATAACTGATTCACCCCCCCTCTCAGTTATCAACAGAAACAAGAGTCAAGTAGCAGATTAAGAGGAAGAGGAAATTATGGTGGTAGGAACACTGATCAAAGGTCCCAAGGAGAATCCAAACTCACAAAGTAGAGTAGGAAGACTAGTAGTAGAGGAAACTACTGAGGAAGGGGGTCTAGCAGAGGGAGATCAGGAGGATCAGGCAGAGGATCTTACTTTGCCACTATGAAATGATATAATTATGGTCAATTAGGCCATCTAGCATATATGTGTCTTGATAAGGGCACATCTTCTTCTCAAGGAGTTGATAAAAGAAATCATTATTTACAAGATGATGCTTCAAGCAGCAAATCACCTGAAGTCAGTCTAACCTCAGAAGTGGGAGAGAACATCATGGTAAGGAGAACTTGTTGATAACTGAGAGGGGGGGTGAATCAGTTGTCCTAATTATTTCTTTTTCTGAACTTTCTTATTAATCAATGTAGCATTAATTTAAACAAGCAAACATAACCATGAAATGGAGATACACATGACACAATATTTTTGACGTGGAAACCCTGTTAAGGGAGAAAACAACGGGGTGATTAACCCAAAGATTATTCTCTGTTAGAAGAATAAGGAAATACAAAATGGCACTTGCCAATTAGGGCTCACTGCCCGAGCACACTGCTCACAAGGAGGCACACTGCCTACAAGAGACACATTGTCTGCAAAATGAGTCTTATACAATACTTGAACTGATTGGTAGCATCCACATATGCTGGGGTTTAGTTCTGGTTAGGCTCAGTACACTGATCTGCTGCACTTCATCTTTCCTCTTCTCTTTTGCTACTTTCCTTTCACATACTGGACCTTCCTTACTACTTCTACTCTACTCTACTTTTATTCACACATCAATAACACCTCAACATGCATATCGCAACTAAATCCATCCTATATATATCTGCACAAGTGATTTCATTATCTTTCTAGTCGGCACCCGGAACAATCAATCTTTTCACAAACTCTATTCTGTCAGCTGAATCCTTGCACATCAAGTAATGTGGATCAAGCATATACTTGTAGAAATCATTAATCATGTTGGCCAAACATAATTCATGTCTTCATAACCTTTACCACCATTAGAAACACATCCAGAAAATAGTCTGATGTTCTGTCAGTTAGTTCTTCCTCTGTTCACACTGTCACTCAGGAACCCGGTACTCAAGTATTCATATCTTTTACCTCATCTATCACCGGAGGCTAAAACCTTGGAATCTATTGCTCAAGGTAGTCCTCTTGACTTCCCCAAATCCACACTTCACCAAGATACTTCCTCTGAGATATCCGGACCTGTCTGTCAGACCTTGCCACATGCTCTGTTCTTGTTTACCGAACCACCACATTCTTCATTCTGACTTCCGGTAGAGACACACCATGTCCTGCGGATGTGTGGGATGAACTTTGTTGCCATCAATGACAACAATCAAGAATTCATATAGTGTCTCTTGCCAACAATCTCCCCCTTTGGCATTGATGGCAACACTTAGTAAAAAAAGACTAAGTGTTTACACTATGCTCCCCCTTAGCTGATGCTCTATTTTTATATACATTTTCTGGAAATCTCCCTTAGTTGGATTCCTCATTTTTCACTACTCTTCACTCCCCCTTTCACATCAATGGCAAAGGGTAGGGTCCGCACACAAAAAATTTCAAAAATTTTACTATACTTAGCCGCATAAGTATATATATATATGGAATACTTACATATACTGCAGTATGTCTGCAAAAGTTGTTTTCAGTTGGATGAGTTCTGCAGCCCAACTTTGCTTCATTCTATCCAAAATTGAGATGTGACCACTCAACAAAAATGTAAAAACTTCTACCCTCTTAAGATCTATCAGATCATTTGTCTGGGCTGTGATTTGAGCTTCACTTATGGCCTCATGCATGGCCTCTAACTTAGGGACAATGATCCTCCTAAGTTCACCCATCCTGCTGATCATGTTCTTCCTTTCCTTCTCAAAATTATTTATTGCATTTGTGATTGCAATAGTCTAACACTCTTGATTGACTATGGAGGAAGAGAGAGGATCAAAACTTTGAGACAAACTTAGTAGTTTATCCTCTTGCTCTTTTATTTTCTTCTCAATCTCTACTGTTGCTTTGGACCATGAAATACAAAATTTGTATACTTCTCCGCCATCTTTAAGAGTATTTTCTGAGCTCTTTATCCCAATATTCATTTTCCTCCTATCATTAATGATCAATCCTTGTACCTCTGAGAATCTCTTATTCAAAAACTCCTTCCGGACCTTTTCTTCAGCTGACTTCTCTAGAGAATCAAAATGTGTACTAACATAGCTGACTAGAGTTTTGAGATTACCGGAAGAGGATGCTATGGGACCCTTTTGAAAAGTTGGCATGATCTTTTCCAAAACTCTGGATGCTACCTTTATAAGCTCACAGTCTTCCATGTGATATTTCAGTAGTTTCTCTTTGGCCTTCGCATTGGCAAATGAAGCTATCTTCATTGTTTGCACCAGAGATAGAGAATCAAAGTCCAGAGGCCCTTTTAATAGGTCTGGTTCATCAATCTCCATAGCTGCTTTTGTCAAGAAGTCCTTGACTGATTCTGCAGTGTCTCTTGCTGGAGATAGATTTTTGTTTTCTTCTGCAGTCTTAGGGCTGTCCCTTGGAGCTTTCTCTCCTACATTCTTACCACTATCAGTTGTGGTTTTCTCTATTGGGGTCTTCTCTTCCTCTGCAACCTTGGTACTGTCAGCTTCTTTTTCCTTCACTCCTGCTTCTTTCTCCTATATTGTGTCTTCTCCTTTAGATCCAAAAGCTGTAGGGGAAATCAGAGGAGAGATATTTGTTTGTCCATGAGCCACTTCTTCTGGAATAGGGGATTCTGAGCTCTTGTCTTTACCAGAGTCCTCTGTGATAGGAATGTTGAACTTTTTAAGAGTATTTCAGAGAATCTCTTCAGTCTCTTTTGCCACCTTGTCGGTTTCACCAAGCATGAGCTGATTCATCCTTGCTTTGCTCCTGAATTCATCCTTGCAATCTTTGAATGTCATATTCATTGTTTTGGGATCGATTGCAGGATATAGCTGAATAGCTATCTGTTCCTGGATCTCAATGTCTTTTGCCATGGCATTGTTCTTTCTTATTTCTAACTCCTTTTCTAGGCTCTTAGGAATTAGAGATATAATTTCAATCAAAGCCTTATTGTATATGTTCAGATACCTGATTGTAGCTTCCTGCAGGATCTTTTGGTCAGCCTCATTGTAATCATCATAGAATTCAGCCATTGGTTGAAGGTTTCCATCCACAGTGACTGATTTGATTACACTTTTTAGAGACAGGGTGGGCTTTTCAACAAATTCCTCTGTCACTTCTTCCTTGTCTTGGCCTGTGAAGGGTTTACCAGATCCTTTCTTCTTCTGCTTCTTTATTTCCTTTACCCCCTCATCTGATTCGGTTTCCTCTTCATCTCTTTGACTTGCATAAGCCCTTGTGACTTTTGTCTTGGATCTTTTCTCTCTTTTTCCGGATGCCTGGACTTCCAGTTTTGATGTTCTTGAGCTTTTGGCTGTGACAGGTGCAGATCTCTTTGATGATTTGGTCTGGGTTGAGGTTTCTACTAGAGCACTTTCCTTGCTTTTCTTTTATGCCTCTTTCTTCTCTTCCTCAGCCCTTTCCATCCTTTTCTTGTGGGCATCAAGTGCCTCCTTTGAGATGCCAAGGCCTTGGGCAATATTTTCTACTTCTTTTCTCACCTTCCTCTTGGTCTCAGGTTCTCTGAGTTCCACATGAATCTTTACACTCAGTTCTTCAAAGGTTCCAAACCTTTCTGCCTTTGGATCCTTTGCCTGACTTAGCATGTGTTGAACATGAAGCTCCACAATTTGTTCATCGACTTCATACCCCATGGGCATGATCCACATAGTTCTTGGTTCTATTGCCTCCATTAGGCACTGATCTGTTTCTACCATAAAGCATACTGTGTCTTTGTATTTTTCAACAAGAGACTGAGGAATTCTTTCTCTTGCTTGCATCATGCTCTGAAAGTTCTTGAAGTATCCCCACAGAGCTGTATTTTATGCTTTGTTGTCACCAAGTCCATGCAAATAATCTCTGATTTGGATAGCTACTGGCCTATCACTCTCCCACACCCAGCCACTAGACCCGGGAAGCTCATTCATAAAGTAGAAAAATAAGCACAATATTAATCCACCATACTTGAATGAATTCTTTTTGTCTTTCTTGATTTTCTACAGATTCTCCAAGAGTTGGTTCAAGAGAAGCTGACAAAGATCATAGTCTGCATCCTTTCTTAACATTTCATAAGCTATGTAGATGGCAGTTCTAGGTACAGAGTTTTCCCTGCTAGAATGATATATTTTATATCCAATGATCATGGAGGCAAACTTCACATCTACATTAGAGATGTCATCTATTGTCATTGCTCTTTTGTCAAACTTGGATCTGGTAGCCTCACTCACAGTTTGATTCTTCACAGATTTGAGAACAGGAATCCCACCGGATGAGTGTAATCTAGTAACTGCCCTGATGGCATCTTTTGTGATTTTGAACGGTCCATTTAACCACATGAAGTTGTCATGTATTCTGCTCAAAATATACCTAACCCATTCATCCTCCGTAAAACAGGGGAAATGTATGTATTGTTCAAAGTGCTTGTTCTGGAGGCCCTTGTATTGAGGTTTGAGCTCAAATGAATCATCTAATAGTTGTTTGTGATAGATATCTCTTAGTTTGAATTCCCCAAACTCTTTAATATTTGTGTGTATGTAAAACCTAATGTCTTCTGTATGCAAAACGCCATGTGAAACACTGGAAAAGGCTCCTAGGGGATCTACCTCCAAGGATTTATATGGATGTTTCTTAAATGTGGGCAGAGGTCTATCAGAGATCTTTACTATATTCAGAGTAGCCATCATCAAACAATCTTACTGAAGGATATCAAGAACGATAAATACCTTTTACGCAGGTTAGGGCACACGAAGAAATCCGAATAGAGCTGTATGAAGAGTTGCCTTGATCTTTTGGGAGAAGTTGTTTGTAGAGCTCCTTTTCTTTCTTCTTCGCATGTGAGTGTATAAATGTGTAAATGACAGACAAATGAACTCTTTTATTCCAAGAAGCCCTAATTTTCACCCTGCAATAAATGTGCAACCTAATTCATTCCGGTTTGCCTGGTTTTCCTTATTCAAGGAGGAAGAAACTCATCCGAATCATTATGATGCCTTTGTGATCGATGTTAGTGATGAATCACAATGTCCACTTCTTCTCCTGATCATCTCATATATCCCCAGATCAGGCTATTTCAATTTGGATCCATACCGGGCCAACCTTGTGAGAAACTTGTTTTCCTAGAAGACTTGTTTAACCGGACCAATTCTTAAGGAATTAAACTTTTTAAATTTTCTTGCGGATCTCTCAGATCTTCACCTGACCTTCTTTACATGTTTCTCTAGAAACCATTTGATCCGTAGCTTCACATGTGCCAATTTCAAGCACCAATTGATTGGCTGGGGGAACAAGTTTTTCTTTGTGTCTCCCCCTGAGCCAGAGCTCATCTCTTAATTTCTGGAAGGAATATCAACACCAAAGTCTGGTGTGGATCCATCCTCTACATTCTCTATACTCTTCTTTACCCAAATCTTGTTCATTTCACTTTTAACTTCATCTGCATTCACCTTTTGTTTCCCCTTATCTTGATTCTGTCTATGATATACCGGACCTCTTTTATCCTGATTCTTGCTTCTACAGAATTTTGCACTCTGACCGGATCTATTGCAAATTTGACAAATAACATTTCTTTGCATATTGGATTGATATCCTCTTGATCTGCATTGATTAGCCATATGACCTATTCTATTGCATGCAAAGTATCTACCATTGAATGATTTGTTCATTTGCATAATTCTGCATTCATGAGATTTGTGACCATACTTTTTACAGTTAAAACATTGTCCGAAGAAGGATGAATTAGTCTAATTCATTTTCTTTCTACATTGATTAGCTTTATGACCAAAGTTATTGTAGTTGTGGCAGTATCCATTGAAGGATGGATATCTTTGAGCATTAGGTTGTCTTACCAGAGGTCTTCTAGGCCTGATCCTTGGATTTTCTAATGCAAAATTCTTCTGACCGGATCTAGAGCTTTCTCCTTTCTCATATCCCAAACCACACTTGTCATCTACCTTCTTTTGACTTCCAAGAAGAACTTCAAGTTGAGCAGAACTTATCTTGAATTTCTCTTTATACTCATTTGCTGTTTGAAGATCCCTTTTTAGAGAGACAATTTGATCCTCAAGTTTTTCTTCAGTATCTTTAGCATCTTCAAGATCAGATTCAAGATGTCTAATAATTCTATCCATCTGGTGGCAATCTTCTGATTTCTCCTTGAGAGATTGTTTTAGATTATCTTCAATTTTTCTTTTCTCTTCAACTTCTTGGGTAAACTTCATGACTCCTAATTCCATTTCATGTCTTACCATAATGATTTCTTTTGATAACTTTTCACACAACTCAATTTTTCCCTTCAGCTCTTCATTTACATTATTTGCTTCACCTTGTCTTGCCAATTGCTGAAGCAACTCCTTTCTCTTTTTCATAGAGAGACTTAATTTGTCTTTTAGTTCTCTCATGAAATCATCAGCTTGTTTGAGTCTTTCCTTTAATTCATTGACTTCAGAGTTTGACTATTCAAGATCATCAAGGGCAGTCTTGAGTTGCTCCCTTAAACCATATGCATCCATTTGAACTCCCAGATCTTCCTCAAGCTGTTAGGCTCTGTTAGGAGGAACTTGGCTCTGATACCAATTGTTGATAACTGAGAGGGGGGGTGAATCAGTTATCCTAATTATTTCTTTTTTAAAACTTTCTTATTAATCAATGCAGCATTAATTCAAACAAGCAAACATAACCATGAAATGGAGATACACATGACACAATATTTTTGACGTGGAAACCCTATTAAGGGAGAAAACCACGGGGTGATTAACCCAAAGATTATTCTCTTTTAGAAGAATAAGGAAATACAAAATGGCACTTGCCAATTAGGGCTCACTGACCGAGCACACTACTCACAAGGAGGCACACTGCCTACAAGAGACACATTGTCTACAAAATGAGTCTTATACAATACTTGAACTGATTGGTAGCATCCACATATGCTGGGGTTTAGTTTCGGTTAGGCTCAGTACACTGATTTGCTGCACTTCATCTTTCCTCTTCTCTTTTGTTGCTTTCCTTTCACATACCAGACCGTCCTTACTACTTCTGCTCTGCTCCACTTTTATTCACACATCAATAACACCTCAACATGCATATCACAACTAAATCCATCCTATATATATATATATCCGCACAAGTGATTTCATTATCTTTCTAGTCGGCATCCGGAACAGTTAATCTTTTCACAAACTCTGTTCTGTTGGCTGAATCCTTGCACATCAAGTAATGCGGATCAAGCATATACTTGTAGAAATCATTAATCATGTTGACCAAGCATAATTCATGTCTTCATAACCTTTACCACCATCAGAAACACATCCGAAAAATAGTCTGATGTTCTGTCAGTCAGTTCTTCCTCTATTCACACTGTCACTCAGGAACCCGGTACTCAAGTATTCATATCTTTTACCTTATCTATCACCGGAGGCTAAAACCTTGGAATCTATCACTCAAGGTAGTCCTCTTGACTTCCCCAAATCCGCACTTCACCAAGATACTTCCTCTGAGAGATCCGGACCTGTCTGTCGGACCTTGCCACATGCTCTGTTCTTGTTTACCAGACCACCACATTCTTCATTCTGACTTCCGGTAGAGACACACCATGTCCTACGGATGTGTGGGATGAACTTTGTTGCCATAAATGACAACAATCAAGAATCCATATAGTGTCTCTTGCCAACAGAACTTTGATCAAAGAACCGGTGAAAGCTGAACCAAGTCAAAGGAGAGCTTTATTCAAAATCAGATGCAAGATTATGAATAAGGTATGTCAAGTAATCATAGACTCAGGGTCTACTGATAACATAGTGTTTGATGAAGCAGTTAGAAAATTAAATTTGCAAAGAATACCTCATTCAAATCCATATAGAGTCACATGGTTAAATAAAGGTCAGCATGTGATAGTCAATGAGCAAACTTGGGCAGAGTTTGGTATAGGTGGATACAAAGACAAGGTACTCTGTGATATCCTACCCATGGATGCATGTCATCTCTTATTGGGAAGACCATGGCAGTATGACCGGAAGGCCATACATGATGGTGAGAAGAATGCACATTCTTTTCAAAAAGACGGTGTCACCTATAAAATTCAGTCATTGGAAGATGAAGAAGCAGGTAAGACTAAAGGTCCTAATGTCTTAATTGTGAGTGGTAAAGAGTTTTTGAACACTCTTAAGGAGGATGGTATTGGTTATGCTATCATAGTGAAACCTAAGGAGGAGCAAAAAGACAAAAAGGTAGTGGTCCAAAAAGAGGTGCAGACTATACCAGAACAATATAAGGACATAATTAGTGAAGGAACACTAGCAACACTACCTCCACAAAGAACTATTAGCCATCAGATAGACCTAATTCCAGGAGCATCTCTTCCTAACAAAGCTCCTTACAAAATGACTCTAGAACATCATAAGGAGATAGCTAGACAAGTACAAGAATTGATTGACCAGGGATTGATTAGGAAAAGCATAAGTCCTTGTGTAGTGCCTACAGTGTTGGCACCAAAGAAAGGAGGAACATGGAGACTATGCACAAACTCCAGAGCTATCAATAAGATCACCATAAGGTACAGATTTCTAATTCCCAAAATTGAAGATCTTATGGACTATTTAGGAGGGGCTAAATACTTCACCAAGATAGATCTGAAAAGTGGTTATCACCAGATCAGAATCAAGGAAGGTGATGAGTGGAAAATAGCCTTTAAGACCATAGAAGGAATGTATGAATGGCTTGTTATGCCATTTGGTCTATCAAATGCTCCCAGCACATTCATGAGACTCATGAATGAAGTCCTCAAAGACTATATGGGTAAATTTGTAGTTGTTTATCTAGATAATATCTTAATTTTTAGTCAAACTAAAGAAGAGCATCTTGAACATGTAAATACTGTTTTGAAAAAGTTACATGATGAACAACTAACCATAAATTTTGAGAAGTGTGAATTCATGAAGAAGGAATTGGTAAACCTTGGTTTTGTGTTGTCCAAAGGAGAAGTGAAGATGGACAAGTCAAAGGTAGAAGCCATATTGAATTGGCCTACTCCCAGAGCAGCAACTGAGGTGACAAGTTTTCATGGCTTAGCTCAGTTTTATCAAAAAAGAATTTCAGTGCTATTTGTGCACCCATGCTTGATACAATCAAAGGTGGGGTAAAAACAAAGTTTCAATGGACACAATCAGCTGATAAGAGTTTTGAATTGTTGAAGAAAGAAGTAGCCACACAGCCAGTGTTAGTGCTGCCTAGTTTTGATAAGTTATTCACTTTAGAATGTGATGCTAGCAATATTGCAGTCGGTGCAGTACTCAGCCAAGAGAATAGACCAGTAGCCTTTTTCAGTGAGAGGCTAAATGAAGCAAAGAGCAGATACTCTTCATATGACTTGGAGCTCTATGCTCTAGTCCAGGCACTTAGAAAATGGAGGCATTATCTCCTACCTAAGGAATTTGTTGTATATACAGACAATCAAGCTTTTAGTTTTCTAAACTCACAAGATAAGTTGAGCCGTAGACATATCAATGGATGGAGTACTTGCAGTCTTACACATTCACAATTAAGCATAAGAAGGGACAGCTCAACAAGGTAGTAGATGCTTTAAGCAGGAGGCTTATCACAGTGCAAGAGGTGCAATTAAGAAGCATAGGAATGGAAGAGTTCACACCCCTCTACAAAGAGGATGAAGATTTTGTTGAAGCATACAAGGTCTATCAAGACTTTGAAAATCACTTTAATAGTGAATTTGTAGATTACACTTTGCAGCAGGGATTGCTGTTCAAAGGTGGACAGTTGTGTGTACCAAAAGGATCCATGAGAGAAAATCTCATATAGGAGAAGCACAATGGCAATTTGAATGGATATTTTGGTCTGAAGAAAACATTGGAGTTAGTTCAGAGGTTCTACTATTGGCCGAAGATGCACAAAGATGTCAGAAAGTATGTAGAGTAGTGTATCATCTGTCAGAAGGCCAAGGGAACTTCTTCAAATGCGGGACTATATCAACCACTACCCATTCCTTCCAGACCATGGGACTGTGTAAGTATGGATTTTGTAGTTGGTCTACCAAAGACTAAGACTGGTTTTGATAGTATTTTTGTAGTTGTTGATAGATTTAGCAAGATGAGTCATTTCATTCCCTGTAAGGTGACTCATGATGCCAGTCATATAGCTCATTTGTTTTTCAAAGAGGTCATAAGGATTCATGGACTTCCAGCAAGCATCGTGTCTGATAGAGATGCTAAGTTCATGGGACATTTCTAGAAAACTCTATGGCAGAGGCTAGGAACAAATCTGTCATTTGGATCAGCATATCATCCATAGACAAATGGTCAAATAGAAGTGGTGAATAGGACATTGGGCAACCTATTAAGGTGTTTGATGAAAGAATATGGATGGAGTTGGGACTAGGTCATTTATCAGGCAGAATTTGCCTATAATGACAGTGTGAATAGAACTACTGGCAAAAGTCCATTTGAGATAATGTATGGAATGGACCCTCGAGGTGTATGTGAACTCTGACATCTTGGAGACATGGAATATAGAAGTGGTTATGCAGAGGATTTTGCACAGTCTATGAAGGAGATACATGAACAAGTAAAGAAGACAATGAAGGAAAATACCCAGAAAATCAAGGATAGGGTAGATGCACACAGGAAGGATGTCCAGTTTGAAGTTAGCGATTTAGTCATGGCTCATTTGAACAAAGCCAAATTACAGAAAGGGAAGCCAACTAAACTATAGACGAGACGGATTGGTCCTTGCAAAATTCTGAACAAGTATGGCAAAAATGCCTACAGAATTGATTTACTAGCCAACTTGGCAATTTCACCAGTGTTTAATGTTCAGGACCTGGTACCCTTTAAAGGTCCTCATTCAGCAGTAGGTGGATCTAGTTCAGCAATTGAACAGACAGTGAGTGATGTGACTTTTCCACCTACACTCAAACCACAGGCTGAGAGAATTCTGGATTCTTGAGTATAGAAACAGACCAGACATGGCGTGTACATGGAGCATCTGATCAAGTGGAAATAGTTACCTGAAGCAGAGCTACCTGGGTTGCAAAGTCTGAGTTCAAGAAGCAGGGCATTGATTTTGCCTTATTGTCACCGGAGGTGACTTGACTCTTTTCGTGCAAGGGGAGTATGGTACAGGAGCACCAAGAGTTTGGTGCCCATGTATATATTTTTGCATTTTTGGTGTGAAGTCCTTTTTGATTTTCTAATGGAAGGAGCGGGACTGATGAATAAACGGGACCTATATATGAGCCTAGTGTTGAACTGTTGAACCTCATGCTAGAGGTTCAACCGGTTCATTTGTGATGCAGAGGTAAAACACAACGGGAGCTTACAAATGGGAAGGAGGAGTCATTAACACAACCAGCATGTTAAAATCCTATCGGCTTATCATCATCATCATATTTCTTGCTAACACAGACAGCATCATCATATTTCAAAGAGGCATGAAATATCCTCCTGCTGACTACTGTTCACTTCCTTATCACCTTTCCTTTCGCCTATCAGCAGCATCATGATATTCGGCTATCAGCGGCTCATCACATTCGGCAAGCGCAAACATCCTCCTAATGTTCACTGTTCATCTTACCGCCAAACTCTACCTTCATCATCATGATGTTTAGCATCACCTTCATCAGTAGGATATAAAATATCCGGTTCCTCCGATATATCCTGATGACGACAGCTTCAAGCACCTTTCCCTCGATGCTTACGTCACCCTGATATCCAACTACTCAAACAACAGCATCATGATATGACTTATCCGGTCATATTGAAACATCCTGATGATGTTACCCAAACTTTATGCCGATGACTTACGCCGATGCTAAAACACTTAGCGACAGTAGGATAAACTTGCATAGGGTGATATTCGCAATATCCTGATGACGATGACGTCACATGCACCTGATGATGATGTCAATGCACCTGATGATGATGTCAACAGGATATAAGACACTTATATCCTCCGCAACCTGATAATGAATATCTGGGTGATCTCTTAATATCTTGATGATGATCTTTCTGGTCCTTAGCCAAAAAAACAATTTTCCCTCCCGCATATGATAGCGATATGCGGATGATGGATACACACGAAAGATGATCCTGACGGTGATATACACACTGAGTATATATCCAACCTATATCATCCTGATGCACTTGAAACATACAGTCTTCGTCAGCTTCATAACCTGATCCGGATAGCGATATACTCACTGATGTCGATGCAATTCACTCCGGCTGGAAAAGCACATGCAGATCCCTATATATCCGTCAGCTGCATGCAAACTCACAGAACCGCACAATTTCACAAAGAGAATATGACGATCGGGCCGGATCACCTTCAGATCAAAACTTAACAGTTTATCTTCCTAAATCCTAGCACATGAGGATGCTAGGTTGATTTATAGCATGCTACCAACTGATCTCTCAAACAATGAAATGCAGAAAACTAAAATGCAAACTAAACTATCATACATGACCATTCCATCGATTCACAGAATCAACCGGTGGAAGGGTTGAAAGAATCCATCAACTTGTAATCAGAATAGAAATCAAAACATAAACAACTGATAAACCAGATAATGCAATTGATGAGATCTTATTTAGATGAAACACAAATGTCCTATTTCTACAACAATGTTTCACAATGTCTGGACTGATCTCTGGATCTCACTCAATCACCAGTACTACATAACACAACTACTACTCTTCTGAACCTGATCTCAAACCCTAACTGATCTGAGTTATTTATAGCAATATCCTACGAGTACTACCAACTCGATTCCCAGCGGCTGGGAGCTTCCAAGCGGCTGGGAGAAGACAGCTCAGACAACCTGATCATGAGCTCTTTCTACCTACACACTCTCCTAGGCTGATCTAATACATATGCATTGGTCCAATGGACCTTATTACATTATGAAGTCAAACATGCTAAAAATAGACTAATATCCTGTCATGCGGACAATGAACCTATATCCTGTCTTGTAGGGGTGCTCCTGCACCATACTCCCCCGAAGAAGAAATCTCAAGTCCACTTGAGATGAGAGTATGAAGATCTGCACCATGTTTCTGGATCTGCTCTTCAGTCATCCAGACTGCTTCAGAATTAGGTTTTCCCTTCCAAGAGACTAGATACTCCAAGTACTGTTTGTTCCAGGTCTGTTTGACCACTCTGGTGTCCAAAACCTTCTGCAACTGTGGAGGATCATGCTTGGGAATGTTATCATGGACTGTATCCTGTAGTATATCCTGAGCTGCATCGGGATAAGACTTGTATGGAGTTAAATCACATACATTGAATATAGGGGACAAACCAAGATCAGGTGGGAGTTGTATCTCATAAGCATTCTGTCCATGCTTGTGCAAGATCTGACATGGTCCAACTTTTCTCTGCATAAGTTTAGTATATTTTCCCTTAGGAAGTCTGTCCTTCTTCAAATGAACCCATACCAAATCTCCAACATCAAACTATACATCCTTCTTTTTATCAGGATATTCCTTATACTTCAAGGTTGTGTGCTGTAGTTGGGTCTTGACTTGATCATGAACCTCTTTTATGGCTTCTGCAAAAGCTTCTCCTTCTGCACTAACAGGGTCTACTGTAGGTAGATCTCTCAATTCCAAAATTCCTCTTGGATGCATACCATAAACTATCTGGAAAGGTGATTTCCCTGTGCTCCTATTGACAGTATCATTATATGAAAATTCAGCTTGAGATAGAATATTATCCCACTTTTCTCCATGTTGTTTTGTCAAACATCTAAGCAAATTTCCTAAGGAACGGTTCACTACTTCAGTCTGTCCATCCGTTTGAGGATGATATGCAGAGGAAAAAGACAAATTTGTTCCAAGTTTCTTCCAAAGAGTTCTCCAGAAGTGACCAATAAACTTCACATCCCTATCTGATACTATACTCAATGGCAATCCATGGATTCTAACAATCTCCCTGAAAAACAAATCTGCAATGTATGAAGCATCAGCAGTGGTTTTGCATGGCAAGAAATGTGCCATTTTGCTGAATCTATCCACTACAACAAAAACACTGTCAAACCCTTTCCTTGTCCTTGGTAAACCCAAGACAAAATCCATACTTAAGCTTTCCCATGGTCTGGAAGGAATGGGTAAGGGCTGATATAAACCTGCATTAGTCGACCTGCCTTTAGCTTTCTGACATATCACACATGTCTCAACAAACTTTCTGACATCTGATTGTAACTTAGGCCAAAAGTAGTGTCTTCGGACAAGATCAAGAGTCTTATCTAGACCAAAATGACCTGCCATAGCTCCACAATGTTTCTCCTTAATGATGTTTAACCTCATAGAACACCTTGGAATACATAACTGTCCACCTTTGAACAACAATCCATCCTGAATCAAAAATTCAGAGAATTCAGCATGATATTTCTCTCCAAAAGAAGTACATACATGATATATCTCCCCAAAATCTTCATCAGTCTCATACATGGTCTTTAGTGAATCAATGCCAACACTTTCTAATTGAATCTGGTTGACTGTTAGAACTCTCCTGCTCAAAGCATCTGCAACTTTATTCTTGACTCCTTTCTTATGCTTCAATGTAAAAGTAAAAGCTTGTAAGGTTTCTACCCATTTCATGTGTCTGTGGTTCAGCTTTTCCTGGCTGTTTATGAAACTCAGAGCCTGGTTATTTGTGAATACTATGAATTCCTTTGGCATCAAGTAATGCCTCCATTTCTTGAGTGACTGGACTAAAGCATACATTTCCAAATCATATGAGGAATACCTCTTTTTAGCATCATTGAGCTTCTCACTGAAAAATGCAATAGGTCTACCTTCTTGGCTGAGTACTGCTCCAATGGCCATGTGACTGGCATCACATTCCACCTGAAAGATTTTGTTAAAGTCTGGAAGTGCAAGGACTGGCTGTTGTGCCACCTTCTTCTTCAATGTTTCAAAAGAATCATCTACTCTTTGAGTCCAAACAAATCTGCACTTCTGTCCTCCTTTGATGGTATCAAGCATGGGTGCACAAATATGACTAAACCCTCTTATAAACTTCCTGTAGAAGGTTACTAACCCATGGAAACTTCTGACATCATTCATAGTCTTTGGGGTTGGCCAAGACAATATGGCACTTACCTTCTCCTTATCCATTTGTAACTTTCCTTGTGAAATGACAAAACCCAAATATGTGATCTCCTCTTGCATGAACAAACACTTGTCTAAATTTATCATCAGCTGCTCTTCATGTAACCTCTTAAGAACCAAATCTATGTGTCTGAGATGTTCTTCTTTTGTGTTGCTGAAAATCAGAATGTCATCTAGATATACTATGACAAACTTACCAATGAACTCTTTCAAAACCTCATTCATCAACCTCATAAAAGTACTAGGTGCATTAGATAAACCAAAAGGCATAACCTTCCATTCATATAACCCTTCATTAGTTTTGAATGCTATTTTCCATTCATCTCCTGGTCTAATCCTGATCTGATGATATCCACTCTTCAAATCTATTTTTGTAAAATACTTAGCACCTCCCAAACAATCAAGTAAATCCTCTATCCTAGGGATTGGAAACCTATACCTGATTGTAATCTTGTTAATAGCTCTGGAATCTGTGCAAAGCCTCCAAGTACCTTCCTTCTTTGGTGCTAGTACAGCTGGTACTGCACATGGACTTAAACTTTTCCCAATTAGACCTGAATCCAATAATTCTTCAATTTGTCTGGCTACTTCTGCATTCTGTTATGGAGTTAGCTTATAGGCTACTTTGTTTGGAAGTGTTGACCCTGGAATTAAGTCTATGCAGTGACTGATATCCCTGACAGGTGGTAGGGATCTTGGCATTCCCTCTGAGATGATACCTTTGTACTTATCCAATAGCTCTTGGATAGCTGGGTCTATGAACCTTTGCTTTTTCTCTTCCTTGACTTCTTGCTGCTGTTCTTTATTCATCCTCAGACATAGAATTAGGGCATATGCAACTACACCTTCTACTGTTACTTCTTTCATGAACTGTTTACCTTCCATCAGCATTACCTTCACCTCTTTTCCTTTAGATTTCTCCTCTTTCTCTATCAATGGTAGTAACGTTATAACCTTACCATCTTTAGTGATTTTATAGGTATTTCTAATACCATCATGTTGTGCCTTCAAATCATACTGCCATGGTCTACCAAATAAAAGATTGCAAGCATCCATCTTGGTAATGTCAAACAACAACTTATCCTTATATGCTCCAATCTGAAATTCTACCCAAGCCTGCTCTTCTACAGTTGTCTGCTGACCTTGGGTAAGCCATGAGACTTTATATGGGGATGGGTGAGGCAATCTCTTAAGCTTAAGCTTTGTCACCATTTCTTCAGACACAAAATTTTCAGTAGAACCAGAATCAATCAAAACTTTACATGCCTTACCTCCTGCTTTGCAAATAGTCCTGAAAAGAGACTTTCTTTGAGGGGATTCTTTGTCAGGTACCTTCATGGTAGTCATTGTTCTTCTCATCATTAGAGACTCTCCACTTTCTGGGTATCCATAATTATCAAGAGCATTCACACTCTGAAAAGCATTAGAGCCTGTCATACTTTGACTATCAGGTTCTTGGATCAGATTTGTTCTCCTTTCTCCTGTTGAGCTTGTGGCCTTTTCTGGACATCTGCTAGCTATATGGCCTTCTTTGTTACAGTTATAACATCTGATGGATCCTCTGCCCTGGGATCTTCCTCTGAAAGGTCTTCTACCCCTGAAGTTTCCTTGCTGACTATAGTTTTCCCCCTGGTTCTGACTATTGTTTCCCTTACTATTGTCATGACTGGATTCTCCTTGATATCCATGTCCATGTCCTCTACCTCTAAAAGGACCTCTTCCACCTCTTTGTTGTCTTCCTCTTCCTCTATTGTGTTGTTCTTGTTTTCTCTTTAACTTCTCTTCCACTTTCAATGCCAACTGAAAGCATTTCTGAACTGTATCTGGATTATGCAGACTTAAATCTTCCTGAATGTTGAACCTCAATCCATTAAGGTATCTGGCTACCTTCTCTTCTTCACTTTCCTTTACCTTTGTTTTCATACAAAGTTTCATGAATTCTTCTGTATATGAGCTGACATCTAGCTCCTTCTGCTTCAGGTTTTGCTTCCTCTTGTGTAATTGGATACTGTAATCCAATGGCACATAAGCTTCCTTTACTAATGCCATCATTTTCTTCCATGTAGTGACTCTACACTTTCCTTCTTGTACTCTATCATCTTGGACGAAATTCCACCATGTCAAGGCAGCTTCTTTCATTTTTGACTGGGCTATTTTCACCCTCTGTTGTTCTGGTATCTCCTCTGTTTCAAAGAAATTGTTCAAGGAGTCTATCCACTCCATCACTGAATCAGGTTCCATCTTTCCTGTAAACACTGGCAAATCCAGTTTCACATCCATGGTTCTCCTCTCCATGGCCTTGAGGGCGTTCAACAGTGGTCTCTGGTCTGCAGGAATGACCTCCTCGTTCCAACTAGGGATCTCTTCTTCTTCCCTATCTTCTTCTCTACCAGAACCTACTCTGCTCCTCAACTTCTCTAACTCATCTTTCAATTCCTGATTTTGAGCCTTCACGGCCTTGCTCTCTGTAATCTGTTTCTTTACCAGAACTGCCAACTCAACATTGGTCATCCTTGCTGGCATCTCAGATGTTCCTTCGTCACCTGACATCCTGCTATATCCTGATCTTTTCCAGAAGATCCTTCCTTTGCTCTGATACCACTATGATGCAGAGGTAAAACGCAACGGGAGCTTACAAATGGGAAGGAGGAGTCATTAACACAACCAGCATGTTAAAATCCTATCGGCTTATCATCATCATCATATTTCTTGCTAACACAGACAGCATCATCATATTTCAAAGAGGCATGAAATATCCTCCTGCTGACTACTGTTCACTTCCTTATCGCCTTTCGCCTTTCGCCTATCAGCAGCATCATGATATTTGGCTATCAGCAGCATCATCACATTCGGCAAGCGCAAACATCCTCCTGATGTTCACTGTTCATCTTACCACCAAACTCTACCTTCATCATCATGATGTTCAGCATCACCTTCATCAGCAGGATATAAAATATCCGGTTCCTCCGATATATCCTGATGACGACAGCTTCAAGCACCTTTCCCTCGATGCTTACGTCACCCCGATATCCGACTACTCAAACAACAGCATCATGATATGACTTATCTGGTCATATTGAAACATCCTGATGATGTTACCCAAACTTTATGCCGATGACTTACGCCGATGCTAAAACACTTAGCGACAGCAGGATAAACTTGCATAGGGTGATATTCACAATATCCTAATGACGATGACGTCACATGCACCTGATGATGATGTCAATGCACCTGATGATGATGTCAACAGGATATAAGACACTTATATCCTCCGCAACCTGATAATGAATATCCGGGTGATCTCTTAATATCCTGATGATGATCTTTCCGGTCCTTAGCCAAAAAAATGATTTTCCCTCCCGCATACGATAGCGATATGCGGATGATGGGTACACACGAAAGATGATCCTGACGGTGATATACACACTGAGTATATATCCAACCTATATCATCCTGATGTACTTGAAACATACAGTCTTCGTCAGCTTCATAACCCGATTCGGATAGCGATATACTCACTGATGTCGATGCGATTCACTCCGGCTGGAAAAGCACATGCAGATCCCTGTATATCCGTCAGCTACATGCAAACTCACAGAACCGCACAATTTCACAAAGAGAATATGACGATCAGGCCGGATCACCTTCAGATCAAAACTTAACAGTTTATCTTCCTAAATCCTAGCACATGAGGATGCTAGGTTGATTTATAGCATGCTACCAACTGATCTCTCAAACAATGAAATGCAGAAAACTAAAATGCAAACTAAACTATCATACATGACCATTCCACCGATTCACAGAATCAACCGGTGGAAGGGTTGAAAGAATCCATCAACTTGTAATCAGAACAGAAATCAAAACATAAACAACTGATAAACCAGATAATGCAATTGATGAGATCTTATTTAGATGAAACACAAATGTCCTGTTTCTACAACAATGTTTCACAATGTCTAGACTGATCTCTGGATCTCACTCAATCACCAGTACTACATAACACAACTACTACTCTTCTGAACCTGATCTCAAACCCTAACTGATCTGAGTTATTTATAGCAATATCCTACAAGTACTACCAACTCAATTCCTAGCGGCTGGGAGCTTCCAAGCGGCTGGGAGAAGACAGCTCAGACAACCTGATCACGAGCTCTAACTACCTGCACACTCTCCTAGGCTGATCTAATACATATGCATTGGTCCAATGGACCTTATTACATTATGAAGTCAAACATGCTAAAAATAGACTAATATCCTGTCATGCGGACAATGAACCTATATCCTGTCTTGTAGGGGTGCTCCTGCACCAATTTGGTTCAATGGAGTAAATGGGTTCATTATGGTTCAAAAGAGCGTTGTCCAATGGAGAAGCCTAGCGTTGAACCGTTGAACCTCATGTTGGACTTTCAACGGGTTCATTTGGTTCAATAGAGTGGTAACCGATAGTGGTAGTGAGGAGAACCGACGGTAGGGAGTCAAATCTTATATATACAAAGTGGAAGCATATCAGTGTATCGAGAAAGAGGAATAAAATCCTGCCGATATTTAACATCTCACCGACAAGGAAGTTTAGAAGTGTCGACGATAGTAATGTCTTTTGATGACTGTTCAATGCTACCAATGGTTCAATGCTATGTGTGTGAGGATTGTATGAATATACAAAAACAAAAGCCAACCGCAAGGAAAACCAAATAGGTAGTACAAAGAAAACCTAACCAAACAGACAAAAAACAAACCTAACTGTCCGATAAAAGAAAAAGACAAACAATATAAAAGTTGGTTTTGCTTTGTGAATTGGAAGGTTGGAAGGTTGGAAGTTTGGAGAGTAGACATTGAATGTAAAAAGGAGAACTCTTATAATAAAAATATTGACAGTTTGATCTATTCGAGTATTTCTATAGAATTCTTGCATAATTTGATCTGAAGTACAGTAGTTAATTTTATTTCTGTTTGTACAAAATGTCTCTGTCTTGATGTCCCTGCAATTCCTCTGTACAGTCATGGAGGGCCATCAAGTAGAGATCTTAATTCTTGTTTTTCCTTTTGTGGTAATGGTTGAATTGTCAATTAGAGATAATAGGAACTTGTCCTAGGCGAGCTCTTCCATAGCCTGGCTAGGTATGCAAGTTATAGTCTAAGAAGAGGCAGGGGTGAAAACTAAGTAGGAGGAATTGAGTACCAAGCAATTAGAACCCCAGACCCAGAGAGGAGGGCTAATAATGGACTCAAGAAGGCTATAAACCTTGTGAATGGGGAATCTTGGAAATAGTGAGGACAAAGAAGAATGCCCCACACCAAGAAGGTAGTGTCTATATTGAGAATAACAGGCTAGTAGGCCTTTCACCTTTGTAATAGACTGATTAGTTTGAGTTAGGCATTTTGGGTAGAAAATGTATGAAAGCATTTGAATTGGTAGGGAGACTTGAGGTATGGCATAGGTCTTGAAGTGTTTCAAGAAAGATAGGTTTTCTAAGTCCATAGTCGTTCTCTATCAGGACCCCTGTTGTGGATGTGGCTTTTTTTCTTGTGTGTGGGTCTGCTTGGTGGAAATGGGAAAAGGAGGTAAAGGTTACAAACATTGTTGAAAATTGAAAAAAATTAGCATTAAGTACCAGAGTAGAATAGGGGTGAATTCTTTGTCAAAAATGAATAAGGGTTGCTTTTTGAACCATTTCAAAATTCCCAATATTCTACAAGATATGCATGTTTTGGTAAAATGGATTAATGGGAAAGTGTGTATGTTGCATGCTTCGGGTTTATACCTTTCGATATAGATACAACATGGAAGTCAAAGAGAATTAAAATCTGATATAAGTGATGCATCGTACCTTAACGTATATTGAAAGATGCATTCACTTTACATACATGTCTGGAGCTGAAGGGTTATGTAATATGGTTTATAAAAAATGAGGAGTCCAGGATGATTATACAAAGGAGTTTGCATATCGAGGTTTGTATCTAAGCGTAGATACAAGTATTGTTGTATCGATGAGATACAAGTGGGAAAGTAAAGTGGGTCAGATAGCCTGTATCTCAAGATTGTATATTGTATCAACGAATGAATATGCAAGCTAACATGCAACCAAAGATACAAACAAAAGATGTAAGATGGATTTCAAAAGGGAATTAAATAAGGGAAAGGTTTTGTATGTTTGGAGTGATTGTATGTTAACAATGTACAATCTTGATATACAAAGAAATAAAAGACATCGCTAGAAAGATAAAAGGTAAAAAGGGGGCTTGTATGGGTTGTTTGTATATGCGCAGCTTATATCTATGTCACATACATTGTGATATACAAATCAAAAATACAAGCATGGATATAAAAGAAAAGGGAATAACATTGTTTATGACTCATTGCATATATGTTTGTATGTTGAAAAGATGCAAAAGAGACATGCAAAGAACAATATACAATGAAAGATACAAGAGAATGAGATGTATGCAGAAATTAAGCTAATGGATAGAAGGTTTAAAATAAAATGTTGAAATAAGAAACTAGAGCCGTAGGCACATTAATTGCTGTAATTAATGCCGATCTAACATTGAAAAGAGTAAAATTCAATGGGTTAGGGTAAATTAGAAGTTATTTTTCTTTCAAATTTGCATTGTCAAAATTAAATTACTGAAAGAAGAGCTGCTACAGAAATTAAAAAAAATTCATCGTGGGACGGAATTCCAGAAGCTAGAACAAAGTTAAAAATGGTAAAGTAAGTCAACAACGTAAGGTTGAGCTGTTGAAGGATACAAGTATTTATCTTAAATGCCATTATAGTTCAGTTAGTTTAAAATGCAAGTAACTTTCAGTAATTTCATTCCAAAATGTAAGCATCCATTAAATTACTGTGCTTAATTGTTAATTAGTTGGGTTGGGTTAAACAATGTGAAAGTCAAAATAGGAAAAGACAAACGTGGGTTAGGGTAAAATGTAAAAAATAGAAAATTCATAGTAAAACCCTAGGTAAGAAGGTAAAATGGAATGTAAAAAAAATGCATTTTTATAGGATGCCTCCAAAGTAGAAAAAGGTAGATACAGGAGGTGAAGTTAAAAAAGAAAGGAAGTTGCACAAAGAAAGAGGAGGAATTACCATTACATAGAGGGTACCCTTCATTGATCAGTACCAGTGGAGTAGGGATAGACACCAACATAGGGAACTATGATGCGAATGATGTGTTGCAAAAGATCATAGCAACGGATGCTACACCAGACATGAGATGTATATGGGAGAGTAGATTGTACAGGGCTGTAGGTTTTCCGTTAGCTATGGAAGATAAGGATTTTTGTCTAGATTCCATATACTTGTATGACCCAGCTACCAAGAAAATAATGTTCCACAATAGACTCATTGCAGACTTATCCATAGAAGGGATTGCAAGAACATTCGGTCTGGAAATACATGATAAAATGGTGGATATTGATATAGATCAATACAGTGAAGATTTCAATAACAATGAGAGGGACTGTAGAAGCAAGATCTTCTACAGTTGGTACAGTGCAGAAAATAATCCCAAAGCTGTGGTAAGAGTGCACAAGAATCTACAAAGAGTATACTTTAAGGAAGAAATATACTTGATGAGTACAATGTTAAGCAGACTAGTGGGATTAAGAGATGGCACTAAGTGTGAGCCTTGGATGTTCACTGTCATCCAATTCATGAGGGAAGCAAAAAAGGAACAAGGACAAATTCACTGGGCTAAGGCTATAAGCACAGCCATATGGAAATAGGCAATGTTAAGAAAGCAAAAGATGATGCCTCTCTATTTGTCCTCATATATATTATATTCGGGTGCAACAAAGGTTCAACCATTCATACATGGGATAGACAGGGTTGGAACCTTAGGAAATGGTCCAGATCAGAAGCTGGTATATGAGAATTATCCTGATTTACATGAAGAGAATGCATTGAGTAAGTATGCTCTAGTAAAATAATGTCTTCTATACATACATGGTTAGAATTTTAAGGGAAGAGCCAGATAAGAGATTATCTAAAGATGTAGAGGATACAATTGGTCTGCACAGTTCCTGGTATATTCAATTTCAGCATTTTACTTATATTAGAACTATCGGATTTGCAGGAAAACATTTCATGTTGCCCATGTATCCTTCCAATAAATTGATTGTTCTGGAGTTCTTAAGATAGAATTTGAATGCATTTAAGATGTACAAAAAGAGGTTTAACAGAGGAAATCTTAAGTTACCTTGGGCAATTGGAAGATACTCATGCTACAATGAAGAGGTTGCTAGTTATTCAAAAAAAGAGTTGAGGTATTATGGATTTGAGGAATTTGAGTTGGCCCAAAGGTTTGATCCCTTTCATAGAATCCAAAATATAATTGATTCTAAATTCAAACATCGAATACATATTGAAGATTTTTGGTCAGACTGTAAGAATGATAAAGAGGTAAGAAAAAGAGCTCACAAAAGATTACCAGTTGAACAAATGAGGTCCATGGGAGATATATATGTACCTCTGGAGGTTAAAGAAGATGATAAATTATTGCACCATAGTTATGAAAGTGCCAGGCTTTCTCCTATTGGAAAACCTGATTGGTCACAACCATGGAACACATCTTTAGACACATTGTCCAAACTAGTCATCTTTATTTTGAAGACATGGTTGAAAGATAGAATTGAAGAGCTTAAGGCTGAAGGAGTGGAGATTACATGTCCAAAGAAGGGAAAAAAGAGAGTAAGGGAGCATAGTGATGATCTCCAAGGCTTCTATGAAAAGAAAAGAAAGATTGTGGAAGCCAAAATTATGGAGAAGGATAAAAATGCTATTCTGATGGATCCTTATGCATTAGGAGTGACAATAGTAGTGTCATCTGGCACATTTGTGGAGGTGAAGTCATTAAGCCATGATATTAATATAGAAGAAGCACAGGCCTCCAAAGAAATAATACGACAGAAGGTTAAGAAAGTAGTACCAGTGAGCATTTCTAAAGGGGAGACTTCAAAAAAGAATGAAGTTATAGGGATACAACAGGTAGCTACTAAGTTGAGTGATAGAGCTAGTGCACCCACCTCAACAGAAAAAAGAAAAGTATATGCTAAGGTAAAGACAGAATTGGCTGAAGAAATGCTGCATGGGTCAAAAGTGCATGAAGCCAAACAAGTTACTGAGACTGTCCACATTGAAGATGACAGCAGTGAAAGTGAAGAGAGAAATGGAATTAGGAAAAGAAGTTGGAATAGAAGAAGAAGAGTCTAGTGAATTTTTAAGTGAAGAAGAGGAGCAGGACACTCAAGCTGAAATAGAAATTGAACAAGGTTCGGTATTTGAAAAGGAAATGGCACAAGAAGAATCAGGAACAGTAGATCCTTTTGGTACCTTGGTTTCTCCTGAAATAATAAAGGATGTGCAAGATGTAGCACATAAATTTGAAGAATCTAAAAAAGAAGATGCACCTGAGGAAACAGTAAAGGAAACACCTTCTCAAGCCAAAGAAGAAACAAGAGATGGTATCCCTGGTGTAGATGTATTAAATATTCTAAACATGTATGGTGAACAAAGTGAAGAGGAAAAGAATATAGAAAGCATAAAGGAACAAGGAAAAGAGACAAAAGAGGATGATACAATGGTAAGTTCACCTTCACATATAGAGCAAGTACAAAAGGAAGGTAAAATTGTAGAAGATGCAGCAAATAAACTTGAAGGCAAAGAAAACACAAAAAATATTGACGAAGATAAATCTGAAAAGCAAGCAGAAGATATAGACATGACAAATGTAGAACAAGCACATAAAGAAGAAGACCAAGAAAAAGAATCATTGAGGAGAGAAGGTCCCAAGGAAGAGGATGAAGGTGGAGGGGATATAGAAATTGAAGAGGAAGAAAATGAGGGTGAGTCTAAACAGTAGAATGATCCCATGGTACAAGAACCGGCCCCTCAACAGCTGCCTCCTCCACAATAGCAACAAGAAAAACAACACCAACAACAAGAGAAGGGAGAAGTAGAAAGGCCTCTAGAAGAGGTAATCAATGAAGAAAAGACTACTGAAGGCACAAAAGAAGTTCTAGGCTGGTTAGGTGCAGAGATAAGGAAAGAAAAGGTGGAGGTACAATTAGTACCTATAGACATCAAAAGTCTATTAGGTGATACAACGCCAAGGAAAGAAAGGAGAAAGGACAGAACCATGTTAGCAATACAAAGGGGTCTAGATGGATCTAGAATGCTGAACTTGGCCATACCACAAAAAGAGAAGGCAAAAGGAGAAATAACACTAGATGAATATAAAATACTCAATTTTGACCTAGGGCATACAACAAGGGATCAACACATAAGTGAATGGGAGGATATGCACCAGGCTACATTAGAAATATTAAAGAGGGATAAAGATAAACAAGAATATTTGAAAGGACACATTATCCAATTACAACAATTCATTAAGGGAATATTTGATCCCAATACAATAGTACCTAAATTGCCTAGTGAAATAGCAGTTTTGTCTAAAGATGAAATAAAAGATGTGGAAAACAAGAGGCTTAAAGCCAATGTTTTTGAAGAGTGGTTCAAGGACTTCATGCAAGAAGGAGAAGAGGTAATTAAACAAGTAGTAATTACCCCTTCAATGGAAAATCAAGTGCCACAGGCAAGGTTTGAATTAAAATTTGAAGAGGATAATCTCAGAAGGTGCATAGTAGACACTCAGGGTTTAGAAGAAAAGGCAGATAACATGATCAGAATGCATAAAAGGATAGTGGAAAGGCTCTTAGATCATGAGTGCATGGAGACACCCACATCTATACTTCAAAGAGCATTAACAGAATTTAAACCCATTTTTACACCATGTATGGAGAATCCAGAGGCATATCTAAGTAAACAAATGATTGATTCATTAATGGAGGAAAATGCCAAGATGAAGAAATACAAGAAGAAGAGCAAAGGTTTAGATAAAGAAGAAAAGAAAATGAAAGAGGGAGTCACAATGCAGGAATATGTATGGACAAAGAGTCCAGGGGGAGATCACACCTTTATAGAAGGTGTAGTAAATAATTTCAAAGCATATCTGAAAGAGTAAGAAAGTGTGGAAAAGAGCAAACAATATTAATAAAAGAGTCAAGTGAAAAGTATCTGAGGGCAAAGTCTACAGGAAAGTATAAATCAAAGGAAGGGAATCTTATTTTGAAAAAGATTCCAATGGCATCCTTTGAGGCAAAGAAGATACAATGAAGATATTTTGAGAAATGGTTAGGAACAAATGTACAGCCTTGATCAAGAATAGATGAATATTGACCATAGATTGGGTTTGTAGCCATAGCAGTATGAAGCCTTCAATTCTATATAAGCAGCTCTACTACTTGTATATTGTCTACATATGGATTTTTGAAATATAGCTTGCACTTGTAATTTGTTTGAACATTTGATTAGAGAGGTATTTTAGTTTAGAGGAGGAGGTCGCCTATGTCTACATTAAGGAATGTGCGGAGTGTCTAGCTTCCTTATTGTATCTATAAGACATTGTAAGTTTTCTATTGATTTGATTAATGAAGCAAAAGGTCATTCATACATTCTAAACCATATATGATTGTGTACTTTAAATATAAGTGAATTTGGGATTCTGTGTCTATTTTAAGAGTATTTTCTGACTCTTACTTATATCTGAAGTACTACCTCTTTAAAAGCCTGCAATCTTGGATTTGTGTTCATGAAAATACTTAGGGCTTCACATTTGGAGATTTAGTCTGTTGATTTGATCAAGTTTGATGTATTTCTTACAACATGAATAACAGAGCATTTAGATCCTATAGTAAAATGATATTCAATTTGAATTTCTCTAACTTTTCTCCCAAACATTTGAAATAATTAGCCCAAACGTAGAGATTTTAAGGAAATTGTCTTACATTTGAAAGAAGCATGAAGAATTGTGTTAATATTTGACAATTTTCATATCAATTGAAAAGAAAAGCTTGTCTCGTTATAAATCATACAAAGCTTTGTGATATAGTAGTAAATTTATGCAAATAAATGAATAATTTGTTTGTTTTTACAACAATTTGCATAATTCAAGTCCAATGAGTCACAGATCATCTTAAATCAAGTAAGGCCCCTTGAATATTATAATTTCACATTAACCTACTAAATTGTCCACAAGGTCAAGACCTAACCATATAGAAACTGGGGATTAAGAACTCTCAAGAGATTTATTCATATCTTTCAAGATAGTTTAGGTTCATTTCATGAATTTTAACTTTTGTTATGAATGTGTAAAAATAATCATCAATAGTTTTTGGCACTAGAAGGAGGGCCTAATTGGAGTTAAGGTAGGATTTGAGTAAAGCTGGATCATAATAGTGGTAGGGTGACCAGGTCTAGATCCAGTTTAGAGGATATCTTTGTGCAATTACCTGATAAAAGGTAGAGTAAGGGTCCTTTGATTTGGAATCCTAGAATATCACACATAGGAGGCTCATTTGGAATGCCTCCTAGATCACCTTTTAACATCCATAACATAGTGAGTCCTGACAATTCTTCATTTAGATCTTTGAATCTTGGTTTAAGTCCTCCTAGAGGTCCTAGTCCACCTAAAAATCCAGGTACTCCCAGAGGTCCAGGTCCACCACAAAGACCTACAATGGCTTATTTCAATGTCAATTCTCCTATAACATTCAATGGTTATCATGAGATGCCAAAAAATCCTGAAAAAGATATGTCCTAAATATCAATTGCATTAGGATCTAGAAGATCACATTAGGATATTCAAGGAGGCATGCTTTAGGGCCTGGTTAGAATATGAGGATGTTGTGTGTAGGTTGTTTCCCTACACTTTTAATGAGAAGGCTTCTAACTGGTATGTTAACTTGCCTAATGGTTATATTTCTTCTTGGGCACTTATGGAAGAGGCATTTTTGTCAAGGTTTAGGGGACCAATTGATCCCTCCACCTTATATCATAAATTGGTTGTAATTAAAAGAGGTGAAAGAGAGGTGATTGATAACTTTAATGATAGGTTTCAAAAGGCTTTTTCCAGGTTAGTGTTTCCTTACACAGTGAAGTTGCAAATGCATTATTAGCCATGTATTATGTTGCCCTTGATCCACTAACTGCTATGTTTGTCAAAAGAAAGGTTGATATAGATACAATACCCATATCTTATAAAGAGGTAGCCTCAATAAACCAGGAGATGGGGCAAACAACTTATAATCCATTTCTTAGTGGAGGAAACCATGGGATGCAAAGTCAAGTACAACTTTGGAATGGAGTTCCTATGCACAATACTCCATTATTGAACCCAATTCCTACATACACACCTGTGTATAATCCTTCCCCAATCCAAGCTATAGTCCCCTATACTGGTAACAGTACCAATAACAATTAGAGTAATAGTCAATCATTCTTCCAGCCTCCTCAAGATACATTTGTGGCAAAGGCACATGAGGATAGGGAAGAAATCAAAGAAATTATTGCACACCTTAGAAGATTGACAACTGAAATGACACAACTAAGAAATGAAAATTTCTATGGTAGAAATAATCAAGGATATAGTCAGAACCATAACCAGAATCATAACCAGGATTACAACCAGGGTCAAGGTTCAAATCAAAACTAGAATGATAATCAAGGTCAAAATCATAATCAAGGACAAGCAATGTAGAATAGAGGACCTACTATAAATAACAAGACCTGGGGTAATAACAATAGAAATCAAAATCAGCCAAGGCCACCTAGGACATGGAACACAGGGCCAAATAATGGCACTCTATCTTCTCCATTTGAGAATTTAGATAATCAAGAGACAAAACAAAAAGCTAGAGTTCAAATGACCAATGTAGCATTAAAAAATTGGTGCAGGATTCATAATACCAGTGCACATGCTGAACTAGATTGCCCTCAGTTTCATCTGGCAGCAAGTATTTTCAATGTGGATGTATAGGCTCCCACCTTTGAGTTTCTCATTCCCAAAGGTAATGAAACAGTGCCTTCAGGATTTGAGACTACTTTAGTCTTAGAGACTTTTACCTTTGCAACTAGGGAGGAAGAAGATTAGTTGTTAGAAGATGAACCTTACTTTTGTGAGAACTTATACCCTGAATCAGTCTAAGTACTAAATGCATTTCAATTTCCCTTTGAAACTTAAAATGAGGTGTTATATGAAATAGAGGAGGTACAGGCTTTTCAACAGCCTAATAAAAATCATACCTACAATTTGAGAAATAACACTAGGCCTGTAGGTCCTTTCACTACTTCCACTCCTCCCAATAATTTCAATACTCCTCCAGATCAACACGCTAGTAATAACCCTACTATACTAAAGGCTAATCATCATATGAATGGTGGGATAGAAACATCAAAAGTTCAAATAGGGAAGACAGAGACAGTGGAAACAATGAGGTTAATGAGTTACTTGTCTGAAGAAATAAAAAAAATCAAGGTTAGTATACCTTTATGTGAATTGTTGAAAAGTCTAGGGGTCAAAAATGCTTTCATAAAGTCTTTGGATACATCTGTGACAATTGAGGTCTCTGTTGATATGAATGTTCCTAGTAAAGATCCACAATCTAAAGAAAAGAGTAAGAAAACTGAATAGCTTTACAAAACTAATGTGGTCATGTATGCAGATAAGAGGGAAGCCCCTCCTTTCTTGTTAACCATTAGAATGTTGGGAAAGAACATACACAATTGCATGGTAGATTCTGGTGCATCAGCCAATGTAATGCCTTTAGGGATGTTGGTTTTTCTTCTGAATCAGCATTAGGGTTTGCCAGTTCTAATGCACAGGCAGATTCAGCCAACTAATACATGAGGTTGTGTGAGCTACCTCCCCTTCACTTCTAGTTCTGCCGCACCAAGGGGGGATCCCTATAACTCAAGATGTAACCTTGACTAGCTCAATGATAGAAAGATCTTACTTGACAACAACAAGCATAATACTCTCATGTATGGATCAAGATTTGCATGACAGATCACAAGGTTGCCAACATTCTTAGACATATGTGCCTGGTTGGGTATGAGAGTATGCAGGGGGTTCCTAACCCTACTCCTATGACTAACAAGTGGAGGTGATGAAATGGGTGGACATAATGTCCTGGATACAAGACAAGGGGTTTTGGCTCATAACTACTGACCCAGGAGCAAACCGGTGCCTATCCATTGGGCAAGGAGTCAACTAGACATATACAATAGATGGTTTGCAACTTTCACTCAAGTTTCAGGGGGTTGGATTGATGCTTGCCTTACAAACATCACCCAAGAATGGGTATCTAATTGCCTCTACTTACAGATATTGATGCAAGAGCATCCAGAGGTGTAAGGGCAATCTTACATCACCCAAAAAGAAGTTAATTCAAAACCATTGTAGTTATTCTCATTTCTTCCCATAATTAGTGTTTTTGGCTCCATAATATCCAAAATAATAATGTAGGACTTTCAGTTTTTCCAAAACTGCTAAAAATAGCGACCTGCCTATTTAGGAAAGTATACCTACTATTTTTAGAAAGTTTGCATTTGGGCACATAATGAAGCAAAAACTTCCAGAAAGTTACATAATGAAAATATAAGACCTTTGGCGAAGGAATCAGGCAAAGATCATTTGTGAGCTGAAAGATATTAAAGTTTTTGTTTTTTGAAAAGCCCCTAAAAATTTTTGGAATGAGATATGAGGCACTAAAACTTCCCATAACATCCCAGAAAGTTGATAGAAATCTGTTTATGAATTTCTGGCATGATAGCTCACATAATGAGCTTTCCGGCACTTAAAATGGTTCGTCAATCGGACACTTGGATCAAAAGTTATGCTTCCTGGAAGTTGACCTACTTTTGGAGGGAGTTGCAAATTTTGAAATTTGGCTGGAGGCCACCAAAAAGTGCTATTTATGACTATTTTAGGAACCCTGGGCAGTAGAGTGAAGGGGGGCCAGTGTAGAGTCAAGAATAGGTGGGAAAATAGAAACCCTAGCTGATTTGGGGTTATAGAATGCTGAAGATTCTAGAGTCTTGAGGTTGGGAAAGCTATAATGTGTTGCAGCCAGTAGAGGATTCATCCTCTGATTGTAATTGAGCTTCTGTGATGTAATGAGTTGCCTAGTTCAATAAAAGAAAGTTCTATTTGTTGTGTTCAATATCTGTTATTGTGTGTTTTGTGATTTACCCCTGCATCAAGTGGTATCAAAGCCAGGCCCAGGCTAGGAGTCCCAAGCACACGAGAGGTGTGGCTTAAGGGGGGGTGTTGGTGTTGGTGTAAGCCACACCTGGACCAACGATGGACTGGTCCAAGAGGGGCTAGTAGCTCAGTGGTAGAGTACTCCAGCAACAAATGGAAGATCCTAGGTTTGAGTCCTTGCTGGTCCATGTCTCAAAATGGTATCAGAGTGAGGGTTCCTGAGTGTGTAGATAGATCGCCGACCATGAGGCAGTTTGCACCAGGACCTGAGGTTGTGGGTTTGGTGCGGAGACCAAGATGCCTCCACGAATAAATCATGTTGGGAGGAATGCTTTGACAGAAGAGGGTTTTAGAGCCCTACAAAGGCAAATTGATGCATTGCAAGAGGAGCTACAAAGAGGGTTTGAGCCGAGGACAAGAGAAGAAAGTGAAGATGAAGTTGAAGAAGAGCTATCTAAGGAAGAACAAGAAGCTGCCGAAGATGCTGCAGAAGCAAGGTTGTTGAGGGTCATTTCAAAAATAAGAAAGAGGCCTAGGATCAAAGTTTCTACATATTCTGGAGATTTGAATCCAGAATAGCTTATTGATTGGATCAATGACATGGAGGAGTATTTTGAGTATGAAGATGTGGAGGACCCAGATCGGGTTAAGTTTGCAAAAACAAAGTTAAAGGGCCACGCCAATATTTGGTGGAAGGAGGTCCAATTAGAGAAGAACAGAAGAGGAAAAGCAAAGATTACCAGATGGGATCAGATGGTGGAGAAACTGAAGAAGCAGTTCATTCCTGTGGACTATGAGATGGAGTTGCTAAAGAAGCTACAAGGACTAAAGCAAGGTAACAAGTCTGTTAAGGAGTATACAGAAGAGTTTTATAAAATTACTATCAGGACAGGCCATGCAGAGCCCAACAAGGAGAAGGTAGCCCGTTACATTAATGGGTTGAGGCCGAGTATTCAAGAGGAGTTGAGCCTGGTTAGAATGACCACCATAGAAGATGCGTACCAGTTTTCCCTGAAGATGGAAGAAAAGTTGAACAAAAGATTTGAGAGCAAGCAAAGGGGAAGAGGTCAAGGTGGAAGGACTGGTGGAAGACCCTATGGAGGCCGTAATGAAGATCAAAAGAAAAGTGAAGAAGTAGGCACTAGTTGAAATCAAAGAGGGGATAATACCTACCGCCCTCGTGACCAGAACAATGGTGAGCAAAGAGGAAGAGGAAGAGGTAGACCTGGGCAAGGACTTGGAAGAGGAGGTTTTAGAGGAACCTGTTTCCAATGTGGAGAAGAAGGGCATCGAGCATATGAGTGTCCGCAGCATCAAGGAAGGACAAATAGAAGACCTGAAGGTAATGCACGAGTTGCACATGTAGATGAAGATGCACATTCTGAGCATTCTGAAGATGCTGAAAGGGGAGAAACCCTAGTTGTCAGAAGAACCTTGCTGAATGAGGAGAAAGAACCCAATCAGAGGAAGAGTTTATTACGCACAAGGTGCAAATGTGAGGGTAAGTGTTGTGATATTATTATTGATAGTGGAAGCACTGATAATCTTGTTTTAGAGGAGATGGTTGACAAGTTGAAGTTGACAAGAAGAAAGCATCCGCATCCATATCGGATTGCATGGTTATAGAAGGACCATAGAGCTTTGGTCAATGAGTAGTGTTTAGTGAAGTTTAAGATTGGTGACTACCATGATGAGGTGCTGTGTGATATCATACTGATGGATGCATGTCATATGCTATTGGGGAGGTCATGGCAGTATGATAGGAGTGCTATCCATGATGGCCGTGCAAACACATATTCCCTAACAAAGGATGGAATTCGTCATAAGTTGAAGCCCTTGAAGGAGGTGGACGAAAAGGTATGTATGTACTGCCAGAATTTGTTTGGTAGATGGTAGGAAATTTTTGGAGGGTATGAAGCATGAGCATCATTGCTTTGCATTGATTCCTAAGATTAGTCAAGAGAAATGTGAAGATGTACCAGCAGAAGTTTCAGATATGTTGAAAGAGTTCGAGGACATTATCTCTGATAATGTACCAAAAGGTTTACCACCAGTAAGGAAGATAAGTCATCAAATGGATTTGATACCAGGAGCCAGTTTACCAAACAAGGCAGCCCATAGAATGACCCTTGCAGAGAATGAAGAGCTAAACAGACAAGTTTAGGAGTTGTTGAGGAAGGGACTGATAAGGGAGAGCATAAGTCCATGTGCGGTACCTGTAGTATTAGCACCAAAGAAGGATGGAGAATGGAGGATGTGTACAGACTCTCGAGCCATCAATAAGATAACGATCAAGAATAGATTTCCATTGCCAAGAATGGATGACATCATGGATTGTTTGAGTGGAGCCAAGTACTTCATGAAAATTGACCTGAAGAGTGGGTATCACCAAATCCATATCAGAGAAGGGGATGAATGGAAGACAGCCTTCAAGACAAAGGAAGGTTTGTATGAGTGGTTAGTAATGCCATTTGGGCTAACCAATGCACTGGGCACATTCATGTGGCTCATGAACGAGGTACTGAAAGAATTTTTGGGAAGTTTTGTTATTGTTTATTTGGATGATATTTTAATTTTTAGTAAGACTTGGGATGAGCATTTGATGCATATCAGAAGAGTTCTAGAGAAGCTGAGGGAGGAAAAGTTGCTGATTAATCTGAAGAAATGTAGTTTTACAAAGAAGGAGTTGGTATACCTGGGATTTGTTGTCTCAGAGGAAGGTCTTAAGATGGACCCAGAAAAAGTAAGGGCTATCATTGAGTGGCCTACACCAAGGAGTGCAACAGAGGTAAGATCTTTTCATGGTTTGGCAAGTTTTTACAGAAAGTTTATTAAGAATTTCAGTAGCATTTGTGCACCCCTAACTGAAACAATGAGAGGGGATAGAAAACAGTTTAGATGGACTAAAGGAGTCGACAAGAGCTTTGATACATTGAAGCAGAAAGTTGTAGAACAACCTATTTTGGCACTTCCAGATTTCAATAAGGTATTTCAGGTAGATTGTGATGCTATTTGTAGTGGTATAGGAGTTGTTTTGAGCCAAGAGAGTAAGCCCATTGCCTATTTTAGTGAGAAGCTTAATGATGCCAAGAAAAAGTATTCTGTTTATGATCAGGAATTTTATGTAATAGTTCAGGCTTTGAAGAAATGGAGACATTATTTGTTGCCAAAAGAGTTTGTTTTATATACTGATCATCAGGCTTTACAGTATATTAATAGTCAAGGGAAGTTGAACCAAAGGCACTTAAAATGGGTTGAGTTTTTGCAAAGTTATACCTTTGTTTTGAAGCATAGGAGTGGGAAGTCCAACAGAGTTGCAGATGCCTTGAGCAGAAGGCAAAATTTGTTGACAGAAATGAAGATCGAGGTTGTTGGGTTCGATGAGCTCAAAAGTTTGTACCCTGAAGATCCAGATTTTGCAAAGGCTTGGAAAGCTTGTCTGGAGCCTGTTACTTTGGATAGGACAAAATGGTTGGATTTCATAATCCAAGATGGCATGTTGTTTAGAGGAAGCCAGTTGTGCATTCCGAGGAGTTCCATGAAAGAGAACCTAATTAAAGAGAAGCATAGTGGAGGACTGGCTGGACACTTTGGTCAAGATAAGACCATTTCTATTATTGGTGAAAATTATTATTGGCCACAGTTGCAGCAGGATGTGAGGAAGTTTGTGCAAAGTTGCAGAGTATGTCAGATGGAAAAAGGAACAAGTCAAAATATAGGGTTGTATCAACCATTACCTATACCAGAGAAGCCATGGGATGATATTAGTATGGATTTTGTTCTTGTTTTACCAAGGACACAGAGAGGCCATGATTCTATTTTTGTGGTGGTGGATAGATTCTCAAAGATGGCACATTTTATTCCTTGTAAGAAGACTAATGATGATGTTCATATTGCAGAGTTATTTTTCAGGGAAGTGGTGAGACTACATGGTCTACCAAAGAGCATAGTTTCAGATCGAGATACCAAGTTTGTTGGTTATTTCTGGAGGACATTGTGGAAGAAGCTGAAGACAGATTTGAAGTTTAGTTCTGCACACCATCCACAGACTGATGGACAAACTGAAGTGGTGAATAGGAGTTTGGGTAACCTACTATGATGCTTAGTAGGAAATAAGCCCAAGGGATGGGATTTGATTTTACCACAGGTAGAATTTGCTTACAACAATTCTGTCAATAGGAGTACTAGTAAATCACCATTCCAGATTGTATATGGCAATAGCCCAAGAAATGCTTCTGAGTTAAGGAAGCTAGACAACAGAGAAAAGACAAGTGCTGAAGCTGAAGACTTTGTAGAACATCTGAAGAATTTGCATGAAGAGGTGAGAAAGCACATTAATAAAATGAATATTCAGTACAAGGCTAAGGTAGATTAGAAGAGGAGATATAAGGAATTCCAGGTAGGAGATGAAGTCATGGTTCACTTGAGAAAAGAAAGGTTCCCAATTGGAACATACAATAAGTTGAAAATGAAGAAATTTAGACCATGCAAAATTTTGAAGAAACATGATTCAGGAAATGCATATGAGGTAGAGCTGCTGAGTGGGATCAATATTTTCCCTATTTTCAACATTGCTGATTTATAGAATATCATGATGGTGGAATAGAGGATGGACCAACAGAAGAACAGTGGAGTATTCTGGCATCTACTTCAATAGAGGAGATATAAGAGATCTTGGATAACCGTGTGGGAAGAAGTACTCGGAACAAGCAATATGAAGAATATCTGGTAAAATGGAAAAGAAGGCATGTTGAAGATTCTTCTTGGTTGTCTAAGGCAGAGGTTGACCATTTGGGTTTTCCTCACACAAACACATGAGACGTGACAGGGTCACTTCTCAAATTACCCTGGGTGTCTGATGCAGGAGCATCCAGAGGTGTAAGGGCAATCTTGCATCACCCAAAAAGAAGTTAATTCAAAACCATTGTAGTTGTTCTTATTTCTTCCCATAATTAGTGTTTTTGGTTCCATAATATCCAGAATAATAATGTAGGACTTTCAGTTTTTCCAAAACTACTAAAAATAGCGACCTGCCTATTTAGGAAAGTGTACCTGCTAATTTTAGAAAGTTTGCATTTGGGCATGTAATGAAGCAAAAACTTCTAGAAAGTTACATAACAGAAATATAAGACCTTTGGCGAAGGAATCAGGCAAAGATCATTTGTGAGCTGAAAGATATTAAAGTTTTTGTTTTCTGAAAAGCCCCTGAAAATTTTGGAACGAGATATGAGGCACTAAAACTTCCCATAACATCCTAAAAAGTTGACAAAAATCTATTTATGAATTTTTGGTATGATAGTTCACATCACGAGCTTTCCGGTGCTTAAAACAGTTCGTCAATCGGACACCTGGATCAAAAGTTATGCTTCCCAGAAGTTGACCTACTTTTGGAGGGAGTTGCAAATTTCAAAATTTGGCTGGAGGCCACCAAAAAGTGCTATTTATGACTATTTTAGGAACCCTGGGCAGTAGAGTGAAGGGGGGCTAGTGTAGAGTCAAGAATAGGTGGGAAAACAGAAACCCTAGCTGATTTGGGGTTACAAAATGTTGAAGATTCTAGAGTCTTGAGGTTGGGAAAGCTGTAATGTGTTGCAGCCAGTAGAGGATTCATCCTTTGATTGTAATTGAGCTTCTGTGATGTAATGAGTTGCCCAGTTCAATAAAAGAAAGTTCTATTTGTTGTGTTCAATATTTGTTATTGTGTGTTTTGTGATTTACCCCCTGCATCAGATATCCCTGCAGACATGCAACCTTCTCCATACATTGACCTAAAATAGTTTAATCCACTCCTTGAATGGAAGTTACAGATCAAGCATGCAGTATAGATATTTATACCCTAGAATCTATGAAACCCTTAGCAACCAGATTCAAAAGAAGGATGATAACATGCAGCAAATCGAGACAAGCAGATAGACACATGCAATAATCATTTTTCATATATCATTAACACTGAAACTGAAATATGTGCAAAATACACTCATGCTGCAACACATAAACTCCAAAATGAGATAAAACAACCAAGATCATGCCCTGTTCTTCATTACTTACACAAAAATGCCTTAGGCCTTCAACAACCTTCAAATTAGCAACACAGTCTGCATTATATAGCAGGAAGGTGTACCCATCATTCAGTACAATGGCGCCTTAAAATATCTACTAGATACAATGCGTCATGAGAAATTGGAGCTCAAATATTCAATGCAGCAGGTGGAGGAGGGGACAAAAAGAGATCTCGAGCTTCGCGCCGCTGCCTAGGGATTCACATCATCAATCGGGTGGTTGAAACGTCCACACCATCGCCTATACCCTGCAACAACTACCACTAGTGGCGCACCAAACCTGCAGCCTCAGGAAATGTAGTAGACACTGCATCGCAACCTTTCCCGCCAAGAAATATCACCTCGATATTTGAAAATATGCAGGAACCAATTATCCCACATGCACCCCGTGGCAACCTTCTCATTACTTTATATATTGGGCCGTTAACATATATAATGTCGGTGATTTTGCTCCCGGCGGCACCAGCCTAGACTTCATCATCATCCTCCAGCATGATATCCAGATACTCAATATTACCCTGACGTCAACATCATCATCCACATGAGCACCCTCACCTTCATGTGAAACATCAACCTGATATTCACCTTCATCGGCACAACCTGATGCATCAGAGGAAGATCCTCCTGCTTAGCCGATACCAAATGTCTAGCCGATGAACATCCTGATAACGTCACCATCATATCCTACTGATGTCATCAGCATATCTACCTATTGCACACCTCCTCATATCCGGATGACATCATCGTCATATTTGCAACATCGGGGGATCTCCATAAAATGATTGATGTTAAAATATGACCCCCGAACCTTGATGACGTCACCACCATGTCGGCATCAGGATGATAGTTAGAAGATTACCAGATATTTGAAATATCACCCTCATGCACAAAAATCATGCTGCACTATAGCTCCACTATAAGATCAGGGTGATATATGAATATGACAGATATTTGAAATGATCACCCCCACTAGGCAATGCATGAAGCCAACAGGCAGAAAAGCGGATATCATCCTGACATAAGAATGACGTCAGCATCATCAGGGTGAGAAAACAACGAATCATGAAGTGATAAAATAACATCAGGATGATCTTAACTAAGATCACCTGATGTTCAAATATGATGACCCCGATGAATATTAGGTCATACTCAGAACCTTGCAGCAACATCATCAGGATGATCTTAAGTAAGATCACTCGATGTTAAGATATCACCCCAGAGCGAAAGATCAGGCTGACAGAAAATATGATGATGACCCCCGTGAGAAACAATAGGGTGATGACTGGAAATATGATGATGATGACCTCCTCCTTGAAGAAAATATGATGCTGATGTTGAAAATGTTGAGGAGGCCCAAAGACTTAGAACCTTTTTTGGATTTTTTGGGAGGGTGCCTGCATGTTTATATGCTTGAAACTTGACTACTCATGCAGGCACCAATAGTGGCTCTGTCTGGGGACGCATGCCTCTTGCAGGCATGGGGAGAACCATAGAACTCTAGGATGCAGACCAGTCCCCTATCCATTGGGCACAGAGTCAAATACTACACTGACCTGCATCACCAAACACACTTGATGGCCTAAGGCCACCAAGAAAAGGAAAACCTGTATGTCCCCTTGTCAAATATCTTGTTTTCATCTGCATGCACTGGATCAAGCCTAGAGATACTGCCATGACCTACCCAGAAACAAATCTTGTCATCTGCATATTCAACCCTCTGATTTAGCTTGTCACTGTCACCCCTATGTAGACAACCCTCAGCATCTAGCAACAAGTGGATGCAGTGTTCATCAAGCAATGCATACTCAAATGAAATATAACACATGTTATCATTTGTATCAGCATTATGCATTGCAAAATGATCTCCTAGCTGGACTAAAAACAAAAAACACTCAGAGTTCACCACACAACTAGGAAGATCAGGGCTCATTTCAAATGCTGGCACATCAAAAGAAAAGCTTTCAAAATCATAGTTGTGCACATCATGCACACAACCATCAGGTATACCAGGCTAGAAAAGATTAGGCTCTGGCACCTCTTTACAATCAGGTACATTTTTACAATCACTTACCTGATGTATGCTGGTTTCTCCTTCATCAGGATGAGAAATAGAATCCAAGTCAAAAATAGGGCTCAAATCTTCACCATACTCAGACAGATCCTCATCACCATATGTGTCATAAATGGGTGATCCAGGTGTTTCAGCCTTATCATGGTATGCCATTTGTTCATGGGCAACAAAACATGCATCTTCATCACCAATGGATTCACTCTATGGAGGAGTATCAGCCTGTGTGTCATAAGCAAAATAGTCATCAAACAAAGAACAATCATGCTCTGCATTAGCACTTGTTTCAATCTCTGATTGCTCTTTATCATCTCCATGTGTCTGAAAAGAAGGCAATGGTTCACACATGGAACTGCTTCTCTGTTTGCTTACCTCTTCTCTGTCTTGAGTACAATACTCACAGTCATCTCCACAAATCCATTCAAAAAGATGTTCATTGTTGTCCACAACCACATCATTATTTTCATGGCCAGATGCCTCAACATTGCAATGGGAGTCCTCATTGATCCTTTCACTGGCATCCTCATCTTTTAATTTTTCATTTTCACATGATGCCATGATCACTTGGTCATTTGCAGCCTTACAACCATTATTCACACCCAAACTTGGGGACATGGATTTCTACAGGTGCTCATTTCTCATTTCTTCTACATTTTCTAAAAATTTGTATGCCATCTGCATACTTGTCACCTTGAAATCCCTCAGTATTGCACTAGAGCCCTTCTCAAAAGCTTCAAAGAATATGCCAACACAGGCTGAAGTATCAGGTCTGAAGGCTTCTGGGATTTGTGAAAGGGCTAGTGCAAATCTATGACTGAAATCAATACAGGGCTCTTCATCTTGTTTTCTGATTTCAATTAATCTTGCAACAAGATCAGCAAGTTCTCTTGCAAATTCTTCTTTGAAACAGTCAGCAAGTTCATCCCAACAGGCAAAGGATCTCTTTGGAAAGCTCAAATACCAATCTCTAGCTTTTGCATCAAAGGATCTAACAAAAAACCTCATCCACATATCCTCATCTCTGAATGAATGTTTTTCCATAAAACTGTAAAATTTTTGGATACGTGCACCCCCATCACACACACTATGACCACTAAATCTAGGCATTTGACTGTACATCCTAGCAAGCATACTTTCAACTTGATAATCAACCCATGACAAATCCAGTTGGTCATACAAAGGATCAAAAGGGCTAACAAGAGGTTTAGCTTTCTGACTGGCAGACACAACAGGGTTATCACTATTCAACTGAGCCTGCCTAGCCTCTAAGAGTATCAACCTATTTCTTATCTCTTCTATTCTTTTTGTCAACATATCATCCCCCTTTTGACTGAGTATGGGATAATACATATTTGGATTCATAAAAATCTTACTCTTAGACATCCCTTGTCTACCTAAGACCTAAGGTTTCCCCCTGCATCTAACTTATGTAGTAAAACAACAAATATAAATGGGAAGAAACAAGGTACCTTTTCTCATCCAGATGTAGAAATCTGAACATCTTTCATCACATAACATACATCTACCTTTCATGTGCACTTAAATATTTTTGCAGAGTCACCATCTCTCCAAAGAGGACAAAATTTGCAACAACTGAAAGCTACTTTCTAGGTTCATTCCACCAGCAAAGCTAGGCAAAACTTCACCAAAGGCTATAATATATCACTTTTTCTGTTTAGTCCCCAGTAGAGTTGTCATTTTGTTGCGACTTGGATGGGCCACAAATATATCACCAGAGATGATTAGATAGTACTTTTACTTCACATCCCTAACAGAGTCGCCATTTTGTTGGTGACTCGGGTGGGCCACAAATACATTCTTTTTTCATCAATCATTCCCCAGCAGAGTCGCCATTTTGTTGGTTTTTCTTCTGAATTAGCATTAGGGTTTGCCAATTCTAATGCACAGGCAGATTTAGCCAACTATTACAAGAGGTTACATGAGCTACCTCCCCTTCACTTTTGGTTTTGCCGCACCAAGGGGGGGATCCCTATAACTCAAGATGTAACCTTGACTAGCTCAATGATAGAAAGATCTAACTTGACAACAACAGGCAGAATACTCTCATGTATGGACCAAGATCTGCATGACAGATCACAAGGTTGGCAATTCTTGGACATATGTGTCTAGTTGGGTATGAGAGTATGCAGGGGGTTCCTAATCCTACTCCTACAACTAACAGGTGGAGGTGATGAAATGGGTGGAAATAATGTCCTGGATGCAAGACAAGGGGTTTTGGCTAATAACTACTGACCCAGGAGCAGACTGGTGCCTATCCATTGGGCAAGGAGTCAACTAGACGTATACAATAGATGGTTTGCAACTTTCACTCAAGTTTCAAGGGGTTGGACTGATGCTTGCCTTACAAACATCACCCAAGAATGGGTATCTAACTGCCTCTACTTACAGATATCCCTGTAGACATGCAACCTTGTCCATACATTGACCTAAAATAATTTAATCCACTCCTTGAATGGAAGTTATAGATCAAGCATGCAGTATAGATATTTATACCCTAGAATCTATGAAACCCTTAGCAACCGGATTCAAAAGAAGGATGATAACATGCAGCAAATGGAGACAAGCAGATAGACACATGCAATAAGCATTTTTCATATATCATTAACACTGAAACTGAAATATGTGCAAAATACACTCATGTTGCAACACATAAACTCCAAAATGGGATAAAACAGCCAAGATCATGCCCTGTTCTTCATTATTTACACAAAAATGCCTCAGGCCTTCAACAACCTTCAAATGAGCAACACAGTCTGCTTTATATAGTAGGAAGGTGTACCCATCATTTAGTACAATGGCGCCTCAAAATATCTACCAGATACAACGCGTCATAGAAATTGGTGCTCAAATATTCAATGCAGCAGGTGGAGGAGGGGACAGAAAGAGATCTTGAGCTTTGCGCTGCCGCCTAGGGATTCACATCATCAATCAGGTGGTTGAAACATCCATGCCATCGCCCATACCCTACAACAACCGCCATTAGTGGCACACCAAACCTGCAGCCTCAGGAAATGCAATAGATAGTGCATAGCGACCTTTCCCGCCAAGAAATATCACCTCGATATTTGAAAATATGCAGGAACCAATTATCCCACATGCACCCCGCGGCAACCTTCTCATCACTTTATATACTGGGCCATTAACATATATATAGTCGGTGATTTTGCTCCCGATGGCACCAGCCTAGACTTCATCATCATCATCCTCTAGCATGATATCTGAATACTCAATATCACCCTGACGTCAGCATCATCATCCGCATGAGCACCCTCACCTTCATGTGAAACATCAACTTGATATTCACCTTCATCGGCACAACCTGATGCATCAGAGGAAGATCCTCCTGCTTAGCCGATACCTAATGTCTGGTCAATGAACATCCTAATGACATCACTGTCATATCCTACTGACGTCATCAGCATATCTGCCTATCACGTACCTCCTCATATCCGGATGACGTCATCGTCATATTCGCAACATCGAGGGATCTCCATAAAATGACTGATGTTAAAATATGACCCCTGGACCTTGATGACGTCACCACCATGTCGGCATCAGGATGATATTCAGAAGATAACCAGATATTTGAAATATCACCCTCATGCACAAAAATCATGCTGCACTGTAGCTCCACTATAAGATCGAGGTGATATATGAATATGACGGATATTTGAAATGATCACCCCCCACTAGACAATGTATGAAGCCGACAAGCGGATATCTCCCTTTGAAAATATCATGATGCAGACAGGTAGAAAAGCGGATAATGAAGTGATAAAATAACATCAGGATGATCTTAACTAAGATCACCCGATGTTCAAATATGATGACCCCGATGAATATCGGGTCATACTTAGAACCTTGCAGCAACATCATCAGGATGATCTTAAGTAAGATCACCCGATGTTAAGATATCACCCCGGAGCGAAAGATCAGGCTGACAGAAAATATGATGATGACCCCCGCGAGAAACAATAGGGTGATGACTGGAAATATGATGATGATGACCTCCTCCTCGAAGAAAATATGATGCTGATGTTGAAAATGTTGAGGAGGCCCAAAGACTTAGAACCTTTTTTGGATTTTTTGGGAGGGTGCCTACATGTTTATATGCTTGAAACTTGACTGCTCATGCAGGCACCAACAAGGGATATGCAAAACTTTAGGGTTGACTCCTACCAAATCTGCCAAGGTTGTTACACAATTAGACAAAACTGACGTCAATGTGATAGGAGAATTAATGCATATTCAAATGCAGTTAGCCTCAGATCCTAGGGTGAGTTAGTTTATTGACATTTAGATAGTAGATATACCTGTGAATTATGGGATGTTATTAAGTAGAGACTAGTGCAAAATGTTAAATGAATATATGGCCACTAATTTTTTGCACATGTGGTTACCTCGGAGAGGTGTTCCAAATCAAATGAGGATAAAGGCTGAACCTAGAATGAAACACATGATTACAGAGTATAATAGAACCAATGAGATATTATATGCTTCTGTTGAACTAGGTGTTTATAGAGTCACTAACAAGGGAATGCAAATTGAAGAAACCTTGATATTGAGTTTTAGAGAAAAACTTGTCAGTAAAGAAACAATAGTGTTCATTGAGTTTAATGGAAATTCTTCTAGTGAGGAGGACATGCAATAAATAGTTTTAGTTAGATCATTAGGCAGGAAATAGAAAAGTGCATAGAACAAAAGATGCCAGTTCAGTGCAAGTTGTATAAAAGCATGTGTAGAGTCCATAATAAGCCTCATTCTGAAGAGAATTGTGGAATGTGTAGAGACATTATAGAATATCAATACATAAAGTGCACAAAAGGGATGGAACTGCACGAAGGAAAAGTTAATCCTAAGCAACTAGAGATATACTTGCAGGATAACATGGATGCATTAATTCCAAATTTAGAGAAAGAAACAAAACACAAGAGTTTCTGTCATTCTAATTTACAAATTGAAAATATAAATATGCAAGTAGGTCAAAATGAATCACCCATGAATAAACAAGATAGTACAGCACAGGTAATAGAAAAGGTGAGACATGTCAAAATAAAGGGTCAAAAGAATAAAGAGGGCATGTGGACACTGAAATGTGATGGGTCTAAATCTAAACAAGGTGCAGGTGCAGGTGTTGAACTTATAGATCCTAATGGTAAGTCATTTCTAGCAGCATATAGGATACAATTTCCTTGTACTAATAACGTAGCTGAATATAAAGCTTTGACTTATGGACTTATTATGTCTATCAAGAAAAAGGTGAAAATGATCAGAGTGTTTTCAGACTCTGAGTTAGTGGTCGGACAAGTGAGAAATCTATATGCATGCAATTATAAGAAGATGGTTTGTTATAGGCATAGGGTGTGGGATTTGATAGATTCATTTGATGCCTTTAACATAGAACATATCCCTAGGGAATTGAATCATAGACCAGATGCATTAGAAATGGGTGCTAGCACTTTGGAGCCCTTAACATTGTCAGGTTTAAAATGATTTGATGTTGAATTAGTGAATGTCCTGAGCATACTAGATAATGTTACTCATTTTCAAGTATTTGAAGGAGATCAACAAATTATAGATTTTCTCACTTGTAATGAGGTGTTTGAAGCTCAAATCATTGATGACCAGGAAAGGCCTGATGTGTCTTGGGATGAAGAAGACATAATAAACTTGAAAAGTAATTTCTTACCTAAGGGGGTAATTGAGTTGGAAAAGATTTTTGACTTTGATGGGGTAGTTAGACAGAAAGATTTGCCTAAAATTGAAGGGGGTAAATGTGATCCTGGGAATAGAGCAAAGTCCACAGAATGTATTGATTGGAAAGGCTTGCTCTAAGAAGTTAAGAAAAGAAATTGTGGATGTTTTGAAAGAATACAAACATGTAATAGCATGGACATATGAAGATTTGAAGACATATGATATGTCCATTATAACTCATGTAATACCCTTGAAACCAGAAGTTAAACCATTTAGATAGAAACAAAGGCTTGTGAATGCTATTTTAGAGCCTTTAATCTTTGAGGAAGTAAAAAAATTGCTGCCTGCTAGGATAATCTTCCCAGTAAGACATTCAACCTAGGTAGCTAATTTGGTACGTGTGAGAAAGAAAAATGGAGACATTAGGTTATGTGTTGACTTTAGAAATTTGAACAAAGCTTCTAAAAAAGATAATTATCCCTTGCCTCCAATAGATGAAGTACTGCAAGTAGTAAATGGGGCTAAGATGATGTCTTCCTTAGATGGTTTTTCAAGATATAACCAGGTCTTAGTTGATAAAGAAGATAGGTTGAAGACTACTTTTACTTGCAAGTGGGATAATTATGCATATAGGAGAATGCCTTTTGGTTTAATCAATGTACGTGCCACCTTTCAACGAGCCATGGACATTGCATTTTGTGGATTATTAGGTAAATGCATTTTTATTTATATGGATGATTTAACTATGTACTCTAAAGATGCATCCACTCATGCAAAAGATTTGAGAAGGGTACTTAAAAGATGTGAAAGGTATGGGATTTCTCTTAACCCAAAGAAATGTTCATTCGGTGTAACTGAAGGAAAATTGTTAGGACATGTCATTTCTGAAAATGGGATATCCATTAATCCTGACAGAGTAGAATGAATAAGAAAATTGCAATTACCTAACAGTAAGAAGGAATTAAAGTCTTTTTTGGTAAGATTAACTTTGTTAGGAAGTTTATTATAGGGTTTGCAGAAATTGTGCAACCATTAAATGCCATGCTCAAGAAAGATGCAAAGATAGAATGGACACCAGTAGCCAAAGCTGCATTTGAAGATATTAAGGAGGCCATTTCTAATGCTCCTATGTTAGCAAGTCCAAATTATACCAAACTATTTTACATATATTATTTTGCATCTACACATTTAGTTGCAGCTACCTGGACACAAAAAGGAGAAGATAATGAAGAAAAGCCCATAGCTTTCATGAGTGCACCTCTAAAAGATGCACAACTGAAGTATCTAGACACAAAGAGATGGGCATTTGCACTAGTAAGGGTAGTTAAAATGTTTAGACATTACATCTTACGAAGCCAAGTCAAGGCCATAGTACCAGATGTAGCAGTAAAAATGCTGCTAATGCAGAATGAGCCTGGAGAGAAAAGGGCCAAATGGATTACAATATTACAAGAGTTTGATATGGAGATCATTTCAATGAAGTTGGTTAGAGAACAAGCATTAGTACAGACCATAGCAAACATAGATCCAAATTTGGTTAAGCAACAATATGTATTAAACTCTAGTGATGCATCAGGCTGGTATGATGATTTGAATACATTTCTGATATCAGGAAAATATCCAAGTAAAATGAAGTCTTCTTAGAGGAGAGAATTAAAGATTAAAGCACAAAGATACATGGTACAAGGAGGTCTTCTATTCAAGAAGAACCATGAAGGTATATATTTAAGATGTTTAAACAGAATTGAAGTAGATAAGGTATTGTCAAAGTTGTATGATAAGTATCGAACTGCTCATGGTTCTCATTTGGCTACTACGCATAAGATATTAAGAGTAGGATACTATTGGCCAACAATGTTTAAAGACACAGAGAGTCATATTTGAAGTTGTCACTCTTGTCAAACTACAATAGACAAGGGAAGGAATCAAGCTAATCCATTACAGTCAGTCATTAAGTCTAGACCATTTACACAGTGGGGTTTGAATTTCATTGGAGTTATAATTCCTCCATCATCTGCAACGCATAAGTTTATATTGATAGTAACTGACTATTGTACAAGGTGGACTGAAGCCACATGTTCCAAGTTTTCTACTACTGAGGTAGTTATCAAATTTCTTGAAGAAAACATCATAACAAGGTTTGGAGCTCCATATTCACTGGTATGTGATAATGGCCCTGTGTTTTCTTCTCTGAAATTTTCTAAATGGGCATTTGAATATGGGATAGTTTTAAAATTTTCTTCAAATTATTATCCTTAGGGGAATGGTTTAGTTGAGTCCACAAACAAGATTTTATTGGATATAATAAAAAAACTAATTGTAAAATATCCTAGAGAATGGAATACATTGTTAAAATATGCACTGAGGGTAGATAGAACTAAGGTTAAGTCAGCCTTAGGCAATGCACCTTATCACCTAGTTTATGGGACTGATCCCATACTTCCAGTGAATTTAAGAATACCTGTCTAGAAGTTTGCTAATGAGTATTTAGGATTTGATGATCACAGAGAAGCTAGGATAATCTAAATGTTACAATTGGATGAGAAGAGAGATCAATCCATTGAAAAATTTGCCAAACATCAAGTAGTGGTCAAAAGATGGTTTGATTAAAGAGCAAGAGTCAAAACATTTAGAATATCAAACTTAGTATTGTGTTGGGATAAAGCACATGAAAAGAAAAGAAATCATGGAAAGTTTGACAAATTATGGTTAGGTCCATTACAAGTCGCAGAGATAATAGGAGATAATACTTTTAGGCTCAAGACCTTGACTAGGGAAGATGTGCCATTACCTATTAATGGCCAACATTTGAAACATTACTTTCAAGCTTGAGGTGAGGGTAGTTGCTATGTTATGTATCATAGTGTAAATAATATACAGTTTTGATGGGTTTTGTCTTGTTTTGTTTTTGTTTTGTTTTGTTGTGGTGGTTTGTGAGTTGTGTTACCTTGGTAGGGATTTTTGTTTTGTTTTAAAGTATACAAGAGCAGATTAACCACCACTAAAAACAATATAAAAATTAGAACATTCAGGTTAATTATTTGAAACTTATGCATAATTTGTTGTGATTGTCATAAATGTAGAAAATGGTTTGGCTAGTGAAATTTTGTATTCAATAACTGTGGGTTGAGTATTCAAGGGAAGTTTCTCATAATGACACACCTAAAATCCTTGGGTTTGTTGAACATATTAGTGTAGGTGTTAGGTGAAAAATTAGAGGCCACCCTTGCTACCATTACAATTCTCAGCCTAATTTCAGCAAGTGATCACACCTTGCATCACGAAGTTACAATGGTAATATCTTATAAAGTCTCTATCTTACACAAAATATAAAAAATAAGTAAATAAATAAAATGGATTTTACTAAAAATCTAGATTAAGTCATCTAAGTAACTCTACCAAGGCTATAGACGCTTGCTGGTAGTGGGGCTCTACTTAGGAGAATTGTAATGATAACCTTGTCGGGGCTATAGACGGCTACTGGCAGCAAGGCTCTATCTGGTTGGCTATGAGGGAATAACATCAACTATGTAGTTTAATATCAGTCACTAGTTTATTCAACTTATTTTCAAGATGAGGATTATTAATCATGTGCACCCACTTAGACTCAATTGAGAGATTCATGCACCTTATTGAATACATTAGGTCTCAAGTTAAATAATGATCTACATAAGAGAAAGTTGGAAGTTATGACTTTATTTCATTTAGTTTTCTTTAATGCTTTTAATTTAATTGTTTTGTTTGGTTGCTAGTTGTTGTGATGCTCACAACACACCCCATTTTACTTCTTAGCAAAATGAGGACCCCTGCTGTGGCTATGGCTTTTTTGCTTGTGTGTGGGTTTGCTTGGTGGAAAAGGGAAAAGGAGGTAAAGGTTACAAACCTTGTTGAAAATTGAAATAAATTAGCATTAAGTACCAGAGTAGAATAGGGGTGAATTCTTTGTCAAAAATGAATAAGGGTTACTTTTTGAACCATTTCAAAATTCCCAATATTCTGTAAGATATGCGTGTTTTGGTAAAATACATTAATGGGAAAGTGTGTATGTTACATGCTTTGGGTTTATACCTTTCGATATACATATAGTGCGGAAGTCAAAGAGAATTAAAATCTGATATAAGTGATGCATCGTACCTTAATGTATATTGAAAGATGCATTCACTTTACATACATGTGTGGAGCTGGAGGGTTATGTAATATGGTTTATAAAAAATGAGGAGTCCGAGATGATTATTCAAAGGAGTTTGCATATCAAGGTTTGTATCTAAGAGTAGTTACAAGTATTTTTGTATTGTTGAGATACAAGTGGAAAAGCAAAGTGGGTCCCACAACTTGTATCTCAAGATTGTATATTGTATCAATGAACGAATAGACAAGCTGACATGCAAGAAAATATACAAATAAAAGATGCAAGACAGATTTCAAAAGGGATTTAAATAAGGGAAAGGTTTTGTATGTTTGGGGCGATTGTATGTTAACAATGTACAATCTTGATATACAAAGAAATAAAAGACATTGCTGGAAAGATAAAAGGTAAAAAGGGGGCTTGTATGGGTTGTTTGTATATGCATTTGTATCTATGTCACATACATTGCGATAAACAAATCAAAGATACAAGCATGGATATAAAAGAAAAGGGAATAACATTGTTTATGACTCATTGCATATATGTTTGTATGTTGAAAAGATGCAAAAGAGACATAAAAAGAACAATATACAAAGAAAGATACAAGAGAGTGCGATGTATGCAGAAATTAAGTTAACGGATAGAAGGTTTAAAATAAAATGTTGAAATAAGAAACTAGAGCCATAGGCACATTAATTGCTATAATTAATGTCGATCTAACACTGAAAAGAGTAAAATTCAACGGGTTAGGGTAAATTAGAAGTTATTTTTCTTTCAGATTTCTATTGTTAAAATTAAACTGTAGAAAGAAGAGTTGCTACAGAAATTGAACAAAATTCATCATGGGATGGAATTCCAGAAACTAGAACAGAGTAAAAAATGGTAAAGTAAGTCAACAACATAAGGTTCAGTTGTCGAAAGATACATGTATTTATCTTAAACGTTGTTACAATTCAGTTAGTTTAAAATGCAAGTAACTTTCAGTAATTTCATTTTGAAATGTAAGCATCCATTAAATTACCGTGTTTAATTGTTAATTAGTTGGGTTGGGTTAAACAATGTGAAAGTCAAAATAGGAAAAGACAAACGTGGGTTAGGGTAAAATGCAAAAAATAGAAAATTCGTAGTAAAACCCTAGGTAAGAAGGTAAAACGGAAAGTAAAAAAAATACAATTTTACAGGATAGCTCCAAAGCAGAAAAAGGCAGATATAGGAGGTGAAGTTAAAAAAGAAAGGAAACCGTGCAAAGAAATAGAGGAGGAGTTGCCATTACATAGAGGGTACCCTTCATTGATCAGTACCAGTATAGTAGGGACAGACACCAACATAGGGAGCTATGATGCGAATGATGTGTTGCAGAAGATCACAGCAGTAGATGCTACACCAGACATGAGGTGTATATGGGAGAGTGGATTGTATAGGGCTTCAGGTTTTTTGTTAGCTATGGAAGCTAAAGATTTGTGTCTAGCTTGCATATACTTGTATGACCTAGCTACCAGGAAAATAATGTTCCACGATTACCTCATTGCGGACTTATCCATAGAAGGGATTGCAAGAACATTCAGTCTGGAAATACATGAGAAAATGGTGGATATTGATATAGATCAATACAATGAATATTTCAATAACAATGAGAGGGATTGTAGAAGCAAGATCTTCTACAGTTGGTACAGTGCAGAAAATAATCCCAAAACTGTGGCAAGAGTGCACAAGAATCTACAAAGAGTATACTTTAAGGAAGAAATATACTTGATGATTACAATGTTAAGAAGACTAGTGGGATTGAGATATGGCACTAAGTGTGAGCCTTGGATTTTCAATGTCATCTAATTCATGAGAGAAGAAAAAAAGGAACAAGGACAAATTCACTGGGCTAAGGCTATAAGCACAACCATATGGAAACAGACAATGTTAAGAAAGCAAAAGATGATGCCTTTCTATTTGTCCTCATATATATTATATTCATCTACAACAGAGGTTCTACCATTCATACATGGGATAGACATGGTTGGAACCTTAGGAAATGGTCTAGATCAAAAGCTAGTATATGAGCATTATCCTGATTTATAGGAAGAGAATGCATTGAGGAAGTATGCTCTAGTGAATGATGTATTCTATACATATATGGTTAGAATTTTAAGGGAAGAGCCAGATAAGAGATTATCTAAAGATGTAGAGGATACAATTGGTCTGCACACTTCTTGGTATATTCAATTTCAGCATTTTACTTATATTAGAACTAAGGGATTTGAAGGAAAAACTTTCATGCTACCCATGTATCCTTACAATAAATTGATTGTTTTGGAGTTCTCAAGGTAGAATTTGAATGTCTTTAAGATGTACAAAAAGAGGTTTAACAGAGGAAATCTTAAGTTACCTTGGGCAATTGGAAGATATTCATGCTACAGTGAAGAGGTTGCTAGTTATTCAAAAAAAGAGTTGAGGTATTATGGACTTGAGGAATTTGAGTTGGGCCAAAGGTTTGATCCCTTTCATAGAATCCAAAATACAATTGATTCTAAATTCAAACATCAAATACATATTGAAGATTTTTGGTCAGACTCTAAGAATGATAAAGAGGTAAGAAAGAAAGCTCGCAAAAGATTAACAGTTGAATAAATGAGGTCCATGGGAGATATATATGTACCTCTGGAGGTTAAAGAAGATGATAAATTATTGCACCATAGTTATGAAAGTGTCAGGCTTGCTCCTATTGGAGAGCCTGATTGGTCACAACCATGAAACACATCTTTGGACACATTGTCCAAACCAATCATCCTATATTTGAAGACATGGTTGAAAGATAGAATTGAAGAGCTTAAGGCTGAAGGAGTGGAGATTACATATCCAAAGAAGGGAAAAAAGAGAGTAAGGGAGCATAGTGATGATCTCCAATGCTTCTATGAAAAGAAAAGAAAGATTGTGGAAGCCAAAATTATGGAGAAGGATAAAAATACTACTTTGATGGATCCTTATTCATTAGGAGTGACAGTAACAGTGTCATCTAGCACATTTGTGGAGGCAAAGTCATTAAGCCATGATATTAGTACAGAAGAAACACATGCCTGCATAGAAATAATAGTACAGAAGGTTAAGAAAGTAGTACTAGTGAGCATATCTAAAGGCTAGACTTCAAAAAGAGTAAAGTTATAGGGATACAATGGGTAGGTGCTAAGTTGAGTGATATACCTGGTGCATCCACCTAAACAAAAAAAAGACAAGTATATGCTAAGGTAAAGATAGGATTGGCTGAAGAAATGTTGTATGGGTCAAAAGGGCATGTAGCCAAACAAGTTACTGAGACTGTCCACATTGAAGATGACAGCACTGAAAGTCAAGAGAGAAATGGATTTAGGAAAAGAAGTTGCAATAGAAGAAGAAGAATCCAGTGAATTTTTAAGTGAAGAAGAGGAGCAGGACACTCAAGCTGAGATAGAAATTAAACAAGGTTTAGTGTCTGAAAAGGAAATGGCACAAGAAGAATCAGGAACAGTAGATCCTTTTGGTACCTTGGTTTCTCCTGAAATAATAAAGGATGTGCAAGATGTAGCACATAAATTTGAAGAATCTAAAAGAGAAGATGCACCTGAGGAAACAATAAAGGAAACACCTTCTCAAGCCAAAAAAGAAACATGAGTTGGTATCCCTAGTGTAGATGTATTAAATATTCTAAACATGTATGGTGAACAAAGTGAAGAGGAAAAGAATATAGAAGCATAAAGGAACAAGGAAAAGAGACAAAAGAGGATGATACAATGGTAAGTTCACCTTCACATACAAAACAAGTACAAAAGGAAGGTGAAACTACAGAAAATGTAGCAAATAAACCTGAAGGCAAAGAAAACATAGAAAATATTGATGAAGATAAATCAGAAAAGCAAGCAGAAGATATAGACATGACAAATGTACAAGCACATAAAGAAGAAGACCAAGAAAAAGAATCATTGAGGAGAGAAAGTCCTGAGGAAGAGGATGAAGGTGAAGGGGATACAGAAATTGAAGAGGAAGAAAACAAGGGTGAGTCTAAACAACAGAATGATCCCATGGTACAAGAATCAGCCCCTCAACAGTTGCCTCCTCCACAACAGCAATAGGAACAACAATAGCAACAACAAGAGCAGGGAGAAGTAGAAAGGCCGCAGGAATAGGTAATCAATGAAGAAAAGACAGTTGAAGGCACAAAAGAAGTTCCAGCCTAGTTAGGTGCAGAGATAAGGAAAGAAAAGGTGGAGGTACAATTAGTACCTATAGACATCAAAAGTCTATTAGGCGATACAACGCCAAGGAAAGAAAGGAGAATGGCCATAACCATGTCAGCAATACAAAGGGGTCCAGATGGATCTAGAACACTAAACTTGGCCATACCACAAAAAAGAGAAGGTAAAAGGAGAAATAACACTAGATGAATATAAAATAATCAATTTTGACCTAGGGCATACAATAAGGGAGAAACACATAAGTGAATGGGAGGATATGCACCAGGCTACAACAAAAATATTAAAGAGGGATAAAGATAAATAGGAATATTTGAAAGGAAACATTGTCTAATTACAATAATTCATTAGGGGAATATTTGATCTCAATACAACAGTACCAGAATTACCTAGTTAAATAGTAGTTTTCTCTAAAGATGAAATAAAAGATATGGAAAATAAGAGGCTTAAAGACAATGTTTTTGAAGAGTGGTTCAAGGACTTCATATAAGAAGGAGAAGAGGTAATTAAACAAGCAGTGAAAGGATGGGAATTGGCTATAGTAGAAAAGAATAAATGTAGTATACTTGTATATAATGGTCAATTTAGAAGAGAAGAGTGCAAATTTGAATTGGAACAACTAGAGGAAATTAAAGAGAGAGCAAAGCAATTAATAAATGAAGGAGTAATTACCCCTTCAATGGCAAATTAAGTGTCACAAGCAAGGTTGGAATTAAAAGTTGAAGAGGATAATCTCAGAAGGTGTATAGTAGCCACTCAGGGTTTAGAATAAAAGGCAGATAACATGATCAAAATGCATAAAAGGATAGTGGAAAGGCTCTTAGACATGAGTGCATGGAGACACTAGCATATGAACTTCAAAGAGCATTAACAGAATTTAAACCCATTTTTACACCATGTATGGAGAATCTAGAGGCATATCTAAGTAAACAAATGATTGATTCATTAATGGAGGAAAATGCAAAGATGAAGAAATACAAGAAGAAGAGAAAAGGTTCAGATAAAGAAGAAAACAAATTGAAAGAGGGAGTCACAATGCAGGAATATGTATGGACAAAGAGTCCAGGGGAGATCTCACTTTTATAGAAGGTGTAATAAATAACTTCAAGGCATATCTAAAAGAGTAAGAAAGTGTGGAAAATGACAAATAATATTAATAAAAGAGTCAAGTGAAAATTATCTATAGGCAAAGTCTATAGGAAAGCATAAGTCAAAGGAAGGGACTCTTATTTTGAAAAAGATTCGAATGGCATCCTTTGAGGCAGAGAAGATACCACGAAGATATTTTGAGAAATGGTTAGGAAAAAATGTACACCTGATCACGAATAGATGAATACTAACCATAGATTGGGTTTGTAGCCGTAGTACTATGAAGCTTCAAATTCTATATAAGCAGCTCTGCTACTTGTATATTGTCTACACAGGGATTTTTGAAATATAGCTTGCACTTGTAATTTGTTTGAACATTTGATTAGAGAGGTATTTTAGTTTAGAGGAGGAGGTCACCTGTGTCTACATTAAGGAATGCACGAAGTGTCTATCTTCCTTATTGTATATGTAAGACGTTGTAAGTTTTTTGTTGATTTGTTTAATGAAGCAAAAGGTCATTCATACATTGTAAACCATATATGACTGTGTACTTTAAATATAAGTGATTTTGGGATCCTACGTCTATTTTTAGAGTGTTTTCTGACTCTTACTTATATCTAAAGTACTACCTCTTTAAAAGCTTGCAATCTTGGATGTGTCTTCATGAAAATACTTAGGGCTTCACATTTGGAGATTTAGTCTGTTGATTTGATCAAGTTTGACATATTTCTTACAATCTGAATAATAGAGCATTTAGATCCTAGAGTAAAATGATATTCAATTTGAATTTCTCTAACTTTGCCCCCAAACATTTTAAATAATTAGCTCAAATGCAGAGATTTTAAGGAAATTGTTTTACATTTGAAAGAAGCATGAAGAATTGTGTTAATATTTGACAATATTCATATCAATTGAAAAGAAAAGCTTGTCTCATTATAAATCATACAAAGCTTTGTGATATAGTAGTAAATTTATAAAAAGAAATGAATAATTTGTTTGTTTTTACAACAATTTGCATAATTCGAGTCCAGTGAGTCACAGATCATCTTAAATCAAGTGAGGCCCCTTGAATATTACAGTTTCAGATTAACCTATTGAATTGTCCACAAGGTCAAGACCTGACCATATAGAAACTTGGGATTAAGAACTCTCAAGAGATATCTTCATATCTTTCAAGATAGTATAGGTTCATTTCATGAATTTTAACTTTTGTTATGAATGTGTAAAAATAATCATCAACACTCCTCACAGTAGAAAGTGACAAATTTGACCAATGTTTCTTCTCAACCTAGTATACCAACATACCATGCTCATAGTCCTTTATCTTTTTCAATCTTAAGAGCTCAAATTCTTGATAAATTTGAGACCCCTCACTTTGAAAAGTACAGTGGTAAAGGTGGTCCTTATACTCATGTGGCAGCATTCACAGCTATGTGTAGTGACTTCTTCTTTGAAGAGGACTTGTTAGCAAAACTCTTTCCATGATCCCTTAAAGATACCACCTTAGAATGGTTTTGCTCTTTATCTCCAAATTCAATACATTCTTTCTCATAGCTTGTTGATCAATTCTTACAACATTTCCAAGAAAATATTGCAGCTTCAGTCTCATTGATTGATTTAGTTCATTGTAAACAAGGTCAGAAAGAGAAGTTAACTAGGTTCATCAATCGATACCAAGCTAATTTCACATAGATACAATATCCAATTATAGATGAGAATGTTCAGAAGATATTCATTAAAAATTTATAACCTAACATCCATGATAAAATTTTCTTGATGAAGTATAGCTCTTTTCAACATCTATGCACAACTCTTCACGATTACCAACTTTTGTCTAGTCAATATGAGAATCAAAACTCATCGGCTCAAGTTGGTTAATCCACAATTGGAACATTTCAAAATAAATTTAAGAGGAATAACAAGAGTTTCATCAAGATCAATGGACAACATTCAAATAATTTTCAATCACAAGTGTCTGCCATTAGTAATTCTAAATGGGCACCATTTCAATTTAGACAACAATAGAGATAGTTCACTCCATTATTTGATTCTCTCTAATCAATTATGAATCAAGCAGTAAGAAACAATGTTTTTAAGCTTCCTCCTGTGAAACAATTTGATAGTAACAAGATACAAGGACCATCATTTGATGCTAATGCCTTTTGTCAGTATCATCACTCGACAGGACATGACACCGAATGATGTATGTATCTAAAACATGAAATTCAAGACCTGATCGATTCTAATATAATATAGGTAACTGGTGTGAATGACAATGGAAATAAGTCATTGCCCCTCTGAATCAAAATTTATAGATCTTTACAAATCCTTTTCCTAAGCATAATGAAAACAATATGGTAGAGCAAAATACAATAGAGCAGGAAGATGATTACCTCGACTATGATGAGATAATTGGTATGATAGAAGTGGATATTGAAGACTTGCCTCATCTGTGAGGGAAAGGTATCTATGTTGAGGTTCCTTCACCAGTATCCCTTCAAGGATCAGGAGACAACAGGAATGCACTAGATGCAAAATGTAGACACTTAAATTTGTCCATGTCTTAACCATCACCTAGTCGACACATTACTAGAGACATTTTTTCCTTTAATCCCACTCCTAATCCCATTTATCCCACTAGACAATTAATTAAATAAATCCCATTTATTTAATTAATCCCCCTTTCAAATGTCCCAAATAATTCAAATAAAATATTTGAATTATTCCCTCACCTCTCATCACATTCAAACACATGTCACATGCACAACTAATTCAAATAAAACATTTGAATAAGTCTCCTTTATTCTCCTTCGCACACTTGTCACATGACTACAACTCCTCATGGAGTGGGAAACCCTAATAGATCCTAACCATCCATATCATTAAAAACAACTTTCAATCTCATCCATTCATTCAAATCAGCCCTTTCCTATAAATCAACCCTCAACCAAGCCATTGATAATGCATTGAGTTTCAAGTAGCCTCATGCTGCCAAAATCACTCTAGAATCATCTTTCATTCATCCTCATCCCAATGTTATGCTGATGGAATGAGCAACTGACATTCCACCCACAATCATCCTTCAAAATTTTACATGCTTATGCGAGGTTGAGAAGAGCAATGGATATAAATCAAATCTAGCTTGGAGATCAGTTTACTTTGCTTTCTTTTTTTCATTTTCATGCTAGTTTGTACTCTATTATGCTAGTTAGGGTTTGATATCTTGTTGTTTTAGTTTCAGACCTGATTTTTGCCCTGATGACAAATGGTGAAGCTGACGTGAAACTTTGCAAATCTAACATTTTTTATCAATTTTTGGGAAGTCAAATTTTGTAGGTGACCTCCTGGCCTGAAATGGACCTCGTCATTGCGTTTGGGAGGCCTCGCAGGCAAACATTGATATAAAACACCCTAGGTTTTACTTACTGTGAAATTTTTTATTTTTTTTTGAAATATTTTTTAGTATGATAGTCCATACTGTATGGATCCATACATATTTGTACTATACAGACATATTGTACTAGTATGTGCAGGTGCTAATGGTCTCTGGTTTGCATTGCTAGTTTTTGTTTATCTTGGTGGCTAACATTTTTCATTGTAGGTTTAAATTTTTCATTGTAGATCTAGTCTTATGTCTGTGTAGCCCAGTCCTCCTGTCAGCTTTAAATGCTTGCCATCTGCCATTGTTGTTTGCTTGGTCAAAAAACCCTAAGAACCTCTCTGCGCACTCCCTTCTACCATCATGCCACCTTAGAATCACCCCTAGCCATCATTCCCACCGCTCATGGAAACCCCTGGTCATCACCTCCAAACTGACCTTCACAGTCTTCTTAAAACCCCATCGCCACTCCATCGCCACCAAAAGCTCCACCAAGCATCCCCTCTGCCCTTGTCATAGTCTTTAATCTACTCCATCACCACTTTGAAACCCTAATTCCTCTGCTTGCTGATACCTAGCCTCTGTTCATGGTTCCTAGTCACCAACCTCTATCTACTAAACCATTCTGTCACTGCCAAGACTCCTCTCACCTCCTAACCACTACTTCATTTTTTCTCCCAACCACCAACCTTTGGATCACTTGCTAACTCCTACATTTTGGTTGACTCCTACTGACCCCTTAACACGCAGTGATCTCTTTCATAACTGGGAGTGGGGGACTATCTATCCCTCCACCCCTTTTTCTTTTTTCTTATCTTGTGCCCTTGGTCGTATGAACAACTAGGGGGCTCGACTATGTTCAAACCATTAACCCCTGTGCTCATCTGCTCGTGGTCACATCTGTGACCGGGGGAAAAAGGAGGCTAGCGGCCCCTTTATTCTTTTTATTTTTTGCATTTTCTTGGCCCTTGGTCACACTGGTGACCAAGGGGACCACTAGAACCAAACCACAGACTTAACCACCTGCCTTCACTACTAGGAGTTAACTTTTTAATGTGACTAGACTCAACTTAGCTGCTAGTGGTTTATGCTAGGCAACAAGCCTGCCATCCTCTTCTTCAAACCCACAAGAGCCAATCTTTTTCTTTTGACTATAACTTTGACATACGAGGTCAAAATTTCCCAAACAAGGATTCATTGGAAAGTTAATTCAGTGAACTACATAGTGATGGAGATTTTATCAGGTGATTATACTATTTTCATGCCTTTTTTCTTAGTCAAAGTCAACTTTAAACATGAACTTCAAATGCTTATATCTATTACAAATTTGATCCGATTTTCACGATTTTTTTTAAAAACTACTTAAAATTTTGTCTACTTTTTGTTCATGCAATCCATTTTTCTGTATCTACTCATATCAATTAGATTTCATTAGATTCTTGATTTTTCACATAACGCTTCTATCTAAAAGTTTACTTGTTTCTTCTTGGGATTTGTGGCTTGTAAGTGATCACATGGAGCTGGAACAACATCTACATTAGCACACATAGCAGATTGGAAGTGAAAATTTCAGGTGCATTCATTCTAATCTTTCATTTTTCATCGATATTGCGTGTCTCACATTTCAATTTTGGGCATAAAAATAACATCTTGTCTGCATCACACATTTGGATTTGGGCATTAAAATAAACCATCGTCTTCATTCACATTCAAATTGGGCATTAAAATTAACCATTGTCTTCAATCACACATCTTGACTTGGGGTAAAATGAACAAGTGTCTTTATTTTTTGCTGAACTTGTATGAGATTAGGGGTGTGTATGATCTTCTCATGTGCTTTGTGCGATCATGAGAATCAAAAACACTTGTCATCCATTCAATTTTACACCACACATTTCATTTTCTTAAAGGGGAATTTACAAGTGCGACTGTGAATTTAGTGTGCATGTGTATGCTCTCTCCTTGCACCGCAAGGTGATCTTGGAGATCAAAAACACCCACTTGGTTTTCTTTTTTCATACCCTTCCTAGGAGGCCTGCTTGGAGACACACCACTTCAAGGAATGACCTCAACTCTATCATTCTAATAGAGTATAAATAGCGAGGTGTGAATCAAAAGACACCCTCTTTGGAAGTCAAAATCATGTCACTCTTGGTTAAGCCCTAAAGAACTTTATACCTTTGGGAAGTGAAGGTGAAGGGTGGGTTACCCCTTTCTTCTGACTGTGTGGCATTATTTTGCTTTCATTTCACAAAATTAGGCCCCCCATACCTTGAGTATATTGGGGACATCCTTAGTCAACTTGTGCAACCTAGATTAAGACCTAATTGACCACACCCACCCGACTAGTCATAGGATTGTTGATGTGTCTTCAAGTGCTTGCTGAATCATCACATTCTTCATTCAAATTTTCTTATGTGTCTTGCATGTATGATTCATGTGTGTACATGTGTAATCATTTTTTTTCAAATTGCCAAATCAAACTATAAATAGAAACACATAAACAAGTCATTCTAAATATTCTTACCAACACATACATCCTAGTCATTCCATCCTAATCAAATCCTAATCATCCTTGTCACCTTCATCCTAATCACATCCTAATCATATCTTAATCATTCCAAATCACTCCATAGCATCATCATCCTAGCCCTAGTCAAGCACTTGCCAAAATGGTCTTAATCCTAAGCAAGCCTATGTCCAATCCTAAGCCCAAGCTCATACTTCAAGGAGGCCACCCCTCTAATTCAAACAATGAAACACATTCAAAGCTCAAAATCATACTTAGAGGTGGCCCTCCCTCTAATCTCAATGATGAAACAAATCCAAAACCCAAGATCATACTTAGAGGAGGCCCTCCCTCTAATCCTAATGATGAAACAAAACCTAAGCCCAAGATCATACTTAGAGGAGACCCTCTCTCTAATCCTAATAATGAGACAAATCCTAAGCCCATAATCATACTTTGAGGAGGCCCTTCCTCTAGTCCTAATGATGAGAACAATGTAAGACCTAAAATCATACTTCAAGGGGCCCCTCCTACTTCTAATGATGACAAGAAGTATGTGGCATACCTTGAGGAAAAATATGACATGCAAAGACTTAAACACATGTGTGACACCATGCCAACATTTGAAAATAGGGTCCTAGAAGCCAAACTCCAAGACCTCATCCAATCACTTCTCCAAATGCCCCAACCCCTCAACCAACAAACCATACAACTACTTCAAGCCCTTTTTCAAAAATTTCAACAAATCCAATCACCTCAAATACAACAACTCCTATCACAAGCCCAATAATTCATAGCCACCTACCAATTCAAATACCAACAAACACACCCTCTATCTATCCACTATAGATCAATGCCACTTCGATCCTATGTGTCATCCCCCTCCACTTCATACTAATCTAGTCCATCCACATGTCAAGTCAATGCTACATCGACTTATCCAACTTCATACCCATCCAATCCATCCAGATGCCAATTCAATGCCACATCAACCTATCAATTCACTCCTCAACAAACACATATGAGCCCAAGTTACACTTTGCAATAATATCAAGTGCCTTCAAGATCTAAACCCACCTTTGACAAGGGGAACACTAATCTAGCCTACACATGCTATAAGTATATTATACCACCATCCAATCACAAGCCTATCCTAAAGCCACCACGTCCTAGTCCTAATCCGTTGGTCCCTTCACCTTCTATCCCATCAAATCCTTCATTACTCCCATCATCTAATCCTCCAACTCCATTCCTTAAGTTCAAACATTACAAAAGAAAACATGTGGAGTTGTCCAAATCCACCAATCCATTCAATCCCTTTGACCCTTCATCCAACAAAAGTCAAAGCCATAATCCTAATCATAAGCCAACACCTTCCACCCCTCTTGTCCTTCCACCATGGGACCAATCCATTCCTAGTCTTAATCCACCTAATCTAATTAGCCCCCCACCTAATCTTAATCATAATCCATCAACTTCCACCATGCATACACCTACAAAGGATGTGATCCAAGGGCTACTAGTAGGGAGTCAACCATGTCATTAAAGTCTTATCCTTGATCCTACCAAGGAACCTTCCAACACCATGTCCATTCTTACAATCCCTTCACATAGTCCACAACCCCTTGACCCTATTCCAAAGTCTCCCCCCATGAGTCCAATTCAACCTCCATCATGCCCTCATGTTGTTGCCCATCTAGATAATATCAAACCTCCCCAAGAACCTTCCATTTCCAACCAAAGTCAAGAGTTATATCAAGGGCCTAATCCTAAACATGTGGAAACATCAAGCCCTCATTCTAATCAAGATCAAATCACTTTCATTCAACCCATCCATAACATATATCTTTTCCACATGATCAAGATATTACTCATGATGAAGAACCTATCCATGAACAACTTGATCCTATTCATACCCCCATAACCATACACGAGTAAGACACCCAAGACCTACATGCTCAATCTAATGAAAGTCATGTTGACCTACTTAAGCACTCACTCCGTTTCATGGCCTTCCTTTAAAGCAAAGAAACTTCTCCTCCATCTATCCCTATCCATGATACACCAACTTCCATTTCCCTTGATGAGACACATGCCTTCCAAGAAAACATAGAAGATCAAACCAATACCTTGGATCTGAGTGAACACAATGATAATCAAGTTCCTAATGGTCCTTTCTCATCCACCATCGATCCCATTTCAAGTCTACCATCATATCCTATTGGTCTATCCACCTTCATCCATGAGTGTTCCTCCTTAGGACAACAACAACCATTATCCACTTCACCTTCTCCATCAAATAATGATCTCAAGTCTAGTATCCAAAACACACCTAGTCCCATTGTCAATCGCATCCTCCAAAAAATGAACTATCATGGTAAAGGCTTAGGCCTTCATGAACAATGAATTTTAGAGCCTATCCATGTCAATGTCCCTCCACGCTCATATGCCTTTGGATATACACCCCAAGGTAAACAATCTAAAGATGTGGGTACTTCCTCCATTCATCCTAAGTCCACTTTCCATCACAAATCCTATCATACTCCCAAAACATATGTCACCATTCCACCTCCATTGTCCTACAAGTGCCAAAAGCATGTGACCATACACCTTCCACCATCCAATTTACCTCCATTACTTCCAACTCCTAGAATCCCTCCATCCACTTTACCACCACTTCTACCAACACCAAATCCATCTATTTACACATTCCCCCACATTCCTAATCATGACCAATTAATGCACACATTGTCTAAACAAGAAGCTTCCACCATTCCATTGGGATTCAAAAATAAACATTTCGATTCCTCTACCCATAAAGTCAAAAATCCTAAAGGTCCTAATGCTTTAGGGTACAAATGCAAAGAATCCAAGCAAGGTACATTCAAAAATTCATCCAAGCCCATACCTTCAAAAGAAAAGTTCAAAAGCAAAATGGTTTGGGTACCTAAGAAAAAATCAAGAAAGTAAATGAGGTATCCACATATCAAAAATCCAAACCATCCCCTTCCATCCAAAAATCCCATTCCATTCAAAAATATCAAATTCCTTCATCCCATAAGCAAAACAAAAATCATAAAAATACTAAGTCTATGTGGGTACCTAAGTCACTACGTCACCCATCTCATAAGAAAACATTGCCATTACTTCCTACACCACCTTCCTATCGAAAGCTTCAATGTTTATCACGGTGTGTGCAACCATTGGTCATGATTCCATTCTCACTGTAACATCAGAAAATGTCCCCTTGGGGGCTTTTCCCTCATAAGGTTTAGCTCCTGGGTCTTTTGCATGCATTTAGGACATCTTACTTCATAATTTGGCATCCTGATGGAATGTGCCTAAGGTAACATGATAAATGGGACCTAGGAGGACCTCTTGAGCTAGAACCTACCCAAAATAGGGGGGAGGACTTGGGCGTCCACGCCCTAGTCCTGCCCTATTTTAGGGCAGTCCCAATTTTTGGGTGTCGTCTTGTGACTGTTATTTGGGTCCTATGTCGACACGATAAGTTTAAATTACAAAATTCTTGGTAGGAATGTTTGTAGTTACATATAAAAGCATGGTTAGGCATTCATTTTTAAACTAGATTTCAACTAGATGATTATTGTGAACTTTAGGCATCCTAAAGGTGATTAAATGCTTTCACTGTGTTGCAAGGGCAGAATTGTGTTGTCTATGTGTTTGTGTTTATGGATTTGAGCATCCATTACATCATGGAATGAAGGGAATCTTCCTCCCATGAGATCTTCACTACAAGGTGACATTATATTGTGTTTTCATCATCATTTCCTTTGGTTTTTGCCTCTACCTCACAAGGGCACACACTCTCTATCTGACAACAGTGTTTGGAGATTTAAGTGTCCTCCGGGGCTTGACTAAGGCAAGCCTCTAAACACCACAACCCCCTCCCAAAGTTTTCATGGTTGTAGGTTACAGGTTACAGAGCTGGACAAAGTGAAGTTACAGGAAGACATCTTGGAGTGTCAGAATTCTAGGATAGGAAGAAAATCTACCCCCTAGACTTGGGCACCCGCTCATTAGTCCTCCAAATTCCATGATGGGAAAATCTTCAGAACACCAGGAAAGAGTTGTAGACTGAGTTCTCAGATCTAGACAAAAACTAGGGCCTTGGACTTGGGTGCCTGCTCCTATGTCCCCAACTTTTCCACCTCAGAACCCTGAAAATAGGTACTCTATGATTTGACATTTTACTTTCATTTGTAAGAGCTTTTTCTGTAATTCATCTATTTACTATCGCATTTGCAAAATTAGGGTTTTAATGGTCAATTAAGCATAAGAGAAGAAAAACTGATAACTAAAGACCCTAATCCAAGTTTACCTACATGTCACAGTATCCTAGGGTATGATAGTGCATTACCACTCGACCCTAGATCCTTAAATGTTAAGGGTGAAAGGAGGATTCAAACATCTAACAACCTAAACATTAAACAATCCAAATTTTACCCTAAACATTTTGGTGAACATGTGTTTTTTGACTTAGTTGCAACTTGCTGAGTGTTGGCCTTCAGATTTGGATTGATTTCATTCATTCATATAGTCATTCATTTTATTGCATTGAGAAAAATTCAAAAAAATTGAAAATTTTGAAAAGTTCATAAAAATTGAAAATTTTGAAAAATTCAAAAAAATTACATTGTTAGGCTTACTAATTTGTATCAATTCTTTCTAAATTTCCGTAATTTATGATTTTTCAATTAGATCTGATATAAACTATAGAAAAATATAAAAAATTAGAAATCTGCATTACATTTGCATCATTAATTTGCTAGGGTTTTGTAGAAATTTTGATAATTTTCATATAACCTAGTAATTCCAAAAATCTAGGGTTAGTAGGAAAAATCTTCTTTTAGATTTTTATACTAATTTTAGAGGCTCATTAAAACTTGCATTTGACTGTAATCTTGCATTTTAGTGTAAAATTGCATATAGATTTCAAATATTTGCATTTTTGTATAAGAAATTTCAACAAAAAAAAACTAGCAATTTTCATGCATTTTCATTAGATTTGCATTGGCATTTTGCATGTCCAAGCTTGGAATTCATTTTAAGATATGAGATTATTTCATTTTTATGATGAATCAAACTTTAAAACATTCATATAACATTTTGTGTCAAGATCTCAAACCTAGGGCTTCCAAAACAACGATTTTCACTAGATTTGGCCTTATCGACTCTCTAAACTTGCACCATAGGCGTGTTGTGAATGGTATTTTTGCATTAATTTTTTTTATCATGGTAATTATTTTCCCTCCCTCCTAAAAATCTTCACAACACCCTTTCATCGGGCCCTTGTATTGAAAATTTAGTAAAAAATTGCACATTTTTGTTATTTTTGCCCTAGGGTTTGGCCTAGTTTGCACTCCAAGTGCGTTGTGACAAATTTTATGGATTGGGGTGACTAATATAATTGCTTTTATTTACTTTACCTCCTAAAATTCATTACAACACCCCTTTTGCTAGGTCTTGGAGTTGAAAAATTGTGAAAAATAGCCTATTTTTGCTATATTTCCACTAGGGTTTGACCTTAAGTGGCATTAAAAGAGTATTGTGACAGATATCTTATCATTAAGTGGATGTTATTACTGATATAATTTTCTGTCCATCATCATTTTCCTCACAACACCCTTTGTCATGCTCTTTTCAATCAAGATTTGGTGAAAAAAGTGCATATTTTGACATATTCTCACTATATTTTTCTTAACATTATCTTAGATTCACATCAAGAGTGTGTTTTGAAGGATCTTATTGCTGTTTTGGACTGATATCAGACATAAAATTTTCTGCCACCGATAAAAATCCTTACAACACCTCTTGTTTCATTCATTTGCATTGAAAAAGTACAAAAAAATCAAGCATTTTAGGCTATTTTTGCATATAGTTTTGCACTTGCCTTTGATATACTTTTGGAAAAAAATTTAAATATGATTTAGAATTCATGGCCTCATCCTCTTAGTGCTCTTTGGAATCCTTACATGAATATATTTCAAAATTTGAAAATCTTTATAAATTCATTAGTACACATCCTTATGTTATGCCATATATGCAAGCCATGTATCACAAGGATATATTGGTGTCATCTTCCTTCGAGATCCTTGATTATGTATCTGATCTTAACAACTTCATATCTCTTAGAAGAATTGATAAAACACACTTTGTATGAAGAGTATGACACTTCTCATAATAGTTTAGAATTAATAGCTCAAACATATGGCGATGATATTAAGAATGATTTTGAGAGTGATAATGAATTCACAAGCTACCCTATTGATCCTACAATTGAACATTTAGAAAACTCAGATGAAAAGACTAGGGTTAGCTCTATTAATTCGTAGAATCCTCCTAACCAAAATATGAATAACATTTTGACAACGCAACACTGCTTTGACTATCTTGACCTATTTGGTGTGATTGATGTGGATAAGGAACAATTTCATAACCCACCTAGTCCACCGATAGATGATATTCATGCTGACATCCATCCTTTGTTATCCCTTCAGGGATCAGAAAGTGATCAAAATACATTAGATAGACAAATGAAACAACATGTACCTCTTTCTAGCATTCAAATTTGGGAGGATGATGACCTCCTTGATGATGGCCTCTAGCACAAAGACCCTACAGGTAATTATCTCTAACCCTTTATCTCTCTCATGATGTACTTCCCCCTTGATGTGTTATGTGTTGTTTAGGCCTCCTAGGATGACCTCAGATTCTCCCATAAGGTCCAGGATACCAAGAGACTGCCTCTGTTGTGACCTTCTTCTATTTGTATCATCATTCTTCTATATTGCCTCTCTCTGATTTCATCATTGTGTATTGTGTCTTACAAACATAGCATTGCAGTTGGTGACTTAGGGGCACCCTCCTACATGATTTTCCCTAAGACACTTGTCTCTCATCTCTTATTTATTATTTCCCTTCCTCTAGTGTTTCTATCTAGCGGGCGGATGACAAAAAACATTTATTTTGATGTGGACCTAGTATCCCTTTCGAGAGCAATCAAAAAATGGACTTAGTTCCTAATATGATGATGGGGTTGTATATTTTATCTGACACTTGGCTAGTGGAAGCACTCATACTTTTCACGTAGTGAATTTGATGATGTTTTTATCTCATTTACAAACCTTAACAATACTATTGCTCTATGTACCTTTGTTTGTCTTTGAATCTAGTCTTGGTGGTGCTCAATTCAGAGAGATTCATGATATAGCCCAATGGTTATCCTTAAAATCTGAATTCATTGTATAACCTTGGCTCTTTGTGTGGTTAATCATATGCATTGATGTTGTTGTTTATCATGATGTTGTAGACACTAACATGTTTCTTGCAGGGATGTGTTTGTGGGAACATTTGGCAATCGTAAAGTACATGTCACCTCTGGGGGGCATGGGCTTTGTGAAATTCTATGTTCCCTTATGTGTTTTCTTCCTACCTTAACGTGCTTGATATCAACCACCTTAAGGTAAGGTAAGTTGTCTGTTATAGATGTTAGCAATGTGCTTGTCCTCATATGTAGTTTAAAGACATGCGCGATGAGTGTATTTTGCATCTTGAGTTTGTTTGCAATCAATCAATCAATCATGTAAGCCCTCTGCAGAGGCAAGATATCATGTATATCCTTTTTTATCTTAATCCCTCTGTGGAGGCGGGGGTGGTGTATTTCTCGGAGCAGATTGCATCATCCTGTCATTTTCAAAAGTCCTCTGCGAAGGTGGGTAGCGATTCTGTGACTAACTCAACCCTTAAGCATGTCTTTAGTGATTGTTGTGACGAAGCCCAATCATCGGTGTGTGCTTGTAATGTGCCTAACATGGTGTTGGACCTAGAAATAGGTACACTCCATTGCTTGTCTGTCATGTTTTCTCTATGTCTTCAAGTGTGTGTGTTTTGACGTGCTTGCTTTGTGTGGTATGTTTGTTGCCCCATATGCAATCTAAAGACCAACATGATGAGTGAATCCTACATTTTGGGAGGTTTTGCACGTCTTACATGTGTGTTACCCCATATATACATTATAAAGACTTGTGTGATGAGTGCATCTTGTACTATGGGAGGTTTGTTTACTTTCTAATACTTGCATCTGCATTTCATATATATGAGAAAAAGAAAAGAAAATATATCATTTCTATCTTCCATGCGTTAATGTGTCTTCTATGCATTCACTATCTTCTCTGTGTTCTACGTGACTGTAACTATCTTCTCCATGTTTTGCATGCTTGTTATTTTATTCTATGTGATTGGCGTGTCTTCTCCATACTTGGTGTGTTTGTTGTGTTTATGACCATACATTAATGCATGTATTGGCCTTGCATTTATACATACATTAAAGCAGGGGCTAAATGTAACATCAGAAAATGTCCCCAGGGGGCTTTTCCCTCATAAGGTTTAGCTCCCAGGTCTTTTGCATGCATTTAGGATATCTTACTTCATAATTTGGCATCCCAATGGAATGAGCCCTAGGTAATATGATAAATGGGACCTAGGAAGACCCCTTGACCTAGACCCTACCCAAAATAGGGGGGAGGACTTGGGCACCCATGCCCTAGTCTTGCCCTATTTTGGGGCAGTCCCAATTTTTGGGTGTCGGCTTGTGACCGTTATTTGGGTCCTATGCTGACACGGTAAGTTTGAATTACAAAATTCTTGGCGGGAATGTTTGTAGTTGCATATAAAAGCATGATTAGGCATTCATTTGTAAACTAGATTTCAAATAGATGATCATTGTCAACTGTAGGCATCCTAAAGGTGATTAAAGGCTTTCATTGTGTTGTAAGGGTAGAATTGTGTTCTCTATGTGTTTGTGTTTGCATATTTGAGCATCTGTTGCATCATGGAATGAAGGGTATCTTCCTCCCATGAGATCTTCACTACAAGGTAACATTATATTGTGTTTTCATCATCATTTCCTTTGGTTTTTGCCTCTACCTCACAAGGGCATGCACTGTCTATCTGACAACGGTGTTCGGAGACTTAAGTGTCCTCCAGGGCTTGACTGAGGAAAGCCTCTAAACACCACAACCCCCTCCCAAAGTTTTCATGGTTGCAGGTTACAGGTTGTGGAACTAGACAAAGTGAAGTTACAGGAAGACATCTTGGAGTGTCAAAATTGTAGGACAGGAAGAAAATCTACCCCCTGGACTTGGAAGCCCACTCATTAGTCCTCTAAATTTTGTGACATAAAAATATCTAAAATAGCAAGAAAGAGTTGTAGACTGAGTTCTCATATTCAAACAAAAACCAAGGCCTTGGAATTGGGTGCCCGCTCCTATGTCCCTAACTTTTCTACCTCTGAACCTTGAAAATAGGTAATCTATGATTTGACATTTTACTTTCCTCTACAAAAGCTTTTTTTGTAATTCATCGTTTACTGTCATATTTGCAAAATTAGGGTTTTAATGTTCAATTAAGCATAACAGAAGTAAAATTGATAACTAAACATCCTAATCTAAGTTTCCCTACATCTCACAGTGACCTAGGGTATGATAGTGCATTGCCACTCAACCCTAGATCCTTGAATGTTAAGGGTGCAAGGAGGATTGAAACAGCTAACAACCTAAACATTAAACAATCCAAATTTTACCCTAAACACTCACATACTTCCATCAACCCATGATTCACCTATTATGCTACATATCTTCCCCATCAGCTTCCTATGGTCCATGCTTTTGCATAAGTCTTTCACCCATCCTTGCATAAATCCTACATAATCCACATCATAATACACTATCTTTCCCTACATAATCCACATCATAATCCCCTATCTACCTAATCCATCTCACTTTCATGTCATCTCTTACCAACATCGATGAGCATAATGACATTTGACATGGTCCATTTATGATGACATCCATCTCTTGTGGGACACTATCACCTTTCATGGAACTAGACACTTGAGTCCCTCATATCCATATTCCCATTCTCCTTCTCCCATTCAAAAAAGTAAAAAAAAATTAAAAAAGTAAAGATAAATCCCTTCGTCCAATGGTGAAAACCACCCTTGGTGGCACCTTGGATAAGTACCATGATGAAAAACTGGCAAACAAGCGTCATCTGTAGGTTGATCTTCTATGTCACTTACACTTGGGGATACATTATCTCATTCCAACCTAGCACTTTCCATCCTATCATTTCCTATCCTATCTTAGCATACTTATCCATTACACCTACACACACTTATCCTATTGAGTTCATCCTCCCTCTTTTTGATCTTGATGAAGATATGGGGTTAAAATGTTGACAAATGTTTTGGATAGCTCTTGATATACATCATCCTTTCCAAACAATCCTATCATTGTCCTATCGTCATAAGCTTTATCATGTCAAATCCTAAGCATACACCAAGAATGGGGCATGTTATTCCTATGTGACATAGTCTTTGGAGATCACATCCTTGCCCTCTTACATGCACATCCATTCCATTCATTATCACCCACCCTTTTTATTCATTCATCTATTCCATCCCTCCTTGCACCTAGCCTTGGTTTTCCCTTGTCATTGGTATCTAGAAAAAAGGCTACCCAAGTTGTAATCCATTGACATCCCAAAACATATCAAAATCCAAAAAAAAAATCAAAACATGTCAAAAAATACAAAAAAATTGAAACATTTCCAAAAACACAAAAAAAATCAAAAATCCAAAAAAAATCAAATATTCAACAAAAATCCAAGCAATAAAATCCAATCATCATTATTCAATCCATCATTCAATCAATTCAATTCTTCATCTCATCAATCATCAATTCAATAATTCCAGCCAAATCAATTCTTTAATTAATCATCAAGTCAAATCAATTCAATCAAATCAATCCAATTCTTCAAATCTAATCATCAATCAATTCAATCCTCTCCAAATCACTCAAATCATTCCAATCAAATTAATTCACTCCTCCAAATAAATTCATCAATTCCTTTCAGATCAATTCTTCAATCATTTCAAATCAATTCATTCAATTCTTCCAATTCAAATCAATCAAGTCAATCCACACAATGATCCAAATGCAAGTCAATCATTAATCCATACCAATCAAGTCAAATTATCCAATTACATCAATGATTTTGATCCTGATCTTGACGTAAACCAAATCAACCAATTAATCAATCATTAATCAAATCTTGGTGTTAATTTGCATGGCCAACAACACTAGTGTTCACTCAATCAATCAATTGTCTTATATGACATGTTTCATTTCCTGAAACCAGACACATCATCAATCAGTTAATCATTGGTTTACATCTTGATAGAGACAATACCTTGTTGTTTTTGTATCATTTGTGCATGCTTGCTTGCTTTCTTGTGTGTTATCATTTTACCTTACATTTGAATCAAATCCTTATCATTCCTAGCTAATATTCATATCTTGTGTATGTTGGAACAAATTCCTCATATGTCTAGGCAAGGTTGTATTGTGTTGATGCATGAGACACATCATCACCCTGGTCCTTATACCTTGGTGCATAACATCTAGTGCTATATCAAACATCATGGTTGGTCATTTTCATTGTATCATAATGCATCATTTATTTCTTATATCCATTCCTTTATCTTTCTTCCTTAACTAATCCCTTTTATTTTGAGAGCATACCTGTGTTTGTCCAACTCACCTATCCTCTCAAGGGGGCATCATCATCCTATCTTTCTCCTCTATCCATACCTTAGCTTCTTTGAAATGATATTACTTGACATAAATCTCATCATCTCGAACATCATCTCAAAGAGGGGCAAAATGTAGACACTTAAATTTGTCCATGTCTTCACCATCACCTAGTCGACACATTACTAGAGAAATTTTGTCCTAATCCCACTCCTAATCCTATTTATCCCTCTAGACAATTAATTAAATAAATCCCATTTATTTAATTAATCCCCCTTTCACATGTCCCAAATAATTGAAATAAAATATTTCAATTATTCCCTCAGCTCTCATCACATTCAAACACATGTCACATGTCACATGCACAACTAATTCAAATAAAATATTTGATTTAAGTCTCCTTTATTCTCCTTTGCACACTTGTCACATGACTACAACTCCTCATGGAGTGAGAAACCCTAATCAATCCTAATTGTCCATATAATTGAAAACAACTTTTGATCTCATCCATTCATTCAAATCAGCCCTTTCCTATAAATCAACTCTCAACCAAGATATTGATAATGCATTGAGTTTCAAGTAGCCTCATGCTTCCAAAATCACTCTAGAATTATCTCTCATTCATCCTCATGCCAATTTTATGTAGCTAGAATGAGCAACCAACATTCCTCCCACAATCATCCTTTGAAATCTTGCATGCCTATGCGAGGTTGATAAGAGCAATGGAGATAAATCAAATCTATCTTGGAGATCAGTTTCTTTGCTTTCTTGTTTTCATTTTCATGCTAGTTTGTACTCTATTGTGCTAGTTAGGGTTTCAAATCTTGTTGTTTTAGTTTTAGACCTAATTTTTGCCTTGATGACACAAAAATTGAGAAACTTCAATAGAATAACATTAAGCAAGAAAAAGTTGTCATGATGGAAAGTATCCCATTTCATTGCAAAAGACTCCATCAAGAAAATCAGAATAAGAAAGAAAATGATTGTAAAAGAACAAGGCGATTGTCATCGGTGGGAAATAGCAATGATTCCCCTCCTTGTAAGCAACAAAAGTTTTTAAACATACAAGGACTTGAGAAACAAGCACCACATGACTGTTCTAGAAATAAGAATCAATCAGGTTTGTTCAAACTACTCACACTTTTTATCATACTTGATAGAGCACCTTTCTAAGATGCTCACAAGTTTGATCTCCTCTTAGATATATATGCTATAATAATGTGTCATGTTGTGTTCTCTTGTGATGTGTTATATGTTGTTTAGGTCTCCTTAGATGACCCTTGATACTCTTGTAAGGTCAAGGATACCAGGAGACCACCTCTATTGTGACCATTCTTATATTTGTTTCTACATTCTTTTATTCTCCTTTCATCTATTTTATTGTTGTGTGTTGTGCCTTGGGGGCATAACATTGAGGATGATGTCTTGGGGGCATCCTCCTATGTGGTGTTCCTAAGGCACTTGGTTCTCCTCTCTCATTTTTATTGTTTACCTTCTTCAATGATTCTACCTAGTTAGCGGTTGATGAAAATAGATAAATACTAATGCTGACAGTGTGTCCCTTCAATGAGAAAGAAAAAATGGACCTAGTCCATATATGAAGATGGGGTTGATATATATATCTGACATTTGACTAGTAGAATCACTCCTTGTTATATATAATGTTGTCATATCTTTCATAACAAACTTTTGCAATACTCTCAATCTACTCCATGCACCTTTGGATGGTTTTGTATCTCACCTTGTTGTTGCACTCAGTTCTAAGATATCTGCAGTATAAGCCCAATGACTATACTCAGTTCTGAACTTGCAAGTGTAGCCTTGATTCTTTGCTGTGGTCTAATATATGTTTTATGCATAGCTTTCATGATTTGATTTGGTTGTTATCTTAGAGTAAGATTTTCTAACCAAAGCTTATATCTTGTCAATTATCTTAGCAATCTTAATATCAATGTGTTTGTGGGAACATTCAAATATCATGGCACATGTCACCTTTGGGGGCATGGGCTTTGCGGGAGCTCTTGTTCCCTTGCATGTTTTAACTCTACCTTAATGTGCTTGATACCGGCAAGTGGTATCAACCACCTTAAGGTGGGAGCATATATAATGGTATCTATCTAATTATCTTTTACACTAACAAAGCGTGTTTGAAATCCCTTGCCATAAGGCAGGATGGTGTATCTCTTGAGCTAGTGCACATCCTTATTAAAAAGCAATAAAAAAGTGCTCATCATGAGGTGGGATGATATATCTCTTGAGCTAGTGTGTATCCTATTATACAAAGCCCTTCTGCAGAAGGCAGGATGGTGTATTTCTTGAGCTAGTGCACATACTTTTATATAAAGTCCTCTGCGGAGGCAGGGCTGGATCTTGAGCCATCCTCTCTTAAGTGTGTTTGGTAGTTGTGGTAGTGTATCTCAATAGTCAGGTGTGGTTGGCGTGTTTTATATGGTGGGACTTAGTAATAAGCTCCTTCCCATTGCTTGTGTTTGTCGAGTATAAAACGTATAGTATGTCTATGACATGCTATGTGGTGCTTGTGTATTCCGTGTGTCTTCCTTATGTGTTTGTTGTGTCTTCCCCCAAGTGTGGTCTAAAGGAACGTAGTGATAAGCTCCCTCCACACTTGGGTTTTTGTTTGGCGTGTCTTCCCCCTGGTGTGGTCTAAAGGTGAGTAGCAATGAACTCCCTCCATACTTTGGGTTTTGTTTTGTGTGTTTTCTGCAGTCTAAAGGTGTGTAGCCAAGAACTCCCTCTACCCCCAAGTTTAGGATTTGTTTAATTGTTAAATTAATGTATTCTTCATGTATTGCATGACTTCTCTTATGTCTTCTCCATGTATTGCATGCTTCCGCTGTATTCTCTATGTTTTGCATGCTTCTTACTATCTTCATTGTGTCTTGCATGTCTTCTATGTGTTTTCTAGTGCTTACCTAGGATTGGGGGCTAGAAATGGTCCTCCAACCTTTGGGTATGCCTTAGATCTATGTGCTTGGCATTTTTGATGTGTTTTATGTGCTTTGACCATACTTTAATGCATGTATGGAATCATAAGATAATACATACATTAAAGTGGGGGCTAAATGTTATGGAGTAAAAAAGTTTCCCTATGCCTTTTTACCTCCTAGTTTAGCTCCTAGGTCCTTGTGTTAACACTTTGCAAGTTAAATATTTATCCCAAAGAAATTTCCCTAAAACCAATGTCAAATGGGACTTAGGAGCCCATATTAAACCTTAATCAAGTCCAAATTAAGCCCTTAGGACTTGGGCACCCATGCCCAAGTCTAGGCTGATTTACAGGGATCCAAATTTAAATATGTCATCTTGGGCCCTTTCAAAAGGTTTCCCTCTATTGGCCTTTTCAATTTGAATTAAGAAAGTTAGCAGGAATGCATATATAAACATGTTTAGGACTTCATTTTACAACTAGATGGATAATGCGAACTTATGATATTGAGATAAGGGATTTTAAGGCATTCATTGTGCTACAGAGTAGAATTGTGTTGTTATTGTGTTTGTTTATTATAGTTTTGGCTTCATCAATCCATCTCCTCATGGTTTGAAGGATCTTCATCTCTGTGAGGGCTTCACCTCCAAGGTGATATCTATTTTTTTTCACTCATTTTATTTCATCATTACTTTTACCTCTACCCTCCCTTGGGCATGCACTCTATCTAACAATGATGTTGGAAGACTTGAATGTCATTCCAGGGCTTGAGCGAAGCAAGCTCCTAAACACTACAACACCCAAACCCCTCTCTTTGTGATTGCTGGTTACAAGTGTAGGATTTGGCGAAGTGCAGGTGCAATCAAGCAATTCAAAGGACAATAATTCAAGATCTAGAGAAAAGTTGCTAATATTCTACCCTACTGGACTAGGATGCCCGCCCGTAGTCCTCCCAATAGGATTCATCCTGAACTCAGGAGCTGAACATGATCTGACACTGCTCACTGCTTCGAAACTACAAAAAAGTTTCCCTATCAGACTTGGGCACCCACCCCGTAGTCCAAAAGACTTCACCTTTGGAAATCCAACCTCTAGTAAGTTTTTGATCCTTCCTGAGTGTCTTTCTATCTGATGATCTATAGTAGTTTGTTTGTTTGTACTTGATTTCTTTATAATTAGGGTTTAAGGCTTATTGAATCTAGGGTTTGACAAATCTTTCAATCTTATCAGTCCTTCCATATCATTCCTGAGTACATCAAGATATAGTTGAGTTCTCTTCATCTATAGTGACTTGGCTCAGTTGTTTCCCTTGAATATTATTGTGAAAGGAGGATTTGATTTGATAGATCTTAATATTATCCATCATCTTCCCACTTTTCATACATAACACTCACCACCAAAAACTATGAAATGAGAAACTAATGGTCTTTTACTTGTTCATACCTCATAGGGTGTTTTGTCAACTAGAGAAAAATTGGGAGATCTGTTAACCAAATAACAAGCAATGTACATAGCTTCAACCCAAAAAAGTTGTTCAAGATTAGCACTCCCTAGCATGCTTCTAACTCTATCCATCAAAGTCTTGTTCATCCATTTTCCTACACCATTTTTCTATAGAGTATATATGGAGTTATTTTTTTATCTAATAATTTATGCATGCTTGCAATAATCATCAAAATCTCTAGAGCAATACTCACCACCATTATTTAACCTCAAAACATTTACTTTCCTACCTATGATTTATTTTTAAACAAGTGATTTAAACTCTTTAAACATAGAAAATACAACAAATTTGTGCTTCAAAAAGTAAATCTATACATATATCTAGAGAAGTCATCAATAAATGTAACTGTTGAACTATTTTCCTCTGACCAGAGCTAAATAGTTCACCTTGCATATTCCTTCAATATCCTTTAGAAGGTGACCCTACAAAGCTTAAATCCTTTAATTATTCATGTTGTGCCTTGCAAAACTCCCAAAATCTTTCCTGGAGAATCCTTCCAGAAAACCAAAAAAAAACCCAAAAAACTTTTGTCTTCAATTGCCCTCTATCGTTGGGATTTCTCAGTTTTATACTTAGTCAGTTGTATGTGCAAAGGCAAGATACAAAGTCAGATATACAAGGTAGGATATAAAAGGGAATGTACATCAGGTTTTCTTTGTATATATAAATGCATATGCAAAAGGTGATGTATATTGGCAAGATACAAAGGTGATATACAAGAGGCCATATACAAAGGATTTTTGGCATGATATGCTTATCGGCGGCTCAACTAATAGTCCCTCCGATGGCCGATAATGCAAATGCAAGATGTACATCGGCGAGATATAATGCAGATGCAAGGAAACATACAAAGGATAAAGATGCAAGGCAAATATGCATTGGGTCACAATTGTATATGCTAAGGCAATATACAAAAAGGGAGATACAAAAGGTGGGGCCCGCTTTTTGCATGTATATGCGATTGTATCTTTGAACATACAATCTGCATATATATCGCAATATACATTTCTAACATGCAAAGGTCAGACCCAATGTTAAGTTCAACTTGCTTTATAAAACATTGGGGTCTGCCTATTGTATGTCTATGCGATTGTATCTCATATACAATTGCATATACAAAGGTCACATACAAAGGTTTTTCGGCGAAAGAATATGTATCGGCGGCTCATGCAAAGGTCTTTCTGATGGCTGATAAGGATGCAGCGATGGGTCCCAGGTTCAGTTCAGCACCCAATGGAGCGATGACATGTGTGATAATATATGTAAGGGGCTGATTCAAAGGCAAATCAAGGTGAAACAAAGGTTAAAGCAATTTTTATATGTTGGCAATTGTATGTAGATACATTTGCACATACAAAGGTAGATACATGAGAGAGATACAAAAGGCACATGTAGGATCTTTGGCAAGACCATGCTTATTGGAGGCTCAACTCATAGTCTCCCCAATAGCCCGATATATACCGCAATTGTATATGTAGATGCAAAGCGATATACACGATGCAGTTGACCATAGCTTTGACCGTGAATATCTTCCACATCCTGGTGAATTTCAACAAGCTTCAAAAGGCAAAAGTGCTTATTTTTGCCTCATCTTTCATTTGGCAAGCTTTTAAGGGGAATTTTCTCACTTTTAAATTTTGATCTGGCTTGGCATGCTCGGCTGACTGGATGTTTCAACGACCTTTTCAGCATGTGTAGAGGCTATTTATTTTCACAGTAGCTCTAGTTGGTGATTTTTTCTGGTGCATTCATGGCAGATGGCTTCACTCTTCAATGCGTATGGGCTCTGTGTCTTACTGGCTGATCTTCATGTGTTGGGTGATGACTTCAGGAATTCTTCTTCAATGTGCTATCCTATTTTGCATTTGGGCAACTATTTTCTATGGTTTTGGACCTGCCAGCGGCATGGTTCCTATCTTTTCACCATGCCCCTACCCATGCACCCTTGTTCCTGCATTAATGACCTCAGATCCTGTGGAGCAGCGACTTCATCCCTTTCTATGCAAGAGCTTGACCTATAAATGAAAAAATGTAACCTCATTATGCAAGGAGGATGGTTTTATTTTGGGCTGTTATGCTGTCATTTTTCTGTAACTAAATATTCTGTAATATAATTGGTTTTGGCCTTCATGATTAATATATGCATGAATTCTCGCCTCTCTTGTGTCCTGATTTTTATGTTTTACTTGAAGTTATAATCTATTTTGTGAGTAAAATGGCTCCTCTATAGGTTAGATCTTCATATCGAAGCCTTAATCAACCTTATAAGTCCGTGTGGAATCCTCTTCATCATTGAAATCATTTTTGTGTCTACACCAAAATCACCATTGCTCAATGAATTTGGTGCATCACCCTTATTTTCAAGTTTTCCTACTTTATCTATTCATTTTAAAAGCATTCCCTCTAACCCTTTTCCCCTGCAACCATTAGCACTAGATTTAGTTACTTTTCTCTAAGTAATAGGCTTATAAAGAGGAAGTCAACCTTCTCCAAAGGTCTGATTTCACTTCACCAGGTCCCACACTTCAAGATCATTCCCATGTTTTCTCCAGATTGCTGAGTTTTTACAAACTTAGCAAGGGTGCAGATCTGAGGGATAACACTTTTTGGCATGCCCAGTGGGACCATTGTGGAATTAGAAATAGTTCAAATACTATAGTTTATTGCTAGTTTTGATGTGCAACTAGTAATTTTCAAACCTGTAAAAGGTTAAAACCTGCATATCTAGCGACTCTGAACTTTGGTTTAGCAAAATCAGTGTATTTCTACTTATGAGAAGAATACAAACCAGAAGCAGTTCTTCATCTTTTGAATATTTTCAATTATCCCCACCTAGAAGAAGAGGGATAACAGCTAAGAAACCCAAGAAGACTCATGTCTATTCTAGGAGAGCTAAGTCTACTCCTCCTACTGTTGGAACTCATATTGTCCCAAGAATCCCAGTTACAATGATTCCTATAGTCAGAAATCAGTTGTTTGTTGCATTCAACCAAGGTAGCCCACTGAATTTAGCTCAGCATGATGATATTCCTATCGCTGCCTTGAAAAGTTTACCATATTTAAATGGTGACGATCAGACTACTCCAGCTTAGCACATAAAAGACATTACAAACCTGTGTGTTGTCCATCATGTGATAGAAGAGAATGTTGCAATCAGGTTATTAGCATCTTCCCTCAAAGGGAAGGCTTTGCAGTGGTTCAGAAGTCTGTCGGTGAACTCCATAGATTCATGGGATCATTTGGGAGAAGAGTTGTGCAACTTCTTTAAAGACAAATCAGACCATCTGTCATTGGTGGAGTAGCTGTCTACAATTAAAAGAGCTCCTCATGAAGTTATGTCAGGCTTCAACCACCATTTCCAAAAGACGTGGGATAGAATCCCACCAATGGTAAGGCCTACAACTGACCATGCTTTCTTATATTATTTGAGAGTTTTAAACAATGATATTTCTATCATGATTCAATCTATGGGAGGAAATTCCTTACCACAAGCCTATGCCATAGCCATGTAAGAGCTGAAAATAGCCTCATACAGGCTGGTAAAATTTCCCCTAGGCCTCCTTTGCTAATATTCCCCGCTATTCAGCCACCAATGCCAATGCACATGCCTCCTATAGCTGTCATACCTGCCATACCAGCGTTACCAACAACTAATACGTAGCTCAATAAATTAGAAAATGTTGCTCAAACTCAGTCTTTTGAGTTACAAGAGATCAAAGGATTGTTGCAATCTTTTGGTAATGAGCTGACGAATATCAAAAAATAGTAGTTCCAGAACAAACATCTTTATCAGTCACACAACCAAGGGCAAAATCAGCCTTATCAGGGGCAAAACTAGCCATACCAAGCTAATAGGCCACCCTATCAAAGCAATTACCAGGGTGCTAGGCAGAATGTGAACCAGAGGCCTTTCTAGCCTTACAATCCTACACCCATTAATGTAGCTAGCAACCTTGTCCCTATTCAAAATAACCTTGCAACTGAGTATGAATGGTGTCTTCCTTGTAATCAGCCACACAGTCAAGCAACATGTCCAAATGGAGTGATAAATCAAGCTCTAATGGTGTAAAATGCTACAGTTTCACAACCAAACACACTTAATGATGGGGCTATACAGCAGCAAGAGCAGCCTCAGAATGATACTACCTTCCTAAATTGGTAGGGAGATGAGTTTTGTGGTATGAACAGAGATGATACTTCAGTTGCAGCGAATACAAGAGCTAAAAAGAGGGGTTATGAGATAGATCAAGTAGCAAAAAAGAAAAAGGACCTGTTGATCCTTCTACATCCCAGATTCCCCATATTTTGCAAAGGAATACTCAAGCAACTGCTAGGGAACAGCCTCATTTGTAGGCTGATATTGCCACTACAAAATCACATCAGAAGGTAAATGTTACTACACCTTTCAATATCATTGAAAATATGAAGAAAATGAATGTGACAATATCTATGTGGGATTCCTTAGCGATCCCAGGTCAAAAGGATATGCTACAATCTGCCTTATCCAATTTAAAAGTGTCAAATGATGCAACTGTTGACCTAGCTAGGGTTGTTCTTACCAATTCATCCCAAGACAACAGCAAACAGCCAAGCAAGAGTGCTAAACCACTTCCATTTTATGTGTCATTAATAATAGGAGACAAGTTAGTACATAACTGCATGGTGGATAGTGCTGCAAGTAGTTATGTAATGCCAAAACAGATTGCAGACCAATTAGGATTGAAATACTAGCCCCTAACAAAGGGTGTGCTCCAGCTAGATGGCACAACTGTTAACACTGTAGGTGTGATAAAAGACCTAGGTCTCACTTTGCATACCTATCCAAACGATTCCATTTCTCAAGAGGTGTTCATCATAGATCTACCTCCTCATTTTGCCATGTGTTTGTCAAGAGAGTTCACAGCCAAGATAGGAGGATATTTATCCTCGGATTGGTCCCACATGTTTTTTTGGACCCGATATGGCACAAAAGTGACCCTAAAATCTGAATTGCTTGCCAAATACACATAGAGTCTTATGTCCCAAGTGTTGTTAATGCAAATTACGTTATTTTTGATGATCCCAAGCTTGTCACTACTCAAGAACTGCAAGCTGAAAGTAAACTAGAGGTGCTATTAAAGGATTGGGCCTTAGAAAATATCGTAGATGATCCTGAAGGACACATTCAAGAAACTAGTATGGGGGTTTACATGCTGCACGAACCTGAAACAACAATTCCAAACCTAGTAAAGTATGCAGAACAATAGATAGAACAGCAAGATGAGGTATGGAAAATGTACTTTGATGGCTCTAGGAATAGGAATAGATCTGGTGGTGGTGCAATGCTTGTGTCTCCACAAGGTGACAGATATTATTCTACTTTTTGTTTTACTTTTTCATGCACAAATAACACTGCTGAGTATGAAGGGTTGATTCAAGGTTTGCCGTGAGCAAGGAAGAGGAAAATTGGCTGTTTGCAGGTGTTTGGGGATAGTGAACCTATTGTAAATCAAGTGAGGATACTGCATGTTACAAATAATGATGCTTTGAAATGCTATAAACATAGGGTATGGGATATGATTGAGGAGTTTGATGTCTTCAATCTAATCTCTATTCCAAGAAATTAGAACAATCATGTAGATAGGCTAGCTGCAATTGGGGCTTAGTTCGATATCCCCAGTGATATTCAAAGAGAAAAGATACAACATCATGTGAAAATAGTTGATAGGCCCTCTATTCCTGACAATAACATTCATTGGCAGGTTTTTGAGAGTGATGAGCAAGTTCTGTGTTTCCTATTAGAAGAGGATGAGTTTTCTATGATGAATCAGAACAAACTCAAACAATAATATGATGATGATCAAGTTGTTCAGTTAAGGACTAATAAGCTGCCCAAAGGGTTGGTAACCTTGGAATCCATTTTTGGTACAGATGATTAGCTGAAAAAGAGAAAAACCAACATGCTGGTCAAAGAGGAACATTATGAGGAGCTAGAAATTTTCAAAGGTAAGCTTCTCAAAATTGGTAAAATATGTTCACTTGAGGATAGGAAAACTTTTATTGCTCTTTGCCAGGAGTTTGAGGCTGTGTTTGCTTGGGAATACTCAGACTTAAAAGGGTTTGACCCTCATATTGCCTAGCATACCATAGAGTTAGAGCCAGGCGCGAAACCTGTGAGGCAGAAACAAAGACCTTTAAATCCAAAATTGGAGCCACTAATGATTAAGGAATTAACCAAGATGATCGAGGGAAACATCATTTTTCTGATCAAGCATACTTCCTGGGTCTCCAATCTTGTTCCTGTGAGGAAGAAGAATGGAGAGATTAGGCTGTGTGTTGATTTTAGAGATCTTAATAGGGCCTCCCTCAAGGACCACTACCTGCTGCCCTCAATGGAGCAAATTCTGCAAGTAGTAGCTGGTTTAGAAAGATTCTCCTTACTTGATGGATATTCAGGTTATAATCAGGTATTAGTCAAGGAAGAAGATCAATTTAAAACTACTTTTACCACAAAATGGGGCACCATGGCCTACAAAAGGATGCCTTTTGGTCTATCAAATGCTGGTTCTACTTTTCATAGAGTTATGGATATGGATTTTAAAGGTTTGCTTTATAAATTGGTACTTGTGTACCTTGATGACATCACAATTTTCTCTAAAGATGTAGCTGAACATTTATCCCAACTCAAACAAGTATTTGAGAGGTGTAAAGAGTTTGGGATATCTCTCAATCCCCAGAAATGCATTTTTGTTGTGCATGAAGGCAAGCTTTTAGGACACATTGTGTTAAAGGAGGGAGTTACCATTGATAAAGAAAGAGTAAGAACTATTTTGGAGCTACCTTTACCCAATCACAAGAAAGGACTACAAAGTTTTATTGGCAGAATTAATTTTCTGTGAAGATTTATACCTGACATTGCAAATTTATTAAAGCCATTGACCTCTATGTTAAAGAAAAATACAATTTTTAATTGGATGAGAGAGGGCAAACTTAGCTTTGAGTCCATAAAAGAAGTGTTATCAGCTGCACCAACTCTAGTAAATCCTGATTTCTCAAAAGATTTCATTTTGTATGCTTATGGCAGTATAGGTACAATTTCTATGATTCTGGTACAACAACAAAACAAAGGCTTTGAGCAGCCAATTGCTTTCTTTAGTCAAGGACTGGAGGAGTATAAACAGAGGTATAGTTTCATTGAAAAACATGTCCTTGCAGTGGTAAAGAGTCTCAAGAAGTTTAGGCATCTTATTTCTAACAATAAGGTACATTTAATGGTTGCTCACCCTGGCGTGAAATAATTTTTGTTAGGGAAGGATGTTAATGAGAAAAGGGTTGGTTGGATTACCAAAGTCATGGAATATGACATGGACATCAAGATAACCAAGCTCATCAGAGGTAGAGGGATCAGTGAATAGCTTGCTACTAGGTCTGAAAATGAAACAGAGAAGGAAGAAGAGGTGCTTCTGACCATTGAAGATGAACATTAGGATGATACAACAGCAGTCAGAACAGGTTGGGTCAATGACATGACTCAATTTTTGCAAACTGGTGAATGTCCAGCAGGTTTAGATAGAACCAAGAGAAGATATTTTAGGCTGCAGTCTATTCCGTATGTTTTAATTAATGATATCCTTTTCAGAAAGGATTTTAATAGTGTGTTGTTAAGATGCATTGATAATGATCAAATTAACAAAGTGCTGCATGAGTTTCATGATAGACCAATAGGAGGTCATTTTGCCCCAAGAACTACTACTTGGAAAATAATGAGAGCTGGCTATTACTGGCCTAGCTTATTCAAGGATGCCCATGCATGGGCCAGAAAGTGTGTAAAATATGCCATTTTTGTACGCAAACAAAGGCTGTCAGCTTTACCTCTACAACCAATTCAAGTAGAGCAACCCTTCATGAGATGGGGCATTGATTTCATAGGTCCCATTAACTTGCCATCAAGTGCAGGCCACAGTTGGGTACTTACAGCAACAGACTATTTCACAAGGTGGACTGAAGCAGTGGCTCTGAAGGAATCCAATGAAAATGTTGTTTTGAACTTTTATTGTGATTTGGTATCTAGATTTGGATTACCTAAGTCGATCATCTCAGATAATGCTTTAGCCTTCGTTGGGTTTAAGATAACTGACTGGGCTGTGAGGAATGGAATCTATTTGAACACTTCAACAAATTATTACCCACAAGGTAATGGTTTGGCTAAATCTACAAATAAGAATCTCATAAGGATTATTAAAAGATCAATGGAGGACAACTAGAGGACCTGGCACACCACTCTGAAATCTGCTTTATGGGCAGATAGAATAACTCCCAAGAGGTCTATTGGAAACTCCCCATATATGTTAGTTTATGGAAAAGAGGCAAGATTGCCTGTATCTATAGAGTTGCCTGCTCTTGATATCATGAATCAACTGGAGATGTTTGAAGAAGAAGATCTGATGGCTATCAGATATGCTCAACTTATGGAGCTTGAAGAAATAAGAGATAAAGCTATGAAAGCTATGGAGTATCATCAGCTTCAGACAAAAGGAGTTTTTGATAAGAGGGCCACTCCCCAAATTTTTAGGGAGGGTGATATGGTACTCAAATGGGATGAGTTGAAAAGTAGGCTAGGGAAGCACTCCAAGTTTGACAGCATGTGGAGTGGCCCATTTATCATTACTGAATGCAAGGAGCACAATGCATTTTAGTTATCAAATGTGGATGGAGAAAGTTTGACTATCCTAGTCAATGGGATACACTTGAAGAGGTGTTTTGAGGTATGAGTTGCCTTGTAAAGCAGTAGATTAGGTTTCTTGCTTTCAATAAGTGCTATTGCACAATAGTTTAGATGCCTTTTTGTTTTCCCTAAGTTCTATCTAGCACAGTTTGTGGGTTTCTTTCAGCATTTTGTCTTGGTTTTGGTCTTCTTGTGTTCTTCGTTGCCGATATGTTGAGTTACTGAGGGATTGATTATCAATGGTTTATTTTAAAGTCTATGTGTGACTCCATACCCAATGGATGTTTTAAGGCCATTGGTCTAATTGTTTAGTAGGCAAACATCACTTAGAAGTCACCAAATTGTTGACCTATTTTCCTCTGACCAGAGCTAAATAGTTCACCTTGCATATTCCTTCAATATCCTTTAGAAGGTGACCCTACAAAGCTTAAATCCTTCAATTATTCATGATGTGCCTTGCAAAAATTCCAAAATCTTTCCTGGAGAATCCTTGCAGAAAACCAAAAAAAACCCAGAAATCTTTTGTCTTCAATTGCCCTTTATTGCTAGGATTTCTTAGTTTTATACTTAGTCAGTTATATGTGTGAAGGCAAGATACAAAGTCAGATATACAAGGTAGGATATAAAAGGGAATGTACATCAGGTTTTCTTTGTATATATAAATGCATATGCAAAAGGTGATGTATATCGGCAAGATACAAAGGCGATATACAAGAGGCCATATCTAAAGGATTTTTGGCATGATATGCTTATCGGAGGCTCAACTAATACTCCCTCCGATGGCTGATAATGCAAAGGCAAGATGTACATCGGCGAGATACAATGCAGATGCAAGACAACATACAAAGGATAAAGATGCAAGGCAAATGTGCATCAAGTCACAATTGTATATGCTAAGGCAATATACAAAAAGGGAGATACAAAAGGTGGGGCCCGCTTTTTGCATGTATATGCGATTGTATCTTTGAACATACAATCTGCATATACATCGCAATATACATTTCTAACATGCAAAGGCCAGACCCAATGTTAAGTTTAATTTTCTTTATAAAAAGTTGGGGTCCACCTATTGTATGTATATGCGATTGTATCTCATATACAATTGCATATACAAAGGTCACATACAAAGGTTTTTCGGCGAAAGAATATGTATCGGCGGCTCATGCAAAGGTATTTCCAATGGCCGATAAGGATACAACGGTGGGTCCCAGGTTCAGCTCAGCACCCAATGGAGTGATGACATGTGTCATAATATATGCAAGGGGCCGATTCAAAGGCAAATCAGGGTGAAACAAAGGTTAAAGCCGTTTTTATATGTTGGTAATCGTATGTAGATACATTTGCACATACAAAGGCAGATACATGAGAGAGATACAAAAGGCACATGCAGGATCTTCGGTGAGACCATGCTTATTGGCGGTTCAACTCATAGTCTCCCTGACAACCCAATATATACCACAGTTGTATATGCAGATGTAAAGCGATATACACAATGCAGTTGACCGTAGCTTTGACTGTGAATATCTTTCGCATCCTAGCGAATTTCAACATGCTTCAAAAGGCAAAAGTGCTTATTTTTGTCTCCTCTTTCATCTGGCAGGCTTTTAAGGGGAATTTTATCACTTTCAAATTTTGATCTAGCTTGGCATGCTCGACTGACTGGATGTTTCAGCGACCTTTTTGGCATGTGCAGAGGCTATTTATTTTCACAGTAGCTTAGGTTGGTGAGTTTTGTAGGTGCATTCATGGTAGATGACTTCACTCTTCAATGCGTATGGGCTCTATGTCTTGCTAGTTGATCTTCATGTGTTGGGCGATGACTTTGGGAGTTCTTCTTCAATGCCCTGTCCTATCTTGCATTTGGGCAACCATTTTCTATGGTTTTGGACCTGCCAGCGGCATACTTCCTATCTTTTCACCATGCCCCTGCCCATGTGCCCTCATTCCTACATTAATGACCTCAGATCCTATGGAGCAGCAACTTCATGCCTTTCTGCGCAGGAGCTTGACCTATAAATGGCAATGTAACCTCATTATGCAAGGAGGATGGTTTTATTTTGGGCTATTATGCTGCCATTTTTCTGTAACTAAATATTCTATAATATAATGGTTTTTGGCCTTCATGATTAATATATGCATGAATTCTCACCTCTCTTGTGTCCTGATTTCTATGTTTTACTTGAAGTTATAATCTATTCTGTGAGTAAAATGGCTCCTCTATAGGTTAGATATTCATATTGAAGCCTCAATTAGCCCTATAAGTCTATGTGGAATCCTCTTCATCATTGAAATCATTGTTGTGTCTACACCAAAATCACCATCGCTCAATGAATCTAGTGCATCACCCTTATTTTCAAGTTTTCCTGCTTTATCTATTCATTTTAAAAGCATTCCCTCTAACCCTTTTCCGCTGCAAGCATTAGCACTAGATTTAGTTACTTTTCTCTAAGTAATAGGCTTAGAAATAGGAAGCCAACCTTCTCCGGAGATCTGATCTCAATTCGTAAGGTCCCACACTTCAAGATCATTCCCATGTTTTCTCCAGATTGCCAAGTTTTTACAAACTCAGCAGGGGTGCAGATCTAAGGGATAACAGTAACATAGTAGTGAGATCTACCAATGGAGGGAACATACACAAGACCAAATACATCACTATGAATTATCTCCAAAACATGTTTAGCTCTAGTATTACCAAATTTAAAATAAACTCCATGTTGTTTGCATACACACAATGTTCACAGATATGAAAGTCAACAAAATAACTAGATAAGCCATTAACTGTCCTTTTATTAATGAGCATTTTAAAACCCTTCTCACCAATGTAACCCAATCTATGGTGTCATATTTTACAATAAATGGAGTTATCAATTACATTCATAGAGTTACGAAAAGTGGATGATTCTAGCCTAAACAAGGTGCTACGCCATGTTCCCCTACCCAACACCAAATTCTCTCTACTTAACCTACAACCAATCTTTTCAAAACTCACATGCACCCTTGAATCATTCATTTTAGATACAAAAATAAATTTATAGCTAAATTAGGGATATGCAATACATCCATAAGGTTTTTCACTTGAAAATCAATTTTACCTCCACTTGCCCCATAATATTTTAATTGTTATCATCCCTAAGGAAAACTTCCCCATCATCGTAAGTTGTATACATTGAAAACCACTCCATGTGAGGATTCATGTGGTAGGATGCACTTGATTCTATCAACAAATAGTCATTAGAAGTCATGTTAGTGGAAATAATAAAAGAATCATTAGCTTCATGATTATAGGGTTTATTAGTAGAGGATTCTTCATCTTTTTTTTTCTTATTTTGGTATTATTTTTTAAATGCCCCAATTTACCATAGTTCTAACATCTTAATCTACTAGATTACTAAGTGTCTTAGATCTACCCTTGGACTTGGATCTATCCATAGACTTATCCTTACCACCTTTTTTTTGTCCTTATCCTTCTTTTTAGATCTATTCTACATATGCAATGCATTCTTAGACCCATTCTCCAAAGACTTTTTATTCATTTCCTTTGTGAACAAAGTAATAATGAGAGCATCCATATTAGGATCTATCATAGAACCATTGAGTGTAATAATTAGATTATTCCAAGAATTAGGTAGTGAGCATATTAGTAAAATACATTTATCCTCTTCCTCTATCTTCAAATCTATCGAATGTAACTAACTCAAGATTATATTGAATGCATTCAAATGTTCCACAACCAAGTCTTCATCTTTCATTTTTAGAGAATAATGCTTTCTTTTCAAAAAGAACTTATCAACAAGACTCTTTTTTTGGTAAATTTCTCCTATTCTTTTCTACAACTTATATAGAGTAGATTCATTAGAAACATTCAAAAGAATGAAACCAAACAAACACAGCCAAATAGTGCCACAAGCCTTTTTATCAAGTTTTGTCCAATCTTTATCTGATATTTTTTCTAGTTTGTTTTCACTTTTCATGACAATCCATTGATATATTTCTTCCAAGAGATCCTCTATCTTTATCTTTCAAAGTTCAAAATCTAAGCCATTGAACTTTTCAATCTCTAAACAAGATGATCTAACAATGATTTCTATCACCCAAAAATTGAATATGCAAGAAAAACACAATAAACTCCCACTATAGAAAAAATTCAATCAAACATTTTGAAAGGGGCATCCCTCTCTCTAATCAAGCCAACCATGGTTCTAATACCAAATATTGAAAATAGGGTGAAATAATACAACAAAAATATTGATCTTTAGTGCATTCAAATTCCTTAAATAATAATAGATCATTAGAGGCAATGAAATCAATAATGAAAATAAATGAAAACCATAACACAATGTTTACATGGAGAAACCCTTATAGGAAAAAGCTCCACATCCAAAGAGACTCTTGTATCAATCCTGAAAATAGTTAAATCAATACGATCTACTAATCTTTTGAATTTTAATAGCATAATGACACTCAAATGACCTATAAAAGAATCTTATTATACCACTATCTCAAGGTACCACTATATAGGAGATATGGATACAAGATACCATGAATAGTATAAAAAAATAGTGGCCAATACCATTCACCCAAATTTAGGCATCTACCTTTATCATGGGGAATCTCACAACTCAATCCATATGGCCAAACTCCTTGAATAGTATGTAACTCCTCTTACACACCTTACACCCACCTTACGCACCATAGATGTCATAGATTTAGCCATAATGATCAAATTGACCAAGATCCCAATCCTAAGCACTCAATGAGAAGATTGTCCAAATCTATCATAAGATCCATTTGTAGAAGATCTTCTTACATCCTCTTACACCTCCAAATCTTTAGCCTATTTATAATATCTTCCCAAAAGTAATTCCTGACTTAAATTCCATTACAAATACATATGAAAGGATAAACAATAATAAATGTTTTTTCTGACCACCTAAGAGGGGTATCCAAGTCTACCCTCTCCATGATCCTTGGAGACATAGCATTAGTTATCAACAACAATAATAAAATACAATTGAAACATGTCTAGGGATTTGCAAGGTGAATGACACTTAATCCCAATATGAAGGCTTTTCAACTAAAGGTGCATAAATGGAACTTACATGGCACCAACGCCACATGGTAATGTTTTGTTAAACAATAATTATTGATTTGAACCATGTTTTCTATGATCAAATGAAGTCATCATGACATTAAATTTTACACTAGAATGTAACTCTTAGAGTAACTTTTAATAAAAGTGTATTTTTTAACATTTTATTTAATTATTATTTTTTTATTTAAATATTGCTACCTTAGGGGTAGCTCCCCTTGACATTAAAAGGAAAATGATTTACATAGGCCACAAGGGTAGCATTACATTGCATTAATTGGGGAGTTTATGTAAAATAAAACTCACCTCTTCTTCCAACTCATTCACCCTTTCCACTTGCTCAGGAGATAATGGAGGCACCATGTGACTGATATAGAAGGTGAAAATTGTTGAATATAAGGAATATTGAGAGGGGGGTGAATTAGTATTCCACAAAACCACTTGTTAATAAGTTCACCAATCCAATTTCCAAAATCAATAACATGAAAGAAGAATAAGCATAAGAACAACAACCATAAATACATAACACATGGACACCATGATTTTTACGTGGAAAACCCAAAAAGGGAAAACCCATGGTGAGTGTTAGCTCACAATATATTATGATAGCTAAATACTGAATTACAAGAAGGCTCGCTACCTTAGGGCTCACTGCCCTATGAAGAAGTGATCACTACACAAAGGCTCACTACCAAGAGAAAGAAGAAAGAAGAAGGATTGGCTCACTGCCAGAAGATGAACTATTGTAAATGCATCTACCACATGCTAGATCACAGTTCCATTGAAGGTTCAATATACAGATTCAAAGGTCTTCATTTGTTTTACCCTGCTTCTCAACTTAACTACATATACTCTATTTTTTATCCTTGTTCAACTTTTTCTGCTTTGTACTATGCTCATAATCCTTCACACTTTGAATTCACACACTTCACACAGGGTCATCCCACAATAATGTGTTACACTTTTTGGCCAAACTTGACATTGAAATCAACATTTTGAACTAAATCTTCACTTTCTGACACCTATAGCCGCTAAACCATCAGGAATTTGAAGATGATGCGAACTAGTGATTTTGTGAGATTTTGTTTGTAGATTCTAAATATATATATTTTTTTAAATTTAGAGTTAAATTGTAAAATTTTTTGCATCTCCTTTGATAACTAGTTTCTAATAGTAAACAAGATTTTTTAAAGTGATGTGTATTCCGTAGCACATAACTTTTTTTCTACAAAGGATAAAATTTTGATATAAAATTTTGATTCTTTTCAATTTAGATTGGTAACACTGATATATAGGGCATGCATTTGGTTTCATAATGTTTTGCTTAATATTTCTTTTAATTAGGTTTTGAAGTCAAACCAATTATAATTTAGACATAGGTGTATTCCGTAAAACATAACTTTATCTATATGTATCAAAAATCAATTTTTCTTTTTTTTATTGAAACAAGGACATCAATACCTAGGAAATAGATATTTTTCAGAATTTCTTTTCACTAATTTACTAATTTCCCATGTGTGTAGAACAGAGAACTTGATGTTTGGTGAAAAACCTACATTCACAAGAAATAAAAAATAAATATAATAATCAAATTAAACATATTTAAAGTTATACTTTTTGGGAAGATTATAATAAGGACTACATACTTACAAAACATAAATTTTAAATGAATTCATTTGATCCCCCAAAAGGTAAATCAAAAGTAGTTTTTTATTAGCATTTTGATAGGTGTAGAGGATACTCCATTATAGGTATGGTTTAAAACTAGCGGGGTTCTATCCAAGGGGGTTTGAATTTAAGGAGGTTTGATCAAACCCTCTTCAATTAAAATCTTTAAAATGGAACCTTTCAAGGCTTAAATCATTATATTTTCTAAAAATATGTTATTTGAGAAAAAATTAGGATGTCCCAGAAATTGTAACCCATTATTGTGGCAGTACACCACACTTCTACATCACAATCCATCAAGTATTTATATACACAACAAGATTCATTTATAATCAGGTCGACAAACCAAACATGAAGCGTGTATTCAATGTATTCTACCTTGTTGGCTTGATCATGTGTACAAATAGTAATGCGGATCCAAAAAATCATTGTATAATCTTCATATTCAAGTCAGTACCACACATATAACTGCTTAGATTTATTATTCAAGCAATATACCTTCTCCGCATAAGGATCTAACTGCCTATCGGCTTGTCTCTTTAGAACATGCTTGACCTAATCAATTGTCACACCAAAATTCTTACTGTGGACTAAATGAGACTCAAAGAATCACATCAGCCATTCCTCATACCTCATAGATCATAACTTACCAACCACAGATCATGATGTCCTTATGTGGTGAAATGTGAAACTTAGAAATGATTGTTTTGCCTTGGTGAAGTCTGCCAGAACTTGGAGTTTTGTAGACAATCTTTTAGATCACTTTAGGCTCTATAACTCATCAATTATATGCTTCTAACACCTATCCATACTGCCTCAAAACTGCATACCAATACAATCACTTGTGGAGAAATGCGGACCAAAATACTCATGCACTCTACACTGTTCCTAACTTAACTATGTTCACCCGGACTTACCAATCACAACTTGTCATTCAGAAGTCATCTGGACTTGTAATCTTGAACATAGTATCTCCAAACAATCTTGAATAACATACCTAAACTGCATACCTTGAACATCAACTGCAGAGGAATACCACTTGAGCTTCTGCTATTAACTCTATGTTGTTAGTACTTAGCCATTTTGCCTTAGTCTTTTATGTCTGGACTAGATCCTTGTATGCAGGCTATTCCAAGTTGAGTTCCTAATCATCCTTATCTCCATCATGCTTTGTTTGTCTTGTTGTCATCAATGATAACATTACACAATCAACAGTGTCTCTTACCTATGTTGCCAACAATCTCCCCCTTTGGTATTGATGGAAACACTTAGTGAAAAATGCATATCTTCTCCCCCTTACTCTTTAATTCTTCTCCCCCTAAGGTTCTTGCCCATTTTTCACTAGTCTTCTTATCCCCCTTTGACTTCAATGGAAAAGGTGTATGTACAAGAGTCAAAATTGGACCAAAACTGCAAAAATCATCATACTCAGCCGCATGTGTACACATACAAACTTCAACTCAATTTTTTGTTAGTGAAAGAATATCCTTATACACAATCTTTAATTGTGTAATCTCTTCATCCCATTGATTTTCCCCCCTTTCCAAAATTTGAATATGACTGTTTATCAAAAAAACTAATTTTTCTACCTTTTGCAGATTTGAGGGTGTGTCAATTTGAGAAGCTGCTTGTGCTTCTGCTACAAGATTTGTCATGATCTCAATTTTTAAGCTTAATACCCTTCTCAACAAACACATTTTGTTTAAAATTTTTTCTTGTCTTCTAGGCAAACTTCTTATGTTGTTCTGAATGTTTTCAACTTGAGTTTCTATGTAGTTGATTGAGTCAACTGCTGGATCAAAGGTCTTAGAAATATTTGTGAGTTGAAGATCCATGATTTTGATTTTCTCATCCATTTCCTTAGTAGTTTCAAGCCAAGACAGGAAAAATTTATATATTTCATAGGTACCCTTGATTGCATTTATCATATTCTTGATGCTGCTCTCTAACAGAATTTTGTCACTGTCTAACTTGGTTTTTGATATTGCTAATCTTTTGTCTTCATATTCCTTTTTAACCTTAATATCAACAGACTTTTCAAAGGATTCAAAATGAGTACTTACAAAATTTATAAGACATTTGAGATGAGTAGTTGATGATGCTAATAAATCCTTCTGATGTGAGGGGATTAACTTCTCCAGAATGCTTGATGTCTCATTAATGAGTTCATTGTCATGTAAATATGTTCTCAACATTTCTTCCTGATCCTTAGCTTGCACTATTGATACTAGTTTGAATTTTTCCACAGGAGACATAAAAGCCAAATTTATTTGTCCTTGTAGAGTCTTGAGTGATTCTGGAATCTATACACTTTTCTCTTTTTCCAAAAACTTTTTAGCATAGTCAATTGAAATTTGGTCTGCAACAGTGTCTCTTGCTGCATATTCATCACAAATTGTAACTTTCCTTCTATTGGATTGTCTTTCTCTACTTCTGTACTAGATGAGCTACTTGTTCTTTTCTTGGGGCTGGATCCATGTTCTTCCTTTTCAACTTTCCTATCTTTTCTTTCTAGAGTTTTTGACTTCCATTTCATCAGAGCATTTAAGGGTCTTGACTCTTCAGCTTTAGTTTTCGCCTTGTTTGTTTGTTCATCAGAAATTTTCCATGAGTGCTCATATTCCATAGACAATTCTTTGAATGTTCCAAACTTGTCTTGTTTGAGATCTTTTGGTTTCTTCAGTAGTTCATAAAATAATTCAATTAGGATATCTTTTGCAACTTCATATCTTAATGGAGGGACCCATGCAATTCTTGGTTCCATAGCTTCCATGAAGCATTTGTCTTTATTCACCATGAATACAATGTCATTTTCATATTTCATCACTACCTTTTCAAGTATCTGGACCCTACATACCATTCTCTTTTGAAATTTCATGAAGTATTCCCCTAAAATTTCATTATGTTTGTCTACATTTCCCAAACTTTGTAGGTGATTTCTTATTTGAGTTGCTACTGGTGAATGATCAAGCCAGACAATGCTTCCCAAGCTAGGTAGCTCTCTCAGGAAATAGAAGAGTAAATAGGTAATCAAAGTTCCGTATTTGAAGGGATAATTTGTCTCTTTTGTTCTTTTCAGGTTCTCCATTAATTCACTTTGTAGAAATTCACATAGATTACAATCTGTATTATTTTTTACCATATCATAGGTTGAGTGTATGGATAATGCAAACAAAATTTTCTGAGTGAGAAAAGTATATTTTGTATCCAATAATCATTGATGCAAATCTAATGGACGGATCTTTGATATCATTTACTGTGAAAGCTTTCTTATCAAATTTGGCCCCTATTAGTTGCATTACTAAATTGTTCTTTATTTTTTTCACCTGGAATCCTTCTAGAGGAACTCATACCAGTTACAACTTTAATAGCTTCTTTGGTTACCATACATGGTTCATCAAGCCACAAAAACTCATCATGAATCCTGCTGAGAATGAACCTAACCAATGTATCATTTGGGATCACAAGAAAATCCAACCAGGGGTCCAATTTCTTTTTTCCCAAAACTGTATATTCGTTCTTCAAATCAACATCGATAGTAGTCAGTTCATCCAAGTATAATTTTCTAATATTCACGTGATTGTATTTCTCTAGGTTGGTATGAATGCATGCCCTAATATCTTCCATATGCAAAGTTCCATGAGGGGAAATTGAGAATGATCCCACAAAATTATTTTCTGATGGTTTGAAGAATTTTTTCTTGAACTTGGGGTGAGGCTTTTTTGAAATCTTGATTAATTAGGGAGTAAACATTTTCTAAAATATTTTAGACTAACTAGAAGGGTTTTCACGTTGTAAATACCTTTTCCACCAAATTAGGGTTTCTTTCACCTGAGGTTGATCTTAAATCATTTTGGAAAACTCTGAGTGCTTGGAATTTTGCTTTAATTTGTCTTAGACACTTGATAGTTTGAATGCAATATGATTAATCTTTTACAAATCCAAGCCTTTTAACCCCTTGAAGCCTTAACTTAAGCGTCATAAATGTTGTCTTTGAAAAAGTTGTCGAACACTTCTCCAACAATCACAGTCAATCCAAAATGCTCCATAATGCTCCACATTAGATCTTTCTCTACCAGAATTTCTTTCAGAGGCTTTGTCATAAAGTTTTTGACAACATACCTTAATGTCAAATTCTAGCACTAACTTTCTAGCTGGGGGCTTTGGATTTTCAACACAATTCCCCCTGAGCCAGAGCTCACAATTTACTTCCTGGAGGAAGTATTTGCAGTAGATACTGGTGTGGATCCATCCTTGAATTCAATTAGTTCTTTCTTGATCTAGATCTTGTCCATTTCTTTCTTTGTTTCAATCAGATCAACTTTTTCTTTTCCCTTATCCTTCCTCTGCTCTATTTTCCTTTTTTCAACATAGTAGTTTCTTTTCACATTAGATTGCTTTTGCAAAATCTTGCAATATGTCTGAACTTGTTGCAATTGTAGTACACAATGTTTCCCTGTCCTTGATTCCTTCCTCTGAATGAATTCATCCTTGATCTGCATTGATTAGCCATGTGTCCAAATCTATTGCATGTAAAACATCTTCCATTGAATGATTAAGTAATCCTTGAATTGTGGAAGCCATTTCTTGCCAGACTTCTGCATTCATTTGATCTATGACTAATTTTCTTACAATTGAAACATTGACTAGAGAATGATGGAACATTCTGATTTATTCTACTCCTACACCGAGTAGCTTTATGACCAAACTTTTTGCAATTAAAACAATGGTAATTGAAAGATAGGTACCTTTGAGCATTTGGCTATCTGACTGGATGTCTTCTAGGACTTCTTCTTTGATTCCTAAATTGGTTCCCTTTGTTTTGATTCATATGAAAATTTTCTTGACCTAATTTTGAACTTTCTCCTTTCTCAAATCCTAAGCCTTACTTGTCATCTAAACTCTTTTGACTAGTAATCATCTCATAAACATTTGCAGAACTTATCTTGAACTTTTCTTCATAGCTCTTGGCTTTTTTCAAGTTTGTTTTTAGGCTTACAACTTCTTTTTCTAGTTTGATACATTCTTCTATCTTGCTTTTTACCATCAGATTTAGATCTTCTTCTACTTTAGCTCTTTCAATAACTTCCACTTTCAAATCATCGAGGGTCTCATTTGCTGATATCAATTGTTCACTAACATCTCTATATTTTTCTTTGAATTTCTTGACTTGTTCTTTCAGCTTTAGAATGCATTCATCAACTTCTTGAATGTTATCCTTCAAATCCCTAATTTTTGCTTTAGATTTTTCAAGATCAACAAGAGCTGCTTCCAATTCAACATTATTTGAGAAGTTTCCAAATCTCCTGGCTACCATCAGTGAATTATCCTAGACCTTCCTGAAGCTATTAGGCTTCTTCCAAGGAACCTTGCTCTAATACCAATTGTTGAATATAAGAAATACTGAGAGGGGGGTGAATCAGTATTCTGCAAAACCACTTGTTAATAAATTCACTTATCCAATTTCTAAAATCAATAACATGAAAGAAGAATAAGCATAAGAACAACAACCATAAAGACATAACACATGGACACCAAGGTTTTTACTTGGAAAACCCAAAAATGGAAAAACCATGGTGAGTGTTAGCTCACAATATATTATGATAGCTCAATATCGAATTACAAGAAGGCTCACTGCCTTAGGGCTCACTGCCCTATGAAGAAGTGCTCACTGCACAAAGGCTCACTACCAAGAGAAAGAAGAAGGATTGGCTCACTGCCAAAATATGAACTACTATAAATGCATCTACCACATGTTGGATCACAGTTCCATTAAAGGTTCAATAAATAGATTCAAAGATCTTCATTTGTTCTGCCCTGCTTCTCAACTTAACTACATATACTCTATTATCTATCCTTGTTCAACTTTTTCTACTCTACACTCTGCTCATAATTATTCACACTTCAAATTTGCACACTTCACACACTTCTACATTGCAATCCATCAACTATTTATATCCACAACAAGATTCATTTCGTAATCGAGTTGGCAAACTAGACATGAAGCGTGTATGCAATGTATTCTACCTTGCCAGCTTGATCATGTGTACAAACAGTAATAAGGATCCAAAAAATAATTGGATAATCTTCATACAAGTCAGCACCACACATATAACTACTTAGATTTATTATTCAAGCAATATACCTTCTCCCCATAAGGATCTAACTGCCTGTCAGCTTGTCTCTTCATAACATGATTGACCTAATCAACTGTCACACCAAAATTCTTACTATGGACTAAATGAGACTCAAAGAATCACATCAACCATTCCTCATACCTCACAAATCATATCTTACCAACTGTAGATCATGATGTCCTTATGTGGTGAAATGTGGAACTCAGAAATGATTGTTCTACCTTAGTGAAGTACTGGCAAACCAACTGTCAGAACTTGGAGTTTTGTAGACAATCTTCTAGATCACTTTAGACTCTATAACTCATCAATTTATATTCTTCTAACACCTATCCATACTGCCTCAAAACTACATACCAATAAAATTACTTGTGGAGAAATGCAGACCAAAATACTCATGCACTCTGCACTATTCCTGACTTAACTGTGTTCACCCAAACTTAAGTCAATCACAACTTGTCTTCCGAAAGTCATCAGGACTTGTAATCTTGAACATAGTATCTCCAAACAATCTTGAATAACATACCTGAATAGCATACCTTAACCATCAACTGTGGAGGAATACCACTTTTCTGCTACTAACTCTATGTTGTCAATACATAGCCATTCTGCCTTAGTCTTTTGTGTCCGAACCAGATCCTTCTATGCAAGTTGTTCCAAGTTGAGTTCCCAATCATCCTTGGATCCATCATGCTCTTTTTTCCTTGTTGCCATCAATGACAACATTACCCAATCAACAATGTCTCTTGACTATGTTGCCAACAAACATCTCCATGTTGTCTTGGGTGACACCCTCTCTAAAGAAAGTAATGGCCTACTTGGTGGCATCACTTTTCAATGTCGAGGCAATGTCAAAGACACCACCCCAAATACCAAATGTTGGATTTTTTTGAAGGAAGAGATCCCCTTGATGGCCGCCTATTGTAGATATGGAACCACCGATTTCTTCACTGCAAGTTTGAACAAACCTTTGTGCCCATGGATGAGTGTGAAATCTATTAGAAACTTGCTGAGGAGGATATTTTCATGTATGTGATCATTTGTGAATGCATGCATGCTTAGGACCCGTTGTAGGACTTTCTCAATGTTCTTGTTCTGTACCAAGAAGAATCATCTCAGTTGAATGTTGATGTCACTTGTATCACATGGGAATTTGCACCCAACTACCTTAATGCACACCATTGAACCTATATTTTAAAATATGAGAAGATATAACACTCATGACATATTTATAGGAGTTCTTCGCATTAATTTTTTCCTTAGGATTTTTCCACCATGTTTTAGACCTTGGCTGTAATACTACACTACCAAAGTACACCAAGCATGTGAGTCACCTGCTACAACCTCTGGGTTCCTTTGGTCACATAAAAAATTCACAAGTTGATCGGCAACTTTGTTCGCCTCTCTGAAACAATGCATTAGGTGGTAATCCTCCATATTATCTAATATATCCCAAATTGGTTCAAAGACATTCTTTAATTTCCAGTTCATAATATTGTGACATGTAATGGCATTTATGCATATGAGTGAGTCACCCTTAATATCAATGTTGGATAGGTTATTTTCCTTGCACAATCTGAGTCCCACTAGAAGGGCTTGGAACTCTACTTTATTGTTAGTTCCAAGTGCCAACTTCTTCAATGAAGCCTAAAAACATTTCCCTTCTTGATCCTTGATAATGCACCCCATGCCACAAATCTTAGGGTTACCTTTGGCCACACCGTCAAAATTTATCTTGAGGCATCCACTAGGGGTGGATTCCATTTTATGGAGGCACACCTAATCTTCTTGGGTGTATATGGGCTTCCAATAGCATAAGAGGGAGATACCTTAAGTAACTTCCACTTTTTCATGATTGATTTGTCCCAACTAGTGAATGACCTTGGGTGTGCTCTAGAAGATTTTGTTTGGACAACAATTTCACAAATGCTCTCATCAATCTTCTTGATAACGTACTCAACCAATGACTCTACATCTCTGAAGATTCTATTTTTACACTCCCTCCAAAGATGCCAAATGCTCAATGAGGGGCCAACAATCCAAATTCCTTCCCCTAGTGAATTTCTCATTTTTGGCCAGCTATGGAAAAGATCCAATATGTCATTGGGAAAGGCACCAAACCATCCAAGGCTATCTATAAACCACTCCCAACATCTTCTAGAAAACTCACAATTTAACAACAGATGGTTTTCATATTCTTCTTTAATTCTAAACAATATGCATCTAGAGGGGCCCATAATGCCTATGGTTTTCAATTTGTCCCCTATTATGATCCATTTGTGGAGGACAATCCATGTAAATGTCCCCACTTTGGGGAGGTAGCATTGGCTTTAGCATAACTCTGAAAGCCAATCACCTCTATTCCCCTCAACCCTCTATATTTTATAGCCTAGCTTCATAGAGTATGCTCTAGATTTCATGCCTATCCATATGATGTGGTCCTCTTTCTGGTTAATAAAAACATTCCTTAAGGCAAGGATTTGTTGTAGCTGGGTCTTTTGGTCGAACTACAAAGGAACCACATCAAGATCCATCCATTTCCATTCAAGGGAGCCATTCACTAGGGAAGAAAGGTAATCTGATACACTCATTCCCCATATGTCTGTGAGAACTTTCATGAAGTTGTGAAGTCTCTGATCTTTAATTAGAGGAGGGAAGTTGTTCCATGAGTCCTTCCAAAAGGATGCAGAAGACTATTGTTAATGGTCGGGGACAAATGATTCGTAATAATAGGTCGACACTGCAATAAGAAATTCCAAATATGTGAGCCCCTGGGAGGATTAGGGGTGGTGAGAATTTGGCACGGGTCTATAGAATCTAGGTATTTTCATTAGAGTAACCAACACCACTGATTAGTAGGATTCTCCTACAACTTCCAAATTAACTTCGCTCCCAGTGCATTGATCTATAATTTAATCTTCTTTAGCCCCAATCTGCCAACATTCTTCTCTTTACATGATGTTTCCCAGCTGATAAGGGGAATTCTCCTAGATTCTTTTGAGCCTTCCCATAAGAACATTTTGAAAATTCCCTCCAACAAGTAGTTTTCCCTTCCCATTATTTGAGTGCTTGAGAGAAGGTAAATTGGTATTGCAAAGAGGACCACCTTCACCATAGTAATTTTTCCAGCCATTGTAAGCCACTTACCTTTCCACAAGGATGCCTTGACTTGGCATTTTTCTATAGTATTCTCCCATAGCTTCGATCTCATGGAGCCCTTAAATAGTGGGATGCCAAGATATTTTCTTGGTAATGATTCAATGTTGAATACCAATAGGGATGTGATCCTCATTCTAATGCTCTATTTGGTATTAAAGAAATAGATATAGAATTTGTGCTTGTTGATTTGCTGACGTGACACAAGCACATACTTCTCCAATGTGCCTTTGATGGAAATAGATTCCCTCAAACAAGATAAGCCATAAAGAATGGTCTCATCTACTAACTGTTGGTTAATGATGGGAGGAAAGTTGTCTGCAATGTGAACTCCAATCCATTTACCACTAGAAAACTAATCTCTAATGGCCCTCCGAAGAGATTCGGACATAATAACAAAGAGAAAGGGCAAGAGAGGATCATCCTATTGAAGTCATCTTGTAGGTTCAAAAAGGCTCACAGGACTTCCATTAACTAGAACTAAATAACTCACTGAGGAAATGCAACTATAAACCCACTAAAGTCAATGAGAGCATAACCCCAAAAAAAATTAGAATAGTAAGGAGAAACCTCCGGTCCACTTGGGCATAGGCCTTGCTCACATCAAGTTTGATTACCATGTAGGAGTGGTTGGAGGAGCAAATTGAATGAATTGCTTCATGGGTGAAAATTATACCATCTGTAATAGTGCATCTAAGAATGAATCCACTCTAATCCTCAGAGATAAGTTTGGACATGACTATCTTGAGCCTATTTTCCATTACTTTGGAAACAATTTTGTATGAAGTATTGCACAAAGAAATCAGTCTGAAGTTTGACAATGTATCTAAATCATTTTTCTTTCGAATCAAGGCAATAAGGGTTGAGTTTATGCCCTTTACAATGCACCTCAATTTTATTGAGTCCTCCATAGTATCCCAAACATCTTTGGCAAGAATACCCAAAAAATGTTGGTAAAAACTGACAGGGAAACCATCCAGGCCTAGGGCCTTGTTAGGATACATTTGAAACACAACAATTTCAACTTCCTCCATTATAGTTGGTGTACAAAGAATTTGATTGTGTACTTCACTCAGGGAGTTAGGGACAAGATCCAAAAAGAAGTCCTGACTGTGAACATTAGATGCCTCCAAGCTCGCAAGCAAGTGATGAAAGTATTTCACGGCTTCATTTTGTATATCTAGTGGATCAGAGATAGTGGAGCCATCCTTGAGCTCGAGGAAAGAGATTTTGTTATGCGCTCTCCTTTCTTTGGTTGAATTGTTAAAGTACTTTGTGTTTGAGTCTCCTTATTTTAGCTAGAGCTCTCTACACTTAGATTTCCATTATATCTCCTCACTCATCAAAATTTCATGATACTCATTTATCAGTTCTTTTTCCTTTTCAAATTCTGCCCGCGACATCCCTTTTTCCAATATAATTTCATTAAGAGCTGCATGTTCATTTTCAATTTGTTCTTTCTCCGTAAATATATTTTTGAAAGTTGTCATATTCCATTCCCTGAGGTGGTCCTTGATTGCTATTAACTTCTTTGCCATCATGAAAATTTTGGTACCTTCATGTCCACTTGTGCCTTGGACCACCATTTTGCTGGTAGGTTGTGAAGAGATTCATTCCTTAGCCACATTTTCTCAAAATTAAATAGACACTTTGTAGGAGTATGATTATTTGAGATTGACAGAGTGACTAGGTAATGATTGGATCCTAACATAGGGGTAATAGTAGATTCTAGCAGCAGGGACCCATTAAGCCAATTAGGACAGTACAGGAACTGACCTAGTCACTCCTTAATTTTGGTAAAACCTTGTCTCCTATTGGTCCAAGTATAATTCCCATTTTTGGGATGGAGTTGGGGAGGCCAAGGCATCCCACAAATTCCTAGAAATCCTTCTATGAGTTGCTTATATGGGATCGACCACCTCTTTTTTCAAAATTTGATGGTATAGTATTGAAAGTACCACCTAAAATATATAGATTCAAGTTGGACACTGAGATGAAAATAAGCATGTTTTCCCATACCTTAGCTTTATCCTCCATTTTGATAGGGCCATAGATGTTGAAGATGTGAAATGATAATCTAGATGATAGGCATCGAACCTTTGCCAGCATCCAATTTGAATCATTAGAGATCACCTCCACTTGAATTCTGTTCAGCCTCCATAAGAGCCCCAGCCCTCAAGGCACCCTTCACTAGAACAATGGTTCCATTCCATCTAGTGCAATGAGAGAGGAATAATTTCACTTCATCAGGCTTAAGTTTGGTTTCTTGTTCAGTAGAATGATGTTAGAATTCAAAGACTAGAATTGGTGCTTCAGCAAGTACCATTTATTAGGGGCATTCAGGCCCCTAACATTCTAGCTCGAGAGCTTCATGGCTCTGCAAGGGAGGTTTTCCCTCCCTTGTGTTTAAAAAAAATTGATTAATACTTGGCTATGAGCCCCTGCATTGATTTCTCTCCTTTGTCAGTTAGATTTCCTCCCTCTCTTTTTGCCAGCATGGATGTTTGGTTTGGAAATCTTCAAAGCAAATTGATCAATGAATTTAGATTCAATGCTTCCCATTTCACCATCTTCCATTGATTTGTCACTTGACCAATCTGATTCCTCCTACTCTATCTCCAAATTGGGATTGATGTCTTCCTAGTTGGTCTCAGGATTCCCCTCTTTGATGTTCGGTTCTGAGAAGGGTACTATTGGCAATGGAGTCATATCATTTTTGGTCGCAGTATAGGTAGAAGGTCCTTCTTCCTGTTCCTTTGTAGAGTGATATCCAAAGTGTTGTTCTGTACTGGAACCCATTTCTTTGGGGTAAGAGGTCTCCAAGTACAGTTAGTTGTTCTGTGATCCCTTCAATGACAATTTAGGAAAAAAATTAGTTTCTTCGATTTCAATTTGTTGGGACCATTTGTCTACCTCCATGGAAATAATTGTCTTCAGAATATCTGTTATAGATGCAACCTTTAGTATGATGTATACAGGTATGAATTGCCCTCCACGGTATCCTTGTCGATTTCAATGGTCATTCCAAAAGAATTTCCAACTTTCCTTAGACATTCATCCAACCAAAACTCCACAGGTAGATTGTATAGTCACAACCATAAAGCAGCAGGGGCTGGGTTAGTTGAAACCAGGTTGAATTTTAGGCTCTGTTTCTTTATGTACAAGATGTCTTCTCCCGATCACCATGGCTTAGAGAGAATGTTGTCATGATCCTCTTGGTTCATGAACACTGGCACAAAAAAACCCTTCAAAAAATATTTCACCACAAAATTCCCTTTCCAATTATGTTTCTCCCAGGCCCCAACTGTTTCCTGAGACCTTTTAGGGCCTATGAATCTGGCATTCATAGGGGTTTCCTTTAGCATTATTGTATCCATGCTTGTTTCTGAAGCAAGGTCAACTTCAATGCTCCATACACTAGCATTGGGAGGGGCCCTAGCAGGAACATGATGCAAATTGAAGTTCTAATTTTTCCTTCAGTTGCGAGCCATCTTCTTCCTTCCAAATTTGGAGGTAAAGTCCCTCAATTGTTGACATGATAGAGGACAATCCCATGAGGTTTGAACCTTGGTTGTTGGCACTACAAGAAAGAAGTCCCACCATTTCACCACAGGGTCTCCCCTAGGTAAGGTCCCTCAATTATTGACGTAGTTGAGGGCAACCCCATGAGGTTTGAACCTTGGTTGTTTGCACTACAGGCAAGAAGCCCCACATTTAATTATTATATTTATTTTCTATTTTCTAATCAATATAAGTTTTTTAACAAACATAAAGACTTTTGTTTGACAAATGTGGAAAATTAACAACAATGGGAAGTATATGACTAAATTATAATTAATCTCAACTAAAAAATTAATAATAACTAAAATATACAACAAAAAATTATTAAAAAATATGCAGCCCTAAACACTAGTGTTAATGATCTATGATTAAGAAATTATAAAATGATATTATTTCTAGCACAAGTTATCTATTATGAGGAAATATTACTCATTAAAAATACTAAAAAGTATACAAAATTATTTTAAAATGTTTAAAAATGAGATAAATTATTTTTTAATTCAGAAAAAACATCTAGATTTGCATAGGAAATATATAAACCATTAGTTTACATTTCTTTAAATTTTTAAGGGCTTGCTTTCCATACTTAACAAAAAAAAAAAATTTAGGTAAAAATATTGACTTGAGTGGTCCACTTCGGCCAAAAAGTGAGATACACATTTATGCTTCCACCTTATATAGAGAGACTAGGTTTGACATCCACTAGCATGTCTAGACTTAAATCTTTGAACTCATTATGAATATCATCACTATTCTCACTTGAGTGCTATTTAAAGATAGAAAATACATGTTATGTAAATAATAGCAAAATGAAGAGTAATAACTACAATCCTTGTCTCCAAGTTAACCCTTAAAAGGAAACATTTAATGCATGTGTATGAAATTGGTATGATTTTCTATATGGTTTGGTCTTGTGCTTACAATAACATTGTGTCAAATCGTAATTATGAAAATAAATCTATTTATATGATGTTTCCCTAATGTTACTAACTATAATATAATGTGTTGGTATATTATAAGTTATAACATTGTGTCAAATGGTAAATATGAAAATAAATCTATTTATATGATGTTTTGTAAATGTTACTAACTATAATATAATGTGTTGGTATATTATACTAAATGTTATGTTTCTCTTTTGAATATAATGATCAAACTTTCTATTCCACAATATCTATATTGTACAATCACATAAATAAGAGTAATAGAGAGGAAACAAATAAAAGATTAAAAATATTTTTATTATCAAAATGTCAATATTTACGCCTATCAACCATTCAATAACCAATCTACTTAAACATCATCCACTTCAATGGTCAAACAATCAATAGTGAATTTACACGTCAGCCATACCAAAAAGTGGTAATTATTTGTCCCGTCAAAATTGGCATTTGACTATTAAAATAGATGGTGTTTAAGAATAGCCATAACTTTCAATAACATCTTTAAATATTTTTTTAATTAATATAAAACTTTCCCAACTTGCGAGCATGCATTTGGCCCCATTATTGTGCAGAGAACCTGGAATGGAATCATTATTTAAAGCCAATCATTCAAATTAGAAATATAAAATTGAAACGAGTGCACCTAATGTTGGAGCTCACCAAACTTTTCATGGGCCCAAATTTTCGTGATTTGTGAATCACAAAACGAATTAGACGCAAACAATATTTCCCCTCCAGAAAAACAACATTTTTTCTTACTTTATTTCTATCTGAATGAACAGACTGTACATTTTATTGCAGGAAAATCATATCCATACGTTTGCAGTATAGATTTTAAGCATCTGCAATATGGATAGCGATTTGTGGCAACGGTTTTGATCCATTTTATTTGCTGCATCCTGCTCTTCCATTGGCTCTGAAGAAATGGGTTGTTCCAATAATGAATCATCTCTTCCATTATCTTGTCACAAGTCCAGTAAACATGAAGATGGGGTGGGATGCACTCTGGTTCTACAAACAGGACAAGTAGAGTTCGAAAGAAACCATATTTCTATACATTCTTTATGAAAGTAGTGATTACAGTTGGGCAAAAGCTTTACTATTTCAGAATCCCTATATTCAGACAGACAGACTGCACACTCTTGCCCTTCTTGAACAAATCTGTCATGCGATTTGCAGTGAAATATTGGCAGATCCTGTATCACTTGTGTATCCAAACCAGCAGAATCTACACTTGAGGGATACCCTCCTGCCAATCCCATTTCTTGATTATGGATGGGTCTGGCAGAGGGCCTATTTCTTCTCAGGCTGCATGCAAAGTTCCAAAATGATGCAACAATAATTCCCAAAATGATCCCTATGCATGCGATTGCTACAATTGACATTTCGTGTGTTTTGCCCATAGACAAAAATTCTGAAATCTTGATAGCGTTTCCTGAAGCCTATGATCTTTATGGAAACACTTCTAAATTAAGCATAAACAAGTTTGAAACAACGTTTACAAGGTTTATAACAACAAAGCGGAGATAGATTATGATTATGAGCTGAAGAACCGTGTATTCAGCCCCAGCTAATCTTGCCAAATAGAAAAGAGAAAAAAACCCTCCACAGTCCCACTGGCAAAAGTTTCAGTTTTCTTAATTGATGACTTTAATTCAAATATCCCGAGCTATTTTATTTAGTTGCCCGAGGCCTGCCCAAAGAATGACATGGAATTCAGGAACTTGTATTTGGCTGTGAATGGATATTCTCGCAGGCTGCCGGCTCGGCTGAATCTAATTCACGAACTGCATTTGGCATTAAATTCACAAACTATATTTGGCGTTTATTGTTCGTTTGCATTGAAGAAACAAAAAAAACACACTTTATACTTATTAATTCATCCGTCCAGGCATACAACGGGTGCGCCAATAATATGTGTGCATATACTTCTTAATTCATCCGTCCTGCCCGGCCAATAGTATGTGTGCATATATATGACATATTATTGGACAAATATTTGCCAGTTTTTGATATGGATGAGGTGTAAATTCCCTATTGATTGTTTGACCATTGAAATGGATGATGTTTAAGTAGAGTGCACCCGTTGTATATATTTATTTTCTTAACATTTTAAAAAATAATAATTAATGACAAGTATATATATTTGTTGTATATGTATTGATATCACTGTTAAGGTGCTTATATTGAATTTGTTAGTTTAACTCTTACTTAAATCTATTTTATTTTAGACAAATTTTACCATGCCCTAAACGAAAGAAATTATTTACTTTATCTTTTACTTCAAGAGTTATTTTATTTTCTATATAAATATCATTTTTAATAGATTCATAAACACATAAATAGGTAAGTAGATAGATAAGAAAAGATATACATTATGTATTTTAACATTTACTCAATAACCCAAGTTGCTTCTAGCACTTGAATGCTACACCAAAATCATCAATGGTGGATTCAAGTAAAAAGCCTTGTCCTTTGCTCTTGTCTAATTCAAGAGAGGCTATTAAAAAACAGAGTCTAGCCAAAAAGGAAATTCGCTTTAAGGCTCCATCCAAAGGGGTGATTTTTTCCTTGGAACATTTTGGCTTCAAACTGCCTTGATAAGGCTAATCTATTATGGCCTTTGGGCTATTTGCCCTATATTTCTAGTTTCAGGTCCTTGGGTTATGGTGTTGATTTGCAATCTTTATGTTGCTTGCTCCTTGTTATCATTCATTAACGTGGTTTGAGCTTCATTGATCTATTTCTCTTGCTTTGTGAAAAAGGATTAGAGCCCTTTCAAAAACCCTACCTTTACCCTTAATCAAAAACATTTTCTCAATAACTATTTTTATTTTAATTTTGACAAATTATCTATGAGATTTTTTGTTTTTCTATAGTAATAAAACAAATAATACAATATATACAAACAATTATAAAACAGTTACATGAAAAACAATTCAACACAAATATATTTTATTCTACTTACTCATTTTTATTATTATTTTGTTAAAATCAAAAAATATTTAGTTAAGGGGTTCTTATGTACACAGTCGCAACATGAGACTCTTTGCTTAATGCCATTATTAAGCAAGTTAAGTGGTTTTGATCTTGGAGGGAATTGCATGGTTAAGTGCACTTGAGTTAGAGTAGCAATAGCATGGGTGACCTCACAAGAAGTCCTATTGCTTCACCCCTATGAGCATCACCTAGATATAATGAGTACTAAGTCAAACATTCAATGCTCATGAGAGATGGGTTCTTGTAAACCACTACTCATCAAATATGGGTCAACAAGATTGACTCAAAACACTATACACTATATAGTTGAATCTTGATAAAACATCACATAATTTAACACACTATGATAATTTTAACTAGAGGATTCTCACCCCATAATGAATCTCTGACTTCATTCCTAACATGACAATCTCAACCTTCAACATTAAATGAAAGCCTTCTTCCCAATGATGAATCATTTCCCTAGAACCAATCCTTTTAGAATGTTGTGACCCCATTTGATATGTTGCATTATTGCTCAATATTACTAAGTAATAGTCTAATTGTTGCACCATTCTTAGTATAAGCCTATCCATTTATAATGGTGTACCCCATTGGAATTAAAAATTAAATTAGAATGCTTGTAATGGAAGTCTTCTATCGAGATCTATGGAATAAAATATTGGTGCAACATGACATAATAAAAAAATAACTAGCAATCGCACCTTAGTGTGCAATGGGTATGCCGAGATAACATGTAGATAAAATTAATTAGTGGTTCCTTTATAATTGCACATTAAACATTTGAATTTCTTGAGAAGAGAGCATGGTTGTTTTGCACCCATCATTTGGACATTGAAAGAATGTAGTGATATGTGTTGTAGTGCTGCATTATAAAATAAATGAAGTAAATTAAATATGTTGACATGCATGCAAGTAAAGTTGTTTTTGAATAGTAGTGAGTAAAAGCATGTATGCAGGTAAAGTTTATTTCTTTCAGTGAATTATTTGCAAGTGATAGCACCGTTAACTGGTCCTCATCTTGTGTCCCATGAATGTTGAGCCCATCCAGTTTAAATGGTAGGGCTAGGTAAAGACTTGACGAGACTTGTCATTCATCAGGACTAGGTAGAAGGAGTTCATCACCAATGTATGGTACAAATTCTATTGATTGTAGGTGTTTGAATTTCTTTCTCAATTAGCTGTAGTATTTTTCTCTAATAAACCAATATCATTATGAATGTTTTTAAAAACATTGATCATTTGTTGTTGGGATGGTGGTGAAACGAGGGGAAACTCGAACAATAGCTGGTGTTAAGTGTTATTTCCATTTGTTGAACTTTTGAGATTCTATAAATGTCCATTTTTGAGCCACCTGAATAGGTGACATTGTTTCCAATTGTTTTGGTACATGAAAGAGGTAAGAACCAATGAAGGTTGGAGATGGGACATTGCTATTATAGAGATAGCTACAATTTAGTGTGCAATGGGTACACTAAAGAGGTTTGAAAGGTGAATTATTAGGTTCATAAGAAAATGGTGTGTTTCCCTGAGTGTAGTTCCCAATGAACATGCATGTCATGTTTGGATCGTTGGCATGAATCAGGGAGTACCATAGCTTGATCTTTAATGTCGGGTTTTCCATTATCTAATGATTGACCATAGCCCCAAGTCAATCACACAAAGAAACACTTTTTCCCATTATGTTTATGCAACTAACGTTAGTTTTGTAAACCCACGATGGCCAATGAGTTTGTGTTTTAGGAAATGTCTTTTCAATTGTCATGGGTGATAAAGGTAAAATTTGTAAATAATTATTCATAGTAAGTTTATGCATGTAGCCATGTTTTCTACTTGAAACTAAAAAGTACTCTAAATCCACAAATTTTAGTTCAACATTATAAATAAATAAGGATATGTTTTGCCTATACACCCTTTGGCATACTATAGACATATTCAAAGTATAAGTATGGTGGGCCTTACTCAAACTCCTAATCCAACCAATCCTTTAACATGGTGTAGTAAATAAAAATTTATATACCTTCGGAAGACATACTTTATTTGAGCTTTATCTTTTGAAATGGTTTCTTGTGATGGATTTCATAGTAATCCTTTTCTAAATCTAAGTGCTTTCTTTGAGGAGATTTGATTTTCTACTCATTCTCTAGGCTTTCATTGAATTCTTGTTAACATGACTAATCAAACTAATAACCCTAGGATTGTTTAATATTGTACAAACAAATTTGCTACATAGAATCAAAATAATAATAAGGTCCATAATTTTCAATACTAGTTTTTGTTTTAACTTGGACGAGAATTTATCTATGAAAAATAAGGAATTTATAATCTATTGAACTGTAGATTAGTACAAAATGAAAGTTTCATTATTCTATCAAGTTGTACTTGAATGCATTACATGCCTTACATAATTCACAATCCATGGAAAACCATAGAAAATAAAGGAACGCTTCCCCTCTAGCTCATCCCTTGTCATCTTGTTGTTGCCTATCAAATTATTATAGGGGCTTCCACCTATTATCATATCAAAACCTCCAATTAAATTAATCATTTCATCAAGTATTTCTTTTGATAATTTCTACACATCTTCCACCTCAATCAATCTACCCTTTTGATGCACGTTTTTTCCACCCAACTTTGAAGGATAAACTTGTTTTGTTTACATTTTTGCAGATACACCACAATTGAGTGGTAGACCCAAATGATGCAAATAAACTTTTGCACCCCTGGTTCTAGAGAACAAAGAAAGGATATTGAACCCCTTTAGATAAATAGGCTTCAAAATAGAAATATGGTGTCCTATAATGAACAAATGATTTAAGTGATACATTTTTCCTCTTCTTCCATTTTTACATCTATGGAAGCTAGTTGACTCATTACAACATGAAAAGAATTTAAATTTTTAGTTACAAAGTCTACTCCATGCATCTTTAAAGAATACAAATTTCTTTTCAAAAATAATTATTGGTTCCTTTATAATTTCACATTGAACATTGAAATTTATTAATATCATTAGGACAAAAATCTAAAGATAACACATGTCCATGGTGAGCTACGCTTGGGCCAACATGTCATTTGCTTAAGGGCCTAATAATATAGAGGGAGATAAAGAGATATAGAAAGATAAAGAGGGAGAAAAAGATATACAAAGAAAGAGGAATAGAGAAAGAGAGATAGACCACTACGAGAGATAAATGCCAACACTTAGGTAAACACATCATTTTCTTAAGGACTTGATAATCTAGTGCCTTTAAGACCTATTTACTATACCCATTGCACACTAAAATGAAAGACATAATTAATAGATATAAATAACAAAACATGTCTATATAATACATGTTTTGTAATTATAGATTGTAGCATTACTTTTAAAAGGTTTATTTTATTTTTTAAATATGTACAAATTGTGTTTTGATTTTTATGCCACTATTAAACACCTCTAGAGTAATTATTATATCAAATTTTATTTTTATCAATATATTATTATTATATATTAATTAACCCCTGTCCATACATTTTACTATACAAGTTATCCTCCAAATAGATTGGCAATCAAATCACCTGCCTATGCTTTTTGGAGCAACTATGATATTAACTCTTTAGGAATAGGAGAAATTTATACGTATTAATATTAGAACAGTTTAAGAGGAGGGCATTTGTACATTGCCTTTGGATACATATGTTCTCTAAATAGTTTCATTTTGAAAAGTGTCAAGAAGGTGGAGACCACATTGCATTATATGGTTGACCATGCTTGATTTCTAGTGTATTTGTCTAGTTTCCTCCATTGTTTTGATAGTCTCTTAAAATTTAATTAATAACCTCTAAGTAATTTTAGCATGTAGGAAAAATATTTATGCAAACAATATTGATTCAATTTTACTTTAAATGATGAAATGCATCCAATAAGTGGGAAAATGAAGCAGACATTAATGGTTGAAGTACGTGCAATAAGGAAGAGAAAAATGCCAATTTTCATATAATATTGCTAGGCATTCTATAGACTTGATTTTTCCAATGCATATTTGTTGTTACTGCATTAATTATGGTATATTGCTATACTATATACCTAATATTTATATTAGGTATATTGTTCATAAACTATTTACCCATAATTGTTCATTTCATAAAGGGAACAATTGTAGAATTATAATAAAGATAGTCTGGAATATTGAATTAATAATATCTTTAATATAATTTCATTAGACAATGACAATGTCAACTATTGATAGTGAATTTCAAATCTCTAAATGCTCTACTCTAAAGTATCCATATCCAAAGAATTGTATATAATGATATGAGGTACGCAAATTGCACACTATTCATTACTAATTTTAATATAATTATAAATAGTTATATAGATATATATCTAGATATTATTGTAGATATATATATTATTAATTCTAGACTATTCATTATCTCTTTTCAGGGTAGTCTTAGTAATATATGATATATATCCTTGAAATCCATTAAGATTATTAATACTAATATACCTTATTATATATAAGGAGATTCTAGAGATATACATTAAATATTATATAGTTAGGGTTATAATATATAACAATTATATATTGGAATGTATATATCTATAGAACTTAGTTGTAAAGTATAGAATTGACTTTATAATTACAATAGTTGATAATATTAAAATAATTTTTAATCTACATAAAAGTATATTATGTAAAATTATAAAGTAAGAAAGTAGCGGGGATATAGATAGAGGGATAGAAAGAGATGAGGATAGAAGTGAACAGAGATAAAGAGAAATGGATAGATAGAGAGGGAGACAAAGATATATATATATATAGATAGATAGATAGATAGAGGGATAGAAAGAGATGAGGATAGAAGTGAATAGAGATAAAGAGAAATGGATAGATAGAGAGGGAGACAAAGATATATATATATCTATATATATATATATATATATATATATATATATATATATATATATATATATATATATATGTTACATCCCCTTTTTGGATTCAATATTACTATTTACTTTTTCTTAAATAATACAGCTATGTGGATATGTTTTAACATCATAAAAAATGATGATATGAATAGAAAAGGTTAATTTTATGAAATTACGGATTTTTACTTGATTATGATCAATTTGATGTTATGAATTAAAATGTCTTTTCAATATGAAAATGAAATGATTTGGTATCAATGTGTTTTGATTAGAACATTGGTACTCTGACCACAAATTGTATGTGAGATTGTCAATGACAGGAATAGATGGAACATGTTCACCAGGAAGAAAGAAGAAGAGAAAGTATCTTTGAGAAAGAGAGAATAGACTCTGGAATAACCCATGGGTGCTTGCCACTGAAAATGAATATCAGGTAGATAAACCTAGTAGCCTTGAGTTAAGCTTTGATTTCGGGCTAAGTCAATTTTAGACGAGATGTTGAGGTTTGCAAGAATAGGTCTTTCTTCTTTCTGTAGTTGTCATAATGAGCATGGGAAATTGACATCTGTGTCGTAATACTCGATATCATGTCGTCAAATATGGACTATCGATATATTGTTTTATATATATAAATATATACACTTGAGAACGAGTTGTAAGTCATGTTTTGTTTAGTGGTTCGGCGAAAAGTCAAAAGTTTGCGTAAGTAAACCCCAAACCTTGTTTTGCATTTACGCTCAATTCATCATTATCGTCATAAAGCTCTACGAGCGTATGATGTAAACGTCTGCTTGCAAAATTTCATGGATGTTGAATTGTTTCTATTATGGGCTATTATCGTATAATAAAAGGTTTAAATAATGTTTTAAATCTTGAGACCATTGGGTGTAATACCTTTGGTCATAATGTATTGGAATATACAAAATTATATTAGTTATATTTAAATAGTCGTTTTGGGGGTAATTCCTTTATTCTTTTATGATGTTGGTAATCGGGCAGTAAGTCTTTATTTATGATGTATTTTATTTTGAAATAATCTATTTACCTTTGAGCTTTAAACTTTATGATGGTTGTTGGCCTAGCCATTATTCTTAGTTATGAGTAGTGTGACAATTTGTTTAAACTGTCAACCGCCACCTCACGAAGTGTGGAGCTCCACTTTGCAGAGTAATTACGGATTGAGTGGGAAAAACCAAACCATTTCTGGTAGTGGTCGTGAAAGGAGGAGAAGGTTAAGCATGCAGGGTAGTTACCCAAATTGTAGACATGGTCTTGTGGGTGAAAAGTTAGTTTTCCTTCGTAGGGAGAATGGGATTTGGAGCTAATAGGGAGTCAGTTTAGAGAGGTAGAACGCAGAGAGGAAGCGGAGAGGAGACCGAGCATAAAGTAAATGTGAACGGCTAAGAAAAGAATGAGATCCTTGGACCAATCTTCCAGCAAACATTGGAGATTATCTTCAGGCTCTTTTCATCTCATCTCTGCGTAGTCATAGCTATCAGACATGTTTTTAATAGTATTGACTCTACTTATAATGCGATGGAACTTAGTAATTGTTTAAAGATGCAATGTGTGAATTGATTACCAACTTTAGCCCAGTGTGTTTTCATCACCTTCAAAATGGAAACAATGCTTTTGTCCCTTGCATTGCACCGTAGTTGAAAAACTTACAGTATAATTCATTGTTCTTCGAAGCATCTTCGATGGTCGAGTTTATTGTGTGGTTGTTTGTTTAACTTTAGAGGTATTTGGATATGCAAAGAGTGCAAAGTAGACTGAGTGTTTGGTCAAAAGCTAGCTCATAGTTATCACAAGCCGCAGTAGCAAAACCCAGGTTGATGTTGATTGAGTTCTCAGTTGGCTAGCTAACTACAGTTGGTTGGTTCCGTCATATTTAAAAGATAACTAGTTTATAAAAGATTTGAAGAATGTGCTAACTGTCGAAAGAGGAGTAACATTAGTGTGAAATGTATGTCGATGCCTGTAAGACTACACAGTCCTCCATAAGTTTTGAGTTTATAAATGGTTGGTCGACCATATAGAATATACTTACCTTGTTGCGAATTGTAACCAGTTTTAGTCCACTTATTTTTGTAAATAACTCCTTTTACTATAAAAATAGCCAAACTGTTGTGTCTTCGAAAGAGGGTATAGAGTTACTATTTGGATTATACAGTCTAACAAGTTAAATAATGAAGTTTTAGAACAATCATAATGAGTCTATAGTTAAGTGTTTAGTCTAGACTTGCGTGCATTCTTCTTGCAAATAGAAACAACAAGATAAGATTTCCAAATGTTTAGTTTGACAAAAGATTAAGCTATGTCGAAGATTTGATAGGTCGAAGAAGATTCTTAAGAGTATTTAAATTTTAATTCAGGGTCTTCAAATATTTGAATTCTATAAATTGGTTTATTGTGAAACCCTTTCGAAACAACATAGTTAAGTTTAGTGTCCACCCTTGAGTGGATAATTTAAAGCAATGGGCTAACTTAGAGATCAACTGATTAACTTATAGCATTATCCGATTAATCGGTAAGCTAGGAACTCATTCTTTTAATATATGGACAGAAAGGTCTCCATGAGCAAAAAAGAGACGTAAACCTCATGGCCATGCATTAATGCATGATGAGTATGGAACACCTAGAGGTTATCGAGGTTGTTATATTGAACTTATTCATAGGTAACTGTAGGATTGCGATTAATTTGAGTCAAGTTGGGGTGGGTGAACTTATTACTTGCATTGATACAACGCTAATTATATTCAAATCCTTTGGCCAAGGTAATGCATGTGCCTCAAGTGTATTGATAGTTCACTGTGACTAGATGGCGTAGCTTATGGAGTGGTCATGCTTGACTAGAGGGTATCTAGGGGATTGCATGATAACAAGTTACATAGGTCACAACACCAATGCTCAGATGGAAAACACCATTGGTTATCCTAAGTCTATCCTCTTTGAGTAGGGTAGGGCCACTTCCGAATAGGAAGGAGTGCGGGAGACTGATGGTTTGTGGTTGGAGGTTAAGCTCCTTGAAGATGCTTTCTCTTCTATATTCCTGAGGATTGCCGAGACTTGGATTTGGATGGTCGACAGTCGAGATGCAATGACTTTGGTAAGTTTCTATTTTGAAAATGTTCTAAGTAACTTTAATCAATATATTGTTTAATGTTGTAGATGGATATATATTCCTTTGTATAATTTATAATTTCATGATTATTGTTAGTCGATGGATGAACTACTTGGTTTTAAAATGGGAAACAAATTATTTTTCTATTTTAAACTTTCAAAAAAAAAATTATTTCCTTTGGATAAACTTAGTTTTTAGGGTGAAAACAAAACTAGGTGTTACAATATATATATATATATATACAGAGAGAGAGCATATTTGTTGTTAAACTATGTTGCACCATACATTTGAGCTTGATATTGATATGATTTTTTGATGGTAGAAATGAGCCCTTCTTTTGTAATAAAATAAATGTGTAGTTTTTAGTATGCTAAATTCTAGTTCATTGGTGTCTTGACACATATGTATTGGAAGAATTATTATTTATTTCAGATATACATGACTTGCATAGATTACAAATTATTGAGATCAAAGGAAATCTTAGGCAAGTAGTGGTCATGAAAGTAGCTTCAATTTATTCTTTTGAGGAGAAGATGCATCTTTATTGCAAATGTCACATTTTATTTTTTCTTGTTTTGTTAGTCTTAAAATTCATGCATCACAATCTAATTGGGAACATGCCCTTTCTTTATTGAGTATGAAAAAATCATTGATTTTGTCTAGCCATAGTTCATTATTTTTGATGTGGGATCAATGTGTTCAACCAAATCTAATCTTCCATGGGTTTTATATTAAATAAACAACTTCAATAAATTATCTACCGCTTGACAAGAACATGCATTTTAACTTCACCTAAATTTGGAAAAAAAAATATTGATAAGACTAGATCAATGGATATCTCTTTTGTTTCAAGAGTAGGGTAGTAGCCAAAAAACAACATGCATAGCAGTATCTGCATTGTTACCATTTTGTACTCTTGAAATGCCCTCCATGATAAATAGACTTTAAAACAAAAAGGAAAAGAAAAAATTAATGAAGGCAGATGCCGAAGCCCACATTCACCATTGATGCAAATACATGCCTGACTTTAGGCCTGTAAAAATAAAGTTATATATACAGACATTTTAGATGTTTTCCATTTTAGATGTTTTCCATTTTCATTTCAAGGAACTTGTCATCATATTCATAAACTCTTCAAATTTGACAAATCCATCCCCATCTAAATCAACGCCTCTAATCACTTGATGCATTGGGCTGCTAAATCTTGGTTTCCAATAAAAATTAACATGTGTAACATTGTGGCCCAACTACCTCCCAAGTGTTGTTCTGCATGGATTCTTATCAGTCACCAATGTTAAAGGATACCAATGACTAACATCTAACTTAGATCAAAGATCTTCGTGATCATGAAAAAATAAAACAACGTGACTACTAGCTACTAGAGAGCTTGAGATTCCATAATTTAGATGGGAATAGTCTTAAGCTTGCCTCTGCCAGAACATTACTGACTTAATGTCTGTCAAGGAGACTTTGTTAGGATTTAAAAATTTGAATTTGATCTATGAGCTCAAGGATCAAAAACTACCCTACACTTATCAGGATGCTTTGAGTTTAAATTATTTCTATGGAGATTCTCTTATTTAAGTGGGTATGCACTTGTTACCTAAGCCTAGACAAGCCTGGTGAGCTAGGTATTACAGCTAATTGCAATAGGAATTGCTCAAATATTACTCTTTGAATGAAAGTTCAGTATTTCACCTTTACATACCTGGTAAGAGGTTTTGCCCTACCCAATTTAAAATGTTATTCCCTCTGCAACTCCATTGTATGTCCAGTTTTGTGATTAAAATAGACATTGTTTAGTTTACCCTTTTATTTTATCATTTCTGGTATCTACAAAGACTGGCCTTACACTTGCCAATTGCATTTGGTTAAAAATTTCTAAGGCCTTTTAAACACACCCATTTTGTGTGTATCCTGCAATCATTGCATTCCATGAGACAACATCTCTTTGAGGCATTTTGTGTGTATCCTGCAATCATTGCATTCCATGAGACAACATCTCTTTGAGGCATTTTGTCAAATAGTGCGCATGCCTTGTGTACGCATCCACATTTTGCATACATGTCTATCAGGGCATTCATAACTAAGACATCTAACTGAAATCCACATTTAATTATGTTCTGATGGATATCCATACCCTATTTTAATATGCCCACTTTGGCACAGGCTGGGAGGATGCTAGCAATAGTGGTGGAGTCTGGCTTTGCCCCTGTCAATTTCATTTGCTTTAAAGTTTCCTAGGACTTTGCAGCAAATCCATTTTGAGCATATCCTAATATCATGGCATTCCATGAAGCCATGTTTATTTTAGGCATTTCATTGAAAAGCCTTAAAGCCTCCCTAAGAAAACCATTTTGTGTACAACCTACAATCATTGTAGTCCAAGACACAACATTTATTTGAGGCATTTCTTCAAAAAGATTTAAAGCCTCCCCAAGAACATCATTTTGTGCATATCCTACAACCATTGCCGTCCATGAATTTATAGTTTTTTGAGGCATTTTGTCAAACAGGTCATGTGCCTTGTCTATGCTATCACATTTTGTATATGTATCTACTAGGGCATTTACAACCACAACATCTGATAAAAATCCCCTTTCCATTATGCTTTCATGGATGTCCATACCTCTTCCAAAGCTCTTAATTTGGCACAAGCTAGGAGTATATTGGCAAAGGTGAACATACAGAGGTATCCTCACGAGGCATTGACTCTGTTTTGCTACCATAATAATCTACACTTTGTATGAATCTATATAGAATACAAAGGCCTCCCGATGCTCCCGAAGCATCCATATTCCCGTAGATTCTGCTTTCAGAAGTTTAGTTTCTTAAATGAAAACTATATCCAGGCTGCAAAGTAGCAGTCCAACAACTTGCTTGAGTTGTCCATTCTAGCATATTGTTTTCTAGGGAAGATAGAATTTTTTGATAAAAACACATTGTAACCTCTCGATCAAAACTAAATTCTAAATGTATTGATGTTGTTACTAGCGATTGTGTATTGTTTTAGAGAGGAAACTTTTGTTGGCAACCACCACTATGAAGCCAGTCTTGTTTCTCCTGTACCTGTACTCCAGTAATGTGAAGCCAATCTTTTCCTCCTATACTTATAAAATGGTGTCACTGCAAAGAACCAAATCCAGCTCTATTGCCACCTGTGTGTTAGAGTCTTCTTTCTCTGAAGGATTGCAAACATGATTGTAATTCACTGTAATTTGGTCTGATTCCAAGCCATTCTTTGAATATAAACAACTGATATGTGTGTGAGCGCTTCTGCGCCCTAAGTGTCATCCGCTCAAAATCAAAAGATCAAATGCTTAAAACTAATAGGCTTTCGTTGAGATCTTTTTGCCATTTAAGACATTAGCTATGGCCTTTTCATAAACTTCATACAGTTTCATATGCTCAGGATGTCCTTTCATAATCTTACAAAGGAACATTACCTCGTGAGGATACCTATGTGAGTATAGTGCCTCTGTATGTTCATTGCATTTGGTGAAACAGAGCCTTGTGAGGATACCTGTGTAGTGCACCTCTAGTTTCACCTTGTATGTGAAGGTGGTCGAACTATGAAGCATGAAGATGAAGGTAAAATACTTGAAATACTTAGGGTATGTTAGACAGGTTGAAGGTAGGTTTACTATTTTGATGTAGTTGATGACACTCATTGATGGTTATTATGATGGCACTGTTGATGTTTATGATTAATACATTATGCTTATGATGTGATCATTTATTGATTAAATAATTATGTAGATTTGTTTTACTACGTGAATTATGTGACTATCTGACTATGTGTTATCTGGTTGTTTAGTTACTAATGAATTTGTTTAATGTGGATATTTTTGATGTGTTTTGTGAAGGGATAGTGTAGTATTACTCATGTTGAGTACCCTACTACGCTGCAATTCCCTGTCACAGTGTGCCTATTGGATGATTATATATATGTTGTATTCGACACTTTTGTTTGCTGCAGGATTACAGGTAACAGGCATCAACTCCACTTGAATTAGCAGGTCTGAGCGTGCCTTTACACCAATGGATAATGTGGATGGGAGATAATATGGGGTTCCCTCTGTCAGCCAATGTCTTCAGTTTGTCGTCATCCATGTATTTCCAATCATGGGTGTAGTTGTCGCTCAGTTGATACTTGTCCTCGAGGGTTGGTCATCCTTTAGTATGTGGTTGTTATTGTTTGTTTATTGTAGTTTAAGGTTCATTTTATTGAACTCAGTGACCAAGGTATTAAGTTTGTTATACTTAAGGCAAATAACTGAGAGGGGGGTGAATTAGTTGTTTAAAACTTTCTTCCAACTTAATCACTTAAATCCTTTTCTTAATTCAGCAGCATAATAATAAATCAATCATAGAAACATAATACAACAATTCAAGAGCAGAAACATATTAACACTTATGACACCAAGATTTTAACGTGGAAAACCTGGTTTAAGGGAAAAACCATAGGGTGACTAACCCAAGATTGTATTCTCTATTAGAAGAATAGAAAGAACAAAATGGCACATGCCAATTAGGGCTCACTACCTGAGTACACTGTTCACAAGAGGCTCACTACCTACAAGAGACACACTGTCTACAGAATAATAAGTATCACATACTTGAACTGAAGAATAGCATCTTCACCATGCTTGAGTTAGTTCCATTTAATCCCAACACTTTTGCTCTGTCTTTCACTTTCTGCCTTACTACCACACTCTCATCTCCATAAGACACACTTTGAAATGACTTTACAACTCCTTATTTATACAAGACATTGGCTTAGGAATTATCATCCAAGTCGGCATACATTACAGGGCAAGTACATAAATAGAACATGACTAGTTACAAAAGACTTCACGTGGATCAACACATTGTTGACCACACAGATCTAGGACTTCAATCTTCACTTAGGAACATGCCAATCTTCACATAACATCTTTAAGATCATCCGCAGGATGCGTAACTCATCCGATCGACCAGACTTAGGAAGAACACCATCATCTGGAAGTTATTCTTCAATTGTGAGCTCAAACTCCAATGTGGACCACCAAAATGAACTGGACACAATCCAAAGACCTCCACAAGCTTGCATGAATCACCAAGAACATCCACACTACATCTTCTTACTGAAATCCTTCTCTCCTTCATCTAGAACCTCAAGAACATAGTTTGTCATTACTGTCATAATGGAATAGTTGCTTGCAAACCTCCAGACCAAGAACCAATTGAGTTGTTAGTTCACATTGACTTTCTAAACACTCCACCAAATCTGCAGAACAAGATATTTCATTTTCAGATCTCATTGGACCTATCTGTGTCACACCGTCACCTCTAAACATCTACCAGAACCAATTTTACTTAAGTGGCCATAACTTCTTTAGATCTTCATGTGGACCTTTGAAATCTTTACTGGATCATCTTAAGACACATATCTTCAAACCCTTTGAAGCACATCCTCTAATCTTCATCTTATTTAGAATCTTTAGCTCACTGTTGTCACTGTTCTTCTCTGTTTCTTATTAGGACTATTTTTTTCAATATCCTCAGCATACAACTCATCCAATCCTTATTATCAATGCAATAGGAGTATGTTGACATCAATGACAACACCGGTTAGACTCATACTTGCAATAATCTCCCCCTTTGTCATTGATGGCAACATATGATGTGAAAAACTATTTTAACCATCAAGACAAGAACTTCTCCATACTGTCACAACTCCCCCTATCAACAACAACCAATCACATGTCTTCTCTTCCTTTACTACTCCCCCTTTGATCAGCAACCACTTTTTTTTCACATGTCTTCTCTCCCCCTTTGACATCAATGGCAAAGGGTACATACTTGCATTACTTCAGAACCATATCAGCTACTCCCCCTGAGTAGCAGCTTCCCAAACATCAATCCAAACCACAAGATATAATTGTGATATCCACCGGACTGATGCACATCAGTGCACCTTAATTCAAAACCAGAGGGGCAATAACCCCTAACTTCTCCCTAAGATACTCAAAAGAGTCCTTAGGTAGAGATTTAGTAAAAATATATGTAATCTGATCCTTAGAAGGCACAAACTCCAGTCTGACTTCATTCTTGTTCACTTGCTCTCTCAAAAAGTGAAACTTGATGGATATGTGTTTGGTCTTTGAATGCAACACTGGATTCTTTGATATGTTTATTACACTTGAATTATCATAGAAGATTGTGATAGGTTCCTCATACTCCACCCTGATGTCCCTTAGCATTTGCTTCATCCATAATACTTGAGTGCAACTACCTACTGCTGCAATATACTCTACTTCTGTAGTGGACAGAGATATTGCCTCTTGTTTCTTGGTCAGCCAAGAAACTAACCTTTTCCCTAAAAAGAATGATCCACCACTAGTACTCTTCCAGTCATCCACATCTCCTACCCAATCTGCATCTGTATATGCATGAAGAGAAAAATCATGATCTCTAGGGTACCATAAACCATACTCAACTGTTCCTTTTAGATATCTAAAAATCCTATTGATTGCCATGACATGAGATTCTCCAGGATCAGCTTGGAATCTAGCAACAAGACCAACAACATTCATAATGTCAGGTCTAGTTTGAGTGAGATATAATAATCCTCCAATCATTGACCTGTACTTTTTCTAATCAGCCTTAGGAGAGTCATCATCTTTGCTCAATTTGTATCTAGTTGCCATGGGAGTATTCATTGGTTTTGAGTCTTCCATCCCAAATTTCTTCAACAATTCTTTCACATATTTGGTCTGAGAAATGAAGATTCCTTTCTTTGTTTGAGTGATTTGCAGACCCAAGAAGAAATTCATTTCCCCAAACATTGACATCTCAAATTCATTTTTTATTTGATTTGTAAAAGTCTTGCACATACTATCACTTCCTCCAAAAATGATATCATCAACAAACACTTCAACAATCAAGATATTTTCATGATCAATTTTGAAATACAAATTACTGTCAGCAGTACCTTTGTTGAAACCAATCTTCAAAAGATGCTTATCAAATCTTTCATACCAGGCTCTTGGAGCTTGCTTGAGTCCATACAGTGCTTTCTTTAGACCATAGCACCATGATCAAATAATTGAAATCCATCTGGTTGCTCAATGTAAACTTCTTCTTCCAAGTCACCATTCAGGAAGGCAAACTTGATATCCATCTAATATACTTTGAAATCCTTGAAGATAGCAAAAGCAAGAAATAATCTAACTGCTTCAATTCTTGCCACTGGAGAAAAAGTCTCTTCAAAATCAACTCCTTCTACTTGAGAGTAACCTTTACAAACCAATCTTGCTTTGTTTCTGACTACTTCACCATCTTCATTCAGTTTATTCTAGAAGACCCATTTGGTTCCAATCACATTCTTGGTTTTAGGTCTGGGAACAAGATCCCAAGTGTGATTTTTCTCAATTTGCATCAGCTCTTCTTCCATTGTTTTAGTCCAGTTTTCATCATTGTAAGCTTCATTCACTGTCTTAGGTTCAACCTTTGAAATTAGACAATACTCTTCTAAATCTTGAGCAATCCTTCTTCTTGTTTGAACACCTTTTCTTTTATCACCTATGATCTGGTCTTCAGAGTGATTTAGTTTTACATACCTGGGAACTTTGGGAGTTTCTTGCACTTCTGATTCTTGAACAGATTCATTCAAACTTTTCTCTTCTTCCTGATTTGCCAGATCAGTCTGAATCTAAATTTCAGAGGGAGCTTGGACTTCTTGAACAAAAACATCATTTTGATCATCTTCATCATATTCATAAAACCCTGAGGGTTTTTCAACACCTTTGTCAACCTTCACATTTGTACTTTCAACAATCTTCCTTAATCTTTTGTTATAACACCGGTATGCTTTGCTTTGAGTAGAATAGCCCAAGAATATTTCTTCATCACTTCTAGCATCAAATTTTCCTAGATCTTCATCTCTTGTAATGTAACATTTGCTACCAAAGACTCTGAAATACCTCACAGTGGGAGTGATGCCAAACCAAAGTTCATAGGGAGTCTTACTGGTATTTCTTTTGATTTGTACTCGATTGAGAGTATAGACTGCAGTGCTTATAGCTTCTCTCCAATAGATCTGAGGAACATTTGCTTCCATCATCATGGTTCTAGATGCTTCCTGGATGGTCCGGTTCTTTTTCTCCACTACTCCATTCTGCTGTGGAGTCCTAGGAGCAGACAACTGTCTTTTTATTCCATGTTTCTCACAGAATTCTATGAACTCACTGGATGTGAATTCTCCACCTATATCAGACCTCAGAAATTTTAATTTTAATCCAGTTTCATTCTCTACCATAGCTTTGAATATTTTGAATTTCTCAAGAGCTTATGATTTCTCTTTCAGAAAAGTCACCCACATCATCCGGGAATGGTCATCAATTAATAACATGAAGTATCTATCACCTTGCACACTCCTGATTCTTGCCGGACCACATAGATCAGTATGAACTAAGTCCAATAATCTGATAGAAGATTGTTCCTTGCTTTTGAATGTGACTCTGCTCTGCTTACCCAATTGACATTCTTTGCACAAGCTATTAGTAGGTTTCACAAGTCTTGGAAGATCTCTTACAACCTGAGTGTTTCTTATTTTGATGATATTATCAAAATTCACATGACACATTCTCCTATGCCATAACCAACTCTGATCAATTTGAACAAATAGACAATTTTTACCAGTACCAACCAAATGGAAGATATTACCTTTTGTTTGAGTACCAGATGCAATCTCTATTCTGAAACTTTCAAAGATCTTGCATTTTCTATTCTTGAATCAGAGATCATAGCCTTTGTCCACCAACTATCCAACACTGAGAAGATTGTGCTTCATACCTTCAACATACAGTACATTACTAGTTTTTTTCTTTCCATCAAAAGAAATGGTTCCTCTTCCTCTGATTCTGCCAGCAAAGTTATCACCAAACTTTACCACTCCTCCTTCATACCTTTCCAAATCTATGAATTTATTTTTGTCACCTGTCATATGGTGAGAACATCCACTGTCAATGACCCAATCATTCTTTTCTTCAACTTGGGCAGCCAGAGCTCTTTCTACAATTTTATGATTAGCAGATTTAGATGGTATTGGATCTTCTTCCTTGATGGTAATAAACACCCAGTCACTTCCGAATTTGTTTCCTATCTCTGATTCATCATTTGTTACTCCTTCATTATTATCATCTTCATGAACATAGTAACAATTCTTTGGGAACCTTGATCTGTTAGGATTTGGCCTTGAAAATCTTTCCGGACACCTTGAGGCAAAATGACCAATCTTATTGCAGTTAAAACACTTAAAAGGTAATTTTCCCTCATACTTAATGGATCCTCTTGGTAGTCTTTTTGTAATAAGGGCTTCAAGTTGAGCAGCTTCTGCTTCATCTTCTTCTAGGTCTTTTCTTGCTTTCTCATACCATGATAGTTTCCTTGAAGAGTTTTCTTCTGGATCAAACTTTTGTTTTCCTTTTAGAGAGGCACTAGCTTTGAAAGAAGATTCAGTCTTGGGGGAGCATCTCCAAACTCAATCAATTCAAATGCAGCCAATTTACCAACCAATTGATCTCTTGTGATACATAAAATAGATCTGAATTCTTCAATAGCAGCAACCTTGTACTTATAAGATTCAGGAAGGGATCTGAGAACTTTGCCAACAATCTCATCTTCATCCAAGACTCCACCAGCACATCTAATACCACAAACAAGCTCATTAACTCTTGGCATAAATGTAGTGATATTTTCATCTTCTCTCATCTTGAGATTTTTGAATTTTGCTTTCAGATTTTGTAGCTTGGCACATTTAACATACTTGTCTCCTTCATGCAAAAGTTCCATTTTTTCCCAAATCTCAAAAGCAGTTTGTAGGTTAACTACATTTGTCAGCTCTGAATTAGATAAGGCACTTAGAAGAGCTTCTTTAGTCCTTAGATTATTTTTAGCATCTCTGATTTCATCTACAGTTTTCAGACCATTCTATGGAGGAGTATACTTCTTTGTGAAGAGAACGTGTGTCTCAAATTACTGCTTGAACCTTATTCTATCCTTGGTCATCAGCCACACTGAAGCTATCAGTAGAGCTTGGTAATGTTACACCGACAGTTATGTTCACACCAATGTAGAGTTAGTGATCGGGAAGACTTCCTGTATCGGCGGGAGTTAAGAGTCAGTGACCAATATGCGATGTCTCATTGATGCCTTATATCCATTGGCATAAGGTTGGCCATCGGCCAAGATCTTGGTACTCGCTCTGATGTGAATGGTCACCCCAATGGAAGTTGGCAAAGTTTTGGGCATCAGCGTGAGAACCTTCATCGGTGCAGTGTAAAGTGTTTGGACTGATGGCAGAGGTCACTCCAATGAAGGGTGGTGAACTTGGGGATTGCAGAGACTATGTATATCGGTGGAAGATGAAATGCGATCACCGATGGACCTTGTTAGGCCGATGGGTTTGTAGGTTGGCTTCGTTAGCAACAAAATTGCCGACAATAGACTTATGGATCAATTATGGTTATAAACCAGAATAGCATTGAATTGAAAGTTACCTGTCTACATTATCCCCTTTGAATTAACATTAGGGAAGCTATTTTTCCTCACCTCTGCTTTCCTTACATGTGGTATTAGAGCCAGGTTAGTTGTGTTATCCTTGTTGGTAGGTTGGGTTTTTTGTGTTAGTTCAGTGAGTGGGAGTTCTGTAGAGGTTTTTTCTGTTAAATAAGATGGCAAGTACATCAGGAAAAATAGACATTGAAAAGTTCAATGGCACAAACTTTGAGTTGTGGAAGATTAAGGCTGAAGATTTGTTGGTCGACAGAGATCTTTGGATTGCTATGTCTGGGGTTAAACCTGCAAGCATGAAGCAAGAAGATTGGGACCTAGCTGACATAAAAGTCAAAGGACTAATAAGATTAAGTCTTACAGATTCCATTCTATTGAACATCCATGAAGAGAAGTTAGCCAAAGATTTGTGGAAGAAGTTGGGAGATATTTACCAGGGCAAGTCCTTGGTGAATAAACTGTTCCTCAGAAAGAAGTTGTATTCTCTGAAGATGGATGAAGGTGCATATGTAGCAGACCATCTGAACACATTTAATCTTATTGTTGCACAGTTGACGTCTGTAGGTGTAAAAATAGAAGAGGAGGACCGTTGTATGCTTCTATTGTGTTCCTTACCTAACTCATGGGATCATCTTGTGATGGCTATTGGAAGTACAACAACCACGTTTACAACTGAAGCGGTTGTTACCTCATTGTTATCTGAAGAGATGTGGAGGAAATCTTCTGAGACAGCCAAAGAGGCCCTGTCTGTTCAAGGTAGATCAAAGGAAAGAGGCAAGAAGAAGGACAACAAGTCTAAGTCCAAATTAGAGGGGAAATCAAAATCTCCTAGCACAAAGTCCAAGATGAAGTGCTGGAATTGTGGGAAAAAAGGACACATCAGAAGAGACTGTAAAGAGGAGAAAAAGAAGAAGAAGAAGAACTCTTCTGACAATGATTCTTCTCAGAGTGAAGTTGATACCTTCATTGCTGCCTTGGCAATGCCTGCATCTAAAGATGTGTGGCTGGTGGATTCAGGAGCATCTTTTCATATGACATCTCACAGAGAGTGGTTCACAAAGTATGAACCGTATGCTGGTGGGAAGGTGTTCTTGGCAAGTGATTCAACGCTAGAAATTGTTGGCCGAGGACGAGTCAAAATCCAGTTCCCAGATGGCAGAAAAAGGGAATGAATGGAGTGCTACACATACCAGGTCTGGCTCAAAATTTACTTTCTGTTAGTAAGCTTAATGATGTTGGTGTGCAAGTTACTTTTGTGAATGGTGGTTGTAAGATGACCAGAGGTTCTATTGTACTAGAAAAGGGTGAACGCATTGGAACTCTGTATAGGTTAGATACTAAACCAGTATGCTATAATAGTGTTTCTGTAAAATCTAAAAAAGCTACTATTGTAACACATGATGCAAACTCTATGGAAGTTAAACTTCCTGCACAGAAAACAATGCTTTGGCATCATAGACTTGGTCACATAGGTGAAAAAGGTTTAAAAACCTTGAAAAACAAAACCCTGGTAGATGGACTGATTGATTGTAATCTGGAGTTTGATTTCTACGAACATTGTATATATGGAAAATAGAACCATGTTTCTTTTTACTCAAGTTCTCATAAATCTTCTGGTGTTCTAGACTATGTACATTCTGATGTTTTTGGTCCAGTTGATGTTCCGTCTTTATCTAAATCAAGATACTATGTATCGTTCATTGATGATTATTCAAGGAGGGCATTTGTATATTTTTTGAAAAATAAATTAGAAGTGTTCAGTCGGTTTAAAGAATTTAAAACTCTTGTGGAAAACTAGACTGGTAGAAAAATAAAATGTTTGAGAACGGATAATGTTGGTGAATATTGCAATGTGGATTTTGATAAGTATTGTGTAGATCATGGTATAAAAAGACACCAAACTACACCTTATACTCCACAACAAAATGGAGTTACTAAAAGGTTGAATAGATCACTGATGGAGAAAGCAAGAAGTATGTTGAGTTATGTTGGTCTTGAACAAAGGTTCTAGGCTAAAGCAGTTGCTACAGTTTGTTACTTGTTGAATCATTCTCCTACTTCAGCATTGGTTGATAAGATGCCTATCGAAGCATGGTCTAGAAAGAAACCCTCTCTAAGACATCTTCGTGTCTTTGGTTGTGAGGCATATGCTCATATTCCTGAGGTAAAAAGATCTAAGTTAGATAACAAGGCAGTCAAATGTATCTTCATTGGCTATGGAGTCGGTGTTAAGGGGTACAAGCTTTGGAATCCTGAAACTGAAAAAGTAATTTACAGCAGGAATGTAATTTTCAGAGAGCTAAAACCTTTGGTTAGTATTTCTCAACCGGAGAAGACAGAAGAAAAGAAAGAAAAGAATGTTGTTAATATTCCTCTGACCCCTATAAAAGAGGAACAACAAACACCAAGTGTAGATGGTTCAGATGTGAGTTCAAGTAGCTCCGAAGATTCTGATCCAGAGTAAGAACCTGAACCTACACCTCAGCCATTGAGGAGGTCTACACATGAAAGGAGACAACCAGATAGGTATGGATTTTCAGTACTTGATTCAAGTTGTGCCTATGCTTTACTTATTGATACCGATGAACCTTGGACTGTGAAAGAAGCTATTAGTTTATCTGATTCAGATTCTTGGTTGGAAGCCATGGATAATGAAATGTCATCATTGGAGAAAAATGGAACCTGGGATCTGGTACCCTTGCCTGAAGGTAGAAAACCTGTGGGCTATAAGTGGGTATTTAAAAAGAAATATGGTCTAGATGGTAGTGTTGATAAGTACAAGGCAAGACTGGTTGCTAAGGGGTATTCCCAAAAGGAAGGTATTGATTATGGAGAAATCTTTTCTCCTGTAGCTAAGCTGACATCCATTAGATTTCTATTGTCACTTGCAGCAGCATATGATTTTGAAATTGAGCAGATGGATGTGACAACAACATTTCTTCATAGGGACCTTGAAGAAGAAATTTATATGTGCCAGCCAGAGCATTTTGTGGAAAAAGATAAAGAACATCTGGTATGTAAACTTAAAAAGTCTCTTTATGGTTTGAAGTAATCTCCCAGAATGTGGTATCAAAAATTTGATACGTATGTTTTATCCTTGGGGTATGTGAAATCTAAATCTGATCATTGTGTCTATTATAAAACTGAAGGTGATCGAATTCTTATAATTGCACTATATGTGGATGACATGTTATTCATTGGCAATGGTAAGGGGATGATCTCAGAATTAAAATATCAGTTGTCCTTGAAATTTGAAATGAAGAATCTGGGGGCAGCGAAGTACATTCTGGGAATGGAAATCAAACAAGACAGATCTAAGAGAAAGATTTGGCTTAGCCAGATCAAGTATATTACCAATGTTCTTGATAAGTTTCATATGTCTGATTCTAAATAGTTAGTTGTTCCAGTTTTGCAAGGAACAAAATTATCTGTTGAAGATTGTCTAGAATCTTCGAATGAAATTGATGACATGAAAAGAGTGCCCTATGCAAGTGTTGTTGGCAGTTTAATGTATGCAATGGTCTGTACCAGACCAGACATTGCCCAAGCAGTGGAAGTTTTGAGCCGGTTTATGGCGAATCTAGGCAGATCACATTGGGATGCTGTGAAAAGAGTTATGAGGTATTTGAAGGGAACTTCAGACTATTCTATTTTCTATCATGGAAACTCAGTTGGATCTCAGAGGTCTATAAGAATTCAGGGTTATGTTGATTCTGATTGGGCAGGAGACATTGACAGTAGAAGATCCACCAGTGGATATGTATTCATGTTAAATGGTGGTGCTATCAGTTGGATGAGTAAGAGGTAGGCTACAGTCACTTTGTCCACAACAGAGGCAGAGTACATGGCAGCTATTTGTGCATGCCAAGAAGCCGTTTGGTTGAAAAGGTTGTGTTCTGATGTTGGTTTTAATGCAGGGCAAATACAAATTCACTGTGACAGTCAAAGTGATATATGTTTGGTGAAGAATCCTACATTTCATGCTAGGACAAAACATATTGATGTCCAATATCACTTTGTTCATGATATGGTGGAAGACAGGAAGGTGAAGCTGGAAAAGGTTGATACTTTGGAAAATGTCGCTAATGCCTTAACTAAACCAGTGAGTACGGCCAAGTTCAAATGGTGTTCAGATGGAATGGGTCTTCAGGTCCATAATTCTTAGTAACTGAGTGAGGATTAAGAGGTAGCAGTAATCTCTTTGACAAGTGGGAGATTGAAGAGAACATGTGTCTCAAATTACTGCTTGAACCTTATTCTATCCTTGGTCATCGGCCACACTGAAGCTATCGGCAGATCTTGGTAATGTTACACCAACAGTTATGTTCACACCGATGTAGAGTTAGTGATCGGGCAGACTTCCTGTATCAGTGGGAGTTAAGAGTCAGTGACCGATATGCAATGTCTCATCGATGCCTTATATCCATCGGCATAAGGTTGGCCATCGGCCAAGATCTTGGTAGTCTCTCCGATGTGAATGGTCACCCCGATGGAAGTTGGCAAAGCTTTGGGCATCGGTGTGAGAACCTTCATCGGCGCAGTGTAAAGTGTTTGGACCGATGGTAGAGGTCACTCTGATGAAGGGTGGTGAACTTGGGGATCGCAGAGACTATGTATATCGGTGGAAGATGAAATGTGATCACCGATGGACCTTGTTAGGCCGATGGGTTTGTAGGTTGGCTTCATCAGCAACAAAATTGCCGACAATAGACTTATGGATCGATTGTGGTTATAAACCGAAATAGTATAAGTGACTTGGTACATGTGGGATTTTTTATCTTACGGAATGTGGAGAGTTACGACTATCGTATAAGCAGCGATGCTGGAAGAAGTTGATTCATTTTTAGTTAGGGCAACAATTGTGTAACCGTTTATGCTCTTGCAGACTAGAGATAAAACTAAGCTTTTGGCATCATTGTTCGACAATGATGATTCTATTTTGTACGGTTTATTTTCTGTAGCATGTGCAGATGAAATAAGTGATCTTGTACAAAGAATAGGATTGAACATTTGAGCAAGTTGAGATCTTTATTTGTAAATCTCAGTTTTACTGTAATAAAGATTGTTCTACTATTGGTGGTGGGTTTTTTACCCGAAAGGGTTTTCCCACGTAATACTGGTGTTGTTCTATGCTGTCTGATTTGTTTATTTTGTTACTCTATTGTATTCATCTGAGTATTGAATTGAAAGTTACCTGTCTGCATTATCCCTTTTGAATTAACATTAGGGAAGCTATTTTTTCGCACCTCTGCTTTCCTTACACTTTGAAGCCATGATCCAATACTGCATTCCCATACATTGCAAGTGACATTCCATGCGACGTTTCCAAAGACTGAAGTTGGTTCCATCAAACCTCAAACTATCCTTTTTGTAGGATGACATCCTAGATCTCCTCAAGCGGTTAAGCTCTTTTAGAGAAACTTGGCTCTGATACCAATTGTTAGACTTAGGACTTAAATCATTTTCTTAATTCAGTAACATAATAATAAATCAATCATAGAAACATAATACAACAATTCAAGAGCAGAAACACATTAACACTTATGACACCAAGATTTTGACGTTTAAAACCTAGTTTAAGGGAAAAACCACAGGGTGACTAACCCAAGATTGTATTCTTTGTTAGAAGAAAAAAAAGAACAAAATGGCACATGCCAATTAGGGCTCACTACCTACAAGAGACACACTGTCTACAGAATAATAAGTATCACATACTTGAACTGAAGAATAGCATCTTCACCATGCTTGAGTCAATTCCATTTAAGCCAAACACTTCTGCTCTACCTTTCACTTTTTGCCTTTCTACCACACTCTCATCTCCATAAGACACACTTTGAAATGACTTTACAACTCCTTATTTATACAAGACATCAGCTTAGGAATTATCATCCAAGTTGGCATACATTACAGAGCAAGTACATAAATACAACATGACTAGTTACAAAAGACTTCACGCGGATCAACACATTGTCAGCCACACAGATTCAGGACTTCAATCTTCACTTAGGAACACGCCAATCTTCACATAACATCTTTAAGATCATCCGCAGGATGTGTAACTCATCTGGTCAACCAGACTTAGGAAGAACACCATCATCCAGAAGTTATTCTTCAACTGCGAGCTCAAACTCCAATGCAGACCACTAAAATGAACTGGACACGATCCAAAGACCTCCACAAGCTTGCCTGAATCACCAAGAACATCCACACTACATCTTCTTACTGAAATCCTTCTCTCCTTTATCTGGAACCTCAAGAACACAGTCTGTCATTACTGTCATAATGGAATAGATGCTTGCAGACCTCCAAACCAAGAACCAATTGAGTTGTTAGTTCATATTGACTTCCTAAACACTCCACCAAATCTGCAAAACAAGATATTTCATTTTCGGATCTCACCGGACCTATCTGTGTCACACTGTCACCTCTGAACATCTGCCAGAACCAGTTTTACTTAAGTGGCCATAACTTCTTCAGATCTTCATGCAGACCACTAAAATCTTTCCTGGATCATCTTAAGACACATATCTTCAAACCCTTTGAAGCGCATGCTCTAATCTTCATATTATTTAGGATCTTTAGCTCATTGTGTTCACTGTTCTTCTCTGTTTCTGATTAGGACTAATTTTCTCAATATCCTCAGCACACAGCTCATCCAATTCTTATCATCAATGCAGTAGGAGTATGTTGACATCAATGACAACACTGGTTAGACTCATACTTGCAACAAAGTTGTTGATTATAGTCGTTTGGTTCATTTTATAGAATAAGTGATCTATGTGTATAGATGTGTTGATGTTTGATCATTTTGGTTATATAGTCAATGTGTATTTGTTGGAGATTTATTAATTGTTATAGTAATAATAATAAATTTATATATATACATCAATATTAGTTATTTAATTGATGTAGAAGATTGAGAATATTAATTAGTTGATTTTTATATTAAATTAAATTAGTAGCTTTGAAAGCTAGCAATAATAATAATATTGTTATATTTAGTACTTTATTGATTTTATCTGACATGAGAGATTTTATTTTACGGAAGTGTGGAAGTGGCAAATTAATTGGTTTATCTATTTTTATGATAGTGGGGATATCTGAAGGGGGTTCTGTGGAAAATTTTAGGGAGAGTTTTGTAGATGAAGTATTTGGGAAGGAAGGCAATAGGAGGAAGAAAGATGATTCATCTGGAGGAGGCTCAAGGATAAAATTTCTAGGTATGTCCATTTGAATAATGTCTGTGTGTCTGTATATGGATCTCTATTTAAACTATTAATTTTGCTTGTCTAAAAATTCTTATGTGTATGCTTGTTGATCTGAGCATTTCTTCAATTTGCCATCATCATGACTCTTCTATCGCCTTCTGTTTTGAGAGAAAGTTTCTTGTAATCCTAGCCTGGGTCTTTTTATGAACACATTTCAATCTTCCATAATTGATCATCCCTACAATCACCTTTACACGATGCTACCCACAACTTTGTCTCAAAATTTTCCATAGCTTCTTTTCTACAATGATCCAAATTATGCATATCTTGAAAAAAAAATTATGAGGAGACTATTGGGATTTTATGCACTTTGTTTTTTGTTCCTACAATTATTGCTTCTCAGCTGGATAGACCCATCTTGTGCCCTGTGCATTCTTCTTCCTCTTGCATGATTAAGAATTGTGGCTTCTGTAATAATTATTCAATCACTGTATGAGAGCTCATGATCTCCTTGACCTTGAATACAAAAAAAAAAAAATATTAAGCATACTACCATGCATTCATTGTCAATCTCACATATAATGTTTTTATATTATCTTTGTAGATCACTTTGTAGTAAGGCTCAAGAATACTTTACCTCACTGTCTTTATTACAAATTATTCTCCATTTAGTCATCCTTGAGCCATAGCCAAACTTTGCTACTGTGTAATCCTTAATAAGTCTCCTTGCTTCTGAAAATCCATTTGCTTTACCTTCACCTGGTTCTTTTTTTTGGTTTTTTTTTAAAACTTGATTGCAAGCATAAATTATGGGAATGGTTCTTCTCTTTAAAACATTAATTATCATTGATTTTATTCTTTTTAAACATTCTAATTAGAAGTGAAAACTTAGGGATTCCCTTACAATCTCTTTAATTAGAAACTAAAGTTTTCTTTCCTTATAACCATAACTTCCTTCTTAAGTAATTTATTTAGTAAGAATGTTATCTTATTCTTTTGAATTTGATTTAATTAATTATTGCATATAATAACTTATTTTAATTTTAATTTAAGAATTTAGATAATTAAACCTTATTAGCTAAATATTAAGTTTTGTTGCATAATGTTAATTATAAAGTTTAATTATCTTTAAAATTGACCTTTAATAAATTAGTGTTTTAATTTGAGTTTTATTTGTTATTTGAAGGTGTGATGTCAACTCCCTATTTAATAGGGAAGAATAGTTTTATGGATGTGTTTTATTTTTTTAGTATTTTTTTTATAGAAAAATCAAATCCCTATTATTAGGATGTGTTATATTTAAGTATTTTTATATTTCAAATCAAATCCCTATTATTAGTGATGTGTCATATTTAAGTATTATTATATTTTATTTATGAAAAATTAAATCTAGATGTGTTATATTTAAGTGATATTTTATTTATGAGAAATCAAATCCCTATTATTTTGGGATGTGTTATATTTAAGTGTTATTTTATTTATGAGAAATCAAATCCCTATTATTTTGGGATGTGTTATATTTAAGTGATATTTTATTTATGAGAAATCAAATACCTATTATTGAGGGGTGTGTTATATTTAAGTATTATTTTATTTCATCCCTGTTATTTAGGGATATGTTATATTTAAGCATTACTTTATAAATTAAAAAATCAAATCCTTTTAAAATAATTTATTGATTTATTATTTTATGCCTCATTTAAAAGATTTGAATGTAGATGTGATTTAAATTTTGGGTGTGGATATTGATATTTTTGTTGCATATTTTAAATATAAGAATATTAAAAAGTATTATTCAATTAGTAATTAATTAGACTATTTATTTACCAAGTTTTATTTAATTAATGAATATTATATAGTATATAAAGTGGAGTTAGATGCTTAGGTAAATTTTATAATATTATAAATATTGAATTGTTATTTTAGATCTAGTCATAAGGTGTGTATGATGACCTTAGTTCTTTAATTTTAGTATGAATTGAATATTTTAAGTAGTGTACATAGAGTTGGTCTATGAATTTAAGTTATGATTGTTATATGTCTAGATATCTTTGATATATTTTGGTGGAAGACAACATTTAGTTTAGATTTAATAAGGCTTGTCAAGTGTGTGTGTGTGTGTGTGTGTGTGTGTGTGTGTATCTTCCTCTTCACCTTAAGGAACTTTGTGGTCATATAATGGAGTCTAATCTTATTTATGACTTAAATTAAAGATTGTGCTTAGTTACGAAATTGGGTGTGTAAGTGGAGGTTACGTTTGATATGATATACTTTCTGAAGATTTAAATGGACGATAGGTTTTAATCTACTTTATGATCCTTTATGTTTTGCTTATGCAATTGTTTTGAATAGAAATCACAAAGTTGTCAAGAATTTTAATAAGATCCACATTAATGTAGAAAGAGGTTTAGTCCAATAATGGGTAGTATCTTGTTTGACTAAATTTTTTGTTATAGAATAATTGGTAACCCTTTCAAGTTATTATTATTCTGCATTATTGGGATAGAGCTCTCTTATGTTGTTAGATGATTTATCATGCTTGTAATAATGTTACATTCTTTAAGATCATTATTAGTGCAGCAGATCATATGTTACATTTGTGGTTTTGTTATTGAAGTATTGATGAGGGATCTTGGTTTATGATGTGTTTTAGAAGTGATTGTGATGTGTGACCATTACGTTTTAATGGTGTCATGCATTATGTAATTGGGGAAAGTGGTTTCCAGAGGCCTAGGAGGGTGTGATTGTGTGGGGTTGGCTTTGTGTGCATCTTGTGAGTTGAATGAAATGTATTCTTGAAATATGGTTTCTTATTCATGTTGGTATGATACATGTGCAAGATGGGTAATGTCTTGCTCAGAGTACCTATTCTTGTGGTTTTGTCTTGAACTCATGTTGATGTCATGTTTGTGATGTGGTTGTAGAGTCCTTCTTGAATGTTGGGGTTCATTATTGTATTGAGCATAGAATAAAATATTGTGTTGGTTTATGTAATTGGTTGTAATTTGGGAGCAAGATGACCCATGCCTTGCTCTAGTTTCATGTTGTTTATGGTTGTTGTGACTATTTCAACTAGAAGTTTTGGGACAATGATTTAAGAGTTGGTCCTTGAGATATGATTTGCATGCAAGAGGATAGATGCCTTGCAGTGTCACTATCATGCATGTCATTTTAGTGATTTATGTCTTTTATCTTGATAGGGGTACTAGTTGTATGTAGGAGAGTGGCTTTCATGGTGGGGCTGGTGCCCAAAGTGGTTGCCAAGATAACCCCATGAAAGTTATAATCAAGTGATAACAAAATAATTAATCTAGGTGGGTTGGGTAGTTAAACACATAATAAGATAATTATGATGCCTCACCCATGCCTATAGAGCTTTCTTAGGCTAAGGATGGGATGAGAAGGCCTGGTTGGCAAGATCGACCTCCTTGTCTTCATGAGAGGATGTGTCAGTTCTGCATGTGTCACCCTATGGGGCCCGTGCCTAGAGAGAGGCTGCTAGGATAACCATAGATGGGGGTCAGTTTCTAGAGAGAGATAGCTAGGATAACCCATGCTAGGACCATGCAATGACATTCTTCCTACTGCAGCTTAGTTACTTCCTTTTTGTTATCTTCTGATGTTGCCTCTGGAGTAGTGTTAACCATTGTTGATCTGTGTTTCTGTGTCAATTTTGTATCTGCTTATTTGTACCTTGTGATCTTTGACTTAGTGGAACCTCATTGTTATCTCCTAGCACAATGGGTGGACCTCAGGGTTCCACATGGTCAGGTGGTTGTGCTTTATTCCATTAGTTTTCTGGCATTATGGCTCGTGTGTAAAGAAGATGTACCTCTCTTGATTCTAGTTTTGCACCTGTATCGAAGACGGACATTTGTACTATTTGTATTTAAATCTTTTGTATCCAAAGAAATCCTTATGTAACTGATGTATCTAGAAAGAGAGCTTTTGTATCAATGAAACTATGTAATTCCTCTTGTAAGATATACTATTTTATACTTGTAATCTTAATGCAAACTTCTTGATGTATTTGGATGTCGTAATGAAAGATACTAGTTGGTGTACTTGATTAAACTATGTATGTTGTTGGTTGTTGTTATATTTCAATAATACAGCTATGTAATCCCTAGAGATGTTAGTTTAACTTGTTGCTATTAGACCATGTTATGTTTGTTATTACCACTTCTGAAGGAAAAATATATATTCTGCTTATTTTATTGCATAGTTAAACTTATCTTTAGGGTTGCATGGCAGGGCATTACAACTTGGATGTCTTCTGTAAGATTTCAATGGACAAATAAATTAGACCAAAAAAACCTGATGACGATAACGAAGACCTAAAAAATAGCGACAAACAGGAAAAATTGAATGGCCAACAAGCTTTCAATCGTCTTGCATCCTTCTGCAGGACTCTAAACCGTTGATTTTCAAAGTCAGCCCTCTCTCTCACAAAGGGAACACCTTCAGCACAATAATAACATAAAAAATGTAAATCAAATTTATATTCTCCTTGCATCCATGTGATGTTCTTATTCTTTGTATTTTTGTCCTTGCAGCCATGTGATGTTCTTATTCTTTGTATTTTTCTCCTGCTTGTTTCAATAAAAATAATAATAACTTCAAAATGTAGAGCAAATGTACTTTTCTATTACTAGCTTAAACCTTGGCAATTCATAATATTCGGGTCCACCACCAAATTAACAAAAAAGATTAATCAAATCTTTAATCAGCTCGTAAAATACTTTGCCAAAAATCTATTTTCAACCAGTTCAACGGTACTAGCACTTACACCCATAGGAGGTTCAAGAAATACGTCAATAGGAACAACCGATGACTTTACAAAATTTACCTGCATGAGACAATTTCAAGCACTATAATGCTCACATATAAAAGTCTATCGACTAATTAAATCATTAAACATTACCTTCCCTTGCAATTTAATGTTTCACCAAGGCCAACCACGTGTTAAAAGAAAATAATATTAAATTATTTTTCCTCTCAAAAAATAGAGCTAACATGTTTAATCTCTATATCACTTTATTGGCCCTTTGTGATGTGGCACAATTTGCATCTGAAACACCTACCTTTTTTATAAAGGTAGATAACATAGTTTTTTTTTTTTTTAATAAAGGTAGAAATTTTTTTTATAGCTACTGGTTGGATTTGTATTGTAGAGGGAAAAAACTATAACTATTGCTTGGAAATGAAAGTTAGGATGCCTTATGTTGAAAATGGTTAGTTGGTCGTAACACAATATACTTAAGATGATGACGCAATTACAATGCTATATGATGTTGTTATTGTTGAATTCTATTATTAATCAATAAATTGATAAAACACATGCACACTGTTAATGTATAAAATTGTGCAGATTCTAGTACCAACATGGGAAGTTTCAAGAATGTGGGACTTGACACTTGAAACAACCTCTAGATTTTACAGAAGCTGGCTCTTCCTTTTCAATGGGGTTTTAGGTAAAGGGAAGAAAAAAAAAGACTACAGATACAATAAATAGAACTTCTAATTCTATGGCTATGCACCTGATTTAAATGTGTTTCAATAATTAGCACAGTGATTAAATTCTGATGATTTGACTATATTAAAGAGCAAATGCTACATGATTAACATAGCCAGATTATAAATGAATTTAAAATCAAAGGCCAAACTCAGAAGATTGCTATAGAGACACAAAAAATATCACCAATGGCACAAAACAAAGCTTCTTTCAATAACAATTTGGTAAATACATAAGGCACAGAAACATGCACAAATCTATTAGCTTCCTTCTTAGAAACAGCTAAACTAAGGCAAAATGTATAATCTGATCACAGTCAAACTCTAAATTCTTAATCAATAATGTATATGTGTTACAAAACCTTCCCCTATTTATAGCCATAAAATTTGACTCAAGATCGCCTCTAACTACTTAGAATCTTAACGGCCTCAACAGAACTGGAATTCAACTGGGACTCAAACTAGCACTGAAAATCTCCTCAAATTTGTAACCATGTCTTCCCTGTATTCTGATTGGTTGAGCAATAAAATATGAGACACTATAACCCATAGTTCTGTTGAGACACATAGCGACACCTACGAGCTTCAAATGGCTCTAAAATATGCTACGTGGCACCATCTACTTGCTGCTTAGCTTCCTTTAATATAAAAGGGACACACAGAATACTGCCACTTGTCACTATCTACTACACTTATTTCTTGATACGTGACAACACCCGAGGATCAACACTAGGACACTTGGCACTCTCCGCACATCCTAAAAGTTTCTTTACTTTATGTCCTAAACACCCATGGAAATGACACTTGTCACTCTCCGTATCACTTTAGAAATAGTAGCTTTACTTCACGGGACCCACCATATGTTTCATCACCTCTTAAAACTTAACAGAATAAAGTGACACACGGTGCCATCCGCTTAATATAGCAAAAGTAATGTGGCGCGCCTCACACACTTCCAAAGCTTCATAAGAAAGTCCCTCAAAGTCCCACGGAGATGACACTTGTCATCTTCAAAATACAACTGAAACTTTACAAAAGAAACATACATGGCAACCTCTGGCTGCATCAAAATGGGATCCGCGAACCTCAAAATCTTCATTAGTTCAACCCTCCGCGCGTAACACGTGGCACCCTTCGCTGCATCCAAAAACTGTGTTGTAACATCCTGGGCCCACCACATGTTTCCCAGTGCCTCAAAAGCTTATCAAAAGAGGATACACGCGGTGACTCCTGCTATTTCAACAAAAGACATTTGGCATCCTCTACGTGCAAGTTGTATCAAAAGAAACTCTTCCCCAAGGCCCGCGGTAGCGACACATGGTGCATTCTGCTCATAGGAAACAACTTAATAAAAAGGAAATACGCCAAGGATACGTGGCACATTCTGATAGTGTCTGAGAATTGTGAAGTATATAGAAGGTACACAACACTATCTACAATACTTAGAAACTGTAAAAACTGAGCAATAAACTGAAGATGAAACAATAAGCCCCGACCAAACAAAAATCAAAATGTAGAGTTTTAACTCTACAGTTCTTGGCGACTACATGGACCTCTGTGCCTACTTAGAGAGAACTCCAAAAACATCAGAAAAGTTTCAAAAAACAAAATTGCATTGCCACTATTAGAGAATCACAATTATAATTCTGCAACGCGGCCTGATATCCAGACCACTCTGAATCTAACAAACCTTGTCTACTCTGCAAATCTTGAAAAGCAAAATCCAAATTGATAATGTCCTTATGAGAAAAGGACTATAAAATTTGTACCACATCATGTAACTAAAATTCAAGATGAGCCATTGGAATAAGAACTGCTTCCACTTCCTCAACACTAGAAGAATCGCTCAGACCTTGGAAAACGGTCTGATCATTTTCTTTGGTCAGAAGCAAAGCCTTTATTGCATTAGTTATTAGAACTAGACTATCATCAAGAAAAGGGGATGGCAACCCCAACTGCACTAACTCTTCAATGTGTCTTTTCATATTTTTGATACCCTCTTTTACTACATCAAGCAGTGCCTTACAACTCATAGCAGCTGAATTACAACTTAAAACTTCATTTACTTTCTTTGCAGCAATCATTCTATCACTTACACCAGTAGCTAATAAAGTCTCATCAGTTGTATCATAAAGCTTGTGCAACAAAAGTTGAGAGTCTGAAACTCTCAAAGAAACAATGGACAAAGTTGCTTCAATCGAAGACTCTACTTTTTCACATAATTGCTAAGCATTTAACAAGAAAGTGAGGGAAGGTTTGAGCTATGAAATCTCTTCAGAGATTCTTCTCCATGCAAATACATAAAGCTCCTTTACCATCACCAAGACCCCCACATTTTCTGGCCTCAAACTCAACTCAATAGTTAATTGCTTGGTTTTTTCCTGTTCAGCCATAAATTGGGCTTGAGCGGCACTATTCTGATTTTGTTCTTTTAAAAGGGTCTACTGTAACTGAGACACTTCTTGGACTTTGCCCTGACTTCTTCTCCACAATGGCTTTTTCTTGTCTCAATGCAGCAACAACAGCTTTCTCTTGTGTTATTTCATTTTACAAAGTTGCGACTTGAGCCTGTGATGCTTGATGTATTTGTGAAGACACAATAGACTATAAATCCTTATTTAAGGTATCAATCTCTTTATCCTTAGATTTTATCTCTGACGTCAAGCTACTATTAGTAGCTTTTTCTTTTGCTAGGTCTGCTTCTACTTTCTGCAACCTTTTTATCATCTTCAAATAATTAGTGGTAACAACTGAGGCAGTTTCATTCATCAATTCCACTCTGTCTTGTGGCCTAAAATGAGTTAGATCCATGGCCACTGCATTCATTGTATAATCTTGTGGCTACATTTGTTCTACAGGCTTGATCACATTAGGGGCCAAATGAGTAACAGTCAAAGACTATTGAATAGGATCAAACAATGATTTCATGTGAGAAATAGCAGGGCTCTTATTTTCTTTCTTTCTCTTCTTCTCCATTCTAGCTTCTCTTGATTTCCTTGTTGTATCAGCTTGTGCTTGAAAGGTAAGAGGTGAGGCAATGTGTCCTCTAGCAAATGGATAACCTTGGGGCAAACCATAAGGGATGGTAGTTATTTGATGACTTGGGTCTTGAACTAAGGCAAAGCCCATTTGGGCATAGATGGGGAAAACAAGGGTAATGATATGGCCTATGATGACATGGCCGGTGAACTAGCAATTGGGGCAAAAGATTGTAGTGGAGCAGCAGATGTGGCAGGAGGCGTGGAAGAATGGGTTACTTGGGTAGCCATCCCTATTTGAGAAGAAATAGAAGAAGGGGAAACAGGAGGAGGAACACTAACCTGGGTAGTTGATGAAGTCATAGGAACTTGTTGTTGTAGAGGCACCGATACATCTTCTTCAGTGTCCTCCACTAGCAATACTAACTTACACAGGCTTCTTTTCAAAGGCCTATCCTTTGTGTTTTCAGGATCTTCTTCTTCTGAATCAATCATTATTTGATGAAAAGGTGTCATTCTGAGAGCCCCCGATGCCGAAGCTATTTGGGTCTCATGAGATGGTGATGTTGTTGCCTTTTGTTTCTATAAAGTGCTGAGAGATTGAGGCCATGGGACTCTAGGAACTCCAGTTGTTGCTTGCTCTATTTCTTCAAGCTTCTGAGCTTCCTCTTATGCTCCATGAGAACCACTAGGAATGTTACTTGTATCAGGGCTTGATACTGGGGTCATGTGATATTCATCCCAAATTGCTTCACATTGCTCATCTGTCTGGACTCCTCTGAAAGTATGGGTAATCTTAGAAATTTCCTATCTATATTTCCAATAAGCAACAATCTTCTTAGCACTCCATTCCCTTTTCTTTAAATTCTGTCTTAAGCCCAGAGTCATCAGCTTCTTGGGGTCATATTCCTGCTCCTTCTTGTAAAATGTCTCCCATGGCTTGGGACCTTCAACTGGCAGATCTTTCAAGTCAGCATAAAATACAGAATCATCCTGCTTTGGTGATCTCCTCTTCTCCCAAAAGGGGTGTTTCTCATAAATGAAAGTTGTAGAAACTTTGTTATTGACAATCCAAGATGCTAAGAAGCTATCTGGATGATACTTCCATTTATCTTCAACCATTAGGAAACCATAAGCTACCAATTTCCTTAATAGGAGGTTTTCAGTTTCTCTCTTCTCAATTGTTATTTTTTCTCTACTCTAAGGAACATCATACATTCTCTTCTTCCTCTTTTTATATCCAAAATTATTATCAATGATAGATAATTAACGAGCCACCTCTAAAAATGTGACCCTAGGAGTTAGAACCTTTGGGAGCAAAACAGGCTCTCCAGCAAAGTTATGAAGTCTGATAATCGTGGTGTGAGCCCCAAAGAAGTAATCACAAGGAATTTTCAAATTCATTAAGAAACCCTTCAGACTCTCTGTCATTCTATTTTCCGTAGCCTCAGACCCTAACTGGCCAAAAACGGGTGCAACAAAACACTCTACAAACTCATGGGGATCTGAAGTGTCTGAGAGAACATGGGTCCATGCGGACACTGGGATTGTTCTCTTACTACTAGACTCAGGGTCATACATATTCAAAGGCATATATTGCTAAAAGAGACTATAATTTTGATACAACATTAAGTGAAATGGGTAGGCAGAATACTTGAAAACTTGGTTCTAGGAGAAATTTGTCAGTTGTTCCACCATGGCCTGGGAGATTTGTTTAGAAAAATCAAAGCGGTATTCTGAAGACTTGTCCACAGTTTTAAGTCTAAAAATTACAGCTAATTGCCAATCATATATTGTTGAATCATCATTTTGACTAAAAATAAAAGACAACATGGCAAGGGCATCCTGAACATTAGGATTAAACTGAGCACGACCAATGGGTAGCTGAGGCATCATAGTATTCTCTTCATCTAAATGCAACTCAATATTTAAAAATTGTACCCTACTATGGAGACCACCCCAAGTATGTAGCTTAGGAATTGTAGGAAATGTAGCATTCCGATCGTGATGCAAACCCAGCATATCCCGAATTACTTTAGGAGATATCTGGACCATGAAAGGGCCGCGCTGAATTGAGGCAGTTGGAGGATGAAACAGATCTGCACATATGTCAATCAACTCCAGATATGGGTGAACAACAGGGACCACAAATTGTGCCAATTGAGACGTCCAAACCCTCATTCCAAAAGTTTCTGACTCTCCCTTTTTAGCTCATCGGAGGCATCTTTGATGAGCTCCCTCACAAAGATGTTTTGGGTTTTTCTGCATACGTGTGTCACAGATACCATCTGCATAATCTTTCACTTGTGTAGAGTCTACGCTCACTCCCGTATCTAAAACCCTTGTCCTTGGATAGCTTGCTTTTGGTTGCACTGCTGCAGATGCATAAGATTTGCTCCCTTTCCATTTATCAGGTAGCTCGAAAACCCCTATCCCTTCCTGCAGCGACTGTGCTTCTGACATCTCTGAATCTTTTCTGGAACACTAGAAACTATAGATGAGCCAAAATTATCTAGAATTGCAAGAAAGATTTGAAACTTCGATGCTGACAGTAAGAACTTAGAGAAAACAAAATAAGGAATGGCAGTTGCAACTATCTGAGAAACTTAATGCTTGGTTTGATGAGGCATAATGACGCATTAAATGACCCATCACATCTTATTAATGGCATTAACGCTAAAAAGATGGCTAGTGCATCATTCAAAATTTGTATAGGACTATGTGTCAAATCAACATTAAAAATTGAAGATCCTCTAGAATGCTTAGCTATTTCTTAAAGTTTAAGGAACCACTTAACGGCCTTAGAAAATGCAACCGCTAACTAAAAAGCCACTGCATTGTGGACACGTGTTCCCATAATGCTTATTTAAAAGAAAAGCAGGAAAAGCAAGACAAAAGTGGGAAAGGAAATAAAAGACACTTAATTAACTATGATACAGGGGCAGGTTTCGAGATTATGTAAAATGTTTCAAGAAGATCCCATTCACAGGAATCTCTTTAGGCTCTCCTTCCATATTCTTCAATTCAAATGCATTATGTTGCTTACAGGCACAAACCTTAAAAGAACATGTCCATAATGAGTCAAACTTACTGTGCTGGCCTAGTTTAGTAGCTCTCTCATCCCATTTCAGCACCAAAGACCCAACTTTAAAATTTAGATTGGAGGTCTTTCTGTCAAACCAATTCTTTACAATCTACTGATGCTTCATCAATGACTCATGTGCCCTTTCTCTTTTCTCTTGAACCTCCAGTAACTTGGCAAGCCTCACATGCATTGAGCCATTTTCTTCTATCTCCAACTGTTTAAGCAATTGTAAGGTAGGAATTTCTATATTTAGTGGCATCACTGCATGCTTGCCATAGACTAGTTCATATGGAGACATCTTAGTCACTTGCTTTGGTGTGATTCTATCTGCCCACAATGCTATATTGAGGAACTTGTGCCAATCTTTCTGATGATCAGTCCCCATTCTCTTGATAAGCCTAATCAAGTTCTTATTTGTGGATTCTGCCAAACCATTGCCTTGTGGATAGTAATTAGATGAAGTCTTCAGATATATTCCATTCTTTAATGCAAACTCTGACAGTCTGGTTCCTAAGAATTATTTAGCATTGTCTGATATAATGGTGTGCAGAAGGCCAAAATAGGTAGCTATCCCCTCAAGAAACTCTAAGATTACCTTTTCAATAGCTTCTTTGAGTGGCACTGCTTCACTCCACCTTGTAAAGTAATTAGTTGCAGCAAGGATCCACTTATATCCCATACTTGACACTAGGTTAATCATTCCAATAGAATCCAAACCCCACTGAGCAAAGGGTTCTTCCACTATTATGGGACTTAGAGGCAACGTTGCATTCCTTCTCTTTCCAGTGTAAAATTGACAAGCTTGACACTCTTTGACCATCTGATAACAATATGCAAACAATGTTGGCCAGAAGTAGCCATCTTGTGTAACTTTAATGGCAGTAGTTCTCGCTGAAAAATGCCCCCCTGAGGCTCCGTGATGGAACTCATACAGTATCTTTTGGGCCTTATCTGTTCAATGCACCTCAATAGTATTCCATCAAAATTTCTTCTAAACAAAACATGATCAATTAGTACAAAATGAATTCCCTGTTGTCTATAATATCTTCTTTTATCAGGGGAGAGTTCACTAGGGAAAACACCAATTCTCATGAACTATATTCTATCACTTACCCAAGAATCTTGATCAATCTCTTGGAGCTTCAATAATGCTTCATCCTATGTTTCTCCAGGCATTGACTCCTCTATGTCTTGAGTAATATATTGGTAGAGTCCCCTTCCTCTAACCAACTTAGTAGGCCTTAGCTCTACATCATACTCTAAAATTTTAGTTATCCAATTGACTCTTTTTTGTGTAATCTCACCTTCCATAATATATTGCCTAACACTTGGGTGAGCTACTAATATTAAGATCTAAGCTTGTTTCTTAATGAAATTATACCTTGATTCATACTCCCTTAGGGTCTTGGAGAAGAATGCAATTGGATGTTCTCCTTCTTCCTTGTCATCCTTTTGGGTCAGGATAGCTGCAACAGTGTTCCCCTCCATATACATACACTATGAAGGGCTTAGAAAAATCTAGATTTCTCAGTACTGGGGCAGTAGAGATGGCTTTCTTGATTTCTTTGAAAGCTTGTCTCCCTTCAGTTATCCATTTGAATATTAAATCCTTCTTCAGCATCAGGGTAATGGGCCTAACTAGCCCTACAAAATCAGATATAAACCGACTAACAAAATTAATCTTTCCCAAAAAAGACTAAACTGCCTTTTTTTTACTGGCAAAGACAAATTTAGTATAGTTGTGACTTGCTCTGGATCAATGGAAATTCCATCTTTTGAAATGATATGTCTAAGAAGTTTTCCTTGTGGCACAACAAAAACACACTTCTTAGGATTTAGGGAGATCCTAAATTCTTGGCACTTCTAAAAAACTGCTTCCAAATGCTCAAAGTGATCTTTGGCATCCTTGGTAAATATAGTTAGGTCATCTAAATAGATCAGAATGATCTTATTTATTAGGCCCCTAAATGCTATATCCATAGCGCACTGAAAAGTAGCTCCAGTATTTGAAAGACCAAACAAAATTTTAGCATATGCAAAAGTCCCCCACTTTGTTGTGAATGTTGTCTTATCCTAGTCTTCATCTGCCAACCAGATCTGATTGTATCCTGAGAAACCATCAAGCAAGGAGAATCTCTCTGATCCAGCTAATGTTTGTAAAATCTACTCCATGGAGGGCAAGGGGTAATGATCCTTTAATGAAGCCTTATTCAGGTCTCTAAAGTCTACATAGAGCCTTATGTCTCCATTTTTCTTTCTTACTAGTACCAAGTTAGACACCTAAGTTGAATGCTTAATTGAAAAAATAATTTTGGACTACAGGAGCTTTTGTAATTCATCCACCATTAAAGGCTCAATCCTAGGATTCATTGGTCCCTATTTCTGACGAACTGGTTTTGACCCTTTAGCAAGTTCTATGGTGTGTTGAATGAGATCTCTATTATAACCATGAAGATCATCATAAGTCCATGCAATTACTCTATCATACTTGTTGCATAAAGAAATCATCTTATCTTTTTCCTCTTGAGTAGTAGCATTTCCTACCTTTAACTTTCTTCCTTCGCTGACTTGAATTTTAGAGTAATCCTCTTTGCTTGCCTTAAACTTCCTTTTGTCCAAGCTTACATCATCTGGGTCAAACAGGTTCTCTAGCATGATTAACCCTTTTGGGAGCTTATTAGACTTCAATTGAATAATCTGGTCACCATATGCTTCTTCAATCTTGGGTTGTAGTTGATCAGCAAATTCTCTTGACTATTGCAAAAACAAAAGTCCCTAAAGATCATTGTCAAAGACCTACTAGTTCTGAACGTTATTTGGGATTGTTGGCCTAACTATAACCTTTACTGACTCACTGTTAATGAGCAAGTCACTTGCTTGGTCAAATTGGGAACCAATTTGTGTCATTCTGTCTACTTCAGTATTTTGAGTTCTAGGGACAACTTCTATGTTAAAAGCATCAAAACCATCAATTAGATCCCAGATTCTGTGGCGATAAGATCTCATCCTCACATTCTTTGCCATAGCCTTCTCTCTGATTTATTTCACAACTAGTTATGAATCTTCTTTCACCACTAGATTCTTTATCCCCTTCTTCTTGGCCAGCATAAGACCATGCACCAAAGATTCATACTTAGCATCATTGTTTGTACAAGCAAATTGGAAGCATATAGCTTTGAGGATTTTCTCACCATTTGGAGAAGTGAGACATATACCTACCCCAACACCATTCATACTTCTAGCCCCCATCAACATTCAAGGTCTAGATTTCTGAGTCTCTATCAGGGTCTTCTTTTTCAAGTATTTCTTTTCTCATAATATTTGGTATTTCTTGGCCCTCTTCAAAAATAACATAAGTGCCCAAGCCAATAGAGTCATAATTACCATAAGGGTCACTCTACATCATGGTCATCAACTGATTGTTTTCTTCCTCCTGTTGATCATACTCAATCCAATCTCCCACTTCTTCAACAAAAATTCTCTCCTCCCTATTCATCATAGCATAAGATGATTTAATTCTTGGACCTGGTTCCTCAATGATATGATCTTTAGATAGGGGCTCAGATAGCACTTTCATCTTTGTCCCATATTTAGTTCTCAAAATCAAATGTGACCAATCAAGTGACATGTACCCTCCTATTATAGCTGTGAAATCTCTAGATAGGCATAGACCAAAGACATGGGGAATATCAATAACCACCACATCTTGCGGGACAGTTATATTTGGGCAAGTATATAGCTGCAAGGGGAGTTGTTTGATCCTTCCTATGGTTCAGACGGACTTCCCATCTAATTGCATTACCCCTTTAGCAAGTGGCTCATATTCTATTTTTAAAGCATCGGCTATTTGCTTTGGCATGACTATAGTGCTAGCCCCTAATTCTATCATTGAGTTATGTAATAGTTTCTTGCCCACTATTAAAGTTAGATAAAATGGCTTAGGCCTAGATTTACTTACTTTTGTAGTAGCATTTAGCAGGGCGGCTATCTGTAGAGGTGGAGTATCTTTGTTTTGAGTCTTCCCTTTGTTAGTACCTCATTTTGCATCAGAAGCTTTAGGATCCGCCTGAGTCTACAATGCTTCTTGCAATAGTGTCTTTTTCTCAGGAATAGCCAGCATATCCTGTATTGATACATGTGCAGGGATCTTCTTTAGCTGTTCTACCACATTCATGGGTCCCAATGTCTGCATCTTAGGGTAATAAAGATACCTTGCTCTTTCTAGCACTAGGTTAGAGACTGTTTGATTCTGGGCTGACTACGGTATTTCTTGTCTTGAAATAGGATTATAGTGGGTTTGGAAAGGAGGGACCCTAGCAGCTTCATTATTTATAGCTTCAGGTTTCTCGACCATCCTTCTTTTTGATCTAGTGTAGTAATTAGACTGCACCAAGGGCTTCTTGGAGGTGGATACTTCATTCAGAAAGATTGACTCTTCATCTTCAATCCATGAAAACAAAGCATGTTCTGGGGCAATCTCTTCCTCCTGCTGAATAGACATTCCTTGCATCTAAGCTACCATTACTACATTCTAAACACCAGGCGATTGGTATGGAGGAGTATTAGTCACTCTAGCTTGACTCTCCATCCTTCTCTGTTCTGCTATCTTTTGTTGTAAATTTCCTCTAGGACACTCTTTGGGCATATGAGCATTGTTGAAAGGGAAACACCAGGCATTGGTGTCTTCTGCTAGGTTGTTTTGTCCGGGGACCATTTCTCTACCTAGGCTAGGGGAAACAACTTGCAAGGGTGCGGGAACTGTGACCAACTAATTTGAAGGTTGAGGATTATTTGGTCTTTGAGCACCTTGGTACTGGTTTGGCTGATATGGGGGTCTATTGCCCTGGAATTCCTGATAAGAAGGTTTCGAGTAAGAAGTCTATTGCCTTTTGAGATTGATAATCTCATTTGAAAAGGTCCTGAGGATATTCTTGATGTCATCCATTTCAGATGGAGGGGTAGAAGGTGTCGAGATAGTGGGTTGTTGAGATGTTGGGAAGGTGTACATGGACACAGGTATAGATGGTGGATTGGAAACTTATTGTGGGAGGGGAATAAAAATTTCTGGGAACATAGGCATGGGAGGCCTCAGAGGTAATTTTCCAGCATCTATTAGATTATTCTCAGCTTTTACAGCCAACTCATATGCTTCTGGTAGGGTCTATCCTCCTAGGGACTGTATCATTACTGAGATATCAGAATTGAAAGCTTTGAGGTAGAATACAATAGCCATACCTAATGGTGGTCTAGCTGCAGCAGGGATTATGTCCCAGGTCTTTTGAAACCTTGTGTTGAAGTCTGTTATAGCTTCTTGATGTGCCCTCTTTATAGTGATCAATTGCTATAGCAGAGATGATTTATCACCCTTTTCACTGAATCTTGCAAAGAAGGTGTCTCCAAGCTAATCCCAAGAGGATATGGAATTTGTAGGCAAATACCTATACCAATCTAGAGCCTTCCCTTTAAAGGAAGCCACCAACAATCTGATAGCAACATTTTGTACCGTACTAACATGTACTACACACACATCCGACACATCTTGGAGATGTTCTCCTGGTGTCTTGGCATCTTCTCCACTAAATTTGGGTAAAGCCTTCAAAGCATTAGCTGGAATCAGGTCCCAAGTATCTGGTGGCATCAGAACAATAAGAGGACTGCTATTGTTCTAGTTTCCACAACTTCCTGGTGGAGCAGGTACTGCCATGGTTGTTCCTGATGTTGTTGCTACTTGATTTACTCTTCTTCTTGGTGTAGTTGCTAATGGAGGTAATAAAATCCCCAGATTAGCAATTGATTATGCTCTTGTTGTTGGTCCATTGCTCTAACTCCTTCATGCTCTCTGGTTCATATGATCTTGATCAAAATTTAAGAAAGGTCCCATCGGGCATGCCAAAAACTATTGACGTATAAAATTGCATAGATTCTAGTACCAACATGGGAAGTTTCAAGAATGTGGGACTTGACACTTGAAACAACCTCCAAATTTTACAGAAGTTGGCTCTTCCTTTTCAATGGGGTTTTAGGTAAAGGGAAGAAAAAAAAAGATTACAAATACAATAAATAGAACTTCTAATTCTATGGCTATGTGCCTGATTTAAATGTGTTTCAATAATTAGCATAGTGATTAAATTCTGATGATTCAACTATATTAAAGAGCAAATGCTACATGATTAACATAGCCAAATTATAAATGAATTTAAAATCAAAGGCCAAACTTAGAAGATTGATATAGAGACACAGAAAATATCACCAATGGAACAGAACAGAGCTTCTTTCAATAACAATTTGGCAAATACATAAGGCACAGAAACATGCACAGATCTATTAGCTTCCTTCTTAGAAACAGCTAAACTAAGGAAAAATGATATAATCTGATCATAGTCAAACTCTAAATTCTTAATCAATAATGTATATGTGTTACAAAACCTTCCCCTATTTATAGCCACAAAATTTGACTCAAGATCGCCTCTAACTAATTAGAATGTTAACAGCCTCAACAGAACTGGAATTCAACTGGGACTCAAATTGGCACTGAAAATCTCCTCGAATCTGTAACCGTGTCTTCCCTGTATTCTGATTGGTTGAGCGATAAAATATGTGACACTATAACCCATAGTTCTGTTGAGACACATAGTGACACATACGAGCTTCAAACAGCTCTAAAATATGCTACGTGGCACCATCTACTTGCTGCTTAGCTTCCTTTAATATAAAAGGGACACACAGAATACTGCCACTTGTCACTATCTACTACACTTATTTCTTGATACATGACAGCACCCAAGGATCAACACTAGGACACTTGGCACTCTCCGCGCATCCTAAAAGCTTATTTACTTTATGTCCTAAACACCCACGGCAATGACACTTGTCACTCTCTGTATCACTTTAGAAATGGTAGCTTTACTTCATGGGACCCACCATATGTTTCATCACCTCTTAAAACTTAACAGAATAAAGTGACATGCAGTACCATTCACTTAATATAGCAAAAGTAACATGGCACCCCCCACACACTTCCAAAGCTTCATAAAAAAGCCCCTCAAAGCCCCGTAGAGATGACACTTGTCATCTTCAAAATACAATTGAAACTTTACAAAAGAAACATATATGGCAACCTCCGGTAGCATTAAAATGGGATCCGCGAACCTCAAAAGATTCATTAGTTCAACCCTCTGTACGCAACATGTAGCACCCTTCGATGCATCCAAAAACTATGCTGTAACATCCTGGGCCCACCACATGTTTCTTGATGCCTCGAAAGCTTATCAAAAGAGGATACACACGAAGACTCCCGCTATTGTGACAAAAGACACTTGGCATCCTCCACATGCAAGCTGTATCAAAAGAAACTCTTCCCCAAGGCACGTGGTAGCGACAAGTGGTGCATTCCGCTCACAGGAAACAACTTAATAAAAAGGAAATATGACAAGGATACGTGGTGCATTCTGATAGCATCTGAGAACTGCGAAGCATACATAAGGCACACAGCACTATCTGTGATACTTAGAAACTGTAAAAACTGAGCAATAAACTGAAGATGAAACAATAAGCCGTGACCAAACAAAAATCAAAATGTAGAGTTTTAACTCTACACACACCACTCAATGGACCTACAGATCTTTTATCAAGCAACCTAATGGCTATAATGTGTTACATATCAATATGTCAAACCAGGAAATCATATTCTTCTTGGATGGTACTCGTACTGTATGTACAGTGAAGGATTCATGAGTTTAATCTAGAAGTTGTGCATAGAAACAAACTATAAATTGCAAAGAACAATAGTTGCTACAATTAGGTAATTCTATTAAGGAATAATAAATACCACAGTCAGTAGAAAAATAGTCTATATACTAATTTAATGATCACTTTGAACATTCTCTAATTTAATAAATTCTAATAGCTTAATGAACTAATAATGGAACTAATAATATAAACTAACAATTGAACTACAATTACATCAAGTGGCCCTTGCTTAAGTGATTGTAATCTTGAAAAATCTAAATTCGATCACTTCTTGTATCAACTACTCATTGACTGAATTTGAGTCTATATTTTCTATTGAATTTTGAAAGATGTAATACAATAACAAGAACTAGATAATACAAATCTCTTCTAACTCCCCTTGTCATATACAGAATCTATCATATATAGACAGGATCTAAGTTTCCTATTCAAATTGAACTTCTAAACAACTATCCTACACTTGTCCATTCTCCCCACAAACATAGGAAGAAGACTTTACTATTATTCTAATCAGATCAAAAGTTACATGAAACTATCTATTATAAAGATGATCCATTTATCACAGTCCTACTATGATTCTTCTTATTCACTATAAAAATAGACATAAAGGAAAACAAAACATGAACCACGATCTGAGCTCCTCTTATATCTTATGACTATGTCAACTGTTGAGGAGTGGGAGGAGTTATGGTTAAACCATGCCCACTCAATTCAGGATCCTCCCTCTTTGGTTGTAGGCTACTGCATTCTCAATTGTAGATAAACACCTCCTTTGTTACGGGTTGACAGATGGTCTCCACCACAGGTAATCATGTACTTGCTGCATAGGGGTTAGTTTCACCATATAATATTTACACATCACAAACTACCATAATTAATAGAAATTACTATCATATCTTATAAACAATCATTAATTCACATATAATCATTCATCATTATATCATATACTATTCTTCATGCTTTCAAATCTTAATGGTAATCGTAAACATAGATATTATGTCTAAGAAAGCTTGGAAATGTCTCTAGAAAGTATGAACTTAAACAAGAGAACAAGAACAAAGTAAAGTCACATCAGTTATGATACTCTCATTAAATGTTCTTCTATAATAGTCCCTCAATTCTAACGTAAGGGATTCACTTAGTAAACTAATCTTATCACTTATGATCATGGTCTCTTAAATATAATACTCTTAATTTTAATTTGTACTCCTATATATGAATATTTTATGCCCCTTTGCCATACATAGTTTCTATTAAAATACTCCCTCTCTTTACATATATCTTAGATACCTTTTTTAATGACATTTTTATACCCTACTTATTTTATATCCCTCATAAGTAAAATACATTAAAACATTTTATACTATAATAATTTAATATTGGTTCCTAATGGAAAATATAAGTGAAAATTTAAATGTAACTATTTGACATGAATACGTGGTCATTCTTAACTTCCTTTACATGTTTGGATGGATAAAATAAATTAATAATATGCATGGATAAACATAAGAAACTATAAGTATAATTGTTCACCCATCTCATATCTACCCATTGAAATTGAAAATTTCCTATCTTTCATGTTATGTTACAATCCTTTAAATAATCTATCTATTAATCTCTATAAAAATAATGTGTAAAAAGGGTAAAAAGGTAAATACTTTTTTCTTATCATTGTGAAGTGGGCACTAATTTGATATATGAAACCTCATTTACCTTATATATTGTTTTAAAGGTGTATATTATATAGGTCAAATCCCTCTTTTTAAAACAAACTTGTATCTCTTATGTGGTGTACAAACACTTTCATCATTTTACTCTAAACAAATTTAAAGGTAATCCGTCTTTTAGCCTTATGAAAACTAAAACTAAATAAATATAAATGAAAGTTACATTTCTACCCAACTTCCTATCCCTTAGACCCAACCCCTAGCCCCTTTCAATCTCTTACCCCAATACCTAAGAAAAATATTAATATGACTACTATCTAGTGATATATCTATCTATTTTTTCCTAATATTAAAGATCTTATTATGAACTTGTGTAATATGATATTTTCCTATGTAGTTGTTTGGTTGTGAAGTCCAACCATCATGACTTTCCAACTTTCCTGTTCTTTAGACTCTTCATCTGCCCTAAAGAGTGTAACATAAATTTGAAACTCAATCACTTGGATTGATTGATAAAACTTTGTAATTTGTTTATGCAAGTAATAAAAGATATTACCCTACTTTTCCTGTGGATATGGCCATTATTTGGTGAACCACGTAACTCTATTTGTCTACGTACAATTATGCACGTGTGATTCCTATTATCTCTTGTTATGGAGTAAAATGTTCACCCTTGGCATTTTACACCTAGTTTAGCTCCTGAGTGGACCTAAAACAATTAATTCTTAATCTCGATGCAAAAAATAGGTGAAAGATGACTTTAGGGCGGGCCTAACTTAATGATGGGGAGCTCTCAGTGGAAGCACACAACTGATCAAAAATTGATTGGTGAGAGTCTGACTCATGTCTCAATGATCTGCCCTTCTCTTTTTGTTATGCTGATATGTGTTATCTTCAGTTAGACCCTACTCGTCGGAAAGCACGCACAACTTATGGCCGATGTGCTTTGTCACCCCGATCTGAATCTTAGGCCGCAACTTTCATTCAGCGTCTCGAACCTCCCTTCAGCCAGACTATCCTCATTGCTCTGAGCAAGGAATATTTTTCCAATGGCCTCCGTCTCACCGATAATAGCTCCAACTCCTCCAATCCAAACCCTAGCACATGGAGATGCTAGGCCATCTACTATGCACAATCCTTAGACTAGAACATCTGCACTGCCTAACAATGAAACAAAATAGGAAACAAATGAATATGGTACAACAAAGCCATTCCACTGATTTGACAGAAATCTCACCAGTGGAATGCTTCACATCAACATTTTGCAACAATGGAAGTACAGAAAGGAAAAGAAATCTACAGCTATGCAATTTGTAATTACAGAGAATGGAAAACAAATTGACGACATAGAATAGTTTGGTTTCTCCTTAACACAATGCACAATTACATTCGTACAATTACATTCGATCTCCTCTTCAATCTAATTACAATATCTAATCTATATGCATTTGATTCATTTCTCTGGGGTTTATAAGCTTGTCCCGAGGAACACCAACCCTATTCCAAGCAGCTAGGAGAACGATTCCAAGCGGCTGGGAGAAAACTAACTGTCTCCAAGTAGCTGGGAGACCAACCATCTAACAACTTGACAAATGCAACCTAATTACTTGGGACTTATAAACATAGGTTCTAGGTCTTGAAAAACCTAGATACAAACAGAAATGACATGCATTGGTCAAATAGACCTTATTACAACCCAAAACATGATTTAAAACAAAACATGAACTTAAATGCCTCATGGAGGCCACCTAGTGTTAGGTGCTCCTGCACCATACACCCCACCTTGAAAAGGACTCATGTCCCATGAGTTGAGTCTTTGTCTTTCACCACCATTATCCTTTGCTACCTCATGCCTTCCCCATGAGCTCTGGACTACAACTTGCTTCCATGGAATCAAAAACTCATGCCTAGCATTGTAGGCTCTACTCACACCTTGCCATGAGTGAGTGCTTGCAACCAAACTTGGATGGTGCATGCCATGGTTGCTTACTGTCAGAATTGCCTGAACACCTACATTCAAAATCTTGGTCGATACTACTGGTACTGTTGCTATGGTAGTATATCATTGTCTTTCAACTCTTGTTGGCTCTAGAGGACAAACAATAGTCCCTACTATGATAGCATCTCTTTCTTTCCCATCAACTTGTGACTGCTTGCAGACCTGCTCTTTGACCTTCTTCTGATCCATTTCAGACATCACCATCTAATCTCCATCATTCAAACTAAAATCACCTTCAAACTTTGATCTTTGGCAACCCCACTCCTTGAGGTATCCTCAATTGTCATTGTTTCTTCTTCATTGATCTACACAAACTCTTTCTTACCCATCAAAATGACCTTGGCTGCCTTCTTTGCTTCAGCATCCTCCTGCAATGGTGTCATCACAAAAGTCTTTCCATCCTTCTTGATGGTGTATGTGTTAGCATATCCATCATATAATGCTTGCCTATCAAATTGCCATGGCCTACCTAAAAGTAGGTGACAACACTCCATGGGCAAAATGTCACATAAAATTCTCTCCTTATATTCTCCAATCTGAAAATCAACATATGCTTGTTCATCTACCAAAATTGATTGATTGTCACTTACCCGAGATGCCTTGTAAGGAGTTTGATGAGGAATTCTTTCTAGGCTCAATTTATCCACCATTTCCCTAGATACCATATTATCTGTTGAACCAGAATCTATGACTACCTTGCATATTTTACCTTTGCTTTTGCAATTGATCCTGAAAAGAGCTCTCCTTTGTGATAGTTCAGTCTACACAGGTTCTTTGAGCAGTGTCCTCTTGATCATCAGATTTTCTCCCACCTTTGATGTCAAATTCAATTCAGAAGATGTCACACTCCCTGCATCCTCTTGAGTCAATGTGGTTCTTCTCTCATTACCATGAGAAGTTGAGGCCTTCTCTGGACACTTGTAAGCCGAGTGCCCTATCTGATTGCAATTATAACATCTCGTGTTGGAGAACTTGGATTCTCTACCTAATCCATTTGTCCCACCTCTTTCATTAGGCCTTCTTCCTCGGTAGCCTTCTCTACTACTTGAGTCTCCAACTTGCTCTTCTTGGCTAGACTCACCACTAGGCCTCTAGTTAGGACTTCTGCCTCTAAAAGTTCTGTCACCTCTTCCTCTACTCTACTGCTCACTTTTCCTCTTCAGCTTCTCTTCAGCTCTTAATGCTACTTGAAAGCATTTTTCCATAGTTTCAGGAGTAAATAAACTGATCTCATCTTTAATATTGAACCTTAGACCATTTAAATACCTTTCTACCTTGGCTTTTTCATCCTCCATGTACCCACAACGAAGAGTGGATTTGTGAAACTCCTCAGTGTAAGTAGCCACATCTATATCTTTTTACTTAAGGTTCTGCATCTTCCTGTAAATCTACACCTCATAGTCAGATGGAAGGAACTAAGACTTGATCTTCTCCAGCATTTTGCTCCATGAAGATATCATACTCTTCCCATTCTTTACTCTTTCTCCTTGGGTGTAATTCCACCATGTAAGGGCAGCATCTTTGAGTTTACTTTTTGCAAACTTAACTCTCTTATTTTCAAGAACTTCTTTGTACTCAAAATAATTGTTTAGAGCTTCAATCCACTCCATGACTTCATCAGCATTCATCTTTCCACTAAACATGGGAATATCTATCCGAGTGTCTAAAGAGTCCTTTCCAATAGCTTTAATGGCTTCCAAGAATTGCTTTTTTTCAGCGGGTATCTCTGCCTCTTCTTTTTCTTCTGCTTCTTCTTTCTCTTCTTCTTCATCTGAACCTTCCTGTATCCTTTTTCCTATCTTCATTGCCTTCAATTCAGCCTAGAGTGCTTCCTTGACTCCAGTCTTGATCATCTCCTCCATCTCCTTGAATTTCTTGATCACTTCGGTGGTCATCCCCTTTGGAGGCATATCGCTAGCCTCTCCTTTGCTTTCTCTATCTGACATAAACATTCACAGACAATGCCAACACTTCTACAAATCCTCTATTCGACTACAACACAATGCTCAATTAGATGTCCATCCTACACGTTTTTGCAAACCCATTCCTCTCGTCCAATAGCAGATCCTGGAGATGCATTACCACTCTCTCTCGCAGTGGCCTCACTCTGCACCCTCTTCCAGCCAAACCTCTATTGGTGAATGGTCATGATAGACCTCATCACTGCCTACCCACACACTATAGGAATCCTATTCCTTCTTGCAACTAGATGGCACGAGCATCTACAACAGTCTACTGTCAGCCTTCAAAATACTTTCTATAATCTCTATTTTCAAAATGGTCACCAACCAAACATTTTGCTTCAACTCTTCATCTGCCTTCTTAGTGACAAAAATCAAATACACAACTACCTAGACCTTTCTCTAGCTCTGATACCAATATGATGGGGAGCGCTCAGTGGAAGCACACAACTGATCAAAAATTGATCGGTGAGAGTCCGACTCATGTCTCAATGATCTGCCCTTCTCTTTTTGTTATCAGCATGACTTAGATCATCAATGAACTCCTTGTTTGTTCTCCCGATATGCCGATATGTGTTATCTTCAGTGAGACCCTACTCATCGGCAAGAACACACAACTTCTGGCTGATGTGCTTTGTCACCCCAATCTAAATCTTAGGCCGTGACTTTCGTTCAGTGGCTCAAGCCTCCCTTCAGCCAGACTATCCTCATCGCTCTGAGCGAGGAATGCTTTTTCGATGGCCTCTGTCTCATCGATAACAGCTCCTGTAGGAGTTAAGGACAACACTGAGAGGGGGGGTGAATCAGTGTTGTGTGAATTTTTGAATCTTTTTACAAACTTTAACTTGGAGAGCACAAGGAGAGAAAGTTATCATTGAATTGTCAAACACATATGCACATAACTTTGTCAAACACATAAACAAAACTCATGAGTAAAACATACAACCACAAAGAGAAGATCAATATGAATCAAGACACAAGAATTGCATGAGTGGAAAACCCTCTAGGGGTAGAAAAACCACTCCAGAACTACCTCACTGGCTTAAATGAAAAATCTTCTTACAAATGTCTCACTGACCACAAGCCTCACTGGCATACTGTGGCTCACTAGAAAACCAAATCACCAACAGATGTAATAAACAAATCAGAGGGATACTCTGTTTCCATTCAATACAAAACATATGTCTGTCAAATACCCATTCTATTCAAAAACAATTCAACATCTAGATACACTCTACAATCCTTTATTCTAATCCAACCAACAACACACAAATCAATCCACCTGTGAAGCCTATTAATATGAAAAGACTTTCCACATTCTGTATCAACATTCTCATATTCTCTCAATGAAGAACCTACAAACAAAAACTTTTCACCTTCTCTCTGCAAAAACAATCTCTTGTAATAAAAAATTATCTCTCTGTCCATTTTAGAGCCCTTTCATATTCTTTGACATCTCAAATTATCCCTTGCAAAAATATGTAAATCTTCTTCAAAAATTTCAAAACTTTTCATTTTCTCTGCACAGACAATTCATCTAAAACAATAATTAAAGTCATATAAAAAATCTTTAATTGAAATAAGATATTTCAATTTGCTCTTGAAAGAGAAAATAAAATCTCTTTCAAATCTGATCTCCATGTGCAAGAAGACAAACTCCTTCATTGAAACCATTTAATCCTGCAAAAAAATATATTCTCTGTATAAACAAAATCTCTTTATATTCCTTCAAAGATGACTCTTCAATCTCTTCAATCTGCATAAATAGCTCCACCAATTTGTTAATCAAACTTCTCTGCAACATTATTGACAAGATCATTTCATATTCTCTAACATTTCAATCAGGAATTGTAGGAGAAAAATAAAATCTCTTTGAATATTTAGTCTTTTCATTTTCATCTCCTTCTCTACAAATTCCTGCATTCAAACTCTTTATCCAATCTGCCTTTCAAAAGAAAATCACCTTATTTGTATCCAAATCTCAAGAATAGAAATAAATCTTCCATCTCAAAATAACTCCTCATAAAAAATCTCAAAAAATCACTTTACTAGATGAGATCTCAAGGAGTCAACAATTTAGGAGGTAAAAGATTTTAAGTTTCTAATTTTAAAAAAAGCCTATCATCTCCAAAAATATTCGGTGGCCTATAAATGTCATAAACATATGACATAAAGGGAGCAATTTAAATACAAAGAGTTTTTTTTAATTTTTAACAAAGCTTGTTCTAACATCCTTATCTCCCCTTTCGAATAAAACAAAAAAAGGACTTAAAAAAACTTATTTAAGACTCCATGCTTTTTAAACCAAATGAAATCAGGCTCCAAAGAATAACATTCTTATAAAGAATGTTTCTTTTAATAGAAATCATCGGTGCTCAAAGACCTTACCACCGCCGGTTTGCTTTTTCTTGCTGCCAACAAATACAATATAAAACTTGTGCCATCGATGAGGAGGAGGGAAGGGACCGGTCACCATAATGACCCAAAAGGCCTTCAATAGGTAATTTTTAAGTTATAAACCTGCTATACCAAGTTCCCTATAATTTAAAACATAAAGTGCAAAATGGGCTAAGATAAATAATAAACATTGATTTCAAAATATTAGAGTCTAATCCTCCTTGATCATATCAAGTCTGACCCTTCATTATCATATCAACCACTGATTAAAGATTACTGAAAATCTACAACTGAAACTTACTTTCTCTGATGCAATACTGAGACCTGAAAACACATCTCAACCTTGAATTATTAACTCTACTTTTTCTCATGACACAAAGAGTGTCAAAGTGCCACTAAATGATATAGAGAATGTCATAATACAAGAAACTCACTGTTCATTTTGAATGAATACTCATCACTGAGAATATTACCTTATCAACCTGTGTCAACCTTGAGGCACATCAACAATAATATATTACCAACAACCTTGTCTTGAGACAAATTATAAATATCTTGAAGAAAAACTTCACACTGATACCTTATGAGTTATCCAAGTGATGGCTCTAAAAACTTCAACTCAATCCTGATTATAACTTATGGCATGAGAGCACGTACATCTATATTATGTAACCTCTTTGGATGAAATCATGACAAACTTATGTCCTGATATCTTCTTTGAACATCCTGCATCAACAATGCTTGAACTTCTTGAAATGATTAACAGAACTAGTTATAAACAATATGAAGTCTACATGAGATCCTGAAGCTTCATATGATCATATGACAATTCCTAATGTATGAAGGCACCAATTCAAAACCATATTGATATCAAATATTCATTCAGAAGATATCCTGAAACACTCTGCATCTCTCTGCATCCTTGAAACATTCTCAAAACCATCTCTAAACAAGAAACAACTCAGTGAAGACACACATCCTATCATGAAGCAACAACTCTGAACCATCAATACCTTTTTGACATCAATGACAACCTAACTCCATCAGCTCCAACTCCTCTGATCCAAACCCTAGCACATGGAGATGCTAGGCCGTCTACTATGCACAATCCTCAGACTGGAACATTTGCACCACCGAACAATGAAACAAAACAAGAAACAAATGAATATTGTACAACGAATCCATTCCACTAATTTCGATAGAAATCTCACTAGTGGAATGCTTCACATCAACATTTTGCAACAACAGAAGTACAAAAAGGAAAAGAAATCTATAGCTATGCAATTTGTAAGTATAGAGAATGAAAAACAAATTGATGACACAGAATAGTTCAGTTTCTCCTTAACACAATGCACAATTACATTCGCACAATTACATTCAATCTCCTCTTCGATCTGATTACAATATCTAATCTATATGCATTTGATTCATTTCTCTAGGGTTTATAAGCTTGCCCCGAGGAACACCAACCCTATTCCAAGTAGCTAGGAGAATGATTCCAAGCAGCTGGGAGACCAACCATCTAACAACTTGACAAATGCAACCTAATTACTTGGGACTTACAAACATAGGTTCTAGGTCTTGAAAAACCCAGATACAAATAGAAATGACATGCATTGGTCAAATAGACCTTATTACAACCCAAAACATGATTTAAACAAAACATGAACTTAAATGCCTCATGGAGGCCACCTGGTGTAGGTTCTCCTGCACCACTTAATTAAGCTTATTCTAGATTTTTTGTGGCTAAAGGACAAGGATGCCTAGCACCCTAGTCCCTCCTGTAACTTAGAGATAATATAAAGTTATGTCAGCTTAGGACATCTCTAATGCTTCCTCATGTCGGCCTCATTTGGTTTAATTCCTCAAAAATCAATGGGAATGCATATATAAGCAAGTTAGTTTATTCATTTGAACATCTCTAAGCTCTATAAGGATTCTCTCTCTCTCTCTCTCTCTCTCTCTCTCTCTCTCTCTCTCTCTCTCTCTCTCTCTCTCTCTCTCTCTCTCTCTCTCTCTCTCTCTCTATTCTTCTCTACATGACCTTGGAAACTTTCTATGGTGGATTATTGCTATTGCACTAACTTCTTGGAGGTCTTGTGAAGATCTCTCTACTTCTTTGGGCTACACCAACTTCTTTAGTCAAGTCATGATGCCACATCAACAAAAGCTAGGGTTTCCATGCTCATGGTGACTTTTTTCCTTAATGCTTTATTGTAGCATTTCATTCTACTTTAGATTTGCCTCTACCCTCCTAGGGCACATACTCTTTTATCTCTCATCATTGCTATTGTGGAGGTGGAAACACCATTCACGGAGCTTGACTTAGGAAAGCTCCTAAATAGCACCAACCCTTCCTCTTCTCGTGTGTGGTCAGGTCACATTCGGAGGAATTAGATGACAACAAGTGACAGAAAGAAGGAAGACACACATGTGAAGAATCCCAGATCATAAGATTCTGCAAAACCCTAATCTAGGTTTAGGGCGCCTAATGACCTTTTACCCCTTGTTTGAATGACCAAAAGCTTCTAGAATTAAGTTCTCTCAGCTCTGTTCAACTCCTCCCTACCACTACTTTCTGGGTTTTCGACGATTTCAGGTATGTAGCTCATGTTTTCTCTATTTTAGCCCTAGAAACCCTAGATTTGGTAATTAAGCATAAGATCTCTTTCCTTAGCAACAAAGGGACCAATCAAGAGACCTCTCAACTCTCCTTTGAGGACTATAGCTGAGTATTGAGACTCCTTGGTTCATGTTCCAATGTTATGTGGAGAAAGATTGATTCAGGGTGATGTATATGTTAACTTAGATCTATTTCGTTACATAACATTTTGGTGAACCCAACATATCTTGCATTTGACAAATTTCTAATTTTTGCATCAGATCTAATTAGTATTGCATTAATTAATCATTTCCTATTTCCATATTTTGCATTTGCACTTCTCCAATATCAGGGTTTTCAAAAATATTGCATTTTGTTTAGAAAATCTAGCTAGTCTTGCACCTAGGGTGTGTTGATTAAACTCTTGTTCCAGATTTTTATGATGTTAATCAATGGTCAAATTTGATTTAGCATTGTTGTAGCACATCATAATTTTCATTTGTGTTTCAATTAAGAAGAAAAATCATTCTTGCATCACTACATTTTGGATTTGGCAATAAGATCTAGGGTTTGATGGTAAACCCTAGCTAGTCTTGCATTTAGTGGTTATTGTTATCACCCAGATTTGCACCCTATGATGAGTTTGTAAAAACTTGGCAATCTGGAGAAACATGGGAATGATCTCAAAGTGTGGGACCTTACGAACTGAGATCAGACCTCCGGAGAAGGACGGCTTCCTCTTTCTAAGCCTATTACTTAGAGCAATGTAACTAAATCTAGTGCCAATGCTTGCAGGGGAAAAGGGTTAGAAGGAAACTGAAATGAAAGGGGTGATACACCAGATTTAGTGAGAGATGGTGATCTTGGTGTAGGCACAACAATGATTTCAATGATGAAGGGGGATTCACCCAGACTTATAGGGCTGATTGAGGCTTCGATATGAAGATCTAACATATGGAGGAGCTATTTTTACTCACAGAACAGACTATAACTCCAATTAAAACACAAAAATCAAGACACAAGAGAGGCAAGAATTCATGCATATATTGATCATGAAGGCCAGAAACCATTACATTATAGAAAATCTAGTAGCAGAAGTAGGCCCAGTATAGCTAATCACATTCATTGGTGGATAAAAGGAAGACAATAGAGGCCAAATTCAAGCACAGTGAGTCACATTCCCATACCTTGTAATTACACTAAGAGGTTTGACTACATAAAAAATGGTAGCATAACAGCCCAAAAATAAAACCATCCCCTTTTGTTACATCTTATGTTTATGCATATATAGCATTTTGCAACTTTTACCTAAGTCAGTTACAATCAACTCCCTTATGGGCTCTGTCAGAAAATATCATTGCCAGAAGCGATGTTCACCTGCAAGAATTCATGGCATAAAATATCTGGACTAGGGGCAGATGCAAGATATTTTGAATCTTCAATGTAAGTTGTTGAATCATTGACCTACAGCCATAAAGCCCACCAACCGGAGTTACTATGAAAAAATAGCCTCTGTACACATCAAAATGGTCGCTGAGACGTCCTATCATCCAAGCATGCAAAACCAGATCATATTTAGAAAGTGAAAAAAATTTCCCTCAAAATCCTGCCAAATGAAAGAGGAGGCAAAAATAAGCACTTTTTCCTTTTGAAGCATGTTGAAATTCGCCATAACGAGGGAGATATCCATGCTCAAAGTTGTGGTCAACTGCATCTTGTATATCACTTTGCATCTATCTTTGAATCTCCCTTTGTATATGCTTTTGTATGTGCAAATGTATATACAATACAATTGCCAACATACAAAGGTGGGCTTTGCTTTTGAATCACCTTTTGCAGCTGCCCTTGAATCGGCCCTTTGTATATGCCATGACACTGTTGATAACTGAGAGGGGGGTGAATCAGTTATCCTGAACTTGCTTCCAATTTGAACACTTAAATCCACTATGTTATTTAATAGCATAGCAATTAATCATTCATGAAAGCATAAAGCATAAACACCAGAGCAGATACACATCAACACATGAGACACCAAGATTTTGACGTGGAAAACCCGGTCAAGGGAAAAACCACAGGGTGATTAACCCAAGGATTATTCTCTATTAGAAGAATAAGAAAAATAGATAGCACATGCCAATTAGGGCTCACTGCTTGAGCACACTACTCACAAGAGGCTCACTGCCTACAAGAGACACACTATCTACAAAGTAACAAGTATCAAAAACTTGAACTAGAGATTGAAATCTTCACCATGCCTGGATCAGTTCCATTTATTCCCAAAAACTTTTGCTCTGCCTTTTCACACTCCTCTTCGCTACCACACTCTCATCACACCAAGACACACTTCAAAATGAATTCACAATCCCTTATTTATACAAGGCATCGACTTAGGAACAATCATCTAAGTCGGCAAACACCTACAAGATCATCCGCAAGATGTGTAATACATCTGATTGGCCAGTCTCAGGAAGAACACCAACAATTGGTGGTCTTTACATCAAATCTAAACTCTAACTTCAATGCGGACCACCAATAAGAATTGTGTACGATCCAAGGATCACCAAAACCTTTCCTGAGTCACCAAGAACATCCGCACTTTATCAACTTACTAGAATTCTTCTCTTCTTCATCCGGAACTTCAAGAACACAGTCTGTTGCCACTGTCACAATGAAAAAGGTGCTTCCAGACCTCCAAACCATGAACAAATCTAGTTGTCACTTCACACTGACTTCTTCAACACTCCCTCCAATCCACAGAATGAGATAATGCAATCCCGGATCTCACCGGACCAATCTGTGACACTCTGTCACCACTGAACATCTGTCGGAACCGGTTCTACTAGAGCAACCATAACTTCTTCATATCTTCATGTGGACCTCTGAAATCTTGACTGGAGCATCTCAAGACTCATATCTGAAAACCCTTTAAACCGTATCCTCTGATCTTCATCTTATCTTGGACTTTTACCTTAATGTCATCACTATTCTTCACTGTTCCTGATTGAGGCTAATTTTCTCAATATCCTCAGCACACAACTCATCCAATCCTTCTCATTAGTGCAATATGAGTATGTTGACATCAATGACAACACTGGTTATCCTCATACTTGCAACAATCTCCCCCTTTGTCATTGATGGCAACATATGATGTGAAAAACCATCAAGATAAGAACTTCTCCTTTCTGTCACAGCTCCCCCTATTAGCAACAACTCTACGCATGTCTTCTCTTTCTTTACTACTCCCCCTTTGATCAACAACCACTTGTTTTTCACATGTCTTCTCTCCCCCTTTGACATCAATGGCAAAGGGCTCATACTTGTAATTTTAACATATCAGAATCATACCAGCTGCTCCCCCTGAGTAGCAGCTCCCCATCACCAATTCGGATCACAAGATATGATTGTGATATCCACTAGACTGATGCACATCAGTGCATCCTAGTTCATCACTGAAGGGGCAATAACCCCTAGCTTCTCCCTGAGAAACTCAAAAGAGTCCTTGGGAAGAGGTTTAGTAAAGATATCTGCAATCTGATCCTTAGAGGGCACAAACTCCAGTCTAACTTCATCTTTGTTCACTTGCTCTCTCAGAAAGTGAAACTTAATAGATATATGCTTAGTCTTAGAGTGCAGCACCGAATTCTTAGAAATATTTATTGCACTTGAATTATCACAGAAGATTGTGATAGGCTCCTCATACTCTACTTTAATATCTCTTAGCATCTGCTTCATCCATAAAACTTGAGTGCAACTACCTGCTGCTGCAATGTATTCTACTTTAGTTGTAGATAGAGATATTGCATCTTGTTTCTTGCTTAGCCAAGAAACCAATCTCTTTCCCAAAAAGAATGCTCCACCACTGGTACTCTTCCGGTCATCCACATCTCCTGCCCAATCTGCATCTGTGTATGCATGAAGAGAGAAATCATGATCTCTAGGATACCACAAACCATACTCCACTGTCCCTTTTAGATATCTAAAAATTCTCTTGATTGCCATGACATGAGATTCTCTGGGATCATCTTGGAATCTAGTAATGAGACCAATAGCTTGCATAATATCTAGTCTAGTTTGAGTGAGATACAACAATCCACCAATCATTGATCTGTACTTTCTCTGGTCTACCTTAGGAGAGTCATCTTCTTTGCTCAACTTGCATCCGGTTGCCATGGGAGTATTCATTGGCTTTGAATCTTCCATCCCAAATTTCCTCAACAATTATTTCACATATTTGGTCTGAGAAATGAAGATCCCTTTCTTTGTTTGAGTAATTTGCAGACCCAAGAAGAAATTTATTTCACCAAGCATAGACATCTCAAACTCACTTTTCATTTGATTTGCAAAAGTTTTACACATGCTATCTTTTCCTCCAAAGATGATATCATCAACAAATACTTCAACAATCAAGATGTTTTCATGATCAATTTTAAATATAAGTTACTATCAGCAGTACCTTTGTTGAAACCAATCTGCACAAGATGCTTATCCAATCTTTCATACCAAGCTCTTGGGGCTTGCTTCAATCCATACAGTGCTTTCTTCAACTTGCAGACCATATCACCATGATCAGACAATTGAAATCCATCCAGTTGCTTAATGTATACTTCTTCTTCCAAATCACCATTTAGGAAGGTAGACTTGACATCCATCTAATATACCTTGAAGTCTTTGAAGGCAGCAAATGCAAGAAATAATCTGACTGCTTCAATTCTTGCCACCAGAGCAAAGGTTTCTACAAAATCAATTCCTTCTATTTGAGAGTAGCCTTTGCAGACCAATCTGGCTTTGTTTCTGATTACTTCACCAACTTCATTTAGTTTGTTTTGGAATACCCATTTGGTTCCAATCACATTTTTATTTCTAGGTCTGGGAACAAGATCCCAAGTGTGATTCTTCTCAATTTGCAACAGTTCTTCCTTCATTGCCTTAGTCCAGTTTTCATCATTGCAGGCTTCATTTACTGTCTTAGGTTCAATCTTTGAAATTAGACAATACTCATCTAAATTTTGAGCAATTCTCCTCCTTGTTTGCACTCCTTTGCTTTTATCACCTATGATCTGATCTTCAGAGTGGTTTAGAGTTACATACCTTGGAAATTTGGAAGTTTATTGCACCTCTAACTCTTGATCAATCTCATTGACACTTATCTCTTCTTCTTGTCTTACCGAATCAACTTGACTTTGTTTCTCAGAAGAGGCTTGGATACTTTGAAGAACACCATTCTGATCATCTTCATCATACTCATGAATTCTTGAGGGTCTTTCAATTTCTTCATCAACCTTCATGTTTACACTTTCTACAATCTTTCTCAGTCTCTTGTTGTAACACCGGTATGCTTTGCTTTGAGTGGAGTAACCCAAGTAAATTACTTCATCACTTCTAGCATCAAACTTTCCTAGATCTTCATCTCTTTTAATGTAACATTTCCTACCAAATACTCTGAAATATCTCACAGTAGGAGTGATGCCAAACCAAAGTTCATAAGGAGTCTTACTGGTATTGCTTCTGATTTGAACTCGATTGAGAGTATAGACTGCAGTGCTTACAACTTCTCTCCAAAATATCTAGGGAACATTTGCTTCCATCATCATTGTCCTGGATGCTTCCTGGATGGTCCAATTCTTTCTCTCTACTACTCCATTCTTCTGTGGAGTCCTAGGAGCAAACAACTGTCTCTTTATACCATGCTTCTCACAAAAGTCTATGAATTCACCCGATGTGAATTCACCACCTCTATCAGAGCTCAGACATTTCAGTTTTAATCTGGTTTGATTCTCTACCATAGCCTTGAAGATTTTGAACTTCTCAAAAGCTTCTGATTTCTCTTTCAGAAAGGTAACCCACATCAACTGGGAATGATCATCAATTAGTAACATGAAGTATCTATCACCTTGCATACTCTTGACTCTTGTCGGACCACATAGATCAATATGAACTAATTCCAATAATCTGGTAGAGGACTGATCCTTGCTTTTGAATGAGACTCTGGTCTGTTTACCTAGCTGACATTCTTTGCACAAACTATTTGTAGGTTTTACCAATTTTGGAATATCTCTTACAGCCTGAGTGTTGCTTATATTGATGATGTTATCAAAATTTACATGACACATCCTTCTATACCATAACCAACTCTGATCAATTTGAACAAATAGACAACTTTTATTAGTACCAACTAGATGGAAGATATTACCTTTTGTTTGAGTACCAGATGCAATCTCAGATCCAGAGCTTTCAAAGATCCTGCATCTTCCATTCTTGAACCGGAGATCATAACCTTTGTCCACCAACTGTCCAACACTAAGAAGATTGTGCTTCAATCCTTCAACATATAGTACATTACCGGTTTTGTTCTTTCGATCAAAAGAAATAGTTCCCCTACCTCTGATTCTACCAGTAGAATTATCACCAAACTTTACCATTCCTCCTTCATACCTTTCCAAATCTAAGAACTTGTTCTTGTCACCTGTCATATGGTGAGAGCATCCACTATCAATAACCCAGTCATCCTTTTCTTCAACTTGGGCAGCCAGAGCTCTTTCTACAACCTTATGACTGACAGATTCAGAGGATATTGGATCTTCTTCCTTGATGGCAATAAACACCCCTTCATTTCTGGATTTGTTTCCTATCTCTAATTCATCATCGGTTACTCCTTCATTATCATCTTCTTCATGAACATAATAACAATTCTTTTGGAACCTTTGTCTGTTGGAATTTGACCTTGTAGATCTTTCCAGACATCTTGAGGCAAAATGACCAATCTTATTGCAGTTGAAGCACTTAAAGGGTAATTTTCCTTCATACTTACTAGATCCTCTTGGCAGTCTCTTTGCAATGAGGGCTTCAAGTTGAGTTGTTTCTGATTCTTCCACTTCCATGTCTCTTCTTGCTTGATCATACCATGACAGCTTCCTTGAAGAGTTTTCTCCCAGATCAAATCTTTGTTTGCCTTTCACAGAGGCACTGGCTTTGAATGCAGTTTCAGTCTTGGGGGGATCATCTCCAAACTTGGTCATTTCAAATGTAGCCAGTTTGCCAGCCAATTGGTCTCTTGTGACAGTTGTATGGGCTCTGAATTCATCAATGGCAGCAACCTTGATTTTGTAGGTAGCAGGAAGGGATCTGAGAACTTTGCCAACAATCTCATTTTCATCCAAGACTCCACCAGCATTCCTAATTCCACACACCAGCTCATTTACTCTAGGCATAAAGGTAGTAATATTTTCATCATCTCTCATCTTTAGTCTTTCAAATTTCCCTTTTAGACTCTGCAACCTTGCACACTTAACATACTCATCTCCTTCATGCAGAAGTTCTAGTTTAGTCCAGATCTCATAGGTAGTTGGTAGGTCAATAACATTTGAGAGCTCTGAGTCAGTTAAAGCACTTAGAAGAGCCTCTTTGGTCCGCAAATTGTTTTCAGCATCTGTGATTTCATTTAGAGTTGTCGAACCACCCTGTGGAGGTACATATGCTTTTGTGATCATGGATAAGTATGCCTTTCCCATACACTCCAAGTGACATTTCATGCGACCTTTCCAAAGAGAGAAGTTGGTTCCATCAAACTTCAGACTATCCTTCTTGTATGACGACATTCTAGATCTCCTCAAGTGGTTAAGCTCTTTTTAGAGGAACTTAGCTCTGATACCAATTATTGATAACTGAGAGGGGGGTGAATCAGTTATCCTGAACTTGCTTCCAATTCGAACACTTAAATCCACTTTGTTATTTAATAGCATAGAAATTAATCATTCATGAAAGCATAAAGCATAAACACCAGAGCAGATACACATCAACACATGAGACACCAAGATTTTGACGTGGAAAACCCGGTCAAGGGAAAAACCACGGGGTGATTAACCCAAGGATTATTCTCTATTAGAAGAATAAGAAAAATAGATGGCACATGCCAATTAGGGCTCACTGCCCAAGCACACTACTCACAAGAGGCTCACTGCCTACAAGAGACACTGTCTACAAAGTAACAAGTATCACAAACTTGAACTGGAGATTGACATCTTTACCATGCCTGGATCAGTTCCATTTAAGCCCAGAAACTTCTGCTCTGCCTTTCGTGCTCCTCTTCGCTACCACACTCTCATCACACCAAGACACACTTCAAAATAAATTCACAATCCCTTATTTATACAAGGCATCAACTTAGGAACAATCATCTAAGTCGGCAAACACCTACAAGATCATCCGCAAGACGTGTAATACATCCAGTCGGCCAGTCTTAGGAAGAACACCAACAACCGGTGGTCTTTACATCAAATCCAAACTCTAACTTCAATGCAGACTGCCAATAAGAATTGTGCATGATCCGAGGATCACCAAAACCTTTCCTGAGTCACCAAGAACATCCGCACTTTATCAGCTTACTAGAATTCTTCTCTTCTTCATCTGGAACTTCAAGAACATAGTCTGTCGCCACTGTCACAATGAAAAAGGTGCTTCCAGACCTCCAAACCATGAACAAATCTAGTTATCACTTCACACTAACTTCTTCAACACTCCCTCCAATCTGTAGAATGAGATAATGTAATTTCGGATCTCACCGGACCAATCTGTGACACTCTGTCACCACTGAACATCTATCGAAACTGGTCCTACTAGAGCGACCATAACTTCTTCATATCTTCATGTGGACCTCTAAAATCTTGACTAGAGCATCTCAAGACTCATATCTAAAAACCCTTTAAACCATATCCTCTGATCTTCATCTTATCTTGGAATTTTACCTTAATGTCATCACTGTTCTTCACTGTTCCTGATTGAGGCTAATTTTCTCAATATCCTTAGCACACAGCTCATCCAATCCTTCTCATTAATGCAATATGAGTATGTTGACATCAATGACAACACTGGTTATCCTCATACTTGCAACAGACATGTGTCATCATCTGATTTGCCACTGAGTTGAACCTAGGACCCACCGCTGCATCCTTATCGGCCATCGAAAAGACCTCAAACTGAGCCGCTGATACACATTGTCTCACCGAAAATCCATTGTATGTGACCTTGTATATGTGATTGTATATAAGATACAATCGCATGTACATACAATGCAGAACTCAAAAGGATATCAACTAGAATGGAACATTGAAACACGTCCGGCCTTGTATCTTTGCTTTTGCATATCGGCACATACATGCACTTCAACATACAAACTACAGACCCCACTGCTGAGTTTGCCAAATTTAATTTTCTAGTCGGGTCCATATTGTATATCCCTATTGTATCTAACCTTTGTATATGCAATTGTATATTGGATTGTATATGGAATGATACAATCGCATATACATACAATAGGTGGACCCCAACTTTTATAAAGCAAAAAAATGAAAATAACATCGGGTCCAACCTTTGTATCTTACCTTCTTGTATGTATGCATCTTTTGACCTTGTATATGCCTAATATACAACTGCAGACCCCAAATGATTATCCGCCACATTTGATTTCTCATTCGTGTCCAGATTGTATGCATATCCCTTTGTATAATTCCTTTGTATATCACATATACAATGCGGATATACAAAAAAAACTACATACAATCGCATCCTTTGTAACACCCATTGCATCTTTTTGATGTATCTTTGTATATGACCTTTGTACATTGCCTTGCATCTTTGTCCTTTGTATCTGCCCTTTGTATATTGCACTTGTATATACAAATGTATATTGCACTTGTATATACAAAGATACATACAAAGAGACTAAGCATGAAACTGAGAAATCCCTGTGATGGAAAATACTTGAAGCTTAAGGATTTCTGGGTTTTTCTAGGTTTTTGGCAAAGATTCTCTAGGTGGGATTTTGGAAAATTTTGCAAGGCACAGCATGAGTAATTGAATTATTTAAGCCTTATAGGGTCATTTTCTAAAGGATATTCAAGGAATATACAAGGTGAGCTATTTAACTCTAGACAGAGGAAAAAATAGGTCAACAGTTATATTTTAAATCTTTTTTTAGATATTTTCTATGTTAACTAATTGCTCAATCAGATTTGAGGTTGTTGTAACATAACATACTTATCATATTTATTGAATTTAGAAAGCAAGAAAACTCATTCGTTTATCTTCCCTCTAAATTTTGGAAGCAAGAGCATAAATAAAACTCTCTAATTGCATACCTCATTAGGCACTTGTGCATCTTCATCAAAGTAAATTTCTCTAAATCTTTGTTGCATTTAAGTAGATAAATTATTTAGGCACTCCTTTTGCACATACTACATGTATCTTACATTTGCAAGACTTAGTTGTTGTGGTTACCAAGAATACCACATTTTTGGAAAACCCCGCTTCTCTTGCACTTGTAGGTCATTAATTGCAATCTTATTTTGATATTAGTTGTATGTGATTAATAAATAAATCTGATTGTACATTGTTTTTCCATATCATATTTGCATATAGTAGACAAGACATTTCATTATGGACTCATCTTGTTCTTCCTCTTTGGAATCTTTGCATGCATATATTATAGATTTTGAATTTTTTTATAAATTCATTATATGCATCCGTATGTTTTAGATCATATAGAATTCATGTATGATATTGATATTTCTATATGTTCCATATATGATATCCTTTGTTATATATCTAATTTTACTAGCTTCATGACTCTAATGGGTGTGTGTCCTTCGATATTAGAAGACCTTACTAAATTCATCTCCATGAATTGTCACAAGAAAGATGTTGGTGATAGTTCTTCTTCTACTTCTACTATAATCCATGATAATTCTATGTCTATTTCTATTGATCTCCCCTCTAATACATATGATGGTGACCTAGCTTTGCCTACATCACCCTATGTTTTGGATTCTTCTCCCAAAATGGTTCCCACTTGTGAGGATATTTTAGCGCAAGAGGAGAAATTCATTGATACATTTTTTAACATGACTTTACCCTCTCTTCATTATAATGCTCTACCTTCAAAACATGAAGCATTAGTGGATGAAGATCCTCCTCTCATAATGGACCCCCCATGCGTAGATACTAGGCATTCATTTCATTATCCTAAATCTTGTATTTCTCAAAAAGATAACAATGTCAATTCCATCATCATTAATAGACTTATTCCGCCCACTAAGGAGATAGTGAATAAGTGCATTAATGTTCAAAATAATACTAAAATCATTGTGCATGAGCCACCTAATCCACCTCCTTTCTCTAAACCTATGATTACATTTTGAGGTGTTCCAAAACCATCTCGGCTTCTTGGTTACATCTTCAACTTTGCAAAGAAAATTACTCAAAAGAATCAAGGTGTTCAAAATGTGTCGCAATAACCTCATTATCATGTGGTTGCTCTCACACACAACATGCATAATAACAAACAAAGTAAGCAAGCACCGAGTGTGCCGACTTCTCTTCCACCTTGTCAACCTTTTCTTCTCCCACCTCCTCATCCTTCTCAACATATTGGTAGAGAATACGATCTTGTCAAGAAGCTCAATTTTTTAAGGAATAATTTTAGAACAGACTTAAGACTATCTTGGTGGATATTATTTCAAAAGAACAAAGTGGTTTTATACATAGAAGATCAATTTTTGAAGGAATAATTTGGCACATGAAGTAATAAACATGGTTAAGAAGAGAAAGGTGGACAGGATGATAGTTAAGATAGATATAAGAAAAGCCTATGATCTAGTAATCAAGGACTTTTTGTTTGCAATTTTCAAAAAATTTAGATTCTACTCAGAATGGATCAATTGGATTAAAAGATGCATCTCCTCCCCTAGGTTTTCCATACTTGTGAACGGGAGTCCAAAGGGTTTTTTTGACACTTCCAATGGGCTCAAGTAGGGGGACCCTTTTTCCCCCTTTCTATTTATTATTATGGCTGAAGCTCTTGGTAGAAGCATCCAAGGGGAAGCCAAGGCTAAGAGATGGAAAGGGATTAAAGTGGCTCCATAGGTGGAGGCAGTCACACACCACCAATTTGCGGATGACACTTTGTTGTTTGGAGTGGCAAGCTTAAGAGAAGCTAAGGTGATGGAGGAGACACTTGGAAAATATTTTCAAGCTTTAGGGTAGCATATCAATTAGAACAAGTCAGATTTCTTCTTCTTTAATACAAAGCTGAGAAAATAGAGGGAGATAGTTTTTAGTATGGGTTTCAAAATTAAGCAACTTCTAGGGAGGTATCTTGGTATCCCTCTCTTTCAAGATGCCAATAAGGCCAAACATTGGGACCAGTTGGTAAACAATTATTGCACAAAGATGACCACATGGAAAGGTAAATGGATATCTTCGGTAGGTAGAATAATGATGATCAAATCAGTGATTTCAGCTATCTTGATCTTTTCAATGTCTTGCATGAAAATCCTAAAGAAGATAGGAGAAAACCTAAACCAGATTATGAAGAATTTCTTTTGGAAAGGAGTGACAAAGGGGAAAAATTCCCCCTGATTGCATGGGATAGAATTTGCACTACCAAACAAGTAGGAGGGGTAGGAATTAAGTATTGGAAAATCTTTAATAAAGCTCTTGGGGTGAAGCTGGTGTAGAAAATATATGCTAATCCCCATAGCAAATGGGCGTAAATTCTCTGAAACAAATATTTGGATTTGAGGGATCCATCCAAATCCTAATCATTGATATTCTATCGAAAGGATCTGCGGTGTGGAACTTTTTGTTGGAATGTATGGATTTGATTACGAAACATATTTCTTGGGAAGTTATAAGTGTTAGGAAGGCTCTTTTTTTGAGATGATTCATGGAATGGGCATCCAATGTTGAAAGACATGTAGGAACTATATGAATTGAAGGACTCTCTGACATTCAGGTGCGGAAAAAAGGTATGTGACTATAGTAAAATGCATACCGACAATGGTATGCAAGAATGGAAGTGGAAATTAGTGAAGGATTTGGGTATACCTAGGGATGCTCAAAGGAGATTTGAATAGATTATGGAAGGAAGAAAAATCCATTTCTTAGGGGAAGACGACAAAATTATCTAGTGTGGAGCAAAATCAGGGAAGTATAATGTGAAGGTTGGTTACATAGTATAGGAAAATGTAGTTAAGGAGGATTGTCCAACACATCTAATGTGGCGTAGTAATTATCTTCCCAAGGCAGGTACATTTGCATGGGCAGCAGTATAGAAGAATATTTTAACTAAGTATAGACTAAGGAAGTTTGGGTTTCATGGCCCCCTCAAATGCTTTCTGTGTGGGGTAGATGAGGAATCTATGGATCATATTGTGAGGAATTGCCCCTTTTCGGAGGTATGTTGGAAGAAGTTAATGGGGAAATTTAAGTGGAGTAGTTCCCCCCAGGGGGACCTTCTCTCCACCTTTAATGCTTGGTCCACACAGAACAAGAAGGATTTCTTCTCATGTTTATGGATCATTATCCCATCAATCCTTATTTGGGATATCTAGAAAGAAAGAAACAGGAGAGTCTTTTAGGACAAAGAAATGGAAGTAAACAGTTTATGGAAAAAGATTGAACAGTCAATTGTGGAAGTAGCAAACAATGTGGTGAAGAACAAGGGAAGAAAAGACAAAATATACTCTTGGTGGGATGATGAAATGATTAAAAGATGGGAGGGACTACGCACCCCCCACCCCCCGTTAATGGGGTTGGCCAAGTTGATTAGGGCTCAAAGGAGAGAAAGTTAGTAAGATGAATCCCACCAGATCCAGGATGGTCAAAACTCAATTTTGATGGGGCATTATGTGGCAATCTAGGTCAGGCAAGTCTAGGATGTGTCATCAGGAATGATGAAGGGAATCTTTTGGGGCTAGAGTTAAAATAATAGGTTTTCAATCTAATAATGAAGTAGAGTTTCAAGCTCTAATAATGGGAATCCAACTGGGGTTGTCTTTAGGATTGAGAAAAATTCATATTGAAGGTGATTCATTGGTAATGATCAATGCCTTGTGATGTAAGGAGACTCCAAATTGGAGGCTCAACAACATTCTATTGAGAGCAGTAGAGCTATTGAAGAAATTTTGGGACTATAGAATAAGCCACTCCTATAGAGAAGGTAATAAGATTGATGATAGATTAGCTAACATAGTCTTTGACCTTGAAGAGGATATTAAAATTAGTAATAAGGTCAAGGAATGGACAGAGAGGATCCTAGATTTTGATATCCTTCTAAAGCAAGAGGGAGCAGGAGATGTAGGATTGGCCATGATGGTAGGAGAGCCTATGTGGAGGCCAATGAGGAGAGAAGATTCAAGAATAAGGAGAAATAACGTCGATTAATTATTGGTTGGTAAGGATGACAAGTCGAAGGTAGGATTTAATCATTCCAAGGTAAAGAAGATGAGCTCTGAGCATGGGAATAGTAGAGAAGGGACAAAAAACATTTAATTCCCATGAAGCTATGAGGTGGTTGATGATGGGAGTGAGAACTAAAGTGACTGGTAGTGTGTGCGACTTCCTATTTATAGTTCAATGGTGGGGCATTTCACCAAGAAAGAACTTTTGACAGAATGGAAGCTACTGTTGGAGTACAATACCACTGAGAGGGGGGGTGAATCAGTGGTATACAAATTTTATCAAGACTTAGTGACCTTAAAATCTATATTTTAAAACTTTGATACAAAAACAATTCCCATTGATTGTAGATGACATCATGAAAGATTTGGACAACTAAAATAGATTGATCAAAGTCAAGAATGCATCAACTCAATGTAGGGACTAAAAATAATGACTCATTATCATAAATCTTAACACATAGAGACTAACTATGAAATATGATTGTTCATAAAGTGGACATGCATAGTATCATTGTTTCAGACAATGATATAAGACAAGTATGTGTTCATATAGACCAAAGTAAATTAAATGACTTTAAAACAAATGACACGTGATAAGAAAATAAACATGAGAATCAAACTCATCAATGACAATCCATAACACAGATATTGTCCTAAGTGGAAAACCCTCCGAGGCATAAAAACCACTTGAAAAAGTGCCTCACTAGCTTAACAAAAGAATCTCACTGATTACAGGCCTCACTGGCTATTAATTCACGCCTCACTGGCTACAGTTGCCTCACTGGCAAAGGTCGTTTCTTGTCTCACTAACTTGACCTTTCAATACACGTTTCAATCATGAAGAAAAAAAAAGCAAATACAAAGGGACACTCTGTTTCACTGAATCCTAATACAACTCTGATCTAACATCATTGATAATGCATTCAGTCATATATCCTCAACATTACATCAGGTGTATACACAACCACACATCTGTCCTTTTCAAAGCCCTTTTTATACATTTCACAATGTCTTCCTCTTCTCATAAAATAGTTTGAAGAGATAATTGTTTCCATAAAACTGATTCAAGTAGTTCCCAACTGTCAAAGTAGTTAAGATCGAATGACCTCATGTGGTTTATTTGAAATACCATAAAATACCATAGTGTTGAATCTTCATCAACTGTATGGTGAATTAAACAGAGTATTTGTTAAAACCCTAACCAAAGTTAAAAACTGTTTCACAATGCCATGTGAAAACATTTCCAATTGAATGTTCATTTCGAGATAGATATAACTATTCACAACAAAGTGTTTACCAATTCATAACAATTTTTTGAAACCCCATAGATATTAGCTAATACAACTTTTGCCATTGAAAGAAGTGTTTATGTTTTGAAACCCTAACAGCCAATGTTATGAGTAAAACCAATGTGTATCATAAATCTTTTATGAAAGAAATGATAGGAAAAAGAGCACATATAATTGTCACAGCAAAGTATACTCAACTAGAAATACAAACTCTATACAAAAAATCAATACCCATAACAATGAAGAGGATTGACACCCATAATTGTCACATCTGCCTGTTTCAACAAGATAAAACTGAATGAAAGGTATCAATGTCACCTGGTGTCGGTCAAAAGAAGATGAAACCAAAATATTTACCGTGTCATGAGCCAGTACCGTTACTTCTAGAAGATTCTACCAAGCTTGATGTTTATTTCATGTGTTTTCATGATGAACTCTAAATTGGTCAAACCCTAGCTCGAGAGGAGCTCAAAACCAAACTTTTTTTACCTTGCATAATAAAACATAAACCAGACTTTTTCCCAATATCATCATGAACCTGTGCTTTTGGTGTGCCCTAGAATTGGTAGGTCAAACAAATCAATGAAAACCTTTTTGAAACCTATTCCATCCGATAATAACTTGCCTGGCAGGTAAACTTTTAACATGCCTGATATGAAATCTTGTGTAAAGTATTAAAGTCACTAGGGAATGTAATATGGCCTCGTGTAAGCCATGGTAAACACTTTAACATATTTCAACACAATGAATGGTGATCAATAAGATAAAATATCCTCCTCCTTATAAGCATAGTCCTCATATAGCAAGTCACCTTCACTTTTCATATGGAATGAAAATAATAATTTAAATCAAATGATGAAATACAAATAAATGCATGTCATGGTCAACAACTATCATGATATATATATATATACCTATTAAAATAGCACCTCGTATTACCATGCCAAGGACCAATTTTCCTATTAGGAAACCATCATATCAAATAACCATCAATGAGCCCAGAGAAATAACATTGTGCTATCATAATGTCACCACCAAAATACCACCATACTATGTGTCAAGAAGAATGCTCAAAACAACATAGAGCCAAAATGCTAACTATATCATGCCAACTGTATCATTCTGTGCCAACTATAATATACTGTGCCAACAAAGAATGCCAAATGTATCATTTCAGAGCCAATAGAGAATGCCAACTAAATCATAAGACCACATCATGATGCAACTGTGTCAAGTGTATGCCAAAGGTACCATACTGTAAACAACATGGTCAACTGAATATGTATCAATGATAAGCCAAAGTAAACATGAAATATGATCACCAAAACTGTACATCCAAACTGAACTGCAATGTGAAAGAGAACCAACTGAACTAAGCATGGGCCAACAACAATATACCAACAATATGAAAGTCATCTATGCAATCAATGCAGCATATTACCACATGACTATCATATACCAAGTGTCATGAAACCAACCTGAGCAAACCACCATACCAAGTGTCGAGAATACCAAGTATCAAGAAACCAACATGAACAAACCACAAACTGAAGAGTTTGTGTATTGACATCAAGGAGAACAACTGAGAGGGCAACAAACTCCCCCTTTGTCCTTGATGGGAAAAACACAAGTCTCTTTCCCCCTTTTTGCATCAAAGACAAAGGGAGGAAAAATTGTGCAATTGCCTCCAAGATAGATCAGGAATCATAATTCAACATGCTGCAGAAATGATAAACAAAAACAGAAAATGTAAATCATACCATGATAGTCCCATGGAGCATAAACATCTAGAATGCCCTGAAATACAACTGCACTGTCAGTACCATAATGAGCACAAAGATGGACAAACAACTGAGGATGTTGTTACAAATAATGCCAATCATCAATCAGAAACCATGCTAGCTGTCATAAGATACTAAAAATTTATCAGGGATCAGAAATATGAAAGAAACTCCCCCTGAGTCCAACAATCGAAAATGTCACTGGATTGTGCACATGAACTGCCATGCCACTCAAAATGTCACTGATGAATGAAATATCCCTATAATACCAACTTGGCAATAATGATAGCAGACTTATCAAGTGTCAGTCCAAGACTGATTGCACCTACTAATTGTGACTGAGATAACATTAGATCATTGTCAAAGCATCACCAACCTATCACTGAAGAAAAGTATCACTGTTATTAGAGCATGTATAAAAACAAGGACAACAACTGAATGTTCCAACCATGAGAAACAACAAAAATATGTGACCATTGTCACCTCCCCCTGACTAGATATTGTCAAAGTAAATGGAATCATGACTGCAAGATCACAATCATCTAGATCAATATTACCACTGTGCCATATCACTTTAGTATTACCAAACACTATGAAATAACTTGTGAAAGCAACCACTAAACAATGTTCCAAGAAAGAACCATTTGTCATCTTTACTCAATTAATCATCATTGTTCAGAGACTGAAGCACTATCAAAACTAGGTAATATCACTACTTGAAATAGTAGAGTAGTATTAGCAGTATAAAGATTATACTAGAAGCAGTATCAATAAAATAATAAAACAAAATTAAAACACATTGATTTCATATACTGACTGTCATAAAAAAGATAAAGCTATACTGCCATAAAATAGGGTTATACAGTCTTCAACATTGCAGCTTGACAAAGCACATTGCCAAGGGATTAAAAACTGTTATTATCATATACAACCTTTTAGAGGTTTTTATGAACTATACTTTGAAACCAAATTCTCACTCCTAATTTCTTGCAATAAAAAGCTTACTCTATATTATAAGCATGAAACAAGAAGGTAAAGAAAGTAAAGAAACCAAACTTCACCACTTTCACTGTCAAAGCATGTATGATTCTTGACTGCTAATTATTGACTATCAAGCTTATCATAACACAATTCAGTGCAGCTCCTCTTCACTAGTATGAGCAATACTACAAGGCACACAGGCTTAGCACATCATATCTTCACCCCAACATTGTCTATCACCTGTCACTAGAGATTTCATAGGACTGTCAAAACTATTCAAAATAAAACTGAGTACTATCGATCATGTACCAAATGATAACAAAGAATACTATCACATGCAATCCTTGCACATCAGAAACACCTGTACTTGTTTGTGAAATCACTGCCAATTGTCCTGACATAGCAACAAGTAATCTTTGACTGATGAACATTGAAAATAATCTGATATTTAAGAGCCTCCTGAAGATGACAATCTAATGAATTAAGCTATAAATTTCACTAAGAGAAAACCATGGAAGATAGAAAAACTAGTACAACCATAACCTTTACAACCTTCTTGGTTGATTTCTATGGGGTTTGAGAGATAAAACCATAAACACTCCCCCTATTTTTATGCTTCTCTTGTTAAGATGTTATGCATGTTTCTTGTGCATCATGCACAAGATTAGGTTCTTTCTATTTTTGTTCAAATTTCCTTTTCCACACCTTCCTAGGTTCTTTCTTTTGCTTAATCAAGTCAACTATTTCCTTATTGTTACCAGATGATTTTTTCAACTTACTTCTGCAATCTTGTGCCTTATGTCCTAACTTATGACACCTATAGCATATCATATTGTTAGAGAAATAATGATATATGTTCCTTGAATTTCTATAATCATACCTTTCATGCATCCAGCAGTCTCTTCTCATATGTCCAACCTTATTGCAGTTATAGCAAACAACATTGTAGTTTTGATTTGACAAACCATAATAACTACAATTCCTAGCTCTATGACCATACTTATGATAGACATAGCAATAACCATGAAATTGAGAATAGTTATACCTAACCGAATGATATTGCCTAATAGATGAAGGTCTTGAAAAACTGTTAGTTCTTCTTCTCCTAATATCAGCAGTTTTATCATTTGCTCTCTTCTTGTCGTCATCAGAAATAGCAGAATGATAATTCAAATATATCTTCTGCCTAGGAGTCTACCTAACCTTGAAACTCTTCCTATCTGTTGTTGCAAAAACTATTTCCCTTTTAACTTTTAACACCACAGCTTTCCCCTTTTTCATATCCTAAGCCAAAATGATCCTTGTAGTTTTTCTAACTACTTAATATTTCATCTAAAGCATTTGTGCCTTTCACAAACTTCTGTATTTTGATAACATCCAGACTATTCTTTAGATTGACAACTTCACATTCAAGTCTCAGACATTCAATTCTTTTCACCTCAAGATCATAATTTGTTACATCTATTATTCTTTTTGCTTCCTCAATTTTAGTTTTTAGACTAATAATAAATTTATCAGATTCATTAACCTGTCTCTTTAATTCTACAATCTGATTCCTGGCATTTTCAAATTCTAAAGACACTTTTTCAAAATCTAAACATACCTTGTCCTTGGATTCTTTTTCTTGTTGAAGCTGGTCTTTTAGTCTTCTGTTTTCTTCATTAAGTTGTTTGATTGTATCTAGGGCACACAGAAGTCCTCCTTCAATATCAACTCCACAATCTTCTTCACCCTCAAAAAAATCTCTTTCTTCATCAATAAATTCTTGTTCTCCTTCAAAAACAATAACTCCTTCAGGGTTACTACCACACTCTTCTTCTACATAATTGTTCTTATTATGGGTAAGTGCAAAAAGATGGGGGGCCAAAAAGTGGCCAAATTATTTTTTTTAAAAAAAATACAAAATGCGAGCGTGTTTTGACTTGCTATAAATAAAAAAAAGATTTCTATCTCATTTCATTTCTTTCTTCTCCTCTATGCCCGCGGCCTACAAACCCTAGAAAGCGTGCTCGTGTTTTACAAAACTCAATTCAACACAAAAACCTTATCAATTCATTGCCAAAATGCCACCACAACATCGAGCATGCCAAAGGAGTTAGTTATATTTATTTTTTTGTTTGAATTTGTTTCTAAATAGGTAGGTTTGAGTTAATTTTTGATGTATATTTTGTTAATTGTTAGCATCGTTATATGAATGGTATTCTAATATCTGATTTTGGATGTTGAATAGGTTAATATTGTAGATTTCACGGCAACACCTGCCAGTGGTGGTGGACTTCAAAGCTTTATGGAGGTAATAAAATAAATAATTTAATGAATGAATTGTACTTACTAGATTTTTGTATGTGACTTGTGTGCTTTATTGTGTGTACTTCCATGTTTAGATGAACGTGTGTGTATGTTAGGAGCCATGATTTGCATCACTATTATAGTTTTCGTAATTGAATAATGTTGTTTTATTTCCAGATGATGCAGGCTACGGAGACACCTCCCCATGTTCAGAAGGCAATGGAGCATGGTGTGGCCTCTGCGATTCATAGCTCCATGGCATTAATAGGGGTATGAGGCAGATTAGTAAATTTCAATTTACATTCATTGTTATAGTTGTCTATTTTTGAAAAATCAAAAGATTATTGATTTGAAGTTTAATTTCTATCTGGATGGTTTCTATAGGACATGACATCACCAAGACCTATTCCTACTACTGAGGCAAGTGAGGAGACAGATTATATGTTAGCGGTAAGTGATTATTTTGTTAAATGTTTCATTTTTTATAACATGTAATTTCTATATATTAATGTCTATACTTTTTATTGCAACAGCTAAAGATGCAGGAAGAACTAAATAGGAGGAGTAGCCCTCGGGTTCGTAGTAGACCACCCACATGTGTGTCTCCATCCCCTAGAAGATCAAAGGCTGCCCATGATCTATTCTCTTCTCCAGCCAGAGGGGAATGACTTTTTATTGTATTCCTTTGTTGTATGCCTATATGGCATTTGTGGACATATATTTTGTATTGTATATAGTTGACATTGTATGCCTATATGGCATTCTTGTAAGCCTATATGGCTATTTTGTATATATGTTATACTTATATCGATAGATATTGATGTATGCCTATATGGATATTTGGTTAATACAAATCTTTTTTATTGATGGCGTCCATACTTGCATTATAAATCCACGTTTGAATGGATATTTGTAGATGGCTACTTCAAATATTTAAAGTCCAATTGTATTACATAGGATGTTTGTTGATCCAATAAGCTAGCTATTGTTATTCAAGTATCACCTAAACCTCATTTTGGAACTAAAAAATAAAAGTTGTATTTAAAAAAAATGAATCATCATGTTGAACAGAAAATATTAATATTCTTTATGAGTAGCATAGAATGTCAACTATATGCAATACAAAAAAATGAATCATCATGTTATTCTTTATGTTTGAGATCCTGAAAATGACTAAGTCTGGTAGCCTGATATCCTGAAACACTATGATGAATATCCAAGTTATTAGGATGATTGCGCCTTGAGAAAAAGTCATTAAGATGAGCACCTAAAGGAGACTTTCTTAAACATTCAAACATTGAGCAACAAGCATGAAGGGTTAAGGCGCAATTTGCAATTCATAAAGCCTCAAAAGGGCACCCAACTTAGAGAGAACATTCATTTAAGACAAGGCGCCCATTGACACCTGTTCCACCATAAAAGTGCACCTAAGGTGGAAGGAGAACAAGCCTCTAGTAAGTGAAGCGCACCTATTGTCTAAACCACTTCATTATGGCACCCTAGCATGAGGAGGAGTATATAAGTCAATAGGAAATGACGCCTAGAATGCAAATGAAGGACTAAGTGGCATTTTCAATAAGCATCAATTCACCTTGAGCTTTCAATAAATACATCAAATTGAGCCCCATAAGCCTAGGCACCCTTTTCCTTCAAAAGAACCTTGTATCGACGTCAAGAGTTGGTCGTATCAGCGTATCGGCAGACCTTAGTTAGGCTTCACCGATAGTGGTCTATCTTGCCGACGAGTGTGGTTCGAAGTTGAAGACATTGATGTATCAGAAGATAATCCCATTGGTGCATCGGAAGAGCAGTTGAGAGCTTCGCTGATGAAGGGGCTCACACCGACAATCAAAATCCATCAGTGTATTAGCCCAATGAGATTAGAGTTCACCGATGTTTGGAGTCTCACCGATGGGTGTGGTCTGAAGGTTGTCATTGGTGAGATCAGTGTGTCGGCAGAAGAGCTTTTGAGTGTGCCGATGGTATTAAGTCCTACCGATAAGTGAGGGACTTAGAGTCTTGTATCAAAGTGACAAAGACATCAGTGTGAAAGGATATAAAGTCATTGATAGCAGTCTATCTGACTGATAAGAGTCAATGATGGGATGTTTGTCAGAAGTGAAATCAAACGGAGTCATGGTGGCATCGGCCTATCGGCTGATAAAATTTTAAGCTCGCTGATGGTATGTTGTCTCACCAATAGTGAGTTCGAAGGTTCAAAAGTTGATAATTCTATGGTTCCACTGTGTGCTCTGCATCAGACACTCATCCCTACTACAGTCTAGCATTCTCTAGTTGTGTTCTCCCCTTGGTTTTTGTGAACGCCTCTAGAAGTAATGTTGAGTTACTTGTGATGTCCTTATTAACTGGTGTTGTTTTGGATTCATGTGTAGTCCTTGTTCCTTATAGTCTATTATCTACCTGACTGTTTGTTGTAACTTATTGAACCACTATGATTTTAAATATTTAGATTTAGAGGGCATTAGACACTAAAACTTCTTGACCTTTAACAACCCAACCTAGAATCAATAGATTTTTGTCCATCCCAACTATTCTAGTCAAGACAAAGCATGTTGATTCTCATTCAATCCAAAGTTCATTAACAGGATTATCTTATCATAATATTTAGGGAAATGACCACCTAGATGGACAATGATGTGAGCTATCTATAAAGAAACTTGCAAGAAGTATAGGAACCATGAGAATCCCTCCATGTTGTTTATCAAGTTGAATGATCTATGACACATCATGTATCATTAGAAAATATTCTCGAAGAGAAAGCAAGTGAAAATACTCAAAACAACCCATAACAAGGTGGAGAAGTTTAAAGGATGGAGGTTGCAACACTTTCCAACCTCATAGCCACACTAGTCCAATGGATCAGGATGCTAAAGGCTAGAGGTGTTGAGAAACCTCTAAAGGACAAAACTATAGAAAGACCAAAAGTTCAAACAATCAAGCCCATAGAGAAATCTATAACCTCTTTTTACATTTTGTAAATAGGGATACAAGGGAGGAGGTTTAGAAGCTACCTTATAAGTCTTATGAGGAATCTTTAGAAAGTGCATTAAGAATTGATCAAGCCACAATTAGTAGTGGGTAAAGGGTTTATAGAATAAATGGATGGTTGATGACTTCCCAAGCTAGAGATAATAGTGAAAACAATCCTTTCACCATCAGGATATTGAAAAATAATCATAATGTAATGATATATGGGATAACTGACATACCCCTTGTGAAAAGTGATGATCATAACAAGAATGGTCACCTCAACTTAATGCCCAATAATTTTAATACTATCAAGCATCCACATAATAGTAGATAATCTTATCAAAAGTCACAGAGAAATTTCTAAGGACCATAGTGTTATCCCTATGACTTGACACATACTTCTTGTTTCATAAAGCAAAGGGACATGATATAAATATTGTTGTTATATGGAGCCTAATCAAACTCAGATGTTAAATTTACCCAACTTTTATCAGCGTGGTTTCCCCCCAAATATTTTCCTACTAGTTTTGGCACCTTGAAGTCTAAGTGCATGAAAATCATTCTGAGTTGGCAACCTAATCCAATGACTTGACACGGATCCCAAAACCACCTATTGGACCAATAGGATCCTAGGCGCTCACTTCATGCATTATGATTTCTAGGTGCCAGTTTGAAGCTCCATCACAAGAAAAGTGTGCCCACACTTGCAAGTGTTTTTCTTCAAGATCTAGGCACTAGTTGAAGGTTGTAGTTGCCAAGAAGAGTGCCTAGCAAGAGGAAGTCTTTTGGAGTCTCCAAAACACATCAAACACTTGACTAACAACAAGATAACTTTTTCCCAAGTTAGGCGCTTCAAGAGGGAAGTTAAAACATGAATAAGTGCCAACTTGTCTAAGCGCAAACTCAAGCTTGTTGAGGATACACATGGCACCCAACATTCCTTGGTGATTTCACAAACTTCAAATGCTCAGAACTATTCAAGGAATGCACAATGCCCCTTCTTGATGATAGGCACCAAAGTGAGGGTGGAATTGCGCCTTGATGGCATTAGGCGCTATCTAGAGTATGCTACTCCATGGAAATGTGCCTTCTTGCTTAGAGTAATTCAAACACTCCAAGGTCTTCAGTGATCAATTCCCCAACTTATGAAATGTCCTCCTTCATTTTAAAACACATTGTAATGCTCCAGAGAGATGACTATATCTAGGCATCAATTTTGGTTAGAAATGCCTCCAAAGTGCGCCTTCTCTTTCAGAATGCAAAACAATGTCCAAAGGTGCTAATAAACTGAAGCGCTTCTTTGGAAAAGTCCTGGAGGTTAAGATGTGCCTTGTCTTAATGAGGTGTAACTCTTGGGTAAGAAAGCTTGTAAAGTGTGCCTAACTTAGTGAAGAGGTTGATAACTTCAAACCCTTCTTGGAACTTAGATTGCTTCAATTGAAGATCATCTTGCACCAATACATCACTAAACTTTCAATCACAAGATCAATTCAAACTTAGGCGCTCATTAAGAGTCTTTCCAATGTTGGCGCATCTGACAGGTTGAACTGGCAAGAGATGGCGCCTAGCTTTCTAGACCTTGTTTCAATATGTTTGAGTTCTAAAGTTGACTCAATGGTATCAAGATGGTGCCATAGAGTCTTTGGACTAGTTCCTTAGAGTTTCAAAAACATTCTAGCTCCTTGAAAATTCCTCCTACATGCTTGGGCGCCATTTCAAGGTCCTGGAACCATGATGTAGTGCCTTATTGCTCTAGGCGCCCATTCATGATTGTGTAACTTGAGATTGGCACCTAGAGTGAATAGGCTTTCATCCTGACTTAATTCACTAAGGCAACCTCATCTTGAAGGCCAAACAACTTTTCCTGCCAGAGCGCCTTGTTTGATGTGCTTCTTAACATGATACTTCTATGCTAGGTGCCATTTTGAGGCTGGAGGAGAGAGAAAGTGCACCTAACCTATCTTGGGTGACTTCAGGACTTCAAATTCCTTTATTAGGTGTGGAGCATGCTTGAATGATGTTGCTCTTAACATCTTGCACTTCTAAACCCTGATTGACGACTCTACATCCTTGGGCGCTCATTTGGACAATTTGATGTGAAATTAGCGCCTAGACTCCAAAAGTCAACTTTTTGCTTTCCAGACTTAGCCAAATTTTGAGTTTCTGACTTTGTTCCTGCAAAACAATGAGATTGAGTTAGTCAAAAACTAATTCATTCCCTCATCATTCTTAATTAGCCTCTAGGAATGAGCAATAGGTTAATCCATTCTTCACTCGATGATCAAGCCAGAAACGGGGACATGACAGGGTAAGTTGTATCTAATGACATCACCTAATTGAGCGCCTAGGAGGTATAAAGCTTAACGTTGACATGAGGACAAGTGCTTAGTAAAGGAGAGTTTCTCAAACATTTAAACATGTGAATGAAGTCATAGAAATGCACTAAGTCATCTAGGCGCCATTTTCCCATTATGTACCCTTACATTTGCGCCTAAGAAGAAGTTGCAACTTTACACTGCCTCCTTCTGACGATTTTTGGGGCAGCAGAAAACCTTTCACCATGGGAAAATGTCTCAAAGATATAAAAAACCAAGAGAGGTTATTGTAAAAACACTCTATGTGATCACGTTGCCTTAGATGGAATATTTCTAAGTGACATAGTTTTCGAGTAACATCTCATCAAAGATTGCTGCCTTTTTGCACTTTGGACTCTTCAGGGATATCGTCAGTACAATGTAGCTCGGGCTGTTTCGACATGTTTGGGTGAAAAATAGGACCATGCCTACCGTAAATGTACCCATCTGGATGTGTTGGAATAGTCAGTTTGGTCACATCAGGAGCAGGACAAAAGTTACACCCCTTTGCAACTTTACACTGCCTCCTTCTGATGATTTTTGGGGCAGCAGAAAACCTTTCACCACAAGCAAATGCCTCAGAGATATAAAAACCTGAGAGAGGTTATTGTAGAGGCACTCTATGTGATCGCGTTGCCTCAAACAAAATATTTCTAAGTGACACAGTTTTCAAGTAACATCTCGTCAAAGATTGCTACCTTTTTGCACTTTGGACTCTTCAGGGATATCGTCGGTACAATGTAGCTCGAACTGTTTCGACATGTTTGGGTGAAAAACAGGACCATGCCTAGCGTAAATGTACCCATTCGGACGTGTTGGAACAGTCAGTTTGGTCACATCAAGAGCAAGATGAAAGTTACACCCCTTTGCAACTTTACACTGCCTCCTGATAATTTTTGGGGCAGCAGAAAACCTTTCACCACACGCAAATGCCTCAGAGATATACAAAATTGAGAGAGGTTATTATAAAGGCACTCTATGTGATTGTGTTGCCTTAGACAGAATGTTTCTAAGTGACACATTTTTTGAGTAACATCTCGTCAAAGATTGCTACCTTTTTGCACTTTGGACTCTTCAGGGATATCGTCGGTACAATGTAGCTCAGATTGTTTCGACATGCTTGGGTGAAAAATAGGACCATGCCTAGCGTAAATGTACTCATCTGGATGTGTTGGAATAGTCAATTTGGTCACATCAGGAGCAGGATGAAAGTTACACCCCTTTGCAACTTTACACTGCCTCCTTCTGACGATTTTTGGGGCAGCAGAAAACCTTTCACCACAGGCAAATGCCTTAGAGATATAAAAAACTGAGAGAGGTTATTGTAGAGGCACTCTTCGTGATCGCGTTGCCTTACACAAAATGTTTCTAAGGGACACAATTTTTGAGTAACATCTTATCAAAGATTGCTTCCTTTTTATACTTTGGACTCTTTAGGGATATCGTCGGTACAATGTAGCTCAGACTGTTTCGACATATTTGGGTGAAAAATAGGACCATGCCTAGCGTAAATGTACCCATCCAGACGTGTTGGAATAGTTAGTTTGGTCACATCAAGAGCAGTACGAAAGTTACACCCCTTTGCAACTTTACACTGCCTCCTTCTGACAATTTTTGGGGCAACAGAAAACCTTTCACCATGGACAAATACCTCAGAGATATAAAAAATTGAGAGAGGTTATTGTAGAGGCACTCTACATGATCGCTTTCCTTTAGACAGAATGTTTCTAAGTGACATAGTTTTTGAGTAACATCTTGTCAAAGATTGTTGTCTTTTTGCACTTTGGACTCTTCAGGGATATCATCGGTACAATGTAGCTCAAACTGTTTCGACATGTTTGGGTGAAAAACAAGACCATGCCTAATGTAAATGTACCCATCTGGATGTGTTGGAATAGTCAGTTTGGTCACATCAAGATCAGGATGAAAGTTACACCACTTTGCAACTTTACACTGCCTCCTTCTGATGATTTTTGGGGCAGCAGAAAACCTTTCACCACAAGAAAATGCCTCAGAGATATACAAAATCAAGAGAGGTTATTGTAGAGGCACTCTATGTGATCGCGTTGCCCTAGACAAAATGTTTCTAAGTGACACAATTTTTGAGTAACATCTTGTCAAAGATTGCTGTCTTTTTACACTTTGGACTCTTCAAGGATATCATCGGTACAATGTAGCTCGGATTGTTTCGACATGTTTGGGTGAAAAATAGGACCATGCCTACTGTAAATGTACCCATCCAGATGTGTTGGAACAGTCAGTTTGGTCACATCAAGAGCAGGATGAAAGTTACACCCCTTTGCAACTTTACACTGCCTTCTTCTGACGATTTTTGGGGCAGCAGAAAACCTTTCACCACAGGTAAATGCCTCAGAGATATAAAAAACTGAGAGGGGTTATTGTAGAGGCATCTACATGATCATGTTTCCGTAGACAGAATTTTTTTAAGTGACACGATTTTCGAGTAACATCTCGTCAAAGATTGTTGCCTTTTTATACTTTGGACTCTTCAGGGATATCATCGGTATAATGTAGCTCAGACTATTTCGACATATTTGGGTGAAAAATAGGACCATGCCTAGCGTAAATGTACCCATCTCGATGTGTTGGAATAGTCAGTTTGGTCACATCAGGAGCAGTACGAAAGTTACACCCCTTTGCAACTTTACACTGCCTCCTTTTGATAATTTTTGGTGTAGCAGAAAACCTTTCACCACGGGCAAATGCCTCAAAGATATAAAAAACTAAGAGACGTTATTATAGAAGCAATCTATGTGATCGCATTCCCTTAGACAACATGTTTCTAAGTGACACAGTTTTTGAGTAACATCTCGTCAAAGATTGCTGCCTTTTTGCACTTTGGACTCTTCAGGGATATCGTCGGTACAATGTAGCTCGAACTGTTTCGACATGTTTGGGTGAAAAACAGGACCATGCCTAGAATAAATGTACCCATCTAGATGTGTTGGAATAGTTAGTTTGGTCACATCAGGAGCAGTATGAAAGTTACACCCCTTTGCAACTTTACACTGCCTCCTTCTGACTATTTTTGGGGCAGCAAAAAACCTTTCACCACGGGCAAATGCCTCAGATATATAAAAAACCAAGAGAGGTTATTGTAGATGCACTCTACGGGATCATGTTCCCTTAGATAGAATGTTTCTAAGTGACACGGTTTTTGAGTAACATCTTGTCAAAGATTGCTATTTTTTTACACTTTGGACTCTTCAGGGATATCGTCGGTACAATGTAGTTCAGACTATTTCGACATGTTTGGGTGAAAAAAAGGACCATGCCTAGGGTAAATGTACCCATCCAAATGCATTGGAATAGTCAGTTTGGTCGCATCAGGAGCAGGACACCAAAAATGCATAACATGATGATGTAAAAATGTGTATATGTGTATAAATGCAACAGGAAATTAAAAAAAGACAAACCTTACAAATTAATGTGCATACTTACAACTCAATGTAACATGACTTTACAAAATCAATGTGAATACTTACAAATTAATCCAATGAACCATCTGGATCTACTCTACTCTTTATTGTGTCAAGTATTGCTTCATGGTCAGACTCACGCACCTTCCACAAGATTTTGTTCAAAGGTCTACCCCGATACTTTATCAAATGAACATTGGATGCCACGACAAGGTTTGAGTAATGAAGCATCTTTCGATTCATGTCAAAGTCCTAAAACAACCAAACATTAACACTCTTATGTGGGTTCCTTCTAAGCCATGTTCCAATAATAACCACTGAGCCTGTAGGGTATTCGATGTTCTCTCCATCTGTAACAGAGGCCTCCAATTTCTTTTTGGCCTCAACACAACGAAATAAGTAATAATCTATTCCCTCTTCATTATCTTCATCTGCAATAACTGCATATACGTGCCCTACATTGATATGTGTAGCAAATTAGATGAAATTAGTCAACATTACAAAAACACTACAAAGTAAGATGACATTACCTGGTTGAACTAGATGAAATTAGATGCATATACATGCCCTATATTACCTAGTTGAACTAAATCTGATATGTGGTCAAAGTCAACTGATGATTCCATCTGTGTTATTTCCAATGCCGTCGGGGGTTGATACGTGTCAAGTGGGCTAAGATAACTTAACTGCCATTCGTCAACCCACTCCTTTGACTTGCACTCATCCCAGACTTGAATTGTACAAGAAGAACAAAAGCATGACATCTTTCACGTATGGATACTCCATGAACCTGCAATTGAGCTTCTGAAAGAGTGCATCTCATTTGATCCTGTCAGTGTACAACAGTCCTCATATGGTACAATGTTAGTATCATCTATCAACCAAAAAAATCTACGAACTGAAGACTTACCTTCATTACCTGGACCCATGGAAGCATTACACCACTCGACAATCAATTTTGCATCTGTCAACTTTACATTGTCTTTATACTTTAACTCTTCTCGTGCTATGGCTCTTTTGATACATGCTCCTGCACCATCATGCTCCCCCTTTCCATGCCCAGCCTCACAAAAGTTCCACATATGCTGAATACCTGTAAAATTATGCCTCCTACTCAGCCAATAGAAATTCTACGAGTTCTTGAATTGTGACGCACAGTTATCTGACCATATGATATCTTGACTAAACGATATGCCCCTTCTAGCCAAATCATTGTAGAACACCTGAAAGCAACCTTGCACGAACTCTGTAGAATGCATGTAAACATCACTAATATAGAAATTATACTCCCTTATGATCTTTCTTCATCCTCTGTACTATCATTTGCATGAATGAATGCGATGTGCACAAATATAGAAACCTGTGTGGAGTTGTAATATTGTGATTGCACCTCATGCTGTGGCTGTAGACTGTAGTTCTCTGCAAAGTCGATGACTGAAACAATGCTACCAACTGAAAATGTGTCCTTGCATAACTTGAATTGCAAGTCCAACCATCGAGCTCTATGGGCATGTCTTGCATACTCATACACTATGCTGTCACGAAATATAGGCATAAATTGATACACTGGAATCTTTTCAATAACTAATTCACACCTCTTTGCTTCTTTACCATATTTTGTATTATATGCCACTATTTTATACTTGCCAAACTCTACTAGTTCGTTTCCAACCGCATGTGTTCTTTCCATATGTTCACATATTGGCAAATGTTGCAAGCCACCGCAACGATGACAAGTGCCATCCAAGCATAATTTCTTGTAGAATATTTGACCTTCCTCTCTTTCACATAAAATTCTTGATATGAAGTCTCTTGAAGATGTTGGTAGGGCACATATGGCACAACCCTACAAAACATTGTTAGTATGCATATCTAAACATATAGACCTATAAGCATCAAAATGGTTAGAAAATTCAATATGCAATCTACAACAACAAGTAGTGCGTGTGTGATTTATCTTGACATAGAAAGGTTTTAGCATTTCAAAATATCTTTGACAAATTTTAATTTGAGGATACTTCTCTAGAAATTTACCATAAAACTGTGTTTGAGTCTCATCCAAAAAATGCTTTGGATGTGGCTCACGATTCTGACTACCGATTGTCCTTCTTACCACATCCCTTTGATTTGGAGATACCCTTGTGTAATTCTTCCAAAAGTCTTCAATTAGTTATCTCAATTCTTCAACAATTGATTTATCTTTTTGTGGTAGTCTCCCCAAGAACACCCATAATTCATTGGCCTTAGTGTCCTCAATTCTTTGGTGTCTTCCAACGGCTCTTAATAAAGTTTTCCTATTAATTCTCAATTCTTGACTCATCTTTCTAATGAGATGATCTTTCCTCGTTTGACTACTTACTATAGTTGATGTAATCACACGCCATGTTGCATTACTATCTTTTGTGCGTGAGGTGTTACCCACACTCTCATACGCACTTATTAGATTCTTGACAATAGATTTTTCACTTGAAGCCTCTGATGTTCTCAACCCAAGAATCGTCATGATGGACCTATACTTTATACATCGCATCATTTCAATGAATAGTTGACATCTTGCAGTCTCATTTAACTTTTCAAAGAACAATCTCCAAATCTTATGAGCATATCTTCTACAAGTGCATTTTGGAACCTTACCTTCCATTGGCTACAAAATATTCTCATCAATTTCAATCAAATACTTTGGCTTTCTATGCAAAATTCTAGGTGGTGTTAAGTTAGGTAAATTCATCTCAACATTACGAATTTCATCAATATTTAAATAAGATGGGCTAGATGGCATACCTTTGATCGAAGATGGAATAGATGACATACCTTGAGGTTGAGGTGGGAATGATGGCGTACCTCTTTCATCACATGTGAGTGATGATGTACTTTCAACTTGAGATGTGGTAGATGGTGTCCCTACATTTTGACTTGCAGTAGAGGACGTGTCTCCAACTATGGTATTCAAATCTCTCGTAGCATGAAGTTTTTGCATTCATTCTCTTTGTACCACCAATACCATATCTCTTTGTGATGGTTGTGGTTCCTCTTCAATTGGTATGTCTTCATTTATCATGTCCAATTTCCTCTTCTCACGAAGTTACCTCATAGCCACTGCTTTCTTTGCATTCTTAGCTTCTATCTCTTCCTGTGTTGGTTTAATTCTTGATTGTTTCCTCGGCATGACAGAGAATTTGTTTGTAGCATGATAAAGAGACCAATATTACTTCCTCAGAAATGAATACAAGATAATAGTGGGATTGTATTTTTATTATGTTGTAAGGATTTATTCTTCTATAGTTTGACATCATGGTATGTTAAGGCTGTTTATTACACATAATTATTAAAGAGCCCAAGTGTAGAAAATATACATGGCATCATGTGAGATTGTAGGCTACTTTCTTGATTGGGAATGTGTCTATTTTAAACATATATGATAAAGCATGATAAAGTAATTCAATCTGAATTAAAGAAAATGTAAAGAACATGCATGTAAAGACTTGACATACCTAAAAAATGAAGATCCGAATGGAGAGAGTAGCCAATTATGTAGTGTTTTTTTCTTCTTGCATCAAACTCCTCAACAATTTGAGTTTTTCACCACTTGCTTCCTTTTCAATGTTAAATTGAATAACACTGAAATATAATTACTGACAACAATACTATTAACCAATCTATAATGTTAAGTTCCTAAAATTGAATCGCAATTAACATTGCAACACTACAAAAATTAAAACTTGAGTAGATATATATCAAACTTGGTGTGAAAACTATGTTATTTCCTCCTTCTCAAGTTGGCAAAGCAGAAAAGGTGGTGGAAAGATCATGCAAAGGTGGTACAATGTGTCAAATGTGCATGTGAACTTCCCAATTGCATGAAAGCACTTCTTTTTTATTGGAGCATGCGCAGAATCAGTATGAAAACAGAGCATGTGGGCCTGGATCATGGGGGTCAACACTTTTTTACAATTTCTATAGCAAGACAAAACGCGAGCGCATTATAATGCGCTTGTGTTTTGTCCTTCTATAGATTGATCACATCTTGTGCATTTCTATTTCTAAACCTTCCCCTTCAGACTTGAATGACCACGAGGTTTTTGAGGGAGAACTTTTCATGTTTCCTGCAAGAGCTTTCTAGATGCTCCACCATATGATAGGCATAACAATGAAGGGGAAAGCCCTCATAATCAAGTTCTTGATAGAAAATGCCCATCGAGGAAGAAAGACAGATCTTCTTTGGAAGAAGTTCTAGTTTGTGACAAATCCTTATCCAAGCATAAATAGTAGGGGTTCTATCAAGTGATTACCAAACCCTCAACACTATACCTTAAATCCTAATCCCTCAACCCTAAATTTTATCCCTAAACCCTCCACACTCTACTTTAACCCTAATCCCTTGACCCTCAACCCTATCCCTAAACCCTTGATCCTCGAACCTCAACCCTCAACCCTCAATGTCAAACCCTAAGATCCCTCAACCCTTAACTTTGATCCCTCGACCCTCAACCCTAACCCTAAACCCTAAAGCCTCAAGCCTCAACGTCAAATCCTAATCCCTTAACCCTTCACTCTAATCCCTCAACCCTAAACCCTATCCCTAAACCCTCAACACTATACCTTAAACCCTAATCCCTCAACCCTAAACCCTAAACCTCATCCCTAAACCCTAATCCCTCAACCCTTAACCTTAATCCGTCATCCCTCAACTCTAATCCCTCATCCCTAAACCCTAAATGCTATCCCTATTCCTAAACCCTCAACCGACTCGATACTATACCTTAAACCCTAATCCCTTATCCCTAAACCCTCCAACCCTATCCCTAATCCTTATACCTTCCACACTCTACTTTAACCCTAATCTCTCAACCCTCAACCCTATCCCTAAACCCTTAACCCTTGAATCTCAACCCTCAACGTCAAACCCTAATCCCTCAACCCTTAACTCTGATCCCTTGACCCTCAACCCTATCCCTAAACTCTAAAGCCTAAAGCCTCAACCCTCTGTTAGACCTAGGGCACACAACTGAGAGGGGGGGTGAATCAGTTGTGCAAAAACCTTACTTCTATTTCAAACACTTGATTCTTCTTGGTTAGTTAGCAGCATATCAATTAATCATTCATCAAAGCAGAAAGCATAAACACCGGAGCAGATAAACATCAACACATTAGACACCAAGGTTTTTGACGTGGAAAACCTGGTTAAGGGAAAAACCATGGGGTGATTAACCCAAGGATTATTCTCTGTTAGAAGAATAAGGAAAATGCATGGCACATGCCAGTCAGGGCTCACTACCTGAGCACACTACTCACAAAGAGGCACACTGCCTACAAAGAGACACACTATCTACAAGATAATAAGAATCACAACCTTGAACTGGAGAATGACATCTTCACCATATCTAGATCAGTTCCATTTAAGCCCGAAACACTTCTGCTCAACCTTTTGCTATTTCACTATCCCACACTCATCCATTTCACATCCACACATCGAAATGAACTCACAAACCTTTATTTATACAAGACATCAACTTAGGAACAATCATCTAAGTCAGCAATAAACCATAAGAACATCCGCAAGATGAATAACACATCCGGTCGGCCACCACAAGAACATTTCCAAGTTGAACAACTCATCTGGTCGGCTAGTCAGAACAAGAACTTCATCTGGAAGAGCATCTTCAATTCTGGGCTCTACCATCAATGCGGACCAACAACACAACCTCAACAAGATCCAAGAACCTTCACAAGCTTGCTTGAATGACCAAGTACATCCGCACTTCCTCTGCTCACTGGAATCTTTTCTCTTCCTCATCTGGAACTTCAAGAACACAGTCTATTGCCACTGTCATACTGCAAGAGGTGCTTTTAGACCTCAAAACCACATACCAATCAAGATGACACATCACAAGGACATCCCAAACACTTTGTCCAATCCGCAGAATAGGACAATGCACTTCTGGATCTCACCGGACCTTTTTGTAACACTCTGTCACTCCGGAGCATCTCCCAGAACTGGTTCTACTTGATTGATCACAACTCCTTCACATCTTCATGCAGACCTCTGAAATCTTAACTGGATCATCTCAAGACTCATATCTACAAACCCTTTAATCTGTATCCTCTGAATCTCAACATATTGAGTACTTTTGCCTTCTTCTCAACACTGTTCTTCACTGCTCCTGATTGAGAGTAATTTTCTCAATATCCTCAGCACACAGCTCATCCAATCCTTCTTGCCAATGCAATATGAGTATGTTGACATCAATGACAACACTGGCTAACCTCATACTTGCAACACCCTCAACGTCAAATCCTAATCCCTCAACCCTTCACTCTAATCCCTCAACCCTAAACCCTATCCCTAAACCCTTAACACTATACCTTAAACCCTAATCCCTCAACCCTAAACCTTATCCCTAAACCCTAATCCCTCAACCCTCAACCCTAATTCATCATCCCTCAACTCCAATCCCTCATCCCTAAACCCTAAATACTATCCCTATTCCTAAACCCTCAACTGACTCAATACTATACCTTAAACCCTAATCTCTTATCCCTAAACCCTCTGACCCTATCCCTAATCCTTATACCCTCCACACTCTACTTTAACCCTAATCCCTCAACCCTCAACCCTATCCCTCTAACCTCAACCTTCAACCCTCAACGTCAAACCCTAATCCCTCAACCCTTAACTCTGATCCCTCGACCCTCAACCCCATCCCTAAACCCTAAACCCTAAAGCCTCAACCCTCAACGTCAAATCCTAATCCCTCAACCCTTCACTCTAATCCCTCAACCCTTCACTCTAATCCCTCAACCCTAAACCTTATCCCTAAACCCTCAACACTATACCTTAAACCCTAATCCCTCAACCCTCAACCCTAAACCTTATCCCTAAACCCTAATCCCTCAACCCTCAACCCTAATCCATCATCCCTCAACTCTAATCCCTCATCCCTAAACCCTAAATGCTATCCCTATTCCTAAACCCTCAACCAACTTGATACTATACCTTAAACCCTAATCCCTTATCCCTAAACCCTCCAACCCTATCCCTAATCCTTATACCCTCCACACTCTACTTTAACCCTAATCCCTCGACCCTCAACCCTATCCCTCGAACCTCAACCCTCAACGTCAAACCCTAATCCCTCAACCCTTAACTCTAATCCCTCGACCCTCAACCCTATCCCTAAACCCCAAACCCTAAAGCCTCAACCCTCAACCCTCAACGTCAAATCCTAATCCCTCAACCCTTCACTCTAATCCCTCAACCCTAAACCCTATCCCTAAACCCTCAACATTATACCTTAAACCTAATCCCTCAACCCTCAACCCTAAACCTTATCCCTAAACCCTAATCCCTCAACCCTAATCCGTCATCCCTCAACTCTAATCCCTCATCCCTAAACCCTAAATGCTATCTCTATTCCTAAACCCTCAACCAACTTGATACTATACCTTAAGCCCTAATCCCTTATCCCTAAACCCTCCAACCCTATCCCTAATCCTTATACCCTCCACACTCTACTTTAACCCTAATCCTTCGACCCTCAACCCTATCCCTAAACCCTTGACCCTCAAACCCCAACCCTCAACCCTCAACGTCAAACCCTAATCCCTCAACCCTTAACTCTGATCCCTCAACCCTCAACCCTATCCCTAAACCCTAAACCCTAAAGCCTCAACCCTCAATGTCAAATCCTAATCCCTCAACCCTTCATTCTAATCCCTCAACCCTAAACCCTATCCCTAAACCCTCAACACTATACCTTAAACCCTAATCCCTCAACCCTCAACCCTAAACCTTATCCCTAAACCCTAATCCCTCAACCCTCAACCCTAATTCGTCATCCCTCAACTCTAATCCCTCATCCCTAAACCCTAAATGCTATCCCTATTCCTAAACCCTCAACAGACTCGATACTATACCTTAAACCCTAATCCCTTATCCCTAAACCCTCCAACCCTATCCCTAATCCTTATACCCTCCACACTCTACTTTAACCCTAATGCCTCAACCCTCAACCCCATCCCTAAACCCTTGACCCTCGAACCTCTACCCTCAACCCTCAACGTCAAACCCTAATCCCTCAACCCTCAACCCTATCCCTAAACCCTAAACCCTAAAGCCTCAACCCTCAACGTCAAATCCTAATCCCTCAACCCTTGACTCTAATCCCTCAACCCTAAACCCTATCCCTAAACCCTCAACACTATACCTTAAACGCTAATCCCTCAACCCTCAACCCTAAACCCTAATCCCTCAACCCTCAACCCTAATCCATCATCCCTCAACTCTAATCCCTCATCCCTAAACCCTAAATGCTATCCCTATATCTAAACCCTAAACGCTATCCCTATTCCTAGACCCTCAACGGGCTCAATACTATACCTTAAACCCTAATCCCTTATCCCTAAACCCTCCAACCCTATCACTTAACCCTAATCCCTCGACCCTCAACCCTATCCTAAAACCCTTAACCCTCAAACCTTAATGTACTCAACCCTCAACGTCAAACCCTAATCCCTCAACCCTTAACTCTGATCCCTCAACCCTTAACCCTTAAAACTTGAACCCTAAAACCTATCCCTACATGCTCGACACTCGACACTATATCTTAAACCCTAATCCCTTAACCCTCATCCCTAAAGCCTCAACCCTAAATCATTAAACCTTCAACCCTAAACCCTATCCCTAATCCCTCTACCCTCGACACTCTTATTTAACCCTAATCCCTCTACCCTCGACTCTCTTATTTAACCCTAATCCCTTGACCAGTAACCCTATCCCTCAACCTCAACCCTCAACCCTCAACATTAAACCCTAATTCATCAACCCTAAACCATAATCCCTCAAACCTAAACCCTATCCCTAAACCATCAAACCTCAACACTATACCTTAAACCCTAATCCCTATCCCTCAACCCTTGACCCTTAAAACTTAAACCCTATCCCTACACCCTCAACACTTGACACTATATCTTAAGCCTTAAACCCTCATCCCTAAAGCCTCAACCCTCAATCCTTAAACCTTCAACCCTAAACCCTATACCTAATCCCTCTACCCTCGACACTCTAACCCTAACCTTGACATTAAATGCTAATCCATCAACCCTAAACCCTAAACCCTATCCCTAAACCCTCAACCCTCAACACTATACCTTAAACCCTAATCCATCAACCCTAAAACCTAATCCCTCAACCCTCAACCCTAAACACTATCAATAAACCCTCAACCCTCGACACTATACCTTAAACCCTATGAGAAAAGCTTTGTGTATGGTACATCCACAGTGAGTAATTAACAGTTGAAATCAGAAGGATGATCATTATGAGAAAAGATTTGCATTGGGGTGAATCTATGTTTCTTGATGTCCACCCCGCACTTAGGGAAGGTATATTGTTATGAAACAGGCAAATAATCTCCCATTGTTTACTGGCTCTATCCACAAGAACTACTAAACTATACCTTAAACCCTAATCCCTCAACCCTAAACCCTATCCCTAATCCCTCTATCCTCAACACTCTACCTTAAACCTAATCCCTCGACCCTTAACCCTAAACGCTATCCCTAAAGCCTCAACCCTAAACCCTAATCCCTCAAGGTCCTAAACTCTAATCGCTTATCCCTAAACTCTAAATCCTATCCCTAAACGCTTAACCCTCAACCTTAAACCTTAATCACTCAATCCTTATCCACCCCTCTCCTCCCCTATCTGGCTCACTCCCATCTCTACCCTCCTCTACCCTCGACACTATACATACATAAATATAGGCATACACAGATACATACATACATATAGGCATACATAGATATATACCTACATACATACATACATATAGGCATACATAGATACATACATACATACATATAGGCATACATACATACATACATGATTAATAGACTTGAACAGAAAAAAATTTAAGGGGAACATAACGTGAGCGCATTATAACGCGCTCGCGTTATGTCAAACATGACAAACAACAGACTTGCGGAAAAGGAAAAATGCAAAGCAAAACATAACGCGCTCGCGTTATGTCTTGCTTTGGGAATCCCAGGCCTTGGGCTTGGGATTTGCTTTGGATTTCCAACCCAAAGGCTTGGAGTGCCTTTTGAACAGTCACAGACGTGTTTTTCCATATTCTTCAAGATTTCACATAATTTCGTTCGTGCTAACCCTCAGATTTGCACGTGTTTCAAGGTCAAACAAATCAAACACCTAGGTAATGTTAGGCTTTCTCTTAGCTATTTGACAATGTGATTTTTTTCACATTTTAACAATGTTAAGCCTTTCATCTTTAATTTCTTTTGTTTATGTGTCTATTTTTGGGCAAAAACCACTGTTTGGTCTTTTTTTCATTGTAAATTAACTATTCATTGAAATTTCAAAAAATTTACATATTTAGAAACTAGACTCCATTCTACAAATATTAAAAAAAGAAAAAAATAATTTTCAATTAGTTTTCAAAATTTATAGAGGTAGCACGGCCAAAATTCTATTTTTTAGGATGTGTCCACTTTGAAAATTAGTAAAAAATCAAATATTCATCAAAAAATTATCAGAAAAATTGGGCATAAACTACATGCTATTAGCTAATTTCTCACTAAAACGATTTTAAAAATACCAAAAAAAATTTGACCTTTTGAGGGAGCCACAAAACATGCTATGTTAAGTTTTTTTTGACAGAAACAACACCAATTTCTGTGGCTCCCTCTTTTGAACACCTTAATCTATGTCATTTTCAAAAAAAAATAGTAGTTTAGAAAGTAGACTCAGAGCACTACAAACATTGTTTTGGTTGCATCTCCAAATTTTGAGTGTAACTATGCTCAATTTCTCATCCAAGGCCAGTATTTCCTGATTTCAGAAAAAAAGTGGCCACTTAAGACCCCTTTTTGGCCCCCCATCTTCTTGCACTTACCCTTATCACTTATTGACTCAACTGATAAGAACTTTTCCTGAGACAAGACTATATTTTAGTTGACACTGGTGTTTTTCTTTTGAATTCTATTTCTTTTACACTTACCCATCATAGCACTCCATGACCAAGAAACCCTACGGTTGGTTAGACCTACTGGACAAGGGTCTAGCTCTAATACCACTTGTTGGAGTACAATACCACTGAGAAGGGGGCTGAATCAGTGGTATACAAATTTTATCAAGACTTAGTGACCTTAAAATCTGTATTTCAAAACTTTGATACAAAAACAATTCCCATTTATTGTAGATGACATCATGAAAGATTTGGACAAATAAAACAGATTGATCAAAGTCAAAAATGTATCAACTCAATGTAGGGACTAAAACTAATGACTCATTATCATAAATCTTAAGACATAGAGACTAACTGTGAAATATGATTGTTCATAAAGTGGACATGCACAGTATCATTGTTTCAGACAGTGATATAAGACAAGTATGTGTTCATATAGACCAAAGTAAATTAAATGACTTTAAAACAAATGACACATGATAAGAAAATAAACATGAGAATCAAACTCATCAATGACAATCCATAACACAAATATTGCCCTGAGTGGAAAACCCTTTGAGGCATAAAAACCACTCGAAAAAATGCCTCACTAGCTTAACAAAAAAATCTCACTGATTACAGGCACTGGTTATTAATTCAAGCCTCACTAGCTACAGTTGCCTCACTGGCAAAGGTCATTTCTTGTCTCACTGACTTGACCTTTCAATACATGTTTCAATCATGAAGAAAAAAAAAACAAATATAGAGGGACACTTTGTTTCACTGAATCCCAATACAACTCTGATCAAACATCATTGATAATGTATTCAGTCATATATCCTCAACATTACATCAGGTGTATACACAACCACACATCTATCCTATTCAAAGCCCTTTTTATACATTTCACAATGTCTTCCTCTTCTCATAAAATAGTTTGAAGAGATAACTGTTTCCATAAAACTGATTCAAGTAGTTCCCAACTGTCAAGGTAGTTAAGATCGAATGACCTCATGTGGTTTATTTGAAATACCATAAAATACCATAGTACTGAATCTTCATCAACTGTATGGTGAATTAAACGGAGTATTTGTTAAAACCCTAACCAGAGTTAAAAATTGTTTCACAATGCCATGTGAAAACATTTCCAACTGAATGTTCATTTTGAGACAGTTATAACTATTCACAACAAAGTGTTTACAAATTCATAACAATTTTTTGAAACCCCATAGATATTAGCTAATACAACCTCTGCCATTGAAAGAAGTGTTTATGTTTTGAAACCCTAATCGCCAATGTTATGAGTAAAACCAATGTGTATCATAAATCTTTTATGAAAGAAATAACAGGAAAAAGAGCACATATAATTGTCACAGCAAAGCACACTCGGCTAGAAATACAAACTCTATATAGAAAATCAATACCCATAACAATGAAGAGGATTGACACCCATAACCATCACATCTACCTGTTTCAACAAGATAAAATTGAATGAAAGGTACCAATGTCACGTGGTGTCAGTTAAAAGAAGACGAAACCAAAATGTTTACCGTCGCATGAGCCAGCACTGTCACTTCCAGAAGATTCTACCAAGCTTGATGTTCGTTTCATGTGTTTTCATGATGAACTCTGAATTGGTCAAACCCTAGCTCGAGAGGAGCTCAAAACCAAACTTTTTTTACCTTGCATAATAAAACATAAACCAGACTTTTTTCCAATGTCATCATGAACCTGTGCTTCTGATGTGCCCTAGAATGGGCAGGTCAAACAAATCAATGAAAACCTTTTTGAAACCTATTCCATCCGATAATAACTTGCCTGGGAGGTAAAATTTTAACATGCCCGATATGAAATCTTGTGTAAAGTATTAAAGTCACTAGGGAATGTAATATGGCCTCATGTAAGCCATGGTAAACACTTTAACATTTTTCAACACAAGGAATGGTGATCAATAAGACAAAATATCCTCCTCCTTATAAGAATTGTCCTCATATAGCAAGTCACCTTCACTTTTCATATGGAATGAAAATAATAATTTAAATCAAATGATGAAATACAAATAAATGCATGTCGTGGTCAACAACTATCATGATATATATATACCTGTTAAAATAGCACCTCATAGTACCATGCCAAGGACCAATTTGCCTATTAGGAAACCATCATATCAAACAACCATCAATGAGCCTAGAGAAATAACATTGTGCTATCATAATGTCACCACCAAAATACCACCATACTATGTGTCAAGAAGAATGTTCAAAACAACATAGAGCCAAAATGCTAACTGTATCATGCCAACTGTATCATACTGTGCCAACTGTAACTTATTGTGCCTACAAAGAATGCCAATTGTATCATGTCAGAGCCAATAGAGAATGCCAACTGAATCATAAGACCACATCGTGATGCAACTATGTCAAGTGTATGCCAAAGGTACCATACTATAAACAACATGATCAACTGAATATGTATCAATGATAAGCCAAAGTAAACATGAAACATGATCACCAAACTGTACATCCAAACTGAACTACAATGTGAAAGAGAACCAAATGAACTAAGCATGGGCCAACAATAATATACCAACAATATGAAAGTCATCTATGCAATCAATGCATCCATATTACCACATGACTATCATATACCAAGTGTCATGAAACCAACCCGAGCAAACCACCATACCAAGGTCAGGAATACCAAGTATCAAGAAACCAACATGAGCAAACCACAAACTAGAGAGTTTGTGTATTGACATCAAGGATAACAACTGAGAGGGCAACAGCTACTTTCACTCTAGTAGGGCCCAAGAGGCAGATGGAATTCAAGGGAATTATCTCATAATAGAGGCTAAGAAAAGTCTTTAAGGTGCAGTCCCAAATTGGTTTGTTCACCATTGAGATGGTTATGGGAGATACGTTAATGAATCAGAATCATAAATACAGGATTAACACGGACATAACAGCTATGTTCGTAGGTGTTTGCCTAGACTTGGGTGAATCCAAGGACTCCACTAGGGAGCTGGTGAGGGCTTTATTACGATTAGTTTGGCATTGAGAGCTGGAAGAAAAACTAAATGCAATGGTACTTGGACTTGGCTTTCATCCAGAAGGGGAGAATTGGCCATTAATCTTGCCAACCCATAATGGACCATGGGTCACATTTGTGATACCGGTCACTAGCGTGTGTGAATACAAAAGAAGGAATGAATTTGGGTGGGGAATCAACTTTCTCAAGATGCTGGTAGGGATAGCAATGGAAGAAGGGCATAACTAGGCAGAGGAGGCTGTCATGTCTTGATGCTTTCCAATTAAAGATTGGAAAGAACCGATGTTTTGTCCACTTCACATTACAAGAAGAAGAAGACCAGAGATAAATAAGACAAGAAAAGTCTAACTCATTCATGACCAAACCAATTCAAATACATGACCCATTCTATATCATTGCACATATGATAACCAAGGCATGGATCCACGATAGAGAGGGACATTTCCTATTGAATACATTTGTCAAGTCGAAGACGGAACAAAGAGAAGTGATCTACGAGTAACAAGATGATTGACCAAGTCTAGGCGCCGATCACTTTGAATAAGATAATAATTAATATTAATAAATGGCACTTATAAGACAAAACACAAATAAGACAAGCAAACAATGATTGTTTAAAAGCAGCGTCATAAACAATGATAATCAAAATCATTATGAAAGGGTAGAACGATCCATTAAGGACGTGGCTATTCATACAATGACAAAGATATAAAAGTAGCGAACACATCTTGCACCCAAAGGAGAGCATCGAGTTTCATCTATAGTCACCATAAAATATATAATAAAAACGTCACATGCCATCAGCAAATCCTTGATAGCATCAAAGTAATTCTGAAGGAATAGCTCAATCATATAAGTAAATATATTGATCAGCGAATGTCTTAAATCAATCTCCTAGTAAGCAGCTGATCCAACACAAAAGAAGCATTAAACCCATTATCACTTCTACAAATTCAATCAACATCCACGCATAAGATCAAAGATCATCTTGATATCAAACATCAGCGAATGATTACAAACATCTAATCAAAACAAGAAACATACAAGATAGCTGCAACAAACCATCAATTATATTGGATATATATATATATATATATATTGGTGAGAATTATCAAACAGTATCTTAGCGAACTAACAATCATATAATAATATCTGATTGAAAGCACATATCAGTCAAGAGTGTAACAGTAGCAAAAGCATATAAGAGACGAGTCACCCATCATATATATTTGCATAAGTCTGCTATAATAAGACGATTTAATTATAGCAACTAACCAAAGGTATGATCGCTCATATGTGTTTACTGGCATATAATTTGATTGCATTAATGTTCATATTGAGAATAATGGCTTAAAGGAAATTGGTCATTTCATTATATCTGCATCACTATAAGTTTAGGGAAATAGAATAATGTAAATGTGTATTAGGCATCTAAATGAGAAATTGAATATCATACTTGCATTATGTTTGGAAACGTGTAAATCATGATGATTAAAGGAATTTATATTAAAATAGGCAATATAGTAAAGCAAATGAAACTGTGGCATGATATGAATTTGATATTATGATTTATATATGGACAAGATAATTGGAATGGAACCCTATAAGTGGTTATGGGCATGGTCATCCTAGGGATGAGTAAGTGGCCTTGTTGCTAATCTACTAAACACTGTAGAATGAGGTTGATAGTTAGGATAGTAATTGACCAACCATGGGTATGGCTCGTGGTAGTGAGAAATCATCCCCAAGACCAATAATAATGGGCCTTGATTGACGAATCTTAAGGAATAATAATAGGCCTTTGATTGACAAATCAAAGGATGTAATAATGGGCCTTCGATTTAAATATCGAAGGAATAATAATGGGCCTTGATTGATGAATCAAGGAATAATAATGGGCCTTTGATTGATGAATCAAAGGATGTAATAATGGGCCTTCGATTTAAATATTGAAGGAATAATAATGTGCCTTGGTTGACGAATCAAGGAATGATAATAGGCCTTTGATTGACGAATCAAAGGAATAATGATGGGCCTTTGGTTTAATAACCAAAGGAATAATAATAGGACCCATGATAGTTGGTATGACATGGCCTCCTAATGAGTCATCTCTCATAAGGTGGAAGGTATGATTAACAATAGGCTTAAGGTTATCTCACCCAAGGGAGATTATGAAATATGGACAATGGACTTGTGAAATAGAAAAATGCATATAGTTGTGATTCTGAAGCAGTTACATATGATTATGGTTAAGTGTTAACGAGAAATGGAATAGTAATGTACTCTTTTACAAGTTGAAATTGTTTTCAAGGTTGCAAAAATTTTGGCTTGCTAGAAGGGGGCATTACAAGTGGTATCAGAGCTATCAACATGCCATCCTATGAGGAAATTTGATACAAACTGTAGACACCTAAAATTGACGTGCTCTACAAACCAATTTATCCCTCCTGTTAATTGAATAAATCCAATTAATCCCTAACCATCTGTCTATCCCTTGTAATCAATTTATTCATTTAATTTGTCACTATACCTTACAACACTATTCTCATCAATTAAATAAATATTTTAAACAAAACCTATGTTAATTAATCCTAACCTCTCATTTGGGTGGTCAAACCTAGTTTAACACCCTTCCCCACATCCTCCAAATAAAAAATTGAAACATATCACACATCACATTTACTTCTCTTACAAACCCCTTACCACCCCCATACTTCATTTATCACCTCTTATCCCCAAATGAATTTTTAATTCATTTGCCATTCCCCATATGAATCTTTAATTTATAAATATTCCTTCACACCCATACCTCATTTATCACGCCTTTCCCCAAAATGAATAAAAGATTTACTTTTATTCCTAGCCCTTGATCTCATCCTTTAATCCTCACCCTCCATCCCTTTTCCAAAACTCTATAAATGAGACCCCTCTCCAAGCCATTAGAGGGGACTTCATCTTGCATCAAACCTCTACCAAAATCACTTAACAATCTCCTCATCATACTACCATAATGTCAAAATCATGCCTCATTCCTATCTCCATCTCCATCTAATCCCTTAATCTATCAATCCCCATCTCATCTACATTGTGTTGCAAGAATTGAGCAATCCACATTCTAGTCTTGGGTAAAATCTGAGGAGCTCTTGGGTGCAACTCCTTCCCTCTCTTGGATTTGTGAGTCAAAAGGAAGGTATAATCGTTTATTTTGCATTTGGTTTACATTTAATCTTCATTTTGTTCTCATAGATCACACAAACCTACTCAAGAAGGTACAACATACGCAACAGAAACAACCAAATGGAAAACCTTATGAGTGAGGAACTGAGAGCATTCATAGCGGATCAAAACAAGACCAACCAAGCTCTTCGTCAAGCACTACAAAATATGGGGAATACTATTGAAAGTTTGAAATCTCAAGTGAATACTGGAAGAGAGGTATGATCAAATCACTCTGAGAATAGTCATTCTTCATCCATACCAAGAGGGCCTATTCCTTCCTTCCTTCCTAATGAAGAGGTTTCAAGTACAGAAGAAGTTACACCCCCTACCATGAGCACGGAAGATATAGCCATAGCATATGCAAATTTGAATCCGGAGGTAAGGAGAGTAGTATCTTTTAACAATTTTAGCAACTCAAAAAGGAATGAAGTTGCCCGAAGGGAGAGAAGACCTGTGAACAAAGACCTTAAACACAAGGCAAACAACGTATATCTACCCAATTTTGATGGGTCAAACAAGATTTCAGCACATGCATGGTTAGAGAAGCTTAATGACTACTTCCATTTAAGTCCTATGACCAAGAAAGATGCACTACAATTTGCCATCCTACACTTGGAATGGCTAGCATATGAATGGTGGCACCACGGGAAGCACACCCTAGGCCACGAGAAGATAACCTCCTATGAAGAATTTTCACATAAGTTCATTAAAAGATTTGATAGGAGGCACCCACATGAAGATTTTAAAGAACTCACTCAATTAAGGCAACATGGAACGATGGAAGATTACATCCATGAATTTGAGAAGCTATCCGTAAAAGTCTCCGGAGTCGAGGAAGATTGACTCACATATTTGTTTGTGGAGGGTCTAGATGAATCTCTAAAGAACTTAGTAAGTGCTTTCAAGCCCACCAACTTAGAAGATGCCATAGACATGGCATTAAGACTAGAAAAGAATAAGAAACCAAAACCCCTACATAAGAAAGAGAGTTTCCCCAAAGACTCCACTTCAAAAGGTAAATATGTAATAAGAGAAGATGGACATGAGAAGCCATATCTTTCTTACAATGAGTGTGAAGACCTAAGAAAAAAGGGCCTTTGTTTTAATTGCAAGAAAGAATGGAAGAAAGGACACATTTGTGAACAAGACGAAAAGGTGTGTTTTAAATGTAAAGAAGTGTGGAAACCAGGGCATGGATGTGGAAAAAGAGCTCAAGCACACAATATAGAAGTCATATCCAACAAAGAAATTCAAGAAGAAAATGAAGTAACTTCAAATAAAAGAAGGAAAGAGAATTAATTCTAGAATCGAGTAGGCTCGTTTACATGTAAGAAAAAGAAATGGGGAAAAACATAATCATTCCCAAGTATCTTCAAAAGAAGTTGAAATTGCTTGAGGAGAAGCAATCTCAAGAGGGGAGGCCTATCATGTCTCGATGCTTTCCAATTAAAGATTGGAAAGAACCGATGTTTTGTCCACTTCATATTACAAGAAGAAGAAGACCAGAGATAAATAAGACAAGAAAAGTCTAAGTCATTCATGACTGAACCAATTCAAATACATGACCCATTCTATATCATTGCACATATGATAACCAAGGCACAGATCCATGATAGAGAGGGATGTTTCATATTCAATCCATTCGTCAAGTCAAAGACGAAACAAAGAGAAGTGATCTACAAGTAACAAGATGATCGACCAAGTCTAGGCGCCGATCACTCTGAATAAGATAATAATTAATATTTATAAATGGTACTTATAAGATGAAACACAAATAAGACAAGCAAACAACGATTGTTTAAAAGCGGCGTCACAAATAATGATAATCAAAATCATTAAGAAAGGGTAGAACGATCCATTAAGGACATGGCTATTCATGCAATGACAAAGATATAAAAGCAATGAACACATCTTGCACCCAAAGGAGAGCATCGAGTCTCATCTATAGTCACCATAAAATATATAATAGAAACATCACATGCCATCAACAGATCCTTGATAACATCAAAGTTATTCTGAAAGAAGAACTCAGTCATATAAGTAAATATATTGATCAATGAATTTCTTAAATCAATCTCTTGGTAAGCAACCGATCCAGCATAGAAGAAGCATTAAACCCATTATCACTTTTGCAAATTCAATCAGCATCTATGCATAAGATCAAAGATCATCTTCATATCAAACATCAGCGAATGAATACAAACATCTAATTGAACCAAGAAACATACAAGATAGTTGCAACAAATCATTGATTATATTGGATACATTTGCTATATATATAATCAAACAGTATCTCAGTGAACTAACAATCATATAATAATATCTGATTGAAAGCACATATCAGTCAAGAGTGTGACAGCAATGAAAGCATATAAGAGATGAGTCACCCATCATATATACATTTGCATAAGTCTGCTATAATAAGATGATTTGATTACAGCAACTAACCAAAGGTATGCTCCCTCATATGTGTTTACTGGCATAATTTGGTTGCATTAATGTTCATATTGAGAATAATGGTTTAAAAGAAACTAACCATTTCATTATATTTGCATCACTATAAGTTTAGGGAAATAGAATAATGTAAATGTATATTAGGCATCTAAATGAGAAATTGAATATCATACTTTCATTATGTTTGGAAATGTGTAAATCATGATGATTAAAGGAATTTATATTGGAATAGGCAAGATATAGTAAAGCAAATGAAACTATGGCATGATATGAATTTGATATTATGATTTATATATGGACAAGATAATTGGAATGGAACCCTATAAGTGGTTATGGGCATGGTCATCCTAGGGATGAGTAAGTGGCCTTGTTGCTAATCTACCCAACACTATGGAATGAGTTTGATAGTTAGGACAGTAATTGACCAACCATGGGTATAGCTCATGGTGGTGAAAAATCATCCCTGAGACCAATAATAATGGGCCTTGATTGACGAATCAGGGAATAATAATGGGCCTTTGATTGACGAATCAAAGAATGTAATAATGGGCCTTCGATTTAAATATCAAAGGAATAATAATGGGCCTTGGTTGACGAATCAAGGAATGATAATGGGCCTTCAATTGACAAATCGAAGGAATAATGATGGGCCTTTGGTTTAATAATCAAAGGAATAATAATAGGACCCATTATAGTTGGTATGGCATTGCCTCCTAATGAGTCATCTCTCATAAGGTGGAAGGTATGATTAACAATAGGCCTAAGGTTATCTCACCCAAGGGAGATTATGAAATATGGACAATGGACTTGTGAAATAGAAAAATGCATATAGTTGTGATTCTGAAGCAATTACATATGATTATGGTTAAGTGTTAAAGAGAAATAGAATACTAATGTGCTCTTTTACAAGTTGAAAATGTTTGCAAGGTAGCAAAAAATTTGGCTTGCTAGAAGGGGACATTACAGAGGCTAAAACTGAAGATTCAGAGGACTCAAGTGAAGATTGAGCGGGCAATACTGTATATGCATAATATTAAAGTTTAGATAATATGTATTTAAGACTATAATGTAACCAAAATGTAATCATATAAAGAAAATAATCCTTTTTGGAATGTAATACAACCAATTAATATGGACTATAGCAATGAAAAGTAGAATATTAATGTATGGTAGCCCTCTTTTGTGTGTAGCTGATTTGATTTTTTATCTAAATTTTAGGGGATATGGCTCTCTCAAGCCTAACTCAAACATAAAAAAAAATACAAAAGAAATTATTATTAAATAAATATAAGACATGTATAGATAAAACTTCTCAATTATATTTAAATAACTAAACTTATTTGTTTTATATAGCCCTCAGTTTTAACTTTCTAAAAAGTAAAATATATATTATGTTTTTAATATTATATATTTTTTAAATTTTATAATGAACATAGTCTCATTGTGAAAAAACATTGAAATTTATTAAATACACTAAGAAAAATAACAAATTTATATAGAAAAATAATAATTTTGATATAATAAATTAAATATAATTCTAAAATTTGTGTTAGTACCAATTTGAAAAATAATAATAAATAAAAAATTCAATAATTCTTTTTTAAAATATTTGTGTCATAGACGTTAGATTTACCAATAATGAGACATACTATTGTGTTAACGCAAAAAAACAAAAAAATAATATTATTAAATAAATCTAAAAGATAATATTATTAAATAAATCTAAGGCATGTATACATAAAAACTTCTCAAATATATTTAAATAATTAAACCTATTAGTTTTTAATATCTTAATTATTTATGAGAGTGAAGTTTAAGGACAAAGACTCACAGATGTAAGGTTGAAAAATATATTGTACTTGGATGCATAATCAAACTCTGTAAATAAATGAGAAATTGCATATGTGAAAAGCCATGGAGGAAAGATCCATACTATTTTTTGACCAAATAAAATTTATATATTATTTTACAAATAATTTAAAATTGTTATTATTATTTTTAAAATAGGATATTAATGGAAAGATCTATACTAATTTTTTGACAAAATAAATTTATATATTATTTTATAAATAATTTTAAAATTATTTAAAATATAATAATATTAAATTTCAAATCTATACAAATGGGTTTTTTTTGTTGGAGGGTTTTATATCAATCCCAATAAAAACTGACAAGTATCCATTCCACCAAAGTTGCCTAGACATAATGGCGGCCTCATCCCTAATGATATCAACAAGACTTGATCCATAATGAACAACTTCACCAAAAGATCAAGACCCCTTTATTTATTTCAAAAAGAAAAGTAAAACTCCTCTTCTTGCAAAACTTTTGTTGTAAGAAAGCATTAGACAGTAGTGCACGAAATCAAAGGCCATAGAAATAGCTTTAGAGAGCCCAGCAGTATTCCTTGGGGCAACCAGCGTATGTTGAAATTATAATAAGCTACCTTGAATCATTGGTAATATTTTTTTTATTAAAGCAAGCGACAGTTTCAACACCAGAACATCAACAAACAACAAACAATGGCTTAAGCTGATGCATTTTAAAGAAAATACCCACTACTGCATTTATTTAAGAACACGAGCACGTTTTCCTATAGGCAGACCACCAACTCATTTACCCTTCAAACCAACCCCACCCACATCCACGACACCGAGGGAAGAAGACGTGCGAGATAGAAAGACTTCCTGCCTACAAATGACCGCCATAAAAACAAAAGAAACCTGTATCAATATCGAATCCAGGTTTTGGCAAATTTAGTAAAATGGCCTTCACAAGCTCTTTGGCCCGGATGGTGTTACTTATGGCTCTGGCTGGGATTGCATTCGGAGGTATTCAACAATATCATATTATTAGTGATTTGTATTACAGTTATTGATTAAACATAACAATGAATTCCAAACGATGTTTTTCTGGCTTGATGCAGTGAAAGATCTGAAGGAGCAGCAGGTGTATATGTTTAGCAAGCGTAAGTTTTTCAAAAATTGTATTCTTTTGACATAAAATTAGAACATGTTATTTTCTATGGATCTGTTAAGACTTGAATTTAGCTTAAAAGTAAATAGATCTTACATGTTCCAAATAGCAAATAGTGTCAGCTGTAAGTTGTATTGCGAGCTAAGATCCATACTTACTGTGTACATGCTGGGATGCACTATCATGGAATTTATTATCATTTTAGGCAGGGATTTTTTTTGCTAGGCTTCTTATTATGATAGACATCAGATTTCCACAGTTCATGATAATTATATCTGAGTGTTTCAGGATTTAACTGTGTAAAAGTTTTTTCTCAACGTTTGAGATCACACTCCGTGATCCATCATCAGGAAGTAGAGAGCAAGAGAAGAGAATTATTCTTATTATGATAGACATCAGATTTCCACAGTCCGTGATAATTATATCTGAGTGTTTCAGGATTTAACTATGTAAGTTTTTTCTCAACGTTTCAGATCACACTCCATAATCCATCATCAGAAAGTAGAGAGCAAGAGAAGATAATTAGAATGTGATCTATCATCAGGGAGTGGAGAGCAAGAGGAGAATTATTCTAATTCCCTTCTCTTGCTCTCTACTGCCTGATGTGTGATCCATCATCCGGAGTTTTCTTCTCTTACTCTCTGCTTCCTGATAATGGATCACGGAGTGTGATCCAATAATTCTCTTCTCTTGCTCTCTACTTCCTGATAATGGATCAGGGAGTGTGATTCGAAACGTTGACGAGAAAAAACTTTTACACAGTTAAATCCTGAAACAATCAGATATTCTTATTATGATTTTAAGTGTGACTTAGTTTTTCAGACAACCATCATCAGGATGTAGAGAGCAAGAGAAGAGAATTTGTGACTTATTTTTTCAAACAACCATCATCAGGAAGTAGAGAGCAAGAGAAGAGAATAATTCTCTTCTTTTTCTCTCTACTTCCTGATCCAATAATTCTCTTCTCTTGCTCTCTACTTCCTGATGATGGATCAGGGAGTGTGATTCAAAAAGTTGAGGAGAAAAAACTTCTGCACAATTAAATCCTGAAACATTCCGATATTCTTACTATGATTTTAAGTGTGACTTATTTTTTCCAGACCACAGATAAAGTTATATATGGTGTGGTGTTATTTGTATGTGTTGCAGCATGCAAGGTTGATTTTTCATCGGTGGACTATTCGGCTGTGACTAAGGTGTGCAAGGCTCCTGATTACAGCGAAAAAGAATGTTGTGAAGCTTTTAACCAGGTGGCCTGCAAATATGTGAAACATGTGAATGATCACACAACCAGTTGTCCAGTAGAATTTGTTTCTTTCCTCCACTTGGCAGGAATGTATCCCATGGGAGTTTTTGTGGGGCGTTGTAATAAGCCTGGAGATTATCGTCTCTGCTCCGACTCAAACTAAACTTGAACTAGACTTAATCATAACCTGGTTATAACAGAATGTTTACAACAAGGAGTGCTGCATACTATTTCATTTACAAGTTTATTCCATGTAATACCATATTATAGAATACTCCAAACGAAATATAAATATATTGCTATATGAAAAAACAATTCATTGTCTAGCTATTGTACTAATTAGTTATCTAAACAGTAACAATAATGTTGTAGTGGTTATCCTTTCGATCACTCTAGGTTTCAATAACATTTTGTCTTTGATTTCAATGATGAACTATTCCATTGACATTAAAATTGAAACCAAAAGCTTTTTTAATCTGGTTGCGATCTGGGATTGCAACAAGATTTATGTGTTAAGATTATTTAATATTACTTCAAAATTAAAATCTGAGTTATTACATTCGTGAGAACGTCAAAGAGAGCTACACTGAATGCAGACTCTTATTTTGTGGAAAGCCAAAGTCAATTAATCGTTCTGGGAGACGAGATTACCTGGCACTTAAATAAAAGTACCTACTCGGTATTATAGGTGTCTTTTTGTCCACCCACATTCCACTATAACACTTACCAATTTTGATAAGTTTATTCATTCTCAAATTAAATACCTAGGGTTGAGGCTTGTGTTAACTTAATAGTATGGCTTTCGTACCCCTTTACTGTTTGTTCAATCTTTTTTATCACTGTTCATTAGGGTGGCTTAAAGCTATTAATATGTCTATTTCTTGACTTTTTATAATATTGTTTGTAAATGGTAGCGGGTGGCATCTAAGAAAGCCAGAAAGTTTGTACTCAAGTTGTTCAATGATATGAAAACTATAGTTTAATTGTATGTTATATTGGTCATTCCCCTTAGAGCAATATCTTACTACCTAAATTAATCATACTTGGAACCTCATAGCATCAAGCATATAAGGATTCATGATTTTATTGAAAGATTTTTGGTTAAATCCTTTAAAGATCTTGAGCAAGTTAATACGCTATGCGACCACTTTAGTTGTTGGTTCATGCAAAACACTTTTTTGGTATTGTCTCATTGCACCAATGATTTCAAGGTCTCAAAGTTGAAGCCTCACTCAAGTTCCTTGTCTATATTGAACCACTTGGTCTCCTTATTCATTTTTAGGATTTCTTGGAGTAAATTAATCAACTAATAGAGCATTTTATATGTCATGAACCAAACAACTATCTCTATCCATCCCTACATGAGATTTTGTATCAAAGTGTAAAGTACTCAATCCGTCACAAAAGTTACTAAAGTAAATAATCTACTTAACTACATCATCTCAAGTAAAAGATAAATCTCATAAACATGAATTGATAAAAGTCATTAAATCTTACAAAGCATGTGATTAATCCAAGGGTTAGCACTATAAAAAAATATACAATGTCCATTGGAATTCATGCCATAAATCATCCAATGATAATTACAAGATACAACAATCATGTATAATAAAAGAATAAGAAATTAAATCAAACTCTCCAACCGCCATGAACCCACAAGGTCCTCTTGCAAGCCGAGAGACGAGAACATAACTAGGCACTTTTCCACCCAACCATGAAACAATTATACTTCCCTGGATCCCTTCATAACATGAAAGAAACGCAGTCCTGCACGAAATGTCTAGCAACCTAGAAACAACTGGAAAGAGGGAACACCCGATGCAACCTGATGTCTAAGTGCAAATCTAAATGATGATATGCAAATGTCTCACAACAAGATGTGGTAGAGATATATATAAATAACGTTTTGCTAGACAAATAATCATCTATTTCAATGAATTCCCAGCTTGGCCAAGCATATAAATAGTTTAAGGTCAAATTCTGAAAAGAGGAAAAGCCATCTCTGATATTCCACATTCGGCATCCTAGCCCAAAAGTAACCTAACAAACATGAAAGTACACGAGAGTAAACTAATTCCCCTATGTTCTCATTCAGGAATCATGTCTATATTCAAAAAAATAATTCTACCCCTAGTGCACCCATTGTCAAGAATCTTATATGAGTAAGAAAAAGAAACTTTGTTTCGAATACACATATTTCATAATTTTTAAGGAAGATGTGAGATCTTTAGTTTTCTCTCTTTTTTTATACAATCATGGTTTGTGTCTCCTTAGTATCTACTTACATTCAAAGGTTAATATGTTTTGCCAAGTAAGGTTTACTCAAGAATGTATACCTAGTGTATTCTACTTTAGTATCCTTGTCTAAGTATGTATCAAAGAAACTAGTTGGGTTCAAAATCATTAAGCATATGTACTAAATGTCCATAACTCATTTATTTGAATAGATCTAACTCACTGATATTCTATTACTACATTAATTAAAGAGTATTTCTACACCCACGTGTACACATATATGTAGCAAAGTATATAAATAAGTATAGGGTAATATATCAAATAAACCATCTTCACTACTAAAGTACATAGATAAGCTTGTTGTCCCAGACCAGGACTTAATTAGAGAAAAGCCAAATAAGCCGCTTTAAAAAAAAGTAAGGCTGACCTACATAACCAAACTAGTCGCCAAATTACAATACAAAAAGAGAGGTGGTTTGCCAACAGCAAGGCCGGTGAATTCTAATTCAATAGACATCTTCTCCTAAATCAACCGGTAGTAAACAACGGAAGGCCACAATCGATATACAAAGCCCAAAAAAAAAAGAACTGACGGTGATCCTTTCACAAAGTAGACTAATTTAATAAGATATCAAAAGAAGCTAAGAAAAAAGGTTGAACTCGGCTTGCAATAGGATGACCGAAAAGAAAAGAGGTTGAACTTAAAACATAAGCAAGAAGCTGATAAGATTAATAGGAGGGTTTCCATCTGATCATCAATGGCTCCCATGGGCCAAATCATCCTCTACTGGCACACAGGCCAATTTTTCTTCAAACCCGGGCTAACTCTTGGTATAAGCTCATTCAGGAGATATGACACCGAAGTAGAAAAAAGATAGATAAGCCAGACCGACTATCTCAATACAACAGCCGATAAAAAAAGGGGCCTGGCAGTAGGATCTACGATGTGGAAAAGGCCGAACTCGTAAAGAGTTAGAGATTCCTAGGGCAACGAGCAAATCATGGTTAGAAGTCAGTCGTTGATGTCTTTGATATCTCAAAGCAAGTCGATTGTAATTAGGAAGAGCTATATACATAAAGCCATTGAATAAGAGGAGCAGATGTCTAAAAAGAAGAAAAGGTCAAAGAAAGCAAGAAACCATATGTTATCTCAACCCAATCAGATCTAAAGGAAAACAAAAAAATAGTTAAACCTGAAGGCTGAACATAAAAGACACCCATGCACTACATTTCTATGTTCACCGAGATAGTTCACTAGCAGGTGTAAATTTAGAAGAAATTCCATGTGCATTAAGTGACCAATTGAATTCTCAAAATATTTTGGTGTTGATGCTATCTTCTTCTTTGCCTGTAGACCTTTTTCCTTTCACCCTTGAGCTCAATTTCCCTTTCTTCTCTGTAAATCTTCTTTGTTTCCTCTACGTATATTTCCAATGCCTTTTCTTTTTTTATTCTCCAGCCCTTTAGAGCTCCTTTAATTAGAGTCTTCTACTATTGACTTCCGACGCATGGCACCTTACTCACAGTTGTTTATGCTTTATTATTAAAAAAACTTTCACTTTTATCGCATGCAAATACCAGCTTTATTATTAACAGCCATTGACTTCATTACACAATAGTATGATATGTATTAATAATTTCTTATCCTATCGATGGAATACAAACAATAGTTTGAGAGAGTAAAAAGCATAAGTCTTTATGAATATATGTTATAAAAATAGCCTCTTATTAAACACTTTATCTTACATGAGTATTTTACATTCCTAAATATATATGGGCTTATGTTTTTGCTTTTATAAATATCTTTAAATATAGAATTTTATAAGGTAATAAAAAAAAGCTTGCTTTTCATTTAAAGTAAAATGCATGAGTTATTTCTTTTCTTTTTAAGATAAAAGAAAGTTTTTTCTTTATTTATCTAAAATCTTTTTTTTTTTAAGAATATATATACTTTTTATATAATTATTTATTACTAAAATTATATAATAAAGAAAAGGAATATAGTTTTTATCAATTAGTTTTATAATTTTAATTAAGTCACAATTTCTACTTGCAAATATAGACATGCCTATATTAATTAATTTAATCATATTTAATATAAATGTCAAAACCACAAAAATTAATCAGTTGCAACCTATTTATTAATACCTATCTTTGTTTATTCAAGCAGGTGAGTAAGAGATATTCGTCAACTGGGTTATTATCCTCTATGAAGAATGAAAACTTAATAAAGATATGACATTATTTTGCCCTTGACAAAGCATACAAAAACAACCAAAAACTAGTATATCTAATTCGATTCATACAATCACGCCAATCAAAATCTCAAGAAGATTTTTCCACAAACACTCAACAAAGTCAATCAATATGCAGAATAACATGACGCTAACATGGTCTAAGTGGTGTGTGCAACATTAGATTCTGTCATTTCATTTCTTGCCAAGTGGCTAGACACCTCTACCTCAACCATGTTCTTGTCTTCGATGAGTACCTATGCTCAGTCGCACTCCAATTCACATTAATAGGTCAGTCCAAAAATTCATAGCTGAAGCAACATACATCTATCAAAGTAACTAGATTTTCATTAATTATGACCATTTACCTATTAGGTTTACACAATTAACCATAAAGTAAAACCATAGAGATAATAACCAATAGTAAAACAAGTTGCAAGGTTCGAGACGTGACATCCTTCCCCACTAGGAAGAGACATCATCCCGATTTCTTATTACACAAACTGAAATAATAATGTATCCAAAGTATCATCAATCAATAACAATATCTCAAGTATCATCTACTATGCATAAAACAAAGAAACTATGCTAAATTCCCCAAATGAGGAAAAGATCTATCAATCTCATTAGCGTCCTCCCATGTGGCACTGTCCACAGAATATTGGTCCCATTGGATCTTGTACTGCACAATCTCCCTATTGTGCAACTTAACGTTGCGCATCTCTAAAATTTGTATGGGCTCCACTAGCACCACTCCTAGATCATGCACTTAGAAAGCATGTCAATCAAGAATATGTGAAGCATCAGGATGATAAGGCTTAAGTAAAGACACATGAAACACTTTATGGATTCTAGCAAGAGCAGGCGGTAGAGCAAGTTGATAAGCTACAGGATTGATCACTTCCAAGACATCAAACAGTCCTATGAACCCAGGAGAAAGTTTGGATGCTTTTCCAAACAAAACCAAACTCTTCTGAGGCTTGACCCTCAGGGAGACTTTATCACCAACTGAAAATTGTCTAGGCATCCTATTTCTATCTGCATAACTTTTCTGACAATCTGAAGCTTGCTTCAGTTTCTCTTTGATCAACCTCATCTGATCGTCCATCTCCCTTAGCATGTTAAGACCAATCACTATTCTGTCTTCCACCTTGTCCCAACTGATAGGTGTTCGACACCTACGTCCATAAAGTGCTTCGAATGGTGTCATTCCCAAAGATGCATGGTAAGAGTTGTTGTAAGCAAACTCCACCAATGGAAGATACTCCTCACATTTGTACTGTTGATCCATACAATACATCCTGAGAAGGTCTTCTATAACTTGATTGACTCTCTCTGTCTGACCATCCATTTGAGAATGATATACTAAACTAAAATTCAACTTTGTTCCCAAGGCTACATTAAGGGTTGTCTAAAATCTAGATGTCATGCGAGTATCACAATCTGAAATGATCATCACTGGCACTCCATGCAGTCAAAAGATCTCCTGAACGAACTTCCTAGCTAATACCAATGAACCATTTGAAAGGTTTCCTGGAATGAAATGTACTACCAAGATGACATCATGTCAATTCTTGGACATGGGTAATTCCCTGAATAAAATCCATACTTATAACCTACCATTTCTGTTCGAGAACATTGTGTGGGTATAATAACCCTACTAAATGGACTGCTTAGCCTTGACTTGTTGGCACTCCAAGCATCGATCCACAAATTTTGTCACATCCTTTTTGAGTCTAGGCCAAAAGTCTAAGGGTCTCAAACCTTCGACCATCTTAGTCACTCCAAGGTGCCCCGAATATGGTGTGTTGTGGATCTCCTTTCAAGAGCACTAACTTCCTCAACTCTCTTGAGTTAGGAATATACATCCTCCCCTGATATCTCTAAAGGCCATCTAACTTAATCACATAACCATCAAACCGATGATCTAGGGGGTCTATTTCTAAATATTATTTCACCCTTTCATAATGTTCATCCCCCTGAAGATTTTGAATCACACTCTGTCTCAAATTAGATCTCATAGTAACCATTACAGCAAGATGTCTTCACCTACTAAGAGAATCTACTACCCTATTCTCCTTTCCTTTTATGTATTCAATTCCAAAGTCATACTCGCTAAGGAATTCTAACCATCTCCTCTGTCGCGCATTGAGGTTAGGTTGTGTAAAAATGAACTTGAGCCCTAAATGATCTGTCTTTAACTCAAAGGGCTTACCTAGGAGATAATGCCTCCACATCTGAAGTGCATGTACTATGGTGGCTAACTCAAGGTCATGCGGTGCATAGTTCAACTCATATTGCTTAAGCTACCTTGACTCATATGTAACTACTTGCTCATCCTACATCAACACTCCTCAAATTCCTACTCCTGAAGCATCAGTTATCACTATAAAATGACCATTAGGATTAGGTATAGTCAAGATAGGAGCGGTTGTGAGCTTTTCCTTTAACACAGGGAAAGCTTTCTAACACCTTTCTGTCCACTCAAACTTTTAACCTTTCTTTTGTAGTGAGGTAATCAGTGCTTCTATAGTTGAGAATCCTTCCACAAACTTCTTATAATAACCTATAAGTCCCATAAAACTTCTAACTTCTGTCACACTCTGAGGTGCAAGCCATTCCATTATCACCTTAATCTTCTCAAGATCAACTGCAATTCCTTTTGCTGAGATCACATGGCAAAGATAGTGTACCTTATCCTGATAGAATGTACACTTAGATAGCTTACCATAAATTTTTTTCTCTCTCAGGCATTGTACAGCTATCCTCAGATGCTTCTCATGCTCTTCCATTATTTTAGAATATATCAATATGTCATTAAGAAAGATTAACACAAAGTCATCTAAACAATCACTGAATATGCTATTCATCAAATTCATGAAGGTTGTTGGTGCATTAGTCAACCCAAATGGTATCACTGTGAACTCTTAGTGACCATAGTGAGTTCTGAAAGCTATTTTTGAGACGTCCTCATCCTTAATCCACAACTGGTGGTAGACAGATCTCAGATCTATCTTTGGGAATACTGTGGTTCCCTTCATCTAATCGAAGAGCTCAACTATTCTTGGGAGTGGGTACATGTTCTTTATAGTATCTTTGTTAAGCATCATATAATCAAATCATAATCGCAAAGTACCATCCTTCTTCTTTACGAAGATGACCGGTGCAACCCATTGTGACACACTATGTCTAATGAATCCTTGATTGAGAAACTCCTGCAATTGTTCTTTAAGGTCATACAATTCTATAGTAGTCATCTTGTAGGGTGCCTTAGATTGAGGCTCTATCCCTAGTAGCAAATCAATCGAGAAGTCAAATTCCCTCTTCGGTGGTAACTCTATCAACTCCATAGGTAACACATCTCGAAATTCTCCAAGGATTGGGTAGTCATTGAATGTTGCTTCTTCATTGTCAAGGTCCTTTACTTGGACAACATACATGGCACACCCTTTCCTCTTAGCTTTCTTTAGTTGCATAGCTGAGACTTTTCTAAGCTCTAAAGGTCTCTTAGATCCATTAATCTCCACCTGATTTCCTAGGTCATCCAAACATCTAACAATCTTGTCTTCACAGTTTACTAGAGACTTATGTTCTGCTAACCAATTGATTCCCAAAATCACTTCGTAAGATCCTAAAGGTGCTACATACAAATTAACTTGAGTTTGAAAACTTGGGAGCTCTAATTCATTACAAGCTAGACATGAGTCTACTCTCTTCTCTGCTCTATTTCCATATTGTACCTTCCAAGAGTTTTCCATATGCCTAGGTCTAATAGATAATTTAGATACTACCCTAGGATCTATAAATCATTCTGTGGACTAGTATCAATTAAAATAGAAATAGGTAGTCCATAGATCTCTATATTGGTGCAGCCTAAAAGTCAGCTTGTCGATTGTCTATTGCGGCATGTATCTAACTTTGAGGTGCTCCTTTCTAGTTTTTGTTTCCTCTTCCTGCTAATCTCTGAGGACATGAATTAGCATAATGCTCTCCTCCACAAACATAGCATCTGCCCCTAGCTGTCTTTGGTCCTTCTGACCTATCCCGCTGATTGTTGTTACAGTTGTTATTGTTATTGTAACCTCCTCTTTTGTTTCCTCCATTTTGGTGTCCACAATTTCTGTCTTGAGAGTTATTACCTCTCTTCAAATTCCTGATTTGTCGATTGTTATTTCCCTTATTGTTATTCTGATTATAATTTTGTTGGTTATTTTGGGGCCTTTTGTTGGCAAACTTTGCATCTCTCTGCTTACGGTAACTAGCTGCCTGATGCAGCTTCTGCTCTTGTTTAATGGATTTCTCATAAACTGCATCCATAGTCAGTGGATATGAATGTCTACATCTGCACCAATCTAGCACCTTAAGCCCATAATAAATTTCTTGATTTAGAATCTCTCATCCAACTGGTACTATGGAACATACTTAAGTAGATGTGAGAACCTTTCCCAATATTGGGTTACCGACATTCCCCCTTGAATCAAAATTTGAAACTGTCATCTTCTTGTCAAAAAAAGAGCTACGATAACCACCTTTTCCTGAAGAGCTGCAGGAAAATTTCCCAAGTTATTTCGCCAGGTAACAGTTTCTTATCTACTTTTTCATTGTCCCACCATGTTGTTGCTTCACTAGTCAACTAATAAGATCCCCACATTGCCTTGGTGTGATCAAAAATATTTCAGAGCTCAAAGTACTTTTCCATTTCTATTATCCACATTTCGGCCCCATCACCAATGGTCCTACCATTGAACTTAGGAGGTGAGACCTTTCTGAGGTCCTTTCCCAACTCTTCTGCAATCCTTACTCAGTTATTAGCGTTCTCTCTGACCTCTGAAATCTGGGCTTCTACCATCGGATTCTCATTTTGTGCCTCCACTCTTGGTTCTCATTACCCTGATTCACATTTGCACCTCCTTGGTTTTGGTTTTCATTTTGATTTGGCTCTCTATGGTTCCCTCTTATTTGTTGTTCAAGATTATCCATTCTTGTACCCTACTGGGTCAAGAGAGCAAGAATCTGATCCAATATTCCATCTTGTTTAATATTAGCATCTCTGTGATTCCTTCCATTTTGATCATTGCCTGATCCTCCACTGCGATCAGTGTTTCTAGTATTCATGATGAATAATCTGCATCAAAGTTACCACTTAGCGTAATAGTCCAAAAAGGCCCTAGTGTCAAAATCTAGTGCTCTGATACCAAATGTAAAGTACTCAATCCATCACAAAAGTTACTGAAGTAAATAATCCACTTAACTACATCATCTCAAGTAAAAGATAAATCTCATAAACATGAATTGATAAAAGTCATTAAATCTTACAAAGTGTGTGCTTAATCTAGGTGATAGCACTATAAAAGAATATACATTGTCCATTGGCATTCATTCCATAAATCATCCAATGATAATTAAAAGATACAATAATAATGTATAATACAAGAATAAGAAATCAAATCAAACTCTCCAACTCCCACGAACCCACAAGGTCCTCTTGCAAGCTAAGAGACAGGAACATGACTTGAGTGCTTTTCTACCCAACCATGAAGCAATTACACTTCTCTAAATCCCTTCATAACACGAAGGAAATCTAGCCCTGCACAAAATGTCTAGCAACCTGGAAACAATTGGCAGGAGGGAATACTCGATGCAACCTGATGTCTAAGTGCAAATCTAAATTATGATATACAAATGTCTCACAACAGGATGTGGTAGAGATATATATAAATAAAGTGTTGCTAGACAAATAATCATCTATTTCAATGAATTCCCAGCTTGGCCAAGCATATAAATAGTTTAAGGTCAAATCCTAAAAAGAGGAAAAGCCATCTCTGATATTGGACACATTCGGCATCCTAGCCCAAAAGTAACCCAACAAACATGAAAGTACACGAGAGTAAACTAATTCCCCTATGTGCTCATTCAAGAATCAAGTCTATATTCAAGAAAATAATTCTACCCCCAGTGCACCCATTGGACCAAGAATCTTATATGAGTAAGAAAAAGAAACTCTATTCTGAATACACATTTCATAATTTTTAAGGAAGATGTGAGATCTTTAGTTTTCTCCCCTTTTTTTATAAAATCATGGTTTGTGTCTCCTTAGTATCTACTTACATTCAAAGGTTAATACGTTTTGCCAAGTAAGGTTTACTCAAGAATGTACACCTAGTATATTCTACCTTAGTATCCTTGCCTAAGTATGTATCAAAGAAACTAGTTGGGTTCAAAGACAAAAATCATTAAGCATATGTACTAAATGTCCATAACTCATTTATTTGAATAGATCTAACTCACTGATAATCTATTACTAGATTAATTAAAGAGTATTTCTAAACCCATGTACACATATATGTAGCAAAGTATATAAATAAGTATAGGGTAATATATCAAATAAACCATCTTCACTACTAAAGTACATAGATAAGCTTGTTGTCCCAAACCAGGACTTAATTAGAGAAAAGCCAAACCAGTCACTTTAAAAAAAGTAAGGCTGACCTACATAACCAAACTGGTCGCTAAATTACGATACAAAAAGAGAGGTTGTTTTCCAATAGCAAGGCTGGTGAATTCTAGTTCAACAGACATCTTCTCCTAAATCAACCAGCAATAAACAAGGAAGGCCACAATCGATATACAAGGCCCAAAAAAAGAATTGACGGTGATCCTTTCACAAAGTAGACTGATTTAATAAGATATCAAAAGAAGCTAAAAAAAAGGTTGAACTCAACTTACAACAGGATGACTAAAAAGAAAAGAGGTTGAACTTAAAACATAAGCAGCAAGGTAATAAGATTAATAGGAGGGTTTCCATCCGATCATCAATGGCTCCCAAGGGCCAAAGCATCCTCTACTGGCACATAGACTAATTTTTCTTCAGACCTAGGCCGGCTCTTGGCATAAGCTCATTCAGGAGATATGACACCGAAGCAGAAAAAAGAGAGATAAGCCAGGACGACTATCTCAATACAATGACTGGTAAAAAAATGGGGTCTGGCAGTAGGATCTACGGTGTGGAAAAGGCTGAACTCGTAAAGAGTTAGAGATTCCTAGGGCAGCAAGAAAATCATGGTTAGAAGTCAGTTGTTCATGCCTTTGATATCTCAGAGCAGGTCGATTGTAATCGGGAAGAGCTATATACATAAAGCCTTTGAATAAGAGGAACATATAAAAAGGAGAAAAGGTCAAAGAAAGAAAGTAGCCATACATTATCTCAACCCAATCAGATCTAAAGGAAATCAAAAAAATAGTTAAACCTGAAGGCTGAACATAAAAGACACACATACTACATTTCTACGAATTGGGATAATTCACTAGCAGGTGTAAATTTAGAAGAAAGTCTTTGTGCATTAAGTGACCATTTGAATTCTCAGAATATTTTGGTGATAACATACTCGGATGCTGATGCTATCTTCTTCTTTTCCTGTAGACCTTTTTCCTTTCTCCCTTGAGCTCGATTTCCCTTTCTTCTTTGTAAATCTTCTTTGTTTCCTCTACGTATATTTCTAATGCCTTTTCTTTTTTATTCTCCAGCCCTTGAGAACTCCTTTAATTGGAGTCTTCTACTGTTGACTTCTAATGCATGGCACCTTACTCACAGTTCTTTATGCTTTATTATTAAATAAACTTTCATTTTTATTGCATGCATACCATGCAAATACCAACTTTATTATTAACAACAGTTGACTTCATTACACACTAGTATGATACGTATTAATAATTTCCTATCCTATCGATGGAATACAAACAATAGTTTGAGAGAGTAAAAAGCATAAGTCTTTATGAATATATGTTATAAAAATAGCCTCGTATTTAACACTTTATCTTACATGAGTATTTTACATTCCTAAATATATATGTATACAGGCTTATGTTTTTGCTTTTATAAATATCTTTAAATATAGTATTTTATAAGGTAATAAAAAAAACTTGCTTTTCATTTAAAGTAAAATGTATATGAGTTATTTCTTTTCTTTTTAAGATAAAAGAAAGTTTTTTCTTTATTTATCTTAAATCTTTAAAAAAAAATAAGAGACTTGAATATATATACTTTTTATAATATAATTATTAGTCCTTGTCGTAGGCAGGGTAATTGTTGTTTTTTCCTCCATCTATTAATCTGCCTCGACAACTTTCTCTAATTTTTTTTCCTTGTGAATTTTATGCCAAGAAATTTTTATCGTTCAATTTTTTGATTGACTGACTCCTTTTTAAGCCCATTGGTATTAATTATTATAATTCTTAAAATCTTGGTAATTGGATTGAATGAAGATTTGATAATTTGTAATGTTTTTTTTCTGATTTTTGAAGGCTAACGTGTGTCTGCTTAATGCAAGATGTTTCCTCCACATGGGAATAGAGTTATATCATGTCTTTCTCTGTTATGTTCTCTAGCTTGGAAATGGCAAATCCAGACATATCCAAGGTGAGCTCTTTGGTCTCTGCTCTGGCTACTCCAAGTCTAACAAATCCTTTCCCTAAACAGGCCAACACTATAAAGAGGGATGTCAAGAATAAAGCGGTAAACCCTAAAAGACTTTCTAAATGCAAGGATTGATGTTGCAGGGCAGCCCTTGTATTTATTTGTATTAAACGAATACAAGAGTTTAGCCTATGGTAGGAATTAATTGACAACATTTGAAAGCTCACCCAGTTGCAAAATATGCTTCATCCCATATCGGTCTGAAATTGCGGGATAAAAATGGAGAAGGCATACAATATACTGGCGAACAATCCTCGCATTTTGGTATTCGACGCAAGAAGCATTGAATCTTACAATGGAGGCCACATCAAAGGTTCCATCTCTATTGTACTTTCAGAGATGGCATGACTCTGCACAAACTGGTAGGCCCACATTTCTTCTCTAAATGCTGGTGGGATCAAGATATATTGCTACTCACTTCTTCCTCTTCTTTTTCCACCAAGAAGTGTAAATTGGAGCAGTCTGACCCAATTGCTCAGTTTTTATCAAAAGGGGGTCTTGTCAAGTCTCTCCTAGTTTTGGGCCCTGGTACATTTATTATATTTTCTTTCTTCTTTCAAATTGAATGTGTTTTGTTTAATTTTTTCAAACATAGATATTAAGTGTGGATAGAAATCTTTGAATCAGCTACAGATCTGTAGAAGTGTATGTGAATGGGAGTATCTAATAAAGAAAACCCTAATTTGCTTATTTGGGTTGACTTTATCTGTAGAATAGTATGTGAATAGGAGTATATTTCTTTATTGTGAAAACTCTAATTTTCTTATTTGGTTTACTTTATGCTTCTTATTAGGTACATTATACATATACCAATTTAATGGGTCTGGTTGCAAACTTTAAGTCCAACTTGGAGAGCTTAAACCGCTGGGTTCTTTTCTTTGTGTTTGTTTAAGTTAGAGCTGGGTATTTAGCTTTGATATTTTCAAAGGTACTCTCATTGAAAAATATATCTGGTTTCAACTATATGCTTTTTAATCTCTTTTAATTTGGATCTGTGGTGATTCGGTTTGGAATTTGATAAACAACTAGGTCATTAGGATTGCCTACCTCTGACAATTGCTATCTATCAACTGTTGGGGACTTTCTCTCCAGCTGAGCTCAAACTCCAGTAGCTCATTATACCGTGGGCTAGAGTTTCAGTATTGGGTACTGTTTACTGAAAATTTTAAAAAAGAAAAAGAAAAACTAAGTCATAATATAGAAATTTTAATACATGGCTAGAAGTTTTAGTGGTTATTTAAAGCCAACTATGATTTACTTATTATTTTTTTGTTTGTAATTTCACTCCCACTCGTTGCAGTCACCCATAGCAATCAGGGAATATATCCAGCTTAACAACATTCTCAATGTTTCTTGTAAACTCTATTGAATATTTAAACTTCCTAAGAACATAACTGAGCAAATCAATCCTTATTAAATGATGGCAGATAGCTGCTCTCACTAGAAAAGGATTTTCTTTCTTGCCATCATTTGCAAATGATTTTTGGCACTGAATTCCATAATTAAAGATTGAGAACCTAGGGTTTGGGCAAACTTTTGTATTATGTTGTATTTGGCTAGTACTAACATCTGTCATGATTACAAATCAAATTAATCGTCTCATTTGCTTCTTGTTTCAGAGGAACTGTACCATATTATAGGTAAAGGTGACATTATAGGCCTATTTTGTGTATGCAACATCCTAGCCCAGCCTTGTGGGAATCTTTTCATTTTACTTTATATGCATATACTGCTTCAACCTTATGCATTTTTTTTCAATTTACTTCATATACATATATTGCTTCAAATTTGTACCTGTGAGGGTACATACCGATTGGCAAGCCTTGCTTTGCTTCTGAATTTATTGCTTGTTTGCCCAAACAAGAAAGATTGCAATCACTAAATTAAATTTGACATTTTTGAGGGAATTATCATTTCTTTGCCTTGGAAAACCTTTCTAAATAATGAATAGATATTGGGTTTATTTGATTTTTCTAAACATATGTAGAAGATAGTTATATCATCCCTATGTCTTATGTTATTCTCTTTCATTATTTGCAGTTACAGATGGCAGGGCAATTTCTTTGTCCACTTTTGCAAGAAATTATCCATTCTTAGTGATGAAGTCACATAAAGCAGCCTCAATTTCTGGATATCCAACAGAGGTACATAGAAGTCACATTCTTAATCATATTCATGTGATATGCTTTATTCCTAATATAGGTGCATTTCAAAACTAGAATCCTTTAACTCTTTGGTTGTTCATATTAAACATTCTTTTTGGGATTTTAAGTGATTATGTTGAAACTCTGTCAGGACATGATATTTTAGGAAAAATTATTGTGTGGATGAGAATCCCTATAACTAAAATATTATTTGTGTCTTGATCTCTAGGTTTTACCACAGTTCCATATCTGGGTGATATGAAGAATGCAAAATCCAAGACTCAGCTGGCAGAGCTGAAAATTAGTCATGTATTAACCATTCATTCAGAGTTTGTTTCATACGATAAACCTATAGTACATACATTCTTAGAACTTGCAGGTCAAACATAAAAATGCCTTCCTCTCAAAGTAAGATTTTTTGTTAATTTGCTTCTCTTCTTGAAATGATTTGCAAGAATGTTGTCTAAAAATAAGTTATAGCAAATATTTCATCAAGTCTTGCATTACTTGTCTTTGTTCTCCAATCAATAGTAACAACCTTAATGTACTATTATGAAATGTTGTGGTTGGAAGCATGTTACTTTTAAAATCTCAGTTAATGAATTTCTATAAGAGAGGTTTAAGGGTGTTCTTGAGGAAGATTGTGAAGGAACAAAAAATCTAAAGATTGTTGTAGCTAGACAGATGTTTAAGGGTATTAATTTGAATAGAAAAATGCAGATGAGCCAATGGCAAACATTGCACGATGTTTTGATCTTGCATATAATTTCATTCGGGACATGGAAAATAAAGGGGGAAGAGTTTTGGTCCATTGTGGAGTCAGTGCAAGTCGCTCAACCACATTGTGTGCGGCTTATTTGATGTGAACAAAATAGTGGGGAGTTGATGACACACTAAAGTTAGTATCATGTCAAAACCTCAAATCTATCTGATCATTTGCATTTGTGCCTTGGATTCTTATCTAGCCACTCTAACTTTTTTATCCTTCTTGCCTTTTGCGGGATTTATAACCCTTGATTGATTTGCATGATTTGTTATATTAAAATTAAATGTTACAACCAAGTAATTCCATGTGTGTACCATTTCATAGGTATTGCTCTAGTTAACAAATTTACTCTTATGGGATAGTAGAATTATTGTGATATTGGCATAAAATATTTTTAGAAAATGTTAACACTTAGGATCAACATAATATAGCCTGTAAACCATGGAAAATCAACCTTGATGGTACCATATTTTGCTTGCAAGTTTAGTTTCATATATATATATATATTTTAGTTTCTTGATGAACAAAAGAGAGATGGACGAAGAGCCATCATGACTAATTGTCCCTTTTACAACTAGCGGCGAGTTCAAATTCCATTTAAGTGTCAATATTAACTCTTTACATTTGGATAATAAAACCTTGGACATTCTCATCAAGAACCATCTTCTAGTTGTTTTGATGCCAAATTTATTTTATTTGGGTTGGACTTTTGTCGAAACTAACCAGCAAATAACTGTTACTACAATTTTAGTGCAATTTGGTGGACCAACTTTCAAGCTATTATTGATACGTATGTAGTATGTTGTAATGATATGCTAATAAAAAAATTCTTGTATAATCATGTGGGCATATAATTTGTACTACTGCTCTGCTATGTAGACCTTTGCTTTCCATTCAACTTCTATTTCCTCCGTCCACTCTCACATGTAGTTGATCCTTGGATGCTTTTCAATATTATGCTTACTTATAAATATATTCTCTAGAATATGTCATTCTTTATCTCACCTTCGCGGGCATGGAATATTGTATCATGCATGCATTGCTTAAATATATCTATATGTTTGCATTAGTGAGCCATGATTCTAGATAAATAATAGGACCATATTCATTCACAATGTGTGAGAAGAATGGGGTATTACAAATGTTGCTTGAGTAGGAAGAAGCGAGTGTGGAAGCTAAAAGAAATGCTTTAATATTGTCCTTTTGCTTGCATCACCATATTGCCTACTCCAATATATAGGAGGCATGCTCTCAAATTCCACCATGCCTGCCACTAGGTGCATATCACATGGCTAAACAAATCCCCCAAAAAAAGATGGTTCCAGCAAAGTTGCTGCAATGTTCTTGGCGAAAATATGAAAAGTAACCATAAGTGTTTCATGGAATGCCATGATGACTTCCACACAAGCCCAATGTTAAATTCCCCATTCTTCTTCATTTTTGTTGGTCTGATTTGTGTTTGTATTATTGTTTTGTTGAATATTTTTTGTGCTGGTAATGCCATCATGGCATTGCCTATGAGGTTCCCGCTTAGATTTTGTGTGTCTTCTTGTTGTATTTGGTTATATCTTTACTTGTCATTGATTCATGACCATTTTTTGTATTTATATATTTTTTTACAGTTATATCATGTGGTGTGCTCAAAACAAACTCCAAGCTAAAGACCACAAATCAGGGCATCTTGTTGTTGGTGTGAACACATAATTCACTCATGTTAAGTTGACTTAGTGAGTCTTCTAGGTGTTTCTAGTTGAGTCTAGTTGTCTGTTGAGTTGTTGATAGTTGGAGTGAGTTGTCTTATCCTCCACATGTGCAATTAGTTATCATCCTCTAATTGACACATGTTGTAGGAATATCTCCACCTTCCACTCCACCTTTCTAGCTCTCACCTTACCTTTGTAAGCAAGGCTCTCTCATTGTATTTTATACAGCTTCATATGATCTTTGTATAGAATCATTACTTCATTGTTTTAGCATCTTCTCTGTTATTTTTGTGTGGAAGGTTGTCTTGATTGCAGGTGATCCTGGCTTGCTGAGTCACATTGACTCTTACATGGTATCAAAGCCTAATCTGTAATTTCCTTCCCTCATTGGAGAGGTTCTACTTGGAGCTGTGTGTTAGGAGCATCCTAGAGCGAAACAGACATCACGGTTGCGATCAGGAGGCTCAAATCTGTATAGATCGGTTGTTCAATCGCTGAATTTCATCATTGAAAATTCTGGCAAAATTTTTTGCCCCTGGTTAGGGTTAGGAAAAATCCATACTGTATGGTCGACGCTACCTACGCTGACATCATTGGTCAAAATATAGCCATCAGGTTTTAAACCGTCATCGGTGGTTTCATCAACGATGGCAGTCAATAGTTATATCTACAGGTTTATCATCATTATTGTTTGGAAACAGTGGTCAGCAGATCTAAACTCCCATAGCATCGACATCTACGGCATTCACGGTTTGATAAAGACTCTGGCGGGGTTTCATCATATTCCGGTGTCGGCGTTTTAATTGAGCTCGGCAGTATTCTAAACTGCCTGTGTGTCTCACACTTGGCGGTTGCACATCATAAATCAGCGGTTTCATCGCTATTAACCCAAACATCCAGCATCGTGTCTCTGGAGGTTAAGAATTATCTCCATTAGTGGCCTGTGTATCATCATCAGACCTGGTGGGTAGGCAAACTAGACTTTGGACTATTTCATTTACATGGCGGTCTTAGATCTGCCATTGGCGGTTACCTTCCGTTTTCTATGGGGGTCATAACTGTTAATAGAATGGCGGTCACTAGAAGTCTTATCTCTGGAAGTCTGTCTTCTTGACCATGGGCATATTCGTGGTGTCTACGTCTAAGATCTGATGGCTTTCAGCGATCAAAAGCCTCCACGGTGGATCTTGATCACTGCAGTCGGAGATCATTGGCGGATCTCACAAAAGCCCCAAGGTTTTCAAAGTTTTCGATAGTTGGTCAGTTGCTACAGTAGCATTGACTTGGCGGTCATACATATACCAAAAATCTATGAATTCCATCATTGGCCAAACGGTCTGCATCTAAAGCATTTGACGGCAGTCTGATAGATCTTTGAGGTCTTCAAATTAATAGTCAGCATTCAATCTACTATTTGTTTTTAACTGTGGTCACGGGCCTCCAAATCAATGGTTTACAAAAAGGTCTTTTCTTAGACATGGTCGACATTTGATTAACTTCTGTTCGACACCTTACAACTTGTCGGTTGTACCTTGGTTGTGTAGTAGGCGGTTTTCAAATATATGGACAGTTTTATTAACCCAAATCGTGGTTTTTTCCTGACAGTTGTTTTACCCCTCACAAGTGCTTTGGCTTGGGCCTCGCCAGCCTGTATTGAGGTCGGCCCCACAAAAGTTGTTTTCAACAAGTAGTTTTGACCTATATGAGGTGGTTTAGGCCTCTCAAAAGTGGTTTTGTGCAAATGGAAGGCAGTTTTCACCTCAGTGGTTTCACCATTCCAGACAATGGTTTTGACCTGGGAGGTGGTTTTTAGCCCAGATCGGTGGTTTTTACCTAAACCAAGTATTTTTTCCCCCTTTTTGTACTACAATTTGCACACAGTGGTTTTTGCAAAATATTCTAGACAGCAAAGAGAATATTCCATCAAGGGGGTTTGTTTTTCCCCTCAAAGTCCTAAAATAGGGCTTTTTTTGCTTTTTGCACAACTTTTTCCCACGGTATCAAAATTTGGCAAATTATATATCAACAGAAATTTGACAGAGAGTACTTCGCAGTGGTATCAATCATTTTCACAGATTTTTCTATTTGATAGTATTTATTGCAGGTTGAAGGCAAATCTTCTTTTTTGGTTCCTGAGCTCATAACTTTTTGTCACGATCTCTATTTTTCGCGATTCAAGTGGCATCAGAAAGGTATTCAGGAGCTCTTCATAGCCATCCATGCATTCTTCTTAGTTTTTGCTCTATGTGCATTTTATTTCATTTGTCAGTTTTTTGTCATTTGAGTGATAACTTGGACATTTTGATACTTTAGAGGGTGAAATTTGTTTTGAGTGGATTTGTTTGCTGTAATACATCATTGTGAGTGATTGTAAACCCACTCGGATCTCTTTTTAAGAGATTTCATTATTTTCCCAATTTTGGTCCCTTGAGGACAATTGTAAATCGTACTAAGTATAAAGTGCCACAAATAAATTGGGGGGCTCTCTTACATAGTAAAGGGGTGTTGTTGTCTTGTTGTCTCTCTTTTTCATCATGGATATGCCACAATTTTCACTTTTAACTCCATATAATTATCTTGAATGGAAGAAAAACATGGAGTTTGTGTTGTATAAACAAAAGTTACATAGAATAACTTTAGGCATAGATCATGAACCCACAGGTGCTACTGAGAGAAGAAAATGGTTAGATAGAAGAGATGAGGCTTTTGGCACACTTTGTCTTGCTATTTCTCCAAATTTAAGATTTCATGTTGAGTCTTGTACAACACCAAATGAGATATGGACAACACTAGACAATCTCTTTGGCAAGCAAGATAAAATAAGAAGGTTCAAATTGGAGAATGAGATAATTGTAATTAATCCTCAAGACTTTGATCAAATCAAAGATTTCTTCACCAAGTTTAAGTCTCTCAGGTTGCAACTCAAACAAAGTGGTCTTGAGAAAGAAGATGAACAATTGATTCTATCTATTCTTGTAAAATTGGGTCCTACATATTCAGTTTATGTTTCTACCTTTTATGCTACAATGGATGCCTTTGGTAGTGAGTTTAAAATGCCTTCACTTGAGGAGTTTGCTGCACAACTCACAAGAGAACAAGCCAAGCTACTACACATGGGTACATTGAAGTCTCCTAGAAAACAAGCTCTAGTTGCAACACAAAGCACAAAAGATCCTAAGGCTTCACATAATAAGGGAAATAAACACAAGGATTCAAAGTCTAATAAGAAAGATAAAGAATCAAAGAAAACCCCCAACTCTTATTCCAAAGAGGAGTCCAATAAGAAGAAGAAGCCAAAGTGTTCTTATTGTAAGAAATTGGGTCATGATGAGACTAAATGTTATGAGAAAAAGTTTGAGGAGATGTCACAACTTCTTCAAAAACATAACATTGAGTATTCTTCATCAACAACTATTTTACCCAAGTCTTCTTCTTTTCCATCATCATCTACATCTATAGGAACAGTAGGCATTGCAAATTGGATAGATAAAGGAAAAGGAAAAGCACTCTTTTCTTCAATAAGTCTACAGTCAGAGAGATGGCTTCTTGATTCTAGAGCTTCTCATCATATGGCATCATCACAAGGGATCTTCTCTTCATTTCAGTCATGTACTTCTCCACCTATTTTGATGGGTAACAACACATACATGCATGCAACTAGAAAAGGAACTATTGATGTTGGTGAGAATATATTCAACAATGTGTTGTGTGTACCTTCTTTGACAACCAATCTCCTTTCTATCTACTAGATTAATCATTGTGGTGTAGGGAAGACAGCTGAGTTCACTCCTGATTTTGTGATCATACGGGACTTGGAGAGCAGAGATATCATTGTTGTTGGGATGGCTGATCATGCATCTCGCTTGTATACTTTCTCCCATTTTGTTTCTAATGATGATATAGATCCATTGATTGCTATTCACACTCATGCATCAAGTGTGAATCATGTTTCTAAGGAGAAGTTTGGTCACTTGAACCTTGGTGTTCTTGCATCTACTTCAGTTCCTGAGACTAGTTTTGAGCTTCCTCCTTCTCCTACTTCTTCAGAGATTGGCATTGGCATAGCTTCTTCCATTTTAGTTGAGCAAGATATTGTTTGTCTTCCAGATACAAGTTTGTGGGATGAGTACTTGATAGGTATTGCAGACTTGTTTTGTGAGTCCTATCTTGATGACTTGGAGGACATCATTGATGACATTCATCTCCTCTTTGAAGGAGTTGATTCATCTACTTCGGATGAGCAAGCACCTTCTCCTCTTCACTTGTCACAGTTTGGCACTGAGTTGGAGTATGTTGAGTATCATTCAGAGGATCCTTTGTCTTTGGAGATTGATGATCTTGAGTTTTCATCTTGTCTTGGATTGTCACATTCTTTGATTGGGCATGCAGCACCTGATTATGTGGCATCTTTTGGTTGTGACTTGTGGACACTTAAGTAGTTTTCAGAGACAACATACATCATGAGGCTTTTTCCCTCATACCTTGAGATGGAGTTTCTTCAGCATCAGCCTTTGGACTTGTTTCTTCCTAAGGGGAAGAATATTATTTGCAGGCTTTGGATTCTCTTTAGCATTCTTCTTCGGGCGTTCACCATCGGCACAGGAGTTACTTCATTGTGGGTGGGACCTATAGTCTCACACTTGCTCTCTTATGGGGGGTAATTGATTGTATATATGTGTTGGATGTAGTCCTTGGGGGGTCTTGAGTACTCCTTCAATCACATCTTTTATTTGTTTTCCGCATTCTCACTTTTGGAGAGGAGTTTTGTCCCATGAGGTTTTCTCCTTTTTCTCCACTTGAGATTTGTTGTACATGGGTACCTAACATGGCCTAGTCGTCAGGACCCATCCATCATTGCATCTTTGTTTAAGTCAACTACTCCCTAAGTTGCACTTAAGGGGGGGTGTTGGTGTGAACACATAATTCACACATGTTAAGTTGACTTAGTGAGTCTTCTAGGTGTTTCTAATTGAGTCTAGTTGTGTGTTGAGTTGTTGATAGTTGGAGTGAGTTGTCTTATCCTCCACATGTGCAATTAGTTTCATCCTCTAATTGACACATGTTGTAGGAATATCTCCACTTTCCACTCCACCTTCCACTCCACCTTTCTAGCTCTCACCTTGCCTTTATAAGCAAGGCTCTCTCATTGTATTTCATACAACTTCATATGATCTTTGTATAGAATCATTGCTTCATTGTTTTAGCATCTTCTATGTTATCTTTGTGTGGAAGGTTGTCTTGATTGTAGGTGATCCTAGCTTGTTGAGTCACATTGACTCTTACACTTGCATCGATCAAAACAGTGACTCCATCATTTTTATCCAACCATTGGCAAACATTTGTTTTAGCTTTTGTCATGGATGAAAGAATCTTATGTCGTCATGTCTAAGGAAGTAGAGCCAGATATTAACAATGTTTCACATAAGAAAAGAACAAAAGACTGATTGTATGTGTCCACAACTATAACTTTTTAAATATATTGTCTTGGTGTCATCTACTATTTGTTTTATGATATTTAAACTTCCAAGTTTTAGAAAATGCAGTAAAAATAGAGATCCATGCTCCTTTGTTTGCTCATCAACACTCCCAAGAACTGCATGGCCTTTAAGATATGTAGTGTAACTTGTTTTTTCACAACACATATTTTTAATTGTATTCAAATTAATCCATTAACATTTGGTATACATTTGTTTCAATAATGATTGTGGCATCATCGAATCTCTCCTGTCATCCATCATATTTTGACTCTGTTGTGTACGATTTATTCTCATTACCAAAAATGCTTTTTTTTGTAAGTTTTAGACAAATAGACTTTCCTATGTTTGAGAGCAATGTCAATTCTTTCATGCAACACCTGGCATAACTGATCTATTGTGTACATGAACTGTAGATTTATTCCCATTACTAAAATGTTTTTTTTTTAGTTTCAAACAAATAAGCTTTATTATGTTTGAGAGCAATGTCAATTCTTTCATGCAGCACCTAACATAACTGATCTATTATTTTTCAACTTGGACCTTCATTTTTATAAGCTTGTATGCCACATGAAAATCTTGTTCAACTAGTACTACTTAGGCATTGTTGCTACAACTTTAGGCAGGGACTGCTACTACAGCTTTAGGCAGGGACTACTGCTGCAGTGCAGCCCTTGTTTATTATTAATATTATATAACAAGGAAATGGAATATAGATTTTATTAATTAGTTTTATAATTTTAATTAAGTCACAATTTCTACTTGCAAATATATACACGCCTATATTAATTAATTTAATCATATTTAATATAAATGTCAAAACTACAAAAATTAATCAATTGCAACCTATTTACTAATACCTATCTTTGTTTATTCAAGCAGGTGAGCAAGAGATATTCATCAACATGGGTTATTATCCTCTACAAAGAAGGAAAACTTAATAAAGATATGACATTATTTTTCCCTTGACAAAGCATGCAAAAACAACTGAAAACTAGTATATCTGATTCGAATTAGACAATCATACCAACCAAAATCTCAAGAAGATTTTTCCACAAACACTCAACAAATTCAATCAATATGCAGAATAACATGATGCTAACATGGTCTAAGTGGTGTGTGCAACATCGGGTTCTATCCCTTTAGTTCTTGCCAAGTGGCTAGACACCTCTACCTCAGTCATGTTCTTGTCTTCAATGAGTACCTGCGCTTAGTCGTACTCTAATTCACATCAATAGGTTAGTCCAAAAATTCATAGCTGAAGCAACATACATCTATCATAGTAACTAGATTTATATTAATTATAAGCATTTACCTGTTAGGTTTACACAATTAACCATAAAGTAAAACCATAGAGATAATAACCAATAGTAAAACAAGTTGCAAGGTTCAAGACGTGACACAAAGTGGACCTCACCACTATTCTTAAAGAGACTATAGAAATTCAAATTGGGCTCCTTTGTTTTTCATAGAATGTCTTATATTAACCTATCTTATACTTGTTTTAGGTACCAATCTCCTAACCATAAGTTCAAATATTGTTTGCTTATGCACATCTAGACTCTAAGCCTTTAATCCTACCATTAAAGCTCTAATGCACTACCGTTGATGCTCCAATACCATCTACTAAGGACAAGGGTTAGAATACTATTGGATGGAAAAACCATTGACCTTGAAACCTATTAAACCTAGCAACACAACACCTTCCAAAACCCAACAATATGTTTGTAAGTCTAAACCAATTATCCCACCCTCTAGGCTAGTTACTATCCAAACCACTTAAGTTTTACTAGCTCAAGGTCATTTTCCTAATGTTGGTGCTGCAAGTATGTGCATTCAGTGTTGTCATTGATGTCAGCAAGCTTGTGTTGTCATTGGTGTCAATTGTGTCAATTGTGTCAACTGTATGAGTAAAAATAGTGCAAGAGTATGAGTAGTTGGTGGTGCAAGAGTATGAGTTGTTCTAGTGTTGAGTGGATACTATCTCTGATATTGAGGTTGTTGCAATGGTATGAACTATTTGGATGAGTTGCTTTACTGAAGGTGATTTGGTTGCTTTGAAGAGGTGCTGAAGATGTTAAGAATTTGTTTTTTTTGGTTGGTTTCCAAGTGCGTTTGAGAAAATTTGGTTATTAAAAGAAACAGTGTGTTGAAGTAGTATTTTGGTTTACAGAGTAATATTCTAGTTTTGCTCCACATTTCCTCTATGTTGAAGATTGGTCTTTGCAGTTTGGATATGTTGTTCAAAGATGTTAAGAGATGTTATATTCTGAATTTGGTGTTCTGGTTCACTATGCAGAGGAAGTTGTGTTCACCAGTATGTAGACTATGTTTCTAAGTGTTGCAGAGGTGTCTGGGAGAAATATATTTGCTCTGCATTTCTCTGCAAAGTGGTTTTAGGTCTTGTGGTTCTAGAAATATGCTTATAAGGTTTATATCTTTCTTCTTTTGAAGTTGTTCATGGTTTGGTGCTCTAGAAGTTGATTTCTATAGATACAGTGCATGACAGAAATAGTTAAGCATACTGGGTAAACAGGATAAGGTTGTGCAGCAGGTGAAAGTTGTTGCGGAGGAATTTGTTGGATTTTAAGATGTTTCAAGATGTTCGTGGAAGACTCTAGACTATGTTGAAGCCTTGCATGTGGTCCACAAGTCATCTTTGGGTTTGATGAAGAATGTACTTAAAAGTTCATTATGTCAACACAGGTTTGGCCGACCTTGGGTGTTACACTATTTGCAGAGGTGCTTTGGTGATTGTGAAAGCGTGAAGTGGTGTGCTTGGATGAATTTAGGTCTGAGCTAAGATTTTTTGTGGTCTTCCTTCATTCCTTTCTATCATGGGAATGTTTAGGTCCAGACCTAATTTGAATTTTCTAGGTTAAGGTGATTTTTTGACCTTGGATAATACTCTCAAGGTTGAAGATAGTATAAATGAGTGTCAAGGAATCGTGATTGTGTGTGTACATGAAGGATGTGATGTGAATAATAGTGTGGTTAAATGTGTGGTGTAGTATAAGCTTGCATGTGTTAGATTACTAGATGCAATGAGAAAAAAGTGTCTACAATTCTTCAGTGTGACTGCGAAGGTGTTGATGGTGTTGCGGTAGAATCCTCTGTTGCATTGAGATAGTTTTCTCCTTGTAACAATCTTCTCTATCTTCTTCTCTATTCTGGCAGTGAGCCTTTTGTAATTCAATGTTGATACTACTTTATATTGTGAGCTAATCCTCACCATGGTTTTTCCCTTCTTGGGTTTTCCACGTAAATCTGGTGTTCTCTTGTGTTTGATGTTGGTTTGATTCAGTTTATTTTATTTGCTTTCATGCTTAATCATCATAATAGTCTAAGGGTTAATTGAATCTATGCAGATCTGAATATGTGTGAGGGTTTTGAAATTTTAAGCTACAACTAATTCACCCCCTCCTCTCAATTGTCTTGTGCATTCAACAGTTGGGACTTCTATTACTGTAAGCACTAAAGAGTCACACAGGCCTACATGGCAATCCAATAATGATGTGGTGGTCCAACTCATGATCCTCAAAGAGATAAATCATACTTCTTTTTCTAATTTTATGCTTGATGATGCATCCACTAGCCTCTTTAGCCTCTTAACCACCTTTTCTAGCCTCTGAATTGAGTTCCAGGACATCACATTTTTGAAACACCCTGTCACAGATCCTCAATAGGAGAGTTACTTGAGAGACCTTAGGGTCACCTGGGTGACTTTTTCTCAAGTTATAGGGTTCCCATGAAACCAGCCCTGGCAAAAGGGGAAACCCAAGTCTCAAAAGGGGCAACCGTATCATTTTTGGATGAGTGTAATGTTTATCAATTCTAGCCTTTTTTCTTAATTTTAAAACTCATTTTTGTGAGTCCTTTTCCATGCTAATTGATCCTCTTTTCCCACTTTCTTCCAAAAACTTTCCTTTACAATCTCTTGTTCAATCTTTTGGAAATATCAGTGTTAGAGACACTACTGGTATACTGAGAAGTATGACAGTCAAGAAGTGTTGTCATTGATGGAAACAATGATTAGAGAGTCAACAATGACTAGATGGAAACAAAGGTTAGAGACCAAAATTGGGTTGTGAGGTTATAGTAAAATCCCTCACAGGATGTTTCTATAATCATAATGTTACCTATGCAAAAAAAAAATGATTCGAAAGATAAATTGGTGAAAAATTGGCTAAGTGTTAGACTGTTCCCTCAGTGCACAGTGTTACAATTTTCTGGTCTACATTTGTCACAAGTTGAAGATCTTGGTCTGCAGTTTTGGTATGTTGTTAAGGACTATTATAAGTATCTAAATATAGAATTTTATCCTCTTATGATTTCTGGAACATTGGCTACATGTTGAAGAAGTTCAGGATGACAGAGTGCAGTCTTATCCAGTGCAGTGTACATGTTTGTTTTGGTCCGCATATCTCTATTATGATACATTTCCTTCTATGGTTCTAAGGTAGTATTGGCACATATTTGGACATTTCAAATCCAAAGTTTTAGAGGTTGAAGCCTTTCGGAGTGAGAGATAAGTTTGTCTGAGTATTGCTATGAGGACAGACAGTGAATGACTGTGACAGAGACTGAGTTCAAGTACTTTGCATTTCTCTGCATGAAAACATTTTTCTTTGTGGATTTGGGGATGTATTTACAGATGCTTGAAGATTTCTAGTTCCAATTTTGAGGTAAATTTGAAGGTCCGGTTGTTGAGTTATGCTTTGACAGTTAGTGTGCACCTAAGTTATTCTACTCATGAAGCTGACCTGAAGAAGGTTACTTGGTGCGGAGCATTCCAAAGGCTAGAGTGTTGTCTAAGGAGGTTCTATAGGTCATGCTGACCTAGGAGAGTGTGTCTCATGTTTTGGTTCTATCCACATTAGATTTTGAGGCTGACTAAGTAATGTTTTGCACGCTACACTCAAGCAGGCTGACCTAATTGATGATAAGAGTAGAGAGAATATAAAAGAAGGTTTGACTTCGATATTTTGATGATCTTGAGAAGTAATTTGAAGGAATGATGTGTGTTTGTGATGCGACAAGTACCTATAGATGCAAATTGAGGAAGAGCATAGCAGACTATGTGATTGTAGAACAGAGCATAGTTGTAATTCAAATCAGTGGAAGAAGATATTGATTGTACTTCATTGGAGCTGTAATTCATGCATGTGTAGATGCAATTGTAACAGTTCATCTTTGGTAGTGAGCCATTTATTTTCTCTCTTTCTTTCTTAGTGGGCAGTGAGTCTACTTGGATAGTGAGTCCCTTGAAGTGAGCTTTCTTTCTTTCGGGTAGTGAGCCCTATGATAGTGAGCCTTTTGTAATCCGATATTGCTATTATAATATATTGTGAGGTAATTCTCACTGTAGTTTTTCCCTTTTGGGGTTTTCCACATTAAAATCTTAGTGTTCATGTGTTATGCTTTTGTTATGTCATAAAATGTCCCCCTAGGACTTTTACCTCCTAAGTTTAGCTCTTGCGTCCCTTATTTTTCATCATGCATGTTAGAATTAACTCCCAAGAGAAAATGCCCTGAAACCCATGTCAAATGGGGCTTGAGGGACATTGTGGAACTTAACCCTGTCCCAAAATAGGTCCTAGGGCAAGGGCACTCACGCCCTTGTCCTGCCCTATTTTGGTGGGGTCCCAAATTTGAATGTCGGTTAAGTGACAGTTAAAAGGTGTCCTTGCTGACATCTTAAGTTTGAATTATGAAATTAAAGTGAGAATGCATATATAAGCATGTTTAGGACTTCATTTTTAACTAGAGATGGATAATGTGAACTTGTGATCTTATACTAAAGATATTCAAGGTGTTCATTGTGCTACAAAGTAGTCTTGTGTTGTTATTGTGTTTGTTTGTTGTCGATTTGGCTTCATCAATTCATCTCCTTATGGCATTAAAGAGCTTCATTCTTCCATGAGAGCTACACCTCTGAGGTGACATCTTTTTATGTTGAATCAATCATTTATCAATTCTTTTTGCCTCTATCCTGCAAGGCTACACACTCTTTATCAAACAACAGTGTTGGAAGGCTTGAATGCCATTCCAAGGCTTGACTCAGGCAAGTTCCTAAACACCACAACACCCAACCCCTCTCCTTGTGATTACAGGTGACAGGTATTGAATCTCACAGAGTGGAGTTGTAGAGGAGTGTGGCAAAGGGTAAAGATTCTAGATCTAATGAAAAGAAATGGAAAAGTACATTGTCAGGGCTTGGGGGCTAGTCTCCGAATTTGCATACCTAAAAATCTCTGGAACAGGGATCATCAGTAGCAGAAGGAGTCTAAAAGCCCTCGAAGAAAATCCTACCTTGGGCTTGGGCGATAGTCCATTTGGCCCTGACATTTTAGGATCCCAAACTTCAAAAATTGGTTAGTATATAATCTCCATTTAGCATCTCTATGTGTGAGCATTTGTTGGGATTCGTCTGTTTGTTTACGATTTTACATAATTAAGTTTTTGAGCATAATTGGGCATTAAATTAATACATTAATCAGTAAATTCCAAATTTCCCTATCATTACAAGTAAAAACCAACCTGTAGGTGAATCCTCTTGCAAAATTTGTAATTCAACTTGGTTAAATGTTCTTGAATGTGTGTAGTGAAAGGAGGATCTAGGCATATCATCAAATCAACCCTATTCCCACTTTTCCTACATAACATTTTGGTGAACCCATGTTTTAATTTAAATTTGCACCTTGTTGAGTGTTGTAATTCAAATTTACATTCATTCAATTCATCATTTTCTTATTGCATTTGAAAATCTACAAAAAAATTCAAAAAAATTAAAATTTGAAAAAAATGGCATCTTAGGCTTGCATTTTGACATAGTTTGTATTAATTTCATTGTATTTCATTAAATCTCTAATTTTTACATCAGATATGACATAAATTACAGTAGTACATCTTTATATAATCATTTTCATTGCATTTCATGCTTAATTTGTTAGATTTTGCTTAAAATTGTGCATTTTTCATAAAACCTAGTCTTTGCAAAAACTAGGGTTTGTAGTTAAAATCTTGTTTCAAATTTTAATACTCTTTTAAAACACTCATTAAAATCTGATTTTTTATTTTATTGTCTCATTATTGTGTCTCTTTGTATTTACATCTCAAATTTTGCATTTACACATAGTCAATTTCAACAAAAACTAGCGTATTCACTCATTTCTCCTTAAAATTGCACTTGCATTGAGCATTGTAGCATTTTTGAATCATTTTCAGATCTTATCTGAGCTATTTCACATCATAAATCTGATTAGACTTCATTCATACATCATTTTCCATAGTTTTATGCCTTAATTTCACAATTAGAGTTTAAAATCCTTGCATTTTCACTAGATTTTGACTAATCTTTCATCTAGATTTGCATGATCGGTGTGTTGTGAGAGATATTACTGCATTATTAGACTGATAATAAGGATTTAATTCACTTCCCCTTTTCAATTTTATTACAACACTACTTCTTTTAGGCATTTGCATTGAAAAGGTGAAAAACAAGCATTTTAGGTCGTAAACATACATAGTTTTGCATCTATTTCATTACATATATATAAAAATATTTTAAAATTAGATATTTTAAAGCATACATATATGGCCTTTAATCTAAACAACAATGCTAGGTTACCTCCTAGACCTTATTTGAAAAGAAAGAGCCCTGAACCTGTTCACAAGATGACACATCACTTTGGTTATTTGAAGGCACTTCATCCCTCTCATAATTTAGATCTGAATGCACATGAAATTCTTGTTCAGAAATATCTTGGCAAAGTATCACCTCATCTTCTTTTATTATGTTATCATACAATGGATTTGAACAAACCTGAAAATTATCCTCAAACATGTATATTTTCTCCTCATTGTCATCTTGTCCCGATTGCAAATACTCATTCCCCTCTTCTTCCTAACACTGTTGGTTATTTTCCTCTTCCTCCCAACACTGCTGATCCATATATGGTGGTGGGTGGGTGGGTAAAAACTCTGTCTTATATAAAGACTGATAGTAAGCATTGCGATGCGGCATATATTGTTGGTATTACGAGGTATAGTGTTGTCCTAGTGGTGAATAGTATTGAGGAATGTTACTTGCATTTATAAGCTGGGGCTCTTGTGGTGGCTTATTATGTTGGATAAGGTTATCGTATGGATCATGAGGTACTCTCAGAGTATGTGGAGCATAGGTGTTCTGAGAGGGTGCATGTGAATTTACATCACCACTCTGTTTATGCGGAGGGATAGGTTTTGGTGGTTCTAGTACCTAGAGGCCCAATTGTGCCAGTTGTCTATCCAATCCTACTATTTGTTTATCTAGTTCTTTGCTTCTTTGTATCATCTGTGATCTCCTGAGCTGTTGTTCTCCCCATTCTAAATACATTTCTAATTCCTGATCAGTCATGCTATTAAAGTCAACAACAGTTTGATCAATAAACTTCCCCTCATCGTGTGGGCTGTTATAGTCATTATTTTCATTTGCATACCCATCATTTAATGGTTCTCCTTCATGTCTCCTTAGTTCAAAGAACACATCTAAAGGGGGTATGTTTTTCATGTTCGATCAATTTAATTTTCGGAGTCGCCACCTCTTGTGAGAAGAGAAAAATTAAAATACTTTTCTTCCTATCGGAGTCTTTTAATTAAAACTTTGGATTGACACTATGACAAATGGCTTTAGGCTTTGAGGCAAACCATCCCCAGTAGAGTCACCAATTTGTTGCGACTCAGATGGGAAAAACTTTAGAATTTCCAACTAATACTTTCACTTGACTCCCCAGCAGAGTCGCCAATTTGTTGGATCTCAAAAATGCAGGTTGTGGATTCTAAGGGGATGCCAAGCCCTATGGTCAAATCTACAACGTTTTTGAGCCAATGACTGGAGTTTGACCTTAATGATCAACTTCTCCCTGCGCTTTAGGTCCTGCTACAACCTAGGCGGGTGAACCTTTGATTATCAAAGCAGGTTGTATGATCAAATCTATGTTGGTTTGCTGCTAGTTTATCCAATTACAATGGCATGCTTTTAAATCAGATAAGATATTGTAAACTAAATTCTAAAGAAAGCAAATGATTTAATCTGAATTCTAACAGAAATAAATAACAGATAACATGAAATGAATCTAAACTATAACAATAAAACAATGTAAAGATTTTAATTATAAGATGAATCAATAGTTAGACTGGTGCTTTGTCTGTTCGGGCAACGGAGTCAGGATATCAAAAACAAATAACTTGTATCAGGTAATAACTCGATCTGATTGGCACATACAACAGTTTGCAACTTGCACAAATGTGCAAGGAAAAAATTATTAACTCATTCTTAATAATCCAAAGGACATGATTGTATTAAATGCAAAATATTAAAAAGGATTTTAATCTTTCCGGAAAGAACCAATTTAAATTTGCAAATTAACAAATTAGATCAACTCTGGAGACAAATTAATAACCCTAATCAATTAATCGTACTTAATAATCCATTCAACATTCTAAGATTACTATAATTGATGAGAAAGGATTTAATTCTCCTTGAGAAACCAATCAAATCAACTATACTGAATTAGCAAATGTAACCAGACAATTTGAAGATATCCTTAACATATTCAAATTGAATAATCAGAAAATGAATGACATGGAGATAATTAAATTGATTGAATTAAAAACAACAAACAGATGATACCATCACAACGTATTTCAAATTTGAATCCTCGACTACTGCCTCAAAATATATCATGCACCATAGCCTTTCTCGGAATGAAATTGCATAAAGAACCAAATTTGCATCAGATTCTAATCCTAAAATGCTTCAATTTGTCTTTTTGTAAAAGTATATGTTCCTAACCTAATTTCTAACCTAATTCTAACTCCCTTCTTCCGGGTCCTAGGATCTCTATTTAAAGAGATGCAACAAGCCTCAGACCCGTTACAAAATTCATGACGGTTGATGAACCTAACCATGAGAAACGGTATATTTTATTACATAAATTAAATAACTTGATTTGAAAACTTTAACGATCTGTTAGCACTCATTTTGACCTGGAGGTTGATTTTTCATGTTTAGGGGGTTTCTTCATTTGAACCCTATATCTTCTTGCCCATTTTCCTAAGTGTTGGACCTCCTCAGCATTTTTCAGCTACAGCATCATATTTTCTTCGAGGAGGAAGTCATCATCATCATGTTTGCTTCGATGGTGGTCAGCATCTCATGTTTTCTATCGACTTGTTTTTCATCAGGATCACCATATTTCAATATCGGGTGATGTTTGGATATCATCTTGATCCTGCTGATGAGCTACAGTGTGCCCTGATTTTCTTGCGGGGGGTGATTTTTCAAATAACTGGTGATCTTCCAATTATCACCCTGCCCTTATATGATGATGATGTCACCCCGATCTTCCGAAGGGGTCATTTTCTAAGTTGTTCAACCCGACCTATTTTTTTTCTTAAGGGTCATCATCATCATCATCATATTTCTGGTTATCGCCGTGTTGCTTGCGAGGGTCATCATATTGTCTACCTGCATGATCTTTCACTGGGGTGATATTTTAACATCGGGTGATCTTTGTTAAGATCATCCTGATGATGTTGCTGTAAAGTTCTAAGTGTGACCCGATTTTCATCGTGGTCATCATATTTTGGACGTCAGGATGATCTTAGTCAATATCATCCTGATGTTGTTGTATCACTTCATGTTCGTTGTTTTATCATCCTGATGATGCTGATATCAAGGAGATATCCGCCTGCCGGCTTCATGCATTATCCAGTGGGGGGTGATCATTTCAAATATCTGTCATATTCATATATCACCCCGATCTTATAGCGGAGCTACAGTGCAGCATGATATTTGTGCATCAGGATGATATTTCCAAATATCCGGTTATCTTCTGAATATCATCCTGATGCCGACATGTGGTGGTGACGTCATCAAGGTCCGGGGGGTCATATTTCTAACATTACTCATCTTATGAAGATCCCCCAATGTTGTGAATATGACGATGACATCATCCGGATATGAGGAGGTGCGCAGTAGGCAGATATGCTGATGACGTCAGCAGGATATGACAGTGACGTCATCAGGATGTTCATCGGCCAGACATTTGGTATCGGCTAAGCAGGAGGATCTTCCTCCGATGGATCAGGTTGTGCCGATGAAGGCAATTATCATGCAGGTTATATTGCGATATGATGCTGACGTCAGGGTGATATTTCAAGCGACAGGATATCATGCTGCTGAAGGATAATGATGATGAAGTCTTATACTAGTGTCGTCAGGAGCAAAAGCACCGACATTATATATGCTCGTGGCCTAGTATATAAAGTGTTGAAAAGGTCACCGCGGGGTGCATGTGGGATAATCCGACCCTGCATATTTTGAAATATCATGATGATGAATCTTGGCAGGTAATGGTTGCGATGCACAGTTTGACGTTTTCCCGAGGCCGCGGGTTGGTGCGCCATTAATGGCGAAGGTTGCAGAGGTATGGACGGATCTGGTACCTGATTGAAGGTGTACATCAACGGACAGTGGCGCAGGGCTCGAGGTTTCTTCCTGTCTCCTCCCCTACCTGCTGCATTCATGTTTGGGCGCCAATCTGGTAATGCGTTGAGCGCCATTTTTCTGATACTGTGTATCTGGCGGGATTTTTGGTCAACCATGTAATTAATTGCTGTGGTACACTACCTGGCTGTTATAAGTAGGAAGTGTTACTCATTTTTGGTTGTTGAAAACTGGACATTTTGGCTCTGTAATAAGATACAACTGGTTTTGGTTGCTCTGTGCAGCAAAACTTGTGAGTTTATGTATCTCCTGTTGTATGATTTGGCATGAATCCACTGATTTCATGGTTAATCTTATATGAATAATGCTGTGTTTGCATGTGTTATGCTGATTATGTCTCCAGTTTTGCATGTATCTTTCTTACTGCAATAGGGATGCCATAAGTATAGACAGCTTAACACTCTTTATTGGGAGATATCTGTAAGGCAGATATCATGTGTATCCCCCTGAAATCCAGTTTTAGCTATTCATGCTGATCATTCACAGGTGTATGTCTACCGACTCCAAGCCCTGGATAGGCACCAATCTAGCTCTGTGTTGAGGTTATACACCATGTCCAGCTTTGCATCCAAACTTAAAATCAAAATCTAAATCTAAAACAATCTTTAGGACATTAGAATTAGTTTTAGGATCCTCGGTCCTCTGTCTACAACTGCAAATAGGCCCAAAGCTAGCCCCTTTGCTCTTATCTTTCAATTTTGGTCTACTTACAGGAGGACTTATCTGCTTTATGTCAGCATCCCAGCCTTGTAAGCATATCCTCATGGATGTTGAGTAGGGAATACCCCCCTAGGTCTTGTAGAGCCTGAAGAAGAAGAGGAGATAAAATACAGAGTCTATCTCCTACACTGTTGGCCCCTGGCCCAGAGATCCTGTTGATCACTGATGGCTACCTTGTAGGGAAATCTAGGAATAAGCATCCAGTCTGGGAAAAAGTCAACACGATCATTTCAGGCTGAAATAAAATATTTAATCTTCCCATTGAGAGCCGCTTCATTGCATTCAATACAACCCTAATCCTGCAAAGAAAACAAATTAATCGTCAGATAAATAATATATAAACATACAATTTGCATTGATGTGGACCTTAGGACCTGTGTCGTGAGGTATTGTTTTCATTGTATATTTTCTCACTAACTTATATTTAGGGTTTTCATCACCGTGACAATATTTGATTTTATCTTAATTAATTGTCACTTTGTATACCCAAATGTTAATAATAATTTGCTTCAATATTTCCTTTCAGGGCTGCAATAGTTTCACAAATTGTTTGGCATGGCTATTCAATTTTCTAGGCAAAATAAAATATTTTATTGGTTGCTTTTTGCCAGAGTAAATATTTTAAATTAATCTTCGTTATTTTTTTATGATAAAATATTTTAATCACATGCCTTATTAGCCTTTCTTCATGTCTTTATAATTACCCGTATATTTTTTCATTTACGTTGGACAAAAATATTTATTTGGGTAAATATAATTACCCTTTCTGCGTTCGCTCGGTGAAAATGTCCTTGACCATTTGCATATTACTTCCTCAAAATATTTTTCAGGTAAAATAATTACCTATGTAGTGAATTCCTTGAAAAGTATTTTATCTCCATCCTTATAACCCTTGGTAAAGTATTCCGATGAAAAATATTTAAATTAATCTGAAGATGATTGAAATAAATGTTTACCTTTTGTTTTCTTGTAAAATCCCTGATATATCCTTCTATGAGTATATTTATCCCAGTTTATGCTACATATTTGTTTGATATTTTACACCTTTCAATTACACTTGTTCACCTTTTGTTTTCCTAGAACGTGATTATATTGTTGTCCTGGCTTCGGTGAAGGCATGTATGTTTCTGGTTTTTTTAAATTTTAGTTTTGTAGAGTTTCCTCTATTTAAGTACTCCATTACAAGATACAAGATTTCTTGACATGTGAACGAATAGAAATGGCAAACCACGAAAGGATTACGAATAGATATTGAAAATGTCATGCTCAGGTAAAATACTTTCCATACTCATCCATCATTGATTTGTGCATTAGCTATAAGCAATATCAACGAATTCATTTATTTTTTGTGCAATTCTTTTTCTTTCAACAGCCTGTCTGACAAATCTTTTTGTATATCTCTTGCGATCATTGCATTCCATTTAAAGACATCCCTTTGTGGTATTCTGTCTATTAGCTCACAGTTACTTTGTCTATATTTCCTCACTTTGCATTCATGTGTTCTAGAGCATTTGTAACTATAACATCTGACAGAAATCTTAATTTTCTCTTAGGTTTTGATGGATACCCATACTCTATTTGAGAGCTCCCAGTTCAGTTCGTAGGCAGGAGGATGATGGCAATTGTTGTTGCATTTGACTCTACACAGGCTGATTATATTTGCTTGAACGTTTCAGAGCCTTTTCAACAAATGCATATTGTGCACTTCCTACAATGACCAGAATGATGTTTCTTGGAAATCCTTTGTGCAACAGGGGTGTGGCTTAGTGATTTTCTTTGAGTGATTTCTTCTACAATGGTGATCTTTTGGAGGTTTAACCAGCAGAGGATTTAAATTGTGCTTGTACCATTGATTCTTGTGGCCTAAAAAGATAATGATTTCCCTTAATTTTTCATGCATAGGTTTTTAACTTGCTATGGCCCGACCGAGATCCTAACTGGCTTTTGCAATGATAGAAGCCTGATAAACACTGTGGCAGGGATTTGGTCCTATTTTACACCAGCAGAAGTTTATTGTGCTTAGGCACCACAAAAGTCTAAGAGCAAAGTCATAAAGCAGGGAAACAGAGATACCAAACACATTTGCATTTTGTGTTGAAGTGCTCGCGGCTCCTGAAAGATTGAAAAGTCATAATGGACAGGAAATGTTGGCATCTTCCCACCTCAAAGGTCTGGTTATTCTTAAACATCATCCACTTTAATAGTCGAAAGTTAATTTTGGCCAATAAAAATAGGACAAATATTTACCACTTTTTGGTATAGATGAAGTGTAAATTTACTATTGATTGTTTGACCATTAACTAAGATGATGTTTAAGTAAAATACTTTTAACATACCTGCACACTGAAATGTGAAAGCCTGACAAATTCATAGTGGTGGGGTTTTCAAAATTCCTATGAACCCACAAGGCTTGATAAAGCATAGTGAGTGGAGTACCAACATGCTCAAGCACCTACAGGTTTTGCTAGGGTATAATTCACAAGTCCTAAATATCTTCTTCCTTAATAAAAGACCATGATACAAGCAGTTGAATAAGTTACAGGAGATGCAAGCATAATATCTTGGGTTGGGACTGTTGGGAAATGTTGCAGATTCAATTGGAAAAAAGGAAAATAAATATCTAGAGTATCAATTGTTGGCCATCTTCTCTTGTGGCAACCAGTGACAGTGAAAGTGATGGTAAATTTTTTCTATGGAATGTACTCACAAGAGAGCTTGCTACAAATATAAATGTGAATATGAAATAGATGGTATGGAGTTTTGAAATCAAAATATGCTTGTTTGTGGAAGTGAATCTGCATATGGATAATTTGTTATGATGCAAGTAGGGTTATTGCGATTACTTAACGTTGTGTTTCATTCTCTGCAAATGATTCTCATTTCACATCTCTAAAAATCAACCTTGTATGTGATTCCATAATCACAAGTGTTGGTGATGGATTATTTGTTATCATAACATGTGGAGGATTTTCCTGATTTTCTATAGGCTCAAACTTTGAGGTCACCTCTATGTCATTTAGTAGTAGTGGAACCTACTTTCATACATTAAGTACAACAAATGCCACCTTGGTCCACAATATAAGGATGATATCCACAAATCTCAACTTGGTGCCAAAAGAGACCTTTACTGTGGCTGATCCACTTATGCATTCTATGAGGCTTTGCATTGTCTGACCATGGAAAATAGATGCCCACTACGAAAAAGTTGGTTAATTTCAGGGTATGTTGACGAAGGAAATCAGGGTGTGAATGATGCTTGTTGGCTTTATAACACGGTAACAACTGTATGAATAGCTAAGAGGAGAAAGTTGAATAGGATGGAGGAGAACCAATTGGTGTTTCAATTCAAATTATTATCCTGGGCAAGGTAACAGAGCTTATGGAGAGATTGATTGATGAATTGGATGGAAGAGTAGAGCTTGATGCTTGGAATGCTTTGCAGAATGTAACAAAAGTCTTAATGGAGAGCTCACAAAGAGGTATAGTTGATATTGTAAATGATAGTAGGTTTTCAAGGTAGGATCATATCAAACAAGGAAACAAGTGTTTATATTTTATAGAAAGAAATCAAATGGTCAGCTCCTACTTGCTTATAGATTTGTTCTAGAGGATAGACAAGTATGCAAAAATTTCAAAGCAATGCGATTTAGCTTAACAATGTGTGTTCACTCCCATATGATTGGAAATTTGGAATAGGTGAATTGATTGTGAGTTGGCCTAATTGGGAGCACATCTGAGTGGCGTACCTTAACATTCAAGTAATCACCGATGGCACTTTAAAAAATTTTGAAAGAATTTACTGGAAATTTTCAGTTCCAACAGAACCTAAAATAACATTTACACCTCATGATAAAACATTTGTAGACACTGAAGAGCCTATTTACATCACCGTGAGTATAATGGAGATTATGGTGCATGGTATACTTATAGATCCTAATTGTATGACTAATGTGGTAATTGAAGAGTTCCTTCTCTCACACAATTTGATACAAGATTCTTATGAACCTTCAGATGTAATGATTAAGACACATACTGGAGCTTTCATGCCTACCTTTGGGAAGATATCCTTATTGTGGATCAATTATTTGATGTCATCCCTTCATCTGACCTCTTCCACATAAAACTAGGACATCCATGGCTAAAAGCTATGAAGGTTGTCTCCTCAACAATTCACAAATTCATAAAATTACCCTTACATGGACATGTGTGTACTATTCATCGTAATACATGGCAGCCCATGGTTATGGAAAAGAACTTTACTCTTGATTACTTTTGGCCCCAACCTGATAGATACCCTGAGCCATGAAGAAATCAATCTTTCCTAGCATATAGACGATACAAAGCAAAACTTTTATCTAGAGTGGTTGGACCACCTATTCAACAAGCAATAAACTACGAACAACCCGCATTAGAAGAACTTCCTAGAGATAAAGGTAAATGACTCTATGCTGAGGTTCCTCCTCCATCATCCTTACAAGGATCAGGAGTGACTCATGGAAAATAAATCACTTCATCAAGAAAAATTAGATTTGAACAAGATCCCTCCTCTGAGATAAGAAAACCTATGCAAAAACATGAGACTACTTTTGAAGATATAAGCAACAAGACAAGAAGGAATAGACAAGCAAGAGAAAGGAGGAAGAGAATTTTGCCCAACGAAATGCACCTCAACAAGAAAACATTCCACCTATCATTCAACCAAACAAATAAGAGCTTAAGAAAGAACAATTTAAAGATAATGACAAAAGTTGGGCTATGGTACCTTATGTACCTCTTTCCTCTAACATTCGAGATTGGGAAGATGATCATTTGCTTGACGACAACCACTGGCCCAGTTGTGCCTACAGGTAAGTATTTCTAACCCTGGTGGTCACCTATGTCATAGCATAATTTTCTCATTTATGTGACCTCGCCTCTTGTGTTGTGTTCCCTCGTGATGTGTTATGTGTTGTTTATGCCTCCTTGGATGACCCTTGATACTCTTGTAAGGTTGAGGATACTAGGGGAGTGCCTCTATTGTGACCATTCTTCTATTTGTATCATCATTCTTCTATCTTGCTTCTCCTCTATTTTTAGTGTTGTGTGTTGTGTCTTAGGCACATATCGTTGCAGTTGATGACCTGGGGGCATCCTCCTACATGATTGTTCCTAAGGCACTTGTTCTCCTCTCTCATTTTATTGTTTACCTTCTTCTAGTGATTCTATCTAGTCGGTGGATGACAAAAAACAAACATATACTGATATGGTCCACGTGTCCCTTCAGCAAGCAAAGCAAAAATGGACCTAGTCCATATATAAAGACAAGGTTGATTTATATATATCTGAAGCTTGGCTAGTAGAACACTCCATGTAATATTTGATGTTGTCTTATTTTTCTAACAAATCATAACAATACATCTGCTCCATGCACTTTGATTGTTTTGGTGTCTCACCTTGTTGTTACACTCAGTTCTGAGATGCCTACAGTATAAGCCCCATGACTATACTCAGACTTGAACCTGTTTGTGTAGCCTTGGATTCTTTGCTTTCATGCATAGCTTTCATGTTTTTCTTAGATTAAGATGTGCTTGTGGGAACATTTGTCAATCATAAGCACATTTCACCTTTGGGGGCATGGGCTTTACGAAAGCTCTTGTTCCCTTGAGTGTGTTTTCTCTCTACCTTAACATTCTTGATATTGGTACACGATATCAACCACCTTAAGGTGGGGGCATATATAAGGTAAGTCATCTAATGATTTTAGTACTAACGAAGCATGTTTGTAAGCCCTCTATGGAGGCGGGATGTTGTATCTCTAGCATGAGTGCGCATCTTTATCCTATATTACAATCAAGAAGCCCTCTACGGAGGCAGGGATGGTGTATCTCTTGAGATAGTGCACATCCTTTTTATTTCAAAAGTCCTCTGAGTAGGCAGGGTTGGATATGAGACTATCCTCCCTTCAGTGTGTCTTTGGCAATTGTTGTGGCATAAGCCCAACTGTTAGGTGTGCCTATAGCGTATTTGAGATGGTGGGGGCTTATCAATAAGTTCCTTCCATCATCTTGTTTGTCATGTTTAAGACGTATAGTATGTCTTTGGCATGCTATATGGCGCTTGTGTCTTCTATGTGTCTTCCATGTTTTTTCCCCGTGTGTAGTTTCAAGGGTGTGGCAAAATGGCCCTCCTACACTCAGGATTTGTATGGCGTGTTTTCTCCCAAGCATAGTCTCAAGGGTGTGGTGAAATGCCCCTCCTACACTTTGGGATTTCTTTGGTGTGTCTTCTCCCCCATATGTAGTTTCAAAGGTGTGGCAAAATACCCCTCCTACATTTTGGGGTTGTGTGTTGCATTTGTACTTTACATGTATCTGCAATCATTTATATATATGAAAATGAAAAATAAATATCATTGTATTCATCATGTTTTGCATGTCTTCAATACTGTCTTCTCTGTATCTTGCGTGCCTGTTACTATCTTCTCCGTGTTTTACATGCCTATTACTATCTTCATTATGTTTTGCGTGTCTATGGTGTGTTTTCTCTAATGTCTACCTAAGACTGGGGGCTAGAAATAGTTCCTCAATCTTTGTGTATGCATTAGCTTCAAGTGCCTAGCATGTTTGTCATGTTTTGACCGTACTTTAATGCATGTATGGCTTGTAAGATCATACATACGTTAAAGTGGGGGCTAATTGTTATGTTGTAAAATGTCCTCGTAGGACTTTTACCTCCTAAGTTTAGCTCCCGGGTCCCTTATTTTTTATCATGCATATTAGAATTAACGCTTAAGAGAAAATGGCCTAAAACCCATGTCAAATGGAGCTTGAGGGACATTGTGGATCTTAACCCTATCCCAAAATAGGTCCTGGGGCAAGGGCACACACGCCCTTGTCCTACCCTATTTTGGCAGGGTCCCAAATTTGAATGTCAGTTAAGTGACCGTTAAAAGGTTTCCTTGCCAACATCTTAAGTTTGAATTACAAAATTAAAGCAAGAATGCATATATAAGCATGTTCAGGACTTCATTTTTAACTAGAGATGGATAATGCAAACTAGTGATCTTATGCTAAAGATATTCAAGGTGTTTATTGTGCTACAGAGCAGTCTTGTGTTGTTATTGTGTTTGTTTGTTGTAGATTTGGCTTCATCAATCCATCTCCTCATGGCATGAAAGAGCTTCATCCTTCCACGAGAGCTACACCTCTGAGGTGACATCTTTTTGTGTTGAATCAAATCATTTATCAATTTCTTTTTGCCTCTATCCTGTAAGGATATGCACTCTTTATCAAACAATGGTATTGGAAGGCTTGAATGCCATTCCGAGACTTGAATTAGGAAAGCTCCTAAACACCACAACCCCCAACCCCTCTCCTTGTGATTGTAGGTGATAGGTATCAAATCTTGGGGAGTGGAGTTACAGAGTGTGGCAGAGGATAAAGATTCTGGATCTGATGAAAAGAAGTGGAAAAGTGCACTGTCAGCGCTTGGGCGCTTGTCCCTTTGCCCCCGACAGTTTAGGATCCCAAACTTTGAAAATTGGTTCGTATCTAATCTCCATTTAGCATTTCTATGTGCGAGCATTTGTCAGGATTCGTCTGTTTGTTTACGATTTCACATAATTAGGGTTTTGAGCATAATTGGGCATTAAATTAATACATTAATCAATAAATTCCAAATTTCCATATCATTACAAGTGACAACCAACTTGTAGGTGAGTCATCTTGCAAAATTGGTGATTCAACTCAGTTAAATGTCCTTGAATGTGTGTAGTGAAAGGAGGATCTAGGCATATCATCAAATCAACCCTATTCCCATTTTTCCCACATAATAGCTTTGTGGTCATATTTTTTGTGCTTAACTTGCTTTACAGTTATTGAATTTGGGAAATGGATGAAAGGTCTATTGGTGAATGGTTTTATAGAATATTGATTCACCCCCCCTCTCAGTATTCTGGGTGTTCAACAATTGGTATCAGAGCAAGGTCCCTTGGAAGAAGCCTAACTGCTTGGGGAAGATCTTGGAGGCTGAACACATAGCATCTAGAAAGTTTCCTACCCCTCCAAATGACATTCTTGCTATTGATTTTAGAAGATGAATATCTATCTTCCAATAATGAAGAACTCAAGATTGCTCTTGAAGACCTAGAAAGGACTGAAGAAGAAATCATTGATTTGAAGGAGAATGTCAAAGAAGCAAATGCATGTATTATAAATCTAAAAGAACAATTCAAGAAATTCAAAGAAAAATATAAGGAGGTCAGTGAATAATTGAGACTAGCAAATGAATCTATGAATAATCTGAAGGTGCAAGTTGAGGAAAGGAAAAGAATTTAGGAATGCCTCAATGAAGTTGTGAAAAACAAATCTAAAGAATGTATGAGACTTGAACAATAGGTTATGGATCTGAAAATTGATCTAAAACAGGCATGGATTCAAGAAGACAAATTCAGGGTGAGTGCTACAAAACTTGATAGATTGATTGCATATCAAAAAAGTCCTAATGACAAAGAGGGTTTAGGATTTGAAAAGGATGAAAGTTCAAAACTAGATCAAGCTTCAAAAGTTGAGGACAAGAAGAACAATGGCAAGCAAATCTAGAATCAAAAGAGAAGAGCTAGAAGACCACTAGTCAGACAACCTAATGCTCAAAGGTACCCATCTTTCAATGGTTATTGTCATTCTTGCAATAAATTTGGACATAAGGCAACACAATGTAGGAGTAAAATGAATCAAAACGTTCCCTCTTTCTCTAGTCAATGCTTTTAATGGAAGAAAGTTGGTCATAAAGCTAATGAGTGCAGAAGTCAAAGGATGAATGATTACAACAATGGTTGAATGATTCAATCCTTTAATGGTTACTTTTTTACATGCAATAGATTTGGACACAAATATAAATAATATAGATTCAGAATAAATGAAAGGAATAATGGTCAAAGGAATATTGTGTGCTACAATTGCAATAAGCTAGAACACTTTGCAAAATTTTGTAGAAGTAGAAGCATGAAGAAGCACATACCGGTAGAGAAGAACAATCAATTCAAAAGGTTGATCCGGCAGAAACCAAGAAGGAGATGAGCAAGATCTGGGTTAAGAAAGATGTAACTGATGACAAGGATGTGTCTGTACCACCTTCTGGTGCAGATGTTTCCTCTAGAAACTAAATTGAGAGCTTCGACTCAGGGGGAGCATCAATGGAAATCTTTCCTCCCTCTACCAAATGAGTAGTGTTGAGGCCAGCATGAAGATATAAGTTGAAGATCGATATGTTTAATCAGTTGAAGAAAATTCTGGAAGAAAATATTCATCTGCAGAAGATTGCAGAAGATTGCAGAGTAATTTAAATCAACTATGAGTTATAGTGGAGGTGTTAGCAGCTTTTTGAAATAAAGCATTTATGGAGAATGATGAGCCAAAGAATTGACTCATTTATTTATCAATGTTTTCATGTTCTGATAAACTTTTAACAAACATATCGGCATATAAATACATATTATTATAGCTATATTTGTCTTGAAAATTGTTTATGCTTATGTTTTGTTTCCATTATGCTTTGATGAAATCTCTTTAGCTTTGATACTTGAATGACATTTTCTATGTGCATATCTCATAATTTGTGGTATAAGTTGTGGATGTTAAATATGGATTGCAACAGTTGAACTCCAGATAGCTCCAGAGGCTGAAACTTCCTAAGAATCATCCTCCCCTCAAGTCGATGACCTCTAATAAACATTCCTAGGGATACTCTAAGTCCAACAACACGTCCAAACCAGCACCTCAATCCTAGTTGCAGCTCTTGAATCACACCACCATGTCACTAAACTTTGGTGACTCAAATAACTAACAGTAGACATCAATTCCATCTATCTCTGCCCCCAGGCACCCCACTGTTTTAGGGAACTCATGAAATTTGCCCAGCTAATCACCTTATTCAGATCGCAAATCTAGAGTTCTCTGCATTGATTGTGTAGTTAAGTAAATAATACAACTGGCTGTTCCAATTCGTAGGAATTAGTTAGCAACTAGATTTTCCTTTCAATAAGCATGCAACTAGTTGTTCTAGTTTGCTGCAGTTAGACTTGCAATTAGTCTCTTTCCAATAAGGCTCGATTGTATAAGTAGGAGAGCCATTGCATCTTTTTAGTAAGTTCCTATTTTTCATCAGATAGTTGTTCATCACAGTTTGTTTCCAGTAGAAGGAAAAATTATGAGTTTAGGTATGTATGTTCTTTGACTGAGAATAAAATGCAAATGAAGGGAAGTTTATTTTGAAAGAGTTATTAAGCAAAGAGAATTGTCTCCAGCTGGGAAAATAGGGCCCACTTCCCCATTTTGGAGGAGATCTCTCGGTATTATGTTTATGTTATTTATGTTCCTGTTTATTTCCTTGCTGCAAATTGTTATGTGTGTTTCTCCTGTTAGTTGTTCTTACCTGCAGGTTTATTCTTCAAAAATATAAAATCATAAAAATTAGATTTGTTATCACTTAAAGCATTGTGATGTTCAGAGTATTGCATGGCTAAAAAATAACAATAGATTCTGGATTCCTTTTCATTTACTGTTTCTGCAAGTGTGTTTATTTCCAGCAATTAGATTAAACATTTATTTCAACAAGTGTGTTTGTTTCCAGCAATTAGATTAACTTTTATTTCAACAAGTGTGTTTATTTCAGCAATGTTAGAATAGTTTCATTCTAAGCAATTGTGTTTCTTTCCAAGAAAATTAAGGTAGCTTATTTCATGAGAAAGAAGATCAAAACTCCAACTCTGCAAGGGTCCATAAACTGATCCTTGGTCATAAACCATTCTATTCAAAACCCCCCCACCAAACAGTCTTATTGTAGATTGCTCTAGACACCTCCAGATTGATAAAGATAAATGATGATGTATTAATGAATACTACAAAAACCTCATCATTTTTGGTGTCGTTGCAAAGGAAAATCTACAAATCATTGTAGGTTTAAGGTGTTGATAAGACTTTCAATCCATTAGTTTATGAGTAGACTTAAGGATGCCTTAGGTCAATTCATTAGACATCCTATAGTAGATATACCTCCGGAGGCTATTTTGGAAGAACCTCCAGATCACCCGATCAATCAAGAATCACCTGTGCTATCGGAGTCTTCCGACTCATCTATCACATCCTCAACAAAAAGTGATTAGGAAGATCCATCTAATAACAAAACCTTCTCTAATCTGATCGCCATCGTTCCTAGGGTGAATGAGCCCCCTATGAAAAACATATCGCTTGCATTTTACTTACCTTTAGGGGAAAAATGTCAGAAGATCCAGACCAATTCCTATTTGAGTTCAAAGTCCTCTGTCAAACTTATGACTATGTTACAGATAACCAGAAGCTGAAATTGTTCCCTTCCACTCTTAAGGAGTCATCTTTAAGATGGTTCGTGGGCTTGGCAGTAGACTCTATCACTACTTGGGATGATATGGAAATAGTTTTTCTTGATAAATATCAGGATTACTATAGAGTCAGCAATCAGAAAGATGAACTTTTCTGCATGAAACAAATGGAGGAGGAGAACTTAGAAGACTATGTGGATAGATTCTTATTTGTCCATAGGAGGTGTGGAAACAACCTAGATGAGGAATCAAGTAAAACCATCTTTCTAAGAGGGATTGATGATGAGAGCAAGGAAGCACTAAATCTGATGGGCAAGGGAGATATTAATAAACAAACTTTTGAGGAAATTGTGGAAGTTTGCAGAAACTATTCTCGTACAAGAGCAAGCAAAAGAATTTTAAAAAGGGGTAGTAACAATGACGTTACAAAAGTAATGGAGGAACTAGCAAATCTAAAAACTGACATCCTACTTCATTTGAATACCACTTTGGATGGCATGCAGGCTAGTAAAAAGAGTACTAAACCCTTAGCTATTTATTGCCCTTGTTATCGGGAGAAACATCCACTTAGGGAATGCCCCTTGAATAGAACTGAGTTGTGTAAAATCTGCAAGAAAAATCATCCTACCAATGAGTGTGGCCTGCTTCCTGAGATTAAAAACAGACTGAAAAAGGTTCCAGCAGATGAGGAATAGCTAAATTTTATTGGTCAGAAACAACCTACTTATGGATTTAATCATTTTCAAAACCAATATGCTCCAAGAGGAAACTCTTATAATGGGCCCTAGGGAATGCAAATGCCAATACAATGGGCTCCATGGCCTCAGCAAGATTGGACAAATCAATCTTGGTCCAATCCACAATGGTCAAACCAGCAACAGTATCAACAACAATGGGCTCCCCAATACAGTCAAGGAATGAGGAGATTTGGAAACCAACCTCAAGCCTTACTCCCTGGACCTTCACAGCTCATGAATGCAAATCCCAATGAGTAGGTAAATTAGCCATCAATGCCCGCATAACCAGTTCCAAACCAAAAGAACAATAGGCCACAACAATAGGTGTACAATACTGATCCAAATACAATAAACTTGAATGTTGTGGAGATTAATGATATCCAACTCCGATCTAGAAATGTGCCTGTAACTATACCTATTGAGGAAGTCATTAAAGAAGAAGAAGTGAGTCCTAAAGATGATACGCAACAATCCAATAAGAAGGCTAAAGCAAAAAAGAGACATAAGAGATTCTAAAGGAAACCTTTGTTCCCTTCCCAGAATGACTGAAATAGGTTCCTTCACAATCTAAGGAAAACTAGCCCTCACATGATGACTCCCAATTAATTAGGGAACTTAGAAAAATGCACATTGAAGTTCCTTTGTTACAGGCGATAAAAGAGATTCCTAAGATAAACCAGACCATTAAGAGTTTGTGTCTAAAACTTCCAGGCAAAAAAAGAAAATTACCCAACACTATCCAAGTGGAAGGAAAGCTTGCGGATGTCTTAGCAGTCAAGTTAATCTCTCAAAAATATGGGGATCCTAGGAGCCTGATCATTATGGTAGACATAAAAGGGGTATTAGTTTCAAATGTTTTAATAGATTTGGGGGCTTCCATTAATGTAATGACATTAGATACTGTAGAAGCTTTGGCATTAACACACATTCAGCCAACATCAACTATATTACAACTTGTAGACCTATCTATTACCAAACCAAAAAGAATTTTGGAGGACGTCATAGTCACTATTGACACTTGGGACTATTCAGTTGATTTCCTTATCCTACAGACAAGAAAGAAATGTTCAGTATACCCAATAATCCTGGGAAGACCTTGGCTAGCTACAACATTTGCCCTTATTGATTGTAGATCTGGAAGTAGGACCATTTCAAATGGAAAAAGACTTAATGAACTTTTTATCCTACAGACAAGAAAGAAACGTTCAGTATACCCAATAATCCTGGGAAGACCTTGGCTGGCTACAGTAGCCACCCTTATTGACTGTAGATCTAGAAGTATGACCATTTCAAATGGAAAAAGACTTAAGGAACTTTCTGTTGGTTGTTTTAAATTCCCAACCTGATTCTCGCAGCAAATCTATAAAACGACCATTATTTAATGATCAACTTGCCTTAAGGGATTGGCCAACGAACATGAGATCAGGCAGAGAAGACTTTCTTGTTCCCCCTTTTCTACCTCTGCACTTTAGGCTCTGTGAAACCAACGAGGGTGTTCCTATGTAAATGGGCTTATTTCTAATTTCTCTGACTATCTCACTTCAACTAATACCTTCTTCTCTTGGGGATAATAGCATTCTACTCAAAAGGGATAAAGTTTTCTAGAGATATCAGATTGTTAGCTTTGTTTATATCACAGATATGTTCCTAATAAGCTTCTTGAAGGAATGTACGATAAAGTGAAGATTGTCTAGATTCTTTAAGATTTTACCTTATTCTTTGCAGAGGAACATGCAAGACATAACTTAATTAAAATAAATATCCTAAAAGCCTATTGCTAAAAAGGAAAATATTTGGATTGAAAATACTTTGAGGATAACCAGAGGGGTGTAAGTTTTGTATAGTATCCATGAAATAGATTAGTGCCTATCCATTGGACCAAGGAGTCAAAAAGGTAAAATGATAAATCTCAAATAGATGATGCAAGAAACTTTAGTTTATTGTAAAGGTACAACAATGCCATACATTGAAAATACTTTTACTAGCTTTGAAATCGACCATACTTAGTTATCCCTGTATACCCGAATCACACATGATATTTTCTAATAGCAATTTTTATATTACTCCTTGAGTAAAGGCCATAAGAGAAATATGCCAGCACAGGAAAGACTGTGTTGATGAATAAAGATGATTCTTCAACCAAATATTTATTCATAATATGAAACTGTATACATGAAGTAGGAGATAGTGTTTCTTAGAACTCAACAAAAATTTGTAAAATAAACTGCTCAATAACTTGCATTATAGGTTTCAATGATTTTATCAAGAAACCAAAAGAGACTCAAATTGAAACCTGAAAACAAACGACTAATTCTATTGTAGAAGGAAACTTATTTACAACTCCTCCTTGACCAGACTGATCCCTATTTTAGACTAAAGCTGGAAATATGACCTCGAACCAATATTTTCTTCTAAGCCTTGAATCCCCTTTTATAGAAACAAGGGGGCAAGAAGCTTCAGGCCTTAAAACAAAAAGAAGTTACAACTGTTCTGTAACCAACAGATGCAGTTGAAGAGGCTGGTGCAACTGCTCTGCAACTGTGTGCTTTGCATCCATGTTGAAATGTTGAAGTAACTGCCTTCCACAAACCTATCATCTCAGTTCAGGCAGGAAGACAGGCAGTGAGGTTGATGGGGATCCAATTATCTGATGTTGTGGAAGCCCTTATACCCATCCTATGCTTCTTATCTGTTTGATAAGAGCATTCACCATCCAATTTCCCCCCCACAATTAAGAGTGATTGTAAGCGTCAATATCAGAAGAAAACCCCACTAACTGGAGTTCTTCACTTTATGCCTGTTGTCACTTGTAGGGATGTGATTCTTCTTTCATAATTGAGTGGTTACCAACTAGCTCAATTAAATGAAGACCAGATGAAATCACATCAGACTAGGTATGGATATACCATCCACTCGGTGAGGGTAGCAACAACAGTGACAAAATAGGAGCATTCTATTCTTATATGCTACATCTAGAGAGGAAACACCCCTACATCTAGAAATAATGCTTTGTTAGGAAAAGTAGACTAGGGATGAAGGTGGAAGGAAAAATGAGTTTCCTCCACACTTGATATTAATCTACCAAATCACAGTCATAATGAATGGCTGGAGTATGGAGATTAAAATCAAGGATCCCAGTCTGGATGAAGAACGAGGAAGAAGAAATGCTCGTAGAAGTTTGCATAGTGTTGTTGATGCCCTTCTATCATTTCTCTACCACCAATTCCATAAGAGATAATTCCAAGTTTTTTTAATTCTGTAAGGATAGATCGAGAGCCATGAGAATAAGGAAGAATATCCTAAAGAATAGGGGAGCAGATAGAACACGCATGAGCAAGGGAAATCCATACTGTCAAAATATCTTTAGATAGTATGAACTATAACAACAGCACTTGCCTATTTATAGAAATTCAAGGATGTAAACATACATCCACCCATCTATGGTGCATTAATTTCCAGTCATTTTAGTATACTTCTACCATAAATGGAAATCTATCAGAGATTGCCATAATTGAACAGAAAGATAAAGCTTCATAATTCCACATAACTTGAAAACATCACTTCTTGTATTGAATTTTGCCAGATCAGGTGTCTTGGTTCTCCCAATTGAGCCTTGTCATCACATCAAATTTCATCACATAGCAAATGAAAAGTCATTTCCTGTAAGGGCACAGATTTCCAAAGGTCGAGCTTGCATAAGCCGAATCATTCTGTTACTAAATTCCTCATAAGTGGCGGTGATGAAGACCCCGCACACGCTTGAGCAGTTAATGCTTTGATATGCAACTAAGTCAGGTTCAGCACCAATGAATCCTTCTAACATGATTTTGAATTTAGGCCATTGATCTTGATTCTTGCTGGCGCATACTAACGGTGCCAATTCAACCCCTTTTCTAGATCAGATCACATTGCTTACTTCACTCAATAGTATCATGCCACCTAGATTTTCTCCTTTTAGCCGCACTCCTGAGGAGAAGTCCCCTCCGTAATGTAGTTAGGATGGCACCTGCTATTTTGCATATGAAGGATGCAATCAGAGATATGATCCTGGTGAAATGGCAGATAGCCATCAGATCATTGTGCCTCAGGCATAGCATTCTTTGAAATGGTCCCGCTTGATGCCACGTCTGAGATATGTATTTAATATAAGAGTCCCATCACCATGAGGAAGCCATGTGTCTCAATTCTGTGATTCTACGATCGCTCAAAAAACCCCTTAAAGGAGTATGGCGAAATGGCAGAATTGAGATATAAACTAATATGTAGTACCTAGGACCCACCTTCATGCCAACCAGGATTGTCCTCAGCCAGCTGTCATCCTTTCCACATTTCTGCCAAGCCCAGTTTCCTTTGCAATTCATCATGGGTGGAATGGTGGAGATGAATCTGCATACACCACCCGCACAAAACTAAATAGTAAAACTAGTCTTAGACATGCCTATAACCTTTTGCCAACTAGACGAAGGATGACCAATTGAGCAAATTTTCTTTTAAATATTAATCTTTTCCTTAGCGTGGGCTATAGACGGTATTTGTTTGGTGAGGGGCTGGTGAACAAAGTTGAGGGATGACATGGAAAGGGCACTTAAGAGGATAGTGACGGGAACAGGAAGTCACCAAAGAATTAGACTTGAGGGCAACTATTGACTTGATACTATAGGGGTTTAGGGTTTTTGGCAGAGTTAGGTTACTCAAAACATTTTTAGTAGAAGAACCCTAATCATGGAAATCTCATAACCAAATTTTTGCAAAGTTGGGGACAAAACTATGGAAAATTTTCATAGTTCCATCAGTGGCTCCAATTGGGGACACTTGTTCAGTTATGAACAAAGTGAGATCACAGAACAACTCTGGAGGAGTAGACCAAACACATAATGACCTCAGGCCATTATGTAGGAAAAAACACACAACCTGCCTCTATCAAACATTTTGTTTTCTAGTGACTTTGTTAAACTGCTCTGGAAAATCTTATTGAAAACCCATCTGCTCTTTATATAGACATTCAGATAACCTTTTGGATAATTCTCCTCATAACTCTTTCCATCATCCTGAGTCATAAATAATTGATGCATGGTGCTATTAGAAAAGGATTCATCATTTATTTCAATTGTTTCTAGCCATGCAAAAACATCATTATCCTCAGATTTCTTCCCTTCACATATATCTAGAAAACAAAAGCAATCATAATCTATATTATAATTGATAGTAGGGGATATTTCACACTCTCCTAAATCAATGTCAAACTTGAAACAATCATACTCTGTTTCCTTTTTGAAATCTAGCTTTCTGCTTTTATTTTCCTCCTTCTGAATTGGTTTCTTAGTTTGATGCTTTGGATACAAAACTAATATTATCTCATTAGTTCCCTTGGGAATCTATTCAAAGAGAGGATTCTCTATGCAGTCATAAACCTCCATATCTTCTTTTATTGACAAATATATAGGCTCATTATACAATGGATTGTCTCTGATATGCATTTCATTTGTACAATATTCATTGTCATTGTCCTGATAGCAAGTATCTTTCTCTGATTCAGGACTCCCCTCATTTTTGCATGAGCATCCTAACAACTGCTCATTGCTTTCTACATGATTGACAAAGATCAATCCTTCTTGAGTTCTAGCCTCAAAACAGGCTAGTTTTTCAACATATTTTGATGTAAAACATATCTCCTCACAAACCAGGGAAATATCTTCAATTTGTTCATAAACCAAAGGGACCCTTTTGACTGAGATATCCTTATGTATTATTTTTTCCACTACTTCATAAGCTGCCTTATAAGGCTCTGTGGAATTTCTTTTTTCTGATCGTGGTCTCTATCCTCTTTATTATATTGAGTCATGTAGCTTGATTTTTCTAGCATGGCTTTAGTATAACAGTCCACCTTTCTATTGTCTTAACAAATGGGAGGACAAATGGATCCATTGTTCCTTTTATACCCATTTTCTACTAACTCACATCCCTTTATCTTTGTGTGCTTCAAGTTATTCTCTATATTTATGGCTAGAGAATATGATTGCCTTATGGAAGTGGGGTTCTTATCTCTCAATCTATAAGTGTCCTTTTTATTGAATGCACCTAAATATATAATCAAACACATATCCTCATTTGGTTTGATATTTTTAGGAATCTCTCTCATTAGTCTAGTAAATCTCAAATTGAAAGCTGAGACTGATTCCTCTTCTTCCTTCTCAATCTGCATGAGTTCTTTGATCAATATACCTACATCTATTCTTTCCCCAAATTGCTCCATGAAAGCAAATTTTAAATCCTTCCAAGACAAGATAGATTGACTAGGCAAATATGTGAACCAATCTCTAACTTCTCCTTTAAAAGTTTGAATAAACAATTTTATGACTACATCCTCATGATCTATTTCATAATCTCCCATCAAGTCACAAAAATCTTGTAAATGGCTACTAGTTGTTTTAGATATGTCATTGTTGAACTAAGTTATCTGATTTCTAACTTCCATGGGTATAGGGTTTGGAAATCCCCAAATATTGTTGAAGTTAATTGCCCTATATCTATCCATGGAAAACTCATTTTGATAACAGACATGTGATTGTTGCTTGTACATTTCTATATTTCTAGGAATGTATTTCTAAAGTTTTGGTAAAATACCTGAAAAGAGCCCTTTGCCTTTGGTGCAAATTGTTTACAAAATCAATAACACTAGGTTGCATTAACCAGATCCTTTCTCATAGAGTCACCACCTCTATTTTTTGTAGAGGGATATATTATCTCCTTTTTCAAGATCAAACTCTGGATCCTGTTTCACAGTAGGGTTACATAGAATATTCTGTCATATAAAACTTTATGTAACAATCCTGTATCTATCACAACTGGTGAATGGTAGAGTCGCCATCCTTTTCCTTGAAAGGAATATAATTAAATAGATCTATGTCTCCTTTTGAAAAGACATGAGGAAACTTTTGAATGGGCATAAATCCCCCTATTTAGCAAGGGATTTATACTCTTTTGAATAAGACACATTTCCTGCTCTAGTAGTCCCCAGTAGAGTCGCCAATATGTTGGTTGTTTTAAATTCCCAACCTAATTCTCACAACAAATTTATAAAACAGCCACTATTTAATGATCAACTTGCCTTGAGGGATTGGCCAATGAACAGGAGATCAGGGAGAGAAGACTTTCTCGTTCCCCCTTTTCTACCTCTGCACTTTAGGCTCTGTGAAACCAAGGAGGTTGTTCCTATGTAAATGGGCTTATTTCTAATTTCTCTAGCTATCTCACTTCAACTAATGCCTTCTTCTCTTGGGGATAATAGTGTTCTACTCAAAAGGGAGAAAGTTTTCCAGAGGTATCAGATTGTCAGCTTTGTTTATATCACAGATATGTTCCTAATAAGTTGTTTGAAAGAATGTATGATAAAGTGAAGATTGGCTAGATTCTTTAAGCTTTTACCTTATTCTTTGTAGAGGAACATGCAAGACATAACTTAATTAAAATAAATATCCTAAAAGCCTATTGCTGAAAAGGAAAATATTTGGATTGAAAATACTTTGAGGATAACCAAAGGGGCATAAGTTTAGTATAGTATCCATGAAATAGATCAGTGCCTATCCATTGGGACAAGGACTCAAAAAGGTAAAATGATAAATCTCAAACAGACAATGATGCAAGAAACTTTAGTTTATTGTAAAGGTACAACAATGCCATACATTGAAAATACTCTTACTAGCTTTGAAATCGACCATACTTAGTTATCCCTGTATACCCGAATCATACATGATATTTTCTAATAGCAATTTTTATATTACTCCTTGAGTAAAAGCCATAAGAGAAATATGCCAGCACAAGAAAGATTGTGTTGATGAATAAAGATTATTCTTTAACCAAATGTTTATTCATAATATGAAACTGTATACATGAAGTAGGAGACAGTGTATCTTAGAACTCAACAAAAATTTGTAAAATAAACTACTTAGTAACTTGCATTATAGCTTTCAATGATTTTATCAAGAAACCAAAAGAGACTCAAATTGAAACCTGAAAACAGACAACTAATTCTATTGCAGAAGACAAACTTATTTACAACTCCTCCCTAACCAAATTGATCCCTATTTCAAACTAAAGCTATAAATATGACTTCAAACCAATATTTTCATCTTAGCCTTGAATCCCCTTTTATAGAAATAAGGGGGTAACAAGCTTAAAGTTACAACTGTTTTGTAACCAATAGATGCAACTGAAGAGGCTGGTACAACCGCTCTGCAACTGTGTCCTTTGCGTCCATGTTGAAATGTTGAAGTAACTACCTTCCACAAACGTATCCTCTCAATTTAGGCAAGAACACAGGTAGTGAGGTTGATGGGGATCCAATTATCTAATGTTGTGGAAGCCCTTATACCCATCCTATGCTTCTTATCTTTTTGATAAGAGCATTCACCATCCAATTTTCCCCCCACAATTGAGAATGACTGTAAGCATCAATATTAGAAGAAAACCCCACTAACTGGAGTTCTTCACTTTATGCCTGTTGTCACTTATAGGGATGTGATTCTTCTTTCATAATTGAGTGGTTACCAACCAGCTCAATTAAATGAAGACCAGACGAAGTCACATCAGACTGGGTATGGATATACCATCCACTCGGTGAGGGCAACAACAGCAATGACAAAATAGGAGCATTCTATCCTTATATACTGCATCCAGAGAGGAAACACCCCTACATCTAGAAATAGTGCTTTGTTAGGAAAAGTAGACTAGGGATGAAGGTGGAAGGAAAAATGAGTTTCCTCCACACCTGATATTAATCTGCCAAATCACAGTCATAATGAATGGCTGGAGTATGGAGATTAAAATCAAGGATCCCAGTCTGGATGAAGAACGAGGAAGAAGAAATGCCCGTAGAAGTTTGCACAGTGTTGATGTTGCCCTTCTATCATTCCTCTACCATTGATTCCATAAGAGATAATTCCAAGTCTTATTAATTTTGTAAGGACAGATCGAGAGCCATGAGAACAAGGAAGAATATCCTAAAGTACAGGGGAGCAGACAGAACATGCAGGAGTAAGGGAAAGCCATACTGTCAGAATATCTTTAGATAGTATGAACTACAACAACGGCACTTGCCTATTTATAGAAATTCAAGGATGTAAGCATACATCCACCCATATGTGGTGTATTAATTTCTAGTCATTTCAGTATACTTCTGCCATAAATGGAAATCTATCAGAGATTGCCATAATTGAACAGAAAGATAAAGCTTCATAATTCCATATAACTTGAAAACATCACTTCTTGTATTGAATTTTACAAGATTAGGTGTCTTGGTTCTCCAAATTGAGCCCTGTCATCACATCAAATTTCATCACACAGTGGATGAAAAGTCATTTCCTGTAAGGGTACATATTTCCAAAGGTCGAGCTTGCATAAGCTGAATCATTCTGTTACTAAATTCCTCAGAAGTGGCGGTGATGAAGATCCCGCACACGCCTGAGCAGTTAATGCTTTGATATGCAACTAAGTCAGGTTTAGTGCCAACAAATCCTTCTAACATGATTTTGAATTTAAGCCATTGATCTTGATTCTTGCTGGTGCATACTGACGGTGCTGATTCGATCCCTTTTCTAGATCAAATCACATTGCTTACTTCACTCAATAGTATCATACCACCTAGGTTTGCTCCTTTTAGCCATGCTTCCAAGGAGAATTCCCCTCTGTAATGCAGTTAAGATGGCACCCGCTATTCCATGTATGAAGGATGTGATCAAAGATATGATCCTGGCGGAATGGTAGATAGCCGTCAAATCATTGTGCCTCAAGCATAGCATTCTTTGAAACGGTCCTACTTGATGCCACGTCTAAGATATGTATTTAATATAAGAGTCCCATCACCATGAGAAAGCCACGTGTCTCAATTCTATGATTCCACGGTCGCTCAAAAAACCTCTCAAAGGAGTATGGCGGAATGGTAGAATTGAGATATAGACTGATATGTAGCGCCTGGGACCCACCTTCATGCCAACCGGGATTGTCCTCAGCCAGCTGTCATCCTTTCCGCATTTCCTCCAAGGCCAGTTTCCTTTGCAATTCATCGTTGGTGGAATGGCAGAAATGAATCTGCATGTGCCACTTGCACAAAACTAATTAGTAAAACTAGTCTTAGACATGCCTATAACATTTTACCAACTAGAAGAAGGATGACCAATTGGGCAAATTTTCTTTTAAATATTAAGCTTTTCCTTAGAGTGGGCTATAGATGGTATTTCTTTGGCAAGGGACTGGTGAACAATGTTGAGGGACAACATAGAAAGGGCACTTAAGAGGATAGTGACAGGAACAGGCAATCACCGAAGAATTAGACTTGAGGGCAACTATTGACTTGATACTATAGGGGTTTAGGGTTTTTGGTAGAGTTAGGTTACTCAGAACATTTTTAGCAGAAGAACCCTAATCATGGAAATCTCATAACCAAATTTTTTCAAATCTTGGGATAAAACCATGGAAAATTTTCATAGTTCCATCACTTTCTATCTATCCTCTAGCCAAACCATTTCTGCAATATGAAAACAAACCATGGATAGATGACTTGATGGATTCTGATGAAGAAGATGCCTCCTCATTGGCAATGGTAACAATCGTAGAACACTTTGAAGAATGTAATGAGGAATATAAGGAGCTGGAACTAAACGATGAACTCTCTTTATATAGTGCTACCTAGCAAGTGGTCTCCAGATGGCTCCGAAGAGATTCGAAAGGATACTTCAAAGATTTTAATTTCCTATACTCTAAAAAGATTGCCTCCCATGTAAGTTACCAACAAGCAAAAACTCTCCACCAAGTTGTACCTCACCTGATGCAGAGCCACAGCCAGAAACGTTCAATGGAATGGTGGAATTTGAAGTTTCTTATTCCATCAGCAAGAGTTGATAAATGTCACACTGGCATATCCTATCGGCCAGACTGAAACCATTGGTATCTCAAACACCGTTCACTCTGATACCCATCTCACCCCGATGTGTGATTCGCTTATATTGCCTATCACCAAGACCCTGCCTATCAACTTCTCCAAACCAAACTATGCCGATGATTATCATCACAACGATGCATACAAAACTGACTTATGAGTACTGGTTTGCTACAGTGCTTGGTATACCGGTTCACCACCACGACCAGTCACAATTGTATTGGGCCCTTGTGTCTCCACCAATGTACATTTAAAATGTACATTCCTCAACATACAAACTTTAACCTCTTATCGCCACTTCCCGTTACCTCTGCTACCGGTCGCCCGATGTATCTTTCGACAATGCATAAGCGCGATGTATATTTTCAATATACAAGCGCTAGATACAAACAAAACATACAATCCCTCTTTTGACTGGCGTTGACTCTGTTGTATAAAATCCTATGTATCAGCGGAATGTATATTTGGACATACAATCAAATATACAACCACAAAATATACATCTGCGGAATATAGCTAGAAATATTCCCTCCGACAGTGGTTGACCATTGACTTCGCTTGTATCATCTCAATGTACATTTGGTATATGCAAACTATACAGTGCATTTGATGGATACGCAGGATCTGTATCAAACATGCAAATGCAGTATACACACAAAATGTATACAAAGGGTGTATACATAGAACTTGTATGACCCGATGTATAATTGCGATATACACAGAGATTGTATATCGACACTTTACCAAATCCACAACATACAAACCTGATATGCAAATGACGGATACACACGAAATGACCCTCGGATGCAAAAGCGATATACACATCAATTGTCCCCAACAAACAAAAGCGATATACATAGGAATTGTATATCCAAACTGTTTCACCTTTATACCTTCAAAACATGCATTTTTAACATGTTTTAACCCCTGATCTGTTTAGCGATATACGCATAGATACAAATGCGATACACACACAAACTGTATGTCGCATACAAACACTATATATACGTCAAATGTACATTTCAACCAAAACCCACAAAACTTCACAAATTTCACACATAAAACGCTGAGGTCGAGCCAATCTGTTTCCTGGGCAATCTTAACTTAGATTTTATGCTTCAAACCCTAGCACATGAGGATGCTAGGATAGATCATAGCATGCTATAAATCGATCCCAAAAACATGAAATGCAAAAACAAAAAAATGAAACTGCAAACTAAACTATTGTACATGTCCATTCCACTGATTCAGAGAATCAACCGGTGGAATGGATGAATGAATCCATTTCTCCTGCAAAATCAAAATTGACTACATAGATAAATGAAACAATGGGATCTTCTTTATTTCAATAATAGAAGTGCATACAAATATCACAGCCCCACTGTATCACAATGCTCAGTCTAATCTCCAAAACACAATGTCTCTATTTTTCATATGCAACGCTGAACTATATCTAAACAAACTGATCTAGGGCATAAATAACTACTCCTCACGAGTAGTACAGACTCAATTCCCAGTGGCTGGGAGAGGACAGCTAGCATAACAAACTTCTAACTGACTTGCACATAAACCTAGATTGACTTAAACATAAGAATTGGTCACATGGACCTTATTACATCATAATGTAAAACATACTATAATTAGACTTATTCTTTATTTCGAAGGGGTGCTCCTGCACCATACCCCCCAAAAGAAGAAATCTCAAGTCCACTTGAGATGAGAGTATGTAGGTCTAAACCATGTTGGTTGATCTATTCTTCAGTCATCCACACTGCTTCGGAATTAGGTTTTCCCTGCCAAGCCACCAAATATTCCAAATATTGTTTGTTTCAGTTCTTCTTGATCATTCTTGTGTCTAAAATCTTCTGCAACTATGGTGGATCATGTTTTGGAATGTCATCAACTACTGTATCCTGTAGTAGTTCCTATTCTTCATCTGGATTATGCTTGTATGGAGTTAAATCACATACATTGAATATAAGTGATAAACCAAGATTAGAAGGAAGTTGTATCTCATAAGCATTATGTCCATGCTTTCTCAAAATCTGACATGGTCCAATCTTCCTCTGCATGAGTTTGGTATATTTACCTTTAGGAAGTCATTCCTTTTTCAAATGAACCCATACCAAATCTCCAACATCAAACTGTACATCTTTCTTCTTTTTATCAGCATACTCCTTATACTTTAAGGTAGTTTGTTGGAGTTGGTTTTTGACCTGATCATGTACCTCTTTTATGGCTTCTACAAAAGCTTCACCATCTACACTAACAGAATCTCCTATAGGTAGATCTCTCAGCTCCAAAATACCTCATGGATGTAGACCATAGACTATTTGAAAAGGTGATTTCCCTGTGCTTCTATTCATAGTATCATTATAGGAAAATTTTGCCTGTGGTAGGATATTATCCCACTTGTCTCCCTGCTATCTTGTCAAACATCTGAGCAAATTTCCTAAGGAATAATTTACCACTTCAGTCTATCCATCCATTTGAGGATGATATACGGATGAGAAAGACAAATTTGTTCCAAGCTTCTTCCACATAGTTCTCCAAAAATGACCAATAAACTTCACATCCCTATCTGACACTATGCTCAATGGCAATCCATGTATTCTTACTATTTCTTTGAAAAACAAATCTGCAATATATGAAGCATCAGCAGTGGTTCTGCATGGCAAGAAATGTGTCATTTTGTTGAATCTGTCCACTACAACAAAAACACGATCATATCCGTTTCTGGTTCTGGGTAAACCCAACACAAAATCCATACTTATGCTTTCCCATGGTCTGGAATGAATGGGTAATGGCTGATATAGACTTGCATTAGTGGATCTTCCTTTTGCTTTCTGACATATCACACATGTCTCCACAATTTTTTTGACATCTGATTGTAACTTAGGCCAATAATAATATCTTCTGACAAGATCAAGAGTCTTATCCAAACCAAAATGTCCTGCCATAGCTCCACAATGTTTCTCTTTAATGATGTTCAACCTCATAGAACACCTAGGAATACACAACTGTCCACCTTTGAACAGAAATCCATCTTGGGTCAGAAATTCAGAGAAATCAGCATGAGATTTATCTCCAAAAGAAGTACATACCTGATATATCTCTCCAAAATCTTCATCATCATCATACATGGTCTTCAATGAAGCAATGCCAACACTTTCCAACTAAATTTGGTTGACTGTTAGAGCTCTCCTGCTCAAGGCATCAGCTACCTTATTTGTGACTCCTTTCTTATGCTTCAATGTGAAAGTAAAAGCTTGCAAATTTTCTACCCATTTCATATGCCTATGATTCAGTTTTTCCTGGCATTTTATGAAACTTAGAGCCTGATTATCTGTGAATACTATGAATTCTTTTGGCATCAAGTAATGCCTCCATTTCTTAAGGGACTGGACTAGAGCATACATTTCCAAATCATATGATGAATACCTCTTTTTAGCATCATTGAGCTTCTCACTGAAAAAATGCAATTGGTCTACCTTCTTGGCTGAGTACTGCTCCAATTGCCATGTGACTTGCATCACATTCAACCTAAAAAATTTTGGTAAAATCTGGAAGTGCAAGGACTGGTTGTTGTGCCACTTTCTTCTTCAATGTTTCAAAGGAATCACTTGCTTCCTTAGTCCAAGCAAATCTGCACTTCTGTCCTCCTTTTATAGTATTAAGCATGGGTGCACAAATATGACTAAACCCTCTTATAAACTTTCTGTAGAAGGTTTCTAACCTATGGAAACTTCTGACATCATTCATAGTCCTTGGAGTTGGCCAAGACAATATGGCACTTACCTTCTCCTTATCCATTTGCAGCTTGCCTTGGGAAATGACAAAACCCAAATATGTGATCTCCTCCTACATGAACAAATACTTGTCCAAATTTATCATCAGCTGCTCTTCATGTAACCTCTTGAGAACCAAATCTATATGTCTGAGATGTTCTTCCTTTGTATTGCTGAAAATCAGAATGTCATCTGGATATACTATGACAAACTTTCCTTGAATTCTTAGAAAACCTCATTCATCAATCTCATAAAAGTACTAGGTGCATTAGACAAACCAAAAGGCATAACTTTCCACTCATACAACCCTTCATTGGTTTTGAATGTTGTTTTCCATTCATCTCCTGGCCTAATTCTGATCTGATGATATCCACTCTTCAAATCTATTTTTGTAAAATACTTAGCACCTCCCAAACAGTCAAGTAAATCCTTTATCCTAGGTATTGGAAACCTATACCTGATTGTGATCTTATTAATAGCCCTAGAATCTGTGCAAATCCTCCAAGTGCCTTCTTTCTTTGGTCTTAGTACAACTGGTACTGCACATGGACTTAAACTTTTACCAATCAGACCTGTGTCTAACAATTCCTCAATTTGTCTTGCTACTTCTGCATTCTGTTCTGGAGTTAGCTTATATGTTGCTTTGTTTGGAAGTGTAGATCCTGGGATTAGATCTATACAATGGCTGATATCCCTTACAGGTGGTAGGGATCTTGGCATTCCATCAGGGATGATGCCTTTATACTTATCCAATAACTCTTGGATAGCTGGGTCTATGAACCTTTGCTTCTTCTCTTTCTTGATTTCTTGTTGTTGTTCTCTATTCACTGTCAGACATGGAATTAGGGCATATGCAACTGCACCTTCTATTGCTACTTCTTTCATGAACTGTTTTCCTTCCATCAGCATTACCTTCACCTCCCTTCCTTTTGATTTCTCCTTCTCTGTCCGTGGATCAACTCTGTCACCATACCATTTTTGGTGATTGTATAGGTGTTCCTAACACCGTCATGGCGTGCCTTCAAATCATACTACCATGGTCTTCCAAATAAAAGATGACAACCATCCATCTTGGTAATATCAAACAACTTGTCCTTATATGATCCAATCTAAAATTCTACCCAAGCCTGCTCTTCTACAACTATTTGCTGACCTTGGGTAAGCCATGACACCTTATATGGGGATGGGTCAAGCAATCTTCTAAGCTTAAGCTTTGTTACCATTTCATCAGATACAAAATTTTCAGTAGAATCAGAATCAATTAAAACTTTACATGCCTTACCTCCTACCTTGCAATTAGTTCTGAAAAGAGACTTTCTTTGTGGGGGTTCTTTGTCAGGTACCTTCATGGTAGTCATTGTTCTCCTCATCATCAGAGATTATCCACTTTCTGGATATCCATAATTGTCAGGAGCATTCACACTTTTAAAAGTGTTTGAGCTTGTTGCACTTTGACTATCAGGTTCTTGGATCAGATTTGTTCTCCTTTCTCCCATTGAACTTGTTGCCTTTTCTAGACATCTGCTAGCTATATGGCCTTCTTCATTATAGTTATAACATCTGATAGATCCTCTGCCCTAGGATCTTCCTCTGAAAGGTCTTCTATCTCTGAAGTTTTCTTGCTGATTGTAACTTCCTCTCTAGTTTTGATTGTTATCTCCCTTGCTATTGTCATGACTAGATTCTCCCTGATATCCAAATCCGTGTCCTCTACCTCTGAAAGGACCTCTTCCACCTCTTTGTTGTTTTCCTCTTCCCCTATTGTTCTGTTCTTGTCTTCTCTTTAACTTCTCTTCCACTTTCAATGCCAACTGAAAACATTTCTGAATTGTATCTGAGTTATGCAGATTCAAATCTTCCTGAATGTTGAACCTCAATCCATTAAGGTATCTAACTACCTTTTCTTCCTCACTCTCTTTTACCTTTGTCTTGACACAAAGCTTCATGAACTCTTCTATATATGAGCTGACATCTAGCTCCTTCTGCTTCAAATTTTGTTTCCTCTTATGCAATTGGATGCTGTAATCCAATGGAACATAGGCTTCTTTCACTAAAGCCATCATCTTCTTCCATGTAGCAACTCTGTGCTTTCCTTCTTGTACTCTATCATCTTGTATGAAATTCCACCAAGTTAATGCAGCCTCTTTCATTTTTGATTGGGCTATCTTTACCCTCTGGTGTTCTAGTATCTCCTCTATCTCAAAGAAGTTATTTAGGGAGTCTATCCACTCCATCACCGAATCAGGATCCATCTTTCCTATAAACACTGGCAAATCCAGTTTCACATCCATGGTTCTCCTCTCCATGGATTTGAGGGCATTAATCAAGGGTCTCTGGTCTGCAGGAATGTCTTCCTTGTTCCACCTAGGGATCTCTTCTTCTTCCCTATCTTCTTCTTTACCAGAACCTAATATGTCCCTCAACTTCTCCAACTCATTTTTCAATGCCTGATTCTGAGCCTTTACAGCAATGCTCTCTGTAATCTGCTTCTTTACCAGAACTGCCAAATCAGCGTTGGTCATCCTTGCCAGAATCTCTGATGTTCCTTCTTCATCTGACATCTTGCTATCTTCTTATCTTCCCAGAAGATACTCCTTCGCTCTGATACCACTATGATGCAGAGCCACAGCTAGAAACGTTCAATGGAATGGTGGAATTTGAAGTTTCTTATTCCATCTGCAAGAGTTGATAAATGTCACACCGGCATATCCTATCGGCCAGACTAAAACCATCGGTATCTCAAACACCGTTCACTCCGATACCCATCTCACCTCAATGTGTGATTCACTTAAATTTCCTATCGGCAAGACCCTGCCTATCGGCTTCTCCAAACCGAACTATGCCGATGACTATCGTCACAACGATGCATAAAAAACTGACTTATTAGTATCAGTTTGCTACAGTGCTTGGTATACCGGTTCACCACCACGACCAGTCACAATTGTATCGGGCCCTTGTATCTCCACCAATGTACATTTAAAATGTACATTCCTCATCATACAAACTTTAACCTCTTATCGCCGGTTCCTGTTACCTCCACTACCGGTCACCCGATGTATCTTTCGACAATGCATAAGCGCAATGTATATTTTCAATATACAAGCACTGGATACATACAATCCCTCCTTTGACTAGCGCTGACTCTGTTGTATAAAATCCTTTGTATTGACGGAATGTATATTTGGAAATACAATCAAATATACAACCACAAAATATATATCTGCGGAATATAGCTAGGAATATTCCCTCCAACGGTGGTTGACCATTGACTTCGCTTGTATCATCTCAATGTACATTTGAAATGTACATTCAGTATATGCAAACTATAAAGTGCATTTGATGGATACATAGGATCTGTATCAAACATACAAATGCAGTATACACACAAAATGTATAGAAAGGGTGTATACATAGAACTTGTATGACCTGATGTACAATTGCGATATACACAGAGATTATATATTAACACTTTACCAAATCCACAACATACAAACCCGATATGCAAATGACGGATACACACGAAATGACCCTCGGATGCAAAAGTGATATACACATCAATTGTCCTCAACAAACAAAAGTGATATACACAGGAATTGTATATCCGAACTGTTTCACCTTTGTACCTTCAAAACATGCATTTTTAACATGTTTTAACACCCGATCTGTTTAGCAATATACGCATAGATACAAATGTGATATACACACAAACTGTATGTCGCATACAAACACTATATATACGTCAAATGTACATTTCAACCAAAACCTGTGAAACTTCACAAATTTTGCACAGAAAACACTGAGGTCAAGCCGATCTGTTTTCTAGGCAATCTTAACTTAGATTTTATCCTTCAAACCCTAGCACATGAGGATGCTAGGATAGATCATAGCATGCTATAAATTGATCCCAAAAACATGAAATGCAAAAACAGAAAAATGAAACTGCAAACTAAACTACTGTACATGTCCATTCCACCGATTCAGAGAATCAACCGGTGGAATGGACGAATGAATCCATTTCACCTGCAAAATCAAAATCAACTACACAGATAAATGAAACAACGAGATCTTCTTTATTTCAATAATAGAAGTGCATACAAATATCACAACCCCATTGTATCACAATGCTCAGTCTGATCTCCAAAACACAATGTCTCTGTTTTTCATATGCAACGCTAAACTATATCTAAACAAACTGATCTAGGGCATAAATAACTACTCCTCACAAGCAGTACAGACTCAATTCCGAGTGGCTAGGAGACTTCCAAGCGGCTGGGAGAGGACAGCTAGCATAACAAACTTCTAACTGACTTGCACATAAACCTAGATTGACTTAAACATAAGAATTGGTCACATGGACCTTATTACATCATAATATAAAACATACTATAATTAGACTTATTCTTTATTTCGAAGGGGTGCTCCTACACCATCACCTTTGTCCTTTAAACACACTGTTAATTCCTTATAGAGAACTTCTTTCTATCCATGCTGGCACAAAGCAAATCCCAGTCTAAACTAACAAATAACTTTCTATCAGCAGTTGGTTAACAGAAGTGGAAGAAGTTTGGCTAGAAAAATTGTTACAAAACCACACCCAGGCTTTTGCATGGGAATACAAAGACATGAAAGGAATCCATCTCAGTGTGTGTACACACCATATTTATACTAAGGATGTCTAACCTGTTAGGCAACCACAACGAAGGATCAACCCAACCTTAAAAGACATAGTGAAGGAGGAAATAGAGAAACTATTGCAAGTAGGATTCATTTATCCCATCTCTGACAGTCAATGGGTATCACCATTAGTAATAGTGCCCAAAAAGAATGGAAAATGGTGAGTCTGAATAGATTATAGGGAGCTAAACAAAGCTACAAAGAAAGATTATTTTCCACTCCCTTTTATTGACCAAGTTCTAGACAACCTGGTTGGAAGTCATTATTTCTCCTTCTTGGATGGTTTTAGTAGCTACTACCAGATCCAGGTAGCTCTGGAAGATCAGGATAAGACAACCTTCACCTACCCATGGGGGACATTTGCCTACGGAGTCTTGCCATTTGGATTGTGTAATGTGCCAGCCACATTTCAATGTACTATTTTGGCAATATTTGCTGATTTAGCGAATACATGTGTAGAAGTCTATATGGACGACTTTACAATGCATGGAAAAACCTTTGATGAAGCCCTAAATAGTTTAAATAAGGTGCTTGAAAGATGCAAACAACACCAGTTGTCTTTAAACCATGAAAAATGCTTCCTCATGATGACTGAGGGAATTGTACTTGGTCACCACATCTTAGAGGAGGGAATGAAAGTAGATCCCAAAAAGGTTGAAATCATTATACAAATTCCCCCTCCTCAAACTCAAACTGAGGTAAGTAGCTTTGTGGGACATGCTGGCCATTACAGAAGGTTCATTGAAAATTTTAGTCAAAAAGCTAACCCTACGATCACTTTGCTAAAAAATGATTCTGAATTTAAATGGACACCAGAATGCCAACAGTCATTTGAGGCCATCAAAAATACCCTCATAATAGCTCTGATAATAAAAGGACCAAATTGGGGAGAGTCATTTCACATCCACACAAATGCTTCCAATCAGGCCATTGGGGGTAGTGTTAGGACAATTGAGTGAGTCTGGAAGTATGCATGCAATATATTACATCAACAAAAACTTGAACCTTGCAGAGAAAATTTACACCACAACTGAAAAAGAATTTCTGGCAATAGTTTATGCTATCAACAAATTTCACCACTACATCACAGGCTATAAAATCTTCATACACACTGATCATGTGGCCATAAGATATCTAATGAATAAGGCTGTAGTAGGAGGTAGAATTATCAGATGGCTATTATTATTGCAAGAATTTGACATAACCATTGTTGATAAACCAGACAAAGAGAATGTTGTTGCTGACTTCTTGTCTAGATTGAATGTGTAGGGAAATAATGAACCAGTGGATGATGCCTTTCCTGATGAACATTTGTTCTCTATCTCTATACAATCTCTGCGATTTGCTGATCTAGCTAATTATCTGGTTTTGGGGAAATGCCCACAACACTTCAATTCAAAATAAATCAGACGGCTAGTTCGAGAGAGCTCCAAATACAAGTGGGTAAATGGTTTTCTATTTAAAAATTGTCCTGCTCATGTATTACATCAGTGTGTGCAGGAAATGGAGGTGTATGACATAATCTGTGCATGTCACTATGAACCTTCTGGTGGACACTTTTCAGCCATCAGGACGGGGCACAAGATCCTGGGAGCTGGATATTTTTGGCCAACAATGACCAAAGATATTCACCAATATGTCAAGCAATGTGATCAGTGTCAAAGAATGGGACATCCAACTTCCACCACAGAGATGCCACTCCATCCTCAAGTGGCTTTAGAGCCATTTGAAAAAAGGGGAATAGATTTTGTCAGACCAATTGATTCACCATCCAAAGGAAATCACTACATTCTGGTCTACACAGACTATGCCACCAAAGGGGTTGAAGCAAAAGCATTACCAACAGTGAAGGAAGAGAAAGTTGTAGATTTTCTATACAAACACATCTTGTAATAATATGGAGCACCCAGAACGCTTGTCTCTAATCAAGGACCACAATTTATGTCTGCCATGATCAAAGCATTCCTGGAAATATACCAAATTAGTCACAGGAAATCTTCACCATATCATCCGCAAAGCAATGGTCAGGTTGAAGTAACAAACAGAGAATTGGAGAATATCCTCACCAAAACAATCTCAAGAAAAAGGAGAGAATGGGCTGATAGAATGACAGAAGTTGTTTGGGCTTATAATACTACCTAGAGGACAACAACTAACTTCACGCCATATGAGTTAGTTTATGGAAAGCACCCAGTGCTTCCCATTGAATATGAGGTGGAGACATTAAAAATAGCACTTGAAGCGGGTATCAATTTGACCGAAGCATAGCTACAAAGGATATTGCAGTTAAACAGACTGGATGAGATGAGGATGGAGGCACTACAACATATGGAGTTAATTCAACAAGAGAGGAAATAATGGCACGACAAGCACATCATCAGCAAGCACTTCAAGCAAGGAGATTGGGCCCTATTGTATGATTCTAAATACCAAGATCTAAAAGGGAAACTACACACCAGATGGTTGGGGCCCTATGAAATTCAAGAAGTCTTCAGTAATGGAGTTGTCCAGTTAGTTCCAATTGATGGAGATTGTAGAGTTTTTCTAGTCAATAGACATAGATTGAAGTCGTATCATAAACCAGCCTCTAAAGAAGAATTCTCTGCCGAAATTCAATCTCAAATAGAACATTTTTCTGTGGAAGATATTTCTTCCATGGGAATCACACTCTAAATGACAATTCTTGAATGAATAAAGCAGTTGAGGTTGAAAACTAGAAATGGCGGCCTCTCATGTCAGGAAAAAAAAATCAAGCAAATGTTGAAAACCAGTAATGGCAACTTTGCCTAGAGGAAAGATTGAAAACCAGCAATGGCGGTCTTTTCTTCAAAATTCCCTTCCCTTTCAATAAAAATCTTTTGCAAATTCTACAGATCTTTTGGTGATATAGTGAGCTCCAGATGGCTCCAGATAGATCTAGATGGCTCCAAATAGATCAAGACGGCTCCAAATGAATCCCAAGCGGATGCCGCCTTCTCAAATACCATCGGGTACGAAGACCAATGTGTAGCGAAAATTAATTTGGTAAAAAGTTGAAGTGACATAGTCAAAGTCATGGGTACTTTACATAGGTACACTCTCTTCCTAAAACTTATATAATTATTCTAATGTGTATAAATATGCCATGTGTTACAAAAAGTAACATCATGCAGACTTCAACTTTTGGCACGCAAAAATAGTAGTCACAGCAATGATTATGGGCTGACAAGTGGCAATAGAGTACTTGACAGCAGATCTTACGTATTCCCCAAGGAGATCGTAGTACTTGGTCATTAAAATGGGTGAGATTTAAATTATTGTCAAAAATAAAATAAATGCCTAATTTGCAAAATCATAATAACAGTAATGATGACCAATTAAGGGGGGGTACATCTAAATTGACATGAAGCCGTAGAGGGATGGTGTCAGCTTTAAAAATGCATAGAAGGCAATTAAAATGCCGGCTCTGAAGCGAAACTTCACACACACCACCCTGTGGCAGCACTCCGGAGTACACACCATGAGTACCGAAAGGATAGTCGGAACAAATACCAACCTGCATGCAGTTATTCCTTCCAACAAACCTACAGATGGCAACTCATACTTTGATAACTTCCTTCTTCACCGAACCAAAACAAAGAAAGTTTCAAACGAACCGAAGTTACAATGCAAACCCTTACTCCGGATTCAATTTCTCCAAACCAGAGTAGCAGATAGAAAGATAGTCGCTAGACATGGGGAACAAAAGAAAATCAAAACCAAAAAACACAATCATCAACGATGCCAATGCTCAAATTTTCCAGCAAGCTGGGTGGCTCGAGTTCTTATAGAAATTTGAAGGGTTCAAGGAGGAATTAGTTCAAGAATTTGTCAAAAATTACCACAGAACCTTCACAACTGTAAAAGGGGTAAAGATTCCAATCAATTCCTGATGCAAGAGCATCCCTGGGTCTAGAGCAATCTTGCATCAACCAAAACATTTGCATTTCAGTTTGTTAGCATTTCAGTTCTTTCATTTTCCAGTTCAGTCAGTAGCAATTTTTAGTTTGTGGTCCAGTTTTGGCATTTCACATCTTGCAGATCTAGACTTAGCATCTACATCATATCAAGAATTTAGAGCATTTGGATCATTTATTGAAAAGATATCGCTATCAGAAGGTCAACTATTTTCTCATAGTAGAGCATTCTAACAGTTCTTGATAATCAGCTGAAGGAGAAGGCTTGCAGATCATTCCCTGACTTGCAGATCTCAATGACACATCATTCGATGTTCTTTGGTTCATGGCTGACCTTTCCCAAGGGTCTGCATGTTTTTCCATTCATTTGAGGAAATGTTCTATGCATTTAGGTCTGACCTATCTATGAACATGTTACAGCTCTTCATTGGAGTTTGTGGCCTTCCTTAGCCGACGCGGAGGAATCTATTGGTCCAGAGATGATATATATTGATGTAATAGATCCTTAGGAAAGCAGTTAAGAGTTAGCAATTGATTCATAATTCTTAGTTTATATTTTGTGCGAAGGAGCTTCAAAGTTTTATCTTGCGCATGTGTGTAGTCAGGCCTATGAGCCGAATTGTAAGCCTGCATGTTGCTGACAGATCTCTATTTTGAATTCTATGATATACTGAAGGACTGAATCTACATTTATTCTATATTCTTGTTTTATTTCCGTTGTGTTTACTCTTACTGCATGGTCTGGACAGTTCATTCTGTGAACCCTCCTACCGTGACTGCACCAAGTGGTATCAGAGTGAAAGTTTGATTCTTTGGAGAAAATTGGCAAAGGGGATTCCGTAAGATCTTGTTGTGAGTAGATCATTGATTTGAGGCAGGTTACTTGTGCACAACTAATCGTTGAACCTGAGGCAGTTTGCACCTGATCCTAGGAAGATGCCGCCGCAAAGAGTTCCTCCTATTGGTACAATGGCTAATAGAATGGATGAGATGATGGAATTGATGAGAACAATGCGAATTCATTTGGATTTTATTGAAGAAGATAGGCAAAGAGGATTGACACCGAGACCTAATGTTGAAAGTGATGATGAAGAAGAATTTCAATCTGCTGAACAAATTAGCAAAACCCTAGAAGGTAATGAAGAAGAAGAATCAGATCAGATAAAGATGTTGCAAGCTATTTCAAAGATTGGAAAGAGACCTAGAGTTGATGTGCCAAACTATACTGGTAACTTGAATCCGGAAGAGTTGATTGACTAGAAAAATGACATGGAAGAATACTTTGAGTATGAGGAAATTGAAGATCTAGAGAAGGTAAAATTTGCAAAGACAAAGTTGAAAGGACATGCTACTACATGGTGGAAAGAAGTTTAGTTGGAAAGAAACAAAAGAGGAAAAAAAAGATTACAAAGTGGGACCAGATGGTGACAAAGTTAAAGAATCAGTTTATACCTGCTGACTATGAGTTGGAACTATTGAAGAGATTGCAAAACCTGAGACAAAAGGAGAAATTTGTGAAGGAGTACACTGAAGAATTTCATAAGATGATCATAAGGATAGGACATAGTGAAGCAAGAAAGGAGAAACTGGCAAGATACATCAATGGACTGAGATTGAACATTCAAGAAGAACTAAGTTTGGTAAGGATGACATCTTTGGAAGAAGCATATCAATCTTCCCTAAAAGTTGAAGAGAAGCTAAATAAGAAGCATGATCAGAGATAGAGAGGCAGAGGAGGTAAATTTCAGAGAGGTAAAACATTTTCCAGATATGATAGATCATTTGTGGAGTAGAACAAGTTTGACATCCCGTTGAAGAAGGATGACAAAGATAACAATTCTTACCAGAGAGATGACAGAAATTTTTACTGGAGAGGAAACCCTAGTGCATACTGAAATGAAGGATACAGAAGAGAAGGAAGAGGATTTGATAAGAGGACATTCAGAGGTACTTATTTCAAGTGTGGAGGTGAAGAACATAGAGCATTTGAGTGTAATCAGGGTAGTACAAGCAAGAAAATAGAAAATAGTCGAAGAGCAGCCTATGTTGAAGAAGAACCTGTTGAATCACCTTGTTTAGTTGGCAATCTAGAGAAAGGAGAATCATTGGTGATGAGGAGAGCACTATTTCAAGTAGAGACAAATGAGGAACCACCGCAGAGGAAAAGTCTGTTTAGAACCAGATGCAAATCAGGAGGTAAGTGTTGTAAAGTTGTAATTGATAGTTGTAGTTCAGATAACCTAGTTTCAGAAGAAATGGTGACTAAGCTGAAGTTGGAAAGATTGAAACACCCTAAGCCCTATCAGATAGCATGGATTCAGGATGATCATAAGGTACTGGTGAGTGAACAATGTTTGGTGAAATTTCACATTAGATCTTATCATGATGAAGTCTTGTGTGATATTATGCCTATGGATGTTTGTCATATCTTGTTGGGTAGACCTTGGTAGTATGATAGAAAAGATATACATGATGGGAGAAAGAATACATATACTATAATAGCAAATGGGGAAAGAATTACTTTGATTCCTTTAGAAGATGATTCTAAAGATGTGGTATGTGGGAATGCTAGAATCTGTTTGGTAGATGGAAGGAAATTTCTGGATGGTTTGAAATAGGAAAGTATGTGTTATGCCTTGATTCCTAAGAAGCCTGAAATATTGATGAAAGAGACTGAACCGGAGGAGATAAAAGAGTTGCTGACAGAGAATGAAGACATCATATCAGATAATGTACTTGAAGGATTACCACCTATGAGCAGTATCAGTCATCACATGGATTTTATACCGGGAGCAAGTTTGCCTAACAAAGCAGCACATAGAATGACACCGGCAGAGAATAAGAATTAAATAGATAGATACAAGAGTTGTTGAGGAAAGGTTTGATCAAAGAAAGCTTGAGTCCTTGTGCAGTACCTACAGTGTTAGCACCTAAGAAGGATGGAGAATGGAGAATGTGTACTGATTCTAGAGCAATAAACAAGATCACAGTTAAGTATAGATTTCCCTTACCTAGGATGGATGATATCATGGATTGTTTGAGTGGAGCAAGATATTTTACAAAGATAGATTTGAAGAGCGGATACCATCAGATCAAAATCAGAGAAGGTGATGAATGGAAGACTACTTTTAAGACAAATGAAGGATTGTATGAGTGATTAGTGATGCCCTTTGGATTGACAAATGCACTGAGTAATTTCATGAGATTGATGAATGAAGTCTTGAAGAAATTCTTGGGTAAGTTTGTTATTGTGTACTTGGATGACATTCTAATTTTTAGTAAGACAAAAGAAGAACATTTGTGGCATATTAGACAAGTTTTGCAGAGAATGAGAGAAGAGAAATTACTGATAAACATCAAGAAGTGTAGTTTCATGAAGGAAGAGTTGGTATATATGGGATTTGTGATTTATGCGGAAGGATTGAAGATGGACCCTGAGAAAGTAAAAGAAATTGTTGAATGGCCTACACCGGAGAGCATTGCAGAAGTTAAATCATTTCATGGATTGGCTAGTTTCTACCGAAAGTTCATCAAAAATTTTAGTTCAGTTTGTAACCCTATGATAGAGACAATGAGAGGTGATAGAAAGGATTTCAAGTGGACATCAGGAGCAGATAAAAGTTTTGAGTTGTTGAAGCAAAAAGTGACAGAGCAACCTATTTTGGCATTACCAGATTTCAATAAGGTATTTCAAGTTGATTGTGATGTAAGTGGAAATGCAATTGGAGCAGTGTTAAATCAATAAGGTAGACCTGTAGCTCATTTCAGTGAGAAATTGAATGATGCAAGGAAAAGATATTTAGTTTATGATCAAGAGTTCTATGTCATAATTCAAGCCTTGAAGAAGTGGAGACATTATTTGTTGCCTAAGGGGTTTGTGTTGTATACAGATCATCAAGCTTTGCAATATTTGAATAGTCAAGGTAAGTTGAATCAGAGACATATGAGATGGGTAGAGTTCATGCAGAGTTATACTTTTGTGTTGAAGCATAGGAGTGGAAAATCAAACAAAGTTGTTGATGCCTTGATTAGAAGAAGAAACTTGTTGACAGAGATGAGAGTTGAGGTGTTGGGTTTTGATAAATTGAAGAACATGTATGAGGGAGACACTGATTTTGCAGAACCTTGGAAAGCCTATAAGGAACCTGTTGTGATAGATAGAAGTAAGTGGTTGGACTATTTCATTCAAGAAGATATGTTGTTCAAAGGAAGTTAGTTGTGCATACATAGAAGTTCAATGAGGGATAATTTGATCAAGGAGAAGCATAGTAGTGGATTGGTAGGACACTTTGGCATTAACAAGATAGTGGCTTTGATAAGTGAAAATTACTTTTGGCCTCAGATACATAAGGATGTTCGGAGATTTGTACAGAGTTGTAGAATTTGTCAAGTTGCAAAAGGGAGTAGTTAGAACACTGGATTGTATAAACCTTTGACAGTTCTGAAGAGACCTTGGGAAGACATAAGCATGGATTTTGTAATGGGATTGCCTAAGAGACTAAGAGGACATGATTCAATATTTGTAGTGGTTGATAGATTTTCAAAGATGGCTCATTTCATACCTTGTAAGAAGACAACTAATGTAGTACATGTAGCTGACCTATTTTTCAAAGAGATTGTGAGATTGCATGGATTACCTAAGAGTATAGTTTCAGACAGAGATACAAAGTTTGTTGGATACTTTTGGAGGACACTTTGGAAGAAGATGAAGATAGATTTGAAGTTCAGTTCTACTTTTCATCCATAGACAGATGGACAGACAGAGGTAGTGAATAGGAGTTTGGGAAACTTATTGAGATGTTTGGTTGGAGAGAAGACAGGAAGTTGGGATTTGATTCTTTCACAAGCAGAGTTTGCATACAACAATTTAGTAAATAGGAGTACCAAAAGAACACCTTTTGAGATTGTGACCAAATTAAATCCTAGAGGAGTTGCAGAGTTGAGGGATATTTGCATGGAAGAAAAGAGAAGTGCAAAAGCAGAAGAATTTGCAGATCACATGAAGACAATGCATAACCAGGTGAAGAAACATTTGGAGGATATGAACAGTAAGTACAAAGAGAAGGTTGATGAGAAGAGAAGGCATAAGGAATTTGAAGTGGGAGATGAAGTAATGGTGTACTTGAGAAAAGAAAGATTTCCAGTTGGGATATATAACAAGTTAAAGATGAAGAAGTTTGGACTTTGTAAGATACTCAGAAAATTTAATTCAGGAAATGCATACAAAGTAGAGCTACCAGAGACATTGGGTATTTCACCTATTTTCAACATTGCAGATCTTTATCAGTATCATGAAGTAGAGTTCAGTGACAACATGGAAGAAGACTTGAAGAAGCAGTTACCACAACAAGCACCGAAACAGATTGAAGACATTTTGGACAGCAGAGTTAGACACAGCACTAGAGGACGACAATACAAAGAATATCTTGTGAAGTGGAAAGGCAAACTGGAAGAAGATTCATCATAGATTCCTCAGGCTGAGGTGGACCATCTTGGTTCTCCCCTAGCCCCAACAAAGTGAGGGACTCACTTTTTCAATAACCCCAGATGTCTGATGTAAGAACATCCCTGGTTCAAGAGCAATCTTGCATCAACCAAAACATTTGCATTTCAGTTTGTTGGCATTTCAGTTCTTTCATTTTCCAGTTCAGTTCAGGCAGTTCAGTCAGTAACAGTTTTCAATTTGTGGTCTAGTTTGGGCATTTCACATCTTACGGATCTAGACTTAGCATCTACATTCATTCATCTACATAATATCAAGAATTTAGAGCATTTGGATTAGTTACCGGAAAGATATCACTATCAGAAGGTCAATTGTTTTCTCAAAGCAAAGCATTCTAACAGTTCCTAATAATCAGTTGAAGGAGAAGGCTTGCAGATCATTCCCTAACTTGCGGATCTCAATGACACATCATTTGATGTTCTTTGGTTCATGGCTGACCTTTTCCAAGGGTCTGTATGTTGTTCTATTCATTTGAGAAAGTGTTCTATGCATTTAGGTCTAACCTATCTGTGAACACATTACAGCTCTTCATTGGAGTTTGTGGCCTTCCTTAGCCGACACGGAGGAAACTATTGGTCTGGAGATGATATATATTGATGTAATAGATCCTTAGAAAGGCAGTTAAGATTTAGCAATTGATTCATAATTCTTAGTTTAGATTTTGTACGAAGGAGCTTCAAAACTTTATCTTGTGCATGTGTGTAGTCAGGCCTGTAAGCCGAATTGTAAGCCCGCATGTTGCCGGCAGATCTCTATTTTGAATTCTATGATATACTAAAGGACTGAATCTGCATTTATTCTATATTCTTGTGTTATGTCCATTGTGTTTACTCTTGCTGCATGGTCCAGACAGTTCATTATGTGAACCCTCCTACCATGACTGCACCAATTCCACTGTCATTAGTCAAATTTCTAGAATAGATGTAGTAGGAGTTGATTTGTTTGCCACTAAGCCCTCATATGAGGAGTTAATTCAAAACTTCCATGTTGATCCAAAGCCCTTGCCTCCATACATTGTTAGCAAAGGTATCACAAAACGCATCGACAAGACCAGTCTTCTGAACCCATGGAAGACTATAGTCCTATGGGTTATGAATTTCTTTACCTGTGATGGCTAGTATGGGATAGTACTTGGCCCTGGAATGAGGTTGATTACCCACCTGTGGCATGGTGCCAACAACCCACAATTTCTAATAAACATCCCTGCCTTTTTGCACACTACATTGATAAACATGCTGACAAAGCAGAAAAACAAGGAGGGTCAGGTTAGCCATGTAGGGTTAATCCATTTGATTATTAAACACCATTTCTTGCAACAAGAGGATGGGTAGAGAAAATGGGAGGATTTTCTGGCTTTGACACCCAGAAAGAAAAGAACAAAACACTCTTCTACTACTGTATCTGTATCTGGCGAGGTCGTCGCCCTACCCTCAAAACCCTCTGAAGTCCGCTTCAAAGAGCTCTGAAAATGTGTAGAGCATCAAAGCCAACCGGGTGAAGCAGCATCTTCCAGACCTACACAAATAAGGCACTCTCACATCTTTATTATTTCTTCAGATGAGGAAGATATTGAACCAAGCCCCACCACTCCAGCAAATCTGTAAGGTAGCCCACCAAGAGAGCAAGAAGTAGTTGAGGAGGGTGCTGGCAATGATATTCCACCAAGGGAGCAAGAAGCAATTGAGGAAGGTGGCGGTAGTGATAGTCCAATAGCAGTCCATGAGCATGATGCTTTGGAGGCACCAAAGAACGATCCATTGCAACATGGCCATAAGCAGGGCAAACAGGCCATGACAAAGAGTTCCAGCTCTGAAGACACCACGGCACAGGACACCCGGCATGCCCTTGCCATTTCAAAGATTAAATTTGAGCTGAAACAGTAGAAGGCATAGTAGGCAACCTTGTCCCAACAAGGCAAAAGATGAGGAGCTGGTGACAGAAAAGGTGAAGGCCACTAGGGAGAAGGAAGAAAAGGAGAAAGAAATTGTTTCTTTGAAAAAAGAAGTGGATAATCAAGCGGGCATGATTGCCCAAAAGGACAAGCAAATTGCTAGGAGGTGAACTGCAGCCTAGCAAACCTCTGCCACCACATCCTTAAATGTTTATGCACAAAATCTACAGTTAACTATAGATAACAAGCAAATCAAGGGTGAAATTGAAAAGCTCCAGAGAGAGATGGAGATCTTGAGGCAGAAGAAAGCAAAGGTAGAGCAAAATCTGGCTCTCGCCTATGAAACAGGGGAAACCCTATTGGCACAAAGGGCACCCTCAGGTGTGTATGCCATTTTTCTACGGGAACAATTTTTGAGATGGAAACTGTTACACATTAACTACAATTTGCCTTTTGATTTTGATAATGATAAAGAGTTTGTTGAGTGTTACTTCCAAAACCCACCAGATCAGTAGAACCTTCTCTGTGAGTTTTTCTAGCATGGCCACATTATGAACCATGTTGATACTTCTATACTAAATCTTTATGTAGGGGAGCTCCAAATCTAGAGCTATCTATCCCTATTGAGGAATAATAGATTATGGGAAGACAGAATGGATGAATATGAGACTACTGCAGGCTCAATTGGCCTGCTAATGAGGCATGAATGCCCAAAGACTACATGGTTCAAAAATACTTTCAGAGCTAAAGTTTATAGGTAGGGTATCATAGGCCAATATATACAAAATTTAAATTCTTGTATTTTAGATTTCCTTCCCAATGCAGTTGTGTCAAGCTATAGAGCATGGTTTGGAGCACTCCCCAATGTAGTGAAAAGAAGGGAACCAGTTTCCCCTACAAACATAACATGAATGATTAAAAAAGTCAAGAGGCTCATTCTGATTATTCAACAAAAGTAACAAAAATGGATAGGAATGAGGTTTAGAACTCCACTACTGCTCATGCCAGCACCCAGACTCAGCCATCCTCAAGGTGAACCAATGCTGCAGGAAAAATTCAGCAAATGGTACAGCAGGATTCAAGAGAATGACGGGTTCCATCCCAAGGGAAGACAATCGTTCCAATATAGTGATGACGACTACAACTGCAGCACAATAATGGAGGGGAAGAACATACTTGATGGAGCAAATTAGTAGATGCCATGAGGACATGGCATAAGCTAAGTGGGGAGGACATGATGAGCCAAAGAATTGACTCATTTATTTATCAATATTTTCATGTTCTGATAAACTTTTAACTAACATATCAACATATAAATACATATTATTATAGTTATATTTGTTGTGAGAATTGTTTATGCTTATGTTTTTTCCATTATGCTTTGATGAAATCTCTTTAGCTTTGATACTTGAATGACAGTTTCTATGTGCATATCTCATAATTTGTGGTATAAGTTGTGGATATTAAATAAGGATTGTAGCAGTTGAACTCCAAATAGCTCTAGAGGCTGAGACTTCCTAAGAATCATCCTCCGCTCGAGTTGATGACCTCCAACAAAAGTTCCTAGGGATACTCTAAGTCCAGCAACACATCCAAACTAGTGCCTCAATCCTAGGTGCAGCTCTTGAATCGCACCACCATGTCACTAAACTTTGGTGACTCAGATAATTGACAGCAGACATCAGTTCCAGCTATCACTGCCACCAGGCACCCCACTATTTTAGGGAACTCGTGAAGTTCACCCAGCTAATCACCTTATTCAGATCGTGAATCTAGAGTTCTCTGCAGTTGATTGTGTACTTAAGTAAATAATACAATTGGCTATTCCAGTTCATAGGAATTAGTTAGCAGCTAGATTTTCCTTTCAATAAGCATGCAACTGGTTGTTCCAGTTTGTTGCAGTTTGACTTGCAATTAGTATCTCTTTCCAATAAGGCTCAATTGGATAAGTAGGAGAGCCATCGCATCTTTTTAGTAAGTTCCTATTTTTCATCAGATAGTTGTTCATCGCAGTTTGTTTCCAGTAGAAGGAAAACTTCTGAGTTTAGGCATGTATGTTCTTTGACTGAGAATAAAATGGAAATGAAGGGAGATTTCTTCTGAAAGAGTTGTTAAGCAAAGAGGATCATCTCCAGCTGGGAAAGTAGGGCCCGCTTCCCCATTTTGGAGGAGATCTCTCATTATTATGTTTATGTTATTTCTATTCCTATCTATTTCCTTGTTGCAAATTGTTATGTGTGTTTCTCCTATTATCTGTTCTTACCTGCAGGTTTATTCTTCAAAAATATAAAATCATAAAAATTAGATTTGTTATCTCTTAAAGCACTATGACGTTCAGAGTATTGCATGGCTAAGAAATAACAATAGATTCCATTCCTTTTCATTTACTATTTTCGCAAGTGTGTTCATTTCCAAAAATTAGATTAAACATTTATTTCAACAAGTGTGTTTGTTTCCAGCAATTAGATTAGCTTTTATTTCAGTAAGTGTGTTTGTTTCAGCAATGTTAGAATAGTTTCATTCCAAGCAAGTGTGTTTCTCTCTAAGAAAATTAAGGTAGTTTATTTCATGAGCAAGAAGACCAAAACTCCAACTTTGCAAGGGTCCATAAACTGATCCTTGGTCATAAACTATTCCATTCAAACCCCCCCACCAAACAGTCTTATCGCAGATCGCTCTAGACACCTCCAGATTGATAAAGATAAATGATGATGTATTAACGAACACTACAATGACCTCATCAAAGAATTAGGCTTTGATCGATGAGAGATTATAAGAAAATTTGTTTGATGGAAACACATTGTAATCAACCTTTCAAGTGAAGGAGATCTTGAGCAGCGCAGCGAAGAACTCATTGAATTTGGCAATTTCAAAGTGCAACCCTAACTAGAAGCATTTGTTAAGGTATTTATAGTTCTCCACTCTTAATCTAAGAACTGAGTAGTAAAAATGTTCAAGCCTCAAGCGATTGATCTGTTAGATACACCTAGACCTAAGTTTAAGAAGCATCCATTGAAATCTATGGAAACAGATCCGAATGGCATATTTTCTAATGTGCCCAATGATGTATTGCACAATGAAGATAGGCATACATTCATGTGAATATGGAAGAATACAATCATGTTAATTTAGGGAAATTTTGGTTTGATGAACTAATAGATGAGTAGTTTGCTCTAAAAATGGAATTCAATGCCCTAGCTGAGAAGAACTTAGATGTATGGAACAATTTTCCTATCTTTTGCTATGAGAATGCTTGGATAAGATATGTGTTGAGCAGAATACATGACAAATTCATGTGGTTGAATATCCCACACATAATCAACAAGGAGGCCATCAAGGTCGTGATAGGATTACTTTCAACAGGTACTGTACTGGCTCTGAAGTCTGTAAAGAATGATGCAGTGATGAAGCTTACAGGGGCAAAGTTTGATAAGAGGGCTTTGACAATCAATGACATAGAAGAGCCTGTAGTTAAATATGCTTCTATGATGATTGGATACAAAATTTATTTCACTAACAGAGAGAACTTTGTTTCTACTACAAGTATCTACACTACCTATCAGATGGTAAAGGAAAACGTAGATTATGATCTATGTGAGCTCCTCTAGCAACAACTCTTGGAGAACTTGAAGAAGACCAAAGATTCAAAATACCCATTCAAGTATGGTACTCTCATCATTTATCAGTTGTTTTATTTTTTGAATGAGTTACTAGGTGTGCAAAATGTTGTATGGTTGAAAGATATTCCAATGGCCATGCAAATTAGAGACCATTTGCAAAGAATTGGTAATGTTGATGCTCAAAGTGCAGCCCTATGGGATTATTTCAAAGTCTTCTAGGAAAATATGAGAGCAAGGGCAAGAATCCCTAGAAAATTTGTTGAAATTTTGAAAATAACATCACTTTCATGGTGACAAAGGATGAATGTCTGATGGAAGAAGTTGAGCCCAGAACAGTGTGGATCCTAGAGATGAGATATGAGGTTTTAGAAGATATTCTTGTTGGTTTGGAAGAATTAATGCTAAGAAAACCTTGTGATACCATAGAAGAGAGGTTTGGCACTTTTAAAGAAAAGACCATGGAAATCCACATTGAACAAACCAAGCCACAATCCCAAAATAAAGTACAGAAAATAGTTGAGGAGTTTGCTGAAAAGGTAGGGATAACCAAAGAACAATTACAACAGGCTAAAGCTGAGAGAAAAGTTGTTGAAGAGGCTAGTGTTGTAGAGAAAATAGAAGATAAGACTGAAGGAAAGGAGCCTGCACCTAGCACTAGAAGGTCAACAAGGACTTCTTCCACTCCTGTTGGTGCATCCAAAGCCTCTGGAGCCCCTACTGCTAGAGATATAGAAAAGAATACTAAAGCCGGTGCCTCTAAACCAGTAAAGAGGAGAAGAATCAAAAGAAAAGGCCAGAGAGGTGTATATGTTAGTCATGGCATTGATGAAGAAGAAGAGAAAGAATAAGAAGAAGAATTGGTCTAGAAGAAAAAGGGATGTTTTCCTACCTATAAAAAGATACTGGAAAAAAGAGAAAGAAGACTTCATCTTCAAAAGAAGTCACCTCAGAAAAAAGAAGGAGAACCCTCTGGAAAGGGAAAAGGAAAAGGAAAGAAAAAGAAGGATAAGAAAGGCAATACTTCCATATCTCTTGAAGCCACCATTAATGCCATAGTTGAGCATGGCAATCTAAACCAAGTGGCAGACCTTTATGATGACAGCTCAGATGAGGACAAAGCCATCATTGAATTTGATGTAATCAGGTATTTAGATATGTTTTAATAAATCTTTAATTAAAGTTACTAGTGAGTTAACTAATAGCCTAGCAAGTATTTTAACTACCAAGAAAGATGAGGCTATGGCTAAAGATGTTGAGATGAAGGAAAGTGTTTTAAAGAAGTTTTGTCCAAGTCTCTCAAGACAAGAGAAAATCAAAGCCACTCAGAGACTGAGCAAAGAGTTCAGAACCAAGATAAGGATGAATACTCTTATGGTTGGGGATAGAAAAGAGATTGAAAAGTTGGTGAAAGAAACTAAGGAGATAACTCTAAGTATGCTCAATGAACTTCAGATTCTGACTGTTACTGAGATAGATAAAGAAGATCAGACAAATCCTGATGTGGGCACCTCAAGTGTAGTTTCAGATGTGGGTGGTGAGAAAAATGTACAAGCTTCACCATCTCCTACAAACTCAGTGGATCAGGGTGTGACCCCTCCTTCAGAGAACTCAGGAAACAATGAAGAGATGAGGGAATCTGCTAAAGAAAAGAATATAGAGGAAAAAGAAAATCATGAAGAGGAAATTCCAAAACAAGTGGATATCACCTCTGGTCTAGAGATTAGTGTAGAACAACAAGTACCTGCTAGAGAAAACCCTCCAGAGAATCCTACTGCACAAATGTCTACTAAAGATGAAAGAAGAGATACTGTTGGTGAAAGCTCAGTAGCTTCACCCTTGGAGTCCATCAAAGAATTTTTGGCTAAACAGAAAGAATTACAAACTTTGTCTGCTTCTGATTTGTGGCAAGTACCATCAACTAATGGACAAATAAACTTGGTTGTTATGTCTCCTTTGCAAAATCTCAAGTTGGGAATAATTTTTCAAACCACGGCGCAAGAAGAAATGTTGAAGTCACATATTGAAGGTAATGAGCTAATAGAGGAAGCCATGATAGTTTTTGAGAAAATTTTGCTAGAGGCTAAGAGAGATACTTCACTAACTCCCACTTTGCAAATGAAGAAGCTCATGGAGTCTGTGAACTATCATTTTGAATCTTTTTAATAGGTGGCAGAGAAGAAAGTTAGAAGAGAAATTGATAGTAAGAGGTTAGTAGAACTGTCTGACAAGTGCTCTAAAGCACGAATTTTTTAGATAACAACATTAAGTATGTTGAGACAACCATTAATGATGCAAATACACTGTATCAATTTTGTTTAAATTGGCCCACAACAACCAAAGATATAAAGGAAACGATAGAAGAATTTGAAAATCAACTTGTAAAACTCTCTAGAACTTATGATCCTTGGAAAGATTTGAATGGAGATCTGAGAGATGTAATAAGAAGGCTCATGTAAATATAAAGAAACTACAAAATCAAAAGGAGTCCATAAAGGATCAAACGAGCCAACTAAGAGAGATTGTAAGTTTTAAGATAGCTTCTATGATGGGTTTGATCAGTGAAGATGATAAGGTAAGGAAGATGATTGATTCCCCTAACACAGTAGATAAGGCAAAAGATCGGCTATCTCAAATTAATGGGCATGTACATTTTTTTAAGTATGCTAAGGCAAGATGGGATTCAGATGTGATACGACTAAAGAACATCTTCAAAGACATCCTCCCTAAATCCCAGTAAGTCTTTATTTCTCATGTACATATGCTGAAGGTTATACGATATTTTTGAAATTTTGATATAGAACTTAGTTACTTAGGGGAAGAAATTTTTCAATTTTTATATGCTCATGCTCTCTAGACAAAAGGAGATCTAGTAAGAAGTTCATATCCTTTGCCATTAATGTCAAAGGGGGAGAGAAGAAGATGTGAAAAAGTTAATTTTGATAGAGAGATGCAAATGTGGAAAATACTTGTCTCAGGGGGAGAATATTCAAAGATTTGATTTTGATGGTTTTCACATCATGTGTTTCCATTAATGCCAAAGGCGGGGATTGTTGGAAATATCAATGTTAGAGACATTGTTGGTATACTGAGGGGTATGACAGTCAAGAAGTGTTGTCATTGATGGCAACAATGATTAGATGGAAACAAAGTTTAGAGACCAAAATTGGGTTGTGAGGTTATATTAAAATCCTTCACAGGATGTTTCTATACTCATAATGTTACCTATGCAAAAAAAATTGTTTCGGAAGATAATTTGGTGTCAGACTGATCCCTCAATGCATAGTGTTACAATTTTCTAGTCCGCATTTGTCACAAGTTGAAGATCTTGGTTTATGGTTTTGGTATGCTGTTAAGGACTATTAAAAGTATCTAAATCCATGATTTTATCCTCTTATGATTTCCAAAATGTTGGCTACATGTTGAAGAAGTTTGGGATGACAGAGAGCAGTCTTATCCAGTGCAGTGTACATGTTTGTTTTGGTCCACATATCTCCGGTATGATACATTTCCTTCTATGGTTCTAAGGTAGTATTGGCACATATTTGGACATTTCAAATCCAAATTTTTAGAGGTTGAATCCTTCCAAAGTGTGAGATAAGTTTATCTGAGTATCGCTATGAGGATAGATAGTGAATGATTGTGACAGAGACTGAGTTCAAGTACTCAGCATTTCTCCGCATGAAAACATTTTTCTTTACAAATCTGGGGATGTATTTACAGATGCTTAAAGATTGCTAGTTCCAAGTTTGAGTTAAATTTGAAGGTTTGGTTGTTGAGTTATGCTTTGACAGTCAGTGTGCACCTAAGTTATTCTGCTCATAAAGCTGACCTAAAGAAGGTTACTTGGTGCGAAGCATTCCAAAGGCTAGAGTGTTGTCTAAGGAGATTCTATAGGCATGCATACCTAGGAGAGTGTGACTCATGTTTTAGTTCTGTCCACATTGGATTTTGAGGCCGACTAAGTAATGTTTTACATGCTACACTCAAGCAGGCTGACCTAATTGATTATAAGAGTAAAGAGAATATAAAAGAAGGTTTGATTTTGATATTTTGATGATCTTGAGAAGTAATGTGAAGGAATGTTCTGTTTGTGATGCAACAAGTACCTACATATGCAAATTGAGGAAGAGTAGAGCAGACTATGTGATTGTAGAACATAGCACAGTTGTAATTCAAATTAGTGGAAGAAGATATGGATTTTACTTCATTGGAACTGTAATTCATGCATGTGTAGATGTAATTGTAAATAGTTCATTTTTGGTAGTGAGTCATTTCTTTTCTCTTTCTTTCTCAGTGGGCAGTAAGTCCCCTGTAGTGAGTTTTCTTTCTTTTGGGCAGTGAGCCTTTTGTAATCCGGTATTGCTATTATAATATATTGTGAGCTAATCCTCACCATGGTTTTTCCCTTTTTGGGTTTTCCATGTAAAAATCCTAGTGTTCATGTGTTATGCTTTGTGGTCATATTTTTATGTGCTTAACTTGCTTTACAGTTATTGAATTTGGGAAATGGATGAAAGGTTTATTGTGTGATTGGTTTTATAGAATATTGATTCACCCCCACCTCTCAATAATCTGGATGTTCAACACAATCCTAATCTCTTCAAGAAAGCTTCCTAATTTTCTTCTTGTTCTCTTCTAGTTGTCTTCAGTCTTCTTCAATTTCCTTTTTTTTCCTTCTTATCCTCCCATCCATTCTTAACAAGTTTCCCATTCAATCTTAAGTTATCTCACTCTTTCATTCTTATCTCTTCATCTTTTCCCTCCCATTTCTACCTATAAATACCCCTCTCCTCTCTTGTTTTGGATGAGGTTCTTAGTACAATTGTATTCTTGATTTCTTCTTAGAGGCTAAGTTTCCCTTTTATTTTACTTCTAAGCCCTTTCTCTTGACAGAAGGTAGTTAAATTCTCTTGTTTTCTTCTTAGGATTAATTCTCTCTTAGAAATCAAGCCTATGCAAAGCAACCCCGTAGCATTTTTATGCCCTTCATAGGACCCCATGTACCTTTTGCTTTAGTTTTTTCCAAAGCTTCAAAGCTTCTTTCCCATTGTGAAATTCCTTCAAATTCTTGTGCTTTCTTGTCATTAAGCACAGTACCTAATTTCTATAGAGAAGGTTACCAGTCAAAGATAGATCACCAAGGACACAAGCCTGACACTAGCACCTTTTTCTAGATTATAGGTTCTTTTCTATTTTTCTAGATTAGAAGTAGCAATTAGCAAACACCCTTTCCATTGAGAAGTAAAACTTGTCATTTATTTTCTCTTGGTTTATTTCTTTTTCTAGATTTAGTTTCAATTCTTCACATTGGTAAATAGTTGCAAGTTACATTTATTAGAATAGCTTCTTTTCATAGATCAATCTCAAAAACATAGATAAACTACATTAGGAAAAATTCATATAGTTTTCATTCATATCTTCTTTTCATAGTATTTAGTTCGTCTAAAATTGGAAAAGGAATCAAAGAATCTTGCATGCATTTAATATTAGTTGCCAATTATGGGAAATTTATATAGAAAATGGGCCTCCTAAGGATGACATCATCAAAAAATGAACTAACAAAAATCAACTAAAAGATGACATCAACCGTTACGGTGACATCATCCAAAATAAAAATAAAAATGTTTATTTTATTACATTAAATTTTCTAAAATCAGGTGAATTAACTCATTATGGTTAATTTAACTCTATATATCCTATTATATCTCAATCATCTTTCTAAAAAATAAAGATTCTTTTTATTTTTTAGATTTATCACTCTTAAGTTCTATTATAGAAATTATTATGTTTCTAAAAAATACTTTCATTCTTTAGAAAAGAAACAAATCTAAAAAGAATTTCAAAAATCATAAGTTTAAATATATATAAAATTATAAATATATAAAATGATAAATCTATATATAAAATGATAATATAAAATTTAATTTAATATATAAATTTTTTATAAAATAAAATATCTAACTTACTTGTACTTTGCCACTATTTATAAATTTAAGAAACCTATGTATCTAAATAAACATACATGGAAAAATAATTATAGATTAATATTTTAAAGCCACATTCAAACTTTTCTTTAGTATTTTTTTAAGTTAATTTAGAATTTATATACTTAAAAGAATATTTCTTTAAAAATTGTTCCCATTCAAAATATTTTTTTCTTATATGTATTATAGAATAAAACATAAAAAATTTATTGGAAAAAGAAAAAACAAAAAGCTAACAAATATTCATAATAAAATTATAATTCGACAAAGAAAAATAGAAACACAAAAAAATTTAAAAAATTTAAAAAAATTAAAAATATTCATAATAAAAATTTATTGAAGGAAAAGAAAAGCTAACAATTTTTATTTATATTTTAGAGAAACAAAACAAAAAAACTATTGTAAAATATTATTTCTTTCTTTTTATAATAGAAATATGTGTTACCACTTTTCAAAAATAGTGAACTTGAGTTTCCTAAAGAATTATAATAGAAACATGTGTTACAGAGCGTTACCACTTTTAAAAATAAAATATAAAATGAAAAGTGAACTTGAGTTTTTTGAAAAAAATATAATAGAAATATGTATTACCACTTTTAAAAAATAGTGAACTTGAGTTTCTTAAAGAATTATAATAGAAACATGTCTCCCCACTTAACTCATGTAGTTAAGTAATTTATATTTATTTATATTTAAATAATTTGTATTATATGAATAATTTTTGCTTTTCTAGATTTTCTTAGGAGGCCCATTTTATATGTAAATTTCCTCTACATTTAAAAACCCAAAAATAAATCAAAAAAGGAAGCCCTTGATCCCATCATGAGACACATAAAACTCAATGAATTAAAACTATAATGGTTAAAACATCTATCTTCTTTGCTTAGCACTTAATGTGCCTAGGTGTGAGGGAATATTGGATTCAAAGATCTTGGAAGAATTTAGGAAAAATCTCCCTATCCAAGAAAATCCCGCTAAGGAAGAATCCCAAGAACAAGAAGGGGTCTTGAGGCAAATAGAACAACAAAATGAACAAAGATGCCTAGAGGATATTTGAGCTAGAAAACTTAGACTCATAGAGGAATTAATCGATATAGAATAAAGTGTAGGAATACACTCAACACTGAGAGGGGGGGTGAATCAGTGTTGTTAACAATTTTAACACTTTTTACTCCTTTTCTTAATTTAAATTCACAATTGTAGAATTCTTCAGATAGAACAAAGAAAATATGCAGAGTATCAAAACAAAAACTTGACACAAGAAATTTTCCGAGTGGAAACCCCTCCTGGGGTATAAAAACCACTCAACTGCCTCACTGGCTTAACACAAATTTCTGATTACAATTGTCTCACTGACATTACAATTCTGCCTCACTGGCATATTGTACTTCTCTGCATGTCTCACTGACATTACAACATCAACATTCAATGAAAATATAACTCAGGGGATTTCCCTGTTTCAATAAAAACCAAAACCTTGTTTCTCCATTTTAAAACAAACAAAAATATATTCTTAGCAATCAACCTTCAACTGTCTTCAACATCTACAATTATTCAATTTTGATCTTCAAAAATACTTCATACCTCTGCAAAACAATTTCAAACTAATTCACCATTTCATGAACTTTGTCACTGTGCAAAACTGAACAATTTACCCTCTCTGAGAAATTATTGTCTTACAGCACTTTCACTTTCTCTTGAACAAATATTAATCCATCTTGATCATTGAAGAACTCCATTCATTTATTGCTCCAACATTCTTTCAAAAACCTCAACATAATTCCCTGAAAAAATTGTTTCTTCATACCTGCAAAATACACTTCAAAACAAAAATACCATTCTACAACTTCTCACCACACACAAGATCTTCTTCTCTTCTCTACTTCCAAAATACACCCCTGAAAAAAAATTCTCTTTATACAAATGATCTTCCATCATTCAATTTCTTCAAATCCGTTCAACTTCCAACATCATATATTTTTATCACATTCATATCACCTTCTCTCAAAAATGAAAACAAAAATCAACTTTATCTCCTCCTTGAAAAAATGCATTGTATTCTATTTGATTTCTATAACAAAAGTTTCTATTTTCTAAATCTCCTCATCGATCCACATTCCATAATAGAAAAAAAACAAATATCTATCATGAGACTTTCTATAATCAAAAACTTCTAACCTTCCATCTTCTATTATTGATGTCACTTCAAAATAGAAACAAGTATTAGTTTCTGCCTTTCATAACACAGAGCCCGTCAACTTTAAACTCTTGAAACTGCGGCATCATTCAAATCTCCACCACCGGATGTGGTATTCCCGCCAAGAGCAAATTAAACATTGATCGTTGATCAACCTTTTCCCGCGGAGCTCAATGAGTAGTGACCGGTGACCAGGCACTCTAGGCAACAGGGCCGGTAAGACTGACGAGTCTTCACCCCTTAAGTTGTCACTTAAGTGACAATCACCGCTCCAACCAGTCAACAAACGATTATAAGAAAAGTGCATTGACGTTTTTAAAAAAAAAGCTTTTAAGGAAATTTAATTTAGGTCTTGTGAAACAATATGTGGCATTTGTCACTATGAACTACTTGTATGATGTGGCATTTGTCACTATGAACTACTTGAAAATTGAGATAATTCCAAACTTTCAAACCACTGTGATTACACTGAAAACTGAGATGATATCAAACCACTGTGATTACAACAATGTACCATAATTGCATGAAAACTAATCATAATGCCAACCTTTGCCACTTTCACTGAAAGATCAAAACTAAGAAGATCATGTCACTGATGAAGACCATGTCACTGAAAACTAATCATAATGCCAACCTTTGCCACTTTCACTGAAAGATCAAAACTGAGAAGATCATGTCACTACCATCATTTTGACATCAATGAAAAGACAATATACTCAACTGTGAAATGTGCTACAAAACTCCCCCTTTGTCTTTGACATTGATGGCAAAACCATAACTCATTTCTCCCCCTTTTTGACATAAAAATGTCAAAGGCAAAAAAAAATACCACAACCAATAGATTCCTGTTCTTATAAATGCAATCCTCAAAAAAATTTGTCAAAACCAACACTTTACTTCATACTGCACAATACTGTAACACTGCCAACAAAAAAAATATGTACAAAAACTATATACAGACTATGTACAAATGAGATTTAGGACATCAAAATAATCTAGAAGACAACTCCCCCTGAATCTAATATCTCTGTAACTTACTGAAGAGAGACAAGAGATAAAACTCCCAGTCTCTGTCTCAGAGTTTCAAATGTCTCCTTTGGCAAAGGCTTTGCGAAGATATCAGCCAATTGATCACTAGTATGCACATATTCCAAAGCAACTTCATTTTCAATCACCTTTTCCCTTAGAAAATGATATCTGATAGCAATGTGCTTAGTTCTTGAATGCATTATAGGATTCTTTGACATATTGATAGAACTTGTGTTATCACAAAGAATAGACACAGGCTTTTTACCTCAACCTTAATATCAAGAAGTGATTGTACCATCCAAAGTACCTGTGTACAACATGATGAAGCAGCAATGTACTCAGCTTTAGCTATAGATAGAGAAACACAATCTTGTTTCTTACTATGCCATGCAACCAATCTGCCACCCAGAAAGAAAGCTGCCCCACTTGTGCTTTTTCTGTCATCAGGACACCCTGCCCAATCTACATCTGTATAGGCAAGAAGTGTAAATTCATTGTGTCTAGGATACCATAAACTAAAATCAAGTGTACCCTTAATATATCTAAAGATTCTCTTAACAGCATTCAAATGTGATTGTTTAGGACAAGCTTGAAATCTTGCAACCAAACAAACAGCCTGCATAATATCAGGCCTAGAAGCAATGAGATATAAAAGACTCCCAATCATAGATCTATAGAGAGACTGTTCTACTTCAGGTGATTCATCATTTTTACTTAGCTTATGCCCTGTCTCCATAGGAGTACCCAAAGGTTTGCAATCATTCATTTGAAATCTCTTCAACATCTCTCTGGCATATTTATTTTGTGAGATAAATATTCCCTTTTCAAGCTGAGATACTTGAAGACCAAGAAAGAAAGACAATTCTCCCAACATAGACATTTCAAATTCTAACTTCATAATGTTAGGAAATGAATGACTCATATCATTATTGTTACTACCAAAAATGATATCATCAACATAAATTTCAACAACCAGAATATCCTCACCTTTGATTAAATAGTACAAATTACTGTCCACACCTCTTTTTGTGAACCCCTGTTCCTGCAGAAACTTATCCAGTCTATAATACCAAGCTCTTGGAGCTTGCTTTAAACCATATAAAGCCTTTTTCAACCTATAAACATGATCTGAATTATCTTTATTCACAAAACCTTCTGGTTGTTCCATGTAGACTTCTTCTTCAAGATCTCCATTTAGAAATGCTGATTTTACATCCATTTGGTAAACTTTGAAATTTTTATAAACTGAAAAAGCTAAAAACATTCTTATAGCTTCTAATCTAGCAACAGGAGCAAATGTTTCTTCAAAGTCAATACCTTCAATTTGTGAATACCCTTTACAAACCAATCTGGCTTTGTTTCTAACAACTTTACCTTTATCATCAAGCTTATTCCTAAACACCCATTTTGATCCAATGACATTCTTACCTTCTGGTCTTGGAACAATTTCCCATGTTTTGTTCTTTTCTATTTGACTTAACTCCTCTTCCATGGCTTTAATCCAGGCTTCATCTTTTCTGGCCTCAACATATTTCTTTGGTTCCATTTCTGATATCAAACACACATGTGCTTGATTATGTGCAGCATCAAGCTTTCCTCTTCTTGTTAACACACCACTGTCCTTATCCCCAATGATCAACTCATGAGGATGATCTCTTTGAAAAGCCTTTGAAAGAGTCTTTGTCTTAACATCAACAAATTTTTTAGGATCTTCTTCCTCTTCCTAAATTTCTTCTTCCTTTTGTGAATGATGATCAACTTCATTGTCATGAATCAACTGCATACAGGGCTGCAAATCCTCATCCACCTTAACATTAGTACTTTCAATTATTCTTTTGAGCCTATTGTTAAAACACTTATATGCCTTGCTATGTGTAGAATAACCAAGAAATATGCCTTCATCACATCTAGACTCAAAACCACATAAGCTATCATTATCTTTCTTGATGTAACACTTACTTCCAAAAATTTTAAAATACCCAACATTTGCTGACTTACCATACCAAAGTTCATAAGGAGTATAATTTGACTTTACCCTTAATTAAACTCTGTTCAAAGTATATACAGCTATATGAACAGCTTCTCTCCAATAGACATTAGGCAGATTTGCATCATGTAGTAAGGTTCTTGCCATCTCTTTTACAGTCCTATTTTTTCTTTCAGCTACTCCATTTTGCTGTGGAGTTCTAGGAGTGGAGAATTGCCTTCTTATCCCATGTTTTTCACAATACTCTTCAAATTCCTTTGAAGTGTACTCTCCTCCATTGTCTGACCTTAAACATTTTAGCTTGAAATCAGATTCCTTTTCAACCATCTTCTTGAAGATTTTGAATCTATCAAATGCCTCTGATTTATGCCTTAAGAATGTTACCCATGTCATTCTTGAAAAGTCATCAATGAAAAGCATAAAATATTTTTCTCCTCCCAGAGCTTTAGTCCTTGTAGGACCACACAAATCTGAATGTACCAGCTGCAGAGGTTTTGAAGTAAAATACTCCTTAGGCTTGAAACTAACTTTGGTTTGCTTACCCAATTGACACTCTTTGCATATAGTATTACTTGGTTTTGAAATATGAGGCATATTTCTGACATTGTGATTCCTGCTGATTCTTACAAGATTGTCAAAATTCACATGACCAAGTCTTCTATGCCACAACCAGCTTTCCTCAATTTGACCCATGAAATAGATATGGCTATCAACACTTTTAGTTTTTGAGTTATGAAGATTGTAGATATTACCACTAGTCCTTAGACCTGCTGCAATAACTTTACCTGATTTCTTTTTGATCTCACATCCATGTGCATCAAAAACCACATTAAAACCATTGTCACATATTTGACTGACACTTAACAAGTTGTGCTTCAGTCCTTCTACAAAATACACATCATGTAGTGGTGTTTCATCATCAAGAAGAATTGTACCTTTGCCTCTGATCATAATGCAATCATTATTTCCAAACATAACAGAACCTTCATTAATGTCTTCAAATTCAACAAACTTATCTTTGTCCCCTGTCATGTGGTTGGAGCAACCACTGTCAATCACCCATTGTTCCTTCCTTTTGGCATGAAAAGCAGCTTGTGCAATCATAACATCAAAGCTCTTATTAATTACCTTAGGTTTCCAAACAAACAATTTCTTTTCAGAACTCAAAGAAGACAAACCTGAAATAGTATTTCTTGTTGTTTGCTGCATTTGCAATGAAGGTCTATAGAATTTGGCAATATGCCCAAAATTTTTACAATTGTGACACTTCAAACTTCTTAAGAACATGAATGGATTCCTTGGAAATAAAAGCATTTCTCTTCTGACTCCAAATCTGCATTCACTGGCTTTGTGTCCAAACCTATTGCAACAAAAACAATATCCAGTAAAGTGAGCATTATACCTGAAAGTATCACTTCTGTTGTAGTTTGTTGTCCTTATGATTGATTTGCCTTTTGTACTAGCCTTTTGAGAACATTGTCCCTCTTCAAATCCAAGACCTAATTTATCTTTGAATCTTTTTTGTCTATCAAGAAGATCATCAAGTTTATCACTACTTCTGCACATATCAAGTCTTCTTCTCAGACCAACAATTTCAGCTTCAAGTGTATGACATTCCTTGTCCTTGTTATTCAACTCTTTGTCTTTATCATCAATAATTTTCTTACTTTCTTCAAGAGAAAGAATTAGATCAGTAATCTGTTTCTCATAACAAGTTAACTTGTTATTCATGATATCATTTTCTTTTTGAAACTGACTTCTTTGTGCAATGATTTCCTTTTTAAGTTTCTCGACTTGACTTAATGCACACATCAATTCTCCTTCAAAATCAATAACAGCTTCACAACTGTTTGATTGTTCCTCACATTTTTCATTTTGAACTTCATTTAGAATAGCCATAAATAAAGTCTGTGCATTTTCATCAAGAAAATCATCTGAATCACTTTCAGACATATCAACATTTTTGATGAACAAACTTCTTTTCTTTCTGAAATTATTTTTCCTTCTAGAAACAAACTGTTTCTTTTTAAATTGCTTCTTGTTTTCATCTTCATCACTGTCTAGGTCTTTGTAAGGACACTGAGCTGCATAGTGTCCAATCTTTCCACACTCAAAACATTTGAATGGAAGCTTACCTTTGTACTTACCAACAGATCCCTTCTTCAACTTGCTTGCAAGAGATATTTCTTGATCATCATCCAAATCTTCTGAATCAGAAATCTCCTTTTCTTTTCTGACTGATTTGAAAGCAGCTTCTTTGCTTGAAGGTATGTCATTGCTAATTCTCATCTCATAAGCTGTGAAAGTGCCATGAAGTTCATCAAAGGTAACTTTGCTTAAGTCTCTTTCTTCTACTGCAGACACTTTGGATTCATATTTTGGATTTAAAGTCCTTAAAACTTTTGTAACAACTGTCTTCTCTTCCAGTGTATCACCAAGTCCTCTGATAGCATTTACAATTTCTTGAACCCTTAGAAGATATTCTGCGACTTTCTCATCATCACTCATTCTGAGACTTTCAAATTTGGCTCTGTAGGATTGCAATTTTGCTTCTTTGATTTTATCATCTCCTTGATAAATATTAGACAGTTTGTCCTATATTTCCTTGGCTGTTTTACACTCCATGACTTTGACAAGTATGTCATTGGTAAGACCACAACATAATGCATTTTTAGCCTTAGCATTATTTTCATATGCCCTTTTCTCATCAGCTGTGCTAGGAGGATTTGTAGCAGTATATGCAGTAACAATGGCAGCATACACATCATACCTCAGAGATGACAAATATGACTCCATCCTGAATTTCCAAAAAGCATAGTTAGAACCATCAAACACAGGTGCTTTATAATTAGAGTAACCTTCTTGACTTACCATGATAAGTATTCCAGAAATATGATCTACCCAAGCTGATTAAGCTTTGACAGGGTACCAAGCTCTGATACCAATTGTAGGAATACACTCAACACTGAGAGGGGGGGTGAATCAGTGTTGTTAACAATTTTAACACTTTTTACTCCTTTTCTTAATTTAAATTCACAATTGTAGAATTCTTCAGATAGAACAAAGAAAATATGCAGAGTATCAAAACAAAAACTTGACACAAGAAATTTCCCGAGTGGAAAACCCTCCTGGGGTATAAAAACCACTCAACTGCCTCACTGGCTTAACATAAATTTCTGATTACAATTGTCTCACTGACATTACAATTCTACCTCACTGGCATATTGTACTTCTCTGCATGTCTCACTGACATTACAACATCAACATTCAATGAAAATATAACTCAGGGGATTTCCCTGTTTCAATAAAAACCAAAACCTTGTTTCTCCATTTTAAAACAAACAAAAATATATTCTTAGCAATCAACCTTCAACTGTCTTCAACATCTACAATTATTCAATTTTGATCTTCAAAAATACTTCATACCTCTGTAAAACAATTTCAAACTAATTCACCATTTCATGAACTTTTTCACTGTGCAAAACTGAACAATTTACCCTCTCTGAGAAATTATTGTCTTACAGCACTTTCACTTTCTCTTGAACAAATATTAATCCATCTTGATCATTGAAGAACTCCATTCATTTATTGCTCCAACATTCTTTCAAAAACCTCAACATAATTCCCTGAAAAAATTGTTTCTTCATACCTGCAAAATACACTTCAAAACAAAAATACCATTCTACAACTTCTCACCACACACAAGATCTTCTTCTCTTCTCTGCTTCCAAAATACACCCCTGAAAAAAAATTCTCTTTATACAAATGATCTTCCATCATTCAATTTCTTCAAATCCGTTCAACTTCCAACATCATATATTTTTATCACATTCATATCACCTTCTCTCAAAAATGAAAACAAAAATCAACTTTATCTCCTCCTTGAAAAAATGCATTGTATTCTATTTGATTTCTATAACAAAAGTTTCTATTTTCTAAATCTCCTTATCGATCCACATTCCATAATAGAAAAAAACAAATATCTATCATGAGACTTCCTATAATCAAAAACTTCTAACCTTCCATCTTCTATTATTGCTGTCACTTCAAAATAGAAACAAGTATTAGTTTCTGCCTTTCATAACACAGAGCTCGTCAACTTTAAACTCCTGAAACTATGGCATCATTCAAATCTCCACCACCGGATGTGGTATTCCCACCAAGAGCAAATTAAACGTTGATCGTTGATCAACCTTTTCCCGCGGAGCTCAATGAGTAGTGACCGGTGACCGAGCACTCTAGGCAACGGGGCCGATAAGACTGACGAGTCTTCACCCCTTAAGTTATCACTTAAGTGACAATCACCGCTCCAACCAGTCAACCAACGATTATAAGAAAAGTGCATTGACGTTTTTAAAAAAAAAGCTTTTAAGGAAATTTAATTTAGGTCTTGTGAAACAATATGTGGCATTTGTCACTATGAACTACTTGTATGATGTGGCATTTGTTTCTATGAACTACTTGAAAACTGAGATAATTCCAAACTTTCAAACCACTGTGATTACACTGAAAACTGAGATGATATCAAACCACTGTGATTACAACAGTGTACCATAATTGCATGAAAACTAATCATAATGCCAACCTTTGCCACTTTCACTGAAAGATCAAAACTAAGAAGATCATGTCACTGATGAAGACCATGTCACTGAAAACTAATCATAATGCCAACCTTTGCCACTTTCACTGAAAGATCAAAACTGAGAAGATCATGTCACTACCATCATTTTGACATCAATGAAAAGACAATATACTCAACTGTGAAATGTGCTACATAAAGAACACTAGACGTGTTCCAACACTTTGAAATAAATAAACTCAACAAGATCATAGAAAACAACCTTCTAGATCACATAAGGATTACAACAACAACTCCTCTTCAATGCTTCCATCAACATCAAAAAAATCACATAAACCAACAACAACACACTCAAAACAATAATGTGATTAATCCAACTATAGTCCATGATGTTCTTGTTGGCAAGAGACACTATATGGATTCATGATTGTTGTCATTGATGGCAACAAAGTTCATCCCACACATCCGCAGGACATGGTGTGTCTCTACCGGAAGTCAGAGTGAAGAATGTTGTGGTCCAGTAAACAAGAATAGAGCATATGGCAAGGTCTGACAGATAGGTCCGGATCTCTCAGAGGAAGTATCTTGGTAAAGTGCAGATTTGGGGAAGTAAAGAGTACTACCTTGAGTGATAGATTCCAAGATTTTAGCCTTCGGTGATAGATGAGGCAAAAGATATGAATACTTGAGTACCGGGTTCCTGAATGATAGTGTGAACAGAGGAAGAACTGACTGACAGAACATCAGACTACTTTCCAGATGTGTTACTGATGGTGTTAAAGGTTATGAAGGCATGAATCATGTTTGGCCGACATGATTAATGATTTCTACAAGTATATGCTTGATCCGCATTACTTGATGCGTAAGGATTCAGCTGACAGAACAGAGTTTGTGAGAAGATTGACTGTTCTGGGTGCCGACTAGAAAGATAATGAAATCACTTGTGCGGATATATATATAGGATGGATTTAGTTGTGAGAAGATGTGTGGTGATATGTGGTATGTGAATAAAAGTAGAGCAGAGCAGAAATAGTAAGAAAGGTCTTGTATGTGAAAGGAAAGCAGCATAAGAGAAGAGGAAAGATGAAGTGCAGCAGATCAGTGTACTGAGCCTAACCGGAACTAAACTCCAGCATATGTGGATACTTCCAATCAGTTCAAGTATTGTATAACATTCTTTTGTAGACAGTGTGTCTCCTTGTAGGTAGTGTGCCTCCTTTGTGAGCAGTGTGCTCGGGCAGTGAGCCCTAATTGGCAAGTGCCATTTTGTAATTCCTTATTCTTCTAACAGAGAATAATCTTTGGGTTAATCACCCCATGGTTTTCTCCCTTAATAGGGTTTCCACGTCAAAAATATTGTGTCATGTGTTTTTCCATTTCATGGTAATGTTTGCTTGTTTGAATTAATGCCGCATTGATTAATAAGAAAGTTCAGAAAGAAGAAATAATTAGGATAACTGATTCACCCCCCCTCTCAGTTATCAACAATTGGTATCAGAGCTAAGTTCCTCCTAACAAAGTCTAACAGCTTGAGGAAGATCTGGGAGTCCAAATGGATGCATATGGTTTAAGGGAGCAACTCAAGACTGCCCTTGAGGATCTTGAACAGTCAAACTCTAAAGTCAATGAATTCAAGGAAAGACTCAAACAGGCTGATGATTTCATGAGAGAACTAAAAGAAAAATTAAGTCTCTCTATTAAAAAGAGAAAGGAGTTGCTTCATCAATTGGCAAGACAAGGTGAAGAAAATAATGCAAATGAAGAGTTGACTGAGAAAACCAAGTTATGTGAAAAGTTATCAAAATAAATCATTATGGTAAGACATGAAATGGAATCAGGAGTTATAAAGTTTACCCAAGAAGTTGAAGAGAAAAGAAAAACTGAAGATAATCTAAGACAATCTCTCAAGGAGAAATCAGAAGATTGCCACCAGGTGGATAGAATTATCAAACATCTTGAATCTGATCTTGAAGATGCTAAAGATAATGAAGAAAAACTTGAGGATCAAATCGTCTCTCTAAAAAGAGATCTTCAAACAGCAAATGAGTATAAAGAGAAATTCAAGATAAGTTCTGCTCAACTTGAAGTTCTTCTTGGAAGTCAAAAGAAGGTAGATGACAAATGTGGTTTGGGATATGAGAAAGGAGAAAGCTCCGGATCCGGTCAAAAGAATTATGGATCAGAAAATCCAAGGAACAGGCCTAGAAGACCTCCGGTAAGACAGCCAAATGCTCAAAGATATCCATCCTTCAATGGATATTGCCACAACTATAATCACTTTGGTCACAAAGCTAATCAGTGCAGAAAGAGAATGAATCAGACTAATTCATCCTTCTCCAGACAGTGTTTTAACTGCAAAAGGTATGGTCACAAGTCTCATGAATGCAGAAATATGCAAATGAACAAATCATTCAATGGTAGATGCTTTGCATGCAATAGAGTAGGTCATATGGCTAATCAATGCAGATCAAGAGGATATCAGTCAAATATGCAAAGAAATGTTGTTTGCCAAATCTGTAATAGGTCCAGTCATAATACAAAAGTCTGTAGAAGCAAGAATCAGGACAAAAGAGGTCCGGTATATCATAATCAGAATCAAGATAAGGGTAAACAAAAGATGAATGTGGATGAAGTTAAAAATGAGATGAGCAAGATTTGGGTGAAGAAAAGTACTGAGAATGTAGAGATTGGATCCGCACTAGACTCTAGTGCTGATATTCCTTCCGAAAATTGAAAAGTGAGCTCTGGCTCAGGGGGAGACACAAAGAAAACCTTGTTCCCCCAGCCAGTTAATTGGTGCCAGAACTGGCACAAGAAGAGTTGCGGATTGAAGGAGTCGTAAGGGATATATTCAAACAAACTGTGGTTAAGATTTGGAAGATCTGCAAGATGTTTAAAGATCAGGGTTGATCCGGTTCTTCAAATCACCCGAATAAGGCAAACTGGAATAATGTAGGTTGAGCATTTATTGCAATCTGATATTAGGGCTTGCGGAGAAATATAAGGGTTTTTCATTAATCATTCGCTCATTCTGCACTCAAGAAGAAACGAAAAGCGGAGCTCTGCAATGAAATTCCTCAAGTTCATCGAAGATCACTTGCAGAAGTCGTTACTTCTAGAGATCAATCAAACCAACTCTGTGAAACTGGTAGGCGCAAAAGGTATTTTCCGTTTTCAAATATCTCACTGCCAATCTCTTGATAATGGGTACTCCAAATATTGTAAAGATTTCTGATAGACCTCGCCCTACATTTAAGAAACATCCATACAAATCCTTGGAGGTAGACCCCCTAGGAGCATTCTCTAGTGTTCTGCATGGCATTTTACACACAGAAGACATTAGGGTTTACATACATGCCAATATTGAAGAGTTTGGGGATTCAAACTAAGAGACATCTATCACAAACAATTGATAGATGATGCTTTTGAGCTTAAACCAGAATATAAGGGCATCCAGGAAAAGTATTTTGATCAGTTCATTCATTTCCCCTACTTTGAAGAAGATGAATGGGTCCGGTATGTTTTAAGTAGGGTGCATGATAACTTCCTATGGCTGAATAGACCTTGCAAGATCACCAAGGAAGCAATTAGGGCAATAACTGGTTTACATTCCTTCGGAGGAATTCCTGTCCTCAAATCTGTCAAGAACAACATTGTCACAGAGGCCACCGGATCAAAATTTGATAAGAGGGCAATGACCATTGAAGATATTACTGACCCAGATATCAAGTATGCATCTATGATAATAGGATACAAGATATATCATTCCAGTAGGGAGAATTCAGTATCTGAAACTGCAGTATACACGGCCTATGAGATGCTGAGAAAGAATGCAGATTATGATCTCTGTGAACTCCTCTTAAGCCAATTAATGGAAAACATACAGAAGATCAAGAAGGACAAAAAGAACTCCTTTAAATATGGAGGACTGATACTATGTTTGTTCTTCTACTTCATGAATGAGCTTCCTGGATCAAATGGATGGGTATGGGAAAATGACAAACCGGTAGCTATCCAGATCAGAGATCACTTGCATGAACCTGGAGATGCAAAGGCAAGAAATACAGCTCTGTGGGGTTACTTCAAGCAATTCCAAAATACAATGCAAATCAGAGAAAGGATCCCCAAATCTGTAGTTGAAAAATACAAGGATACAGTGTGCTTCTTGGTAGACACTGATCAATGTCTTATGGAGGCAGTAGAGCTAAGGATAGTCTGGATCATGCCCATGGGGTATGAAGTTGATGAATAGATTGTGGAGCTGCATGTTCAACACATGCTAAGCCAGCCTAAAGATCCAAAGGCAAAAAGGTTTGGAACCTTTGAGGAGCTGAGTGTAAAAATTCATGTGGAACTCAGAGAACCAGAGATAAAAAGAAAGGTGAAAAAAGAAGTAGAACATATTGCCCAAGGTTTTGGCATCTCAAAGGAGGCACTTGATGCCAACCAAGAAAAGAGACAAAAAGCTGAGGAAGAGAAGAAAGGGGTAGAAAAGGGAAGCAAGAAAAGTGCTTCGGTAGAAACTTCCACCCGGACCAGATCATCAAAGAGATCTGCACCTGTCACAGCCAAAAGCTCAAGAACATCAAAACCGGAAGTCCAGGCATCCAGCAAAAGAGAGAAAAGATCAAAGACAAAAGCCACAAGGGCTTATGCAAGTCGAAGGGATGAAGAGGAAACCGAATCAAATGAGGAGATCAGGAAACTAAAGAAGAAGAAGAAATCATCCGGTCAAGGAGAAGAAGAGAAGGAAGAGGAATTTGTTGAAAACCCTACTCTCTCCTTAGATGATGTAGTAAAAGAAGTCACTATGGATGGAAACCTACAACCCTTAACAGAATTCTATAATGATTATAATGAAGCAGATAAAAAGATTCTGGAGGAAGCCACAGTTAAGTTTTTGAACATTTACAATAAAGCTTTTATTGAAATTATCTCTCTAATTCCTAAGAGTCTAGAGAAGGAGTTGGAAATGAGAAAGACCAATGCCATGGCAAAAGACCTTGAGATCCAGGAACAGATAGCTATTCAGCTATATCCTTCAATTGATCCCAAGACAATGAACATGGTATTCAAAGACTGCAATGATGAATTCAGGAGCAAAGCAAGGATGAATCAGCTTATGCTTGGTGAGACTGACAAGGTAGCCAAGGACACTGAAGAGATTCTCTAGAAAACCTTCAAAAGATTTAATCTTCCTATCATAGAGGACTTGGGTACTGATCCCTCTAGCACAAATGTTGCAGAAGAAACTCCTGAGAAAATGTCAGAAGAGGTGGGCCCTGAACAGACTAACATTTCTCCTCTGGTTTCCCCTACAATCTCCAGATCTAAAGGAGAAGAAAAATTACAGAAGAAAGAAGTAGAGGTGAAGGAAAAATAAGATGACAGTGCTAAGGTTTCAGCAAAGAAAACCACAACTGCTAGTGGTGAAGGAGAGAAAACTCCTAAGGACAGCTCCAAGACTGCAGAAGAGAAGAAACATCTATCTCCGGCAAGAGACACTGCACAAACTGTCCAAGAATTCCTGAACAAAGAAACAATGGAGATTGATGAACCAGAGCTTCTACAAGGTCCATTCAATTTTGATTCTCTTTCTCCGATACAGACAATAAAGATAGCTTAATTTGCAAATGCTAAGGCTAATGAAAAACTCCTAAAGTCTCATATGGAAGACTGTGAGTTGATAGAAGCTGCTTCCAGAGTGCTGGAAAAGATTATGCCATCGGTTCAGAAAGATCCCACAGCCTCCACTTCTGGTAATCTCAAAACTCTAGTCAGCAGTGTCAATACACATTTTGATTCACTAGAGAAGTCAGCAGAAGATAAGGTCCAGAAGGAATTTCTTGCAAAAAGATTATCAGAGGTACAAGGTTTGATAAGTAATGATAGAAGAAATATGAGTATAGGGATAAAGAGCTTAGAAAATGATCGTATAGATGGCAGAAAAATATACAAATTTTGTATTTCATGGTCCAAAGTAACAGTAGAGATTGAGAAGAAAATAAAAGAGCAAGAGGATAAACTACTAAGTTTGTCTCAAAGTTTTGATCCTCTCTCTTCCTCCATAGTCAATCAAGAGTGCCAGACTATTGCAATCACAACTGCAATAAAGAATTTTGAGAAGGAAAGGAAGAACATGATCAGCCAGATGGGTGAACTTAGGAGGATCATTGTCCCTAAGTTAGAGGCCATGCATGAGGCCATAAGTGAAGCTCAAATCACAGCCTAGACAAATGATCCAACAGATCTAAAAAGGGTAGATGCGTTTGCATTCCTGTTGAGCGGTCATATCTCAATTTTGGACAGAATGAAGCAAAGTTGGGCTACAGAATTTATTCAATTGAAGACAACTTTTGCAGACATACTTAAGTATATGTAAGTATGCCATATGTATATACTTATGTGGCTAAGTATAGTAAAATTTTTGAAAAGTTTGGTGTGCGAACCCTACCCTTTGCTATTGATGTCAAAGAGGGAGTGAAGAGCAGTGAAAAATGAGGAATCCAACTAAGAGGGAGCTCTGGAAAATATATATAAAGACAAAGCATCAGCCAAGGGGGAGCCTAGTGTAAACACTTAGTCATTTTTCACTAAGTGTTGCCATCAATGCCAAAGGGGGAGATTGTTGGCAAGAGACACTATATGGATTCATGATTGTTGTCATTGATGGCAACAAAGTTCATCCCACACATCTGCAGGACATGGTGTGTCTCTACTGGAAGTCAGAGTGAAGAATGTTGTGGTCTGGTAAACAAGAACAGAGCATATGGCAAGGTCCGATAGACAGGTCCGGATCTCTCAGAGGAAGTATCTTGGTAAAGTGCAGATTTGGGGAAGTAAAGAGTACTACCTTGAGTGATAGATTCCAAGGTTTTAACCTCCGGTGATAGATGAGGCAAAAGATATGAATACTTGAGTACCAAGTTCCTAAGTGACAGTGTGAACAGAGGAAGAACTGACTGACAGAACATCAGACTACTTTCCAGATGTGTTACTGATGGTGTTAAAGGTTATGAAGGCATGAATCATGTTTGGCCGACATGATTAATGATTTCTACAAGTATATGCTTGATCTGCATTACTTGATGTGTAAGGATTCAGCCGACAGAACAAAGTTTGTGAGAAGATTGACTGTTCCGAGTGCCGACTAGAAAGATAATGAAATCACTTGTGCGGATATATATATGATGGATTTAGTTGTGAGAAGATGTGTGGTGATATGTGGTATGTGAATAAAAGCAAAGCAGAGTAGAAACAGTAAGAAAGGTCCGGTATGTGAAAGGAAAGCAGCATAAGAGAAGAGGAAAGATGAAGTGCAGCAAATCAGTGTACTGAGCCTAACCGGAACTGAACTCTAGCATATGTGGATGCTTCCAATCAGTTCAAGTATTGTATAACATTCTTTTGTAGATAGTGTGTCTCCTTGTAGGCAATGTGCCTCCTTTGTGAGCAGTGTGCTCGAGCAGTGAGCCCTAATTGGCAAGTGCCATTTTGTAATTCATTATTCTTCTAACAGAGAATAATCTTTGGGTTAATCACCCCGTGGTTTTCTCCCTTAACAGGGTTTCCACATCAAAAATACTGTGTCATGTGTTTTTCCATTTCATGGTAATGTTTGCTTGTTTGAATTAATGCTGCATTGATTAATAAGAAAGTTCAGAAAGAAGAAATAATTAGGATAACTGATTCACCCCCCTCTCAGTTATCAATAGTTCTACTTCATCAAGAATAGAACATCCCCTCAATTCCACCACCACTTGACTGGATTTTTCTACGAGAGTAGGAGTGATTGAGATGAGCCCTCTACAAGGATACAGTTCATGTGTTGTGTCAAGGTTTAACTCACAAATTATCTAAGTCAATTTCAAACAACACATATTTTGGCAAACCTGACGTGAAGAGCAAATCCTTCTAGGTAAGATTCTTGCTTTTCTACTACTCATCTTCCATTTCAGCTTCATGCTTCTCTTCTTTTCCATTCTATTTATTCTATGGTGTTTCTTGCAACCCCAAAATATGATGGAATCAGGTAAATTTCAAGGCCAAGTCCCCACAAATGAACCTCTCACTCCGACCTTGGAAAGATATGTCCTGCCAGATCTTCTGGTACCAATCTCAAATTTCTTCGACTATGAGTATGGCCTACAAGAGCCTCATAGATCACTAAATTTCAATGATCCAACTTGGGATCAAGACACTGTCATACAACCAAACCAAAGTAGAACACACCAAGTGCTCATTTGGTCTAAGATTCACCAACATGGACATCCTATTATGAGCTATAGAGAAATGGCCACCCAAATGGACAACGAAGTGGGTCATCTAGAGAAAAACTTACAAGAAACTTAGAAGGTGCATGATAATCCCTCCACGTGGTGGTTGATATCAAACTAAAAGATTTTTGGCATGTTAAGTATCACCAAAAAACATTCATGAAGAAAGAATGAATGGTTCCACTCAAACCCCAATACAAAATAATTCACTACAAGGTGGAAAAAATTAAAGAACAAAGGAAGCTACACCTATGAACATTATAGCAATCTTAGTTCAACAAATCAAGATGCTTGAGAATAGAGGTATTGAGAAACCTTACTAAAACAAAACTAAAGAAAGACCAAGGTTGCATGCAAATCCTTTTAACAGAGTTGAATCAAACTAGGGGCAACTCAATTACTAGCTACTTGAATTTTTCCTCTTGAAACACTAGCAATTAGGCTTTTGCACTGCCTCCTCAAAATTAGAACTATAACACACAAGCAAGTGGCACTTACACAACACAAACTTATATGATTCCACTTGCATACTATCAAATGAACAATCAACAGGCCTATCTATTCATACATGGATACCAAACTGTTAATGGAAATATGAACACAAGCATTAAACTACTAAATATCCAATAACTCAATGGAAATGATGCAAATACAAATAAACAAGGATTATACCTTCGTAGACCGATTCACCTCATAGAGTAGGAGCCTATAAAAACACAAAGTTGTGTCACACTTCTATAATGGAAACGGCCAACGCTGATCCAACTTTTAAACTTGAATCACTAAAAAGCGACATATATATTTTGAATTTTGAAATGATGTAAACTAATAAAATATTTATTTTTTAGTATATTTTATATTTGTATTTTTTGAAAAAATTTAAAAAATTATTTGAATATAGTTTTTAATAAATTGACACTATAATTTAGTTGTTAATAAAATGCTGAAAAATGAAGTTACATGAGATGTCAATCTTTATATAGTAAAAAAAAAAATTCTTCAATTTTTTTGTGTGTATTTATAACTTGAAATTTTAATGCATGGATATATTTTTTTCCAATTTTGATAAATATATATTTTTAAATAAATAATAAAATGTGTGTGTATTAAAACGTAGTTGTTTCGATTCAACGTCAACTTTCATATTAAATATTTATCTAAAATAGAAAAAAATTATACCATCTTGATATAGATTCTTTTATCTAGTGCATCATATTTTTTTCAATTTTTTTTAATTAGTTTTACTATTTTTCCTTGACATGGTAATCAACCTAATGTTTTGTGTTGTAACCAACTTTTAGTAAAAATAGAAAGGAAAATATAAATAATAATTAAACTATTAAAATATATATATTTTTGAAAACTAAACTTATAGATCTACAAAAGGGTAATTTTATATTTTTTAAAAAATGTTATTTACATGAGTAGAAGTTGTTGAAATATCAAGTTTTTCAAATAACTTTATTTTTTCGGTAAATTGACCTCATAGTGGTGCTACATATGCATTTAGCCAACAATTTTAGTTGGAAAAGTTGTGGACATATCTAACTTAGCTAGAATGAATCTTACAAGATCATATGTTTGACCAAAATTAATTTTTAGTTAGAAATACTTAAATTCACTTGTGCTGATAAGTCGGCTGAAAGTGTGACACAGCGTTGTGCTTTTACAGTCTTTGTGAAAGGTATCTCTTCTTGATCTTGTATATGATATGAGCTCTCAGAAGTTGTACTTCCTTGCTATTGAAGATGACAATAGGAGAATGGCTTTAGATGGATAATGCAATGAAGACTACACTACAATGCAACTCTATGGAGATGGATAATGGAGATATGGAGACATGGTTGAATGATTGTGATGATAATGAGAATATGCAAGTGCAATGAGTGGGTTTTGCCAAAGGCACGCTAGTAGAATTTCTGTAGAGTAAGTTTACAAAAGCTCTTGGATTGTTGAAATGAGGGAATGAGAGTTCCTTTTATAGGCCAAGGAGGGGCCAATTCCAAGTGTCATGATCTCAATGGTGGAGAAGAAGTCTTGTGATGTGTACGGTTCAGATTTGGTTGGTTGGGATGAGGGAGAGAAATATGGAATATGTTCCTCTCACCTTGACAAGGTGGAGAGAAAGGTGTGACATGAGGCCACATGTCACAAGGCTCACAAAGACCATAGAGTGAAGGTCAAAGAAGGAGACCTTGTTTGTAGGATGGTTAGAAGGAATATAGGGACTTATGGGACAAGTGTCTCAAAATGTCTTTTGACTAAGATGACATGGAGAGACCACATCCATGTGAATAGGGATGGTTAGAGAAATAATAGCACATGTGGGTGAGGAAAAATAGATAATTAAATAATTAATATATTTAATTATGTGTGCAACATAATGAGGTGGATTGGATGACATGGATTAGGTGATGTGGAATTATGGAATGAAGACTTTAGAAGAAATAATTAAATAATTTAGGATTATTTAATTAGGGAGTGATTATAGAAGAATTAGGGAATTTAATTAAATAAATTAATTTTATTTAATTATTGGAGGAATGTGAATCATTTAAAAAAATTAGGATATTTATTTAATTGATAGAGGAATGAGAATAAAATAAATATTAAAATATTTATTTAATTCAACTTAGTCATTTTTAGGTGTATACATTTTACCCTTCTTTGAGACAATGTATTTTATCACGTTGTTTCAAAGAATAAAAATTTTCTACAATTGATAAATGCCCTAGTTTGCCCCTGGTATAGGTTAAATGATGATAGGATGCCCCCTCGAGAGATTGGACGGGAAGAATGTGTTGACATGATGATGGACAATCTGACAATGAGATAGTTTGAATAACAGGTTATGTGGATGAAGAAATTGGTGGATGCATGATAAGGAATGGACGAAAGAGATGAATGATATGTTATGCAAGGTAAAATGATAACACACAAAAGCAAGCAAGCAAGTATGCACAAATGATACAAGAACAAATAAGGTATTGCCCCTGTCTAGCTGTAGACCAATGATTAATCAATAATGATTGATGATAGTGTTTTTCATTGCGGGGAACCATATATCCCTAGATCAATACAAAGATGTGGGAAAGATATATCTGACTGATGATGACGATTGACTGACTTGGTTTACAAAAAGATTAGCATCAAGACCACTGATTGCGATTGGATAATTTGACAATATTGATTAACTTGATTGGTATGGATTAAGGATGACTTACATTTGGATCATTACTTGACTTGATTGAATTGATTTGATGATCGGATTGACGCTTGGATAGATGATTGGTGAGGCCCCAGTCACTCAAGAGTGAGGGTGACAAGGAAAGATAATGGTAAGTTAGCAAATAAGATGAATGATGATGATGATGCCCCCTCGGGAGCACAATTGGTGTGCTCTCAAGACAAAAAGAGAGAAAAGGGTGAGTAGATAAAGAGATGTAGATAAAGAAAGGACTTGGATCTTAAGCCACTTGGAAAATGATATGTATGAAATGCTTATAAATGAAATGAAATACAAATTTGGTATGTATGATAGTGGATTTTGTCATCTTCTTGTACAAGTTTTTGAAGTACTTTTTTTCATCATTGAGCTTTTAAAATGTTGTAAGAAAATACAAACATCTAGGTATAATTAAACCTGATGACCTAAGTATTACTTACATGGATTTTGATTTAGCAAGATAATACAAGCATCTAAGTATAATTGAACCAAGATGACCTAAGTATTGCTTGTGTATCAACAGACAAGGATTACACCTATTTCATGTTTAGACCTCTAATGTCCTCGATGATCATTATGTTGATCATGTCTTTAGACAAAGCTTCACATTACTAAAGATAAACCCACAAACAGCAAACAAATAAAATTATTATGCCCTCATCAGCACTCCTCTAGTTTTTGACATCCTTGAGTAGCATAAAAAGACATAATAACAAAATTCATGAAATAAGACTTAAAAAACCATTAAAAACCTTCTTCCCATTGATATTTTTTCTTGCAATAACTGATAGAGTCAATGTTTGATAGTTTAGGCAGGTAGGGATTTGATGGCATGAGGGTGGTTTACTCCTTACTAATAGTCATTGGATCATATCCTTCATGAGTATATGGGTGGATGGACAATATAATGGATGGAGAATAATGGTAGATGGTGTAGGCTTATGATTAAGGTTAGGATTGCTTGTGCTAGATGGGGATGAAATTGGATGAGTGGATTTCAATTTTTCCATAGCTTTTCTTTTGCTTTTAGATTTTCCAAAGAGTCTTTGGAGAAAATTGTTCAAGGATTCATTGGTTGATGGATTAGAGCTTGGAGTGTTTGATGGTTTAGGATTCAAGTGCGTTAGGGATTGCCTTAATGGATTAAGATTATATGACGGAGGTTCCATATTGATGGATGGATGATGGAAGCTAGTAGATGAATTGGTGTATGATTCCAAGCATGAGGTGGGATTTCCCTTTTCTAGGGTATTAGTAAGATGACCTAAGGATTCTACAAAGTTTTCATCATCATTAGGAGCAAATTTTAGGCCACCTAGGAGTATGTGTGGTTTTGGAGTTAGTCTAGATTAGTTGATAATCATGACCATTTTGATGAATGGAGACTGGACTATGTTGAACTTATTTGCCAAGTATAAACTAGAGCAAAAAGGGTATCCAGAAATGGTTTTAGTTTTGTCTCAAAATGTACAGAATAGATCTCCATTGTGAATGCGCAATGTCAGATGCGCAAGAATAAAGGGAAAATGTGCAGCTCTGTACTGTGTATGCGCAGCTCTGTATACACAGGTCTATGTTTCAAATGCATAGTACTGTGTTTTAAATGTGCAAAAAGGTAGATGCGTAGCAAGACGGTGTAAATGCATAGCAATATTGTTTAAATGCACAGCAACAATGAATGCGCAACAAGACTTTGTAGATACGTAGCAATATAGTGTAAATGTGTTGGACTACAGAAGTTTTACCTTTTTGTCTCAGTTTGTCAATCTTGGCTTGTTTACACGTTTTCCTAGGATGCTCTAAAGTTTGAAGGTACTTGTTTTTACTCAAGTTATTGCCAGAAAACATAGTAAACAAGAAGTTGTCATGATTATTTTATACAAGTTTTGATAAATGTAAAAGAAACAAGTATAATCCTAATGATGGCAAGGATAATATTCATTGAATTCCAAGTTGGATTTTACTCCAACCACTTACATAAAGGCAGACAGTTAGCAACTTGGTAGCACCGGCTCCCCCTTACAGTGCACTCACTTCTCACGCATACCAAGTTACAATCCCTCTGAAGAGTTAGATTTTTTGTCTCCACACTAGATGAGTGTATGACGTTGGATGGATCTAGAGATCTGACCTCCTGCATCAAAAAATAGGGGTTTTTTGGCTTTCTAAAACAATTGGCTTTTTAGTATGGGCATCCATTCGGGTGCTTATACATGCAGCAATTCACTCCGATAAGGAGGCTTCCCAGCCTGCAGAGGTTATGCTCTATAGGTTTTTGGAGGAAACATTTGTCAGTATAACATAGCAGCACCCATTGTTTGTGCCTTTCGACACAAAAAAAATTATTTATAGTGGCTTAGAAGTGGCTTGGCTTTAGTCCGTTACCACTTGAGATCATCCCACTTGGAAGAAACACAATCCCAAGGGCAGGCCTCTTCTAAAGGTTACACAAATAAAATGATGAGTTTGGCATTTTGGTCACCCAAGAAGGGGAGAGCATAGTCCTATCATCATTTTCAACCATGGTAGACACTGGTTCTTTATCCTCCTAGAGTTAAAAACCAAAAAAATTAGGTTTGTTTTACTCTACCAAGCACACTCCATTGAGAAGATAGCAACAACTTGGAAAAGATAGTTAATTTTATCCTCCTAAACAAATCTATGTGAAGATTGTTGTTGAAGAATCAAACAAATTTACTTTCCCCTATTTAAGCTAAATGGGAGTTTGTAGTACAAGATAGCAAAATGAAAGATTTGTTCAGTTTTATCCACCTAGGTCGGGACTATGTGCAAGTTGTAATGCAACAATACAATTTACTTCCTCCTAATTAGATCTAGGTGAAAATTTGCATGAAGATATCAAATTACTTTCCCCTTAATTAAATCTAGATGAAGTTATGATGTAGCTAAATGACTAAACAAAGCTACTACACTTGTAAGAAGAGTTAGTATGGAAATCTTTGCAAAAACCAATACATCTTTTTAGCCAGAATGTAAATGCGCAAGAACAGGAAGTAAATGCACAGCACTGCTTAGTGAATGCGTAGAAAGCACAAATGTGTAGAAATAAATGGTGAATGTGCAAGACTGTCAAGTGAATGCGTAGAAACATATTTGCACAGCAGAAAGTGGTGAATGCACGGAAAGACAACGTGAATGCGAGGAAAGATAAATACGCAGCAGGAAGCCGTGAATGCACTAGGCTGGAATGTGAATGCACCAAAATGACCTGTCATGACAATAGCTTCACAAAAAAAAAACTCAAATGGAGGTTAAAAACGGGGCAACACCCCACGATGGGCATCAAAATTGTTAATGGAAATATGAACACAAGCATTAAACTACTAAATATCTAATAACTCAATGGAAATGATGCAAATACAAATAAATAAATATTATACCTTCGTAGACCAATTCACCTCGTAGCTTCCATTGTTGCCTATCTCTTCTTGATCTTGTATATGATATGAGCTCTCAGAAGTTGTACTTCCTTGCTGCTGAAGATGACAATAGGAGAATGGCTTTAGATGGATAATGCAATGAAGACTACACTATAATGCAACTCTATGGAGATGGATAATGGAGATATGGAGACATGGTTGAATGATTGTGACGATAATGAGATTATGCAAGTGCAATGAGTGGGTTTTGCCAAAGGCACGCTAGTAGAATTTTTGCAGATCAAGTTTACAAAAGCTCTTGGATTGTTGAAATGAGGGAATGAGAGTTCCTTTTATAGGCCAAGGAGGGGCCAATTCCAAGTGTCACAATCTCAATGGTGGAGAAGAAGTCTTGTGATGTGTATAGTTCAGATTTGGTTGGTTGGGATGAGGGAGAGAACTATGGAAGATGTTCCTCTCACCTTGACAAGGTGGCGAGAAAGGTGTGACATGAGGCCACATGTCACAAGGCTCACAAAGACTATAGAATGAAGGTCAAAGAAGGAGACCTTGTTTGTAGGATGGTTGGAAGGAATATAGGGACTTATGGGACAAGTGTCTCAAGGTGTCTTTTGACCAAGATGACATGGAGAGACCACATCCATGTGAATAGGGATGGTTAGAGAAATAATAGGACATATGGGTGAGAGAAAATAGATAATTAAATAATTAATATTGTTAAGGGAAAATTGGAGTAAACATGAATAATAAATATATCAATATCAATAATACCCAAAACTCAACGAAAAGGGAAATAATCAAGATCAAACAAACAAAGATGAAACCTTTGCAAACCTCAATACTTCATAGCTTCCGTTGGTTGCCTATCTCAATCGATCTTGCATGTATGAATAAGGCCCTCAGAGAGTGCACTTCCTTGCTATTCCAAGATTGTCAATGGAGAATGGCCGTGATAGTGCTTTGTAATGAAGATGAGCTTCACAACAATGGTAGTGATATGGTAACAAGTTGATCGCAAGCAAAAGGAATGATGTGGGTGCCAAAGGTGTGCTGTAATTCCTACAGAGTAACAATACTAAAAGCTTAGATGAATGAAATGGAAGAATATGGTTGTACTTATAGACTTGTGAGAGAGAAGATCAACAGTATAGAAAGAATGAGAAGATCAACAATATAGAATGGTTGAGGAATGTGCGCGAATAGAAAGAAGACGTGTCTTTCTCTATTTTGCATGAGAGGAATTAATAAAATAGAAGAATGAGTTAACTGAAGAGATAAATCAATCAAAAGAATATATCAATCAGTTAAGAGAATAGAACTAGAGGATAGAAATTGTATGAGGATGAGAAGATATTTTAGCTCAATTAAATATTTAGAATATTCAATTGCATGTGCACAAGGATTGAATTATATTTAGAGATAACTCAATTTAGAAGAAATAGACAACTTAAATAAATATTTGATTTATTTAAATTTAGAGAAGATATTATTGGAAGAAACTATTAAATAATTGATATTATTTAATTTAGAATGACTTTGGAAGAACTAATTAAATAATTGGTATTATTTAATTTGTTGGATGAATTAGAAGATTTTTAAGAATTTTAATTAAATAAATTGATTTTATTTAATTGTTGAGAGAATATGAATCAAATAAATAAATTTGTTTACTTATTTATTGATAGAGGAATTTGACTTAAATAAATATTAAGAATATTTAATTGGCGGAGTCGTGTCATTTTTAGGCGTATACATTTTGCCCCTCTTTGATGTGATATTTGAGATGATGAGATTTGTGTTGAGTAACATCATTTCAAAGAAGCTAAGATATAGATAGAAGAAAAAGACGGCATTGGAAAGATAGGATGAAGATGCCCCCTTGGGAGATTGGACAAGGAGAGAGTTTCGAGGGCATGAGATGAACAATCTCACGATGAAGAAGGTTGGAAGAAACGGTTAGGTTTGAAGAAAAGAAATTGGCTAAAGAATCTTGAGCTGAATGATACGTGATGCAAGATAAAATGGCAACACACACAAGCAAGTAAGCAAGTATGCACAAATGATACAAGAACAAACAAGGTATTGCCCCTATCAAGCGGTAAACCACCGATTAATCGATATGGATATACGACAATGTTGTCATGGCGGGGAATGATATATCCCTAGACCAACAAGGCAGACGTGTTGTCATGGTGGGGAATGATAGATCCCTAGAGCAACATGAAGGACAGTGTCTGGTTTCAGGAAATGAAACATGTCATGTAAGACGCGTGTGTTGGTTTGATTTTGAAAATGTAACATCCTGTATAAGACAAATGTTTGATTATAATTGATAGAGTTGGTTTACGACCAGACAAGGATCAAGACCATTGATTGTGATTAAATCATTTGTGCAAGATTGACTTCACTTGATTGGTATGGATTAAGGATGGGCTTGCATTTGGATCATTGTTCAGACTGACAGCTAGAACTGTTGACGAGAGATACAATGATAGATAGAAGAATGACTCGACAGAAGGAATCACAAGCTTTTATTCGATACTCTGTGGTTTGGATCTTTATATGTATGGGATATGGTATGGATGATTTTGCAGATGTGAATGGCATGGATGCTTTGTGGATGTGAGTGCATGTGAATGGTTTTTTGACATCTTAATAGTGCAAGTATTTTGAAGTGCTTATTTCATCATTGGGATTTTTTGTTTTTTTGTGTTTTTCCAAATGTTGTAAGTTAATACAAGCATCTAGGTATAATTGAACCAAGATGACGTGAGTATCGCTTATATGGATTTTGATTTAGCAAGTTAACACAAGCATCGAGGTATAATTGAACCAAGATGACCTGAGTATTTCTTGCATATCAACAGACAAGGATTGCCCCTTTTCACAGTAGACCTTTGATGTCCTCAATGATCTTTTGTTGATCATGTTGTTAGACAAGGCTTCACATTACTAAAGATTAATCCACAAATAGCAAACAAAGAAAATAATCATGCCCCCATCATAGCATCTCTAGCTTTTGGCATCCTTGAGTAGCATAGAAAGAGATGACAACAAAATCAAGATGTTGTAACCTAACTTGATCACAACCACAAAACATTCTTGCATTTAGATGTGTTTTTTTTGCCATAATTTAGATAGAATCATTTAGAGTGCTTTAGGTACTTGTTTGCTTTGCTTTGGATAGGTTGAGGTCTTGCATCAAAATTTCTATTTTAAGAGCGAGTTTTTTTGCTTGCACTTGCTTGCCTTGTGAGAGGTTCCACAATCCTTATTGGTGAGACGGACCCTAAGGGACTAACCTAGTGCCTTGGGGGCTCATTGCTAAATGGCCTTGCCTACGTGATGACACAGAGGCAACATAGTTTGAGGTGAACCCTAATGGACCTAAGACCTATGCAATAGAAAGTTGCGCGGACTCAGATAGATAGAAGGACCAGATATGAGATGGATGGGGAAGTGGAGCCTTGGGGGCGCATTGAAAAATGGCCTTGCCTACGTGACGACGTAGAGGCAATGTAGTTCCATGGATTTGGACCATGTGGACACTGACGACGAACACTATGCTAGGCTAACTTTATGGATAGGATACTAGATAAGACCTTGGTTGACAAGGTGACAAAAGAGATAGAGTATCAAGCCATGATAGGATAAGATGACATTTATGGATAGCCTTAATGCTAGATATCAATGACAAGGAAACACCATGGATAGGAATATGGATGGGTGATAGTAGATACGGATGGTTTAGGTAGAAGGAATCAAGGATGTGATCTCCAAGGACTATGTCGCATAGGAATAACATGCCCCATTGTAGGTAAATACTTAGGACTTTTCATGGCAACGCTTATGACGATAGGAGGATAAGAGGATAATGAAGGATTTGCTTGGTTTGGGAGGGATAAGGTATGTCAAGGGACACCTAAAACATTTGTCAACATTGTGCCCCCAATCTTTATCAAGACCAAAGAAAATAGAGGAATGGAAAATTAGGATAGATAGACTGGACAGTATAGGAATGTAATGGATAGAAGGATAGGATAGGGAATGGTACAGAAGGGAACTGATAGGAGAAGAGTGATATGTGGATGAGATAAGGTACCCCAAAGTGTAGGTGACATAGAAGATCAACTTACACATGACGCCTGTTTGCCAGGTTTTTATCATGGTACTTATCCAAGGTGCCTGTTTGTCAGATTTTCACCATTGGACGAAGGGATTTTTCTTTACTCTTGATTTTTTTTTGAATAGGAGAAGGTGAATACGGAAGGGAGAGAATCAAGTATCTAGTTCCTTGAAAGGTGATAGTCCTGCTAGATGGATGATGTCGTATCAACCATGTCAAGTGTCGCTCATAGATGTTGGTAGGGGATTGCATGAAAGTGAGATGGAGAATGGTAGATATTGGATTATGTAGGGTACGACAATGGATGATGATGCAGAATACGGAGGACTTATGCAAGGATGGATGAAAAGTCTATGAAAAAGCATGGACCATAGGAATAGGATGAGGAAAATACATAGGATAATAGTGGAAGGAAGGGGAGATGGAGGTATATGGAAATGTTGTGGGATGGAAGGGAATCGTGACCAACGATTGCACATACCGTGATAAACATTGAATTTGGTGATGGGAAAGTAGTGTAGGAAGCAATGGAGACTTTTGCTTGTGGATGAATGACTTAGGCATGTAGGGATCCACATAGACTGAGTATTTTTCTACGCTTTGCTTGTCATGTGGGATGGAAGAATTGGAGACTTTTGGATGGAAAGGGAGAAAGTGGATGGTTGAGATTCTTGAGAGGTAGATGCCTCGTGTAACTTGAGGGATTTTTTTTTAGGTACCCAAGCCATTTTTTTTTTAGATAGTACCTATGAAGGTATGGGTTTGGGTGTATGCAGCTTTTGTGCAGCTTTTGGAGTAATCATTTGTTGGATGCAGACCCACACCTTTTTCAGCTTGGCGTATAGGTATGTGGGTGTATGCCCCTCTTCAGAAGGATGCTTCTTTGATTCTTGACTTTTGTCTCCTAGGTCATGAGGACTCTTAGGATTTTTGACTTTAGGGGTAGAGGTATCCATATTTTTTCTAGTGAATTCTCTTGAGATGGTGGAAGTGGAGTGGATGGGAGCTCTTTGTTTAGACAACATGTGCATCTGTTGGTCATGATTGGGATTGTTAGAGGATTTATTGGTGGATGGATAAGGCATTGGAAGAAGTGGTGTTAAAATACATGGAGGGATGTTAGGAGTTGGAAGTAGCGGAGGTAGATTGGATGGTGGAAGGTGTATGGTCACATGCTTTTGGGATGTGTAGGATGATGGAGGCAGAATGGCGACATATGTTTTGGGGATATGAAATATTTTTTTATGGAAAGTGGTGGATTTAGGAGGAGTGGAGGAAGTACCAACATCTTCAGATTGTTCACCTTGGGGTATGTATCCAAGGCTGTATGAGTGAGGAGGAACATTAACATGGACGGGCTCCAAAATACCTTGCTCATGAAAGCCTAAGCCTTTACCTTGATAGTTCATATGTTGGAGTATGTAGTGGACAGCGAGATTGTGTATAGGTGGAACACTAGACATGACTTCCTAATTGGATGGAGAAGACAAGATATAGGATAATGGTTGCTAGTGTTCTAAGGAGGAACACTCATGAATGAAGGTGGTAAGACCAAGGATATATGGTGGGGGATTTGTAGCATGGTCAATAATGGATGGCGGAGGAGTATTATTGGTTTGATCTTCTATGCTTGCTTGGGAGGCAAGTGTCTCATCAAGGGAAGTAGAAATTGTTGGATCTTCAAGGGGACTATATGGGGTTATAAGCTCAAGACCATGGAATGCATAAAGTGGGCTTAGAGGATCATCATGGTCTGCTTGATCATAGATAGGCTCATGATCGTAGATGGGATCTTGATCATAGAAAGGATTTAGCGTGATGGGATTAAAGTGCTCTTGTATATGTTCCTCATCAACGATAATGTCCTGATCATAGAAAGGAGAGGAGTTATGGAGAGGCTGAAATTGGATCTCTTCTTCGTGTATAGGATCATGTTGCTCATGGATAGCTTTATCATCATAGGCAATATCTTGATCATGGGAAGATATAGGTCATGAATGGATTGAAATTGGATTTCTTGCTCATGTATAGATATGGGATCATCGAAAAGATAAAGGTTACGCATGGGTCGGATGGGGGTGCTTTGATCTTGATTTCGACAAGGGGTTGATGTTTCCACATGTTCTAAAGTGTGCTCTTGACATAACGATTGGGTTGTTTGAATGGAAGTGGAGGTAGAGGTCTCTTGGATAGGATCTTGGTCAACAATATGAAGGTACGATGGATTTTGACTTTGGTTCATGGTAGGAGGTTTTTCAACAAGCTCAAGGGGTTGTAGACTACATGAAGGGGTTGTAGGATTTAACATGTTTGAAGGCTCTTTGATAAGGTCAAGGACTGGAATTTGGGGACATGGTTGACTCTCTGCTTGTAGCCCTTGGATCACATCATTGGTAGGTATATGGATAGAGGAGTGAGGTAATGGATGAGTGGATTTGGAGTTCTCCCTAGCTTTTCTTTTGTTGTGTAAATCTGGAAAACATCTTTCCCAAAAATCATCCAAGAATTTTTTGGTTGTCAGATTAGAGCTTGGGGAACTTGATGTCGATGTTGGTGTAGAACTAATATGCTTTGGGATAGGCGTCTTAGTAGATGGCGAAGGAGGACTAGTAGACGGAGTGGTATATGATAGCCAACATGAGGTGGTGCTTACCTTGTCACGAGTATCATTAAGACAGAAAAAGGATGTACGATTTTGGGATGAAGCGTAGCTAGTACTGACACGTTCAGCTTGTAAGATTGCCATTTCTTGTTGTATGACTTGGAGTTCTTGAGCAATTGCTATATGATCTTGGGGCAAGGCACCTAAGTTTAATTGCAATTGCAGGTATTGGAGTGCTTCACCTATTGCTTATAATTGGTTTGGCATATCCACAAAAATTGACACAAGACCGAAATGGGCACCCAAAAAGGTTGAAAATTTTCTCCCAAAAGAAGTGGAAATGCTCACTGTCATGGATGCGCATAAACAGAAGCACAGAAATAGAGGATAAAAGCATAGCAAGTCACAATAAATGCGCAGTTCTGGTGAATTATAAATGTGTAGGAACATGCAGCAAATGTGTAGGAAATTGATATACATGCACAGCAAGTTGACATAAATGCGCATCATCAGAGGGTAAATGCATAACTCTGGTTTTTAATGACTATTTTTGCAATTTTTGGCACACTTTTCGGTATTTTTTGGTTTCTTGATCTACAATTTGGTCTTTTGATCTAATTTTCTCAATTATGGCAAGAAGACACAACAAACACAAAGAATGATTTCATGGTTTTTGATTTTTTTGGTATTTTTTGGACTCTTTTTTACTCAAAAGCAAGTACAAATCTTAGGCTGATTGTTACAATATAAACTAAATTCTCCCTATTTCTAGGTGAGACATCTTCAGGAGGTAATAATCGCCCTTCTCTGCATTGGATTATAGGGATTTTTGGCTACTAAAACAAGGTTGTTTAATAAGTGTAACCGTTTGAGTGGTTATACATGCGGCAGCACTACTCTCCGTTATGGAGTCTCCCAGCCTACAAGGCTTGCGCCTTGGAGGGTTTTGGGGAGGTTAGCTATCGGTATAACACAACTTCACTCGTTGTTTGAAGTTTTCACTCTAAACATAATTTATTTATAGTGGCTTAGCAAAGCTTGACTTTAGCTTGTTACCACTTAAGGTCATTCCCCAAGGACGGACAGGTATCGAAGGGCAGGCCTCTCTAAAAGACAAACACATGTGAAAATAATATTTCTAGAATTTTGGTCACCTAAGATAGGGGAGAGCGTAAGCCCGGTATCATTCCAAAAAACATAAAAGATAATGGTTCTTTTCTCCTAGTTAAAAATAAAAAGACTATATGAGCTATCTACTTGGGCACACACACGATTGTAGTTGTCAATTGTCCCTTATGAAATTGAAGTGTTTAGCATTCATGTCCATTGTCCCTTAAGAAAGCAATATGTTCCTAAGACTTAGATTGCAAAAAGATGTTTTGTCCCTTAAGAAAGCAATATGTTCCAAAGACTTAGATTGCAAATATGATTTGTTCAATTGTCTCTTAAGAAAGCAACTTGTTCCTAAGTCTTAGTGTGATAGGTTTTTAATTCTTCAATGCTCATCCTACATAAACATGTTAGGAAAACCCATTTGCTCTGTTTGAGTAATAAGAGGCTACAAAAATTTGATTAGTTCCACCAAAAACTCAATAGTTAGCATAAAATCAATTAAACCAAAAGCGCTTAACTTGTTAAATGAAAAATGAGTAGTCTAAAAAAATTTGATGATAATGATTAGGTACACTAGATTGGATATTATGATCAGATTCTACATGAAATTCTATGCAATTTAAAAAAAAAATCATGAAAATTGAATAAATTTTGCACAAGTTATGATCGTTTGAAGTTTTATAAAGAAGGGTTGACTTTGACTGAGTGTCCCTAACAAATCTGATAAAATTACCTCAAAATTATTTCACCATAGAAAATTTGGGAGAACCATCTTTCCAACGCCACTAGTTTCGTAATAATCTGACGCCTTATGCAAAAGATATACCCGATTTCGTGAAATTACTAAAAATAGGCAAAAAAAAAAGCAAGCATGCGCTAAAAATAGGGACACGGATTGGGATCTATTTTTCTCAAAATTTGTTCACTTCCTGCAAAACATAATAGAATCCAGATAGGATTTTGATGTTTTCGACAAAACCCAAAAATCTTTTGAGCTAAAGTTACACAGATATTCCTAATTTCATAAAATTGTTAAAAATAGGCCAAAAAAGCAAAAAAAACATAGGCTAAAAATAGGGACAGTGATTTGTGATCTATTTTTGTTGAAATCCGTGCATTTTCTACAAAACGTAAAAAATACTCAGATAGGATTTCAATGTTTTCAAAAAACCCATAAACCTTTTGAACTAAGGTTACACCATTTGAATGCTTAACGCCTATTCTCTGAATCCCCCTGTGTACGGAACCTAAACTCACAAAAACTTAGTTTTTGGGTTAGATTGGGGCAAGGCCCCATGGTGGGAGCCAAAAATGTTAAGGGAAAATTAGAGTAAACATGAATAATCAATATATCAATATCAATAATACCCAAAACTTAACGAAAAGGGAAATAATCAAGATCAAACAAATAAAGATGAAACCTTTGCAAACCTCAATACTTCATAGCTTCCGTTGGTTGCCTATATCAATGAATCTTGCATGTATGAATAAGGCCCTCAGAGAGTGCACTTCCTTGGTATTCCAAGATTGTCAATGGAGAATGGTTGTGATAGTGCTTTGTAATGAAGATGAGCTTCACAACAATGGTAGTGATATGGTAACAAGTTAATCACAAGTAAAAGGAATGACATGGGTGTCAAAGGCGCATTGTAATTCCTGCAGAGTAACAATACTAAAAGCTTGGATGAATGAAATGGAAGAATAGGGTTGTACTTATAGACTTGTGAGAGAAAAAATCAACAGTATAGAAAGAATGAGAAGATCAATGGTATAGAACAGTTGAGGAATGTGCGCGAATAGAAAGAAGACATGTGTCTTTCTCTATTTTGCATGAGAGGAATTAATAAAATAGAAGAATGAGTTAACTGAAGAGATAAATCAATTAAAATAACATATGAATCAGTTAAGAGAATAGAACTAGAGGATAGAAATTGTATGAGGATGAGAAGATATTTTAGCTCAATTAAATATTTAGAATATTCAATTGCATGTGCACAAGGATTGAATTATATTTAGAGATAACTCAATTTAGAAGAAATAGACAACTTAAATAAATATTTGATTTATTTAAATTTAGGCAAGATATTACTGGAAGAAACAATTAAATAATTAATATTATTTAATTTAGAATGAATTTGGAAGAACTAATTAAATAATTGGTATTATTTAATTTGTTGGAGGAATTAGAAGATTTTTAAGAAATTTAATTAAATAAATTGATTTTATTTAATTGTTCAGAGAATATGAATCAAATAAATAAATTTGTTTACTTATTTATTGATAGAGGAATTTGACTTAAACAAATATTAAGAATATTTATTTGGTAGAGTCGTGTCATTTTTAGGCGTATACAAATATATTTAATTATGTATGCAACATGATGAGGTGGATTGGATGACATGGATTAGGTGATGTGGAATTATGGAATGAAGACTTTAGGAGAAATAATTAAATAATTTGGAATTATTTAATTAGGGATTGATTATAGAAGAATTAGGGAATTTAATTAAATAAATTGATTTTATTTAATTATTGGAGGAATGTGAATCATTTAAATAAATTAGGATATTTATTTGATTGATAGAGGAATGAGAATAAAATAAATATTAAAATATTTATTTAATTCAACTTAGCCATTTTTAGGTGTATACATTTTACCCCTCTTTCAAACAATGTATTTTATCATGTTACAAAAAATAAAAAAAAATTGCAATTGACACATACCCCAGTTTGCCCCTGGTACAGGTTAAATGATGATAGGATGCCCCCTCAAGAGATTAGATGGGAAGAATGTGATGATAGGATGACAGACGATCTCATGATGAGATAGTTTGAATGACAGGGTACGTAGATGAAGAAATTGGTGGATGCATGATAAGGAATGGACGAAAGAGATGAATGATATGTTATGTAAGGTAAAATAATAACACACACAAGCAAGTAAGCATACACAAATGATACAAGAACAAATAAGGTATTGCCTATGTCCAGCTATAGATCAATGATTAATCAATAATGATTAATGATAGTGTTTTTCATTGTGGGGAACGATATATCCCTAGATCAACACAAAGATGCGGGAAAGATATATCCCACTGATGATGACGATTGACTGACTTGGTTTATGACAAGATTAGGATCAAGACCACTGATTGCGATTGGATAATTTGACAAGATTGATTAACTCGATTGGTATGGATTAAGGATGACTTACATTTGGATCATTACTTGACTTGATTGAATTGATTTGATGACAGGATTTACACTTGGATTGATGATTGCTAAGGCCCCAGCCACTCAAGAGTGAGGGTGACAAGGAAAGATAATGGTAAGTTAGCAAATAAGATGAATGATGATAATGACGCCCCCTCGGGAGGACAATTCATGTGCTCTAAAGATGAAAAGAGAGAAAAGGGTGAGTAGATAAAAAGATGTAGATAAAGAAAGGACTTGGATCTTAAGCCACTTGGAAAATGATATGTATGAAATGCTTATAAATGAAATGAAATACAAATCTGGTATGTGTGGTAGTGGATTTTGTCATCTTCTTGTACAAGTTTTTGAAGTACTTTGTTTCATCATTGAGCTTTTAAAATGTTGTAAGAAAATACAAGCATCTAAGTATAATTAAACCTGATGACCTGAGTATTACTTAGATGGATTTTGATTTAGCAAGTTAATACAAGCATCTAAGTATAATTGAACCAAGATGACCTAAGTATTGCTTGCATATCAACAGACAAGGATTACACCTATTTCATGGTTAGACCTCTGATGTCCTCGATGATCATGATGTTGATCATGTATTTAGACAAAGCTTCACATTACTAAAGATAAACCCACAAACAGAAAACAAATAAAATGATTATGCCCCCATCATAGCTCCTCTAGTTTTTGACATCTTTGAGTAGCATAAAAAGACATAATAACAAAAATCATGATATAAGACTTAAACAACCATTAAAAACCTTCTTACCATAGATATTTTTTCTTGCAATAATTGATAGAGTCAATGTTTGATAGTTTAGGCAGGTAGGGATTTGATGGCATGAGGGTGGTTTACTCCTTGCTAATAGCCATTGGATCATATCCTTCATGAGTATATGGGTGGATGGACAATATAATAGATGGAGAATAATGGTAGATGGCGTAGGCTTATGATTAAGGTTAGGTTTTCTTGTGCTAGATGGGGATGAAATTAGATGAGTGGATTTGGATTTTTCCATAACTTTTCTTTTGCTTTTAGATTTTCCAAAGAGTCTTTGGATAAAATTGTTCAAGGATTCATTGGTTGATGGATTAGAGCTTGGAGTGTTTGATGGTTTAGGATTTAAGTGCGTTAGGGATTGGCTTAATGGATTAGGATTATATGACAGAGGTTCCATATTAATGGATGGATGATGGAAGCTAGTAGATGAATTGGTGTATGATTCCAAGCTTGATGTGTGATTTCCCTTGTCTAGAGTATCGGTAAGATGACCTAAGGCTTCTACAAAGTTCTCATCATCATTAGGAGAAAATTTTAGGCCTCCTAGGAGTATGTATGGTTTTGGAGTTAGTCTAGATTAGTTGATAATTACAACCATTTTGATGAATGGAGACTAGACTAGGTTGGACTTATTTTCCAAGTATAAACTAGAGAAAAAAGGATATCCAGAAATGGTTTCAGTTTTGTCTCAAAATGTACATAATAGCTTTCTATTGTGAATGTGTAACGTCAGATGTGAGGGAATAAAGGGCAAATACGTAGCTCTGTACTATGTATGCGCAGCTCTGTATATGCAGGGTTGTGTTTCAAATGCGCAATACTATGTTTTAAATGTGTAAAAAGGTATATGCGTAGCAAGACGGTGTAAATGCGTAGCAATACTGTTTAAATGCGCAGCAACAGTGAATGCGTAGCAAGACTTTGTAAATGCGTAGTGTATACGCCTAAAAATGACATGATTCATTCTAAATATTTATTCCACTCTTCTATCAATTAAATAAATATTCTAAATTTATTTAATCGGTTCACTATTCCATAATTAAATAAAATCAATTTATTTAATTAAATTCCCTTAATTCTTCTAATATCTCACATAATTAAATAATCCTAAATTATTTAATTAATCTAAATCCCCCTATCCTAAGTTCTAATTTCAAAAATCCACCTCACCCGTACACCTCACTTTTCCACCTCACCTTGTCCACCTCACCCTATTGAATAAAGATTATACCTTCGTAGACCGATTGACCTCATAGCTTCCATTATTGCCGATCTCTTCTTGATCTTGTATGATATGAGATCTTAGAAGTTGTTCTTCCTTGTTGTTGAAGATGACAATAGGAGAATGCCTTTAGATGGATAATGCAATGAAGACTACACTACAATGCAACTCTATGAAGATGGATAATGGAGATATGCAGACATTGTTGAATGATTGTGATGATAATGAGATTATGCAAGTGTAATGATTAGGTTTTACCAAAGGTACGCTGGTAGAATTTCTGCAGAGTAAGTTTACAAAAGCTCTTGGATTGTTGAAATGAGGGAATGAGAGTTCCTTTTATAGGCCAAGGAGGGGCCAATTCCAAGTGTCACGATCTCAATGGTGGAGAAGAGGTCTTGTGATATGTTCGGTTCAGATTTGGTTGGTTGTGATGAGGGAGAGAAATATGGAAGATGTTCCTCTCACCTTGACAAGGTGGAGAGAAAGGTGTGACATGAGGCCACATGTCACGAGGCTCACAAAGACCATAGAGTGAAGGTCAAAGAAGGAGACCTTGTTTGTAGGATGGTTGGAAGGAATATAGGGACTTATGGGACAAGTGTCTCAAGGTGTCTTTTGACCAAGATGACATGGAGAGACCACATCCATGTAAATAGGGATGGTTAGAGAAATAATAGGACATGTGGATGAGGGAAAATAGATAATTAAATAATTAATATATTTAATTATGTGTGCAACATGATGAGGTAGATTCGATGACATGGATTAGGTGATGTGGAATTATGGAATGAAGACTTTAGGAGAAATAATTAAATAATTTGGGATTATTTAATTAGGGAGTGATTATAGAAGAATTAGTGAATTTAATTAAATAAATTGATTTTATTTAATTATTGGAGGAATGTGAATCATTTAAATAAATTAGGATATTTATTTAATTGATAGAGGAATGAGAATAAAATAAATATTAAAATATTTATTTAATTCGACTTAACCATTTTTATGTGTATACACAAACAAACATTCAAAATTAATTCAAAACACGAGTTTCACTTATAGAGCTCATGTTCATAGGCTCAATGTCCATGTCCCAAAATCCCTTCTCAAGAACCTATTTGGAATATATAAAAGAAACATTGGATCTCAACATTTGCAATGTCTTGTTGCCATGCCCCCTCTCTAATCTACCAACATTCAAAGGAAGGGAGACCTGATTTCACACATCAAAGAATATACAACAACAGTAAGAGAACTCGTCTCCTAGGATTGAGTTGTTGCTTAAAAAAAATTTAAAATTCTTGAAGGAATTGCTCTTGATTTGTATTATCATCTTCTTGAGGCCTCGATAATTCCTTGAAATAATTTTATTAGTTAAGTAGTCACAACTTTTGATATGAACAATTTAGTAAAATTGGGAATCCACAAGTTGAAACAAGATGCAAATGAGTCAATAGTACATTTTATCAATCTTTGGAGGCAAGTCCACTATTCATCTAAAAGTGCTCTAAATATGGACCATAGAGAACTTTGTGACCTCTTCTTGCATGCTCTCAACAACGATACAAGGGGGGAAGTTTAAAAGTTGCCTTATAGATCTTATGAAGAGGCATTAGAAAGCGCACTAAGAATCAATCAAGTAGCTATTGATAGCGAATGTAGAACATATGACATGAACAAAAGACTTGTGATTTCCCAAAATAAAAAGAATAGCAGAAGCAATCCCTCTACTATTAAAATTATGAAGAGTGATTTTAACACAACCATTGATGGAGTTACTGACACACTTCCTATGAAAAACATTGATCAAGACAAGAAGGGTTATCCCAAATTCAACAAACTTTAATATTATTGAGCATCCTTAGGATACCAAAAAATTTCCCCAAAAAGATGATCAAACTCAAATAAACTCCCAATCCAGAAACAAAGGATTATACCATCACCCATACGACCCTAACACATACTTCTTATACCACAAGACAAAATGTCAGAATATAACTTAGGTGTGTTTTCATTACAATCAAGTCATCTCGAAACTCCCTAATAACTAATGACAAAAATTCTTGAGTGCACTCCATAGTCAACAAGAAATAGAGGATCAACCAAGAAATCATCCATGTGTTCAACAACTCATCTTTGATCAAAATACATTAACAAATATTAATTTGGGTAAAGATCAAGAAATATGTGCTACTCATGAATCTAAGCAACCAAACCTCACCACAAACAACACAACTTTTTCTGAAATGATGGACCTTCTTAAAAATGCTCCTACCAATAAAAATGATCTTCTCAATGTCCTATACTTAGGGCACCTAATTTAGAATCCTTCACAAAAGAAGAAAAATCTCCTCATTTTTTACCTCAAAAAGATACCCTTAGATGATGACATTGATAAACAGGGTGATCTCTCTCTATATCTACAAATTCAAGTTCATGAGATTACCATCAAATGTGTCATGGTAGATGATGGAGATGCAATCTATATCCTCCCTTTCTCTCTCCTTCAAATAATGGGTTTTGATAGAACACATATTATGCAAGGAAGTTCCACTCTTAAAACTCATGATAATCCAAACACCCAAACCATGGGAAAGGTCAATCTTCCAATCACATTGGGTCCCAAAGCCCTTCCAACTAAGTTTTATGTCATTAAGAAATCTCAACAACTTACAAAATGATATTAGGGAGACCCTAGATTCATAGAATGAGGGTCGTGTCCTCTACCCTTTTCCAAGAAATCCACCTCCCTCACATGGGTCAAACCCACATCATCAAAGGATATTCTGACCCCTTCAGTATTTATAGGATGGAATAGGAGGAAAAGGAAAACACTACAAATGTTATTTTTGAGAAGGGAGAAACATCCAAATAAGTTAGAAACATCGCTAAGACCCTCAAATTACTAAAAAAGAAATCATGAAGGAATTCCTATTTGACCCTCATTCAATGAAACCTTATGCTCCTTATAACATGGAACCTATTTCTTGTAATGAAAGAATTGAAAATACACTACATGAATGAACCAATCAAAAGCATTCATACCAACATGCTCGAGATCACTGAGAAAGGAAAAGAGATAGAAGAATTAAGGTAAACCTATGAACTAAGAGAAACATCAATGTCACAAGTTCCTAGTAACCTCTAGATTCTCCATTTCAATGGAGTTGGTTGTAAAACAAGAACTAGGGATAGAGTGGTCCTCACTTCCCTAATAGGTAAAATCTTTCCATTTGCCTTCAAGATAGACTTCTTTTATGCCAACATCATTGAATATGAAGCTTTATCCTTGCGAATTATGCTATCCATGAACTTAGCAGCCAAAAGCATTTCTATTTTTAGTGATTCACAATTAATAATCAATCAGGTGTCAATAAACTATGAGACAAGATCAGAACACTTATGTCCCTATAAATACACTATTTAGAAATTGGTACACTTCAACTTTTTCATAATGAAGGCCATACCAAGAGAAGAAAATGAAATGGTAGATTGCATGGAAACTTTAGCCGCAATGTTCAAACCTCATGCCTAATTGTAAAACTCTTAATTCATCATTTCAATATGAGGTAGACCATTATTGTAAAGTGGTGACTTACTAAGCATTCATAGTTATGATAAAGATAGGATATAAGTACCCACAAGGGATTATGCTGAAAATAATGAAGCCATTCTAGAATACCTTCATGAATGTGTACAATGGCCTCCCTGGGTTTAACACAAAAGGGGATACATGCTTCTTCCACATCCTGATGATTATTTTGGAGATGAGTTGCAAATCTTACAAATCAATAGAAATCCTAATCTACCTCTCACTTCACAAAAAAAAATGAAGGGCATCATCCGTCATTAATAAGGGATACTGTAGACACCTAAAATTAACACTTTATCAATCCTGGCCATTTATTCTATAATTGATCATTTATATTTGATCAATTATCCCATTTTTAAATTTATGTTTATTAAATAATATTTTATTATTTAATTAATATCTTCCTGATATTTTTCTACATCCCCTTCTATCACCTAAAATCATTATTTCCTCAAACCTAGTCTTAGATAAATAATTATTTGATATTTATTTATGTTAGACCTTATTCCCCATTCCTCCCCAAATCAAATAAATATTCTTATTTATTTAATTTGTTATTTTGTCCACTTTTGCTTAATTCCCCTAACCTCCATTTTTCCTCTAATCATGTGCACATGGGTTTATTAGGGGTTAATCATGGATTTGACCATCTCAAACACCTATGAGGATCCATTTACCATATGCATGTACATGACAAGTGGTACTCTAAGGTATGGCCAAATCTTTTATTCCCTTATTCTTTAAATTTAAAATTTGTCTTGTCCTTATACCTTACAATTTAAAATTTGAAAAAATCCAAGCCATGCCTTTTATTAATTCCTCTAAAGTACCCTAACTACCCCTTTAATCCTAGCCATTCAATTTCTCCAAAATTAATCCTCCACCATTGATTTTCCTTCAATCTTGGAACCTCCTCTTGCAACCAATCCCCATTATTCACTTGTCCATCCCTTCTTTCTTGAGAGTTCTCATGCATTGTCAACCCTTGATCTTCACTTTCAATCCTGACCCTCCATTTTGGCATCCAAAAATCTATAAATTGGAGGTGCCTATAGCCATTTTACAACACACCTTGAATGCAACATTATGCTACTATTTTGAGCACTCACATATAAGAAATTATCAATCAATTAAATCAAGGGCACAACCACTTATGCTAGTGTAACAAGGGAGTTCTAACTTGTGTATTTATATGTATTTGTTTCATTTGAATTCTCTTAGCCTAATCTTGAGTGTTTGTAGTTGATTGTGATTAGGTGATTTAACTATTTTGGGTCATCATTTTGGAATCACTTTCTCTTGCACACAAATACTATCAATCTCAATATAGGGATGCTAAAGAAATGAAGAAAACTAAAATTAGGTGTTGATTTGATCGATGAAGAGTTAGAGGATACACCAATGTCCTTATTAAGTTTTTTGATGTATTTTCATGGACATACATAGACACGCCAGGACTAAACCCAAACATTATCATGCACAATTTGGTAATAAAACTTGAAACAAAACCAATAAAGCAAAAATTGAGACCTGTGAAACCCTAAATTGCCAAGATGCTAAAAGAAGAATTGAAGAAATTATTAAATGTGGGACTCACTAGACCAGTGGATTATTCAAACTAGGGTTCAAACATAATCCCTTTGGTCAAGAAAAATGGAAAAATTAGGATATATGCCTTAACTTTAGAGATATCAATCAAGCTTACCCCAAAGATGATTTTATTTTTTTGTCTATAAACCAAATCATAGATTCAATAGTAGGATATGAGGTATTATCTCTCATGGACGTGCATTCCAGGGTTACAATCAAATTTGAATTGCAAAAACTAATCAAAATAAAACAACATTTGGCATTCCTTGGGGAATCTTTTGTTACGTAGTGATGCCATTTGGACTAAAGAATGTAGGGGCTACATACCAAAGAGCCATGACCAATGATAAATTTAAGGAATCCCCTAAAAAACCTATAAAATCCTAGTGAATCCTAGCTAAGTGCTATAATTTTCCTCACAAATCTTTCCTTTTTTTGAGAAAATATTAATTTTCCTAGCAAATCTATGCACATTATTGAAAAAATTATAAAATCTTGGTGAATCCTAATGAATAATTGGTAAAAAAATAATTACAATGGTGAATCCTAATGAATAACTGGTTAAAAATAATTACAATGGCGAATCCTAGCAAATAATTACTAAAGAAATTAATTACAATGGTGAATCTTTCCTTTAAAAATTTGCATAGTTGGTCGGTGCAATCCCCCCATTTATTTTTTTATTTTTTGTAATGGTGAAGCAGGGGCCCTAGGGTGGCAGCCACTGGAAGGGTCAGGGGGTAGCGCCCCTTGTGGAGGTCGAGGGGGCAGTGCCCCCTCGTGGGGTCTGGGGACAATGACAAATCCACTATCTGAAAGGCATTTAAGCACACATGGATTAAATATTTTTAAAGTACATATCACTTAAAAATAAAGACTAAAATAAAAGTGATTTTTTTCCATCGATTACCTTTTTAATCGAATGCCTATGGTTTGATTCCATGACACTCTATGCATGTGCCTTTGAAAAGGCTTGTTGAGGTCTGAAATTTATTTTGGGCCACATGATCATAATCTAATCGTGTGGCCCAAAACAAAATCTGGGCCTCAGCAAGCCTTTTCAAAGGCACATGCATATAGTGTCATGAAATTAAACTATAGCCATCCGATTAAAAAAGCAATTCATGGCAACAACTAAAAACCCTCTTTGAAGCGAAAATATCCCTAAAATTAAGTGAAATTCATTATTAATGGCAATATTTCCTTGAAATTAATGAAAGGAATATAATATTGATGGTGAATATAATTAAGATTTGTAATTACATTATAAACTACTGGCGAATCAGCTCTAATACCGCATCATTTACCTGGTGAATTAGCTTGATTTATTAGTTTAAAAAATAATGCATTGGTGAATTAACCAAGACTAAATTAATTTTTTGTAAAAATTAGGCGATTTTGTCTCCTTTAGAGCTGATACTATTCACCATTTTTGGAGGCCTGATTTCAACTATTCACCAATTGGCAAGGATTCGCCACTAAAAAAATCTCTGGCCATGACTCACTTCTTCATGACCTCATTCATAAAATAGTGGAAACATATGTAGATGATTTACTTGCAAAATCTAAGAAAATAGCAACCCATGTACAAGACCTTCAACTAATTTTTACTTGATTACGTGAATATAAATTCAGACATAATGTGGAGAAATGTGTCTTTAGAGTCACTACTATAAAATTGCTCAATTTTATCATTTCTCGATGGGGAATTGATGTCAACCTAGTCAAAGTAAAAGTCATTCTGGATGTCACTCCTCCAACCAATGAATCAACATTAAGGACTTTCTCAAGACAATTGGGTGTGATATGATGCTTTATACTAGACATGAAATTTAAGATACATCCAATCAACCAACTGTTATAAAGGATGCCAAGATAACCTAGACTATGGAATCAAAATGCCTCAAATCAGGTAAATAAATTTCTCCTTGCACCCCCAACACTTATGCCACCTAAACAGGATTGACCCTTCATTCTCTATTTTAGGGCAATGAAAATATCAATGGCATGTATGTTTTCCCAAGAAGACAACGCCAATAAAGAAAGATAAATATACTTCATGAGTCAAACTCTATTAGATTATGAAAATAATCATACCCAATAAAAAAAGAATGTATGGCCTTTGTCTTCGCAACGCAGCAGTTACAACATTACATGCTAAATCAAGAAACATAAGTCATCATGTGATTTGAACCACTGCAAACCTTTGTCACACAACCAATGTTATCTAGAAGAGTAAGATGATTCTTGACCTTACTAAGTGAGTTTGAATTAACATATGTCAAGCAAAAATCCATCAAGGGAATGGTAATCATTGATTGGTTGGTTGACAACCCTGCTCCCCATGTTGAATCAATAAATGAGAACTTTCCTAATGAAGAAATCTATGCAGTTGATCTTCAGAAGTATGCATCCTCTTACTCGTATATGGACATTATCAACTATCTAACTACAAGGTATGTTTTAATCAATAATACCTTGTATTAAAAACATCTAGATGAAATATTGCTTCGATGTGTCAATAAGCAAGAAGTTCATAAAATCTTGGAAGAATGCCATGGCAATATTTGCAAAGGACATTTCAGAGGCCATGCTACTATTAAAATAAATTATTTCCCAAGATGCTTTTGGCCCAACCTTGAATGAGATTCAATTAAATTCATGAAAAGATACTCAAAGTTCCAAATGTACATGCATGTCCATCATACCCCTACTCAAGATCTCCAGTCAATCAGTACTCCTTGGCCTTTCTCCACTTGGGATTTGGACTTGGTTGGAGAATTTTATCCTCCATAAAAAAATTGTCACATGTTCATCATAACCATAATTGAATACTTAACGAAATGGTTAGAAGCAATGCCTCTTAGCATGGTTTTAGGAACTATAATTTGCTAAGTTTATTCGATGAACCAAATCATTTGTAGATTCAAAATTCTAAAAGTCATTGTCACAGACAATGCTTTACCATTTAAGAATCTTCAAGTAAAGGAATTATGTGAAGGATTCCACATCAATCACAACTCGATGTCAGTTTATTATCTCCAAGGAAATGGGCATGTAGAAGCAACAAATAAAATATTAAAATTAATCTTGGTCAAAATTGTCAAAGATTCTAAAAGGAATAAGATATCAGGGCTCCATTTACTAGTGGCCTCTATAACATTACACTTCCTAGGAGGGAGAGATAACCCTCTTACATTCCAAGATAATAATTTTCAATTCATGATGATAAAGGGGCAAGGGTTTCATCCTCTGAAGCCAAGACCCCAAAACAATTGGAAAGTGAAACTAGCTAGTCATTGTTATTTTATTCTCTTGTGGTTATTGAAGGAGATCTTTGAAAGGAAGCTAGGTGTGTGGAAATGCTTCCTACACTAATCTATTGAGGAGAGGGCTATGCAAATTCAACTTTATCCTAACTATTACAGTGATGTTAAAACCATTAACATGAGATATTGCAGCAAAACACAAGAACCAGAAAGTAGACCGAAGAAGAGAGACAGATTTACGATGGGGAAAACCCTTATCAGATGAAAAACCCCACACTCAGAAACCTACACAATGTATTAACAAATCTGAAAGAATGTTTACAATACACTTGCAATGCAAGATTCAATGGTCTTCGACACTCATGTCTGGAGTCAATCCAGCAGCATAACAGTACCTGTAAACCTATGATACAAACTCCATCTCCAAGCAGCTGTATATAAAGGAAATACAAGGCAATATTGGACCTATCTTGGAATGGGCGTCCAACATGGCATCTTGGACCAAAACTCACGCCTAGGGACACTTGGTCAAAATTGTAGAATGTCTCTGACACTTGTCCACAGCTCCCATCCCAAAGAGGTCACCTATTTCCAAAATGGGCTATGACAAATGCTCTTACGACACTTATGACCGTCATAGAATCTGTCATAGCAGTTACAACTTACAGTTGTAAGAGAATCTGTCATACACATGCTATAAATAGCATATTCTCTTACAACATGTCATATTCCACCTTGGGGCACCCAAATATGCCTTATTCAAAGATGCTTCATAACACTTGTCATCACCTATCTTATAACCTTCTATTTACGACTCTTACATGTCATAGATTCGTCATAGGAATCCGTCATAACCGTTTTGGTCAAACATTCCTTACACACCTTGGATGATGCCGACACATGGCAGAATATTCCTACCACTAAGTGGGATTCCTATCTCCTCATGTGAGGACAAAAATACAAGTTGACATAATCCATGTAGGATTGACACATCACCGTGCCACATCCCACAATATGAGAATATGGATTTTTCAAATATTTACAACATAGGCAATTAAATAATAAATACAAACATTACAAATGTAGAGAATTACCAAGGTTGGCACACCTTAATTCCCAACATTCTCCCACTTGTCGAACACCTTGTAAGAGCCAATAGAAAAACAAGATTTAACTGCTATAGGCCGAGAGGCCCATAGACTCCAAACACCATCTGAACTTCTCTGTGTCCACCGGTTTCGTCAATGCATCTGTAACATTCTTCAAAGTATCTACCTTCTCCAAATTTACCTTTCCATCCTCAACCATGTCTCTCACGAAGTGAAACTAAACATCAATGTGCTTGGTTCTAACATGGAAAGTTGGATTCTTTGCAAGGCAAATTGCACTCTGACTGTCACAACTGATCGTGATCTAACCTGCATCAACACCAATATTGAAACACAATCTCTTAAGCCAAATGGCTTCCTTACAAGCATGAGTTGCTGCCATGTACTCAGCTTTTGTCATAGACAAAGCAACAACAGGTTGTCGCTTACTCATCCAACTAATAGCACTACCAAACAGTGTAAAAACATAAGCACTAGTGGATCTCCTGCTATCAATGTCACCTACCCAATCTGAATCCACAAATCCACGAATATCAATAGAATGCGAAGGTCCTAAAACATTACCATGATAGCAAATGGAATACTCAGAAGTACCCCTCAAATATCTGAACACTCGCTTAACTACATCCCAATGAACCTGTCCAAGATTAGCCATAAATCAACTAAGGACTCCCACTGCTTGGGCAATGTCTGGTCTTGTATAGACCATAGCATACATCAAACTGCCAACAGCACTACCATAAGGTACTCTGCTCATGTCCTCCACCTCACTAGGAGATTTTGGACAATCCTCAATAGACAACTTTGTCCCCAAAGAAATGGGAACACACAATGGTCTAAAATCTGCCATGTTGAATTTGTCCAACATGGTCTTCACATACTTACTCTAGCTTAACCAAAGTTTTATGTTAGTCCTGTCTCTTTTGATTTCCATTCCTAGAATGTACCTGGCTACTCCTAAATATTTCATTTCAAACTGTCCTGACAACTGAGATTTAAAATCAGAAATCATATTCTTACCCTTCCCAATGAGCAACATATCATCAACATACAGTGCAACAATGAGAATACGATCACCATCAAATTTATATCACACACAGTGATCCAATTTTGATCTCACAAATCCAATTGACAACACAAAGGCATCCAACTTCAAATACCATCTCCTAGGGGATTGCTTCAAACCATACAAAGACTTTTTAAGTTTGCAAACCAAATTTTCTTTACCTTTCACCATGTAATGCTCTGGCTGTGACATGTAGATTTCTTCCTCCAAGTCACCATGAAGGAAAGTTGTCTTCACATCCATCTGTTCTACCTCCAAGTCATAAGCTGCTGCGAGTGATAACAAGAATCGAATGGATGTTAGCTTTGCAACGGGAGAGAAGATCTCACCATAATCTATACCCTCCACTTGTGAATACCCCTTTGCAACCAATCTGGCCTTATACTTCTCAACACTGCCATCTGCACCAATTTTCTTCTTGAACACCCATTTGCACCCAACAGGTTTCCGTCCAGGAGGCAAAGGCACCAAGTCCCAAGTTTGATTCTTATCCAAAGAAGCCATTTCTTCCTCCATGGCCTCCTTCCAGGAACCTGCATCCTTCATATCCAAAGCCTCTGATACAGTTCTAGGTTCATCATTGTTAGCAAGCAAAGCATAAGCACAACTAGAATCAAGCAATGTAAAACCAAACCTTTCAGGTTGCTTTCTTATCTGTGTAAACCTCCTCAAGAGCTGAGGTTGAGGTTCAACTTCTTCATCTGAGCTTTTAGAGCTGCTAGAGCTCTCCTCATCATCAGGTCCAACATTGTCTTTCTATTCAGTCTTCTCAGGGGTGAGAGGAAACTGAACAACATCCTCTTTCTTTTCTCTTTCTTTTGGCTGCAAAATAGTGGAAGAAGGTGTAATCTCTCTGAAGATGACACTTCTTCTATACAACACTTTTTCAGCCACGGGGTCCCAAAGCTTGTATCCTTTCACACCAACACCATAGCCGATGAAGATACACTTAATAGCTTTGTTCTCCAACTTTGACCGCTTCTCCCTAGGTACATGTGCATATGCCTCACAACCAAAAACATGAAGATGCCTTATTGAAGGCTTTCTACCAGACCACACCTCCATGGGTGTCTTTCCAACAAGAGCTTATGTAGGAGATCTATTTACCAGATAGCAAGTAGTGGCAACAGCTTCAGCCCAAAACTTTTGTTCTAGACCAGCTCCACTAAGCATACTCCTAGCCTTCTCCATCGGTGTCCTGTTCATCCTCTCTGCAACTCCATTTTGTTGCGAGGTGTATGGAGTTGTCTTGTGCCTTTCAATCCCAATTTCCTTGCAATACTTATCGAATTCTGTAGAACAGAACTCACCACCATTGTCAGTTCTCAAACATTTAATCTTTTTGCCAGTCTGATTTTCAGCAAAGGCTTTAAACTCCTTAAACTTGCTATTGACTTCAGATTTGCTTCTGAGAAAATAAATCCATGTCCTTATACTGTAATCATCTATAAAAGATACAAAGTATACATATTTTGATAACGAAGGAACATTAACAGGACCAAACACATCAGAATGAATAAGGTCCAACACACTAGAAGACTTATGAGAACTCGAGTAAAACTGAACACGGTTTTGTTTTCCATAAATGCAATATTCACAAAAGTTAAACTCAAGATTACAATCATCTAACCCCTCTTATTTTTTAGGGTACGCAGACCCTTCTCACCAATGTGGCCAAATCTCTTATGCCATAACATTGTCTTCTCTGCAGGAACTTTAACTTCCAATGCACGATTATAACCATCAAGACTAGAAACAACAGATTTCTTCACTGCTCATTCAGATGGTGGGGATGAAGTGACTACTGCCCTCTTCCTTGAGTCAGAAGAACTATTGCATTGTGAAATGTATGCCTCCACCTGAAATAGAGTAACTCTCCTAGTACCCTTAGCAAGCACCATAGCCCCTCTAGTCATCTTGCATCCTTCTTTCAAAAAGACAACCTACACACCTACATCATTCAACATACTTACAGAAAGCAGGTTTCGTGCTAAGCTAGGGATGTATAGGACCCCAGAGATCCCCTTCACTCAACCATCAGGGAATCGGATAGAGACTCTTCCACGACCAATGATCTTCAGATGAGAGTCATCACCAAGATACACCTTTCCACCATTGAACTCTTCATACTTAGTGAACCAGTCTCGATGCGAGATCATATGGAATGATGCACCAGAGTCAATTAGCCACACATCATCAGATGCATGGGTTGCCAAGGCTACGATGAAAGCATCACCGTCATCTTGTGATTTGTCAGATCTAAATCAGGAACTTTCTTCTTTTTCTTCTTCTCCTCTTTGCATTCCTTTCAGAAATGCCCAGTCTTACCACAGTTCCAACAAAGAGCCTTGGACTTTCCATGAGATTTGGATCTCCCACGGGATTTAGATCTACCCTTCTCAGCTTTCTTGTCCTTCTTCTTCCCTTTCTCCTTGGGTCTTCCACGAACTGCAAGGGCCTCTTTGGCTGCCTCAGAAGACTTTCTCTACATCTCTTCAGACAACAACGAAGAAACCACCTCTTCCATTTTAAATGTGGATGTGGTGCTTCCAATTGCCATGACAAGATGATCCCATGAGTCCAGTAGAGAACAAAGCAGGGTCATACACCGATCCTCCTCCTCCATCTTTACACCAATAGATGTTAATTGTGCAACCAGCATGTTAAAAGCATTCATATGCTTAGCAATAGATCCTTCGTCTTCCATTCGAAGGGAATACAACTTATTTCTCAGGAAAAGTTTATTGAGTAGGGATTTGGCTTGATACACATCCCCCAACTTCTTCCAAAGGAGTTTTGCAGTAGTCTCCTCGTGGACATTTAACAACACAGAATCAGCAAGACTAAGTCTTATGAGACCCTTAGCCTTCTGATCCTTGAGATCCCAATCAGCTTGTGACATTGCAGCTAGTTTAGTTCTATTCACACTATCCCAAAGGTCTCAGTCAACTAACATGTCTTCCATCTTGAGCTTCCACAGCTCAAAATTACTGCCATTGAACTTCTCTACTTCAAACCTTCCTGATGTGCCTGCCATCTCCTTGTTGTAATAAGATACAGAATGCTCTGCACAGACTCCCACTCAACCTAAGATTAGCTCAAAAAACCCCTACCCTACAACTAGGACCAAAGGTGATCAAGCTCTGATACCAACTGAAAGGAAGCTAGGTGTGCGGAAATGCTTCCTACACTAATCTATTGAGGAGAGGACTATGTAAATTCAAATTTATCCTAACTATTACAGCGATGTTAAAACCATTAAGATGAGATATTGTAGCAAAACACAAGAACCAGAAAGTAGACAGAAGAAGAGAGACAAAGAGTTACGGTGGGGCAAACCCTTATCGGGTGAAAAACCCCACACTCAGAAACCTGCACAATGTATTAACAAATCTAAAAGAATGTTTACAATACACTTGCAATGCAAGCTTCAATGGTTTTCAACACTCGTGTTTGGAGTTAATTCGGCAACATAATAGTACCTGTAAACCTATGATACAAACTCCATCTCCAAGCACCTGTATATAAAGGAAATACAAGGCAATATTGGACCTATCTTGGAATGGGCATCCAACATGGCATCTTGGACCAAAACCCACGCCTAGGGACACTTGGTCAACATTGTAGAATGTGTCTGACACTTGTCCACAGTTCCCATCCCAAAGAGGTCGCCTATTTCCAAAATGGGCTATGACAGATGCTCTTACGACACTTACGACCGTCATAGAATCTATCATAGCGGTTACAACTTACAGTTGTAAGAGAATCTGTCATACACATGTTATAAATAGCATATTCTCTTACAATATGTCATATTCCACCTTGGGGCACCCAAATATACCTTATTCAAAGATGCTTCATGACACATGTCATCACCTGTCTTATAACCTTCTATTTACGACTCTTACATGTCATAGATTCGTCATAGGAATCCGTCATAATTGTTTCAGTCAAACATTCCTTACACACCTTGGAGGATGCCGACACATGGTAGAATATTCCTACCACTAAGTGGGATGCCTATCTCCTCATGTGAGGACAAAAATACAAGTTGATATAATCCATGTAGGATTGACATATCACCGTGCCACATCCCACAACATGACAATATGGATTTTTCAAATATTTACAACATAGGCAATTAAATAATAAATACAAACATTACAAATGCAGAGAATTACCAAGGTTGAGACACCTTAATTCCCAATAATCTTGACCTTTGGTGAGTGTTGACCTATTTTCCCCTTCCCAGAGTCAAATAGCCTAGCTTGAAATATTCATGAAATCCCTTTAAATCCTGATATCCTTTAACTTTCAATGTAAATCCTTGCAAAAATCTTAGAAAATTCCTATGGAGAATCCTTGCCAAAAACCCAGAAAAACCCAGAATTTTCTAAGTCTTTACCTTAGTTTTTTGGCCCCTTTTAGCCTTTGTCAGCAAAAGTCCAGGTTTGCAAACCTACCAGTTCGTTGACTGGCCGATTCGCTGATAAGGCAAGAAAATTCAAAAAATGACTAAGTAAAGAAAAGCATGTTTCCTTTTTTCAACAATTCTCATGTTTCATGAACTTTTCAAAAGTTTGAAATTTCACAAGTTCGCCGATTCAGCAAATTGCTGACAATGGGCCAAGAGAGTGAGATGTCTTCAAAATTTGACTAAGGCATAAGGAGAAAAAGGTGTTAGAAACTTGTTGGTGTTGTCATTGATGTCAACTCCCAGCAGATGGTTCACTTGGTTTTCAAGTGCTTTTGAGAAAATTTGATAAAAAAGATGTGTAGTATGACAGAGGTACCATCAGTATTATGCTCCGCATTTCTTCCTAATTGAAGATATTCTTATGCAATTTGGAAGTGTTGATCAGAGGTGTTCAAAGGTATTATATCTTGAGTTTTAGATTTTGGATCGTGTGGAAGTAAAAGATGTGTTTGACAGAGTATTTGACTGTGAAGAAGACTATCTGGGAAAAGTGAGATTGCTTTGCATTTCACTACATTGAGATTTCATGATCTGTAGATCTGGGAATGTGCTTATACAATCTACATCAATCTTCCCTTGAAGTTTCTAGTGTTGGGATGCTCCACAAGTTTAGTTTTTGCATGGTGATCAGTAACAGTATGTCCTGATATGTATAATGAAGACATTCTTTGATTCAGGTGGTTGCGGCAATATGGCAAAGAATTTTGATGATGTTGAGTGTTCTAAGAAGGTGTGTGAGTGCTATGGAGTGTCTCTTTGGTCCGCATAATGTCTTTAGACTTGAAGAAGCATGGATGTGATCGTTAGCTCAGGCTTGGCCGACCTGGCATGCTAACACTATTTGTGGAGGTACCTCATGAATTATGGATGTGATAAGCAACTTGATGATATAAATTTGAGTCCTATTTATCCCTTGAAATGGTCCACTTTCACTTCTTTCCACCACAAAATTTTTTAGTACCGACCTATGTAATGTTGCATGTGTGTAACACACATGCTTCATTAAGACTGGCCCAATTGAGATAGGTCTTGGTTATAAATGATATAAATACAAGATAAAGTTGAATGGAGCAAGGCAGAGAAGATGATGCGTATGTGAATCAAGGGTAGTGAATTGTGTGTGATCTTAAAGGCTTATGACTCTGGAATGCAGTGAGCAGAAGGTGTCTACATTTCAATGTGCCAGAAGTTTCTAGAGGCAGTGAGCCAAAGGTTGCAGATGGAAAAGAGCGTCAGTGGTGGATTTCTCCTATTTCTTTGAGATAGTGAATCTCTCTGTAATAGGCTTCTTTCTTCTCTCTTTTGGGCAATGAGCCTTTCTCTGGCAGTGAGCCTTTCTTCTGGGTAGTGAGCCCTTGGCAGTGAGCCTATTATTTTTTGGTGTTGTTAGTCATATATATTGTGAGCTAATCATCACCGTGGTTTTTCCCTTATTATGTTTTCCATGTAAATTTGGTGTTCTTATGTGTTTGGATGTGTTTGCATTGATACTTCATCTGTTTACATTCTACTAATACATTATAAGTGGTTAATGTTTTGAGGGTTTAAAGTTTTAACATACAACTGATTCACCCCCCCTCTCAGTTGTCTTGTGCACTCTAACAATTGGTATCAGAGCCAAGTTCCCTAAAGAAGATTAACCACTTGGAGTAGATCCAGATGGCACATGTAGGAAAGGTATGGAGGTCCCAGTGTTTGATGGAACAAATTATGCTTTTTGGAAAACCAGAATGGAAAGCTTTCTTGTCTCACTAGGATATGGCGTATGGAAGATAGTTGACAAAAAGTATACTATACCTAAAGATGGTCCAAAGGATGAAGATGAGATTAAAGAATATGAGAACAATGGCAAGGCAAGGAGTGCTCTTCTAAATAGTCTCTCTGATTCTAAATTAGTGAAGGTAATGAGTTACAAAACTGCTCATGAGATATGGAAGAAGCTGAAAAGCACCTATGAAGGAGATGACAAGGTCAAGAAAGAAAAGTTGCAGATTCTAAAGTCCAAGTTTGAAGGCCTAAGGATGTCAGAGGATGAAAATATTGCAAGCTACATGCAGAGAGTGGACGAAATTGTCAATTCCATCAATGGTCTTGGTGGACAGCTAGAGGAGAAAGAAGTGGTAAAGAAGGTACTAAGAACTCTTCCTAAATCTTATAGTGCTAAAGTTTCTACTATTGAAGAGACTCAAGATCTGGATAATTATGCTAGGGATATAATGTTTGGTACTCTAACTACTTTTGAGATAAGAGAATTTGGTCAAGATGATGCAAGAAAAGAAACTGCTTTTAAGGCTAGCAAGACATAAAAGAATGTTGAATCTGATTCAGATGACTTTGATGAAGTGGAAGAAAACTTTGTGATTAGGTTGAAAAAGGGCTCTGGAAAATATAGAGGTAAGTTACCTTTCAAATGTTTTAGTTGTGGAAAGATAGGTCATTATGCTTCTAAATGTCCAATCAAAATCTCTAATGATAGATATAAGGAGAACAAAGGTAAATCATTCAAGAAAAGTTATTATGTTAAAGAAGATGACAATATATCTGATGATGAGTCTGACTATCTAGATGATGATGGTAATGAGTCCTTGTTTATGGCTTTGAATGTTGGAACTAATTCTACTAATCCTAGAAGATGTATGACAGATATTACTCTGGAGACAGGGCACCACATTGAAGGAGCATTGATTACTGCTTTTCATGCAAGAGAGGAGGAAGATCTCTAGTTAATTAATAGTGGATGTTCAAATCATATGACAGGTGATAAGAATACGTTCGTAAAGCTTAAGAAGTTTGATGGAGGGTTTGTTAAGTTTGGAGATGATCCATCTGCTAAGATCTATGGAAGATGTTCAATCAATTTTGATGGCAAGCACAATACAGATGATGTCCTTTATGTCAAGGGCCTATAGAACAATCTTCTTAGTGTAGGACAAATGTGTAGTAGAGGATATAATCTTGTGTTTCAGGATGGTGCTTGTGAAATCAAAAAAGAAGACTCTAGAACTCTGATTGCTACAGGAACAAGGACAAAAGTAAATATATATCAACTCAAAGGCGCTGAAGGTGTGTGCCTTATGACTCAAATTAATGAAAGTTGGCTATGGCATAGAAGAATGTGTCACCTTAATTTTAACAGTTTAGTGAAGATCAACTCTACTCAAGTTGTGAAGGATTTGCCAAGGATTACAAAGCCTATCAATGCAACCTGCAAGGAATGTCAGATTGGGAAGCAAACAAGGAAGAATTTTAAGATCAAAGAATATTCTACCACTGGACCTCTAGAGTTGGTGCATATAGATCTATGCGGAGCTACAAGAGTAGGAAGCTTTCAAGATCATGGAATAAAAAGGCATTTGACAATACCTAGGATTTCTCATCATAATGGAATTGTGGAAAGGAATAATAGGATAGTTCAGGAAGCAGCAAGGACAATGATGAAAGAAGCAAATCTACCTGATAACTATTGGAGAGAAGCCATCCACACTGTAGTTTACATACAAAACAGAGTGCAAACTAGGGTCAACAGTTCAAAGACTCCATATGAACTATGGTATGGAAGAACTCGTACTGTAAAATACTTTAGAGTGTTTAGAATTAAATGCTACATTAGGAGAGATGAAGAGAACTTGGGAAATTTTGATACAAGATCAGATGAAGGAATCTTCCTTGGATATTCTACAAAGAGAAAGCATTACATGTGCTACAACAAGAGACTGAAGAGGGTAGTGGAAAGTGCAAATGTCAAAGTGGATGAAGAACCATACCAAAGGTCAGTACTATTAGAAGGATATGAATCAGATGAGAACCATTGCAGAGAAGTAGAAAGGGAGGAAGAGAAGGAAAAGGAAAAGCAAGTAGATGAAGAAGATGCTCTGGAGAAGATTCCCAAGACTCCCAAGTATGTGCAGAAGAATCATTATGAAGATCAGATCATTGGAGACAAGAACAAAGGTGTTCTAACAAGGAGAAGTATTGCTATGGCAGATGAACAGGTAAATTTGTGCTTATTGTCTCAAATAGAACCCAAAATAGTGATTGAAGCATGCAAGAATGAGCACTGGATAAAGGCTATGGAAGAGGAATTGATGTAAATTTAAAAGAATCAAACTTGGGAAGTTGTCCCAAGACCAGCAGACAAGAATGTGCTAGGAACCAAATGGGTCTTCTGAAACAAATTGAATGAAAATGGGGAAGTAGTCAGAAATAAGGCCAAGCTACTGTGTAAAGGCTACTCACAAGTGGAAGGAATAGATTATGAGGAAACATTTGCTCTAGTGGCAAGATTGGAGGCCATCAGATTGTTCTTGGCCTTTGCAGCTCATAAGGACTTCAAAGTTTATCAGATGGATGTGATGTTTGCATTCCTAAATGGAGAATTGGAAGAGGGAGTATATATTGAGCAACCGGAGGCTTTCAGTTATCAAATAATCCAAATATGGTCTAGAGATTGAAGAAGGCATTGTATGGACTCAAACAAGCTCCTAGAGCTTGGTATGCAAGGTTAGATAGGTACCTGCTATAGCAAGGATTAAAAAAGGGTATTACAGATAGCAATATGTACTTCAAAGTTAAAGCAAATCAAATCTTGATTATAGAAGTGTATGTATATGACATAATCTTTGGAGGAAATGAAGGTATGTGCAAGAGATTTTTAGAATAAATGTAGAAGGAATTTGAAATGTCAATGTGTGGGGAAATGAACTTCTTCCTTGGGTTACAAATCAGTCAATCATAAAAGGGCATTTTCATTTCACAGTCAAAGTATGCTAGGGAAATGTTGAAAAAATTTGGAATGGAAGACTCCAACCGGTATGTACCCCCATAACTAGTAGTTGTAAATTAAGCAAAGATGATAAATCTCCTAAGGCTAATCAGAGCAAGTATAGATCAATAATTGGTGGACTGTTATACTTGACTACTACTAGACTGGATATCGTGCATGTAGTTTGTCTTGTGGCCATATTCTAAGTTGATCCTAGAGAGCCACATGTTGCAGTAGTAAAGAGGATATTCAGATACCTGAAAGGCACTCTGGAGTTCAGCCTATGGTATCCCAAGGATATTGATTTGTCCTTAAGTGCATATACAAATGCAGATTAGGCAAGATGTATAGATGACAGAAGAAGTACAAGTGGTGGTGATTTCTTTCTAGGAAGTAGACTTGTCTCTTGGCTAAGTAAGAAGCAGGACTTAGTATCATTATCTACTGTAGAGGCAAAATATATTGTAGCAGCATCTTGCTACACATAGGTGTTATGGATGAAGCAAACATTGAAGAATCTCAAAGTGACATATGATGAACCTATCCCTATCCTATGTGACAATACAAGTGCTATCAACATTTCAAAAAATATGGTAATGCATTCAAGGACAAAGCATATTTCAATCCAGTATCACTTCTTAAGAGAAAAGGTTGTAGAGAATGAGGTGAAGCTAGAGTATGTGCCTACCAAGGATCAAGTTGCAGACATATTTACAAAGGCTCTCCCTAAGGATACTTTTGAGTATCTCTGACAGAATTTAGGGGTTATTACCTCTCCTCTTAACTAGATGCATAAATGTATGCATCTGTCTAGGAAATATTTCAAGATACATTTTTATGAACATGGACTGATGTTGAAGGCTACCTCTCAAGGGGAGTAGGTAGAGATACTATTAGTCGATATAGTTAGATGAAGCACATCCTATGATCTTAAGGGGGAGAGTGAAGAAAAGTGAGAGTAGTATAAATGAAGCAAATACTTGTTGGTGTTGTTGCCTTTTGTCATTGATGTCAAAGGGGGAGAGAAAGTCGAAGAGATTGAAAAACCATTGTACAAAAAAGTGTGTGAAGAGTAAGAGTTGCTTCTATTAGGGGAGTAAGAGTTGCTTTTGGTCTTGATGGTTTTTCAAAGAAGTTGGTGTTGCCATCAATGAAAAAGGGGGAGATTATTAGAAACTTGTTGGTGTTGTCATTGATGTCAACTCCCAGCAAATGGTTCACTTGGTTTCCAAGTTCTTTTGAGAAAATTTGATAAAAAGGATGTGCAGTATGATAGAGGTACCATCAATATTATGCTCCGCATTTATTCCTAATTGAAGATATGCTTATGCAGTTTGGAAGTGTTGATCATAGGTGTTCAAAGGTATTATATCCTGAGTTTCAAGTTTTGGATCGAGCGGAAGTAGAAGATGTGTTTGAAAAAGTATTTGACTATGAAGAAGATTGTCTGGGAAAACAAAGATTGCTCTGCATTTCTCTGCATTGAGATTTTATGACCTGTGGATTTGGGAATGTGCTTATACATTCTACATGAATCTTCCCTTGAAGTTTCCAGTGTTGGGATGCTCCGCAAGTTTAGTTTTTGCGTTGGTGATTAGTAACAATATGTCCTGATATGTATAATGAAGACATTCTTTGATTCAGGTGGTTGCGGCGGTATGGAAAAGAATTTTGATGATGTTGAGTGTTCTGAGAAGGTGTGTGAGTGTTGCGCAGTCTCTCTCTCTAGTCCGCATAATGTCTTTAGACTTGAAGAAGCATGGATGTGATCGTTAGCTCAGGCTTGGCCAACTTGGCATGCTAACACTATTTGCAGAGGTATGTCATGAATTATGGATGTGATAAGCAACTTGATGATATAAATTTGAGTCCTAGTTATCCCTTGAAATGGTCCACTTTCACTTCTTTCCACCGTGGAAGTGTTTAGTGCTGACTTATGTAATGAAGCATGTGTGTAATGCACATGCTTCATTAGAACCAACCTAATTGAGATAGGTCTTGGTTATAGATGGTATAAATACAAGATGAAGTTGAATGGAGCAAGGCAGAAAAGATGATGTGTATGTGAATCAAGGGTAGTGAATTGTGTGCAAGCTTAAAGGCTTATGACTCTAGAATGCAGTGAGCAGAAGGTGTCTACATTTCAGTGTGCCAGAAGTTGCTAGAGGCAATGGGCCAAAGGTTGTGGATGGCAAAGAGCGTTAGTGGTGGATTTCTCCTATTGCTTTAAGATAGTGAATCTCTTTGTAACAGACTTCTTTCTTCTCTCTTTTGGGCAGTGAGCCTTTCTCTAATAGTGAGCCTTTCTTCTAGGCAGTGAGCACCTTAGCAATGAACCTATTGATTTTCAGTGATGTTATTCATATATATTGTGAGCTAATCCTCACTGTAGTTTTTCCCTTATTGGGTTTTCTATGTAAATCTGGTGTTCTTATGTGTTTGGATGTGTTTGCATTGATACTTCATCTGTTTACATTCTGCTAATACATTATAAGTGGTTAATACTTTGAGGGTTTAAAGTTTTAACATACAACTAATTCACCACCCCCCTCTCAGTTGTCCTGTGCATTCTAACAAAAGGATGCCTTTATTGACAAATTTCAAAAAGTTTAAACTCTTTCCCAAGTTCAAAAATTCTCAAGTTTGTTGATTCGGTGATTCCCTGACAAAGGCAGAGGAAAGAAAACAAAGGCTTTGTCAGTGATTTTCAAAAAGTGCACGAACGTTTCAAAAGTTTGAAATCTCCACTATTCACTGACAAGGCAAATCACCAACAAAGGGAAAAGAGAAAGGTTTGCAAAGGAGCAAATGCGTCGATAAAGGAAAATTGACTAAGGTATAGTTGGTTCGCTACATGTAGGTTTTGCCAACAGAGATTTTGCCGATAAGGCTATAACGTCAAAAAATGTCCCCTTGGGGGCTTTTCCCTCATAACATTTAGCTCTCGTGTCTTTAGTGTGCATTTAGGACATCTTGCATCATATGTTAACATCCTGATGAAATGAACCATGGGTTTTATGGCAAATAGGACCTAGGGGGATCCCTTGAGCCTAACCCTGACCAAAATAGAGGGGAAGGACTTGGGCGCCCGCATCCTAGTCCTTCCCTATTTTGGGTCAGTCCCAAATTTTGAGTGTTGGCTTGTGACCGTTATTTAGGTCTTATCCCGACACGGTAAGTTTGAATTTTGAAATTCTTGGCGGGAGTGTTTGTAGTTGCATATAAAAACATGTTTAGGCATTCATTTGTAAACTAGATGACAACTAGATGATTACTAGCAATCTATTGTGTTCTAAAGATGATTCAAAGATTTCATTGTATTGCAAGAGCAGATTTGTGTTGTCTATGTGTTTGTATTTGTAGATTTGAGCAATCATCTCCTCATGGCATGAAGAGCTTCTTCCTTCCATGAGATCTTCACTACAAGGTGACATCTATTGTGTTTTTGAGTATTTATCATTTAGTTTTTGCCTCTGCCTCCCAAGGGCATACACTCTCTATCTGACAACGGTGTTTGGAAGACTTGAATGTCTCTTCGGGGCTTGACTGAGACAAGCCTCTAAACACCAAAACCCCCTCCCAAAGTTTACATGATTGCAGGTTACAAGTTGGAGATACAGACAAAGTGAAGTTACAGGAGGGTACAGTAGAGTGTCAGAATTACAAAGCAAAGAAGAAAAGAGCACCTTGGACTAGGGCACCCACTCATTAGTCCTTGAAGTTCTGAAATGAGAAAATCTCTGGTACAATAGGCATAGATAGCAGATCTTGTTTCCAGATCCCAACAGAAACCAAGGCCTTGGACTTGGGTGGCCGCTCTTTAGTCCCCGACTATTCCGCATCCCGAACTTCAGAAACAGGTGCACTTTCATTTATCATTTTACATCTCTCTGTAGCGTGATTCTGAATAATTTATCTGTTTACTATCATATTTGCAAAATTAGAGTTTTGATGTATAATTGAGCATAAGAGAAGATAATTAGCAATCAAATCACACAAATCCAATCTTCCCTACATCTCACAGTTACCAAGGGCCTAATAATGCTTTGCCACTCACCCAAGGTCCTTGAATGAAAGGGTGAAAGGAGGATACATACACAAAACTACCAAAAACCAAACATCTAAATTTTACCCCTTACATTTTGGTGAACCTGTGTTATTGGACTTGTTTGCACCTTGCTGAGTGTTTTGCTTTAGATTTGCATTGATTTTCATTCATTCATATTATCATTCATCTTATTGCATTGGAAAACTTACAAAAAAATTGAAAATTTGGAAAAATTTAGAAAAATTGCATTCTAGGGCTTCTATGTTGCATCCATTAATTTAAATTTCATCAAATTTCTAATTTATGCATTAGATCTGAGATAAAATACATAAAATTACAAAAATTCAATAGCTTGCATTGCATTTTCATCATAAAGTTGATAGGGTTTTGATGAAAATTGTGAATTTTGCATATAACCTAGTAATTCCAAAATCTAGGGTTTGTAGGTAAAATCTTGTTTCAGATTTTTCTACTAATCTAAGACACTCATTCAAATTTGCATTTGTTTGTAGTGTTGCATTTTAGTACAAATTTGCATTTAGATTTCAAAAATTTGCATTTTTGCATAGAAAATTTCAACAAAAAATAGCATTTTCATTAATTTTTCACTAGATTTACACTTACATTTTGCATGATAGGGATTGGAAATCATTTTCAAATCTGAGAGAATTTAATTTTCATCATAAATCATTTTTCAACATTCACATATCATTTTACATCAAGATCTCAAACCGAGGGCTCGAAAAACCTTGATTTTCACTAGATTTGGCCTTATCGACTCTCTAAATTTGTACTATAAACATGTTGTAAAGAATATTTTTGCACTAATTAGTTGATATCAGGGGTATTATCTGCTGCCCCTCCTAAAATTCTTTACAACACCTTGTTATTGGCCTCTTGTATTAAAAATTTGGTGAAAAATTGCACATTTTTTGCTACTTTTGCCTTAGGGTTTGGCCTAGTTTGCACCCTAAGCATGTTGTAACTGATTTAATCATTCTAGGTGACTGATATTATTTCTATTATTTTCTGCACCTCATAAAATTCCTTACAACACCTCTTTCATTAGATCTTGGGATTGAAAAACGGTGAAAATTTGTATATTTTAGAGCATTTTTACTAGGTTTTGACTAGTCATCATTATAGATTTGCATCAAAAGTGTGTTGCAAAGGATCTTATGGCTATATTGGATTGACATCAGACATATTATTTTCTTCCCCTGATTAAAATCCTTACAACACCTTTTCTTTCATATATTTACATTGAAAAAAGTACAAAAAAAATGATCAAGCATCTTAGGTCATTTTTGCATATAACTTTGCACTTGTCTTTTGCATAAATTTTGAAAAGCTTTTAAAAATCTAATTTTGCATTGATTTGAGCATATACACATGGCTTCTAATCGCAAAAATAACAATAAGTTCCCTCCTACCCCTTACATGAAAAGAAAGGTCCATGAACCTGAAATTGTGTTTACACATCATGATAGAACAACTGGAGACACTGACGAACCTCTTTACATCACTGTGAAAATAATGGGAAACCCCGTGGATGGAACCCTTATTGATCCTAATTGCATGGCTAATGTCATCACGGAAGAGCTCCTCTTTGAACATAATTTAATGCAACGATCTTATGACCCTTCAGATAAAATGATCTAAACACATAAGGGAACCTTTGTAAATCCTTGGGGTAAGATATCATTGTTGGTAATTGTATTTGAGAAACATGGAGAACAATGGTTTCATGTTGTCCCTGATTATGACCTATTTCAAATAAAACTTGGACATCCATGGTTAAAGGCTATGAAAGTTGTCCCTTCAACAATTTATAAATGTGTAAAATTTCCTTTGAACGGACAAGTGCATGCTATTCATCAAAATACATATAAACCTTTAATTACACGACAACACTTTACACTCAATTACTTTTGTGATAAATCTAAAAATAAACCAAATCCACGAACAGACTTTAACTTCTTGAGCTATAGAAATTACCAAGCAAAACTATTACATCCAATGGTTGGTCCCTCTATGCAAGAAATAGCAAAAGATAAGCAACCCGCATCTGAAGATAACCATAGACTGAAAGGACAAGGTCCCTATGCTGAGGTTCCACCCCCGCCATCCTTACAAGGATTGGGAGGTTATTGTCAACAACAAAACATTCCACCTAGACAAATGAGATTTGATCCCAGTGCTTCATCTTCCAATTTGCAAAAACCTATGAAAGAGCAAAGCCCTATCTTACAAGAGATAAGTGGTAAGAGAAAGAGAAATAGAAAAGCAAGGGAAAGAAGACGAAGAAGACAAGCTTATGCCTTAAACCTTGCCTCTCAACAAGAAAATATTGAACCAAACAAAGATGATCCTAATAATGAACAACCTTGGGCTATGGTACCTTATGTCCCACTTTCCTCTAACATTAGGGAGTGGGAGGATGACAATGATTTACTTGATGATGAGACTTAGCATGAAGATCCTATAGGTAAGTATCTCTAACCCTTTATCTCTCTCATGATGTGCTTCCCCCGTGATGTGTTATGTGTTGTTTAGGCCTCCTGGGATGACCCCTAATTCTCTTGTAAGGTCCAGGATACCAGGAGACCACTTCTATTGTGACCTTCTATTTGTATCATCATTCTTCTATATTGCCTCTCTTTGATTTCATTTTTGTGTGTTGTGTCTTACAGACATAGCATTACGATTGGTGAATTGGGGGCACCCTCCTACATGATTGACCCTAAGACACTTGTTTCTCCTCTCTTATTTATTGTTTTCCTTCCTCTAGTGTTTCTATCTAGCAGACGAATGATGAAAAATATTTATACTAATGCAGACCTAGCGTCCCTTTAGCAAGAAATCAAAAATTGGACTTAGTTCCTAATATGACGATGGGGTTGTAATATATTATCCAACGCTTTTCTAGTAGAAGTACTCATGCTTTCTGCGTAGTGATTTTGATGGTGTTCTATGTCATTTACAAATCATAACAATATTGTTGCTCCATGCACTTTGTCTATCTTGAATCTTGCATGCCTAAGATTTCATATGCATTATCATAATTATGTAGACACTAACATGTTTCTTGCAGGGATGTGTTTGTGGGAACATTTGGCGATCGTAAAGTACATGTCACCTCCGAGGGGCATGGGCTTTGCAAAAGTCTGTGTTCCCTTGTGTGTTTTCTTCCTACCTTAACGTGCCTGATATCGATGTGTGATATCAACCACCTTAAGGTGGGGGCATATATAAGGTAAGCTGTCTGTTGTAGATGTTAGCAATGTGCTTGTCCTCAGGTGCAGCTTAAAGACTGGTGGCGATGAATCCCTCCTGCACTCTGACTTTGTTTGCAATCAATCAATCATCTTAAGCCCTCTGCAGAGGTGGGGGTGGCGTATCTCTTGCGGAGAGTGTCCATCTTGTCATTTTCAAAAGTCCTCTCCAGACGCGGGGAGCGATTATGTGACTAACTCAACCCTTAAGCATGTCTTCAGTGATTGTTGTGGCGAAGCCCAATCGTCGGTGTGTGCCTGTAATGTGCTTGAGATGACGATGAGCCTAGAAATAGGAACACTCCATTGCTTGTCTGTTGTGTTTTCTCCATGTCTTCAAAATGTGTGTGTTTGGCGTGCTTGCCTTGTTTGGCGTGTTTGTTACCCCATATGCAGTCTAAAGACCAGCGCGATGAGTGCTTCCTGTATTTTGGGAGGCTTGGTGTGTCTTGCGTGACTGTAACTATATTCTCTGTGTTTTGCGTGCCTGTCATTGTCTTCAATGTGTCTGGGGTGTCTTCTCTGTGCTTGGCATGTTTGATGTGTTTGTTGACCGTACTTTAATGCATGTATTGGCCTCGCATTTATACATACATTAAAGTGGGGACTAAATGTAACGTCAGAAAATGTCCCCTTGGGGGCTTTTCCCTCATAAGGTTTAGGTCCTGAGTCTTTAGTGTGCATTTAGGACATCTTGCATCATATGTTAACATCTCGATGAAATGAACTCTGGGTTTTATGGTAAATAGGACCTAGGGGGATCCCTTGAACCTAACCCTGACCAAAATAGGGGGGAGGACTTGGGCACCTGCGCCCTAGTCTTGCCCTATTTTGGGTCAATCCCAAATTTTGGGTGTTAGCTTGTGACCATTATTTAGGTCCTTTGCCGACACAGTAAGTTTGAATTTCAAAATTCTTGGTGGGAGTGTTTGTAGTTGCATATAAAAGCATGTTTAGGCATTCATTTGTAAACTAGATGACAACTCGATGATTACTAGCAAGCTATTGTGTTCTAAAGGTGATTCAAAGCTTTCATTGTGTTGCAAGAGCAGATTTGTGTTGTCTATGTGTTTGTATTTGCAAATTTGAGCAATCATCTCCTCATGGCATGAAGAGCTTCTTCCTTCTATGAGATCTTCACTACAAGGTGACATCTATTGTGTTTTTGAGTATTAACCATTTAGTTTTTGCCTGTGCCTCCCAAGGGCATGCACTCTCTATCTGACAATGGTGTTTGGAAGACTTGAATGTCTCTCTGAGGCTTGACTGAGGCAAGCCTCTAAACACCATAACCCCCTCCTAAAGTTTTCATGATTGCAGGTTACAGGTTAGAGATATAGACAAAGTGAAGTTGCAGGAAGGTACAACAAAGTGTCAGAATTGCAGAGTAGAGTAGAAAAGAGCACCTTGGACTAGGGCGCCCACTCATTAGTCCTCAAAGTTTTGCAACGGGAAAATATTCGATACAATAGGCACAGATAGCAGATCTTGTTTCCAGATCCTGACAGAAACTAAGGCCTTGGACTTGGGCGCCCGCTCTTTAGTCCTCGACTATTCCGCATCTTGAACTTCAGAAATAGGTGCACTTTCATTTATCATTTTACATCTCTTTGTAGTGTGATTCTAAATAATTTATCTATTTACTGTCGTATTTGCAAGATTAGGGTTTTGATGTATAATTGAGCATAAGAGAAGATAATTGGCAATCAAATCACACAAATCCAATCTTCCCTACATCTCACAATGACCAAGGGCCTAATAGTGCTTTGCCACTCGCCCAAGGTCTTTGAATGAAAGGGTGAAAGGAGGATGCATACACAAAACTACCAAAAACCAAACATCCAAATTTTACCCTTTACAAAGGCAAAAAGGAGAATGAAGACGTCAGCAAAGCAAGGGCCAGGGCTAAGTTCGGCAAAGTGACAATTCACCAACAAAGGTAAAGTGGTTCAAGAGGTCCAAGTTTTGCCAACAAGGAAGGCTTGGTTAGAAAAAGTTAGATTTTTTCTAATAAAGCAAAATGGAAAACATAGAATCGGCTAAGGCAAAGAAAAAGAAGCCTTATCGAGAAACCAGTAAAAGTGCAAACTTTTCCCTAGTTCGAAAATCCTCAAGTTTGCCGATAAGGCGATTCACAGATAGAGAGGAAGGCAAAAGTGGCAAGGTTCAAAAAAGTGGGACTTTGTCGATAAAGACGCGGAAGTTGGCCAAAGGGTAGAGTTCGAGAAATGATGATTTTGTCGATAAGGCAAAAGTAAGTTTGGTTTGTAAAAGTGATTTTTTGTCGATAAGGCAGAAAAGATGAAGCTAGGCCAAAGGTTCGGAAAAGTGAAACTTTTCTGATAAAAGGAAACAAAAACAAAGTTTGGCATAATAGAGTTTTGTCAATAAAGGAGGAGAAAGATGGAGCCAAGCAAAGTTAGAAAAGATGACATTTTGTCGATAAGCCAAAGCTCGGTTCAAGAATTGGAGAATTCACCGATAAGACAAAAAGTGCCTAAAGGAAAGGCAGAATTGGCAAATCGGCGAAGTGGAGAACAAGGCAAAAGTTTAGTTTTCTCATGTTTCGCTAACATGGCGAAAAGCCGATAAGGAGGATACCAAGCAAAGGAAAGTTTGGTGAAAAACACTTTTGCCGACAAGGCAAAATAAAGACAAAAGAGATGCTAAAGGCTTGATTCGCAAAATGCAGAATTCACCGATAAGGCAAAAATGAACAAATGGGAAGAGTTCGGCAAAGGACAAATTCACCGATAAGGCGAAAGATAGGGGTCGATGGTTCACAAAAGTGAACATTCATCGATAGGGAAAAAAGGAGACAAAACAAAAGTTCGCAAGAATGATTTATTTTTGTTGATAAGGCAAAAGAGGAGACCAAAATAGTTTTGAAAAGTGAAGTTTTGTCGATAGGCAAAAAATGGTCATCTAATATGGGCAAGCAAGCAGAAAGGAAAGTTCAAAAGGATACATTTTCGCCGATAGGGTGGGAAAGGAGATGAAGCACGATGGTTCTAGAAACAGATAATTCGTTGATCAAAGGGAAATCAAATGCATGCATGAGGCAAATTCACTTACCATGGCAAATTCAAAGGCACCATGTGAGAATTTAGAGGCACAACACTTTAAAGTGTTGTAAAAGCTTGCCCTCCCTGAAATCACACCATTTTCTCAGGAGGAGGTGGCCAACATTCAAAGCTCCGCAAGCTAGGGCCGAATGAGGGTAGTTGAAACAATGAATTCTTCAATGTGCCAGTATAGGGAAGGGACAAAATAGATTTGTAGGCCTTCTCTCATAAATGTGCCTGGCACCCATGCGTGCAGGCAATCTCTTTTGCAAGTTTGCAAGCCTGTCAGGGGCATGGCTACTATCCTAGTTTGCAGGTTCCATTCCAATTTGCAAGGCTTCTGAGCCAAAAATTTAATGAAGTGTGGGCATGTCCTGGATCGATTGACCAGAATTCAGCACTCACTGTAGCAGAATGAGGATGAAATGTTATATATACATTTGAAAATAATGTATTTTTGTTAGTTGTTCTTTTGGGCTATTATACAGGTTAAAGAGTTCTTGTGACCAGACCTTGTAACGCAATTGCACCAACCAACTAGATGTGATGCATTATGCTCAATTCTGAGTCTTTGATGTCTCCCATTGATAGTTCACCAATGAATGTAATTGGTTATTCTGTGTGTACTTTCTCTACAATAATTCTCTCTTTTGTAATGGCTATTTGGCCTCTATGATCAATATAAACTGATGTTTTGCCTCTCATTATTTTTGCACTATGTATATTTGATTGGTGTGAGTTGTGTATTGTGGATAAAATGGTCCCTTTCATATCTTCACCTCTCTATACTGACCTCTGTTTGAATTGGTATGAATCTATGTGAGTTCCCTTCATCTTTGAGATCATTACTGTGTTGAGTTGGTTGCAGCTAAACATCTTTAATCTGGTGCATCACCTCTTTTAATTTCAGTAGTTCTTCTCCCCCTTTTCCCCTACAAGTATTAGCACTAGATTTAGTTCAATTCTCTAAGCCTTAAGCTCAAAAAGAGGAACTAGCCTTCTTTGGAGGTCTAATCTCATCAGCAAGGTCCCACACCTTGAGACCAATCCCATTGTGTCATTGGAGTAATTGAATGAGTTTCAAGCAGGGTGCAATTTCACAAGACAACAGTGAGTATTAGGGGGTGAAGAGATAGAAGATTGTTTGGTGGAAGTTGTTGCAAATGGAGAAGAAGGGGATGGGGAGAGAGAATGAACATGAATAGAAGAAGAATGAGAAATGTGGTGTGTGTAGCTTGGTGGTTCTTTTCTTTTCTTGACCAACTTCCAACTATCAATCATAACAACATCCTTATAAGGGGTGGAAGTTGTTAGAGAAGGATCAGTGTGAGGAGGCTCTAAAGAAGAGTGGGTAGGTTTACGATGAATGAGGGTAGGCATTGAGGAAGATTTACGAACAGACTAATCCTTTGGAGAAGGTTGAGTTAAGTGAGAAAGAGGAGGAGGTAGAGGGATTTGAGAAGTTTCAGGTTTCCTTATTGCGCAGTCCCAAATCAAGTGTCCCTCTTTATGACAAAAAAATGTTAGGCTTGTTCAAGTAGACTATTGGATGGACCATTTCAAACCCTGGGTGTATCGGTTTAATGTTTTCTAGCAATGGCTGATTCAAATCAATTTCAATGCAAGTCCTAGGATGAACCCTTAGGCTTGAAAACTTATCAATATTCTATTTGCACCATATAACTCTTCCAAGTTGGCCCACAATACCCATAAAAAATGATTGAAATGCCAAATTTAAATATGGTAATTCAATCGACATAAGATACCGTGAATGAGACAATCCTTCAAGATGGAAATCAAAATTTCAACCCTGAAAGAAAAAAACTTATTTACAAATAACCATGTGCCATATTGTAAAACTACCTGAGCATACTCACAAATTTAAACATGCAAGAAACATATCCTTTTTCCAAACCTCTTATTGTCTCAATCTCCCAATCCCTATTTTTCTAGTTCAATTTAGCCTATTTATAAAAATCCACTTCTTAAAAAACAAAATCATAGTTCAAATTTGACATTTAGCAATAATATCAATGATATCATGAGGGACTTACCTTGCCCTTATCTAGATTGATGGAAAACTGGTCTTTCTTGGGTATGGTCACTTTCAACTACCTTATCTACAAATCTTGCATTCTTTTCATCGACCATGTCTTCAAACTCTTCATTTTGGTCTATCTCTCTTCAAGCTCATCAAATGGATTTTGCAAATTTTTTGGTGATTTAAGGCTAAGGATAACCCGATTCATGTTTTTTTTCCAACAAATTCAAAGGTCTTGTTTCTCAATCTATCGTACAACTATTTTTATTGAAATTGTAACACAGAAAATCCAGAAGCTCTAACACACCAATAAGTCAATCATTCATCTTTGACACATTTACAATAATATTCAATGGCTTTATAAAATATTCCAACCTACTAATTACCCAAACCACCTAACAACTAAGTAAGAACTAATCTCTAGTAACTAAAATAATTTGTGTCTCTTAGCCTACTAGCCTAAAGAGAGTTGTTCTCATTAAGTAAGTTCAATGCAATGCCAAGTAAAGGTTAGATATAACGCAAGATCTACATTCAATAATAAAATTAATATAGTCACAATTTAGAGTTTATATCAGTGAAGATTGTTGAAGCATGTCTTTATTGAATTTTGACCTAAATTTGATGGTCGACATTCTTTGTCAAACAAAACTTTTGTGATAGTTAATTTAAAGTTATCTAGAGTATAAATTACTTTATATATATATATATATATAAGAAAGAGGAAAACAATAAAATCGTGAAAAAATAGTACAATAGACATCTTGTTCTAGTTTCGACTTGTTCTTATTATTTTTATTCTAATATATTTGTATATTTGTTCTAGTTTCGACTTGTTCTTATTATTTTTATTCTAATATATTTGTATATTTTTAGAGCGATGTCTATTGTACCATTTTTTTACGGTTTTATTGTTTTCCTCTTTCTTCCTTTCTTCCTTTCCAAATTAAGGAAGGGATCCCATGGAGCTGCTTGAGGATCTATTTTTGTGGAACAAAGGGTCCATGAAACCAAAAAAAATTACTATTGCATAAATTAGGAAGCAGTCCCATGGCGCTGCTAGAGGATCTAATTTTGTGGAGCAAAGGGTCCCATGGAACTAAAAATTTGCTAATGCTTAAATCAGAATTTTTTCCTTCAAAACATGAGCAGCTAATGTTTAGGAGGTTATGTTTGAGCAAGTGTAGATGGGGTGCGGCTGAAACTCTCCCCACCAGCTTAGGGAGTTAACTACTAGTTTTTTCATTCCCGCCACTTAATTTAGAGGAAACTTGGAGGGAATTATTTAGCATAAATTATTGTTAAAAAAACTTCATGAGACCACTAGCTTTGATAAAATTAGGAGCTTAAAATTTTAAGCATACCAGCAACTACAAAATTCATGGGACCACTAGTTATAAAATGCTCCTAAAAAATCTCAGCAGCGCTGAGATAATTTAGGAAGCCCCCTCCCATGGGACCGCTTCCTTAGAATCTTTTCCTCCAAAATAGGAGCAGCTACTTTTTAGGTTGTTGATTTTGATGGTGGAGCCTGCGGGGCTGAAACTTTCCCCCACCAACTTAAGGAGTTTTCTACCAGTTTTTGCATTCCCCCATTTGATTTAGGGAAAAAACTGGAGGAAATTTTTTCATATAATCAGTTTTAGAGAAGGCAGAGCAAAAACCAGATTTTTCTGTTTTCATTTTATATTTCACTAAACTTTTAACTGTATGTCATTTTATTTAATCATTTTATATTCTCCTGTTTTGCTAAATCTGCAAAACAAAAATTCATGAACTTTTAATCGTGTGTCTTTTTCTTTAATCACTTTATATTTCTCTATTTCTCTGAATCTGCAAAATAATAAATTCGTCAATCCAGAAATCTACGAAAACTTTGGTTCTTCAAAATCCACAACATATCCCGTAAAAGGCAAGCCCTCACAAATTCTCAGATGTGTTTCCTCTTTTTCAACTTGTTAAACGCATGCCAATGTTTGTTTCATTGAATATAAAATGTGTTAAGAAGCCAACCAAATGTTTCTGCTCACTTCTCCATAGTTATCCAAAACATAGAGAATATTGCAATTCATTTAAGGGTGCCCTGGCTAGATATGTATGCAAAAATAGAAGCAGAGACAAGACTCGTGAATTATTTTCATGAACAATGGAAGGGGAAACACTAGGTTATAGTTTTTGCACCAAATAGATTTGTTGATAATATACTACATTAGTTTCACGCAGATGTTCACAACCAACAATCTCCTTGTCTATGCCCACAAAGCATATGGGCAATTTGAATGCTACCATCATGGAGCTCAGCATGAATTTGTTGAATAAAGTTTCAGAAACTTTTGTGCAGATGCAATTGACAGCGTAGAAATCCATTTTCCCACGCCCTTTCCAGCATGTTTCTCTACCCACGCCAAAAATGGGGCATTTTGAAACTAGGTATAGTCTCCCTCTACCTGCACACACGTTGAAGCTTTGGAACAGAGTAGAAGGCATCCATCAAAGAATAAAAAGGAATTTTTGCCGTATGTTGTATTTGCAACTGTGCTGACAAAAATATATGCAAATGTAAATTGTTGAAACATAGGTTGAAGCAGCAAACAGTTTAACAAATGCCCTGACTATAAGAAATTAACATATGAGTTTGTAAAATCAGGCAAAGACATAAACAAGAACGGAGATTCAGGAATACCAAAATATAGTCTTCCTAGATCATAAAATGGTTTCTCAAACCAAGATCTATGCTTATGCTTTTGATACAAAGCCGTAAATATTAGGGATAATGTTCTCTCTCACAAGTGTATCTTTCTCTCAAAAATGTGAAGAATGGAGACTGAGACTAGATATGCCCATTGCAAGCAATTTTTTCCAATAGAAAATTAAGAAATTCAGGAAACTAGATAAGTGATATGCATAAATACCACTAACAGCCCACAATGACTATCATAATATGTTGCTTGAATAGTCAAATAATATGTGAGATCAACAATTGGAAACAGGGAATAGACAGTGTGAAGGCATAAAAGGTAATGGATTTTTGTCAGATACAATTGCCTTGGATTCTCTACCTACTCTTCTTCATTTAAAACCTAAATTTTTTTATCATTTTGCTCTAGCACCATCCATAGTATCCAACTTATTCTATTCTCTGTTTGAAAAGAATCATACATTAATTTTTGTAGAAGTTATATCCATTTAACAAATATGAAATGTAAAATCTAGTGAAACAATTCAAAAACAAAAATTCTACATGAACTTTTTTTGATATGTCTATCTAGACAACTTTTTTAGGTATTTAATTTTTTTAGTAAACATAATAACTTTTGAATGTATATTTTAATGCAGTGATAAGCAGCATTCTTTTTGTGATGCTTTCACATAATGACATAGACGATAAAGATGTATATTCCATAGCTAATGACATTCCGATTTTGTTCCAACTATACAAACCACCAATGAAGCAATCAATCATCTCTAATTTTTCTCGAAGTGCAAAAATGACACATGAAGATGTATTCACTTATAAATAAGATACTCCATTTGAACATTACAATAATATTTTTCCTACAGCGAAAATCATTTGTCAACAAAACAGTTAAATGGTCAAAATAAACCACTTTTGGTACGGCTTACACAAAAAGTTAGGACATGTTGGAGTATTGCAAACACTAAAATTCTTATTGAAACAAAACACATTAAAAATAACACACAATCCAATGGTAGACCAATGAAGAAAGTTATAACATCTACTAAAAAATGAAAAATTGTGAAAGACTATTGTTCTCGTCATGACATCCTTCGGACAACCAATCATGTCGAGATCGATGGTAGAATGTTTTGTCATATTACAAAAGAATAAGAGATTATGAATCACATATTCCCTTTTGCCGTGATAGTTATTAGATTATGACAAACCAAGAGCACTAAAAAAAAGCTTCCAACAAACTTTCCAAATGAACCTATGAAAGCAATGAAAGTCACCTTTAGTAATGATAGAGCTATTGACCTTGATAATATAGCCGTTGATACTTTAGCCAACAATACATTTAATGAAGTTGTTTCTTCTCCAAATGAAAATGTTCCAATAGATGAATTTGAAACATCGGCATGTCAAAATTTACACGAGTAAAAAACAAAAACCAACATTGAAAACAAATGGTATGAAAAATGTTCTACAAACCAACATTGAAAACAAATGGTATGAAAAATGTTCTACATTGCAAAATGTTGAAGGAGGTCGTATGAAATGTCATGAAAAAAACTAGTTCTAATGGAATGATGATTGCATTAGAAAGAATTGAATGATGAAAAATTAATTAAATTGGAAGAGATCTTTTTGGTTTTGATATTGAAGACAAAGAGAAAAACTAGTTCTAATGGAATGATGATTGCATTAGAAAGAATTGAATGATGAAAAATTAATTAAATTGGAAGAGATCTTTTTGGTTTTGATATTGAAGACAAAGAGTTCATTTTCCGCCGCCTTAATTGATTGCTAGTTGCCATTAATTCACTTATTAACTTCTTAATTGATTGTTAATTGCCATTAATTCCCTTATATCATTTTTGATGATATATAGTGTTTAGGCACAGTTGTATATCATAATTTTAAGACATACATCCCTTTGTTGTGGGCAAAGTTTCCTCGCAATTGTATTTCAGAATTTTAAACCTCAAAAACATAGATCCCTTTGTTGTGGGCAAAGTTTTATCACAGTTGTATTTCATATTTTTAAACCTCAAACTATATTATAAAGCAAACATTATAAACAAACTATATTATAGTATATTTTGACACAAAATAAGTCTGGCATACCATTCCATCTCAGTTGAGTGTTCCTTAGAACATAAAGTCTTAGTTTATTATTTAAAAACAAGTATGTTTGAAGTCTTAGTTTATTATTTAAACTCAAGTACGTTGCTGTATATGTTAGTTCCATGCACGTTTTTGAATCAAGAAGACATGGCAAAAAGTAGATTTCAAGACAAAACAAGGGCTGTGGTGCACAGCTGCTGTCCCTGCCTAAGACTGCAAAAATATTCCTCTGAATCTTCTGCCAAAGAGCTGCTGCAAATTCGTATAGGAAATGAAAATTATTGCTAAATGTATTTAAAATAATGATCAAATCTCAAGCCAAATTCCATAAACTTTGCCAGCATCCTCCTAGCCTGTGCTAAAGTGGGCGGTTTGGAACAGGGTATGGACATCCATCAAAGCATAATGAAAGAGGCATTTTTATCAGATATTACAGTTAGGAGTGGTCTGGCAGACACTACGCAAAAAGAGGGGAAGCATAGATAAGACAGTGGAGGAAGCATACACAAGACAGTGGAGTGTTCGACGGAATGCCTCGGCGAAATGTGGTCTCATGGAATGCCATGATTGCAGGGTATGCACAATCTAGATTTTTTTAAAAGGTTTTCCAAACTTTCAAGGTGTCAAGCCAAACTCCACAACTTTTTGCCAGCATCCTGCCTTCCCGTGGCAAATTGGATTCTATTCAAAGATTCGATGTTATTGATGCCATCAAAGAAAAATTGGAGAGTGTGTGCCCTAGAGTTGTTTCATGCGCTGACATACTTACAGTTGCAGCTCGTGATGCTGTTTTACTGGTAATGATCTGAAACCCATTTTCAGTTTTCTGTATATGATTTGAATTATTATATACTCAAGGCATGGACTGTTTAGAGATAACGATTATAAACTATATATATGATATGACTGTTTGATCAGAATAGAGGACCTTATTGGGACGTTCCCCTTGGAAGGAAAGACTCAAGGACTGCAAGCTTGACTGCTGCAAACAACAATATCCCTACCCCAAATTCTACTCTTCCAACTCTTCTTCGAAAGTTTTTATTTCAAGGTCTTACACGACACGTGGAATTGTTGGACAGAACGGTATGCGGTGGGAAAACAATTAAAAAAACATTGAAAACATTATACTGATATCTGCACCCACCGGAAGTATTTTAGAGGATTTTAAGAATTGTAAAAATGAATGCCAATGGGCTGAAAAAGCAACGGACCAATGGAAAAATCAAATCTGTTAGAATTTCCACAAACCAAAATTCCTTAAAAAAAACAAACATTAGAATAAACATTAGGAAAAGGTGAAATTTTTTGGCATGCACGGATTTCAAAGAAAGATTAATACTTGCAAGTGATTACAATAGTACCTCTGCCTGCGGCAGGGACTAATAAGTCTTACGGAACATTCCATCTTAGTTGTGTTCCTTAGATCATAAAGTCCTCGTTTATTATTTAAACTCTATATTGATGTAAATATTAGTTCCATTTTTGGAATGGAGAAGAAAACACATGGCAATGCAAGATAAAGCTTGAATAACATTTCTGATGATGCAGTAATAGTGTGTCCCTCTTTAGGAATTGTGCTTTCATTTGGGTGTTCATTCAATCATCATGAATGTAGTAAAGTAATCACTCATTTTTTTTTGTATCGCAAGATGTTCCTTCTGTTATGGAATTTAAATACCAAATTAAGTTGGATACTGAGGTGTATACTGTGGTGTATGTATGATAACAATGCTGAAATGCATGTTGGTTATTCTGTTCCTGTTCTCATTAACTTTTGTGGAATATATTTTTCATTGATTTTCTTCAAATAATTTGCATTATGACTTAAAGTTTGAATAGACCTGAAATGGGTTTGAGATCGATCAATCATTTCACTTGCCAATTTAACAAACTGAATCTGTGAGTTACAATCGTTGTATTGTGTTATTCACAAAAGAATTCTTTCCCTAGAATATGCAAGAAAGTTCTATCAGCAAATCTCCACGTTTCACATGATAAAATATAACTCAGATAGGTGAGGACAGCTATGTCAAGCATTCATCTCTAATTAACTTATGCCATGTCATTATTTACATGGCCATTATCATGGCTGAAACAAAAAAAAATGGCTCTTCCTCATGATTCTTGCTAAATCCTTTAGCAAATTTTACCAATTTAGAGCAAAGTTGATCTTCCACGAATGCAATTATTCAACACTATCGTTTAGAGGTTTGTATAAATTGAGTCTTAAGGTAAATATGCACCAACAGCATTATTCCACTAAGCACAGTATAATGATACAATGCGAAGACTCTTATTCTAAGCAATTATCTACATTGTAAACAGTAATCCTTGAGTTTCAAGATACGTAAGTTTTGCTATCAGAAACTGCTGTGCAGACCAGCAACTTCAAAATTTCCTTCTGTTTTTTAGATATATAAAGTGAAATTGACAATTCTTTCACATAGGTAAAATATTAGAAGCATTCTATATGAATAATGGCTTAAGTAGACTATTCTTGAGAATATTAACATCTTTCTTTTTATTTATTATTGTTACGAAAATTTTCGTACACTGTCTTAAAGGGAAACATTCTAAATGAGGAATGATGTGAGGTGCTATGACAATGTTCTGTACTTTATATCAACTTTCCATGAAGATCTCTTAAACGAGAAGCAGAATCATTGTTCTTGGGGGTTGCTGTACTGTGGTTTCCTTTTCCTTTTGCCATAGTCAATCTTGTAATAAAACCCATAGATATTAACCCTTATTGATATGATGAAGAAGCAATGAAAAATAGATTTTGAAAACCTATTCTGTTTGCTGGATAAGGTTTGTATGGTGTCGTGAATGGATTGTACAGTACTGGTATAATGTTCTGTGACATTTTTATGCTCTTGTGAGATCAAAAAAAAATTGGTCCTTGTTCCTTGTAAGGCTTCACCTATATTATAGGTAATGATATTGCACTTCAATATTTTTTGTGAAACTTTTGAATGATGACCTAAAGCAAGATTTTGCAGATGTTAAACAATGAATATCCAATTAGCATTACAAATTTGGAGTATTCCGTAAAGTCATTTTTAGATTATCATTTGAATATCTTTGTGAAGCTTTGAATGATGACCTAAAGCAAGGTGAAATACCTATGAATATCTTTGTGAAGCTTTGAATGATAACCTAAAGCAAGGTGAAATACCTAATTCGTTCGCTACATCTATAAAGCAAGGTGAAATATCATTTGGCATTCTACCGGACACTTTTTTCTTTAATATTTATTTATGACTATCTTATAAAATGAAATTCCAAAACTGGATCCTATAAAAGCTCATATCCATAGCTCCAAAACTGGATTCTTCAATTGAAACTGTAAAAATTCATATCCATAACTCCAAAACTGGAACCTCTTCCTCCGATCACGAACAAGGAAAACCAACAAAACCAGCGAATCAACGCTTCTTACAAAGTGGACATCCAAAAAGCTATTTCTACCAAAATAACCCCAAATTATTCTAATTAAAAGTCCGTAAAACACAAATCTCACACTTATTTTAGTGAAAAACCTGAAACACATCCCAGACTGAAAAGAGTAAACCCCATTTAATACTAAAAGCCCTGGAGGAAAAAACATTTCATGCAAGAGCTCCAAATTAAATCAATTATTGAATGCCCTAACCCACAAGTAAAACAGAGATCTAAAGATTCATTAAGGGTACTCAGAAGCCAAGCGTAACTAGAGAATATCATACCAAACCCTCGAGAATCTCAAGGGCCTGTCATCAGTTAGCTTTCTCATCACCGCACCTTACTACCATGACTCTAAATCAAACAGCAAACAGATAAATACCTACTCAAAAATAGAAGCCCTCAAATACAACCTAAAACATTTCCGAGCCTGTGGCCGTGCCGCCTAGCTTGGTCTCATATGTCTCCCCCGCAAGATGAATCACAGTATGAGAAGAACCCTTATAAGCGGTTATATATAGAAAATTTCTGATTAGGGTTTGGGAACTTTCTTTAGAATACGTTTAGGTTTTGCCCATTTACAAAAACCCTCTCCGGCCCGATTCCATAGACCTAATTACAGAGTTATATGTAGGGTTTTACGTTAGCATCCCCTATGCATCATGATGATTTTTTTTTTCCCAAATTAGGTATAATTTTGTTTAATCTAAATTTAAAATAGAAAATAGGATATGTTTATGTGGTTTTTATTTCATGAATCTTTGATGTTTAGATGTTGATATATCTAACTTTTTTTGGGGCAAAAGATGTAAATTTTATGATATCATTTAAGTATCCAAAAATGTCCCTCTGATATGAAAATTTACATCTTTTGGAGGTTAAGTAGATCAACATTTAAACATCAATAATTTCTGAAATTAAAACCATATATACATATTCTATTTTCTATTTTAAGTTTACTTTAAATAAAATTAGCCCTGGATCCTTATGTGTACGGTGTGTCTCTTTCCCTAAAATAATCTGATTTGGAAAAATAGTCATCATACATAGTGGACTCTAACATGAAATACTATGTACATAACTATGTAATTAGGTCTATGCAATCGTCAATAGGGTGAAAAGGGTTTATAAACTGTCAATTTTTTTTAGAAAGTTCCCAAACCCTAATTAGAATTTCTATATATAACCACTTATGGTAGCTTATTTATCCTCTTACTGATAGTTTAGTGATAATCTTAGTGATAGTTGTGAACATCCTTTTATCTTGTCCTTCAAATAATAGGGTTGATAACTCCTTGTTTCATAATGATTCGGTTCATGGTATTTGCAATGTACATACTTTTAGAGCACCGATGGTAGAGGCATTTAGTGGAAATGAAGATGCAAAATGTTACATGTTAGATCATTCTTATCTTTATTTTGTGAGCATGCACATGATGATGTTACGTTAATGAGTGTATTTAGAGATACATTAATTAGTAGAGAAAAACAATGGTTTGATTCATGTCTTGTTTATTATACAACATTTCATGCTTTGCCATATGTATCATGGATTACTTTACTCTTGGACCTAGAACATTCTTGTCTAGTGATTCTAAACTCTCAACCTCTAGTGATTATTTCTTAGGAAATATTATCAACTTATCTATGTGCCATGTTAATACAACATTTTTAGATGCATATGATGACTCTTGTATGGATCATAATATTCCTTCTCATGAGGTATATTTTGACAAATATGACTTACATGCTTATCATGATATCTCCTCTACACACTCTATTGGTCAACATGGACAAACTTGTAGCTTACACATATCTAAAATATAAGAGCCTTGTGAAGATCTTTTATATTTTTTATTGGGCTTATGTGAGGATGTTGTTAAACTAATTAATGATCAATCTCTGACATCTTCCTCCAATCCTACATGACATGGATACATATAAGGATATATGGTGAATTGTTGATGATACCATTTATTCCTCTAAAACACAACATTTCACACCAATTAACCATCATCATGAGCAAGTTACAAAACCTAGAGAATTATGTCAGTGATTTACACAAATCTCCAAAGAAGGATTACACATATGAGATATTATGTAATCCATTGACATATGAGATACTTGTTGACATGTAACAATCATATCTAAGATTATCAATGTTTTAGTGAATACAATTAAAAATTTTGAAACAAAGGATGGGATCGTATCCACAATCCAATCCAAAGGATGGAATCACACATGTCATTTAATCTAGGGATGACAATGTTTTGAGAAGTGGATCAAGGGTGTTATGAGCATAATGATGTGGAATAAAATATTGCTTGATTAGATCTACAATCAATGAGTGTGCCAAAATGATGCAGAGATAAACGCAACAGAAGCTTACAAATGGGAAGGAGGAGTCATTAACACAACCAGCATGTTAAAATCCTATCGGCTTATCATCATCATCATATTTCTTGCTAACACAGACAGCATCATCATATTTCGAAGAGGCATGAAATATCCTCCTGCTAACTACTGTTCACTTCCTTATCGCCTTTCGCCTGTCAGCAGCATCATCATATTCGGCAAGCGCAAACATCCTCCTGATGTTCACTGTTCATCTTACCGCCAAACTCTATCTTCATCATCATGATGTTCAGCATCACCTTCAACAGCAGGATATAAAATATCCGGTTCCTCCGATATATCCTGATGACGACAACTTCAAGCACCTTTCCTTCGATGCTTACGTCACCCCGATATCCGACTATTCAAACAACAGCATCAGGATATGACTTATCCGGTCATATTGAAACATCCTGATGATGTTAACCAAACTTTATGCTGATGACTTACGCCGATGCCAAAACACTTAGCAACAGCAGGATAAACTTGCATAGGCTGATATTCGCAATATCCTGATGACGATGACGTCACTTGCACCCGATGATGATGTCAACAGGATATAAGACACTTATATCCTCCGCAACATGATAATGAATATCCGGGTGATCTCTTAATATCCTGATGATGATCTTTCCGGTCCTTAGCCAAAAAATGAACTTTCACTTCCGCATACGATAGCGATATGTAGATGATGGATACACACGAAAGATGATCCTGACGACGATATACACACTGAGTATATATCCAACCTATATCATCGTGATGCACTTGAAACATACAGTCTTCGTCAGCTTTATAACCCGATCCGGATAGCGATATACTCACGGATGACGATGCGATTCACTCCGTCTGGAAAAGCACATGCAGATTCTTGTATATCCGTCAGCTGCATGCAAACTCACAGAACCGCATAATTTCACAAAGAAAATATGATGATCGGGCCGGATCACCTTCAGATCAAAACTTAACAGTTTATCTTCCTAAATCCTAGCACATGAGGATGCTAGGTTGATTCATAGCATGCTACCAATTGATCTCCCACGCAATGAAATGCATAAACAGAAAACTAAAATACAACCTAAACTAATATGCATGACCATTCCACCGATTCACAGAATCAACCGGTGGAAGGGTTGAAAGTATCCATTAACCTGTAATCAGAACAGAAATCAAAACATAAACAGCTGATAAACCAGATAATGCAATTGATGAGATCTTATTCAGATGAAACACAAATGTCCTGTTTCTACAACAAAGTTTCACAATGTCTGGACTGATCTCTAGATTTCACTCAATCACCAGTACAACATAACTCAACTACTACTCTCTTCTACTCTCTGTTCTGATATGATATGATATATATCAAACCCTAACTGATCTGAGTTATTTATAGCAATATCCTACGAGTACTACCAACTCGATTCCCAGCGGCTGGGAGCTTCCAAGCGGCTGGGAGAAGACAGCTTAGACAACCTGATAACGAACTCTAACTGCCTGCACACTCTCCTAGGCTGATCTAATACATATGCATTGGTCCAATGGACCTTATTACATTATGAAGTCAAACATGCTAAAAATAGACTAATGTCCTGTCATGCGGACAATATCCTGTCTTGTAGGGGTGCTCCTGCACCACAAAAGAACCCAAAAGTGTGTTAAAACCTTGCATTAAAGTCATCTACACAAAATGATGTAAAGGGTAGTGAAAAGTGTAATGGTGTGCACTTTTCTTCTCTACAAATATCAACTCTTAAACATAAGTTTACTTCAAATAAAATTAGACTTAGATCCTTAAGTGTAGGGTGCATCTCTTTCCCTACAATAATCTAATTTGGAAAAAATAATCATCATAACATATAGTGGATTCTAACATGAAACACTATGTATATAACTATGTAATTAGGTCTATGTAATTGTCAAAAGGGTGAAAGGGTTTTTGTAAGTTAGCAATTTTTTAATAAAGTTCCCAAACCCTAATTAGAATTTCTACATATTACCACTTATAACAACTTATTTATTCTTTTATTTATCGTGTAGTGGATTAGATAAAGACAAATTACTTCATATGCATTTCTTCAAAACTACATGTTTAGACTAATTTTATGAAGACTAGTTACTTGTTGAGTTATTTCCATGAAGCTTGAGTGATTGTGCGCTTACTTGATTCTATTCTTCACCTCATGCTTCCATTTCTACTTTTGGATTTTTATCCAATGCTTTCATTGATCATTTCCAACATAACATTGAGCTTAAGGTAAAAATGAACAAAGTAATGTAATATAAACAAGGAGAACATGAGATGATTAATGATTTTGTGCTAAGATTTTTAACTGTGGTTACTAAAATGAGTTTCAAACTATCAGATATTGAGATTCAACATTTATTTATCAAAATCTACTTCCAACACTTAAAGAGAAAGAGATTTTTAATACTTATCAGTCACTTTTTGTGTTATGTGCTAGCATGTACACTAATGTGAGACTGCCCTATTAGAAAATGCTCTTTTACATTACAACATCTTTAGCACTGCTCTTCATTCCCATTAGTTACAATTGGAGTCAAATTTTGAAAATGGAGGCGATGAGGGTGAAATAAAAAATGTCAACAATAGAAATGATCATAATGAAAACATCATTCCACCAAAACCAAAAGGATTTAGCAAGTTCATTATATTGGAGGGTTCACCACATGTAGTGTTAAAATGAATTTTATGACACAAACTCATCACTTTACATCCGATTAAACCAATTGATACATCTAAAGGTGTCCCACCTCATTTTGAGACTAGATATTTCTTTGAATATTATTGGACACATTGACATACCACAAGTAGGTGCATCACATTTAAGCATAAAATTTAGGATCTTATTGACAAAAATGTGATATAAGTCAAAGACGTGCATTATCATAAAAATACATCTCTAGCACCTCAACATGATGAGTCTACTCAAGTAGAAATAGATGATGGGGATTCTTCTAATGCTAGCAATTGAAATTCCTAACACATATTACATAAATACAAATGAGGTTATCACATATGATGCAAATCAAGGAAAATTATACAAGAAAATATCCACTAAAGAATCCCAAGACACAACATCTAAGTCAGTTATTTCAAATAACATATCATAATTTGCACATTTATATACCACTTTTGTTCATAGAGTGACAATTTATGATCATACATCATCATTTATGCAAACTAGCATTATGAAAGATAGTCCCATGAGGAGCATTGATTCAAAAGACACATGTTCTTATCCCATTGAGATGGACCCACATCCACCTAGTTACAATTACTTTATGTGTTAATTTCTTCCCATGTCGTTTCCACTACTTGTTACATATTGTATCTATGCCATCAAATATGCTTTTCACTTGATCTTGCTACTTGGAGGGCAAGGTAGTGTTTCTTATTACAAGTTTTATGTCTTCATGTTTGCTCATTGGGGGGAAATGTGGGGGCATATTCAATCACATCTCCCATTCACATTGATCACACACGTAGATAAATATATAATAGGTATGCATTCTTTTACTTAGTTTTACATTTACATGTCATGCTTTGTTTGCATACTCAAATTTTTAGTCACAATTTTATTTTTAAAATTTCTAGCTCCTCAATTTGTTTTCCATTTTCATATGATAAGAGCACATTTATTCCAGTGACTAAATTTTTAGAAGATTTGTATCCTTTGTGTTGTTGTTATTTTACTTCTTTCTACTTTGGCATGCATGTTCATTTATATTTACATGCACAACACAATGGGGGGAAATGTAAGTAGAAAAGTGCATACCCTGTTGGCAAGAGACACATTAGAGCTTCATGATTGTTGTCATTGATGGCAACAAAGTTCATCCCACACATCTGCAAGACATGGCGTGCCTATACCGGAAATCAGATTGAAGAATGTTGTGGTCCGGTAAGCAAGAACAGAGCATGTGGCAAGGTCCGACAGTCAGGTCCGGATCTCTCAGAGGAAGTATCTTTGGAAAGTACGGACTTAGGGAAGTCAAGAGGAGTACCTTGACTAATAGATTCCAGGAATTGAGCGTCTGGTGATGAAAGAGTGAAGAGATATGAGCATTCAAGTATTGGGGTCCTGTTTGGTAGAGCAGACAAAGGAAGAACTTACCAGCAGAGCTTCAGACATTATTCCAGATAAGATGTTGATGGTGATCAAGATTCTTAAGGTATCATTTGTGATTGGCCAACTCGTTAGATGACTTTTATAAGTATTTGTTTGATCCGCATCACTTGGTAAGCAAGGATTCAGCTGACAGACTAGAGTTTGGGAAAATATTGACTATTCTGGATGCCGACTAGAAAGAGGAGGAAATCCTTTGAGCGGATATATATACCAAATGGATTTGGATGTGAAGGCATGTATTGTGTAGTTGTAGTGCGAAGAAAAGTAGAAGAGCAGTGCGAAGACAGCAAGATAGGTCCGGAATGTAACAAGACAGTAGCACCTAAGAGAGTAAGAATGAAGTGCAGCAGATCAATGTATTGAGCTTAACTAGAACTGAACCTTAGCATATGTGGATGCTTCTCATCAGTTCCAGTAACTAGTTTTCTTGTATAAACTATTGTAGGCAGTGAGCCTCTTGTGAGCAGTGTGCTCGGGCAGTGAGCCCTAATTGGCAAGTGCCATTTTGTACTATCTTATTCTTCTAACAGAGAATACATTCTTGGGTTAATCACCCCATGGTTTTTCCTCTAACAGGGCTTTCCACGTCAAAATCATTGTGTCTCGTGTATTGATGTTATTTCCTTTTCAAGGTTATGTTTGCTTATTTGATACTACACTAATTGATAAAGAAATTCAGAAAGCTGAAATAATTAAGATAACTGATTCACCCCCCCTCTCAGTTATCAACATACCCTTACACATTTCCCCACTTGTTTTATGCCACTTTCGGTAAATGACTTTAATGTAGGGTTTTGAGCATACTTTTGGGCTCTCTTGGTGCTCTCACCGAATCAAGACCTAATCTAATTCTATTTTATGTCGCATCACTCTAACTAGGATACTCTTGACCTACTCATTAATTTCTCATGCTAAACTAGATTATTCTTGCAATCCCATCCTCTGATTCAAAAATTTAAATTATCTGTATTCCAAGGCCAAAATTTTGGACTTGATTGTTACCTATTAGAAAGTTTGAGTTGTGTGTCTAGATTTTCTATTTAAGGAAATATACCTAGGTCATTTTATAACAAGGGAATTATTGGAGCAAAACTAAGACAACACATTTGTACATTTGTCTCTAACATGTTGTAAGTTCAACATATCAATTGCTCTATCTACAACAAAATCCAACATCATTGTTACACTTTATTTTATCACTATTAACTCAATCTTAGGGTTTGATTAAGGTGCAATAAATTCCTTGCTTGAAATATAAATTAGGTGAATAGGGTTTGTAGGTTTCAAAGATCCACCCAGTTCTCCTTACTTGAAATATACATTAGGTGATAAGGTTTTGTAGATTTCAAAGATCCAATTCTACTCAAGATGGAATCACAACACCTATAAGATAGAATCACAGGCATAGATGCATCCCAAACTCTCAAACTCTTAGATTTAAGTTGATTCATTTCTCTAATAGTTTCATATCCAATATTACATTCTAATGTCCCCCTTTCATAATTCCACGCCAATCAAACTTCCTATTTTGATTTATTTCAAGTTGAGCTCAAATTCTATCTTATTATCATTTAGTGCATGTTTAATTAAAGTCTCAGTTAATTCATTTTATTTGACCTAACAAACAACTCTAAATTTTTGTTTTGAGATAAAAGTCATACTCTTGGCAATTTTTGTATTGACATAAATTTTTTCACGGTGATATCTAAAGAATATAGATGAGGCTAGTGTTTTCACGAAGGTAGAAATCTCATTCCTTGGTTTACCTTTCTAGAGATATTGAAGATTCACACAATGTTGTAATACAAGCTACTTCAATTATGTCCATATCATGTATATGAATAACATATTAAGTTAAAACAAACATCCACCCTTCCAATTCACGATGAATAGGAGCGAGAGAGGGAGTGTGTTTTCAAAATCTACTCAGGGCGGGAACAAGAGTGATGTAGATGACCTGGTGATGAAGAGGATGAAGAGGACGACGAGGATGACGGGTTCGTTGGTGAAGACTGGGGTTTACCCAGTGACAATGATAAGGATGTGCACATTTTTTATTTATGGATGGAAACCCAACAATCAGTTTCTCAGACTCGATTGGTATTTGCAGGCTTGTAAAACTCTTCGTCTATCGATGGTGAAGGTTTGTTTTTATAGGTTCTTAAGTGGGGTTTTTGTCCCCCTTATTAGGATTTGGAGCTCCTCCAAATGTGAAGGATTCACCTTCCCCTATTGTTGTACACTCAAAAACATGACTCAGTTGCACAGGGCGATCGATTCAGCTTTGACAGAGCACACAGGACCCTCTCCTTGCCACGGGGTGAACCTCCATGTCACACTCGCTCTCATGGTACAAGCCAGTCAAGAGGAGGCCACACATAGGGCACAGCCATGTTCGCTTGAGAGCTAGACTTCACAAAGAGCGATCGACCGGTCCTGGGGCCTTTCTTGGATATTATTTTGTATATGGTGTTCAATGACTGTTGTAGTTGAGATAATTATTTGAACTGAAGGGTCATTGGTTATTGTTCTCCTATTTGGATTCTGGAGATTCCAACGTTGAGTGGGTTGTCAATTGTTTTCGTTTACGTTTCTTTGAAGTTGGAGTCTCTCTTCAAACTGTTGTATGGTGACTCATATTTGAAATAACCTTAGCCTATGTTGATATTTTTTTTATTTTTCATTGATCATGTTGAGGCCTAGAGTGCAATTCTTCAATCTCCTCTTGGATTGTCCTCGCCCACTCACCCCTAAGCCCAAGACACATTCGTGAGCCTAAATCGAGAGAGTTGGTTAGAGTTAACCTCCAAAGTTGACTCGCCTTTGACTTAGGGTTATAACCTAAGGTTTGATTTGCTTTGAGTTGGTTAACTGTGGTTGACTAGTGTTGACCTCATGATTAAATCAAGGGTTTACTTGAGTTTTCACTTTGTTTTGACCCTAGTTGACCTCATGATGAAATCAAGGGTTTATGAACTTCATGTTATGCCTATGTTTTTGTTGTTTTTCTCATTTTTAAATGCATGCACTCTACATGTATGCAAGATAGTGTTTTTCTTCTTTTTATGATTTTTTGAAAAGGACAATGCTTTAATTGATCTAAAATTAAAACATGAATGCAATTCTAAATGAGTTTACCTAATGCAATCTTAATCTATGTTTTTGGTATTTTTGATATTTTGAATCTAATTATTCTAGGAAATGAAAGAACAAGCTAATCTAAGAATGCAAAAGAACTTGGAAATAGACTAATTTATCAATGCAATTTCTATTTAACCTATCAAGAAAATTGTAACCTGAATTTGCTACTCCCAAGAGCAATTTTGAGATTAACTAATTACTACCACAATACAAAAAAGGCATTAAAGAACCTTGAATGTGTGACACACGAGCCTCCACTACTCTCAGGAATCCTCGTGTAGGCAACCTCTTCATCCTCTTGTAGTAACAGAGATCTCCTCTTAGCAACAACAGGGAAGGGATGCAAAATAGCTCGAGAAAGCTTTGAAATATGAGCTCAATGAGAGCTAAAGCACACTATGGCTTGCAATACGGGTAGTGTAACGACACAAAGAGAAGCTTTTAGTAAATATTTGGCATAACAACAAGAAAATAAAAGGCTCATAAGTCCAGCGTGAACATAAGAATGTTATGGACAGCAAAAACCTGCAAAGCTTAGATGCACAAATGAAATTGCCTCCCTTTGTGCTTGAGAGAGGGGGTATTTATAGGTTTGAAGAGCACATGAAAGGTGGAAGAGATTAAAGAGTTAACTCCCTTGATTGGAGAGTTAACTCATTAGATTAGACAATGGACTAGGCTAATTAGGAAGTGATGAAGCAAAGATAGCTTATCACAGAAGCAAAAATGGAGTCATCAAGAGTCCAAGAGGTGACAAGTTCAGATCAAATGGAGCTAATTATGCATGCTCAAAGGCTTAGAATAGTTCACTCTATGTTCAGGTCAAAAACTCATGCAAACAGGAGAAAAATAAGTCAAAACAGAGCTTTTTCATGTCCAAACTCAAATTTTTTTACTGCTGGAAAAGACGGCAAGGTTGTCCATGGGTTGCCCCTTTTACTAGTCCAAGTCGCTCAAGGGAGACCCATGGTGACCCACAAAGGGGAGGTCCTGAGTTGAGAAGCAGCGTTGGAGATTGTTAGTTAGGGGATGGAGATGTGAACTGTCTCTAGAACTAGGTCAAAAGGTGGTCAAAAACTAAATCTTTACTTGCAAATGTTAAATCTCCCAAGGGAGATCCTAAAATAATAGGGGGAGATTTGTCTTGGTTGAACATAATTGAAAACTAAAAGTTGGAGATGGCTTGGGAGGTCCCTTGGGGATCCTAGGGTGGGGTTGGATGAAAAACACTAGGGAAAGGCTAATTTACGACAAATAGATGAATAAGAGGTTTAGGGATGAAGTCAAAAACACAAAAAATGAAAATTGACAAGTGTCAAAAAGTGTTGAAAGTGAGGGAAAGGTTAGCATGACAAAGGAGAAACAAAGGAAGAAACCAATACCCATGTGTTGCCAAGAGAAACGTTGTTGAGAGGGAGTTATTTTCACACTTACATGTACGTGACAAGGATTATGTGTCATCATGGGTGTTAGAAATGAAAGCAACACTACTTCAATGGAAATATGATTCAATATAAATTTCTGCAATCTTTAATTGTGTGTTATTAATGGAGATTGTAAAACAGAAACAAAACTATGCTTCACAGAAATGCAAAATCAGAAAATTGAACACATGACACAATGTTTAACGTGGAGAAAACCCTTTCGGGTAAAAAACTCCACAGGAAAGAGGCCCAATGTTTGTATTAATCTGAAAATGATTTACAATACAACACCATCAATCTCTCCTTTAGTCTTCAATTCAACAACATTTCGGTAGCACCTGAGTACCTAAAATCTATATCGCAGCAACAAATACATGGAAAATACTTATAGAAATGTTTTCCAACTCCTCTTAGGAGTTAACCTTCTCTCCCCTCCAAATATCCCACATGAAAGCATCAAAATGGAACCTACAAGCAACCTCCAAGTGTCAAAAGTTGACCCATTCAAAGTTGGTCGCCCATATCCAAGAATGGCATCTTACAGCATCTTCTGGTGTGGCATAACCATCATAGATACCTCCAACATGCATCCTTTCCAAGATAGGCACCTAGGGCTAAATATAGCAAATATACAACTAACATATCTGTCATATGTGTCATAGAATCACATAATCTTATGACAACTTGCAGCTGTCATAGATTCACTTACCAAACATTATGACAATTGTCATACATGCCAAATATAGTAGATTCCTCAAGGAAAAATGCCTACCTCATTTACTTTGAGTTTTTACATTTGCTAACAGTAAAAGTCACTCTGTAATTACCTTCGGTTACTCTGAAATTGCCCTTGCCAGTGAAACTAGTACATCTCCTCATGGATAATTACAAATTACATATAATAAATGGAATAAATACAATATTGGAATTTACAAGGTTAATGGCACCTTATCCCAACATTCTCCCACTTGACATTATACATTGTAAATCAACCCATAGGAAATCAAATGAAAATAATCAGGCACTAGAAACAAGGCCCATGGCCTCTCTACACCATACGAACTTCTTTATGCTCATAGGCTTGGTCAATGAATCTGCAACATTCTCCTGAGTGTCTATCTTCTTCAGCTCAATATATCCATTTACAACCAACTCTCAAACAAAGTGATACTAAACATCAACATGCTTAGTCCGAGCATGATACATGGGATTCTTGGCCAAACAGATAACACTCTGGCTATCATAACCAATCTGAATGATCCTGCAATCAAAACCAATACCTGTACACTATCTCCTCAACCAAACTGCCTCCTTAGAGACATGAGTAGAAGCCATATATACTTTGCTTCTATGGTGGACAAAGCAACTATGGGCTACCTCTTACTCATCCAACTCACTGCACCTCCAAACAAAGTAAACACATAGCCACTAGTGAACCTTCAACAATCCAAGTCACCTGCCCAATCTGCATCAACAAAACCCTATATGTCCAAAGATTTATCAGCAATATCAGTACCAGAATAAACCAAACAATGGTCAGGAGTACCTACAGGATATTTAAACACCATCTTCGCATAATTCCAATGTTGTCTACCAGGGTTAGACATAAATCTGCTCAAAACTCCCACTGCTTGGGCAATATCTGGTCTAGTGCAAACCATTACATACATCAAACTCCCTACAACACTAGCATATGGCACATTAGACATATCCTCAAAATTATCCTCAGTCTTTGGACACATATCTAATGAAAGCTTAGTACCAATGGGTAAAGGAACTCTAACTGGGTTACAGTCTTACAAACTAGACCTCTGTAAAATAGTATTCACGTACTTACTTTGTAACAACCAAAGCTTTCTATTAACTCTGTCCCTCCTGATCTCCATTCCCAAAATATACATTGCAGCACCAAGATCCTTCATCTCAAATGCACCTAAAAGTTGGGCTTTAAGCTCACTTATCATACCCTTAGTATTGCTGAAAAACAAGTCATCAACATACAAAGCAATAACCAATATAGAATCATCAACACAATAAATGTAAACACAGTGATCCTCCTTGCTTCTAAAAAAACCCAATTTCAAAACAAATGAGTCAAACTTTTGATACCACAGTCTGGGGGATTGTTTCAGACCATAAAGAGACCTCTTTAACCCGCAAACCCAATGTTCTTTTTCTTTTACCTCAAATCTTGTAGGTTGTTGTGTATAAATTTCTTCTTCAAGATCTCCATGCAAGAATGCAATCTTAACATCCATTTGCTTAATCTCCCAATCATAAGTTGTAGCAATGGATAAGAAAAATCTAATAGAAGCCAATTTAATAATGGCAGAGAATATCTCACCAAAATCAACTCCCTCTCTCTGGGAGTAGCTCTTGGCTACCAGTCTAGCCTTGTCCTTTTCCAATGACTTGTCTACTCCAAACTTCTTCTTGAAGACCCACTTACATCCTATGGCCTTTCTTCCTTTGGGCAAATGAACAAGATCCCGGGTGTTACAAGAGTCTAAAGCCATCATCTCCTCATGCATGGTCAATTGCCAAGACTCACTATCATCTGCAAAAATAGCTTCCCTATAGGATCTAGGTTCATCGTTAGTACTCAATAAAGCATATACACAACGGAAATCTGGTGGGCTATACATGTCAACTGGATTTCGTTGTCTTATGGATCTCCTTAAGGGTGGAGAAAGAGACTCTACTCGTTCTTCTGCATGATCATCTGCACCAACTTATTTTTCACAATAGATTCATCTTCATCGGAACTACTCGAATCTTCTTCTTCTTTTTCACCCCCCAATCCATCATTCTATTCTTCCTAAGGTGCATCTTGCTGCTCTAAATCAAAGTGCAACTTATTTACCTTTTCTTCTTTTTCATTTGGCTGCTGAGGTTCAGAAATAGCTCTAAGTTCCCTGAAAATAACATCTCTATAAAAGATAATATTGCGGGTTAGTAGATTCCAAAGCTTATAACCTTTCACATTATCACCATATCCAATGAATGTACACTTTTCAGCTTTTGGATCCAACTTAGATCACTTTTCCTTAGGCACATGAACAAAAGCCTCATAGTCAAAAACCCTTAAATGTGAAACAAAAGGTTTCTTACCTATCCACACTTCATAAGGTGTCAAATCAAGAGCCTTACAAGGAGATCTGTTTATCAAGTAGAAAACAGTACACATAGCCTTTGCCCAAAAACATTTATCCAACTGTGCATCACTAAGCATACTTCTGACTCTTTCCATAATGGTTCGGTTCATCCTTTCTGCAACACCATTCTGTTGTGGTGTATACGGAGTTGTCTTTTGTTTGATTATACCTGCATTATTACAAAACTCATCAAATTCCTTAAAGAAATATTCCCCTCCATTGTCATATATTAATATTTTTATCTTTAAACCTGATTGGTTCTCTACTAAGACTTTGAATTCCTTAAACTTAGTGAAAACTTCATATTTATGTTTCATAAAATAAATCCATGTAAATGTAGATATATCATCAATGAAGGTGACAAAATAACAAGACTTTCCAATAGATTCATTAGCCACGGGTCCAAACACGTCCGTATGAATAATTTCTAATTTCTCTTTTGCTCTATTGCTCCAGAAGGAAATGATTTTATGTTTTGTTTACCAAACACACAATGCTCAAAGAAATCAAAGTGCTCACCAGAATAAGAGAAACCGTCCAGCAATTCTTTATTCTTAATAGTTTTCAGTACATTATTACTTGTGTGGCCCAATCTGTGGTGCCACAACATACAAGTGTTTTCAGAATCCTCAGAAACATAAGAGGCATTACAAACTGTAGTGGCTTCAAGCTTAAACAAGTTCCTGAATCTCTTCTCTTTCGCTACCACCAAGTTCCCTCTCACCAATCTGCAGCCATGCTTGTCAAATGTCACATGCATTCCCAAATCATTCAACTTTGAAACTGAAATTAGATTTCTAGTTAATCTAGGAACATGCAAAACACCAGGGAGGGTTTTAATCCTCCCATCACTAAAACACAACAATACCTTTCCTTTCCTAACAATCAGATATGAAGAGTTGTCACCAAGATAGATATTATCTCCATCATATTCTTCATATGTGGAGAACCATTCCTTATATGGGGTCATATGAAATGAGCATCTTGAGTCAATCAACCAGTGATCATTAGAGACAACATTACATGCAGAAAGTAAAACATCTTCACCTGCATTCGAGGACTTATCCAAAGCACTCTCCCACTATTTCTTGGGGTTTCTACACTCCTTCACATGTGCCCTTTTACCGCAGTTCCAACACTTAACTCTATTCTTTTTACCAGGAGTCTTAGACCGGCCTTTGGACTTGTCCTTAGCCCTTTTATGATCTCCCTTTGGTCCTCTTTCCTTAGACCTTCCTCTGAGATTGAGAGCATCCCCTGAACTATCCAAACTCTTCTTCCTTAATTCCTGTGACAGTAAAACTGCAACAAGGGCATCCAACTTCAAATCTATGAGGTTAGTAGTGCTAGCAAGGATAACATTCTCCCAAGACTCAGGTAAAGAACAAAGAAGCAAGATACATTTATCTTCCTCATTAACCTTAATATCTACTGAAGTAAGTTGACTCATCAACAAATTAAATGAATTTAAATGCTCTGCAACCGACTAACCCTCTTTCATTTTCAAAGAAAACAACTTCCTTTTTAAATAAAGTTTATTTACCATACTCTTGGCTTGGTAGATCTCACCCAACTGATTCCTCAATTTGTATGTGGTCTCTTCCTTTGTGACATTCAGTAGCACAAAATCTGAAAGCCACAAATGGATGGTTCCCCATGCCTTCTTATCCAGTCTAGCCCACTCATCTAGAGAGACATCATCAGGTTTCTTCTCTTTCTGAACAACCAACCATTGGTTTCTTTCTTCCAACAAATCTTCCATTTTTAGCTTCCACAACTCATACCCCGTTCCATTGAACTTCTCAATGTCAAATCGAGAGGTTGATGCAACGGTGGATGCAACCATAACAACAACACAAGATCTATAAAACAAACACAACCAAATCTCCCACTACAGCTACAGCTTCCACACTACCACCCAAGAGTCAAAGCTAGCTAGGATCTAATACCAAATGTTAGAAATGAAAGCAACACTACTTCAATGGAAATTTGATTCAATATTAATTTCTACAATATTTAACTATGTGTTATTAATGGAGATTGTAACACAGAAACAAAACTATGCTTCACAGAAATGCAAAATCAGAAAATTCAACACATGACACAATGTTTAACATGGAGAAAACCCTTTCAGGTAAAAAACTCCACATAGGAAAGAGGCCCAATGCTTGTATTAATCTGAAAATGATTTACAACACAACACCACCAATCTATCCTTCAGTATTCAATCCGACAACATTTCGGCAGTACCTGAGTACCTAAAATCTATATTGCAGCAACAAATACATGGAAAATACTTATAGAAATGTTTTCCAACTCCTCTTAGGCATTCACCTTCTCTCCCCTCCAAATATCCCACATGCAAGCATCAAAATGGCACCTACAAGCAGCTTCCAAGTGTCGAAAGTTGAGCCATTCAAAGTTGGCCACCCATATCCAAGAATGACATCTTACAACATCTTATGACACGTCATAACTGTCATAGATGCCTCCAACATGCATCCTTTCAAAGATAGGCACCTAGGGCTAAATATAGCAAATATACAACTAACATATCCGTCATATGTGTCATAGAATCATGGAATCTTATGATAACTTGCAACTGTCATAGATTCACTTATCAAACATTATGATAGTTCTCATACATGCCAAATATAGTAGATTCCTCAAGGAAAAATGCCCACCCTCATTTACTTTGAGTTTTTACATTTGCCAACAGTAAAAGTCACTCTGTAATTACCTTCGGTTACTCCAAAATTGCCCCTGCCAGTGAAACTAGTACATCTCCTCATGGATAATTACAAATTACATATAATAAATGGAATAAATACAATATTGGGATTTATAAGGTTAATGGCACCTTATCCCAACAATGGGGTCCTTGTAGAAGCTTCATGTGATTTTAGTGCTTACATATTTTCCCCGTTAGGGACAATAGGCTACATGAAGGGTAGGTATTGTTCCCAAAATAGGCCTTGGTGGTGCCCACCTGGATTTAAGGTTTTGAACAATCATCCACAGGCCCTTTCATTTAAATCCAAAAAATTATAAGTTCGTCGGCCTTCACATTTTTATGCATGTATCTTTGTATATGGCCGCTTGTATGTGTCTTTGAATGTACAAGTGCAGATGTACATTGGCGGACCCGAAAAAAATGTTCAATCAACTTTAGAAAATAAAAAAATAGTTGTATGCATATCAAGTTTGTATTTGTCATTCGGGTGTATTTCTGGAGGTAAAAAAGTGGATGTACATAGTATATTCTCGGTATATTCCGCGTTGTATCGAAAGGTTGCATGTATAATGTGTTGTATATTCGATATACAATGGGTAAGATACAACGGCGGATGTCAAAAGTTTCAAATCGGGTTGAAAAATGGTTGGGCCCACAGGTTTTCGGCAAAGGGATTGTATGTATGTAAGATATGCAAAAGGATGTACAAATGGAACATACAATCCCGGATTCCAAATTTTATCAAATGGTACCTGGTGGGCAGTGATACAATGACAAAGTTGAAAAGTTAAAGGCATTTCCTTGTATCATGCGTTGTATGTATCTCCGATATACAACTGCATATACAAGGCAATGTACATGCAGACGCGGCCAAGGAGTTAACAGCATTTGTGAAGCAGGTGAAATCCGTAGTTGTATATTGGGGTTGTATGTACCCAATGTACAATCAAACATACAACGACCAAATACAAAGAAACATACAAGGCAGGAGTAGTCAAAGTCAACATTCTTCAAGAACCTGGTGGGGCCGGCGCAGTTGTATGTCCCGCGATTGTATGTATATGCTATATACAATGCAATATACAAAGGCACACATATAATCCCAGCCGCGAAAGGTGGGTTTGTTGTAGCGGATAAGTGGTTGTGGTCTAGGGTTGTATATTGCACATTGTATGTATGTGCGATATACAATGAAATATACAATGAGTTCGATACAATGTCAGATTTCAATGTTTTTCCAATCTGACTAATAAAAGTGATAAAATCTGTGGTTGTATGTATATTGCATATGTACATGTGATATACAAGGTGATGTACAAGAAAGGAGATACAACGCCTGGACCCGATTGAAATTTCAAATTGATTCATAATGATTTGGGGTCCGCCCTTGTATGTGGTGATTGTATGTATATACAATTGCAAATACAATTTCAAATGCAAACGGTGATACAATGGCTCGCCGATGAAGGTGCAAGTGCTTAGCAATAGTGATCTAATGGCAGGCTGCCACGTGTCCAAGGGCAGTTGTATGTATATACAACTGCATATACAAAGATTTGAAGGTGAAAAGGTAAAAATGGGCGAAAAAGGTAAAATGTATTTTCACGCTGCAAAAAGTCAAAGGAGCAAAAAGCTATCTGCGTGGCACGTTTTAATTGGTCGAGGACCAGTCAGCATGATTTGAAGCCATGGATTGCAGGGAAGAGGATGGAATCGACGGCCTTGTTTCAAAATTTCATAGGAGGGTTTTCCTATGCATTCGCAACTGCATTCCAGGCGGGAAAAATTCTTGAACACGCAAACTGCTGCGTTTCCAGAAGCCGCAGGTAGGTTGGCCATTAATGGCAATTTTGCAAAGGCATGGTCGATGAATGACAGGCCAACTACTATTTTTAAGAAGAAAATCTCCAGGCAGATGCACGACTCCCAATCTCACCTGCTCCTTTCCTCTTTGTCTCTCTGCTGCATTGAATGTTTTAGGCGCCATTCAAAAGGTGCATTGTATCTGGCAAAATTTTGAAATGACCCTATACTTGATTGTTGAGTACATGTTCTGGGTATATCAGAACTATGCTTCTCATTTTTTGGGAGGGGTTGAAGACTTGGGCAAATTTTTTGGAGGAAATAACGAAAACAAAGCTTTTCTGGGCTGTTCTATCTCTTTTTGTGAGTTTATGAGTTGCATTTGAATGCAGGTTGCATATCTATTTAGTTTCATGTTGTTTTTATATGAAAAATGTTTCACTACATGTGTTTAGTTGTTTGTCTCCATGGCTGTATGCATCCCTTCCTTTGAATTTGGTAGCTAAGGGTTATTAAGATTCTAGGATATAGATTTGTTGTATCACATGCTTAATCTATGACCTCCATTCAAGGAGTGGATTAAACTGTTTTAGGTTAAGTATGAGGAAGAATGTATGGCAGCAGGGATATTTGTAAGTAGAGATAGCTAAATACTCATTCTTGGGTGATGTTTGTAAGGCAAGCACCAATCTAACCCCTTTAAACTTGAATCTCTATTGAGTTTGTGCAAATCATTCACATGTATACGTCTAGTTGACTCCTTGCCCTGAGATAAGCACTAGTCTGCTTCTTGTGTTGTATTATGTTTCCAAAACCCCTGTCTTGCATCCAAAACATAAAAATATATCATTTCAAAACTTCAAACCTGTTAGTTTGTAGGATTAGAAATAGGACCCTTACATACTCTCATCCTCAACCAGTTAGATATGTCCAAGAACATTGCCAAACTTGTGATTTTTCATGCAAATCTTGGTCCTAAAATGAGAGTATTCTGCCTGTGACTAAAAAGCTAAATATTTCTTTTGGGTGAGTCAAAGCAAAATCTGTAGCAAATAGGGATACCCCCTTGGTGCGGCAGAACCAGAAGTGAATGGGAGGTAGCTCACTCAACCTCCTGTATTTGTTGGCTGAATCTACCTGTGCATTGGAACTGGCAAACCCTTTGTTGATTCAGAGAAAACCCCAACAAAGTGGTGACTCTGCTAGGGAATAGAGTCGTATAATTTAAACGCTGGAAAATCTAGTTTCCAGTGAAGTTGTTCTAGCAATACCAAAGAACGACCATGTGGTGCTCTGCTGGCATGATGAATGCAGAAAACAAAAGTGCCTTGTTGATATTGTGTCCTCTCTGTGAGAGGTGGCGACTCTGTTGATTGAACCTATCAAAGCTACAACATATTTCCAGGTATTCATCTTTTGATTCAAAAATAATGAGTCTAGAGCAGCAGTCTTGGTTGTGCTCTCCGAGAAGGCCATTTTTTATTGAAAAATATAAAGCCCTAAATTTCAAAGGAATATATGGTTACCCAAATGTTATCCCCAATAAGATTAGAAAATGTTTGCTGAAATATAGTGGATTAAATTCTGAATCTACAAACAAACACCTAGAAAATTTTTGTAATATGATAGAGGTTTATGAGGTAGAGGCTGAAGATGTAGTAATGAGACTCTTTGTTCAGTCATTAGAGGATGATGATAGGGTCTGGTTTTCAGACCTGCCTATGTGTTCAGTTTCTTCATGGGTAGATTTAGAAATTGCATTCCTAGAGCAGTTTGGTGAAAGATTTGATTTAGCCTCATTGATCATGCATTTCATGAATATTCAAAAGGAAGAGGAAGAACTGGTTCCAACCTTTAATCTTAGATTTATTAAGTTGCTCAGGTGGATCCCTGAATATATGAGACCCAATGATGCATTGTGCTTGACAATTTATTTGGCTGCATTTGATGAAGAAATGAGTTATAGATTGAGAGATAAGGAGCCAACCACATTGCATCAGGCACATCAGCTTGCAATAGACATTGAAAACAACTGGAGGTATGGAATACACAAGGGTTATTTCTCTGCAAACATCTACTACCTTAGCACCCCCAATGTTGGTGAAATATATAATTTAGGTGTTAGAGATGAATGCCAAAGCACTTACACCCCTGTTGTCCCAATTTATGTATCATTCCAAGGTAATGATGATTCTTCCATGGAGGAGGATGCCCTAATTTGCCTAGCAAATGAAGTTGATGGTAATTTTTTTTCAAGCAATATTAATATGCCAATCCTAAGGAAAGAGCGTTCATGTTTAAATGATCCAATTGTGCATAGTTGTGACCATATGGATCAGGAGTCAATATCAGTTTTATCAGGAAGCATTAAAGGGCTGGAAAGTGATATGGATAGTGCAGCTTCAGAATGCATCGAAGTAGCAGAAATCTTGTATGTGGGGCAATCAGATGATAAAGATTATATCCATGATCAATTCATGGATCAGGTTTGTTCTTCTTATGACTCTAGATTTGGTAATGTTGAAGAAGAGTTGGATTGTCATGAAGAATAAATAGAGACCTTTGCAATGAGTATGAATCACCTTTATGATGAGCCTTTAGATGCATTGAACGTTGTGAGTCATGACCTTCATTGGTGCAGAATTAACCCTCTTTTTGAATATGATGATGAATATGAAGAGACAACTGACCTAGGTGCTGCATCAGTTTGTGAAGAGGGGACATATGAATCAAAATCAGATATCTTCAGCTCTTATGAGGATGATATGGATCTGAAAACTATGGATAATGAATGTCCAACATCAGTTGTTCCAGATGTATGCAACAATGGGTGTGTGGATCAGGATTTGTTATCATTGTCAATAAGTGATATGAGTGACATTGAAAGTCTCATATATTTTGAGTGTTTTGAGTTTCTGGATAAGCTAGACGAGTGCCTGGTGATGCGCGGTAGCCAGGTAGATAATGAAGAATGCCAAACGCAATATGATGATATACTGTTTGAGGAATATAATATACATATGTTGCCTAATGTTGAAAGATATTCTAGTATGTATGGCTATGTGTCTGATTGTGAGATGCAGAGTGACAAAGGCAAGTTTTAAAAAATGGTGAAGTATGTAATTGACAAGATCAGCTTATGGGCAGTTTATGTTGATGTTTTCAGTTATGGTTGGGGTCGTTCAGATCATAATCAAGCATTTGACAGGAGGAGATTATGGTTTTTCATTTTTGGCTGCCTAGGGCCGCCAAAATAGTGTTTGAAGATGTGATTTGTGATGCAGGTTGGACTTTCAAATGACCCGCCCAATGGATTTGGCACCCGGTCTGCATCCCAAAGTTCTGGAGTTCTCATCATGCCTGCAAGAGGCATGAGTCCCCAGATGGAGCCAATGGTGGTGCCCACCTGGATTTAAGGTTTCAAACATTCATCCGCGGGCCCTTTCATTTAAATCTAAAAAATTCTAAGTCCGTCGGCCTTCACATTTTTATGCATGTATCTTTGTATATGGTCGCTTGTATGTGTCTTTGAATGTACAAGTACAGATGTACATTGGCAGACCCAAAAAAAATGTTCAATCAGCTTCAGAAAAATGAAAAAATAGTTGTATGCATCTTTGTATCCATATCGGGTTTGAATTTGGCATTCGGGTGCATTTTTGGAGGTAAAAAAGTGGATGTACATAGCAGATTCCTGATATATTCTGTATTTGTATCAAAAGGTTGCATGTATATTGTGTTGTATATTCAATATACAATGGGTAAGATACAATGACGAATGTCAAAAGTTTCAAATTGGGTTGAAAAATGGTTGGGCCCACAGGTTTTCGACAAAGGGATTGTATGTATGTAAGATATGCAAAAGGATGTACAAATGGAACATACAATCCCGGATTCCAAATTTTATCAAATGGTACCTGGTGGGCGGTGATACAATGGCAAAGTTGAAAAATCAAAGGCATTTCCTTGTATCATGCATTGCATGTATCTCCGATATACAACTGCATATACAAGGCGATGTACATGCGGACGCAGCCAAGGAGTTAACAACATTTGTGAAGCAAGTGAAATCCGTAGTTGTATATTGGGGTTGTATGTACCCAATGTACAATCAGACATACAACGAGCAGATACCTAGAAACATACAAGGAAGGAGTGGTCAAAGTCAACATTCTTCAAGAACCTGGTGGGGCCCGTGCAGTTGTATGTCCCGGGATTGTATGTATGTGCTATATACAATGCAATATACAAAGGCACACATACAATCCCGGATGAGAAAGGTACATTTGTTGTGGCAGATAAGTGGTTGAGGTCCGGGGTTGTATATTGCACATTATATGTATGTGCGATATACAATGAGTTCGATACAACGCCAGATTTCAATGTTTTTCCAATCTGACTGATAAAAGTGATAAAATCTATGGTTGTATGTATATTGCATATGTACATGTGATATACAAGGTGATGTACAAGAAAGGAGATACAACGCCTGGACCCGATTGAAATCTCAAATTGATTCATAATGATTTGGGGTCCGCCCTTGTATGTGGTGATTGTATGTATATACAATTGCAAATACAATTTCAAATGCAAACAGTGATACAATGGCTCGCGATGAAGGTGCAAGTGCTTAGCGATAGTGATCTAATGGTAGGTTGCCACATGTCCAAGGGTAGTTGTATGTATATACAACTGCATACACAAAGATTTGAAGGTGAAAAGCAAAAATGGGCAAAAAAGGTAAAATGTATCTTCACGCTGCAAAAAGTCAAAGGAGCAAAAAGCTACCTACGTGACACGTTTTAATTGGTCGAGGACCAGTCAGCATGATTTGAAGCCATGGATCGCAGGGAAGAGGATGGAATCGATGGCCCTGTTTCAAAATTTCATAGGAGGGTTTTCCTATGCATTCGCAGTTGCATTCCAGGCGGGAAAAATTCCTAAACACGCAAACTGCTGCGTTTCCATAAGTCGCGGGTAGGTTGGCCATTAATGGCAAATTTGCAGAGGCATGGTTGATGAATGACAGGCCAGCTACTATTTTTAAGAAGAAAATCTCCAAGCAGCTGCACGACTCCCAATCTCACCTACTCCTTTCCTCTTTGTCTCTCTGCTGCATTGAATGTTTTAGGCGCCATTCAAAAGGTGCATTGTATCTGGTAAAATTTTGAAATGACATTGTACTTGATTGTTGAGTACACGTTCTGGGTATATCAGAACTGTGTTTCTCATTTTTTGGGAGGGGTTGAAGACTTGGGCAAAATTTTTGGAGGAAATAACGAAAATAGAGCTTTTCTAGGCTGTTCTATCTCTTTTTGTGAGTTTATGAGTTGCATTTGAATGCAGGTTGCATATCTGTTCAATTTCATGTTGTTTTTATATGAAAAATGTTTCACTACATGTGTTTAGTTATTTGTCTCCATGGCTGTATGCATCCCTTCCTTTGAATCTGGTAGCTAAGGGTTATTAAGATTCTAGGATATAGATTTGTTGTATCACATGCTTAATCTGTGACCTCCATTCAAGGAGTGGATTAAACTATTTTAGGTCAAGTATGAGGAAGAATGTATGGCAGCAGGGATATTTGTAAGTAGAGATAGTTAAATACTCATTCTTGGGTGATGTTTGTAAGGCATGCACCAATCTAACCCCTTGAAACTTGAATCTCTGTTGAGTTTGTGCAAATCATTCACATGTATATGTCTAGTTGACTCCTTGCCCTGAGATAGGCACCAGTCTACTTCTTGTGTTGTGTTATGTTTCCAAAACCCTTGTCTTGCATCCAAAACATAAAATATATCATTTCAAAACTTCAAACCTGTTAGTTTGTAGGATTAGAAATAGGACCCTTGCATACTCTCATCCTCAACTAGTTAGATATGTCCAAGAACATTGCCAAACTTGTGATTTATCATGCAAATCTTGGTCCTAATATGAGAGTATTATGCCTGTGACTAAAAAGCTAAATATTTCTATTGGGTGAGTCAAAAGAAAATCTTTAGCAAATAGGGATACCCCCCTCGGTGCGACAGAACCAGAAGTGAAGGGGAGGTAGCTCACGCAATCTCCTATATTTGTTGGCCAAATCTGCATGTGCATTGGAACTGGCAAACCCTTTGCTGATTCGGAGAAAACCCCAATAGGCCTCACCTGTTGTTGATTTCCCGTAATAGTACTTGCAATAACTAGCATTAGTTTGACATTTTAAATATATCAAGATAAGTAATGAAAACTGAAATGATTGAACATACCGTAGATCTTTAAATTCACCTAGTTGTTTGCTTTTGTTGAGGAGACCTATAGGGATGAAAGAACGTAAACTGAGAGCATGAAAGATGCATAAAAGAAACAACTATTCTAAAAATGCATAAAAGAAACTTCTTATGTCAGAAAATGTCCCCTTGGGGGCTTTTCCCTCTTAAGGTTTAGCTCTTGGGTCTTTTGAATTCATTTAGAGCATCTTGCATGTTAATTTTGAATCCCGATGAGAAAACCCTGAAGTCTTATGCCAAATAGGACCTAGGGGGTGCTATTTGGATGATCCCCGAACAAAAATAAGGGGGTGGACTTGGGTGCTAGCACCATAGTCCTGCCCTAAATTTAAATGTCGATTTTATGACCGTTATTTAGGTTCTATACCAACATCTCAAGTTTAAATTATGAAATTCTTAGCGGGAATCAGTGTAGTTGAGGATTCATTTGTAAACTAGAGAGATGGAAATTAGATGAACATTGTGAACTTGTGATTTTGATTCAAGCTATTCATTGTGTTGTAGAGAAATACTTTGTTGTTATTGTGTTTGTATTTGCAGATGTGACTCCATCTCCTCATGGCATGAAGAGCATCTTCCTTCCATGAGATCTACACTTCAAGGTGATATCTATTGTGTTTTCAATCATTTATCATTTGGATTTTTGTCTCTATCCCGCCAGGATATGCACTCTTATCTGACAACGGTGTTCGAAGGACTTGAATGTCTCTTTGAGGCTTGACCGAGGCAAGCCTCTAAACACCACAACCCTCTCCCTCACTCCTTTGTGATTGCAAGTTGCAGGTATCACGTTTCACAGAGTGGAGTTGCAGAAAGGAGGTTGTAGACATCAAGGATTTGGGATCTGAAAGAAAGAGGACAATGGTGAACATTTCGGGACAAGGGCACTAGTGCCAGTGTCCATCTTTTTCGGGGCGAAAATGGAAGATACAGTGCAGATCAGTGTCAGAAGGAGATTCAGATTCCATGATGAAAAGTATAGCTTGGACTAGGGCGCTAGTGCCAGTGTCCCTAACTATTCTGCATTCCAGATTTCAAAAAACGGTGAGTTAATAATCTTTGTCCTTCACCTTAGTCTGAAAGGATTTGTCGTAATTCATTAATTTGCTTATTGTTTTGATTATTTAGGGTTTTAAGAGTAATTGAGCATTAATTGAGATATTATTTGATACATTTGAACTTCTACATCATTCCAAGTGGTAGCGCAACCTGATAGGTGACTGCTCTCGCTTAGTGGAGATTCAACTCGATTGATATGCCCTTGAATGTTTGGTGAGAAGGGAGGATTTGTCTTTGAAACCTAAACCAAAATATTTCCCCTCTTTTTCACCCTAAACAAAACTAAGCTAAGAGAGGAAAAGAGTGGAGAAAACAAAGTGAACAGAGTGAAACGTTGATGAATCAGTCGTGCAAGCAGTCATTGGAAAGATATCCTTGAGGGGATCGCGAAGATGGATACTACTTCTTTTGTTGTTGAGAATCAAGTACACAATCAGTCAAAAACCTTCTTCTAAACCCTAGTTTTATTTTTTTGAAAAATCTCATGAATGTGTATGTTTTTGTCGATTTTTCTTGTTGCATCGTGTTCGGTTCATCTTTTGGAGTAGAATTGGTCTTTCGTTCGTCAAAATCAATTGAAATTTGCATTTTTTTGAGTGTTTTTGACATGAGGGAAGGAAAAACTGAGTCGCCCCTTTCACCAATACAAATCACCTGGGGGAGATTTTGTTGTGCAACATGGTCGCCCGGAGGAGATCCTATTGTACATTTGGGTCACTCGCAGGAGATCTGACCTGCTAAAAGGGGTGACCCAACCAGATGAACTATGAATGAAATTTAATCTTTTCTGACATTTATGGCACTCCGTTTTGGTCTAATTTGGACACTGAATTCATCAATTTATTGCAATTTTCTAGGTTTTATATGTTTTTTTGTGAATTTTTTTCAAGTTTTTTTATTTTTTGGGGTTTTTTTTGAGTTTGACGGGATCTAATGAAATTTTTTTATTTTATTTTATTTTTTCTGACGACAAGACATGCACATTCATTGGAATGTAAACTGTGAGCACTTGAGATTTATGTCTATTTGCTTTCTTATCATTCCCCCTTGCATGGGGAGACTTGCTTCTTGCGAGAGCATTTTATTTAAGCTCTTGTTTCCCTATCTAGTTGTAGCACTTTGTTCTTGAACTTTTGATATATCTATAAAATCATCCTTTCATGATCACAACTATTGTTTGAATGATTATCTCTTGTGTACTTTAGAAGTTTAAGAGCTTTTTCATTATTTAGACCCTTAGCTCTAAGAATGCAAACATGATGAACATGATATGTTTTTAGCTCTTTTTTAGGATATATATGAATTCAAAGGACGATATGAAATGTAGGGACGTACAATGCAAGATTACTTTTCTAACTCTATAAAATGCCATGTGTTATGACATTGACTTTATTGCTTTGGATTTCTTTCTCTGAGTTTGATATGAATGCATCATGGAACAAACATTATGACTGCTCTTTAATATGATTTTCAATTTAGGGGATTGTGGATTATCCTAGTGTAGGAGACCTATTTAACTTTATGAGATAGGAATTTTACAACTCAATTAGGAACGAGGAGGAGATGGAGTGCTTCTAAACTTTGGGCTTTGTTAGAGGCTAAACACTAATCCTTATCTAGATAAGACAATTTGATAAGATTTCAACTTAGACAAGCAAAAACTTTTATTGGTATTCGCTAGGCTTGGATCATAGATGACAATCAAGGTAGACCAGGGTAAAGGAAAATGGGAAAGAAAAAGGGTCCCTAAGTAGAAAATGGTCCTAAAGACTACTAAACTGTTGGCTTTGCTCAGCTAGTGCGTGTGTGTTCTTTGTACCTTTCTCTCTCACTTCCTTTGGTAGAATGTCACCCTTGAATCTTTGAGCTTAGAACCCAAGGGTATGGACATTCAACAATATTCTCTCCATCACTCTTTTTTTATGCTTTTTCTCTCTTTTTTTGTATTTTTGCAATGCCTCACTTGATTTTGTCATTTTTGATGTTTTAATTTTTATGGAAATGAATGCCTTTGAACTTTCTGAGTAATTTTGGATATGCAACAACTTTGATATCTCTATTCTCACTTTTCTCATCGCTCATTTTTTATTCACTCATATTTTAGATTTCTTCCTTCGAAGTTTTGATCCTCCTGACGTTTTTGGTTAGGAAAGATAAGGGGATGAGCTCAACCAAAAGTTTTCATAGTCTAGTCAGACTTCCTTTCTACTAGGGAAGAATGGGGAAGGTCTACTTGCAAGCTTCCTTTGAACATTATGGGTTTGAATACTGACTTTGCTTAGACTTAACATCCTGAATCATTAAGATCAGGATTAGTGTAAAGCTAAGAGCTAGGCTTTTATTAGAATCACTGGGAATGAAAGGGGAAAATGATGATTGTGACCATAAGAGATCTCAAAAACTAAAAGGATCACACCATACCTAGACAACCTTAGACTCCTTACTGAAATGAAAATGATACAAGAGCAAGTCATTCACTAAAATGCAAGATGGACAAAATGATGCTAAAATGCAATAAACAAATTGTTTGATCTTTTTGAGATTTTGTAATTTTTTTTGTATTTTTGAAATATTTGAATTTTTTTTTATCTTTTTATGTTTTATGCTTTTATGGTTTTTAGACATAATATTTTATAAGGTGAAAGACATTGATTGTTTCACCAAATCCCTCACCTTCCATTGTACACAAGAGATAGGCACCACTACCGACATCTTCTTTAATCATGTAAGGATCTTTCCAATCTTCTAGAAATTTCCTTTTTCATCTATGTTTCTTATTCTTCGTGCTACCTCTTCTTAGGACAAGGTCTCGTATTCTGTAAGGTCCCGTAAGATTACTTGGTTTTGACGCTCCTAGTTCCGAGACTTCCTTTGGTAAAGTGAGATGAAGTAAATCTTGAAAATCCTACTGGTGTAGGGGAGTCCATTATAAGACTCCATCGCATCTTAATAATTCCATAAGCACATCAAATTTTACTTGCAAGTAAATCTTCACCTCTGGTCAATCTTGAATGCTTTGGAGAAATTGGAATAACTCAAAGGGGGTTTGAGGTTCCTTCTGCCCATCAGGAGGAACCAAGCTTATACTCATCCTTCCATTGGGCTCAGGTCTCAAATCCATTGAATATCTTACATAACTTTCTGCTAACTCAAAGATGACAGGATCCTCTGTCCCCACTATTACTCGCATCTTAAACTCCTTATGGAATGTTCCCTCATTTTCCTCACCTTCATCCGAGAGTCTCTCGACCATCTCAATTTGCACTAGAGGTGCTTCCCATTCATCAAGTTCATTTGATTGCATCAAAGTAGAGGTGGTAGATGGTGCTTGGGGTTGAGAAACTATGAACATCCTCAGGAGATTTCCTAGCACATTCGTAGATCCATTATCTATGGAGTTTACTCCTTCCAATGGTGTCATTGATTTGTATGAATCCTCTGATGGTGTAAGTGTTTCATAGGATTCACTTTATTCTTGTGTTTTGTGAACATATGACTCGCCTAGTGGTGTTAATGGAGTGTAGATTTATGCAGGGTCTTCCTCAAGATCCGAGAAAGCGTGCAGTGTTAGGGTTAGCCAACATAAGATATCAATTAAATGCAAATAAAGATTAAACAGAGGAATTAAAATACACAGAAATAATAACAACGAGAGACAAGTTTTAACGTGGTTCACCCAAACTCGGGCTACATCCACCAACAGAGAGTCCAATATTATTATCCAGTAAATCAAACTGATTACAACTAGGAATCCTTGCAACTCGATACTGCTGCAAAATGCTACAATACATCAATAAAAACCCTAACCCTTAGCCATTTTTATCACGACTTTTGTCGGTTACAAAATAGGGTTTTTTTTTTATGCTGGCCAATTAAAAAATAACTCCTAACGCCTTAATAAAATAATAAAAAAATCATGTGAGGTTTCGAGGAGCACGCCAGGGGTGCCGCCCCTTGACCCCGTAGGAATTTGGGGGGAAACCGCACTAATAAAAGTGGGGCAAATTTAACCTCCGAGTCTAATTAGGCTCCATCTAACAACATGCAGGTCAACATTTCTTAAATCTAGTGTAACTGTTTCAAACTATGGTCCTTCAGTTCGATGAGGTTTCTCTCCTATGCATGGGAAAACCTTATAAGTTGGTTCTACATTGATCATGAGAATTTCTAAAGGAAAATGAAGCCTGGGTCCATCTTTTTCTAACCACTCCATAATTTTTGCCATTGTTTCTTTGGGGATGATATCTTTTTGTTTTGTCGGTGTCCCATTTTCTAGTGGTTTTACTTCTGCATGGTTTACCATTTTTGTTGGAATTTATGTCCTCTTGATACATATTGATTGCGGTGTTGAACTAAAAACAAAAATCTTGTTTGTTGGAAGCTCGTAATCGATGGGGATTTCAATTTTATTATTTGTCGTGTTGGACTTTATCATGTTGAAGGGTTCTAGATCCCCTTTAGCAACATAAACCTTTCCAAGGTGTAAAAATCAAACCTCTTGGAATAAGGTGGATGACACAAGTTTCATCCTATGTATCTAAGGTCTTCCAAGGAGTAGATTATACCCTGTATCCTTATCAATGATGTAGAACGTGGTTGGGATAGTTTTTGGTCCTAACGATACTGGGAGTGTGATTTTCCCTATAGTTGGAGCCTTTAGATTGTCATATCCACTCAATGTGTCTCAGGATGTGTTGGAGTACTTGACAACACTGAGAGGGGGGGTGAATCAATGTTGTAGACAAAACACTTTATTTACTTTTATTTCAGACTTTCAAAAATAGAAGAAAGATTGCATATTAAAGCCTTATTAATGCTAGCTATTGTGAACTAAGGAACTAAACTTACAAGTGTAGTGAACAAATGAGCCATGCAACAAAGAGACCATAAGACAATGATTTCAGGAGTGGAAAACCCTCATGGGGTAAAAAAACTACTCATTAAATGCCTCACTGGCTTAATCAGAATGTGTTTCACTAGCAAATACAGATGCCTCACTGGCTATATGTGCCTCGCTAGATTTTTGTGCCTCACTAGCTTTTATACAATCTCATGAATACAATACATAATTTGAATCAATACAGAGGGTTACTATATTTCCTTACAATCCAGTTCTTTATTGTCTCATTATTTGAGACTCAAGAATACATAACTACAACAATGCACATCAACTTAGAACAGATCTTGCATCAACACCCTATTACAATCTCAATGATAGTGTAAGATACACACTCATCAATCTCATATCATGTATTTTATACATTTCACAATGCCTTACTTCTTTCATGAAACAGTTTGAATCTATAACTAAAATAGTTAAACTGTGTGTGGCAGTTTTCCTTTGAGCAAATAATTGTCAAGGTAATATGGTCAAATAGACCCATCTGGAGAACCTTGTTATTAACCACTTTTAATAAAACCCTTGTTCACGATATGTAGTTGTCACAAAACCAAAGTTTAAATCAAAAAGTTCCATTTAGATTTCAAGCTGCTAGATGTAACCACAGAAATAAAAAATGCCTTTCCAAACTGTAGTTTACTTTACTTAACCACAACTGAAGCAAGATTAGACAAGTGTCATCATAACTATTTCCGAACACATTTCATAAAACCCTAACATTATTTAGGCAAGTGGGTAAAAACTCTCAACTAGGTAAGCCTCCGTTTGTTGTAGTTACAAACCCTAACCACAACCAAAGAATGAGTTTCTCAACTACTAACTGTTCCTCAATAAAAAGTAAGTGAAGTAAATGACACAGCAAATCCCATTTCGAAAACACAGTCAATAGTACAATACAAAGCTTATTTCCTTTTGCTCATGCATACATTTTAAGACTGTCACATAACCAAAACAAACATTCAAGAACTTTGCATTTTTATGTGACCACATTAGAAGCAACAACAAATAATTTTCTAATCAACCCACTTCAACAGTAATAAAAAAGGAAGATATCACCTAAGAATCTGCCAGCAACATAAAGTTTTTGTTGTGCCCTCAAGATCAGAATAACTATTGAGCTCCTTTATTCTATAGTGAGCTAAGCTTTGTCACATCTAATCAATATTCACCTCATGATCACTGAATCTTTACAAACTTTGGCACGTTCAAACCCTAAGTCAAGAAATCATCATTTTGTAAAGTTCAACCTTGTAAAATAAACAATAAAACTACCTTTTTTCCATATACAACCTTAACTGACAGTCTCGGTGTGCCCTAAAGGGCCCGGTGATAAATGAACTAAAAATAATATCATTTACCTGCTATGCAAGCCGAAAACTTGCTGGCCAAGTTAAAAATTTAAGTTGCCCAAAAACATTCTTAAATTATTTGATATTTGCATAAAACAAATCTGATGATCATATGGTGCCTTGCACTAACTTTGAAGTTAGGAATTATAATCTCCTTCACATAACCTTAATATCTTTTAACAATATGAAGGCTCCTTAAGATACAAGAGAGATATTAAGGAATGATCAATGAAATGATAACAAAAATAACTCCATGCCTTGGTAACATTGAATTGCAAAGTTAAGACACATGAAGATTACCAAGAATGAAATCCCCTCAATGATGTCATCAAAATAGTTTTTGTGCCAGTTTGAAAAAATGATCAAGACTTGGTAAGTGCAACATTAGAGACTCTAAATGTTGATCAAACTGAAGCAAGAAACCTTCCATATCAAAGATAACCTCAATGAACATTACAAGGCTTGTGTTGATTACCTTAAGATGTGTCTTGTTGAAGAACCATGTGAACTATTTATGATGAAGACATCATGAACCCTGCTTCCATCCTATTTTGCACCTGATCATTAAATTCAAGGCATCCTGATGAGGTAAAAATCAATATATATAGCATGCAAACCTCTTTGATCCATGAACCATAAACATCAAGATGATCCAACACTTCATCACATGTAGACAAGATGAACAAGTTATCACATAAACTCTAGCACCTATATATCATCACCTGTTGGATATCATTGCCACACAGTATCACGTGGTTGATGTTTGTTTGGTGTCTCTTCAAGACAAAACCCCATCAATACCCAAGTGAACAACATTATGAGCATTATCAACACAACAAGAACATCATCACCAACATATCAAAAAACATGAGCACTTGCATCAAATGCTAAACATCATGAATACCAATACCATCCTCAGATGAAAAACATCATGACTACCAAGTCAACCAAATGCTGTCGAATACCATGTACCAATGTCAATTGCCATGATACAACCCAACTGTCATGATACAACTATCATTGTACCACAAACCTGAGAGTTTGTGTATTTGTCATTGAGGACAACAACCTGAGAGGGCAATAGGATGTAGTGATGTTGGTGTGACCATAACCCATCCTTTCTAAAAGAGAAAATGTAACTATATTCACTACCTCTCCATCCTCGATTAATTTTCTCTTTATACATATATCATAAATCCACACCTGTAAGTATAATGTTGGATCTCCCTTCTTGGTCAATTCTACCTGGGAAGGCATTTGTTTTAGGTTGAAGAAAAACCATGGGTATTTTAATTCAGAGTTAGGTGGGCTTACATCAAAGTCTACATGGTTGATATGTTCACTAGGAGGTAGTGTGATTTGGTCCAAGTATTTTAATCCTATTTCTTTCAAGAGTGCAGAGCGGTGCAAAGGGGATTTTTTGAGAAGGTCGATAAATGAGATGTGAGCATAAATTTTCTTTAAATCTTTGATTAATTGATAGGGTCCAATCAATGTCGGTATTGGTTCCACTACTGAGATCGCACTCTCATGAATTTATTTTTGTTCATTTCTATGCTATTCTTCTTATTCCTCATCATGTAATATCTTGACCAATCCTAACATCCTGGACTCTCCCTTTGGTCCTAGTTGTACAAGGATATTCGCGTCAATACTTTTGGCTGCATTGTTTTGATCAACTATTTTCGTGTTTCTATGTGTAGGAAATGGATCTTGATAGATTTTCATGTCTGTGTTCTATGGAGATAGTGGCATTTGTGTTTGTTTTGGTCCTTTGTTGTCAACTGACATGACCTCTTGCGGGTTCAAGAGCATTTCTATGAATAATTATTGTTGATCTTCCAACAACCCTGCAATGAACCTATTGTATTCTCTGCAAGACTTTGTGTTGTGCCCCCTAGTCCTATGGAAGGAACAAAATTGATTGTATTTCAAGGGAGGTCTTTCATATCTACCATCATTTCCCTTACCATTTCGATTCCACGACTGATAATTATCTCTTGGATAATATGTGTTGTCTACAGGATGATCTATTGCGTTGACCTTTGTGGGATAATAATCTCTCCCATTGTAGTCATCCCTTACTTTCTTAACTGGGGGTTGATCTGTTACCCCATCTGTAGTCACATTTCTATTATTCTTGAGAATCTTGATAATAGGTATATTGTTTCCACTATCATTGTTTACTAACCTTTGGCCACTATCAATGGCAGCTTGATTGATTTGTAAGGCACTTTCCAAAGCCTCTTCATAAGACTCGTAGGGCAACTTTTGAACTTCTTCTCTTGTATCTCTATTCAAAGCATGCAAGAAGAGATCATATAATTCGTTGTGCTCCATATTCGAAGCATTGGTAGAAGAGTAGGGAACTTGTCTCCATCAAGTGACAAAACGGGCCACTAACTCATTGGGTTCTTGCTTCATTGTAAGAAATTCTTGAATTCATGTCTTCACGAGCTTATTCATGTCAAAAGCCATGACAAACTCTCATATTAATTGTCTGAACGAGTGTATTGAAGCCTCTAGTAGACAATAGTACCAATCCAGGGCTATTCCTTCTAATGTCTTTGGAAATATTTTTGTGACAACTTCGTCCCAAGGGAGGAGTTCTCTTATAGCAATTGTATACACCTAGATATGCGAATTAGGATCTCCTTCTCCTTTAAACTTTGGGAGATTTGGCAAAGGTCTTGGTAATGCCACACTTATTATAGCCATGTTGAGTGGCTCTTTCAAATATTCCAAATATATCCCTAGAAAGGCACTTTGTGATTGTGGGCTTGACAACATTAATCCCATGGGGGGAGTTTGATATCCCAATGTTATAGCTTGATTTGTTTGACTTCCTTGTATTGTTTGAACATTTTGAATTGGAGGATTCCCATTCAGGAATTTATCATTACTCCCATTTTGCAAGTTGTAGTTAAGGTAGGGAGGATTTGAGATGCCCCCTAGTCTTGTTCGACTCTAATGTGTTCTTGCGACTTTTGCCTTCTTTTTGGGATGTGTTGTTCTACTTCTAGAGTCCTAATTCTTTGCACTAATGTTGCAATGAGATCTACAAGTGTAGGGCCTCTCGGTTCTTCCTCATTTAAAGGGATCTCATTTCATGTGTTGTCATGGTTTAGCATTTCTTCTCACATAGCATTCTCACGTTGCTCTTCTCATAAAGTGACTCTCAAGTCCTCTTGAGCATCTTTGGCCTCATGCAATTTTCTTTCGAGTCATCTCAATTCATCACCCAGATGAGTGTCAGAATTGCTCGTTGATGGCTGGTCTATTCGATGGATCTTACATCTCACTTGTACTCATCTTGCCTTATGAGGTGCGCGTTGAATCATAAAATCATGCTCCCATGCAGGATTGTTACATGTGAGAGAACATCTAGGTTCTCTTTTTTCGTGTTTGTAATCTGAGTCTTCATAGTCATAGCAATTTGAGATTGGTGTTTTTGGGTCAAGTGGCACATTCCTGTTGAACGAGGGAGTTTCAGGCTCCCTTGAGGGAATGTTTCCTAAGTTTAAGTTAGGTTTCGTCATATTTGGAGGTGTCATAAACACCTCAAAATAAATGGAACAAGCGTAGGTGAAGATGGAAAGAATGATTATGAAAGCGATGATGATGATGATGATGGTCGTGAAAGAAAGAATGAATGAAAGTGGGATCTTGCAAAGACACGTGAAAATATCAACAAAAGTTTTTGCTCCTCATATCATGTTCACCAAAATATGTAAACTCAAAAACATGACTCAATTGCATGGGGCAGTCGAGTCGGCTTTGACAGAGCACACGAGACCCTCTCCTTTCCATGAGGTGAACCTCCACGTCACTCTTGGTCTCATGGTAAAATCCATTCGAGAGGAGGCAAGACACGGGGGTGGTCCTGCTCACTTGACAGACAAACTTTGTGAAGAGTGGTCGGCTGGTCTTGAGACCTTTCCTGGATATCATTTCGTATATGGTGTTCAGCAACCATTGTAGTTGAGATAATTATTTGACCTAAAGCATCATTGGTTATTGTTCTCCTATTTGGATTCTAGAGATTCCAACATTGAGTGGGTTGTCGATTGTTTTCATTTATGTTTATTTGAAGTTGGAGTCTCTTATCAAACCTTTGTATGGTGACTCGTGTTTGAAGTAACCTTAGCCTATGTTGTTGTTATTTGATTGTTAATTGATCGTGTTGAGGCCTAGGGTGCAATTCTTCAATCTCGTCTTGGATCGCCCTCACCCACTCACCGCTAAGCCCAGGGCATGTTTGTGAGCCTAAACTAAGAGAGTTGGTTAGAGTTAACCTCTAGTTGACTTGCTTTTGACTTAGGGTTATAACCTAAGGTTTTCTTTTCTTTGATTTGAGTTAGTTGAATTTGGCTTACTATGATGATGAAATTGAGGTTTTACTTGAGTTTTCACTTTGTTTTGACCTTAGTTGACCTCGTGATTAAATCGAGGGTTTATGAACTTTGTGTTATGTCTATGTTTTTGTCATTTTTCTTATTTTCGAATGTATGCACTCTATATGTATGCAAAATAGTGTTTTTGTTCTTTTTTATTATTTTTTGAAAAGGACAGTGCTGTAATTAATCTAAAATTTAAATATGAATGCAATTCTAAATGAGTTTACCTAATGCAATCTTAATCTATGTTTTTGGTATTTTTGATATTTTGAATCTAATTACTCTAGGAAACGAAAGAACAAACTAATCTAAGAATGCAAAAGAACTTGGAAATAAACTAATTTAGCAATGCAATTCTATTTAACCTATCAAGGAAATTGTAACATGAATTTACTATTCCCAAGAGCAATTTTGAGATTAACTAATTACTACCACAATTAAAAAAAGCATTAAAGAACCTGAAATGTGTGACGCACCACCACCCTCAGGAATCCTTGTGTAGGCAACCTCTTCGTCCTCTTGCAGCAACAAATATCTCCTCTTGGCAACAATAGGGAAGAGATGCAAAATAGATTGAGAAAGCTTCAAAATATGAGCTCAATGAGAGCTAAAGAGCAATATGGCTTGCAATACGGGTAGCGTAACAATGCAAAGAGAAGCTTTTAGAAAATATTTGGCATAAGAACAAGAAAATAAAAAAGCTCATAAGTCCTGCATGAGCATAAGAATGCTATGGAAAACAAAATCTGCAAAGCTTGGATGCACAAATGAAATTGTTGATAACTGAGAGGGGGGGTGAATCAGTTATCCTAATTATTTCTTATTTTGAACTTTCTTATTAATCAATGCAGCATTGAATCAAACAAACAAACATTACCATGAAATGAAAAACACATGACATAGTTTTTTGACGTGGAAACCCTATTAAGGAAGAAAACCACGGGGTGATTAACCCAAAGATTATTCTCTATTAGAAGAATAAGGAATTACAAAATGGCACTTGCCAATTAGGGCTCACTGCCCGAGCACACTGCTCACAAAGAGGCCCACTGCCTACAAGGAGACACACTGTCTACAAAGTGATAAGAATCATAGTCTTGAACTGATTGGAAGCATCTATATATGCTGGAGTTCAGTTCCGGTTAGGCTCAGTACACTGATCTGCTGCACTTCATCTTTCCTCTGTTCTTTATTCTGCTATCCTTTCACATACCGGATCTTTCTTACTACTTCTGCTCTGTTCTGCACTTATTCGCATACACCATTACACAATTACACCCTTCACAACTAAATCCATCCTCTATATATATCTGCACAAGTAATTTCATCACCTTTCTAGTCGGCATCCGGAACAGTCTAGTTTCTTACAAACTCTGTTCTGTCGGCTGAATCCTTGCTCACCAAGCAATGCGGATCAAGCATATACTTGTAGATATCATTAATCATGTCGGCCAAACATGATTCATGCCTTCACAACCTTTACCATCAATAGTAACACATCCGGAAAATAGTCTGATACTCTGTCAGTCAGTTCTTCCTCTGTTCTCACTGTCTCTCAGGAATCCGGTACTCAACTATTCATATCTTTTTCTTTGTTCATCACCGGAGGCTAAATCCTTGGAATATACTACTCAAGGTAGTCCTCTTGACTTCCCCAAATCTGCACTGCACCAAGACACTTCCTCTGAGAGATCCAGACCAATCTGTCGAACCTTGCCACATGCTCTGTTCTTGTTCACCGGACCACAACAATCTTCATTCTTACTTCCGGTAGAGACACACCATAACTTGCGGATATGTGGGATGACCTTTGTTGCCATCAATGACAACAACCATGAATCCATATAGTGTCTCTTGCCAACAATCTCCCCCTTTGGCATTGACGGCAACACTTAGTGAAAAATGACTAAGTGTTTATACTACGCTCCCCCTTGGCTGATGCTCTATATACAATTTCTGGAACTCCCCCTTAGTTGGATTCCTCATTTTTCACTGCTCCTCACTCCCCCTTTGACATCAATGGCAAAGGGTAGGGTCCGCACACCAAAATTTTCAAAAATTTTCTATACATAGCCGCATATTTACATACTCACATATACTGAAGAATGTCTGCAAAAGATGTCTTCAGTTGGATCAGTTCTGTAGCCCAACTTTGCTTCATTCTATCCAAAATTGAAATGTGACCACTCAACAAAAATGCAAATGCATCTGCCCTTTTTAGATCTTTCGGATCACTTGTCTGGGCTGTGATTTGAGCTTCTGCTATGGCCTCATGCATGGCCTCTAGCTTAGGGACAATTAACCCCCTGAGCTCACTCAACCTGCTTATTCTATTTTTCCTTTCCTTCTCCAATTTCTTGATTTCACTCAAGACTGCAATAGTCTGACATTCTTGATTTGTTATAGAGGAAGAAAGAGGATCGAAACTTTGAGACAAGCTTAGTAGTGTGTCCTCTTGCGCTTTTATTTTCTTCTCAATGTCCATTGTTACCTTGGACCAGGAGATACAAAATTTGTATATTTCACCGCCATCCTTAAGAGCATTTTCTAAGCTCTTTATCCCAATGTTCATGTTTCTCCTATCATTAATGATCAAACCCTGAACCTCGGAGAACCTTTTATCCAAAAACTCCTTCTGGACCTTTTCTTCAGCTGATTTTTCTAAAGATTCAAAATGTGTATTAACACTGTTGACTAAGGTTTTGAGATTACCGGAAGAGGAGGCTGCCGGATCTATCTGGACTGATGGCATAATCTTCTCAAGCACTCCGGAAGCAGCCTCTATCAACTCACAGTCTTCCATATGAGACTTTAGGAGCTTTTCATTTGCCTTAGCATTTGCAAATGAGGCTATCTTCATTGTCTGCACCGGAGAGAGGGAATCAAAGTTGAATGGGCCTTGTAGTAGCTCCGGTTCATTGATCTCTATTATTTCTTTGCTCAAAAATTGTTGAACAGTTTGTGTAGTGTCTCTTGTCGGAGACACATGTTTCTTTTCTTCTGCAGTCTTGGAACTGTCCTTTGGGATTTTCTCTCCTTCCACATTCTTACCACTATCAGTCATGGTCTTCTCTGATGGAGTCTTCTCTTTCTCTGCACCCTTGGTACTGTCAACCTCTTTATCTTTCACCGCTGCTTCCTTCTCTTGTAATTTCTCTTCTTCTTTGGATCCAGAGACTGTAGGGGAAACCGAAGGAGAGATGCTAGCCTGTTCATAGGCCACTTCTTCTGGAGCAGAGGGTTCCAAGTCCACAGCTGTTTCTGCACCTAAGTCCTCTACAACAGGAAGATTGAACCTTTTGAAGGCCTTCCGGAGGATCTCTTCTGTCTCTTTGGCCACCTTGTCAGTCTCACCAAGCATGAGTTGATTCATCCTAGCTTTACTTCTGAACTCATCTTTGCAGTCTTTGAATATTATGTTCATTGTCTTGGGATCAATTTGAGGATATAGCTGAATAGCTATCTGCTCCCGGATCTCAAGATCTTTTGCCTGAGCATTATTCTTTCTTAATTCTAATTCCTTTTCTAGGCTTTTAGGGATTTCAGAGATAATCTCAATAAAAGCTTTATTGTAGATGTTCAAGTACCTTATTATAGCTTCTTGCAGGATCTTTTGATCTGCCTCGTTGTAGTCATCATAAAATTCAGCCACCGGTTGAAGGTTCCCATCCACAGTGACTGATTTGACTACACTGTCTAGGGATAGAGTGGGCTTTTCAGCAAATTCTTCTGCCATTTCTTCCTTGTCTTGGCCTGTGGAGGGTTTCCCGGATCCTTTCTTCTTCTGCTTCTTTATTTCTTTTACTCCCTCATCTGACTCAGTTTCCTCTTCATCCTTTTGGCTTTCATAAGCCCTTGTGGCTTTTGTCTTAGATCTTTTACCGGATGCCTGGACTTCCAGTTTTGAACTTTTGGTTGTGGGAGGTGCAGATCTTTTTGATGATCTGGTCCGGGTGGAAGTTTCAACCAGAACACTTTCTTTACTTTTCTTTTCTGCCTCTTTCTTTTCTTCCTCAGATTTTCTTCTCTTTTCCCGGCTGGCATCAAGTGCCTCTTTTGAGATGCCTAGGCCTTGAGCAATATGCTCTACTTCTTTTCTCATCTTCCTCTTTATCTCAGGTTCCCTGAGTTCTACATGGATCTTTACACTTACCTCCTCAAAGGTTCCAAACCTTTCTGCCTTTGGATCTTTGGGCTGACTTAGCATGTGTTGAACATGCAGCTCCACTATCTGTTCATCCACTTCATACCCCATGGGCATGATCCAGACAGTCCTTGGCTCCACTGCCTCCATTAGGCACTGATCAGTGTCCACCATAAAGCACACTGAGTCTTTGTATTTTTCAACAAGAGACTGGGGAATTCTTTCTCTTGCTTGCATCATGCTTTGGAAGTTTTTGAAGTATCCCCATAGGGCTGTATTTCTTGCTTTGGCATCCCCAAGCCCATGTAGATAGTCTCTTATTTGGACTGCAACAGGTTTGTCATTCTGCCATGCCCATCCACTTGATCCAGGCAGCTCATTCATGAAGTAGAAGAATAGACATAATATAAGAGTACCATACTTAAAGGAATTCTTCTTGTCCTTCTTGATTTTCTGTATATTTTCCATTAATTGGCTTAAGAGCAGTTCGTAGAGATCATATTCTGCATTCTTCCTTAGCATTTCATAGGCAGTATATACTGCAGTTCCGGATACAGAATTCTCCCTGCTGGAGTGATAGATCTTGTATCCTATTATCATGGATGCATACTTGATATCCGGATCAGAAATATCTTCAATGGTCATTGCCCTCTTATCAAATTTTGATCCGGTGGCCTCAGTTACAATGTTATTTTTGACAGATTTGAGGATAGGTATCCCTCCGGAAGAGTATAGACCAGTTACTGCTCTAATTGTCTCTTTTGTGATCTTGCAGGGTCTATCCAGCCATAGGAAGTTGTCATGCATCCTGCTCAGTACATACCGGACCCATTCATCTTCTTCAAAGTAGGGGAAATGAATGAATTGATCAAATTGTTTCTTCTGGATACCCTTATACTCTGGTTTAAGCTCAAAAGCATTGTCTATCAGTTGTTTGTGATAGAGATCTCTCAATTTGAATTCCCCAAATTCCTCAATGCTTGCATGTATGTAAACCCTAATGTCTTCTGTGTGTAAAACTCCGTGAGGAACACTGGAAAATGCTCCTAAGGGATCTACTTCCAATGACTTGTATGGATGTTTCTTAAATTCAGGTCGGGGCCTATCTGAGATTTTTACTATATTTGGAGTAGCCATTTCTTCAAAAGATTTGTAGCAAGATATCGAAAGTGGAAAATACCTTTTGCGTCTTCGGTTGCACGGAGTAGCTGGATTGATTTCTGTATGTAATGACTTCGGCAGGAGATCTTCGGTGTGCTTGATGAGTCTTGTTGCAGAGCTCCACTTTTCGCTTCTTCTTGAGTGCATAATGAGCAAATGATTTATGAGAAATCCCTTATATCATTTCGCAAACCCTAATATCTGTTTGCAATAAATGCTTCACCTATATTATTCTAGTTTGCCTTGTCCGGATAGCTTGGAGTATCCCGGATTAGTCCTGATCTATGAACATCATGCGGATCTTTCAATCATGGATAAATCGAGATGACACATTACAAGAACATCCCAAACATTCTGTCCAGTCCGCAGAGTAAAATAATGTACTTCCGGATCTCTCTGGACCCTTTTGTAGTCCTCTGTCATTCCGGAGCATCTCCCGGAACAGGTCTTTACTTGATCGATCACAACTTCTTTATATCTTCATGCGGACCTCTGAAATCTTGTCTGGATCATCTCAGGACTGGTATCTTCAAACCCTTTACTCCGCATCTTGTGTCACATCCAGCACCACTTGATTGGCTGGGGGAACAGGATTTTCTTTGAGTCTCCCCCTGAGCCAGAGCTCACTTTTTAATTTCTGGAAGAAATATCAGCACCAGAGTCTGGTGCGCATCCAACCTCTACATTCTCTAAACTTTTCTTCACCCAAATCTTGTTCATCTGATTCCTAACTTCATCCACATTCATCTTTTGTTTACCCTTGTCTTGATTCTGATTGTATACCGGACCTCTTTTGTCCTGATTCTTGCTTCTGCAGACTTTTGCACTATGACCGGACCTATTACAGATTTGGCAAATAACATTTCTTTGCATATTTGACTGATAACCTCTTGATCTGCATTGATTAGCCATATGACCTACTCTATTGCATGTAAAACATCTACCATTGAATGATTTGTTTACTTGCATATTTCTGCATTCATGAGACTTGTGTCCATACCTTTTGCAGTTAAAGCACTGTCCGGAGAAGGATGGACTAGTTTGATTCATCCTTTTTCTGCATTGATTAGCTTTGTGACCAAAGTGATTGCAGCTGTGGCAGTATCCATTGAAAGATGGATATCTTTGAGCATTGGGCTGTCTTACCGGAGGTCTTCTAGGCCTATTCCTTGGATTTTCTGATCCAAAATTCTTTTGACCGGATCTGGAGCTTTCTCCTTTCTCATATCCCAAACCATACTTGTCATCTGTCCTCTTTTGACTTCCAAGAAGTACTTCAAGTTGGGCAGAACTTATCTTGAATTTTTCTTTATATTCATTTGCTGTTTGAAGATCTCTTTTGAGAGAGACAATTTGATCCTCAAGTTTTTCTTCATTATCTTTGGCATCTTCAAAATCAGATTCAAGATGTCTAATAATCCTGTCCATCTGGTGGCATTCTTCTGATTTCTCTTTAAGAGATTGTCTTAGATTGTCTTCAGCTTTTCTTTTTTCTTCAATCTCTTGAGTAAACTTTATAGTTCCTGATTCCATTTCATGTCTTAACATAATGACTTCTTTTGATAACTTTTCACATAACTTGGTTTTCTCAGTCAATTCTTCATCTGTATTGCTTTCTTCACTTTGTCTTGCCAATTGTTGGAGCAGCTCCTTTCTCTTTTTCATAGAGAGACTTAATTTGTCCTTTAATTCTCTCATGAATTCATCAGCCTGTTTGAGTCTTTCCTTTAATTCATTGACTTCAGAATTTGACTGTTCAAGATCCTCAAGGGCAGTCTTGAGTTGCTCCCTTAAACCATATGCATCCATTTGAACTCCCAGATCTTCCTCAAGCTGTTAGGCTCTATTAGGAGGAACCTTGCTCTGATACCAATTGTTGATAACTGAGAGGGGGGGGGTGAATCAGTTATCCTAATTATTTCTTCTTTTGAACTTTCTTATTAATCAATGCAGCATCGAATCAAACAAACAAACATTACCATGAAATGAAAAACACATGACACAGTTTTTTGACGTGGAAACCCTGTTAAGGGAGAAAACCACGGGGTGATTAACCCAAAGATTATTCTCTGTTAGAAGAATAAGGAATTACAAAATGGCACTTGCCAATTAGGGCTCACTGCCCGAGCACACTGCTCACAAAGAGGCCCACTGCCTACAAGGAGACACACTGTCTACAAAGTGATAAGAATCACAGTCTTGAACTGATTGGAAGCATCTATATATGCTGGAGTTCAGTTCCGGTTAGGCTCAATACACTGATCTGCTGCACTTCATCTTTCCTCTGTTCTTTATTCTGCTATCCTTTCACATACCGGATCTTTCTTACTACTTCTGCTCTGTTCTGCACTTATTCGCATACACCATTACACAATTACACCTTTCACAACTAAATCCATCCTCTATATATATCCGCACAAGTAATTTCATCACCTTTCTAGTCGACATCCGGAACAGTCTAGTTTCTTACAAACTCTGTTCTGTCGGCTGAATCCTTGCTCACCAAGCAATGCGGATCAAGCATATACTTGTAGATATCATTAATCATGTCGGCCAAACATGATTCATGCCTTCACAACCTTTACCATCAACAGTAACACATCCGGAAAATAGTCTGATACTCTGTCAGTCAGTTCTTCCTCTGTTCTCACTGTCTCTCAGGAATCTGGTACTCAACTATTCATATCTTTTTCTTTGTTCATCACCAGAGGCTAAATCCTTGGAATATACTACTCAAGGTAGTCCTCTTGACTTCCCCAAATCCACACTGCACCAAGACACTTCCTCTGAGAGATCCGGACCAATCTGTCGGACCTTGCCACATGCTCTGTTCTTGTTCACCGGACCACAACAATCTTCACTCTTACTTCCGGTAGAGACACACCATAACTTGCGAATATGTGGGATGACCTTTGTTGCCATCAATGACAACAACCATGAATCCATATAGTGTCTCTTGCCAACAGAAATTGCCTCCCTTTGTGCTTGAGAGAGGGGGCTATTTATAGGTCTGAAGAGCACATGAAAGGTGGGAGAGATTAAAGAGTTAACTTCCTTGATTGGAGAGTTAACTCATTAGATTAGATAGTGAACTAGGCTAATTAGGGAGTGATGAAGCAAAGATAGCTTATCACAGAAGAAAAAATGGAGTTATCTAGAGTCCAAGAGGTGACAAGTTTAGATAAAATGGAGCTAATTATGCGTGCTGGAGCTAATTATGCATGCTTGAAGGCTTGGAATAGTTCACTCTATGTTTAGGCCAAAAACTCATGCAAATAAAAAGAAAAACAAGTCAAAATAAAGTTTTTTTGCATCCAAACTTGAAGTTTTTTCGCGTCCAAACTTGAAGTTTTTTTGCCACTGGAAAAGACGGCAAGGTCACCATGGGTCACCCCTTTTACCAGTCCAAGTTGCCCGGGGGTGACGTTGGGTTGAGAAGCGAGGTTGGAGATTGTTAGTTAGGGGATGGAGATGTGAACTGTCTCCAGAAACAAGTCAAAAGGTGGTCAAAACCAAATCTCCACTTGCAAAAGTCAAATCTCCCAGGGGGAGATCCTAAAATAATAGGGGGAGATTTGTCCTAGTTGAACATAATTGAAAACAAGTTGGAGATGGCTTGAGAGGTCCATTTAGGGGTTCCTAAGGGTGGGTTGGATGAAAACACTAGGTAAAGGTCAATTTATGAGAAATAGATGAATAAGAGGCTTAGGGATGAAGTCGCAATCATAAAAAATTAAAATCAACAAGTTTCTAAAAGTGTCGAAAGTGAGGGAAAGATTAGCTCAACAAAGGGGAAACAAAGGAAGAAACCAAAACCTACATGTTACCAAGAGAAATATTGTTGAGAGGGTGTTATTTTCACACTTACATGTATGTGACAAAGATTATGTGTCATCATGGGGTTCTCATGGAAGCTATGCGTGATTTTAGTGCTTACAATCGCGGGCTTTGTCCCTCATGTTTTGGTATAGTATGAGATTGAGGATGTGTGTTAGGAGGAGTCCCCTTTGTTGGGGCCTACTCTTTCCCAAGACATGGGAGGATCTAATGTGTTTTTGAAGTCTCAACCTATTATGGGCATGGGGACATTCATTTCTACTTGGGATTGTTCTCCTGAAGCTACACGTGATTTGGCTTCTGCTTACTTCGCTAGGCTTATCTTTCTGCAAGCCCATGGACTTTCTAATATCATTCAGTCAACAATTATGCTTCCAAAGGGGGATTTGACTGGGAATGCCTTTATACCCCCCTTAGGAATGGGGTTGATAAGGTTTCAGGTACCCCTCATCACAACCCTGTTTCAAGATTTGGTGAAGAGGGTTAGGTTAGGCAGAATCTTGTCATTAACAAAGCTTCTCCTGATAAAGTAGTGATTTTAGGCTTGGATGAGGGGAGTCTATCCCCCACTATTTCATCACCTATGGTGGGGATTTCATTGGGTTCTATGAGAGGCGACAACAACTTGGAGGGAATAGTCATTCATGGCTCTACCTCTCCTTCTTTTGGTCCCTTGGTCTTGTTAGTTCAGGACTATGACTGGGTGCTTAAGATCTCAGATGCCCTTGTGGAAAAATATTTGGTCAAGCTAAAGAATGCCCTAGTTGGAAAATTTCTAGGGTCTAGGCCTAATATGGATTATTTCAGAAACTAGACCAAGAGAAAGTGGAGCCTTCAGGGCCCCACTGAGATCTCAATGCTGGTGAAGGGGTTCTTCCTGATAGGTTTCTCACTCTAGGAAGATTATACTCGTACACTCTTAGGGGGGAGTGGTTTGGGGAAATTCTAGCCTCTTCCTTAAGAGGCAGCATATGAGTTTTGATCCTATGCAAGAATCCATAAAGCATGTCCTAATTTGGGCAAGGCTTCCTAGCTTACCACTCAAGTATTGGGATGAAGAGATTTGGGTAGGAATAGACAAATCCTTTGGACAACTAATTACTTTTGACAACGTGACCAAAAACAAGGAACAATTTTTGTTTGCTAGGTTCTACATCAACGTGGTTGTAGATAAAGTACTCTCACGTTCAATCACTTTATCCTCAAATCTTGGTAGGTGGATGCAGTGGATCAACTATGAGGACTCCTTGCTTTTATGCAAACATTGCTTCATGGCAAGCTATGCTTCCCATGGGCGTGGATCTGCTAAAGAAAAAATCTTCAACCCAAGAAGGAGGACAAGGGTGCTCCTTTGATGACCAATTTGGGCCCCCAAGGCGAGGAAGTGGATGTCTCTCTACCAGAGAAGACATATGTAGAAAATCAGTATTATAAGTCCCCAAACATGGAAAAAATTAAGGGTGTCTAAGTGGCCTAGGGCCCCCTCTCACTTCAAATTCATGTTTAAATCTAAAATATGATCTTAAGGAAAGTGTGCATAATGGAATGACTGAAGCTAAAGATATGGTTGTTGGTAGGTTCCAAAGTTCTTTGAAGATGTTTGGCTTTAAGCCATCTTGAGTGGAGGGTTTGCCCATCTTGCTTCCAGTTGCCCTTGCTGGTGGTCGTTTGTCGGTTTGTTGTTATGTTGTTCCTCATATTTGTTTCTTGTTGTGGCTTTTGCCTTTTTTTTGGCTTTCTAGGTTTGGCTCTCCTAAGTTATGTATAAGGGTGACCCTTTTTCTGGTTCATAGCTCCAGTCAAAAGTGTTTACCATTATAAAAAACAACTCTATATTTTTCTAGGATCTTATTAGAATCGATTATTGATTGTCTTTAAATCTCTATATATATTTTATAGAGGGTGCACATTATTTGTCTCGTCCACAAGATTGAAATAATAGAGATTTAAGTAATTGAGACAAAAAAGTGAAATAACTAAGAAGGAATAGGGAACTTGTTTGGTTTATGGCATGTTGTCAATTTGACCTATTTGACCAACTATGAAAAATTATAAACCAAAGTCTTGTAATGGAACAATGATTTAGAACATGTGATAGAGTTATTCTAAACTTCCTAATACTTGGGACTAGGCTATGCTTGCAGTCTAGTCTAGGGACACTTTATTCTTCTATAGTTCTATCCACTACTAATTTTCATCTTTAGGATCTATAAAATCTATTCACTCGTGCTTGTACTTATGCCTAAGAAACTAAAGATGTTAAAAAACATCTTTGGGGCTTGTTATAGATAGAGAGAATACTATTGACCTCTTAATAATAATCAAGATGTAACAAGATTGAAAATGTTAGTGTGAAAAGGTGCATTATGTAACTAGGTATCTTTTGACTAGTAGACCTATTCACGCCTTTGCTTTAGTTCACTTAGAGGATTAGATTCCCTTTTGTCTCACCTCATGTGGAATCAACACATGTGCTCACACTTGTCTCAAGTGTTCTACATGTGTCATGCACTTTTTTGGGGTAGTCAGATTTAGAGTCCAACCATCTTACCTCATCGACCTTGCCTTTATAAGCAAGGCCTCTTTGTACATTTCATTATGCTTTTTGCTGATAGATTGTTGGATTTGTTATTTTGCTCAATTCATTTGTGGAAGAGTTATTTGATGTTACATTCTTATTGCTTCTCTAACATGGTGTCAGAGCAAGGAATTGCAAGTCCCTTCCCACTTTTTTGGTGAATTCAACACTCAACCCTATCATCGAAGCATCAAGGAGTCAAACAATGTAAAGTCTGAATTAACCACTTACTAAAAGTAACCAATGAAAAGAAACTTATTCCAAAAATAGAAAGTGAATCATTTCATTAACAAGGATATCCATAATTGTACAATGACTTGCAAGTTTCTACAATAAATAAGGTGCATTTACAAGCACAGTAAGAGAAAGTATCATTACATATTTTATAATTGTCCACGTACATCAATAATACATCAATGAGGAGTACAGTACATCAATAATACATCAATGAGGAGTATATATACATATTTGGCTAAACAAGCCATACAATGATCAATACAATGATATGTTCATTTTGATTTACATAACATATAAAATTTGTCTTCAACCGCCATGACCCATTGGTCTTCCACAAGCCAAAGGTCAAGAGCATGGTTAAGGTGCTTTTTCCACCCAACAACAAAAGCACTACACTTCCCCGGGTTTCTTCCTAACTCGAAAAATCCATGACCCTGCATGAGGCACCTAGCAACTTAGAACAGATGGGCAGGAGGGAAACTCTCGATGCAAGCACTCTAAACTAGAATGAACATATTTATTGCATGCAGGGTGTGGCAAAGATAAATAATAATAATGTCTAAGAATTTAACATCCATCTATTCCAATGGTACTCAACTGGTAAAACTTGAAAAAGAAGTTTATCATCTCTGTAATCCACACTTGGCATCATGTCCTGGAAGGTAAGATCGGTCACATACATAACAAGATACTAATCTCAATGCACAATAATCAAATATTTTAATCATTTCTCAAATTACTTTTCTCCAGGAATCAAGGCAAAATACTTTCCTAACTAGAGCTATTAAATCCAGATATAATTCCACTATACTATTGGTAAAGGATTGAGGTCAAAAGTGCTCATAAAGAGGCTACATAGATCATCTAGGTATTCTTGCATAGAGACTTACATATGCATACATAAATAGGTAATATACGAGAGTGTCAACATGAGTGTTTTGAGCAATTTTATTAATAAAACTAATGCAAAGGAATGAGTTTTCTCCAATTGGTTACAAGTATACATAGTCAAGACAACGAAGCTCGCATATTGGTATAGGGAATGCCACCATTAAACATCAAAAGTAGAAGGTTTTATAGTAGATAAACACACGAGGGTAGTTCTTCCTTTTTCTTTATTTCTTGTTTAGTGTATTAATACAAAGATCTATTTGTTTTTGTATATGATACAGGTGCATACATAGCATAGCGACATAAAATCTACCTATATAAGCCACATCCCTTTTGCCTTTATAGGAGACTAGAGTAGTTTAAACATGCATCCCACACAATGCAACAAAACATGGAGTCCTTAAACAATGCCAAGGCCAAGTATTGTACACAAGGCTGATAACTTAGAAGAAAATAGACCGCCGACATTTGAACTTGACCGCTTGACTAAGCAGGCCGACCCATACACAGAGGTCGCTTTGGCTTAGTTTATATATATATATATATATATATATATATATATATATAAACTATGCATTTTATGTTCTAGGAAATAATGGAAAGCCGTTGTAAATTTCAAGAGCATCGGTTTTTAATACCAAATCTGCTATTTTCATAATGTGAATGGATAGAGTAATAGTTTAGCAAAGGCAAAAAGAGAAATTGTCCATAATAGGAATCAATTTTCAGCAGATCGCCAATATTGGTTAAGGTCAGTCAATTCATAATGAGCAAAATTTAGTAGAGGCACGATATACATTTTTTTGTAAAAACAAAATGTTAAAATTACTCATTTGCAAAGGCCGATTCACGTAGAAGGAGGCCGCTTAAAATCTAAGAGGTGATTTATGAAATACATATCTAGAGAGAGACCATTCTAGTCAATTAGACAAGCTAGACTGATGGTTTAAAAGTTAAAGCAAAATTAAGCATAAGAAACCGCTTATCAAATAGGAAAAAGCAAGTAAAGTCACTGATGTTATCCAAGAAAATAAATTTGGTTCAAATTTTCAGGGAGAAAGGCCGATTGATTTAGAAAGCAAGGTCGATAGTTTTAAAGGAATCAATTAATAAAAGAATGACAATCAAACTATACATCCAGAGCATCCTTTGGCAAGATGCAAAGATGTTACCACGTAATTTGATGCATTCTTTCTAAGGGAGCGACTCCAATAGTTCGAATGGTGATTGACAAAGAAAAAATGTTTCTTAAGGCACAACGGGGAAAAAGGGGCTCATATTTGTAGCTAAAATTGCAGCACAGACTAAGAGAAGATCCGATTTCTTCAAGATGAAGCAAAGTAAAGCAAAAACTCTCTGCCAATTAAATTGGCTACAGGAAGAGGAGGTAACATAGTGTTGATTATGTAAGACAAAAAGAATAATAATTTCAAAATGATTTCTATTAAAAATCTAATTATGAACGATCAGTTTTAAGAGAAGCGAACACTAGCTGTGGTAATGGGATCTTCCAACTATGACCGGTTTAAGAGTACGAACAGGTTGAGGTAGAGAAAGTAAAGGAGCAGAGATAGTCACAAACATAGATTAAAGGTCAAGGTATAGTCTATCGAGTGGAACAATGAGACATAATATACATGTAAACCATATATATATATATCAAAAGGATGCAAATTACATGTTTAGAGAGTTCAAACTTCTGGTACCTCGTTGATTTCCTTCCTTCTCCTCTTCGATACCCTATGAGCTCTATGCAAAATTCCTTCTCTGTGGCGTACTCGTCCGTCTATTTCTCTTCATGATATTGTTTCTTTAAAGAATCCTTTCCTCCCCAATTTAGATACTTTCTATCCTTTTTCATTCTTTTTCCAATTTTTGATTTTTGCTTTCTTCTGATTTATTTTGTTTTTGTTTTCATTCTATTCTTTTTGTTTTATTCTAATTTTTGAAATCTTATCATTATCTAACAGGAATTTAATTAGCACCTTGTTTACATTTAAAAAATAAAAATAAAATAAAATATATATATATATAAAATCTTCCCATTTACCATTATATAAAAATAAAAAGGAATTTATTTTTGTAATATGGAGAAAGGAATAAATAAAATATATTGTATTTATCATTTCCCTTTAACACATAATTATCTTCTAAGAATGTAAATAAAGATTATTAAAAATCATTTTCCTACAAGAACAATTTGATAGAAGAGGATACAAACTTTTAATTTTTTCTATTTCAAGTGAAAAGGACATTTGATTTTTTTTTAATGAGCAAATCATTCAATCATAATGAATATATTTTCTACCAGAGCAATAAATGAATTCATCGACATAAGATCATTCATGCAATGATTAAATGCAAATGAAATGCAAACTAGGTGCTTTTGTGTGCAACATAGAGTCTCTCTCCATCCCATCTCTGCCAGGTGGCTAAGTCACTTCTACCTTAACCATACTCTTGTCTTCGACAACCTGCCATCAATAAACTCAATTCTCCATTAATAGGTTAGTATCACAAAATTAATAGTCGAAGCACTATACATTATAATTGAAAATGAAAGATAACATTCACTTACATTCATAACAATTATCCATTTATAACATAATCATAAATAACATTTAACATTTCTATTTATAGCCAATATTCAAAAGGTCTAACAGTTTGAGACGTGACAAACTGACCTCAGCGTTGAGTCCAAAAGGCTTGGGAAATAAAGAATAGCCTTTCATTTGATGAAATTTGGTAACTTAAATATTTTGCAAAAAAAATTAGCACCTGCACCCTTGCACTATACGGTCGTACGATCTTACAGACTTATATGGATTTTTAGGTGAAAACACAATTTTTTTAGTAGAGGGGGCCTTGTCTTTGTTGCCCTCTGCTATCAATTGGTTGAAATTTTTTGCAGGTTTGTTTCAATTTCAAGGAATCACTACCAAGGGTTCAACTAGGGTTGAGATCTTTGTTTTTTCAATGGTCGAATCCTCCATTTCAAAGTCTACACGAAGTTTTTTAGATCATGGCCCATTTTGGGCAAGGGTTTATCATTTTCAAAGCACCCACAAACTGCCTTTGTCGCAACTTTGTTCGCCAAGTTTCTGCTTCCTATTCTCAAAGCACCTCCCAAACAATCGACAGTTTCAAAGATCCTCTTGGCATCCCAGATCAAAGCCCTCATGACTCTTTTTTGTCACTTATGCATTGTCTTTTTTATCATTTTTTATTAGGCATTCTCACCATGAACAAAACCCTCTACCCTCGGCCTCATGCTTCTCCATTGGCATCTTCAAAGACAGATTTTTGGTTGATTACTTTGTTTGCCTCTATTTGGTGAGTTTCTTGGATCAATTTTGGCATTTTAAAGGAAGATTTTGCAAATTTATCATGTTCTAATTTAATTCTTTGGGATTATTTTGGCCTTATCTGTGTGTTCCAGCCCATTAGCCCCCTTTTCGGCCACCTCTTGGCTCAGAATAGGCCCTGACGGACACTTCTTAGTTGTTTGGAAGTTTCATGTTGCAAGGAGGTTGTTGTCCGATTTGAATGATCAAGATCTTCCATGAGGTCAAATTTTTTTAAGATGGCATCGCCATTGCATCACCGCAATCTTCCCTGCTAGTTTTTTCTCCCTTTTGGGTCAGCTTTCTTGGTGCAAATTGCTCCATCAGGGCAAATTCCATGGTTGAATCATTGCAAAGCTTTGAGGTGGTGGTTTCCTCTTGCTCACACTATCAGTTCCATTTGTTTGTTGTAGGTCCTGCTCACCTCATCGTGGACTACTTCAAAATTGGCTTGAGAAGCATTGTTTAGAACTCTATTCTTGGATCCTTGGAGACCTCATACAGTCCTATTTGGACTCTTTAGCATTCTTTATTGCTATTTTTACTTATCTCTTTTTTGTAAAATAAAATTTTGTGCTATATACTTTTTTAGGGGGGTCGACAACTTTTCTGAAGTGTATGTCACTTCTTTGAATCAGTTTATTTAGTGTTATGCAAATTGCAACATTAGCATTAATTGTTAAAAATTTGCAACAGGTTATGTTGCACTTCCTTTTTTTGTAAACACATGAAGTTTAGTGTTAACTTTAAAATTTAACTACTAAACATTATAACCTTTCCTTGTCGACACGTACATCACTGGAGATCTCCTTTTTTGCCATGACAGGCTGCCAGGGTCTCACAACTTGCTGAAGGAGGGCATTTTTCATTTTGCTCTAATTTTTGCCTACGAAGGCCATTTTTCACAAATTTATAGTCTACGGACTATCAACTTCATAGTGGCGAAGTTTATTTTCCCAAATTTTACTATTTTGGTTGATTTTTTCAGCTTCAAAGTTCAAATTGTGTCATAAATTTTGACAGGGCATATCTTTCGCCCCATTTATCAGAATTTCGTACATTTTTTGAAATGTATCAAAAAAACACAAGGATCATGATTATTGATATATTTTTAGTTTAGGATAGCCAGTTTTTCCAAACTTGTAAAAATCACCGTGTATTATAAACAGTTGATTTTGACTTTCTGAATTGCTCAATTGTAATAAAATCTTGTCAATTTTTTTTGGGGGGCTCTTATTACAAAATTAATCAAATTTGGGGGGATTTTGAGGCACAATTTAAGTGCCTACTTATGTCTTCTTCAACAATGGACTCTAAAAAAAAAAATAATAGACTCTAAAATTTACTTGTTAACTCCACACAACTACCACACTTGGAAAGTCAAAGTTAAATAACTACTTCAATCTAAGGGCTTATGGAGAATATTAAGTAATGAAATGCCAGAACTTACAAGGGAATTTGAGAATTTTGTATACGCAAATAAATTAGATGAATCCATGGGCATTATTGGTTTACATGTATAAGGTAATCTTTAATTTTATTTCATAAATTGTAGAACTCCTAAGGAAATGTGGGATAGGTTATATGATTTGTTTGGTTCCATCAATGAGTTTCATAGTTTACAACTTGATGCTTAATTAAAAACATTGTCTCCTAATGTATTTCCCTCAATTAAGGACTTTCTGGTAAAGTTCAAGTCTATGCTTTGTCTTCTTGATGCTTGTGGTAAACCTAAAATAGAAAAGGAAAGTGTCTTTTTGATATTGTCAAAGTTGAAAGGCCCATATCAGGTCTTCTCTTCTACCTTCTACTCTACTATGGATGCACTTGACACATTTTATTGAAAATGCAACACAATGAAGAAGAGCCCAAGGCTCAACCACATCAACAACAATCAATCATTCATCTTCAACTCTTCAATTGATTACATTATATGGCTTTATAAAGCCATTCAACTTACTAAATACCCAAACCAATAACTGCCAACTAACCCATAACTAATAACTAACTAAAAACTAACATCTAATAAATTAACATTAACATGTTAATTTATTATTTATTACATTATTATATGTCATACACTAATAATTCCTAACACCCCCCTTTAGTGTTGACATAGGGACTATATTTTGATGCTGCAGTATCGACAATTAACATGTCTCATATTTCCCCCTTCAATGAAAAAATTTCTTTGGATGTCAGTTTCTACCGATAATGCATCCAATTACAATGTGCAAAGACAAAATATATTACATCCTTATGGCTCCAAAACCTTTATTTCTCCATTTACATAATGTTGAAAAAATATTACATTTTTATCTCTAACTTATGCATCGAACTGCTCAATAAATATTAACTGCATTCTCAAACTATTTCTGGGTTTTGTTCTCCTCTTTAACATATTTATAGAACATTTTAAAATTCTAAATTTCATTACAAAATGAGAAATATATTGCTGTTGTAGTGAAACTAATATAAAACAAATTTCTGCAACACCAAAGATTTCTCCAACTTTGAATGTATAAATTTTTTTTTTTTTTGATATGAAATGAATAAAATGGAGTGAAAACATTGTGAAAAGAATGTACACAATGGAAGAGAAAGGCAATGCACATGAATGGTGAATGCCAACAAGTTCTCTGCGAGGTTCGTGGTATCTGCTAGTACCGCTGACAAATATGCAAGAAGAGTGGATGCTACAAACTCTAGATTTTGCACGAGGTCTGTGGCATTAGCTAGTCCTTTGTTTGCATCATTTTGGAGGAAATACAAGTGAATGGAAGGAAAATAGAGAGGTGTCACAAGACACCTACTTTGATACCATTTTGAAATTCAACACAATGAAGAAGAGCCCAAGGCTCAACCACATCAACAACAATCAATCATTCATCTTCAACTCTTCAATTGATTACATTATATGGCTTTATAAATCCATTCAACTTACTAATTACCCAAACTACTAACTACCAACTAATCCATAACTAATAACTAACTAAAAAATAACATCTAATAAATTAACATTAACATGTCAATTTATTATTTATTACATTATTCTGTCATGCACTAATAATTCCTAACAGATTTGAAGATGCCCATTTGTACACAATTTTGTGATAGACTCACAAGAGAACAATCTAAGTTACTCTCCATAGATGTAATCACCTCTAAAAGTCAGGCACTTGTGGCTCAATCATCTAAGAGTAAAGGCAAGAAATTCAACAAATCTAAGGCAAATTCTAGTTTAGCAAGTGATCATACCTCCACACAGAAACAAAAGTATGATAAGCAAGCCACTACATATTCTAAGTCAAGTGAGAATCCCTCCAAGACAAATAAGAAGAAAAGCAAAGAGCCATGTTCTTATTGTAAAAAACTAAGTCATGATATGATTCATTATTTTCAAAGGATGGAAGCCTCAGAAGAGGCTATGAAGAAGCACAAAATTTCTTTACCAAAACCTAGCAAAGGACATGCCCTTACAACTAGAGGTTTGGAATCATCCAACAAAATTTGGATACTTGACTCATGAGCCTCTCATCACATGACTAAGTCACATGATCTTCTTGAGCATCTTTCTAATAGTTTGACATCTCATATTACAGTGGGTAAATCTACATAGATTCCAGTTTTGGGGTCATGTTCTATTCAGTTGATAGATGGTTGCATTGAGGATGTACTCTATGTTCCTGATATTTCTGCCAATATTCTCTTCATCTACAAGATTTTCCATACTGGGGAAGGGAAGACAGTGGAGTTCTCCCCACATGATGTAGTTATTAGAGAACTACAACACCCTGAGAATATTGTTGCTTCAGGAAAAGTTTATCATGGGTCAAGATTGTATAGGTTTCATTCTTTTGAGTCATCTTGTGGATTGTCACACATTGCCCACACAAATTATTTGAGCAGACTTTGGCATGAGAGGTTTGGACATCGTGCATCTACCTTGCTTGAGTTGGTTCATAGTGAATTCATGTCATTTCCAACTCCATATTTTTCTGGGGCCAAGTATGTACTCACATTCATTGATGATTTCTCTCGTTGAATATGGGTGTACTTTCTCAAGTACAAAAGTGATGTCTTCACTACTTTCAGGAACTTTAGGGTGTTTGTGGAGAAGCAATTCGGTTCTTCTATTTGGAAGCTTTGTAGAGATAATGGGGGAGTATGTGAACCAATTGTTTTAGGATTATTGCACTAAGCATGGTATACTTCATCAGTATCCAGTTCCCTACACTCCTTGGCAAAATGGTGTTGCTGAAAGAAAGAACAGATCTCTTAAGGAGATGGCAAATTGTATGCTTTAGTCTCAGCCTATGGCCACTTCATTTTGGGTCGAAGCTATCAATTATGCTAATTATATCTAGAACCACACACCCCACAAAGTAGTTCATAATATCACTTCAGAGGAGGCTTGGTCCAGCATCAAGCCAGATGTTTCCTTCTTTAGGGTATTTGGTAGTGAGGCTTGGGTATTCATACCAAATGGTCAGCGTAAAACAATGGAGAGGAAAAGTCAGCACTTCATCTTTGTTGGCTATTGTGAGGATATGAAGGCTTCTCGGTTGTTTGATCCAGCCACTTGGGGTGTCTACTTTAGACAAGATGTCCAATTTGATGAGTCCTTCCATTATGATCCTACATCAACTTCTTCATCACTACCTACTCAGACTCTTCATCACATGATGATACCTTAGCACTTGAGGATACTTCAGATGATGGTCCTGATATTCTACCACCACCACCTCCACCACCATCACCTCCACCTCCTCCTACTTGTGTTTTGCCTATATGGGCCCGCAATACTATTAAGGAGGTTGGATATTTAGTTGGTGATCCTATGTGTTCTCGCCCCACTCGCTCATAGACTTCTTGCACTAGTATTTTGAGTCATGCTATATCCATTGATCCATAGAGTTTTTAGAGGCTTCAGGCATTCCAGAGTGGGATAGTGCTATGGCAGATGAGTATTCTTCCTTGATGAAGAATAATACTTGGAAGTTGGTTTCTCTTCCTAAGGGAAGAAAATTGGTTCAGTGCAAGTGGGTGTACCGCACCAAGTATACAGCTGATGGTTCTATTGAAAGATACAAGGCATGTCTTGTTTCTAAGGGTTTTTCATAGGTTGAGGGTATTGATTACTCTGAAACCTTTGCCCCTCTAGCCAATATGGACTTTGTTTGCCTTGTTCTTTCTATTGTTGCATCTCATAGATGGCAGTTATTTTAGATGGATTGATCTTCATGAGGAGATCTACATGGAGCATCCTCCAAGATTTGTGAAGGATTCTTCACTTGTATCTAGGCTTCAATGTTCTTTATATGGTCTCAAACAAGCCCCTCAAGCTTGGTATGAGAATATTGATGGCTTCTCACTTTCATTTGGTTTCACTCATTGCCACTCAGATCACACTGTTTATATTCAACATCATGGAGATGATCTTTTGATACTAGTCTTGTATGTAGATGATTTGTTCATCACTTGTAGTTCATCATCCATGATTCAAGCTATTCAAAATTCTTTGATTGAGCACTTTGACGTGATAGATCTTGGGATTTTGCATTACTTTCTTAGTCTTTAGTTCTTCAATCTATTGAGGGGATCTTCATTTATCAGCAAAAGTATGCCATTGACTTGCTTCATCATTTTTGCATGGCTGATTGTAAGCTTAAACCTACGCCATTTCAATTTGGTGTAACATTGACTACCACTTGCACTTCACCTAGTGTTGATGCTACTTTGTACAAATTGTTAGTCAGTAGTATTTTGTATTTGACTCATATTCGTCTTGATATCACCTTCATTGTTGGGCTCGTCTCCCACTTTTCACATGACCCTCATGAGAGTCATTGGTAGGTAGCCAAGTGTATTTTGAGGTACATTCAAGGCAATACACATTTTAGCATTTAATACACACCAAGAGCTTCACACATAATAGGCTTCACTGACTCAGATTGGGTCGGTGATGTTGACTCACAGAAGTCCACTTCCAATTTTTTTGTGCCTTGGTTTAGGTCTCGTTGTATGGTCTTGCAAGAAGCAATATACTATTGCATTATCATCCATTGAGGTTGAGTATCGAGGTGCAATACTTGCTAGATAGGAGGTTCTATGGATTTGATAACTTATGACAAAGTTTGGTCTACCACCTGATTATCCTACTATTTTTTGGTGTGATAACCAAAGTGCCATTCATATTTCTCTCAATCCATTGAGCATTAGAGGACGAAGCACATTGAGATACACATGGATTTCATTTGACAGCTTATCCATGATGGTGTTCTCTCGTTAGAGTATTTGTCTACTTAGGATCTGATTGTAGACATCTTCACTAAACCTTTGGTATCGCCTTGCTATCTTGAGTTGCAATATATTCTTGGGGTGAAGGAAGTTATCCTTGTGGGTCATCTTGAGTCCTCCTTTCTTTGTCTTTTTTTTGGAGAGGAGTTTTTTTCCCACTGGGTTTTCTCCTTTTCTTTGTTTGTGAGACTTATTGTACATGGGTACCTCATCGAGCCTTGTTGTCAGGACCCATCTTTTGTGTTCTCCCTAAGTATTGCTTAAGGGGGTGTTAGTGTGAAAAGGTGCATTATGTAACTAGTTATCTTTTGACTAGTAGACTTATTCACACTTTTGCTTTAGTTCAATTAGAGGATTAGATTCCCTTTTGTCTCACCTCATGTGGACTCAACACATGTCCTCACACTTGTCTCAAGTGTTCTACATGTGTCATGCACTTTTGAGGGGTAGTCAGACTTAGAGTCCTATCATTTTACCTCATTGAACTTACCTTTTGTACATTTAATTATGATTTTTGTTGATAGATTATTGGCTTTTTATTTTTCTCAATTCATTCATGGAATATTTATTTGATGTTGCATTCTTATTGTTGCTCCAATAGGAACCACATCAAATATAGAATGTAAATTATGTTGATGCAACTAGACTTGAGTCAATAGATTGAGATTGTGAAGATGAGTGCATGAAATATGTTTTTCCTTTATGATTTAAGTGATCTAGGAGTATGTGTCTAAATACAATTCCTATACACACAAGTTGAGACCTTTATCATGCAAGTTGATGGGTAACAATCATATTCCTAGAAAGTTAGCCTGGGAAGTGGGAAAATTGGAATTAAAATGGGGAGGACTAGAATATAGGCATGATCCTATCTAGGGGATAGGACCATAGGGGATGATTCCAAAATTGGTCCATATTCAACATACACGATTTCCCTTTTTCCTATTCTAATGTCATTTTCCTATCATTTCATGCTTAATATATCTAAAAATTGCCTTATGCTACCAGATTTAGTTTTTTAAGAATTAAGAATTAAGAATTATTTGATTAGTTTTTAAGAGAAAATTAATAGGAACTAAAGAAGTTGCCTATTTATGCTTACATGTACTACATCTCACTATGATCTAATTTGTAACTTGCTATGAGTAAGGGATCCTTTTTTACAAAAGATAATCCACTTTTGGAGGACCATTTTGAAGACATGAAAGGCCTATTGGAATAATGAGAACATTGAAGGGAAGTTGAAACATGATAGTTGGAAAAATTTAATTGACCTCTAGCTTGCTCCAAGTAAGCTACAATTGTCATGAAACATGATGATGTCTAACATAGATAACAACTGTCCCAACTATCTCCAACCTAGCAAAACATATCTAATTTTTTTTCCTAAGCTTTAGGCATATTTTTTGGTCAATCTTATCAAATAGGGGTGTTGATGCATCTCTCAATATGCCAACTTGAGTGGAACAAATATTTCCCCCCTTGAAAGGGATTTGAATCCCCCAAGGCTTCATTTACTTGGTCTATCTTGCTTGGTTTTTACTTAGAGGTAATGTGAAGGTTCTATAATTAGGGGATATCAATGGATCAAGCCTTAACACAAACAAACGCACATAATCCTAGAAATTTTTTCCTTGGATTATTTTTTTATGCCTAGAAAAAAAACATAAAATTCCTATATTAAAACATATATGGTAAGAAAACACTTTAAAAAATTCAATGAGTTCAAATGGCATTGAAAAGAAAAGAAAAAAACAAACAATATAAGAGAGAAGAGAGAAAATAGGTAGAGGTAAGCCTACTTCTCTATATTTTCACCATTGTCTGCTAAGTCTCCCAAGTAAGAAAACAAAAATCACCTAAATGATATTCAAGATTATGTAGCCTAAACACTTAGATAATGAAATCTTAAAGGAAAGCAAATAGTATACAGGAACCAAGATGCCCACCATAAGAATGTACAAGTCAACAAGGCAATATACTACTCATTGAATGCAAATGATATATCTTTTAACTCAAAAAATTGCTCATGGGGATAACTTTATATAAACTACTGTAATGAATACATAAATTCACAACACTTAGATTGGAAAAAAGGTAAAATATATATTCATCCAAAAGAGTCAAGATAGAACCTCTCCTATATTTCCAACCTTTTACAATTGATCGGGTGTCATTGTAACCATCCACTCTAAATCAGATAGTTTATCTTTGTCAAGACCATGGTGGTGTCCTATGACTATCTACAATAGAAGACAAGGAAACTAAACTGATAGTTCTCCTAATCTAGGAATTGAAAGAACATGATTTGAAATCCACACACTAAATTGAAATTGTAATAAAATAAGTTCTAAACTATTGCACGCTTGAAATTAAAATTGTTCAAGGAAAATCAATTTAACTGATATCAAAGCAAATCTTATTTTTAATGAAAACTATTTTTTGAATAATATTTTGCTCAAACCTAAAAAGGAAATTTATTTAAACAAGTTGGAGGGTGAATAGATTAATAGACTTGCTAGGTAACATGTTATAACATTTCAACAAAATGGATAAATTACATAATAGAACAAGCTACAAACTAGAGACATCATATAATAGGTTAAGCTATGAAGTAGAAAAATTACATAATGGATTAAGCTATAGAGTACAAATAAATCACATAACAAACTAAACTACAAAATACCAAATTATGCCTTCCTTCCCTTGTGTGAGTGGGCCCTTGCTTCTCCAGAGGAATAAGACTAAGCTACTGAACTAGTACATTCAAATGCTTAAAACTTGAATCTTCTTCATAGTAACATGATAACTAATAATAACAAAAAACATATTCTTTATTGCTCAAAAAAGATTAATTAACATGCTTTGCTTACAACTGATTATCTTCTAACTTCACTAACTTTTTCTTAGAATTTGGTAAGCTTGTTTATTTCAAGAAGCTATGTCGATTTCCCTATGAAAACTCCTAAATTATCTCGAATTCTCCTATAATCTATCCACCATGTTCATGCACATTCATGATAATTTTGATTCCTACTAGTAATCTTAAATTTAAAACATAATTGTCCATCTGAAGATGACTTTATTACAATTAAACTCCTATTGATGTACTTAACTAATCATCCCACAAATGTGGGAGAATGTTCTTTATAAAATTACATGCATTTATGGCTATGCTTCCTCCTCTATTGTAGCAACATGGTTTATGATTAATTCCTTGTTGATTGGTTGGCTGGTGTTTCTTCATTTCTAATTTTGGAATAGGAATCCTGTTGTACTTTCAAAACTTGGAAAATTATCGTGCAAAACCTTGATGTCATTTGTCCAGTGATTGGTTCACTTGAATTACTCTAAAGTTAGCCCCACGTTTCCTTGCAATCAAAATATTTTGGTGTCATGATCTCTGGAGCTATCTCATGTTTAAAACTTCGTAGCTACTTCAAGGGTGCACTCTATAGCTACTTCAAAAGTGTAATTCTAGAGCTAGACTTGGTGCTTCTATAAAAAGGTGCAATCTCCAGAGATGAACTTCATGTTGTTATTTATGTATCCAAAAATGCTCATGTGACATGAAAATTTACATCTTTTAGCCAAGCAAAGAGGTTAGATAAATCAACATTTAAACAACAACGACTCCTCAAATTAATACCACATAAACATATCCTATTTTCTATTTTAAGTAAGCTACAAATTATCCTAAACTATTCCTAAATCCACCTTCAAACTCAAGGTATATGAAGAAAAGGAGTTAGTTTTTATATAAAAATGATACATTCTATAGTCTCATCATCTCCCCTAGGCCTAAGGTTTTGCAAGTCCTCTTCTAGTTTTCTGCTCTAGGGAAGATCCTCTTGTGGCCTTTATGTTTGGGCACATATTGCAAGCCTTTTTTCTTTTTACTTGCTTGTTGCTTCATTTTCTTTCTATAGATTGAGTCCCTCCTAGCTTTGACTATATTCATACTCTTTGAAGTGTGTGTTCCAATTGTATTTATCTAGGTCTTTATGCCCCTTGTGTTCTTCGACAAGGGCTCTCCATACTTCAAAAGCTCAAAAGTTCTACTCTGAGATATTGTGTATTGGGGAGACTGAGACAATGAGAAGGGGAGTTCTGAACCTCATCCCTATCCATTCATGCTTGTATGTTTCCATAAGATTTGTCATATCTTTGGCTTGTCAAAGGCTCCATTGTAAGTTAATAGGGAAGATAAGCTCCCTCTTCTTAATGTAATTTGGGAGATCATTCCACTTGTCTATGAATGTTGAGCATGTAGGGCCAAAATTATTTTCTTTTACATCTTGGAGATCTTCATAGCATTACTTGATATTTTTAATGCATTTTATCTATATTGCAAGGTTTTAATAAAAGTTCTTGAAGGTTTTTATAAAAGTGTTTGGTGTAGGGTGTGTATGCCTCATGAGGAAGCCAACTGTTTACTCCTAAGCACTGCAATAATTTTACCCTATCTTGCCATGTCACCTAGTTTTGTAATAGTAAAGTAAATGCTCTTATCTGTACCTCCCCAAAAAAGAAATTTATCATAAAATTTGTTTGATGTCCTATAGGAAACCTATGAGTGAAAATTCACATAACAAGTTCTTTTTTTTAGGTGAGCTTTCCTTGTAATCTTGTAAAATTAATTCTCATAAAAAAAATCATGTGGTAGTCCACAAGAGATCCTCAATAATCTCCAATGTAAAAATTGTTCTCTTAAAAATAAACTGTACAATTGAGAAGGTTTTCTTTAAGCCAGTAGAGCTTCTCTTATTTTACAAGTTGTGTCAAGGTTTTCTTCTAATGTTATGTTCTTTATCTACAAAATTGTGAGTCGTGCTTTGAGCCTCATATTCTCATGTCCTTCATGTCTCAAAAAGTAGCATCTTGCAATCTAGGTTTCAAGGATTAGAGGAATGTAAATGTGGAAAAATTATAAAGTGAGAGGCTCTATTTGAATCATTTTTTCTTCTTTAGCAAGAGGAACTATCCATTCTTGCAACTCCTCCTCAAGGTCTGATATCTTACTTTCTACCTTTGTTAGATTGAATTGATCTTCATTGATTTTCTCATGACAAGCAATTAAGCAATTCATTAAATTCTCTAATTGCGTCAATTTCATTATCTCTCACTAGGAGAGCTTCTTGTAGAGATTCTATCTCACTATTCTTTTGTGACTCAACCTATTTTTTTAGCAAATTTTCTACCTATTTTTATTCTAACTTATCTTGTAAAGAGAGATTAGTGGCATCCCTATCTACTAACATTTGATTTAACTTATTAATTTCCTCTTACTTCTAGTTAATTAAAAACATATCTCTAGACAAGGCCAGTACCTAAAGAGTCAACTACTCTTCTAATAGTGAATTCAGATCCTTCGTTTGTTTTAGATTCTAGAGAGGTGCTTTCCCTTTGGCTAGGCTCTTATGTATCTTTGAAGTTAATGTTACTTCATGAGTTTGAAGAGGCATTTCCTCTCTTGCTGGGCTTCTATGTATAGGACAGGGGATCTCTTAAGCCACTATGATTTCTTCATAATCAAGAATTTCATTAAAAATATCCTCAAAAGGACTAGCTTATGTCATGCTTTACATTTCTTTTGTCACCACTTGTTCATCTATGTAGCTAGTGTAAATTGGTGGTTTTCCCTTGTGCCTTATGCTCCCTTCAGAGTGGAGGAGACTTTTTTTCTGCTATTGTTGGCCTTTCCTCTATCTCTTCATTATCAAAATCATAGATGGTAATCTCTGTGCCTATTATCCCAACTCTGAAGGAGGATTGTTTCCTCTTCTTTTCAACTAGTTTTTCTAAAATTAGTTGCTCTGGAGGTGGGTTCTTTATATTTGAGTCCTTTCCCCTACTTTTAGTTGGCTCCTATGAAGTTGGTGACTCTAAGGTTGGATCTTCTAGAAATACAGTGGTGGTGGTTACAAATGACTCAAGAATTTATTTCTATTTTTTGTTTTCCCTCTAGGAATCTCTACCATTTCTTCTCTCCCTCTAGCTTTCTCAAGAAATGGTGTTTTTGTATCAATTAGATGAGGCTATGATGTTTCAATGGCCCCACTCCTTAGTTGTACTAGTATATCATTGATTGGAGAGAGGCGAGGAGATACCTTGGAAAATTTATTTTCAATTCCTTTCTTTCAACACTATACCTCAAAAGATTTAAAATTATCATACTAAGCCCAATAATAATCCCATATTGACACTCACACACGAAGAATTTCATGGCCCACATTACCAAAATATACCAAGGATCCAAAAGGTTATCTTTACTTATTCATTTTCACTCCCTCTTTCCTCCCAAGGACCACTTGGGGCATTGGCTCACCTTCCTTATGGAAGGTTTTAATTAACTCATTCAATGTAGATACTCTTGTGTGGAAGAAATCTTATCCTTCTATAGATAATCCAAAAATAGAGGTTAAAGTGGAAAGTGTTACCTTAACTTTATTTACTCTGACTATGGAGTGTGAGCCACTAAAATTTTGAATGAATTCCTCAACCATGTCATCATTATAACCCTCAAATTTCTATAGAAAATATAGCCACCTAGTTTCCCTACAAACTTCTACAATTACTTCATCCTCCATTAATGGTTGAATTGAGTCTTGCTCTGCCTTGTAGTTTTTACCCATCTATGTTTAGTGAGGTGGTGATATTCTATGGACAATGAACAAGAAGAGATGCTTGATGAGGATTTAAAAATTGTTATTACATAAGGAAAGTGATGCAAGATTTGTTGCGGAGAAGAATGATATGTAGGAAACTCTAAAGTGTGGGAAGGTAATTGTAAAACTATTGCATCATTACCATGTAACATGTTAGGCTATGTTTTCATTCATGATAATACATGTGTTTAATTTTGAAATTGTTGCTTTGATTCTCGCAATTACTTTTCACATGTAGAAGTAATTATTGATCTTGGGCAATCATGTATACTTACTTCCCTTAATTGATTTTATAGAGACACGGTTAGCTAGGAGGTTGGGGTACACTCAAGTGGATTTATTTGTAGTTAAAGGAAATTATAAGTGTACTTAAAAATAAAATAATAGGATATGTACCATTGTCCTTGAGTTATTATGTTGGTATTTACATTAAGAGAAAAATGCATGACTTTGAAGTTCTCAGAATGCAACCTAGGCTCCAAAGAGCTAAGGTGAGCATGGGCTCTGGACATGAACAATCTTTAGTGTGGTGGAACTAAAAGAAAACTCTAAAGTGGATAATGTGTAATGAAGTCTCTAGGGAGGTGTTGAAGTGAACTCCAAAGTGGAGAAATGAAATGAAGACTTTGGAGTGATGTTGAAGAAGGCTCTGGTGTTATCGCTAGAAAAAAAGATCTAGAGTTATTGCTAAAAAAAAGGCTTTGGTGTTATTGTTAAAAAAGGGGCTCTAGATTTAGTGTTGAAGAAGGATTAAGAACAAAGAGATGGACCTAGACTCTAGAGTTATGAAGTGAAACAAACTCTAGAGTGATGTTGCTAAAGTGGACTGGAGTCATGAAAATGGCTCTAGAATAGTGAAATAGATGAACTCTATAGTAATGAAGTGGAAAATAACTCTAAAGCAATGAAGATGGAAAATACTCTAAAGTGAAGAGGTGGAAATAGACCCTAGATCAATGAAATAGTAAAGAAATCTAGAGTGATTGTTGTTAAAAGTTGGTCTCTAGAGCAATGAAAAAGAAGGCTCTTCAGAGTTGTAGCTAAAGCGAAGACTTCAAAGTTAATGTTGAAATAAACTCTAGAGTGATGAAGTGGTAGAGAAATAGAGTGATGCTACTAAAGGTGAGATCCAAAGTAATGTTACTGAAAGTGAGCTTCAAAGTAATGCAACTAAAGGCTATGGAGTACTGTAGCTAGAAAAGACTCTAGAGTGATGAAATGAAGTGAACTCTAGAGTTATTGGACTAAAGGCTCTAGAGTAATGCAACTAAAAGATCTAGAGTAATATACAAAAGTAAACTCCAAAGCAATTAAGTGGAAAGGACTCCAAAGTGATGAAACAAAATAGGCTTCAGAGCAAAGAGGTAGGACTAGACTCCAGAGTATTGAATGGAATGAGCTCTAGAGTGATGATGCAGCACAAGCTCTGGAGTGATGAAAAAGATGAAGACTCTGAAGTGATGGAATAGAATGGGCTTGAGGGTGATGCGATTGAAAGCAACTCTGAAGTGATGAAACTACGAGAAAAGTTGTCATAAATACTAGTTTTCAACTCTTCCTTTCTTTGGAAGAAGAATTGCCATTTCTAGTTTTCAATTCTTCTTCTTTATTAAAAACCTTTAAATTCTAGTTAGGGGTTCAGTGGAGTGGGAGAGGTCCCATAGACACAACAAAAATCTGATTGTGACAAAAGTTGATTTTGTGAATTCCTCCTTGGTGACAACCCACATTGGTATAGATGCAGTCTATGTCCATTTACTAGTAATGTCCTATCTTTCCCATAAATTGGTATTAACTTGACTACTCCCTTGTTGAATATTTCCTTGACCTCAAATAATCTAAACCAATGAGTGCATAGTTTCCCTTGGAAGTCTATGTATATGGATTCGAATAATAAGGCTCAATCTACTATTTTGAATTTCCTTTCTTGGATATGGTGATTGTGCCATGTCTTCTACTACTAGTACTGAATAAGCTCTATGTGTTGGAGTGCTTCCATCCAGCTTGTTCAATTGCACAATCCTTTTGTGCTATGTTTGTGTTAAATCTAGCCCCATATGTGGTGTTGTCCCTAGAGTTTGGAGTTCAAATTTAATGGGGAGGACTGGTTTCTTTTCATAAACCAACTCATAGGGGGTGAACCCTGAAGATTTCCAAGTGATATTGTAGGTCCATATTGCTTTGGGTAGCTTTCTTTCCCAACCCTCCATGTTAGCAACCACTATTTTGTTAAGATGTTTTTAATTTACCTATTGATGACCTCCACTTGCCCATTTGCTTGTGGGTGGTATGGAGAAGATTTTCAATGTATGATCTAGTACTACTTGGTGAATTCTTTGATGACATTTGATATGAATTGTGCTCCATGATTGAAAACAATGGATCTATGCGCTCCAAACTATAGAAAGATGTTTTCATACAAGAAATCGACAACCTTCTCTTATCTGGCAACTTGTAAAGCCTATGCTTTTGCCCACTTAGAGACATAATTGATATATACTAAGATGTAATTTTTCCCTTGTGATTCTATATTAATGGGTCCAATGAAATCTAATCCCCATTTCTTAAAGGGTTCCAAAATTAATTGAGGATGGAGATGCATTTCCTTGGAATGGGCTTACCTATTCTCTAGCATTGGTCACAAAGTTTCACATACTATTTGATGTCTTTATGCATTGAGGGCTAGTAGTGTCCACCACCTAGGAACTTATGAATAGTCCTTTGAGTCAAGTATTTCCCTCTTTCTAGTTCACTGTGATAGGCTTTTAGTATGTCATAAACTTCGTCAATTCGTACACACCTGTGTAAAATAATGTTAGGCCCATATTCAAACAAAATTCTATTCACCCATTTAAATGTAGAACTTTCTTTGACAAGGCAATTCCTTTGTTTAATCATGAAGTCATATAGAAACTTCCCTATATCAAGGTAATTACCTATATTTGAAAACCATGGGGTGTGGGTAGGGATTGCAAATAATTGTTCATCTGAAAAGTCATCTTATACTAGCTCATCTTCCCCTAAAATATCTACTCTAGATACAAATCAACAACTATATTAGTTTTTCTTGGTTTATCCATTATTGCCACATTAAATTCATGTAGAATAAATGACCATATGATGATTCTACCACTCACCATTGGTTTATTCATTAAGTATTTGATTGTTGAGTGATTAGTATATATGAGCACTTTGTATCTAGTGATGTGATTGCAAAATTTATTAATGAAATGTACAACAACATTTTTTTTTCCTATGGTTGTGTAGTTTCTTTCTATTGTGGTTAAATTTTTATTGATATAGTAGATGGCATACATCCCACTACCATCTTGTTTTTGCCTAAGACTGCTCCAATGGCTTCATTTGAAGCATCAATTTGAATATAAAAGGAGAGGTTCTAGTTAGGACCTCTTAACATTGGGGCCAAGGTCAATTTGCCTTTTAATATATCAAAATATTATTGTCATTTATTTGACCACACAAACTCACTATCTTTTACTAGCAAGGAAAACATCAACGTTGCAAGTTTGCTAAAGTTCTTAACGAAACATCTATAGTACCCTGCATGTCTTAAGAAACTACTTACATCTGTTTGGTTCTTAGGGGAGGTAATTGTAAAATAACTTTAATTTTATATGAGTCTACCTTTATTCCATTAGCTAAATGTGATGTTCTAAGACAATGTCTTGGTCAATCATCATTAGGCATTTTCATGCCTCAGGGATAGTTGGTGTTTCTCACATCTCATGAGGACTTTATCTAGATTTTGAAGAGCCTCATCAAAAGATTCTCCATACATAGTGAAGTTGTCCATATAAGCCTCCATGCATGCATTCATTAGTTCAACAAATATGGTAAGCATTACTTGTTGAAAGGTGGTAGGTGCAATGTAGAGTTTAACAAATAAGACCCTATAGGTGAATGTCCCCCATGGATAAGTGAATGTGATTTTTTCATGTTCTTTTGGGACTACCTAAATGTGAGTGTATCTACTAAACCTATCCAAAAAGGAAATATATTATTTTCCAACAAGTTTGTTAAAGAACTAATCTATGAATAACAAAGGGAAATAATCCCTTGAAGTGACTTTTTTTAATTCTCTATAATTGACACATATTCGCCACTTACCATTTTCTTTAGAACAACCACTGATGAGGAAACCCATTAAATATTTGTACCTTTCCTTCCCCATCCATTGATAAGAAAGTCTTTTGTATTATTAAAATCTTAAATAGAGTTAATGGATTCAAATCCATTCCAATAATCTTCCCAAAAATTTGCACTTTTGCAATTTCTTATTTCCCAAGTAAGATGATTAGTTATGAGGGGTTACATGATAAAAGGAAGCTCGAAATGCTTCAGCCCCTTGTGGAATTAGCAATAGTAAGAATTTTGGAAGGGCTTGGACTATCTAGATATTTGTTTTGTAGAATTTTCACCCATTTTAATTTTGGTTCCATGTTAGTTTTCCTCCCAAAGCTTTGTTTTGTGTTTTCTAGTTTTTGAGTCCAATGCCCCCTATTGATTTGGGTTTGCAGATAGAATCCCAAGTGATGAGGGGGTTCTTTTTTATCTCTAAAGTACCTTTCCAAAATAAATTCCAAATTTTATGTTCCAATTTGAGAATGGTATTCAAAGAAATTTTCAAACATGACATAAGATAAATGGTAATTGTAGAGATTATCACTTTTAACATTAAATTTATGCTTGCTCAAGACAACTACCACCCTTTCCAAAAAGCCATTTTTTTATCACATAATTCTAAGAAGGTGTTAGTGCTCATTTTGACCTGGAGGTTGATTTTGCATGTTTAAAGGGTTTCTTCATTTAAACCCTATATTTTCTTGCCCATCGGCATGACCTTGCAGGCTTCTTGGCGATCAGGTTGGTGGTAGTGATGTGCCATCGGTGTAACGTTCATCATCAGCATGTCTTTTTTCTGGTTCCCCGACGGGCTTGTTCTTACCGATGGTGCCTTCGGTGTGATTTATGCTATCGGCGAAAGGTTTCTGAGTTGGGCCGACAGTGGATGTTTGGCCGATGCGATGTCATTGGCGTGGGTCTCACCGATGAGGTTAATTTGTGTGTTCATCGCCAAGACTTTGGCTATCGGCTGCGACATTTTGTAGTTTGCCGATGATGGGAGTCACCCGGATGGGGAATGCCATCGGAGTGAGATGGTATATCAGGCTGGCATTGTTTCGATCTGCCGATGTGAGGAGCTTGGCCGATGAGGAGTCATCGGCGTGTGTTTGGCCAATGGAAGGATGAGGCCATAGTTCATCGGCATGAATGCAGGTGTCGGCATAGGTTCGAGATGTTTGCCCGATAGTTCTGGTCTGGCCAATGATGGGAAATGTGAAGTAAGCATCGGTGAGACTTGGTTAGTCGGCCAGAGGTTTTCTGGATACTCCGATGGTAGTGGTTTGGCCGACGGAGGCTTGCAGAGGTGGAGTATGTAGTTTTGCATCGATGAGACTAGTAAGGTTGGCAGGAGAATTATGGAGTAGGCCGATGGTTTATGTCACAACGATGGGTATTTGGCAAAGGGTTGTGTGTCGAGCGTGGCAAAACGCTCGACACCTATCATGTGTGCAACCATGTTTATGAACTACTGATGTGATCTCCTCACCATGCATGTGGGATTATTCCCCTGTGTATTTTCAAACTTTGAGCGAGTCACTTTTGGCGGGAACTTCTGTTTGAAATGTTGCGACAGTTTTCGAGTGGTTGCGGGTGGTTGAGGCCCTTAATGGCGGCGATACAGAGATGTGGACATTGGTACACATGATCAGGTTGCCCAATTTTTGAATGAAGACCCCAGATAATGGCGCATGGCTCGAGGCCCCTCTTTGTCTGCTGCATTAATATCTTTTGAGCGCCATTCCTTGGTGGGATCTGTATCTGGTGAATTTTGATATTTTTGCCATGTAATTAATTGCTTATGGTACACTATCTGGCTGTTATAAGCAAATTGTGTTACCATTTTTTGGTTGTTGAAAAGTTGAACATTTTGGCTCTGTGATACAACACAGTTCATTTTGGTTGCTCTGTACAGCAAAACTTGTGAGTTTATGTATCTCCTGTTGTATGTTTTTGCATGAATCCACTGATTTCATGGTTAATTTTATATGAGAAATGCTATGTAGGCATGTGTTTTGTTAATTCTGTCTCCAGTATTGCATGTATCTTTCTTTTGAGTCTAGGTATTCAAGGAATGTCTAAGATTCTAGAACATAGAAATTCCTGTGTTGAATGTCTGATCTTTTAACTTCTGCTCAAGGGGTAGATTAAACTGTTTTCAGATTGAATATTGGGAAGGGTATACTGTAATAGGGATGCCATAAGTATAGATAGCTTAACACTCTGTATTGGGAGATACCTGTAAGGCAGGTATCATATGTATCCCCCTAAAATCTAGTTTTAGTTGTTCATGCATATCATTCACAGGTGTATGTCTACTGACTCCAGGCCCTGGATAGGCACCAATCTTGCTTTGTGTTTGTGTTACAACCATGTCCAGCTTTGCATCCAAACTTAAAATCAAAATCAAACTCTAAAACAACCATTAGTATATTAGAATTAGTTTTAGGATCCAAGTCCTCTGTCTACAACTGCAAATAGGCCCAAAGCTAGCCCCTTTGCTTTTATCTTTCAGTTTTGGTCTACTTACAGGAGGACTCATCTGCTTTCTGTCAGCATCCCAGCCTTTGTATGCATATCCTCATGGATGTTGAGTAGGGAATACCCCCCTAGGTTTTGTAGAACCTGAAGAAGAAGAGGAGATAAAATATAGAGTCTATCTCCTACACTGTTGGCCCCTGGCCCAAAGATCCTGTTGATCATTGATGGCTACCTTGTAGGGAAATCTGGGAGTAAGCATCCAGTCTGGGAAATAACCAACAGAAATTGGCGACTCTACTGGGGATGGTGATTTGAAAATTGTTATTTTTGTCCTCCCTGGTGAAATATCTGTGTGCCCATCCGAGTCACCAACAAAAATTGGCGACTCTGCTGGGGAGAAAATTGATGAAAAAGTGTTATATCTTGTGACCCATCCGAGTCACCAACAAAAATTGGCGACTCCGCTGGGGAGTTTGTGAAAGAACCCTGGTTTACAAAAAGAAAACAGTTCCTAGTTCCTAGTAATAGGTGGCGACTCCGAAGTAATCTCCCAACCGGTCAAAGTAAAACTTATATGCAAGGGAGAAGATCCCAACAAAATCCTTTATTTGAAGAGTTACCAGTAATAAGAAGAATGATGTACAGAAGAAAGGGAGCTGTCTCAGTCAGTCATGAGGGTTCCCCCAAAAAAAGTGATGATACGCAAGACAACCCTAGGCCATCAGGATAGCATGTGCCTTACTTTTCAAATGCAGAAGCTAATATTCAGGGTGCATATGAGAGGCAATAGGGTGGTAGCGTGAGAATGAGGTCAGAAGTGTTCCAAGAACGCCCATTTCTAGACCCTAGTGACAGATTTGAAGAGGCAGAGTCTCTGAGGGATGATGAAGATGATGACCAGAATGGTATGAGACCATCTACCTCCATGCCTAAGGAAGAACAGTTAGCTGAAGAAATCAAAAATCTGAGAGCAGAATTAGAGTATCTGCAAGCCATGAAAATCAGAGATGACATGAGGCAGAAAGTGCAAGCTTTAAGGACTGCCCAAAATGATTCAATTCCTACCCTTGAGAATGCAAATGTGTAGAGACATCAACAAAGAAATGAAGTGCAACATCAGCATAATGATGAAAGACAAAATGTGAATGATGCTAGGATACCACTGAACAATGTAAGAAACCAGAATGCAAACAGAAATATCAATGTTAATCAGTTTGACAGACAGCCCATGCAACTAGATAGATTCAGACAGCTGGTGTTTGATGGTATTCCTGGGTATCCTAACCCCATTGACAAGCATCTAAGGCTGCAAGTGCCTAAATTTTTAGGAAACAACACTGTGTCAGGAGAAGATCATCTAAAAGCTTTTCAAAATGTCATGGATAACTTTGACGTTGAACATGAGGATGTTTTCATGAAGTCATTCATGCAATCTTTAGTAGATGAGGCAAGAGAATGGTACAAGAACCTGCTTGACAGGAGTATTTCTTCATGGGATGATTTTAAAAGGATGTTTAAGGAGCAATATGGTGACAAAACTGACCCTAGCTTTTTTGTAAATGAGTTTACCAGTATCACTAAAGGGTCAAATGAGCAGGTTGCAGATTTTAATGCAAGATTTACTAAAGTGTTAAACAAATTGCCACATCACATGAGGCCAAATGAACCAATGTGCATAATATTGTATATCAACGCCTTTGATGCAAAAACTGCATATGGATTAAGAGATAAAAGTCCTTCTACTATCAGGGATGCTTTTAGAATTGCAGTAAATATTGAGAACAACAGGAAAGCATCAGGCAAGACTAACAAAAGGGATGATGTGAAAATTCTGCAGAATCCAAACAAGCCTCAGAACACTCAAGGTAATACATTTGCCCCTAAAGATAAGATAGACAAATTGGCAAATGTTGTTAAGGACCTAAGTTACAGACTAGCTAGAAGTGAAAAAGGGATAGGTCCTGATAGGCAAGTCTACCAAAGGCAGGAAAGGAGACCATCATTGCATGATATGCCTTATAATACCAATTGGCATAATGGTAAGCTTATATTCCCACATAACAACACCAATCAGAGAGCTCAACATGTCAAAGAAACTCCTGATCCTCTAAAGAAAGCTATAAATATTGTTGATGATACTCCATGGTGTATAATTTGTCAGATGCCACATTCACAGTCACAGTGTATGATTGCTCAGTCCTTGTGTGATAATACTACATCTTGTAATGAATGCAATGAGCCACATTATGTGCAAGATGATGATGTTAATATGATGTCCATAAGCAATGGATACCATCTTTATGATGCTGATGAGAGTACAGATGATGGAATTCGGGCCTGTCAATGGGATTCTCATGATGAAAATGATGAAGAAAGCTATGTGTATGCTCAGAGCTCACACAATTTTTTGAGTAACTTACAATGGCCTTCTGATGAGGAAATTAGAGCCCTCACAGCTGCAGCAGTGGCCCAAGTCAAGAGTAACTACAATCTCAGGGGTAAAGCTCAGTTAAGCAGTTCACATCAGCCAGAAGGTATTTCTGTAGGTCAGCCAGTGCATGGTCATAAGGGGATGGAATCACAAAAAAGGCAGTGGGGTAATAATAAACAAAATTTTAGACATAGAATAGGGCATGAATCTCAAGGACCAGAGAATAGAATCCCTCAGGCTGAAGATCAAAGTAAAGATTCCCAAGACAAGAATGATGATCAAGGAACTATGAAAGTAAGAGCTAAATCAGTTCAGGATAAGAGTAAGACCGTGGAGCAAGCTACAACTGTTATACAAAACTATGCTTCATTTGATATAGCTCAAGTCCTATCCCAAGTAAAAGTCTCTGTTCCACTTATGGAACTGATGAAAGTGGAAGAAATCAAGAATAGGACAATGTCCCTAATTTCAGAGGTGCCTTTTCAAGCTAAACAAAATGTTCAGATCCAGGGTGAGAAACATGTCATGTGTAATGAAGAAGATGAGGCTCCTGAAGTCTATTTAGGAGTGACTATGACAAAGTGTCCTTCACAAGTGGAACCATTTTATGTATCCCTGGTTATAAATGGAAAAATAATCAGAAATTGTATGCTTGACTCTGGAGCATCTACAAATGTCATGCCTTTGGCCATCATGCAACAAGCTGGATTGAAAATTGACAAGGCATGTGGAAAATGTTATGCTATGGATGCCAGAGAGGTACCAGTCATTGGAATCATGAAGGATGTAGATTTCAAACTAGCAGCATTTCCTGAGAAAAGATATAAAATGAATGTAACAGTGGTTGACATCAAGCCACAGTATGGTATGTTGTTGTCAAGAAGATGGGCAACACTAATTGGTGGGAGTATGCAGCTGGACTTGTCATATGCCATGATTCCAATGAATGGCAGGGATGTTAAGCTAATCAGAGAAGAAAGATCATCAGAGACAGTGGAAGACCAAGAAGCAGAGGAACAGATATGCTTTGTAAACACTGACTGTGATAACTTCAAGGTTGTCTCAGATGATAGAGAGGATAAAGAGAAAAATGTCTGCAGTGAAGAGCTGGACCGGCAAGGTTTATGGACTATGTATTTTGATGGAGCTTGTGCAAAAGAAGGCTCTGGAGCTGGAGTTGTTTTCCTGTCTCCAAATGGTAAGCTCCTCAAATTCTCTTTCTTGCTGAGGTTTGTTTACACAAACAACATTGCAGAATATGAGGCTTTACTCTTAGGCCTAAATATAGCTCTCAAACATGGAATCAAAATGCTAAGAGTATTTGGGGATTCTGAGCTGATTGTATCCCAAATTAGAGATAGATATGCTTGAAAAAATAAAAGATTGAAAAAATATAAGCATGCTGTTTGGGATACCATTGAACTTTTTGATGCATTTTCAATAGGCTGGGTAGAGAGATCGAAGAATGTTATGGCTGATTTCTTAGCTAATGTTGCAATAAGGCTAGATGACATCACTTTGTCAGATGTTACAAATGTAGAAGTTAAAATCAGGCCTGTAGTACCAGAAAATATATGCAGTTGGCAAGTGTTTAATGATGATAGGGACTTGTTAAAATTTCTGCACTGCATAGATGAATATGAGAATCAAGAAATTGATTTCCAAGCTTTTGTAGAGACTATAGATGGAAAAGAAACTCTTATGGGAAAAGAGATAATTCAGTTGAAGACTAATAAAATCCCTAGAGGGTTAGTAGCTTTGGAAAGAGCTTTTGACAGTAGAGACAAATTGGTCACAAGGACATCTCCCACAAATAAGGAAGATTTAGAAGAGATAAATTTGGGAACATCTCAGGCCCCTAAGAAGGTATATATTGGTAAGCAGCTCAAACCACACATCAGGAGTATGCTGATTGCATTACTGAAAAGGTATAAACATGTTTTTGCTTGGTCATATGAGGACCTAAAAGCCTATAGGGAAGATTTATTCCAGCATGAGATCCCATTGAAGCCTGGAGCTAAGCCATTCAGACAGAGGCAAAGACCTATTAACCCTACCTTAGCTCCTAAGATGCAAGAAGAACTCAAAAAGCTTAGGGAAGCTGGAATAATTGTGCCGATCAGACATTCAACTTGGGTGTCTAACCTTGTCCCAGTCAGAAAAAAGAATGGTGATATTAGGCTTTGTGTTGATTTCAGGAACTTGAATGTGTCCTCTCTAAAGGATATTTATCCACTGCCTAATATGGAAGCTATGTTGCAGAGAGTGACTGGTTGTGAACTCTTGTCCATGATGGATGGATTTTCAGGTTATAATCAGGTGAAGGTAAAGGAATTAGAACAGTATAAGACTGCCTTCACCACTCCATGGGGAACTTATGTATATGTTAGAATGCCATTCAGATTAACAAATGCAAGTGCTACATTTCAAAGAGCAATGGATGTTGCTTTTGCAGGGTTGATTGATTCAATCCTGGCTGTGTATCAAGATGATCTGACTACTTATTCAAAGAAAGAAGAGCAGCATTATTTGCATCTAGAGCATATTTTCATAAGAGCACTAGAGTATGGCATTTCTTTAAATCCAAAGAAGTGTGCTTTTGGGGTAGTTGAAGGAAAGCTTCTGGGGCACATTGTTTCCAAGGATGGAGTTAGGATAGATCCAGAAAGAGTGGCTGCTATTGACAAAATTCAAATGCCCAAAACTGTAAAAGGAGTTTAGTCCTTCTTTGGACAAATAAATTTTGTTAGGAGATTTGTTCCCAACTTTGCAGAAACCACAAGGACCATTTCCAAGATGATGAAGAAAGGTGCAACTGTCAACTGGGAAAGTGAAGCAATAGAATCATTTCAGAGTATCAAAGAGGCAATCACGATGGCCCCTATTCTTAACTCTCCTGATTTTTCTAGGCCATTCCAATTGTTTTCATTTGCTTCCTTTCACACTGTTGCTGCATGTTTGCTACAGAAAAATGAAGATGGTTTTGAACAGCCCATAGCTTTCTTCAGTATGTCCTTGCAGGCTTCTGAGTTGAAGTATGATATTATGGAAAAATAGGCATATGCATTAGTCAGAGCCATCAAAAGTTTCAGACCATACCTGGTAGGATCACATGTAATTGCATATGTACCCCATGCAGCAGTCAAAGATATATTCACTCAACAGGAGGTGACTGGAAGAAGGTGCAGATGGATAAACAAACTGCAAGAGTTCAACATAGACATACAAATTACCAAATTGGTAAGAGGACAAGGATTAGCCAAGATGATGGCACAGTCAAACTTGGAAGCATGCCAAGTTAATGCAGTCCAAAATGAGAGTATAAATGTATCAAGATCTGAATGGTACAAGGATATTATCTACTACTTGCAAAATCTGAATTGTCCTTCCCATTTCAGTGACAGTCAAAAGAGGACTTTAAAGTTACATGCAATAAGGTATGTTATTGTTCAAGGTGAGCTATACTGGAAAAACCCTGATGGTGTGCTGCTGAGATGTGCGGATGAAGATGTGGCTAACAATGTTTTGAATGACATGCATAAGGGATTGTGTGGTGGACATTATACTGCCCAAACAATAGTTCATAAGATTCTTAGAGCAGGATATTGGTGGCCCACTCTCTTTTCAGATGCAAAAAGGTTAGTGAGGAAGTGTGATCCTTGCCAGAGATTCTCAGGAAAGATGAGATATGATGGTGCTTTACCCCTTAGAACTGTAATTGTGGATGCTCCATTTCAGCAATGGGGAATTGACTTCATAGGGTAAATTGCAGACAAGTCAAGTGGGGGACACAGTTGGATTTTGGTGGCAACTGATTACTTTACCAAATGGATTGAGGCCATTCCAACTAAGAGGGCTACAAGTAAGGTGGTGATAGATTTCATACTAGAAAATGTTATCATCAGGTTTGGAGTACCATTCAAGATAGTCACTGATAACGCTATGTGCTTTAGATCAGGTGAATTTGTTAATTTTTGCAACAAATATGGGATCAATCTATCATATACATCACCATACCACCCACAAGGAAATGGTCAAGCAGAATCAAGCAATAAGAGCATCATGAAGATTATCAAGAGGATGCTGGACAAGAACAAGAGAGCTTGGGACTCAAAATTGAAGTTAGCAATATGGGTTGACAGGGTGACAGTAAAAAAGGCTACTGGCATGTCACCCTTTGAACTAGTATATGGTGCATCAGCCAGATTACCCATAAACAGTCTCCTACCAGTTTACAGATTCATCCAAGATAATGATGAGGAGATTGGAGACTCCATGACAGCAAGAGTGAACCAGCTGGTTGCACTGGATGAAGACAGAAGGAAAGCACACCAGATCAACCTCAAGAGACAACAAGATGTGAAATACCTGTTTGATAGGAGAGCTACTAAGAGGAAGTTTCAAATTAATGATCTGGTGCTTGTATGGAATGCAAAAAATCAGGACAAGGGTAAACATGGTAAATTCAAACCCTTATGGATGGGCCCATATCAGATTTGCAGTACTCATGGGGAGGACTCTTATTTCCTCCAGGCTCTAGGTGGTGAAATTCTGGAATTGCCTGTGCATGGCCAATTCCTTAAGTTCTATTTTGCATAGATGGCTTGTCTCTGTGCACATGTGTAAAAATATGTATATATTGTAAGTGCCTTGTACAGTTCGTGCCTTTTTGGTTTTTGCCTGGTCTGCCCGGAGATCTGGTTCTCGCTGCAGGTTTTGCACCTGCACGTCCCCATTCGGAGCCAGTGTTAGTGCTCATTTTGACCTGGAGGTTGATTTTGCATGTTTAAAGGGTTTCTTCATTTAAACCCTATATTTTCTTGCCCATCGGCATGACCTCGTAGGCTTCTTGGTGATCAGGTTGGTGGTAGTGATGTGCCATCGACGTAACGTTCATCATCGGCATGTCTTTTTTCTGGTTCCCCGACGAGTTTATTCTTACCGATGGTGCCTTCGGTGTGATTAATGCTATCGGTGAAAGGTTTCTGAGTTGGGCCGACAGTGGATGTTTGGCCAATGCGATGTCATCGGCGTGGGTCTTGCCGATGAGGTTAATTTGTGTGTTCATCGCCAAGACTTTGGCTATCGGCTGCGACATTTTGTAGTTTGCCGATGATGGGAGTCACCCCGATGGGGAATGCCATCGGAGTGAGATGGTATATCGGGCTGGCATTGTTTCGATCTGCTGATGTGAGGATCTTGGCCGATGAGGAGTCATCGGCATGTGTTTGGCCAATGGAAGGATGAGGCCATAGTTCATCGGCATGAACGCAGGTGTCGGCATAGGTTCGAGATGTTTGCCCAATAGTTTTGGTCTGGCCGATGATGGGAAATGTGAATTAAGCATCGGTGAGACTTGGTTAGTCGGCCAGAGGTTTTCTGGATACTCCGATGGTAGTGGTTTGGCTGACGGAGGCTTGCGGAGGTGGAGTATGTAGTTTTGCATCGGTGAGACTAGTAAGGTCAGCAGGAGAATTATGGAGTAGGTCGATGGTTTATGTCACAATGATGGGTATTTGGTGAAGGGTTGTGTGTCGAGCGTGGCAAAACGCTCGACACCTATCATGTGTGCAACCATGTTTATGAACTACTGATGTGATCTCCTCACCATGCATGTGGGATTATTCCCCTGTGTATTTTCAAACTTTGAGTGAGTCACTTTTGGCGGGAACTTTTGTTTGAAATGTTGCGACAGTTTCTGAGTGGCTGCGGGTGATTGAGGCCCTTAATGGCGGCGATACAAAGATGTGGACATTGGTACACATGATCAGGTTGCTCAATTTTTGAATGAAGACCCCAGATAATGGCGCATGGCTCGAGGCCCCTCTTTGTCTGCTGCATTAATATCTTCTGAGCGCCATTCCTTGGTGGGATCTGTATCTGGTGAATTTTGATATTTTTGCCATGTAATTAATTGCTTATGGTACACTATCTGGCTGTTATAAGCAGATTGTGTTACCATTTTTTGGTTGTTGAAAAGTTGAACATTTTGGCTCTGTGATACAACACAGTTCATTTTGGTTGCTCTGTACAGCAAAACTTGTGAGTTTATGTATCTCCTGTTGTATGTTTTTGCATGAATCCACTGATTTCATGGTTAATTTTATATGAGAAATGCTATGTAGGCATGTGTTTTGTTAATTCTGTCTCCAGTATTGCATGTATCTTTCTTCTGAGTCTAGGTATTCAAGGAATGTCTAAGATTCTAGAACATAGAAATTCCTGTGTTGAATGTCTGATCTTTTAACTTCTGCTCAAGGGGTAGATTAAACTGTTTTCAGATTGAATATTGGGAAGGGTATACTGTAATAGGGATGCCATAAGTATAGATAGCTTAACACTCTGTATTGGGAGATACCTGTAAGGCAGGTATCATATGTATCCCCCTGAAATCCATTTTTAGTTGTTCATGCATATCATTCACAGGTGTATGTCTACTGACTCCAGGCCCTGGATAGGCACCAATCTTGCTTTGTGTTTGTGTTACAACCATGTCCAGCTTTGCATCCAAACTTAAAATCAAAATCAAACTCTAAAACAACCATTAGGACATTAGAATTAGTTTTAGGATCCAGGTCCTTTGTCTACAACTGCAAATAGGCCCAAAGCTAGCCCCTTTGCTCTTATCTTTCAGTTTTGGTCTACTTACAGGAGGACTCATCTGCTTTATGTCAGCATCCCAGCCTTTGTATGCATATCCTCATGGATGTTGAGTAGGGAATACCCCCCTAGGTTTTGCAGAGCCTGAAGAAGAAGAGGAGATAAAATATAGAGTCTATCTCCTACACTGTTGGCCCCTGGCCCAGAGATCCTGTTGATCATTGATGGCTACCTTGTAGGGAAATCTGGGAGTAAGCATCCAGTCTAGGAAATAACCAACAGAAGGGATCCCTCAATTTTGTTGTGCACTAACCTCAAAATAAAGGGATGCCAAGATATTTGTTGGGGAGATTTCCAATAAGTTGCTTATTTCAATCTATCTCTTGTGATGTGTATGAAAGAAGAAGATTTTTGATTTTCTGGTGTTGACCTCTTGACTAGAGGCTTTCATGTGATTGTGTAATGTTTCCTTGATTATTTTGGCTTCATTGATTTGGACAGTCCAAATAGTAACGTGTCATCTACAAATTGTTGGTGAGTGAGAGGGTTTATCTCCTTTGTGATCATAATACCCTCCCATTTCCTTTTATTGAATTTAGATTGGATGGATCTTCCTATTTAGCATCTTCCATGATAATTAAAAGGAAGGGGGATATTTGATCCCCTTGATGTAAACCTTTGGATGCTCTAAAGAATCCTTGAGGGATATCATTGATAAGAATAGAATACCTTGGGCTAGCAATGAGGCTGTAAATCTAGTCTAATCATTTTTACAAAAACTAAAATTCTCCATAGTTTTCAAAATAAAATGCCAGTACACTCTACCATATGTTTTCTTAATGTCTAACTTCATGATCATACTACTTTTTGTGTAGTTGATAGAATGAATGACTTTCTAAGCAATGATAACCTCATCAAGAATTGAACAACCTGGAATGAACCCACTTTGTTCTTCTACTATAATATTTGGTACAATGATTTTTAATCTATTTACCATAGCCTTTGAAATGATTTTGTATATTGTGTTGCATAAGGAGATTGGGTAGACATATTTGAAAGAAGAGTAGGTCTCCTTTTTGGGAATGAGAACAATAAAGGCATTGTTTAGATCTTTTAGGAGAATTTTCTTTTTCCTTGAATCTTTAGTTTCCAACCAAATATCTTTGCCCACAATATGCCAACACTTGTGAAAGAAGCTTGCAGGGAATCCAACTAGTCAAGGAGATTTATCTATATGTAGTTGGGAAGTTGCTAGTTTTATTTCTTCCTCTAAAAAAGGTTTCATTAGTAGGTTATTCTGCTCCTCACCAATTAGTGTCTGTATGTTATCTAGGATTATATTTTGGAATAGCTAGTCTGAGCCATCAAAGTTGTTTAGGAGATTATAGAAATAACTTATAGCCTCTTCACCTATTTTCATCCCATCTATGATTTGATCCCCATTGATACTTTTGATACTACTAATCCCATTCTGAATTCTATGTGCCTTTGTGGAGTTATGAAAGTAATTAGCATTTTTGTCTCCTTCTTTTAACCATAATTCCCTAAATTTTTGTCTCCAAAAGATTTCTTCTTTAATCAATATGTAGTCATATTGGTTCATCGAGTCCTTTTCTGTTTAAAATTTTCTTGATCCGTAATATTGAGAATATTTTTTTATTAAGTTGCTATAATTTTCCTTCTATTTGATCTTTTTCCTCAAATATATTTTTAAAGTGCTCTTTATTCCAAATTTTGAAACATTCTTTGACATATTAAAGTTTCTTTGTGAGAGTTAACATCCTTGCTCCTTTCTGGAAATGGCCCTCCTTCCACTATTATTCCATTTGCTAATGAATTTTGGGTTCTTAAACCACATGTTTTCAAATTTGAAGGAATGTCTTTTTGGTTTTTGTTCCCTTCTTAAGGTAAGTTGTATGGGAAAGTGGTCAAATCTAGAGATTGGAAGGATATTGCATTCACAAGTCCTTGGACATGAGGCCCAATTTTCACCACACAAAAATCTATTAAATCTTTTTGTGATATTGCTAAATTCCTACGGTTTGCCCATGTGAAATTACCATTCCTTGGAATGATGTCCTGAAGATTTGCATTAGAGACAAAATCTAAAACATCTAATTGTGATTGATTTCTTTTCTAAACCCCCCTTTTTTATCTTCATCACTTAGAATTACATTGAAGCCCCCTTTGATGATTATCAAATTGTTGGCAATGAAGCTGATTATTTTTGTTAAGTCTTCCCAAACGTTTTTCTTTTCAATACAAACAAAAGGACCATATACATTTATTAAGAAGAAATAAAAATTCAAAAAATACATCTAATTTTTCTTACCTTCCAATGTGATGATTATTCAATTATTTATGCTGCTATGGAGGATGGTTTCCAAAATAGGGCTAATCCACCTAAGGCTTCGATCGATTCACTGAAGAAGCCATTCCATTTTCTCCATTTGTGTTTCAAAACCTCTAAGTCTTTATTGCTTAATTCAGTTTCTTGTAGTATAAAATATTTGTAATTTGATGTATCCATTTGACACTTAATCAAGCATCTTTCATTAGGGGCATTAAGGCCCCTAAGATTACATGAGGTTATCTTCATTGCTCTTTGGGAAGGGGGACTCCCTTCTCAGATGTCAATAACATATTTCTCCTCATTTGGCCTTTTACTTTCCCATCCTTAGACAAGAGTTCTCTATTGGATTTCCTCCCCTTCCTTTTTTGTTCACCACAATCTATTTTGTCAATTCTAGATTCTATTTGACATATTCCTCTTTCTTCCAAGGAACTAACTTCTTGGAGATCCTCTTCAAGGGTGTCCTCATTCAATCCAAAAATGGCTTCTTGACGAGGGGGACTAGAGACATTGTGAAGTGGTTCCATTTCTTCACTTCTGCAGTTCTCTTCCCTCAAGGAGATATTCTCCTTTTCCTTTATGGATTGGAAGTTTTGACATCTTCATTGATTCCAAATAGGTCCAAAGCTAATTCAAAATAATTTTTCTTTTGGAGCAATCTTCAATTGTTGACTTCAGGGGTTCCTGTTCTATCTCCCATATTTTATTATCTATCTAAATTTCCTCTCTGACTTGATTGTCTCAGTTTGAAACATCTTGAATTGGTTGAACAAGGTTGATTTCATCTTTAGTTTCCTTACTAGATTTTCATTTGCATTTCTCCTTCAAGTGCCCATTTTTGGAGCAAATTGAGCAAGGTTTTGATTGACGTTCAATTTCAATCTTTTGTCTCCATATCCCTTCCTTTATTTGAATCTCAATTATTGATTCCATTTGTTCTTCTACATTGCTATTTACACAAATCCTTGCATATAAACCCTTATCAATCCCCGATGAATTTTCATCAATTATTATGAAGGATTAAATGAGATTCCCAATTTTCATCAATGTTTTGGGGGTCCAATATTCAGATGGCAGATTGTATAGTCTAACCCACATTGGGGTAACAATAATTTTATGATTTAGAGGGTTGAAATTGGGTTCCCAATCTTTGATGTAGAAACCTACATTCCCATCATCTATGGGCCTCCCTTCATTATTTATTCTTCTTTTTCCTTCGAAGCACATTCAATTTAAAAGAAACCTCTGGGCAAGTTGTGAATTTTAATCTTTAATCCCTAGTTTCTATATGCCATTTATGAATCTTTTTTCATGTGGGCCATTTATGAGCCCATTTTATGAAGAATGAGTTCTTTTTCAAATGCTCTTTGAATTCTCCCAACTCTTGTTTGTTTTGTATAATCAAGATCTTGGATTTTCTTTCTTTTGATTTTTGACTTCCAAACGAGACTCATTTTACACATATGGCAATTGCAGATGGAGCATTGAATCCTCTAGATCTTTTTTTTTTTGATATCTTTTTTGTTGGGGCCATCTATTGATGAATCTCTAATGCTTAGGTCTTTGATCATTGCTATTTCTGAAAGGAATATTTTTTCTGTGGGAACCCTAGGGGAGGGTTTTAAGTCTCTCAAAAAAGCTTTTTTCTGTGAATTAGTTTGCTCACTACTTCTTGTTCTATCCAATATCTTAATTCAATTAGATGTTTTAATTAAACAATAATTATTACTAATATATTCTTTTAAAATGTCATTATAATTATATTAGTGTAGATATCTTAAATATATTTATCTAAAAAATAAGAAATGTCTTGAGTTATTTTATTTTACTTTACAACTATTTAAGAATTATTTTATTTTATTTGCATTGTTTACTTTAATGCTTTTGACCGGAGCTATGAACCGGGTACAACACCAAGTGGGCGGGGGGAGACCAAGTGGGCAAGGGGAGACTGGACCTCATGACGACATGCCTACCATAGGAAGCTCTCGTCAATCGAGCCAGACTCCCTGCCCTACTTGAAGTGTTATTTTATTTGAATATATATCTCTATTTTATTTTTTATGTACACACTTACAACATGATAGAATTCTTTTATATAATTACATTAACTACTACACTAAAATAATTGTTAAGTATAAAATAGTTTATTAATATAAATTAAATAATTATTAATAAAATATTTAAAATATAAACATTACAATTCAAATTGCAAGTAAAAATAAGTTTTAAGTTCATATGATAAATTAGGTATGAGTCTTATTATTATTATTTTTTTGATGAAAATGCAAGTTATCTATTAAAATAAAATAACACTTCACACAAAAATAACGGGTTGTTAAAAGGCACACCCCGAGAGTCACATGGGCTAAGCCCAGAAAGATCTAGAACAAAGTATCAAAGGGTACAAGACCCATATAAAAACAAAGAAAAAATAGAATTAAGCAGCCAATGCCATTCCTGCAAATGGCGGATCCCTGTCATCTGGTTTCCCCCAAATGTCCGCGAGGTCCGGGTTGACATCAGGCATAGCCCAACCATCTTCATTTTCCTATTCTTCATTCTGAACATTTGGCTCCTCGTGCTGAGGTGAGATAGCCAAATTTAACCAAGGGAAAACCTTAGTATTATCCCACCCTATAGTTGGTGGATGAGAAGAACCAGGAGCATTCTAGCCTACATTGTCCATTGTAGGCCAACCAGTATTACCTACATTATCCATAACGGGACACCCCACGTTATCCCCAGATGCACTAGCAGTACAGCCAGAGATCCATCCACGCAGACGTGGAGAGGCCAAGCACCTACGCTGGTGAGCACCATGACGCAAAGCAAGTTGGGAGCAAGGTTGAGAATCTCTGGCTGAACCACTTTTGCATCTATTAGGAGAGCGAGCTCTGACAGAGGATGGTGAGGGAGGAACATGAGCCATAGTGCAGGGAGCATTCCCCCAATGATCCAACAACTCTTGTAAGTGAGCCACTTCCAAGGCAACTTTGTTAGCTTGCACTTGAATTTGCAGAAGAACATTAAAACAAATAATAGTTTTAATGTATAGAGAAACATAAGTTCCAATTTTACTTTCTGAAAATATACAAAAATTACGACCTTTCCATAATGCAAATAAAATCTCCACCCTGAAAATATGTCAGATTTGAGTAAATTTTTCAGGAAACATGGGTGAATCACCTAGCAGGATGATTTGTCGGGTTAATGGCTCAAGTCTGAAAGGGTGAAAAAAATCATGAATCCATAACCAAAATTGCTGAGCTCTGGTGCAATACCAGAAGAGATGATGAATCGTTTCAACCTATCCACAAAAAGGACAATGGGGATCTTAGACCCCAAGGTGAAACAGCCTAGTACCAATAGGCAAGCCTTGAAAGAGAATGCACCAGGCAAAATGAGCAAGTTTTAGCTCAAGAATGGCATACCAAACAATTTTAAACCTGGAATGCCAAAGACTTAAAGAACTATGAATAAGCTAGCGCTTATTAAGAGTGGCAGCCATGGGTAACTGGGCTAAAAGCCATCCGTGGCTTGAAATGATGCAAAGGTGTGTTTGGCTACCATTTCCAGTCCTTCCACCATGGTTTGTTGGACTGAATTCCAACCTTATGCAACATTTCAAGTGGAATAGCCATGATGATTCTATCATAAGTAGGCTTATCAACATTTGAAAGAGAAAATTTTACACATAATGCTTCCCAAGCCAAAAGTCTCATAGTGGGCCTCTGAAACATATCTTGAATGGTCTGAACACCTTTTTTGTGAAATTTGAGAGCCTTTAAACCTTGCAATTTAGCCAAAGGTTGAGTAGCAAAAGCTAGGAGAGGTGACCACCAAATATTAAGGTGATTGAATGAAAGACCAACACGAAAACCATCACCAGACCAGCATAACCAAGGTTTAATTTTTTCCCAGGCTTTCCAAATGATCTTAACCACAAACATGCCTAAGATTTGAATTGGTTCTCCCATGACAAGGAGAGTAGAAAAACTAATTCCTTTCCAAGCCAGTTTGTGCATAAGATGTCCCATTTCAATGTTATGCCGGAGTAAAACCTTCCATGCCTCACAACCAGTGAGCACACGAACAATCCATTTGACAGCCAAGGTAGTTCCTTGGCGATGAGTAGAAAGAATACCAAGTCCTCCAGAATCTCTAGGAAGGCAACAAAATTCCTATACAACATGGTGAAAACCATGGCGAGTATCAGAAGAGGTCCATAGGAAATCCCGCAAGAGTTTTTATTATGATAGTCAACGAGATTAAATTGTGTTCTACAACTTCACAAAAGAAAGAATTTCCACCCAAATTTCTTTAGGTGTATGGTGAAGAATTGACTTGTACAAGAATATCGAGCTCCTTTAATTTTCTTTAGGCGTAAATATGATTTGAAAAAGATATTATATTTCATATGATTTATGAAATATTTATAATTTAAGAATGATGTAATTTAGTGAAATGTAGTGTTTTGAGTAGCATCAAGATGATGTGATTCAAATATTTATTTTATCTCACTTTTCAAAGTTTAACATTACTCATATTATGTTATGTATGACTTATAAATCACTTACAATTGAATAATCATGCAATCTAGTGAAATATAGTGTTTTAAGTAGTAAATAAAATGATATATTTTGTTTCATGAAAGTATGGTTTGACCCACTTTCTAATATTTTCAAAATTAATCATTTCTTTGTTTAAAATATGTTCCAGATTAAATTTAAGGTACATTAGTTTAAAAAATGATTTTATAAAATTTGTGAAAACTAAGGCATCATATTTTACTCTAGACTTTTTTTATTACAGCATTGTAGATTAAATTAATTATTTTATTTTAATTTTTTTAATAAATGACCAAATATATTGAAAAGAGACCTTTTCTAATTATATAAAAATTTGTAAGTTTTTAGAATATTACTACTAATTTTGTTATTTTTATTTCAATTAGTAAAAAATCAATATTCATAATAAATTATATCCAAATGATATAAAAATGTATTTTAAATTCCACATATTTTGTCTCTTGCAAAATTTTATTTAAAAAATATTTTATTAAGTTTTTATTTTATTTTATTTTAGAATTTTGTATAATTGTCCAAATGTACTCCAAAGAGATCCTTTCCAATTTAGGATTAATAATAAGTTTTGTAAGTTTGGAAAAAACTATTAATTTTGTTGTTTTTATTTGAATTAGTAAAAAAATAATATTCATAACAAATTATATACAAGTGGCATAAAAATTGTATTTTCATATTCCACATATGTTTGTCTAATACTCTAATTGACCCCTCTCCATGTCTTTTGAAACATTGGATTTCTAGAACTACAAGTGGGGCAAAGAACCACACCATCTTCATAATATCCTCCATTTTGATAGCCCACAAAGAGAAAGGACTATAGAGACAACTAGACATTTTGCAATCCTTCTACAGTACCAATTAGTAAATCTAGAGGAAAATGGTATGGCTTTCAATTGTTGCCAATAGAAGGCGAAAACATGTTTATCTTGTGTATAGAGGTGAAAGGATTGAGATGGTATACTCATATGTATATTTAAGGTTACTTTTCATTACATTAAACTTCATCTTAATTTGGATAGTAAACTCTAATTTGAGTAAGGGTTATGAATCCTTAACCACCCTCAATAAATAATGCTCTCAGCTTCAATTTCGTGACATCAACAAAATTTTGATTCTTTTGTTCTCTATTGACTCTTACATTCTTATATGGGGTTGAGGTTTATGGACCTATGGGGGGCCTTACCTTAGGAAAGAAGATTGAGATTGGATAGAGTGAGCTGTTGTCTTGACAATATCCAAACATTTCCATCGAAAAGGATCAATTACCCAACCCATCACTCTTGTAGATTTTGCATAGTGCCACTTACTACTAGAATGATTTTCCAAGTAGTGACTATGATACATAGGGTTATATAAATGTGAAACTCTCTCGCTTAGAATTCATATCCTCGTGCAACATGCACATTATGGGACCTACTATCAATGGTATGTTAAACCCTTATTCATTTCTATCTAATAGATCTATTGGCATGCAAATCATTTCTCCACATATTTTTTAATAGATACAACATAGCTCTTCAAGAAAGATAAATAGGGGCATCTAAAACAAGATCTTCAAGTTCTTCTTTGATTCATATGGATAGACTCAAAATCATGTATCCTTGAAGCTTCAACACTATAGCAATTTGCACCTTCACTTTGAGGACAAGTTCAATCTATGAACATAGAATGCTTGTTATATCATGTAAGCAGATCATGTTATGCCCACATTCACTTTGTTGTAGGAGAGCATGATTTTCATACTTGTTCCTATGCTTCATTCAATCATGCCCTCTCTTTTAAGTCATTTGAAATCTTTTGATCCCCTATGTCATCAATGCCAACATGTGCAAGATGATCAGCCAGTGGGTTGATCTCTCAAAAATAATACTAAATTATAACACCATCAAAATTATTCATAGATGACTCAACTTGGTGTAAGATGTTTCCAATCTTCCAATTTTGTTAAAATATTAAGGATTTACATTTATAATAAAATCACTTTGTGACTTATAGGTAAGTTGTTAGTTTAATAATAAAATAAGATAGTTTATAGTTTATATTTGTGAGTTTTCTTCCCGTTGAGGTAGTTGAAAAAGTTACTTGTACAAGAATATGTAAGGCTTTATAAAGCCATAATGTTTTGTATTGAAAATCACTGAGAAATATTAATATACATCAATTTTTTGTATTATTTACAATAATGGTGTTATCTACAATTTTTGTTTTGTTGCTCTTCCATTTTTCAATATGGTATCAAAGCATTTGCATGATTCAGTGCCATGAAAATCTGCAATGAATAAATTGATCATCAAGTTTCTATTGGCTTAAGAAGTTTACTGTTTGAATGAAGATATTGGGTCGTATAATTTCTTGTTAGGTGTCTACACTCTTATGCTGGGTGTTTAAACTACTATTGAGCATTTAAAATACTGTGAGAGCCAATGTTCTTTGCTGCAAGAAGAAGGTCATTTGAATGCTGTTGAGGGAGGCGTTTCAGATATGTGTAGAAGAGCAATTTAAACCTTTTGATAAAAGTATGTGAGTATGATAAAAATGCTGAAAACAAATGAAAATAATTGTTGGCCTGAATTGTGTTTATATTCTGTTTGTAACTGTCTCAAAATTCATAGCAAGGCACATAGAGAAGAAGGCTGCATACATCTATTAAAAGGTATGAATATCTTTTGATATTATATGTTGTGTAATATTTTTGGAGGTAAAGAAAGCAAAGTGTTGCGTGGGAAAGTGTAGATAATTCTCTGCAATATCACCCTTCTTTTATTGTTGCATGTAGACAGATTGCATGTGAGAGTTTGTAAGGAATCCAAACTTCTGTAAGGTGCAGTTTCATTTTGAGCAATTTAAAGTGGAGTCTCTCTCGATAGAAAAGAGTATGAAGTTAGTTACAACACTCCATCAATTGCAAATATAGTTTGAAGTGAGGTCAAAGGAAATCTAATGGAAGTTTAAGTTTTAGATGTGAAATAAGAGGTGGTCCAATAAGAAATAAGGTTTAATATTATTTTGGAGAGATCTGGCATGTATCCCGGACGTGTATGTTGAGTTGATATGCACTAGAATGTTGAAGGAATTTTCAAATTGATTTATTCAGGAGAATTTCAATCTTGTTGCATACATGAAGAGATTTGTAAGTAAAACCTAAATTTCACTTAAGTCAATGCATAGGTAAGTATTCAACAAATCTTGCATGTAAATGTGTGTAATGGAGTTGGTATATGATCTGTATTTTATTGTAAGTGGTCACAAGATCAAAACTATGTAATTAAAAGTGGGGTTATAAGGTGTGAAATGAGAAGTTGTTTGAATTTTCTTTGTTGTTGGGATTTTATTTAACTTATTAAATTTTTGGAGTGATAAGGTGGAAAACATTAGAAATATAAGGATATTTTTTTGAACTTGTTGTAAATGGGTGCACTATCAGTTGAAACAGACACCTTGTCCATCTTACTTTTGATCATGGGCATATTTAATGCTTGTATTCTTGAGACTATATATGCTACACTTGATGGGCTTTCAGATGTTCACATCTAACATCATGCAGATAAAATGTAAACATGTCAAATTGAAGGTAGGAGGCAATGGAGATAGGAGGTCTTTTGTCATCCTGAGCTAGCTTCTAATTTAGGAATGATTAATTACATGAGAAGTACCAATATTCAATTTGTGTCCCTTCATGGAGCGAGGGAGGGCTTGGCAGTTCTTGATAGTGCATGAGAGTACTTGGCTGTGGATTTTGGAGTTGGTCTTGACCCACAAATGAAGGTGTGTTACTATGGATTTCAGAGTTAGTCTCGATATGCAGTTGGTTGGACTTTGTACTGTGAATAGTTAAGTGAGTCTCGATTCATAGTTGAGGTTGGTAATTTGTACTATGAATAGTTGAGTGAGTCTAAATTCACAGTCGAGGTTGGTGATTTGCTTGTGAATAGTTGAGTGTGTCTCGATTCACAAGTATTTTAAAGGTTTAACAGTTAGGAGATTTGTTGGTGAGTTTAGTTTGGTGTTTCCTGGGTGAGCGAGGAGAATTGGTGGATAATTGAGTAAGTCTCGATCCATTAAAGTTTCTAGAAGGGTTGCTGTGATCAACTCTTGTAGTATTTCACTTTTTGTTCAGATTGATGTAATAAGGGGGGAATGTTGGATGTAAACCCTTAAGGGGGGGTGTTAGAATATTAAGGATTTACATTTATAATAAAGTCACTTTGTGACTTATAGGTAAGTTGTTAGTTTAATAATAAAATAAGATAGTTAGTTTATAGTTTATATTTGTGAGCTGTCTTCCCATTGAGGTAGTTGAAGAAGTTACTTGTACGAGAATATGTAAGGCTTTATAAAGCCATAATGTTTTGTATTTTTTTTTTTGGATTAAAGATAGTTAAATCATATTACCAAAAAATTATATGTAACGTTACATCTGATGTGGCCAAGCTGGCCACCATTTCCCAAGTACAGTCAAGTAGACATAAGTGGTATAAAATATTTACATTATTACAAAATTAGGATCAGATCTTGTCCATTCACCAAAAAAATTGCTAATCCAAAACTATACCATAGCTTATATATTAACATTACTCTTCTGCCCTGTATGGTTCCTGCTCATCACATATAGTGCCATTTCTTGCTCTATTTCCTTCTGGTTCGGGGGCCACATGTCCTACTCCCAAGTTATCAATATATATCGTTCCTTCATCAAGGACTATAGGAATGTAGGACAAACTAAAAGCTATTTGTGATTGCACCTCTTGAGAATTAACATCATCACTTGCATCAAAGAGTTTTAGTGCCTTTATATGAGACACCAGTTCTTCCAGCCTAGCCTCAAATGAAAATTTGGTTCTATCTATGACTGAATCTTTCATATTAGCATGAGGACTATTAGCTATAGAAGAAGAAGATGATCCACTATCTTCCCCCAATGACAGATTGGCCAACTAATCTTGCACAGACAGAATGACCTGCAAGTAGATATCAACATGTGTGAGCCTACAATTAGACTCTGTAAGGATTCTAGGCTTGCCTTGATATTGATCCTCATTCCTCTTTTTCCACAACATCCACAATATTTCAGTAGTTAAAACTAACCAAAAAACTTTGTGCTTAGATTCAAAACCAACTAGATGACCCAATATGATTCTTTTGACTTTAAAATTAGATAATGACCAACTTGGAAGATTATAAAAAAATATGTTCCAGACTTGAAGAGCAAAAGGACATTCAAGAAAGATATGATCACAACACTCATTAATATTACAAAACCTACACAAAACCTTATTGAATCCTAGAGGCAGTTTCTTTAAACCTAGCAGCCATCTGAAACAACACTTTTTAGGCTCCAAATTTTTAGACCAAAATGACAAAAAATAGGCCCTAAGTTCCTAAACACTAAGATCACGACCCCATGCCTTGGCACAATGCTCAAAAATCTCATCAGAGTCACAAAACATTTTATATATTCTCTAAGCAACACAGCCTGCCAAGTTACCTCCATCCTTCCATCTAAGCTTGTTCACCCATTCCTGCACACACAAAAGATTTGACTGTGCAAGAATGACTGAACAGGCTGCCTTCAACATAGAATACGATCTCTTCTGGGAATCTTTTAACCTGAATTCACCTTTCAGTATATCCCAACTTTTGATGCCAAAGGGACAAAATAAGTCTTCAAAAGAGCTAAGTCCCAATTTATGCCACTTGTGCCCAAAACAGCCCTGGGTAACAACCAATGGCTTCTCCTTGTGGTACAGAGACCACCAGATGGAATTATGTATGCCCCTTTGCACCAAGCCTTTATCACTATCAGACGCAACAACTAGATGTCTACAATATTCCCAAGCTTTCCATATGGAATCAAACACTACTAAGCCAAAAGGCTTCACTTTGAAGTTCCCAAATAATATGTCAAGAGGATGAATATTTTTCCAGCACGGGCCAACTTTGAGACAGGAGAGCTTGATATTGTTTCTTACTGACACTTTCCATGGTTCAGAGCCTACCAAGGAGTTTGCTACCCATTTTGCCACTAATACAACACCATGAATCTTCAAGTCTTTCAAACCTAAGCCACCATTTTCCCTACCAGAACAACACCACTTCCATTTTACTTGATGTTTCTTTCCATGCCCTTTACCATCAGACCAGAGGAAGGATCTGATCACTTTTTGAATGCATTCAATCTGGAGGTTAGAGAAAAGCCACATTGAGGCATAGTATACTAAATAGGCTGATAGAATGTTTTGACAGACTTGAAATCTACCAGCAAGGGAGAGAGCCTGCCTGTTCCAGCTTTTGAGCTTGACCTTAATCTTGGAAAAAAAGCCAACTCCACATCTACTTAAGGGATGGATCAAGAGCAAAGGGAATTCCAAGAAACCTGACAACCTTTTTAGGGCCCTCCACTGCCAGTCGTCCACTCCTATCCAGTCATGAGGGGAATCAGACCATCCTATCATACAAGACTTACTCAAGGAAAGCTTAGCTCTAGAGGCTGAGCAAAAAATCTTTAATCTACTTTTGAGGTTGTCTAAGTTCTCTCTATCTAAAACTAGATACAGGGCAGTGTCATTTGCAAACTGCATATTGAGCAAATTATTACCATCTAGAAGTCTGATACCTTCAACTTTCCCTGGAATGCTATTTGTCCTCAATAGGTAAAACATTGCTTCAGAGGTAATGACAAACAGGGTTGGAGCCAAGGGTCAGCCTTGTCTAATTGATCTTCCCATCGAAAATGGAGAGGACAAATCACCATATACCTCTATCTGTGCTGAGGCATCTTTAAACAACATCTCTACCATAGACAAGAATTCTAAAGGAAAACCTAAAGCCTTAAAAAGGCAGGTTATAAAGGACCATTCTACCCTATCATAAGCTTTCTCGAAGTCTAAAAGCAAAATCCTTGCATTCTACCCTGATTCTTTGGCCCAGTGTGTGGCTTACCAGCTTGTAATTAAATTCTCCAATATGTATCTGCCTCTGATGAACCCAGTTTGAGTTGGATTGATTATTACACGTAGTATATCTACTAATCTTCTTGCCAGAACTTTGACAATGATAATGTTTTGTATTGAAAATCATCGAGAAATAATAATATACATCATTTTCTATATTATTTACAACAATGGTGTAATCTCCAATTTTTGTTTTGTTGCTCTTCCATTTTTCAATAAATTTGAGATTCTTTTTCATTTCAATGCATTTATAATTATTTGTGAATCACCTTCTAGTATGATTTTATTGCTTCTTTTAGCTTCATTGAGGTAATTCTTACAACATTTTCATTGTGATCCATAACTATGCAACTTGCTCCTAATTTCCTGGGGTTGCCTCTCAAAGCTCCGTTGAAATTGATTTTCAAGTATAGTTGTGGGGTAGAAGACTAGATGGTGTTTTATCTTCTATTCTTCATTGGTCCAACCCAGGTGACCCCTTGAACAGAGGAGGGGTCATTCAAGAATGGCCATTTCTTCATTGCTCCAATGTCCCAAGATGAAATATTTTTCCTTTTTCTTGATTTCTATTTGGCTACCATTATAACCACCTCTGAAATGGAAATATCTAATTTGCTGATGAAGGTTTCTGTTGTCCTATTTTGCTTCCCAACCAAAGAGCCCAAATCTAAAACAATCTCTAAGTGTTTTTCCCCCTCTGGAATGCAAGGAAAAACTACCCAAATTGGCTAAGTCCCAAAAGTCATGAGTTTGCCTTGTGTTTTTCCATGTTGTCAAACTTTCAGAGTTTAGAGTTCTAGTCTTTAGCGTTCCATCCTTCCTACCTCCCAACTCCACTCCTTTGCCTTAATTGCGTAAGTATTCAACATTTTTCAGACTTTCAGAGTTCAGAGTTTCCCTCTTCTCCCTTCCTTTTGGAAGGCAGAAGGTGGAAGGTCCGAAGGCTGAACTCCGCCCTCTTTTCTCTTCATAGGCAACTAAGTGTTATTTCATCGAAGGTCGGGAGTTCACTCTTTCCTCTTCTCTCTGAAGGCAGCAATGGGGCCTGAGGGTGCCACATGGTAGGATATCGTAAGCCCGCAGACTACCGAAGCTGACATCACATTCCTTCTGCATGGCTATGAAATGAAGACAAGTGTAAAGTGCATCGCGACCTGTGGCCACAGGATTATTGATTCAGGTTAAACGGTGGAGATTGCACTAAGTGTTGAAGGATGAGATGAAGGGGTGGGGCCATGACGTTGAAGATTGGATGGTACTGAGGTGTCGCAGGAGAATCTTGTCCATAGGGAAGATTCAGTGTGCAACCATGAGATGTTGACACGTGGCATGCTATTGCCTTCTCTTATGGATCTTTCAAGGGGGCCCTTATCTATTGACAATGCTTCTAAGAAAAGTAACTCATCTGTACGCTTAACACCACGTATGCCAGGTCAGCGGGCCTCAACACAGAATAAAAAGGGAAAGTGAATGGCCATTGATTCTAAAAATCAAATCTATCTACGACCATTATTCAAAAGAGACACTTAGGCATCTCGAAGGCGGGAAAGATTGCTGATTAGGGAAGTATGCAAACTCGGCTGACAAGATATTGCAAGAGTCAAAATTTCAAAGGATTCAGAATCATGCAGACATAGATTTGAGGACTTTAAGGATTTAAGTGTTGTAAAAGCTTTGCTCAGGAAGTTTTGTCTGATATGCCATCAATGAAGATCCTATGCCTCTCAGTTGCCCCTTTTCATATATTTGTTGCATTTATGGTTGCAGGTCGATGATTCAGCTACTCGCCTTGAAGAGGGACAAAATATCTCTCAATCACCTATGGACTCTAGATATTTTCTGCATTAATTCTTGTAGATAAACATCTTTCAGGCAGAGATATTTTCTAACAGAGCCCATGGGGCAATTTATTGTAACCTAATTAGGTCATTCAGAATGAGATGCTATATATGCATGAATGTAAGATGTAAAAAAGGTTGGAAAATAGTTGGATATTCTTGATGCCTCTGTATTCTAAACAGAACTTTCCTCTACCATAATTGTGCCTCTTGATCAATACATATGGTGTTTTACTTTTTCATTCTTTTTAACTCTATGTAGTCTTAGAATTGGCCATTGTTTGTGAATGTTTAATTCCTGGCAATCCATTCTTTACCTCTGTTAAAATCTTCATGATCTATGTAAGTTTATCAACTGTATTTCTTTATTTGTACATCTTAGCTCTATGAATATTCTTTATTCAAACCTGGTGTATCACCCTTTCATTTTTAGTTCATCCTTCTTCCCCTTTTCCTTAATGGTGCATAGATTAGGTTTAGTCTTAGGATCACTAAATCTCTCGTTTAGCAAAGGAATCAGCCTCTCTCTAGAGATTTGACCTCCCTATAGGGTCCCACACCTAGAGGTCATCTCAATATTTCACTAGATTGTTGGAGCCCTAAAAGCCTTCAACACTGGGTGCAACTCTATGTGATAATAATTTTTGGCATGCCCAATGGGACACTAGAAGAAGCTAAGAGGTTTGGTGTTGTTCTTAGCTTGTTACAGTCCAGAATATATCTTGCAATCACTTGACAAATTATCCCCACCTTTTTGCCAATAGTTTCTAGCACGCTCGGTGGGACCAGTTTGATGAGCTCTATCATCTATTGAAGGATTTGGTGTGTTCTTCAATGCATCTTGCCATTTAGGGTAGTCTTTACAAACACCATGGTGACTTTGCCAAACAAATCTACTGGTGCAGCTAGTCCAAGCACTTAAAGAACTCCAAGGATCAGGATTTCGGTGGTATTCTTGATCTAGCTGCTTTCAGAAGCATCTTCAATCACCCAACGACTCTTTCTTGGTATGTATCTAGTTTCTCTCTAGTTATAGACCTATTCTTCTCTAATTCAAACATTTTTATGATTATCCAACATTTAGATGCTATAAAATATCAAATTTTTATGGGAGTTATGGCTATCCCCTTTCGTCCAACCAAAAGGTAGGCTATTGGCCCCCATGCCAGCAATACCAAGCCCCAAACACATGATTTTATGCCATACAGCCTTGCCACTATAGAATATCAACATCCTCATGATGCTTACCTCCCACCCACCCTTGCTCAATTTTCTTGCCAACCTAATGATACTTATTTCCAACCCCAAGAAAGCCACTTCATCCCTAATCAATATGATTGCCCTCCTATCCCACCTCAAGTGAACTACAATTTTGACAATATGAGTCTCATGGATATAATGATGGACCTGCAAAGGAGGTTGGAAGAAATTCAAGGAGTGGTAGAGTATAACCAGCAGTAAGATGAGCTTGCCTATCAGGCCCATCTTTACAAACAACAGATGGAGGCACAGGAAAGGGCTTATCAAGAAAGCTTGGATTTGCAAATTACAGCTAAAGAAGAATAGATGAGGCAGCTTCTTGCCAAAGCCTAGTTATTAGAAGTCCAATAAGTCCCCTCCATTCCTAGTTTCAAGAAGCCCCTCCCTTCCAAACCAGTTTAGCCTGCTTCAGAGGCAATCCCTAAATTTAAGTCCCAAGCTTCAGGTAGGATAATCCCTCTGGGCCTCTAAATCCACTTTCCAGTTTCAAAATTCCAAGATTTAGGGGCCCTCAGCCTTGACGGGAGCCTGCTCTTGCACAAATTTAGCCTATCACTCCTCAAGAACAACTCTCTCAAGAAGCCCTTCAAGTCCCTGTAACAAGGGAGGAGCCATTTGCAAATAATGAACCCTTGTGCACTATTACAACTAAAATTTCAAACCCGCTGCAAGAAGTTAAGCCAAATCTGATAGAGTAGCAGTGCACTGAGCATAAGGATAGTGTTGATTCTGGCACAGGGTTGAGCCCTCTAGACTTTGGCTCATTTGAAGAATTTTCCCATGTTGTGCACAAGATGAATGAAACCCAAATGCAGAGAAGGCATGGTGAAGAATTCCAGTTGCAAAGACAGCTCAAACAAAATCTAGTGGGGCTGCAACTAAAGGATGAGGGTGTCATGGAGAGAGTTGTTATAGAGTTTACTCTAAAAGTGGAGATGCCACTTTATTTCATGAACTGCCTGGTTACATTGAGGATGAAGAAGGCATGGAGATACCAAATTTGATGACGGACCAATAGTGTGGGGACATTAAAAATAATGGCTTGTTGCTAGAATGTGAGGCCGAACAGGACACTGAGGTTCCAAACCACAAAGAAGGGCAAGCATGTTGCCCTATGCTAGAAGATGCAGAGGTTGATGATCTGGACCTGTTCAAGGAGCCCCTATCTTTTATTAAAGGTAATGATGTAGAGATAAAGCATGGGCAAGAACAAATTGAAGATTTGTTCTTTATTATCCAACAGGGATATCAACTTCTTGATGAGGGAGATTTCTCCATTAAGCATGTACAGGGCTCATTTCTTGAGCCCGATCTAGAAAATCATAAGCATCTTGTTCATAGGGTGGAGGCAACCATATTTCCAGTTGAGCCACAAGAGCTAGAGCATTTAGACTATCAAGTAGAGAAAGAATCAGAGCAGAGGCATGAGATCAACCCTGTTGATTTGCATGCCATTTCAAGGGGACGTCTTATCAGGCATCAAGCCCAGCTGGAGACACATCAAGAAGAGTCACCTCTTGTCATACTTGCCTCTAAGCATGAAGTTGAGCATCAAAATGAGTGGGATTGACCCATTTATTCACCTCTTGGCAACATCATCAACAATCAATTCAGGTGGATAGGTGAGTTTATCCCCATTCTTGGAGGAGTGCTCCATCAATTTGTCATATGTCAACTCATTCTCCATCTTTTTCTAACTGTCCACAAGCATGGAAAACATTGTAAATTGTTGAGAAAGGGCAGTTATTTTGAAGAACCAGTTAATGGCTTTGTTTAAGGTCAGTTCTAGGTGGTTAGCTTAGGTTTAGGTTAGCTTTGTTTCTATTTTAGGTTTTATTTCAATAAGTGCCTCTGCACTCTGTTGTATTCTCATTAGGAGAATGCATGCTTGGTTTGTTTTGTGTTGTTTCCTAGAGGCTTGCCCAATTGTTTTAGCTCCTCTGTTCTTGGTGCGGTCTCTTTTGACCCCATGCCCAATGGATTAATAAGGCCACTGATCTCCATTTCTTTAGTAGGCAAACACCCCTGAGAAGTCACCAAAATGTTGTCCTATTTTGCTTCCCAGCCAAATAGCCCAAATCTAAAATAATCTAAGTGTTTTTCCCCCTCTGGAATGCAAGGCAAAACTACCCAAATTGGCTAAGTCCCAAAAGTCTTGAGTTTGCCTTGTGTTTTTCCGTGTTGTTAGACTTTCAGAGTTCAAAGTTCTGGTCTTCAGCATTCCATCCTTCCTACCTCTGAACTCCGCTCCTTTTCCTTAATTGCCTAAGTATTCAACATTTTTCAAACTTTCAGAGTTCGGAGTTTCCCTCTTCTCCCTTCCTTTTGGAAGGTGGAAGGCAGAAGGTCCAAAGGTCAAACTCCGCCCTCTTTTCTCTTCATAAGCAACTAAGTGTTATTTTGTCAGAGGTCAAGAGTTCACTCTTTCCTCTTCTCTCTGAAGGCAGCAACGGGGCTTGAGGGTGCCACATGGTAGGATATCGCAAGCCTGTAGGTCATCGAAGCTAATGTCACATTCCTTCTGCATGGCTACAAAATGAAGACAAGTGTAAACTGCATCGTGACCTGTGGCCACAAGATTATTGATTCAGGTTGAAAAGTGGAGATTGTGCCAAGTGTTGAAGGATGAGATGAAGGGGTGGGGCTATAGCATTGAAGATCAGATGGTAGCATGGTGTCGCAGGTGAACCTTGTTTGTAGAGAAGATTCAGTGCACGACCACGAGATGTTGACATGTGGCATGCTAGCACCTTCTCTTCTAGATCTTTGAAGGGGGCCCGTATCTGTTGACAACACTTCTAAGAAAAGCAACTCACCTATACGCTCAACGCCACATATTCTAGGTCAGCAGGTCTCAACACACAATAAAAAGGGAAAACGATGGCTGTTGATTCTAAAAAGCAAATCTATATACGAACATTATTCAAAAGAGACTCTCAGGCATCCTGAAGGCGGGAAAGATTACCGATTAGGGAAGTATGCAAACTTGGCTGACAAGCTATTGTAGGAGTCAAAATTTCAAATGATTCATAATCATGGAGACACAAATTTGAGGGCTTTAAGGATTTAAGTGTTGTAAAATCTTTGCTCTGGAAGTTTTGTCTCATATGCCATCAATGCAAATCCTATGCCTCTCAGCTGCCCCTTTTCAGATATTTGTTGCATTTATGGTTGTAGGTCGATGATTCAGCTACTCGCCTTGAAGAGGGACAAAATATCTCTCAATCACCTATGGACTCTAGATATTTTCTACATTAATTCTTGCAGATAAACATCTTTCAGGCAGAGATATTTTCTAATAGAGCCCATGGGGCAATTTATTGTAACCTAATTAAGTCATTTGGAATGAGATGCTATATATGCATGAATGTAAGATGTAAAAAAGGTTGGAAAATAGTTGGATATTCTTGATGCCTCTATATTCCAAACAGAACTTTCCTCTGTCATAACTGTGCCTCTTGATCAATACATATGGTGTTTTACTTTTTCATACTTTTTAACTCTGTGTAGTCTTAGAATTGGCCATTGTTTGTGAATGTTTAATTCCTAGCAATCCATTCTTTACCTCTGTTAAAATCTTCATGATCTATGTAAGTTTATCAATTGTATTTCTTTATTTTTGCATCTTAGCTCTATGAATGTTCTTTATTCAAACCTACTGTATCACCCCTTTCATTTTCAGTTCATCCTTATTCCCCTTTTCCTCAACAGTGCATAGATTAGGTTTAGTCTTAGGATCACCAAATCTCTCATTCAACAAAGGAACCAACCTCTCTCTGGAGATTTGACCTCCCTATAGGATCCCACACATGGAGGTCATCTCAATGTTTCACTAGATTGTTGGAGCCCTAAAAGCCTTCAACACTGGGTGCAAATCTATGTGACAACAGTTTCCCATGGAAATTTTTTATCTCGGAAGATATTGTGATCTCTCTTTCCATATATGCCAAATGATAAGGGAATTGTTGGTAATCTATAAGCTAGCAAAGAAGTTCTCTTTGTATAATTAAGGTCTACAAGCATATAAGTAAATAAATTTAAGAAATATGGATTTATCCAATGTTTCTTTATACCATTAATCTATTAGCAGACCTAAGCATCATATAAATTATGCCATTAAGATCTTCATTTGATTAAAATTTTGATCAATAACTATTTAAGACGAATACCTAAGATCCTTTGGAAACAAAGTAAATACAACTAATTTTAATTACAAAAGGACCACATTATAAACCATTCTTAGTAATCATACCATTTATCACAATACTCCACATATTATGTAAGAAAGTTATTACAACTTGATGGAATACTAGCTAGTCTTAACACAAGATAATCAAATGTGATTTTTGGGATATGTTAGATGTCCTAAAAATATTGGGCAAAAAATGGAGATAGTATGTAAAGAAACATTTAGATTTGTTTTATATTGATCTTTAAAAATTGAAAATACAATTATATTTTGCAACAAAAGAATCCACTTTATAAACATTGCTCTAGACTTGCCAAGACCCTATTAATGGATATTGCACAAAGTACTTACAAAAAAGCTACATGTTGATCCCTAAAATAGGAGTAATAACCTATATTTATAGAAAAATAAAAAGGCTCATCTCACTTGGATGATTGACACTTGCATGAATTACAATCATGAAAAGTGCTTATCACTTAAAAGTAAAATGAAGATTAAAGCTAAAAAGAGGTTGCAACAGAAATTTTTGTTTCTCACTTCAAGGGAAAGCATTCAAGAATTACACTAGAATATGCCCCCCCTTTTTCAAGGATTAGGTTTCCACGACTTGGTAGATCTTTCTAGCATCTTGTCAATCCCTTCGATGTCTTGTTGAAGTTTTTGTTGCAAAGTGGCATTATGTGTAAAATCTTAAATGCACCATTTGATTTTTGCTATGTTCTTTTTTACAATCTCTAGGTGACATGAATCCTTGTTGTTGACTCTTTCTACTCTATCAATCATACTTCTAAGGGAAGTAGGGTCTATTTGTAGCACATATAATGTCTTTTTTAATCTTGACAATCCTTCTTAATCTCTACAAAATCAAACTCTTTGCTCCTAGAAGAACAAGAAGATCTAAACCCCATTCCTTGTCCAAAATTCTCAAAGTTTCTCTGATGGCCCAATGTTAGAGAACTATTAACTTTGAATTTCTTACTTTGGTTATGTAAGCCTTCTCTTCTTTTAAAGATTCAAATGCATGATTGTCATCTACCCTGTGAAGACACATGTCCTGCCATGTCTATCTTTTTACACATATTTGCTTAGTATTATCAAATCAGGACACTTTTTACAAAGTCTCAAGATGAATGCACAAGGATAGAGGACTACCAAAATTTACAAAATAGTTTTGCACGTGACTCCCTTTTATGCTAATATAACATATGAATACAACTTTGAAAGAATACAAGATTTGACCAATTTTTAGAAATGCATTTTAATCTATTGGTTCCACTCCCAATCATTTGGTAGATCAACCTCTATTATTACTTTGGATTTATTCATGTTAGCCTCATATCTAGCATCTAACATAATCTTGCTCTCCTTAACAAAATTGCTTACCCTTGTTACTAGTAACACAATCTTGTCTATCTGATAACTAAACAAAATTTGATCTATATCTTATCATCCATCAAAAGAGGTTAGTGAATAAGGAGATTAAACATGTAATTTATTCTTTCCAAACTACCAAATCTTTGTTGGTTCCATCATGGGTCTCAATGGTAGGTAGTTGTGAATCAACTAAATGTTGAAACTTGTCCTACCTTTTTACCACATCAACTCCTAATTTATCAATGAAAGAAGTTGTATAATAGAATAGATCACATACATTATTAGTAATTGAGATCTTAGGAATACCACCAATTATATACTTAGTACTCCCATGAATTCTTCCCATCTAGTATATCCTAGGTATCCATTTACTTTTGACCTCCATAAACCTTGTCTCAATTTGATCCTTTTGGATCGATGATCAATTGATTTCAAAGTAGTATTTCCACAAGTCATCACCCAATTTCATCAAGTTATGGACCTTTACATCAAAGACACCTTTTAACACATTCTTAGTATTTAGTTTATATATTTTGGCCCTTTCTAGAGATTCTCTTTCATTTCCTTATGACCTTTTCAACAGTGTATCTAGCTTTGTTATTCTCTTTACTAGATACTCATCTCCCTACATAAAAACTTGTAGTGGAGCATACATCAATGACCTCTTACTCATAATGTTGTAGTTGTGCCTTGAGTTTTTCATTTAGTGATTGAATATTCTTAAATACTTCCTTTAACTCCAAATTTTCCTACTAGCTCTTGGTGTAAACCATATGTAATTTCTTTTTTCTAGCCTTAAAATGAACTACCAATGCTATTGCATCAAGGGATAACACATTTCCAACTCTATTATTATCTAGCCAGTGAATTGTTGTGACTCATACTCAATCTAGGCTTGTTGTGCATTGGAGCCAAGTCCCAAATAGCTAAAGTCTATAGATCTAGGTTGAAAACAAATCTAGGGTGAAATTTGTTTGCATTATCTAGGGTATTGAATATATAATCCTCTCCACTTCTTCTCTTGATGCTATTGAATGGAATTGCTTGTATGATGTCCTATCTTGGTAACAATAGGAATCCACTTTCCTTTACTAGCCTCCTCCCTTCTTTTTAAGATATATTTTCAATATTATTATAATTAAATACAAGGGGATCACTTTTAACTATATCTCAAGTTCTTCTTCCATCAAGATTTCCTTTTTGATCATGCTTTTCTCTAACTTTCAACATCAAAGTAAATATTTTGAATTTATCATCTACAAGAAATTTATCATATAATCTTTTTTCTTACATCTTCAACTTTGTCAAATTTATCCAACATTATAGGAGAACCATGAGAAACCAAACCATGTGCTATTTTATGTGGTGGAGAAGTAACTTAGGCAAGTAAAGGGTCATTTAGAGGTGTGAAATCTCTAACTACTTTAAATAGCATCATAGCTAACTAGACGATAAATCTTAGGCTAGATTATTTTTTATCTATCCTTATGCACATGCAAAGAATGTGTTGATGAGGTCAAAGATTATGTTTCTTTAGAAGGTCCTCCTACTAATTATTGAGCTAATGTTGATGAAATTGACAGTGAAATCACTCTAGTAGTTATCTATTCTTCTATCTGTATAGAGGGTTATGTTGATGTATTTGATGGCAAAGTTTCTACGACATGTCTCTTCTCCAAAATTTGCACTAAGGATTCTTTCTTTGTTTCTTCTCTTCTTAGTTCTACAACTTGAGGTTCTACAAGTATTTTCTTCTTTAGTATTCATCCAACTATCTACATAGTATCCAAATTTTGCTACATATTTTTTAATAGATTCAATGATATCAAGGAAAGCTCCAAGATAGTTTGGATTATTTATCTTCCTAATCCTTTTAGCTAGACCAATTATCAATTATTTTTCTCTTCTCATCTTCTTGTCCAAGTCATCAACACAATTTTTGATTGAATCCTTAGGTTCATTAAAATCATGTGCTTGTAACCCAACCTATTTTTCTCTCTCCTAATATTGTGGATGAACTTCTCTTAGTCATATGATTTGTATGAATCTCTATACAATAAGCCTATTTTCCCCTCAAATCACTCATTATTCATTTTGTGAGAAAACTTAGTACCATCATTCCTCCTCCAACATAGGAAAATTGCAAGATCTCTATCAGAGAAACAAGGCAACAAGGTGAAGATAGAAAATATAAAGTTTGTAAAGTATTCTTAAGCAATCAAGACATGGATCCTTTGTATTTTTACTTTATCTATTTCATTCATCATATCTATTCATCTATTTTCCATATTAGTGAGTCATTAGGAAACCATTTCTCTCTCCATAGTCAAACTCGTAATTTGTGAACTCCCTCCATTTCCATCATAGAAAAATTTCAATCCTTTTTCCACACTTACACATTATTTTGTGACCATTTTCACATCCAGTTTCTCTCCATTCTACCCTCACACACTAATTGTTATAGTTTCCCCCAAGGCTTGATATTGTGACTACCATTTCCACACACACCACCAACACATTACCACTAGGGTTGCACACAACCTAAGCATTTATAATAGCACTTTGTGGAGGTTGGAATACACCTAAGATGGGTATGACTAAGGCATACTTCTATACAACACACTATTTCCCCATTTCCCCCAATATTCAACTTAGAATATCTCAATGTTGGGAGTTAAAATCAACATTTTGTAAACAAGAAATGGATCGTGAGATAAAGGAAAACAACTCTAGAATGTTATCAAGGCCTTGATGATGAAGACAGTTATGCCCAAGAGGGGATATAGCACCCATTTATGCAACAACAGTGCTTAGTTTCACAGAAGTTGCTCAACAGTGCCCATATTTGCACTAAACCTACATCTCTGCCTCCTCAACCTCTTTCTACCACTAGATCAGATATTTTAGAGGTGCACATGGTATATTTTTAGTTTCCTTTCTAAAAGCATTTCAATTAACACCTTTTTAATTCCTAACTCCTATATTTGTACTATCATAGATTATATTAGAGTAATTTTAATTTTATATTTTTGTATTTAATCCTATTTAAATCTTATCTAGTATAATAGAAAGAAAATACTATCTTTTAAGAATTTACACTTAGGGGGTAGTCCATTTAATCTTTCACTCTATGATATCTAATATAAAATGCTAAGTATCCTAATATCCACCTAAGTAAGATGAATATAACCTAAAGTCTAAAATAGATAATAATTCACACTAGTACCCCCTCTTAAGCATAGCTTAAGTGGGTGAAAATGATGGGTCTCAATAATTAGGCCATGTTAATTCCCATGTACAAAATGTAGCCACCTAGAGATAGAGAGCACTGTGTAGGCCCCCCCAATGAGCAGCCTCCCATGCCAAAAAATGATAAAGATCTATTTTACTAGATGATAAAGAAGATCCACATGCATCAAAAAATATTTCTTCCCTTAGGAAGAGACATAATTGTTGTACATTTTGATGGTCTTACCAGTCCACAAATTTATACAAATTGAAGATTGATGAAGATCTACGATACTATATGCTAAAGAAGATCCACGTTCTTTGAATACAATGTCTTCCCTTAGGAAGAGACATAATTGTTGTGCATTTTGATAGTCTTACCACTACACAAATTTATACCAAGGAAGAAAAGAAGAGAATAATCTTTTGAAAATGTTCATCTTTCCCCATGCCTATGTTATGATGAATCAAGATTTGATTAGTAGTCATAAGCACAACTACAAGATGTGAAATCATAAAGATACATAAAAGAGGAGAGAGAACATGAGGGTTTATAAGTACCCTCATTACATCCAAATAGGATGATGTAGATGTAGGAGAGTTTTCATTAAAGAGGAAAATCAATGGTGTTATCTAGATCCTAGAGATGAGATTCAATAAACATGTATGATATGTCTAATAAGTATATATCTTAGTGAGGTGTATCTAGTAGACATGAATGGTCCTATTGAAGAGATTCATCAAAATCATTTAGAGGAGCAACAATGATCTTTGTAGAAGTAGGAAGTGGAGAAATCCTAGTGCATGTCTTTGTAACTCCATTATGAACAAGGACTTGATAGTTCAGATGACTAAACTACTCATCTCATAACTTGGTCACTTCATCTGTGTGAGTATGAAGAGTTCTAGAAGGGGCATTAGAATGAACCTCTATAGTAGTGGTTGCAACTTCAAGTGAAGAATAATAAATTAAGGAGTCACAACAAATAGGTGGAGGTTCTAATGGATATCCACACAACTATCAGATAATTGACCATGCAGTAAAAGAGCACTCTAGGTGCTCTATATGATGTAAGAACTTATCATAAATAGTTAGACATAGTTGTTCACAAACTTTACCATTGTTGTTAAGCCATTCATTTCTCTCCCAAATATCATTTGTCTCTAGAATGAAACCAAGGATATAGGATAGAAGCGACTTTCTAGTGAAGTAGTTTTCTATATATTTTTGGAAGGACTTATAATTCTATTCATTGAGAATAACTACAAATTAAATGGGTTTATGATTGTAAACCATTATTGGGTTTTTTGTAACTTTATATAAGTTTGATTATTCATAAACCCCATCTAACATTTTGCCACACACACCCCTAGATTACTTGATGAAATGACCTTGTAGGCAAAGATAAATCTTAGAAATTTATGATTAGTGTGTTTGCAATACCTATTAATAGTTCTACAATATTTTTACAATTTACAAACAAGGACCATAGTCTAAAATCATAATTTTGAGGAAAAATGGGAATAAAATATGAGTACCACTATGAAGTATATGAAAAATACTACACTTTAAAATGACACTCAAATAAGAATTTGTATGTGCAAGAATGAAGCTTTGGAAGTTTCCAAAATGAGAATTGCACTACAAATATATGATAAAACTACAATTTCTATAAAACAAGGGTACCAAATTTTAAAAATAACCTTAATACTATGTAACCACTAAAAAATAGCTAGTCAATTTTTTTGAACCCAATTAGAATTTGTATGAGGGATAATGTGCCTTTCAAAGTTCAAGTGGAAAAATTTAAGCATAAACCCCAAACTCTTGGTCCTCCAAGTTGATTACATCGACATGAGATCATGATGATGTAGGGATTAGCATGACACTAACATGATTTGTATGGTCATACAACTTGCTAAGGTGGTAGTAGGTGATGTGGTTGTCTATGCAGTTTGTGACTGGACAAAAGGTATGAAAAGCAAGGTACAAAGTACTATCAAATATGTGATGCATTCTTCAAAGGGCTAATGATATATAGGTTATATAGAAAGTAAATGTAGAACAACTTTTTAATAAAGATGAAGTGCTTGAAACAAAAAAGAGGAGGACCTTTTTTCTAAATGCACAACTTTTCAAATAATGGAGTGTACTGTAAATGATGAGAGGAGTGCTCCTATTAAAAGGGGTAATCCTACTAATTATAATACTCCATTTTAAGGACCTCAATTTTTTTAAATCTTTCATTTACTTTTGACCTCAAAACTTGTGCAACAAAAATTTAAAAACTTTGTGTACAACATTACCTCATTATCCAAGCAAGTCGTACTGATAGAGAATAATATTAGGGCTCCAAAAAATTCTCCAACCCATGCATGTCTATAGTTGATCCTAATATATTGATGCCTTTTGGATGCAATAGCATGGTTCACTTTTTACCAAGTCGTTTCTTGCTAGAGATGCCTATAAAAATAAATGCAAAACCTAGTGACCCCATTAACAAGCATCTAGTTGTTAGATTCAGACAAAATAAAGATTGGTCCTAGCTAATTTGATGCTTCTATATATAATGTTGAGATTAAAAATAATTCCACCATTCACTAGATATATGCATGCAAATAAGATCTTAGTGCTCTCAAATAAAAAATAAACTAATGTTAAAGCATTCTTGCTCTAATACCATGTTAGATTTGATATGAAATATCTAAAACCAAAAAACAAATGCAAAGAAACTAACTATGCTAATCAAAGAATGAAAATCAAATTGAAAAAACAATTTATATTCTATTAGAGAGCATAAGAACTAAGTAAAATTCTATAGACAAATATAAGACAAGATGATGATAAGCTCAAGGCTTTGAGTCTCCAAATAGAAATTTTATACTAGGAATGTTTATGTAATGTTTAATATAAATTGCTAAATATCCTAATATCTACCTAAGCATGATGAATATAAACTAAGGTGTAAAATAGATAATATTTTAAACCAACATCCTCCCTTAAGTGCAATTTAAGTGGGTGAAAAAGACGGGTCCCAGTAAGTACATCATGTTAGGTACCCATGTCCAAAATGTATCACCCTCCCTCAAAAGGAGAGAGAGAGAGAGAGAGAGAGAGAGAGAGAGAGAGAGAGAGAGAGAGAGAGAGAGAGAGAGAGAGACAAAGAGAGATAAAGGCAAAGATAGAGACAAAGACAAAGGCAGAGATAGAGATAGAGACAAAGACAAAGAGGACTAGGTAACTGTCCCCATGAGTAACCTCCCACGCTAGAAATGGATGAAGATGGATGATACTAGATGTTGAAGAAGATCCACTTGTGCCAAAAAAAATTACTTATCTTAGCAAGAGACATAACTACATGTGCATGTTAAAGCTCTTCCCACTCCATAAAAGGATATGAAGGAAGAAACAAGATAAAAATCTTTAGAAAATGTTCATATTTCCTCATGTTTGCATAGCGATGTGTCAAGATATGATCAATAGTCTTAGGTACAACTATAGGATGTGACATTACAAAGGTATATGTAGAGGGAAAGAGATAGCATGAGGATTTATAAGTACCCTCATTCCATACAAGTAATATTATATAGTTTTAGGAGAGTTATCATCAAAGAGAAAAACCAAGTCCTCAATAGTGTCATCTAGATCCCATAGGTGAGATTTGACAAAGAAACATGAGATGTCTAATAAGTATGCATCCTAGTGACGTGTATTAGGTAGACATCGATGATCCTACTAAAGAGAGTTGTCAAAATCCTTTGAAGAAGCAAAACTAATCTTTGTAAAAGCAATAATTGAAGGAATCTCGCACATGTCTTTATAACCCCATTTTAAGCAAGGACTTGATAATTTAAATGACTAAACCACTCATCTCAAAATCTTCTCACATCATCTATGTGAGTGTCAGAAGTTTTAGAAGGGGAATTAGAAGGAGGAGGAGTCTCTATAGTAGTGTTTGCTTTAGGTGAAGAATGGTTAACTAAGGAGTCATCACAAGTAGGTGGAGGTTCTAATGGATCTCCACATAATTGTTGGATAGTGGACCAAGTAGGAAAAGGGCACTCTAATCATTCTATATGATGCAATAACTTCTAAAAAATCATTAGACATGAATGTTTGCAAACTTTTTCATTATTGTTAAACCATTAATCTCTCTCCCAAATATCACTTAGCTCTTAAATGAGACCAAGGAGATAGGGTAGATTAAAATTTCTAGTGAAGTATTCTTCTAAATATTCTTGCAAGGACTTATAGTTTTGGTCATTGGACTTATAGTTTTGGTAATTGATAATAACTACAAATTTTATGGATTTATGCTTGTAAACCATGATTGAAACCCTCACAAAACTTGTAGATCTTTATATTAGTTTAGATTTCATGAACCCCATCAAAGATTTTGATGCACACACCCCTAGATTACTCAATTAAATGATCCCTAGGTCAAGATAAAATGAAACTTAATGATTAGTATGTTCAAAATACATGTTTATAGTTCCACATGAGTTTTGTAATTTACAAACAAGGTCCATATCTAGAAGAAAAGCTAACAAGATTTCAAGTATTATGGATGTGCATGGATCTTATTTGGAGGATGCAAAGGCTATAGCCAAGGAACTAGTATCATTTTTCTCTAATCTCTTATGAGAATACCCTAACAAAGATCTAAAGGAAAAAATCACATCATGGCTAATATCCCCACAATTCTTTTTCCAAAAGAAAATGAGGTGCTTCTAGTTCCTTTCTCTAGTGAAGAAGTGAGCAATATTGTTTTTGGACTAAAAAGGGATACAACTCTAGGGATGGAGGGGCTTCATGTTAGCTTCTTTAAATTCTTTTAGGGAAATACTGAAAATGAATTGGTTGCAACAATGAATGATTCCTTGAAGTCAAGAAAAATTCTCATGAACTTCAAATGCACCTTCCTAGCTTTAGTCCCTAAGTAAGCAAATGCAACTTCTTTTCTTGATTACTAAATGATAGATTTATGTAACATAATGAAACAAATAATATCTAAATTGGTCTCAAAGCACCTTAAACTAATGTTCCCTAAGTTGGTTGTAGATGAGTAGGGAGGCTTTGTAGGAGGTAGGCAAATTTTAGATGGAGTCTCAACTTCTCATAAAATTTTGTGTTCTATCTAAAAGAAAAGATAGAAGTATGGTTATAAAGTTAGATGTTACAAAAGCTTACAATAAAGTCTCTTAGATATTCTTGTGTAAAGTTCTTTTATATTTTCGTTTCTATAATAAGTAGGTAGATTGAGTATTTCAAGCAGTTTCTAAGGCTTGGTTTTTAATGCTAGTGAATGGTAGTCCTATAGGGTTATTATAGAACTCTCTTCCTTGCTTCTGTATTTATTTATTCTTATGGTGGAATCCTTGGGCAGTCTAATAAAATGTTTTAGAACTCAAGGGAATGTAGAAGACATTAATTTTTCTACCTCGTCGGATATAATCACACATACACTTTATGGATGATGTTATTCTCTATGGCTTGGCCTTAGTGGTGGAAGCTGAGGTATGGAAATAGATTCTATTTGATTATGCAATGGTCTTGGGAAAACACATCAATAACAAGAATTTTTTTTAAATACTCCGAGTCCTCAGTTGTGAAGGTGTTTTTCATGATTCAAATTTTTCAAATTTGGGTCCAAATCAATACCAGGAACCACCTTGAAATCTCCATCTTATTCATCCAACAACACATATCATTCTTGAAGGAATTCAAATAAATCTTTGTCATGTGCTTGTCCACTCATGTTGTTGCAATCTTCTTCTTTAGCATATGACAACTCCTCAAATAGTTAAATGATAATGTCATCTTGTATGGTCTCATTGATGATTTTTTGCCATGTCTCACCCTCCATGGGAGTTAATGAATCTTCCTATTCATGGTTTAAACATTCTTCATCCTCAAAAATACTCAATAGAGGCATATTTTTAGGCTAAACCTCTGTATGCACAAAAACAACCTTTACTTGTTTATGTGAAATATGCACCAAACTAGAGCTCTCATCTTGTATCAAAGAGATATCTACCTCATAAAGGAATGTGTAGCCACTTTCCAAGATGCAAAATAGATGTTCTTGTTGATCCTCTTCATGTACACTACTATAATCATTTTCAATGAAGCTAGACAACCCTTCAAATGCATCAACTTTATTTGTCAATGGTTTTGCACTCAAGTATTCATTTAAGATGCACGGGGAAACCTCTTGCTTATTAAATGTCTCTTGTGCTCTATAGAACAAAATTTCCTTCCTCTCTTCTTCCTTGAGAGATACCTAAGAGAAGCCACTAAATGAGTCAAACTCAAGGGGGCTAAGAGACATCTTCAAATCTGGATCATTTGAATGCACAAGATACACACTCTGCTACAACATTGATTAAAAAATAGTTTCATCCTCCGTTCTTCCACTTGCACATTAAATTCTCATCTTTGCACATTGTAGAAATAGGATATAACTATACAATTAATCAAGCATCCAAGTTCATTAACCATGATAAATCATAAATAGTAATAGAAATAACCATAAGAGATGCAAACCATAACACAATATATACATGGAGAAACCCTTGCAGGAAAAAGCTCCACACCCAAAGAGATCCAAAGCTTGTATTAATTGGGCCTTGTCCCACTCCAACTTACCATATGCTTGAGATTTCTTCTTAAATACCCATTTGCATCCAATGGCTTTCCTTCCCTTGGGCAACTCAACTAGATCCCATGTGTCACATTTGTCTAAGGCCTTTATTTCATATTTCATAGCTTCTAACTAGGACTCATGCTCATCTAAAGATAAAGCTTCCTTCATAGGTCTAGATTTGTTGTTAGTACAAAATAATGCAAAGATACAATTGTAATAAGAAAGAACTATACCTTTAAACTGGATTATGTTGCCTTGTGGACCTTCAAAGAGGTGTAACAAGAGGCCCATGTGGCTCCTTATCATAACTTTAATTTGAACATTCTTCTTCCTCAACATGTCCATCTTGTTGTTCTTTCCATCCATCTCTTATTTATCAACCTTAATATGAAAATGCACTATTTTGTTAGGCTTCACATGAGGTTGTTCACCATTTTTAAATTCCCTAAGCTTCCTAAATAACATCCTTAGAATATAAAATTTTCATTGCTATAAGATCCAAAAGCTTATAACCCTTAATGTTCTTGCTATAACCCACAAAAACATGCTTGTTATCCCTAAAATCAAGCTTGGAGCAATTTTCCTTAGGAACATGAACATATGCCTCACTGCCAAAAACTCTAAAATGAGAAACTGATGGTCATTTACCTATCCATACCTCATAGGCAATTTTATCAACAAAAGTAGAAGTAGGTAACCTATTAGCCAGGTAATAACTAGTGTGAATTGTTTAATCCCAAAAACATTGTTCAAGCTTTGCACTGCTCAACATGATTCTATCTCTATCCATTAAAGTCCTATTCATCCTCTTTGCCACTACATTTTGTTGTGGGCTATATGGAGTTTTTTTCGTCTAACAATTCCTACATGCCTGCAATAGTCATCAAAGGCCCTAGAGTAAAATTCACCACCATTATCTATTCTTAAAACCTTCACTTTTCTATTTATTTGTTTCTCAACAAGTGTTTTTGACTCTTTAAATGTAGAAAATACAACAATTTTTTCCTTTAGAAAGTATAGAAAGTAAACCCATGAATATCTAGAATAATCATCAATAAAGGAAACATAGTATCAAGACTTTCCAGTAGAAGGCACATCCACAAGACAAAATACATCACTATGAATAACCTCCAAAATTTGTTTAGACCCAATACTTCCTAATTTAAATGATACTCTATATTGCTTTCCATACACACAATGTTCACATAAATCAAAATTAGTAGAGTAACTAGACAAACCATCAACCATCTTATTTATGAGGGTTTTGAGACCCTTCTCACCAATGTGACCCATCTTGTGGTGCCACAGTTTACAAGATATAGAGTTATCATTTACATTAACAAAGTTAAAAAAAGTAGATACTTCTAGCCTAAATAGGGTGACACACCTAGTGCCCATGGCTAACACTAAATTGTCTCTGCACAATCTGTAACCACTCTTCTCAAAAGTAACATGCACCCCTGAATCATTCATTTTTATACAAAAATTAAATTCCTATCCAAACTAGGTGTATGCAATACATCTTTGAGGGTTTTAACACTCCCATCACTGAAAATTAGTTTTACTTCTCCTCGGTCCACAATTTTTTTTGTGTTGTTATCCCCAAGGAAAATTTCTTGCCATCAAAAGGTGAATGTGTTGAAAGCCACTCCTTGTGAGGAGTCATGTGGTAGGATGCACCTGCATCTATCAACCAAGATTCATCAAAATTCATGTTAGTAGAATAATAAAAGCATTAGTAGCTTCATCATTAGAGGATTTATACATAGAGGAATCATCATTATTTTTCTTTTTATTCTTACATTCTTTTTTGAGATGCCTCCATTTACCACAATTCCAACACCTCAATCTACTCTTACCATGTGTTTTAAACATTCTCTTGGACTTAGAATGGTCCTTAGACTTGTCCTTATCACCCTTTTTCTTGTCCTTACCTCTCTCCTTAGATCTACCTCGCACATGAAATGCATCCTTAGACCCCTTTGAAGTTCTTCTCCTCATTTCCTCTAGAAGCAAGGTGGCAACAAAGGCATCCAACTTTGGATCATTTGTAAGAGAACCACTGATTGCAAGGATCAAATTATCCCAAGATTTAGAAAATGAGCATAATAATAAAATACAAATATTCTCCTCATCTATCTTTACATCAATTGACTCTAACTAACTCGAGATTAGATTAAATGAATTCAAGTGTTATGTATCTGAGTCCCCATCCTTCATTTTAAGAGAATATAACTTTATTTTTAGAAATAACTTATTATATAGACTCTTAGTTTGATATGTCTCTCCTTTTCTATTCCAAATTTCTAAGCAATAGTTTTACCAAAAACATTTATTAAAACATAATCAAATAAATACAAATGAATAGTGCCACATGTTTTTAAATCTATTTTTACCCATCCCTCAAATGATATGTTGTCTAGTTTCTACTCCCTTTGCACTAAAATCCATTGATCTCTTTCTTCCAAGAGATCCTCCATCTTTAGCTTCCAAAGATCATACCCTATACCTTTAAACTTTCAATCTCCAGCTAAGATGAACTAGCCATGATCTCTTATCACCCTGATCCCAAAACTGCAAGAAAACACACCAAACTCATATTATAGCATAAAACTCAAATAAAGGTGCCCCTCTCTCTAATCAAGCCCATGAATTTGATACCAAATGTAGAAACAAGATATAACTATACAATGAATGAATGTTGAAAACTTAAAGCATCCAAGTTCAATAACCGTGATAAATCATAAATGGAAATGGAAATAACCATACCACAAGATATATGTGCAAAAACCCTTACGGGAAAAAACTCCACACACAAAGAGATCCAAAGCTTGTATTAATCCTTCAAAAGAATTACACCAATACAACTTCTCCCTCAAAATTTTTGTAGCACTTCATTACTTTGACAACCTGAAAAACAACTTATCTAACCTCCTAGCCTAAGCTCCAACTTATAGAGGAAAGACAAGATTAAACCATAGGATGATTTTGGAAACCATTTACATGCCCAAGAGAGGTACAACACTTGAATTGGTTGGAACCAAATCCTAATGCCTCCCTTGGTCTAAGATGCCTCAAGCTTCTAATAACATATTCCTTACATGCCATAGTGTCATAACATAGAATATTTGACTACCCAAACTTGTGCATCCAATTTGTCCTCATTTTCCTATGGATTATATGGTTAATGAAAAGTATCCAACACTATCATAAGGCTGGTCAAAATTTTAACATAACCTCCCTTTTACATGCTCTTACGTGTCATAAGAATCTATCATATGTAACCTCCATGAAGACTAGCCAAGATGCTAATACATTTCCAAATAAGATAAAACTAAAGTGGGATGCCTACATGCTCATGTGAGGACAAAATCCACTAAAATATGAAATTCATGCCACTCCAAAATGGGATTCCAACTTTCCCAAGTGGAGACAAAAGACACAAAAGATGAAATAGTAATACATACAAAAGTGTTTAATTTGAACATTAGGATTGCAAGGTTGAGATGCCTTATCATAACATTCCTCATTCATCATGAGTATTTGGTCTTGCATCATAGCATGTTGATTTTCAACTATAAGGTAGAATGAAACTTATGGGGAGGCTAAAATAGGTTGATAGGAGTGAATAGGGATGGATTGAGAATAGTTATGGAGTTAAAAATTATGCCTTTGCATTGAAGGAGTGGAGCATAGAAAGATTCTTGGCTACAAATTATTCCCTAACAACCATCAAGTTGTTAGAGATTTGAAAACATAGTTCTTTCATTATAACCACCTCGTTAGGATCATAAATCTAAGTGATCAAGGAGGTGGGTGGAGTATAAAATTTGCAAAGGATCATGTTGGATAGTTTGAGAAGATGCATAAGATGGCTACAATAAAGGGGTTACAAGTATGGGAGGAAGGTTTCTAACCATAACAAGGTCTTGCTCAACTTGAATGGCAATAATATAGGCTTGAGGGAGAGTATGTCCACCTAGCATCTTAATCATGTAAGCTAAATCAAAATCTAATGCTCTTAGAAAATAGATAAAGGTAAAACTTGGAGGACACATGCCAACCAATATCCTCTCCCATGTCTTATTGAATCTTGCATTGAAGTCATCCATAGATTCCATCGGTGCTCTATTTATAATAGTGAGATGTTGAATTAGAATTACACAATCAACCTTCTCCATGAGTTTATCACAAAATATAGCTCCAAATGGATCCTAACTTGCAATGGTTGACGATGTTAAACCTTGAAACCATTCAAATGCTTTATCTTTGAGAGAAATAACCAAGAGCCGTAGAGCAATCTCCCCAACTGCAATACAATGGATTTCACATAGATTGAGCACATCTTGTGTGTGATCAAGTAGTAATAATAATCCATATCCAAGAAACTAAGGTAGAGTCTTCAAGATTGATTAAGGAATGATGTTAAACCTTCATGAGGCTAGTCAAGATTCTAACGTAACCTCCCTTTTACATGCTCTTACGTGTCATAAGAATCTATCATATGTAACCTCCATGAAGACTAGCCAAGATGCTAACACATGTCCAAATAAGATAAAACTAAAGTGGGATGCCTACATGCTCATGTGAGGACAAAATCCACTAAAATATGAAATTCAGGCCACTTCAAAATGGGATTCCAACTTTCCCAAGTGAAGACAAAAGACACAAAAGATGAAATAGTAATACATACAAAAGTGTTTAATTTGAACATTAGGATTGCAAGGTTGAGATGCCTTATCATAACATTCCTCATTCATCATGAGTATTTGGTCTTGCATCATAGCATGTTGATTTTCAACTATAAGGTTGTTTGAAACTTATGGGGAGGCTAAAATAGGTTGATAGGAGTGAATAGGGATAGGTTGAGAATAGTTATGGAGTTAAAAATTATGCCTTTGCATTGAAGGAGTGGACTGCATAGAAAGATTCTTAACTACAAATTATTCCTTAAGAACCATCAAGTTGTTAGAGATTTGAAAACATAGTTCTTTCATTATAACCACCTCATTAGGATCATAAATCTCAGTGATCAAGGAGGTGGGTGGAGTATAAAAATTGCAAACGATCATGTTGAATAGTTTGAGAAGATGCATAAGATAGCTACAATAAAGGGGTTATAGGTATGGGAGGTGGTGGTGCCCACCTAGGGTTAGGGTTTTGAGTCAAGTCTGCAAGCCTATATTTTTTATTCCCTCAAACTCTTAATGCCTTAGGTTTTATTTTCCCTCAACCTCCTGCATTGTATCTTCTATTTCTGCGTTGACTGTCTGCAGCAGGTCATCTGTCACTTAAGATGTATTTTATGTCATAGCGCTCGTCAAATGACCAGCCCCCTTTGCCTTGTGTTACCTCCTTTTCTCGTCACAAAAAAATGTTAAGTTTAAAAATCCTTAAGCAAAGGTGGGGTCCACAGTTGTATGCATATGCATTGTATGTTGTACTTTGGCCATATACAAAGGCAAATGTACATCGGGTCCTTTGTATATATTGTTGTATGTATTTTTAATATGCAAGGGTGGACATACAAAGGTTTTATCGGTGTGACACAGTGCATCGGCGGCCCAATTCATGTTCCCGTCGATAGGCCGATGGAGATACAAACGAACATCCAAAGGGGATCATCGCTGAGACCTTGCCTATCAGCAGCCAAACTAAGGGTCCCTCCGAAGGCTGATGAGATATACGAGGATTGTCTTCGGTGTGACAATGACTATTGGCGGCTTTGTCCAAGGTTTCTTCGATGGGCTGATGCATATACAAGGCAAAAGATACAAAATGCATATCGGCGAGACTTCGCTTATCGGTGGCCAAGTCCAATGTTCCCGCCGATTGGCCAATGAAGATACAAAAGATACATACAACAACAAAGTTGAAAAGGTCAAAGGTTTGTATCCACCATTGTATATTGTTTCATACATACAACCGCATGTACAAGGTGAAATATACAAGTAGGCAGGTGCAAAAGCGGACGTGACCAAGGAGTTAATTACATTTATGAGTTGGGTGAAATCCACGGTTGTATATTGGGATTGCATGTTCCCAATATACAATCGAACATACAACAGGCATATACAAAGAAATATACAAGGAGGTTGCGGTCAAAGTCAACGATCTTCAGGAACATGGTGGGGCCTGCGCAATTGTATGTCTCAGATTGTATGTATGTGCATATACAATGCAAGATACAAAAGGCACATATACAATCCGGATGTGAAAAGAGAATTTGTTATGGCTAATAAGTGGTTGAGGTCCAGGGCTATATATTGCACATTGTATGTATGTGCGATATACAAGGAAATATACAAAGAGTTCGATACAATGTTGGATTTCAATGTTTTTCCCATTTGACTGATAAAAGTGATGAAGTCCAGGGTTGTATGTTGCATTTGTATATGCAATATACAAGGAGATATATAAGGAGTTTCATACAAGGCTTGGACCCGATAGCGATTGCAATTTGTTTTATGAAGATTTGAGGTCCGCGCTTGAATGAAGGGTGATTGTAAGTATATACAACTGCATATGCAAGGATTTGAAGGCGGGAAAGGCAAAAATGTTTGTTCAAGCTATGAAAAGTTTGTGATGGGAAAAAGCTACCTGCATGGCATGTTTTAATTGGCCAACAACATTTCAGCACGGTTTGAAGCCGTTGATCTCGGCGGGAAGGAGAAAATCGACGGCCCTGTTTCAAAATTTCATAGGAGGGTTTTCTTATGCATTTGCAGTCGCATTTCAGGTGGGAGGAATTGTAAAGCATGCGAACCATTGTTGCATCCTGAAATCGGTAGGTTGGGCATTAATGGCAAAAGTGCAGAGGTATGGCTGATGAATGACAGGCCAGCTACCATTTTTAATGGAAAATCTCCAATCAGCTGCACGACTCCCAATTTCACCTGCTTTTCCTTCTTCTTCTGCCTGCTGAATTAAATATTTTGGGTGCCATTCTGATGGTGCATTATATTTGGCAGCATTTTGGAAATAACCATGTAATTAATAGCTAAGTGCAGGTTCTTGCTATATAAGCGAACTGTGTTACTCATTTTGGGGGTTGTTGAAGACCTGGGCAAATTCTAGTGGGATAATAAGGTACATTTTGGCTGGTGGCTTTGTTGGGTGTCTTGTGGGTTTATGAATCATATGTTGAATGTTTTATGCATAGTTTTGTCGGTTTCATGTTGTTTTTATATGAGAAATGCATCCTTGCATGTGTTCGGTTGTTTGTCTCCAAGTTGTGGACATCTTTTCTTTTGAATCTAAATAGCTAAGGGTTATTTGGGATTTAGGAACATGGATTTTCTGTGTTGAATGTCTAATTTCTTACCTTTGTTCAAGGAACAAATTAAATGTTTTAGGTTAAGCATTGGGAAAGGTATGCTACAACAGAGATATCATCAAGTATGAATGACTAAACACTTAGTCTTGGGAAGTATCTGTAAGGCAGATACTAAAAAATTTCTCCTTGAAACTTAGTTATTGATTCAACTTTATGGTAATCATTCACATGTGTATGTCTATTAACTCCGAGCCCCGAGATAGGCACCAGTCTGGTCTTGTATTGAGGTTATAACCCCAGGTCCCAGTCTTGCATCCAAATACAAAATACTAATTCAAACTTCAAATATAAACCTCTAGGACATTAGAAGTAGTTTTAGGACTAAAATCCTCCATCACACAACTGAGCATAAGCCCAAAGCTAGCCCCTTTGCACTTATTTTATAGTTTTGGTCTGCATAAGAGAGGATTTATCTGCTTTGTGTCAACATCCCAGTAAGTTCACATGCATATTTTATAGATGTCGAATAGGGAATACCCCCCTTGGTTCTGCAGAGCCTAAAGAAGGAGAGGAGATATTTATAGGGTCTATCTCCTGTACTGTTGGCCCCTGGCCCGGAAATCCTATTGATCAATGATGGCTACCTTGTAGGGATAATTGGGAAGCATCCAGTTTGGGAAAAAACCCAACAGGAGGAAGGTTTCTAACCATAACAAGGTCTTTCTCAACTTGAATGGCCATAATATAGGCTTGAGGGAGAGTATGTCCACCTAGCATCTTAATCATGTAAGCTAAATCAAAATCTAATGCACTTAGAAAATAGATAAAGGTAAAACTTGGAGGAGGACACATACCAACCAATATCCTCTCCCATGTCTTGTTGAATCTTGCGTTGAACTCATCCATAGATTCCATTAGTGCTCTCTTTATAATAGTGAGATGTTGAATTAGAATTGCACAATCAACCTTCTCCATGAGTTTCTCACAAAATATAGCTCCAAATGGTTCCTAACTTGCAATGGTTGACGATGTTAAACCTTGAAACCATTCATATGCTTTATCTTTGAGAGAAATAACCAAGAGCCTTAGAGCAATCTCCTCAATTGCAATACAATGGATTTCACATAGATTGAGCACATCGTGTGTGTGATCAACTAGTAATACTAATCCATATCCAAAAAACTAAGGTAGAGTCTTCAAGATTGATTGAGGAATGATGTCTCTCTACAAGGATGGAAAAATGGGATCTTGCACACAACAAAGTCACCAGGTGGAGGATACATACTCATAGAGCTGATTCCTTTACAATTTTCCACCAAAATCACAGTATGCAAAACTTTGTTTCTAGTATCAAATTGAAATGTAGGTCTAATCCTATTGAATTCAAGTCCCACTTGAGCATGTAAAAAGATATTGTGAAATTTTAGATGACCCCTATTTCAAGGATTCAATGCTTCATGCATGAACTACCAACAATGGAAAGGATTGTAGGCTAATGAGTGATTGACAATCTAATCTTTGGATCAAAGGTTGGTTCCCTACCTACTCTAAGATAACTCTAACATCACAAGAAAAAGGGAGAGAGAGGGAAATACTAAAATTGAAATACTTAAAGCATAAAGGTCCATAAGCCAAGAGTAGGCACCCACCCATTGAATGATCAAAGCTTATCAACTCACCTTGCAATAATCAACAAAAAAGAACATGCACATAACAATGAAAGATGAACAAAGACAAGACTAAAAACCATTTAGATAACATCTTGCTTCTTATTAAGTTCACTGATCAATCAACCATTATGTGAACACAACTCCTCTAAAAACGTACAATGAGGCTCCCCTATAACTAGACAGTAGTCGAGGAGAGGCAGAAGAGTACACATCCAGGCTCAACATCTCAATGAAATACATGGTTCCCTCCTTACAATATTGGTTCATTTGCATTCATTTAGATCACTTTAATGCAATGTGTCGTACCCCTTATTGCAATCTAGGTGCCAATGTGTATTGTATTGATCTGGATAGGTCATAGGCCCCTAAATTTGATGAGGTGGAAACTTGTGAACCAAAAGAACCTTCAATACAATTTAGGAGCTCATATAAACCATATGTTGTGCCACACTGCCTCATTTCATCTCTTTTGATGTGGTGAACTATAATTTTTTTAATGGTGTGCATTTATGCATAATAGGTAGATGTCCCAATATCAAGATGCCTAAGAGATAATCAAAAGAGGAGAAGAGGATCAACATGATAGAATAACAATAATCTATATAAAGAATGCAATGTGCATACAAAAGAGAGTGTGGAGTACAAGAGAACCCTTGTCTATATAGGCAAGGGTGGTGAGATATATGACAACATAGGATTATGACAAGTGTCATAATCATATGACTTGAGGTACAAAAAGTAAATGCCCTAAGTAAAGTTAACCAACTAGGTGCAAAAAGGATATAAAAGGAAAATGATTAGGTACTATACCCTATTCACACCATTAGATTATATTAGAATCCCAGAAGGATAAAGAAGGGATATACTTGCACGATAGAGGAAGGACCATGCAAACATAGGAGGTGCACTCACTTCTTGGAGCTCCTTCATAAGGGCAAAGAGCAATGAGGATGTTGTAAATTTTAGCATTTGGGGTTATTCTTCTAGTATTCTAAGAAAAAAATATGTTATTTGTCTAGGGGATGTTGGCATCAGAATCTAGCCTTTCAAATATTCATCTATCATTATGATTTAATATCATAATTAATTATTCATGTCAAATCCAATGCTTAGGGAATGCATGTGCAAAAAAAGATCTTGTGCATGAAGCAATGTATTACTCTAATATTAGGAAAAGCATGCAGATGATTTATCCTATACATGAGAGCAATATGTAGTCAAGATATTATAGTTCTATATTGTAAAAATAGGAGGTGCGTGTACTATAAAAGCAACCTTCCTATGCATGGTTGAGGATTCATTCACTCACGTGTGGATTAAATACAAATTCAAAAAGAGCAAGAGAGTGATGGAGGTTAGGAAAGAGAGATTTCTAGCCCTTGAGCAAGGGCAACCAAGTGTATGTGCAATTTGTATTATTCACAGAAGCTTCAATATTTTTTTTATATCATGTTTAGTTATTATTCAATATTTGCATATATGCTTTTATTTTGTAGATATAGATGTTTTGTATGGTTAACCTCCATAGCAAGATCTAGCATTGGGTTTTTGAATCAACAACACTTCAAGTGAGATGCTCTTTAGGTTTGTTTCCATATGCAAGCTAGTGCAAGAGGCAACAATGTTTAGTTAGTAGCATCTTTTGTGTAGTTGAGGGAAAGGACACCTAACATGGATATCCATATCCATGTAAAGTAGTGGAACTTGTTAAATGTTATCATGTGTGTTTATGCTTTGGCATGTGTGCTCCGTGGAAATCTACAAAATAGAGGGAAAATATGCAATGAATAGCTTCTCTCTCACAAATGAAAATTAGGCACAAAGTATAAGCTTGATTAATTGTCTAGGAAATTGACAAATAAGAAATGATTAGGGTTGGGAAATCCTACCTATATGGAAAGTGGTACATGACTCATTTCCATGTGGCATAATGGAAAATTCCATGCTATGTGGTATGACTCCATCCAAATATGGTGATAATGTCTTTATGTAGCACTTGTCACTACTTGAAATCTCAATCATAGGAATGTTAGTAATAACATATGTCCCCCCTAAAATTGGTTGCATCCATAGGGTATAAGGAATTGGAAAAGAGGGAAAAATAATACATTAAATGAAGATGTAATCAAAGGATAAGTGTGTAAGCATATGAATCATGTTAAGTATATGTCATAAATACATCGTGTAACAAGAATGTAAAATATCTAGAAAGATAAAGCATGGAAATCATATGGTCTAGAGATGAATAACAAGGTAGAAGGTTGCCTTCAACATGGGTAGTATGAAAAATGGTGATGTGGCCTTCACCAATGATGAGGCCATGTTTTGTCTTGTTTTTCTTACTCTAAGTACTTATTTCCTAAGACATTTCCAGACTTCTATATACACTAATTATGTCTATGATTATCCTTAAGACATTGAAATCATGAAGATGGGTATATAATATGTTGTTACTTAATTATGTGTGAATGGTTGATTGTTCATGAAATATGTTAGTACTTTATGTTGATTTTAGTGATAGTGATGTATAGATACCATGTGATTTACTAACTCCTCATGCAGCAAGAATGTGGCTTCATGTCATGAAGATCACCGGACAACCCGTAGCAGAAGGAGATGCTGATATCCCTAGTAGATGATACAGGCACCTGCAACCAAATGAAGAAGACCACGAATTGATTGGAATGAGACATCCATAACTCTCCATTTTGTGATGGTTATCCTTTGACAAATGATGTAGTCTTAATTAATGGAGGAATCTTAAATCATGCTCTATGTTCTGTTTCTAGTCTTGATTGTTCTTCATGGATACTAAAGAGAGAGTTACTGTAGGACTGTACCGTCTATGCCACCTTCATGTAAGTTTAGTTTCCTATTTCTAGTTTGCTTTGTAATAAAGTCCTCTTCCTACGTTGTTGGATAATGGATAGTTATAGCATTTATTGTTCAGTAGTTTTATTCAAATAGACAATGCTGATCTCATCTATGACATATTAGATTTTGCTACATACCAGTTAGACAGAGATTGTAGTATCAGATTTCATTGTCGTACCTTTTGCTTTAGTATTCACTAAAGGAATACATGTTTTGAGTTCCATCAGCGATTACAAAGATATAGTAAAGATTTAGCTAGATTTTGTGGGGTCACAGTTACTCAAGCAGGCCACTTGAGGTACTATGTCTCTCCACTTTGTTTATATGTTTAGTTTATGATTTTATGTTCATATATGTGTAAATTAATGTATGTTGTAATGAGTTATGTTATGAGAATTAGTTAGACTTTGATAATCTATGTTGTTATGTCTTATTGAGTCAAGGTGATCACCGAACCAACTGTTAGTTGCTCTTTTATCTAGAAGTTACATAGGACCATTTAATTACTATTGTGTTGAATAAGCTTTAATATTTTCCTACCAGTCCTGCTTACTTAGAGTATTGTCAATCCTTGCAATTGGAATTGTGTTTCCTTTAGTTAGTTTACTCCCTTACATAACCTATAGATTAAACTCAGAAATCCTTAACTGTACACATAGTACATGCATCATCTAAGAAGATTATGATTCCCTAGTTTGACAATGTAAATGTATCACATTATATAGCCAATAAGTTGCTTGATATAGGATCTGTTGGTCTGTTCAGTAGTGTACATGCCCTTTCTGCATCAATATATTGGTTAATAATGGAGTTTGATAGCCAAGAACACCTGTGTAGGTATATAAGGTACTAGGATGGACATATTCCCCTAATGTGGCATCGTAGAGTATGCGCACATTGGTTGAAGTAAGGTAATAGGTCCTTAGTGATAACATAGGTCTATGAATTTAATCTAAATGACATGGTAGGGAAAGTGTGATGCCCCTAATGCAATATGATAGCATGTGATGCCATAGGAAAGGGAGGGGGAGGGAAAGATGCCCCTGCTTAAGATTGGCGACACTAAAAGCATGATAAGGAAATGTAAAGATATGGCAAGGAAGTTCAAATGTGAAAGGGGGGAAGACATGATGTCCTCAATGTAAAGATATGGTGTGGAAGCTCAAGTGCTATGGAGAAGACATGATGTCCCCGACACAAGGATATGGCAATGAAAGTTTAAATGTAGATAGGGGAGACATGGTGCCCTCAAATTGTGATATAGGAATGTAGGTGCATGATATGTAATCAATGGTTATAGGACAAAGCATAAGCATAATGTGTATGTGGTATAGATATGGTTAATGTCATAAGCATGGGCATGATAGCATATGTGGGCAACAGATGAGAATCATAAACATAGTAAGCATAGAAATATAATCAAGAGGTAACAAGGCAATACAAGAAGCCAAAGTACTAAATGAATATCATCAAAGGAACAAGCATGCAGAAGGATGCACAATGTAAAATAGGTAAAAGAGTAACTAAAGTGAAAAATAAAGGGTATAAACAAAAAAAGGAATGGAGAAGGTGCAAATCAATGTAAACAAATATGTCAAGAAGGGAAAAAAATGCCCCCCAAGTGGGGGAGGGTAGCATGAAACCAAAAATAGATGAACATTTGTGTAAAATCATCAAATATGTGAATAGGTCCTTGAGGAAGTGAAAATAACCACTCAATAGCATAGTCTTTTAGGGTTCATGGAAATAACTTTGTTAATATATTATCCTCGTATAGGAAGTCTACACACATGTAACTATAAAAGATCTCAAATGTGTGTTTGGATCACCTTGGCCATCATACATTGAAAATCATAGTGTGATAAAGCCCATAGGGAGAGGGTGCATAACAATCTCATATGATAGTGGTGTATGTCTCGCATCCTTGAATTCCTCACTATCATTTCCAATTGGTTTAGTATCAACTCACTTTTCTACTTGATCTGTCTTATGAATTAGTGCATCTAGGGTGGAAGATGGAAGGGTAACTAGTGAAGGTTGGGGGCCACTATGGTGTGTATAGGAATGAGTGTGAGATGTAAGAGGGATGGAAGAAGTGAGGGGTTAAGAAAGAGGCTTAGAGGAGAGAAGGTTATGTAGGGTATGCAAGGGCATGGATGGAGAGGTAGAATGAGGGATATACATAGCATGTGTTGGAATGATATATGTAGAAGTGGATTGACTAAGAGGGGTGGTTATATGCTAGGTAGTGGTAGATGAAACATGCATAGAGTTCATGAGGGATGATGGTATTTTGAAAGGGTATAGTTAGGAGGAAGGCCATAAGGGGGAGGTGGATAAAGGGTAAACACTATGTGGTGGGACACTAGTAGAAGTAAGGGTGGCACTATGGGGATGAGTAGTGGTAGTGGAAGGAGTAATAGTAAATGATGGATCAATGGTGGGGGAAGGGGAGGAGGTAGATACACTAACCATAGTAGATGAAGAAACTTTAGTGCTAAAAGCTTGTAAAATCTTTAATCCATATGGCTTGTTGATGAACACATTGTGAATCAGATTGGCTAGTTGTGTTGAATTTTTAGCATTGGCCAAACAAGCAAGCTCATTTGTAAAAAATTGGTTGGCCAGGTGAGCCTCATAATCATAATCTTGCTTATCCTCTTGGTTGTTCTCAACATAAGCATCAAAATAAATCTCTCAATGGATTGGGTAGTCATGCTAGGGTTTAAATGAGCACTCATTCTTAATGGAAGATTAGGATCACTAGTAGCTTGTAGCATAAACAAAAGATAGGAAGCTAAAGGTCAAAAATTCTCTTTCAAGTCTAAAAATAAAAAATATTAGTGGTATATCAAATATGAAAATGAAACCCTGATGAGGTAGTCAAGGGTGGGTAGGATGGGTGAAAGTGATGTCACACAATAAAACACAAACCCTAGGAGAAAGGATATTGCAAGGAAATTAATGAATATTGATATAAATCCTAATAAATTAGAAAAATATTAGTGCAATAAAAAATAAAAACCCTAAAACAATAAAGGTATAAAGCCTAAAGCAAAACCCTTGGATGGTGGTGTAAGATCAGATGGGTTCACAAAAAAATGTAAAGGAAAATAACATTTTCCTAAGCTTAATCTAGGTCAATCCAATAAGATGCATATACACAAGCATACACTAAACTAGATTAATAAATAAACAAGTTGTTGGTGTGGTTAATGTTGCAAGTATGGGCCTAACCGGTGTTGTCATTGATGTCAACATACTCATGTTGCACTAATGAGAAGGATTAGATGAGCTATGTGCTGAGGATATTGAGAAAATTAGTCTCAATCAGGAACAGTGAAGAACAGTGATGACAAGAAGGTAAAAGTCCTCAATAGGTTGAGGATCAGAGGATGCGGTTTAAAGGGTTTGTAGATATAAGTCTTGAGATGCTCCAGTCAAGTTTTCAGAGGTCCGCATGAAGATATGAAGAAGTTATGGTCACTCAAGTAGAACCGGTTCCGGTAGGTGTTCAGAGGTGACAGAGTGTCACAGATAGGTCCGGTGAGATCCAGAATTTCATTATCCCGTTTTGCGGATTTGAGAGAGTGTTGAGGACATCGCTGTGAAGTGTCAACTAGATTGGTTTGTGGTTTGAAGGTCCGGAAGAGCCTATTCATTTGTGACAGTGATGACAGATTGTGTTTTTGAAGCTCCGAATGAAGGAGAGAAGAATTTCAGCAGGATGATGAAGAGCAGATGTTCTTGGTGATTCAGGAAAGGTTATGATGATCATTGGATCATGTCTAGTTTATGTTGGTGGTCCGCATTGAAGTTAGAGTTTGCATTTGAAGAATTACCACTAGATATTGGTGTTCTTCTTGAGACTCGCTGACCGGATGTATTACATGTCTTGCAGATGTTCTTGTAGGTGTTTGCCGACTTAGATGATTGTTCCTAAGTCGATGCCTTGTATAAATAAGGGATTGTGAAGTCATTTTGAAGTGTGTCTTGTGATGATGAGTGTGTGGTAGCGAGGAGAAGTGCGAAAGGTAGAGCAGAAGTATTGGGCTTAAATGGAACTGACTCAAGCATGGTGAAGATGCTATTCTCCAGTTCATGAAGGTGATACTTATTTCTTTGTAGACAATGTGTCTCCTGTAGGCAGTGAGCCTCTTGTGAGCAGTGTGCTCAAGCAGTGAGCCCTAATTGTCATGTGCCATTTTGTTCTTTCTATCTTGTAACAGAGAATACATTCTTGGGTTAATCACCCCGTGGTTTTTCCCTTAACTGGGTTTTCCACGTCAAAATCTTGGTGTCTTATGTGTTGATATGTTTCTGCTTTTGATTTGAATGCATTATGGTTCATGATTCATATTCTGCTAATCACTAAAGAAGATTTAAGTGTTTAAAAGGAGAAAGTTTCGCACAACTGATTCACCCCCCCTCTCAGTTGTGTGCCCTAAGTCTAACAATTGGTATCAAAGCTAAGTTCCTCTAAAAGGAGCTTAACCGCTTGAGGAGATCCAGGATGTCGTCATACAAGAAGGATAGTCTGAAGTTTAATAGAACCAACTTTGCTCTTTGGAAAGGTCGCATGAAATGTCACTTGCAGTGTATGGGAATGGCGTACTGGTCCATGGTCACAAAAGCATATGTACCTCCACAGGGTGGTCCGACAACCCTAAATGAAATCACAGATGTTGAAAACAATCTGCAACCAAAGAGGCTCTTCTAAGCACATTAACTGACTCAAAGCTCTCAAATGTTATTGACCTACCAACTGCCTATGAGATCTGGATTAAAATAGAACTTTTGCATGAAGGAGACGAGTATGTTAAATGTGCAAGGTTACAGAGTCTAAAAGGGAATTTTGAAAAATTGAAGATGAGAGATGATGAAAATATTACCACTTTTATGCCAAGAGTGAATGAGCTGGTTTGTGTAATTAGAAATTCTGGTGGAGTCTTGGATGAAAATGAGATTGTTGGTAAAATTCTCAGATCCCTTCTTGCCTCTTACAAAATCAAGGTTGCTGCCATTGATGAATTCAGAGCCCATACAACTGTCACAAGAGACTAATTGGCTGGCAAACTGACTACTTTTGAAATGACCGAGTTTGGAGATGATCCACCCAAAACTGAATCTGCATTCAAAGCCAGTGCCTCTGTGAAAGGTAAACAAGGATTTGATCCAGGAGAGAACTCATCAAGGAAACTGTCATGGTATGAAAAAGCAAGAAAAGACCTGGAAGAAGAAGAAGTAGAAACTGCTCAACTTGAAGCCCTCATTGCAAAGAGACTGCCAAGAGGATTCGGTAAGTATGAAGGAAAATTGCCTTTTAAGTGTTTTAACTGCAATAAGATTGGTCATTTTGCCTCAAGATGTCTGGAAAGGTTTTCAAAGCCAAATCATAACAGATCAAGGTTCCAAAAGAATTGTTACTATGTTCATGAAGAAGATGATAATGAAGGAGTAACAGATGATGAATCAGAGACATGAAACAAATCCGGAAGTGAATGGGTGTTTATTGCCATCAAGGAAGAAGAACCAATATCCTCTGTATCTATCAATCATAAAGTTGTAGAAAGAGCTCTGGCTGCCCAAGTTGAAGAAAAGAATGATTGGGTCATTGACAGTGGTTGCTCTCACCACATGACATGTAACAAAAATAAGTTCATAGACTTGGAAAGGTATGAAGGAGTGGTGAAGTTTGGTGATAATTCTGCTGATAGAATCAGAGGAAGAGGAACTATTTCTTTTGATGGAAGAAACAAAACTAGTAATGTACTGTATGTTGAAGGTTTGAAGCACAATCTTCTCAGTGTTGGACAGTTGGTGGACAAAGTCTATGATCTCTGATTCAAGGATGGAAAATGCAAAATCTTTGAAAGATCTAAAACAGAGATTGCATCTGGTGCTCAAACTAAAGGTAATATCTTCCACTTGGTTGGTACTGGTAAAAGCTGCTTATTTGTTCAAGTTGATCAGAGTTGGTTATGGCATAGAAGGATGTGTCATGTGAATTTTGATAATATCATCAAGATAAGCAATACTCAGGCTGTAAGAGATCTTCCAAAATTGGTGAAACCTACTAATAGCTTGTGCAAGGAATGTCAGTTGGGTAAGCTAAGTAGAGTCACATTCAAAAGCAAGGAACTGTCTTCTATTGGATTATTGGACTTAGTTCACACTGATCTTTGTGGTCCAGCAAGAACCAGAAGTATTCAAGGTGATAGATACTTCATGCTGCTAATAGATGATTATTCCCAGATGATGTGGGTAACCTTTCTAAAGGAGAAATCAGAAGCTCTTGAGAAATTCAAAATATTCAAGGCTATGGTAGAGAATGAAACAGGAATAAAGTTGAAATGTCTGAGGTTTGATAGAGGTGGAGAATTCACATCCGGTGAGTTCATAGAATTATGTGAGAAACATGGAATTAAGAGACAGTTGTCTACTCCGAGGACTCCACAGCAGAATGGAGTAGTGGAGAGAAAGAACCGGACCATCCAGGAAGCATCTAGGACCATGATGATGGAAGCAAATGTTCCTCAGATTTATTGGAGAGAAGCTGTCAGCACTGCAGTCTATACTCTTAATCAAGTTCAAATCAGAAGCAATACCAGTAAGACCCCTTATGAACTCTAGTTTGGCATTGCTCCTACTGTAAGATATTTCAGAGTCTTTGGTAGCAAATGTTACATCAAAAGAGATCAAGATTTAGGCAAGTTTGATGCTAGAAGTGATGAATGAATATTCTTGGGTTACTCTACTCAAAGCAAAGCATATCGGTGTTATAACAAGAGACTAAGAAAGATGATAGAAAGTACAAATGTGAAGGTTGATGAGGGAATAGAGAAACTCTCAAGGTTTTATGAATATGATGAAGATGATCAGAATGGTGTTCTGGTTCAAGGAGCTCAATCCTCTTCTGAAAGTCAGATTCAGACTGATCCGGTAAATCAGGAAGAAGAGATAGGTTTGAATGAGCCTGATCAAGAAGCAGAAGTGTAAGAAACTCCCAAAGTTCCAAGGTATGTAAGACTGAACCACTCTGAAGATCAGATCATAGGTGACAAAAGCAAAGGTGTGCAAACTAGAAGGAAAATTGCTCAAAATTCTGATGAATATTGTCTGATTTCAAAGATTGAACCTAAGACAATAAATGAAGCCTGCAATGATGAAAACTGGACCAAAGCAATGGAGGAAGAGTTTATGCAAATTGAGAAAAATCACACTTGGGATCTTGTTCCCAGACCTAGAAACAAGAATGTGATTGGAACCAAATGGGTTTTTCGGAACAAACTAAATGAAGTTGGTGAAGTAATCAGAAATAAAGCCAGATTGGTCTGCAAAGTCTACTCTCAAATAGAAGGGATTGATTTTGAAGAAACCTTTGCTCCGGTGGCAAGAATTGAAGCATTCAGATTATTTCTTGCATTTGCTGCCTTCAAGGATTTTAAGGTGTATTAGATGGATGTCAAGTCTGCCTTCTTGAATGGTGACTTAGAAGACGAAGTGTACATTGAACAACTGGATGGTTTTCAATTATCTGAGCATGGTTTGTGGTATCCTAGAGATCATAATTTTTCTCTTCATGCATATACAGATGCAGATTGGGCAAGAGATGTGGGTGATAGGAAAAGTACCAGTGGTGGAGCATCTTTTTTGGGGAAAAGATTGGTTTCTTGGCTAAGCAAGAAACAAGAGGCAATATCCCTGTCTACAACTGAAGCAGAATACATTGCAGCAGCAAGTAGTTGCACTCAAGTTTTGTGGATGAAGCAGATACTAAGAGATATTCAAGTAGAATATGAGGAGCCTATCACAATTTTTTGTGATAATTCAAGTGCAATAAATATTTTTAAGAATCAAGTGTTGCATTCTAATACTAAGCATATATCTATCAAGTTTCACTTTCTGAGAGAGCAAGTGAACAAGGATGAAGTCAGATTTGAGTATGTGCCCTCTAAGGATCAGATTGTAGATATATTTACTAAACCTCTTCCCAAGGACTCTTTTGAGTATCTCAGGGAGAAGGTAGGGGTTATTGCCCCTCCAGTGATGAACTAGGATGCACTGATGTGCATCAATCCAGTGGATATCACAGTCATATCTTGTGATCCGGATTGATGATAGGGTGCTGCTACTCAGGGGGAGCAGCTGGTATGTTATGAAGTAATGGAGTTGCAAGTATGAGCCCTTTGCCATTAATGTCAAAGGGGGAGAGAAGACATGTGAAAAACAAGTGGTTGCTGATCAAAGGGGGAGCAATAAAGGAAGAGAAGACATCTGAATAGTTGTTGTTGTTAGGGGGAGTTGTGACAGCAAGGAGAAGTTCTTGTCTTGATGGTTTTTCACATCATATGTTGACATCAATGACAAAGGGGGAGATTGTTGCAAGTATGGGCCTAACCGGTGTTGTCATTGATGTCAAGATACTCATGTTGCATTAATGAGAAGGATTAGATGAGCTGTGTGCTGAGGATATTGAGAAAATTAGTCTCAATCAGGAACAATGAAGAACAATGATGACAAGAAGGTAAAAGTCCTCAATAGGTTGAGGATCAGAGGATGCGGTTTAAAGGGTTTGTAGATACAAGTCTTGAGATGCTCCAGTCAAGTTTTTAGAGGTCTGCATGAAGATTTGAAGAAGTTATGGTTGCTCAAGTAGAACCAGTTCCGATAGGTGTTCAGAGGTGACAGAGTGTCACAGATAGGTCCGGTGAGATCTGAAATTTCATTATCCCATTCTGCGGATTTGAGAGAGTGTTGAGGATGTCCCTGTGAAGTGTCAACTAGATTGGTTCGTGGTTTGAAGGTCCAGAAGAGCCTATTCATTTGTGACAGTGATGACAGATTGTGTTCTTGAAGCTCCGGATGAAGGAGAGAAGAATTCCAGTAGGATGATGAAGTGCGGATGTTCTTGGTGATTCAGGGAAGGTTATGATGATCGTTGGATCATGTCCAGTTCATGTTGGTGGTCCACATTGAAGTTAGAGTTTGCATTTGAAGAATTACTACCAGATATTGGTGTTCTTCTTGAGACTGGCCGACCGGATGTATTACACGTCTTGCGGATGTTCTTGTAGGTGTTTGCCAACTTAGATGATTGTTCCTAAGTCGATGCCTTGTATAAATAAGGGATTGTGAAGTCATTTTGAAGTGTGTCTTGCAGTGATGAGTGTGTGGTAGCGAGGAGAAGTGTGAAAGGCAGAGCAAAAGTATTGGGCTTAAATGGAACTGACTCAAGCATGGTGAAGATGCTATTCTCTAGTTCATGAAGGTGATACTTATTTCTTTGTAGATAGTGTGTCTCCTGTAGGCAATGAGCCTCTTGTGAGCAGTGTGCTCGGGCAGTGAGCCCTAATTGGCATGTGCCATTTTGTTCTTTCTATCTTCTAATAGAGAATACATTATTGGGTTAATCACCCCGTGTTTTTTCCCTTAACCGGGTTTTCCACGTCAAAATCTTGGTGTCTTATGTGTTGATATGTTTTTGTTTTTGATTTGAATGCATTATGGTTCATGATTAATATTCTTCTAATCACTAAAGAAGATTTAAGTGTTTAAAAGGAGAAAGTTTCGCACAAATAATTCACCCCCCCTCTCAGTTGTGTGCACTAAGTCTAATAGTTAATTCATAATTAAGTACTAAATTAAGAAAGTAAATGAGAATCTAAGGTTAATGACACTTAACTCTAGGCTTGATGATGTATAACTTTGATGAAGATTCTAGAATATGGATGCCTCAACTCACTAAAATAGATCCTCTTTGTTTGTGTTTCACCTCAATCTTTATGTAAGATTTGTCTTTATCTAGGTCAAGTTTACACTTATAGATCATTTTTGCATTCACAGATTTGTCATCTGTAGATTTGATCCTATTAGTTGTGCACTTATGCTCTCTAGTTCGCTTGATTTATTATTGCTTGCCTTGCTCTAAGGATTGATGGTATTTAAAAATACCTTTAGAGGGCTACTAGATTGCTAGGGGACATGTTCTCCTAGGTCACCCCCCTGAAAAAGGATTGGCTTTATGGTTGTGCCAACAATTGAAGACAACAAGCTTCAGACATGCAAATATTCCTAGATGAATATGCAAATTATTTGTTTTCGTGCACCAATTCAAAAGATTCCTATAGTAAATGCTCCTTGAATGCTCTAGGGTGAAAGAGGGTATTTAGATATGAAATAATCTTCCTTATATGATCAAATGAATGCAATTGAATGCCTTTAAATACAAGGGCACATCAACAATTTGTTTAAATGTGTGTTTAGTGGGCTCACAATGGCAAGTGAAATGTGAAGGAGTTGGCTAAATTTGAATTTAAATATTAGAAATTCAGAGGTTAGCTCCACACATGTAGGATTGATACTGCACCTACATGAATGATCCTATATAACAAGACAATAAAATTTGTGCATGGACTAATTGTTTGATTATGTATGGTGCAATAAATGTGGAAAATATGCGAAACAATGCATATATGGATAAGATGCAAGTAAATATGCAAGCATGTGTGTATATGGGAATAGGTACAAGCTAGAGGAAATAGCCCAACTTTGTATAGATTGTGTCATTTGTCAATATATAATTATAAAAATATTCTCCCAAAATAAACACAAAACTAAACAAAAATTAATATAAATATATCCCTTCGAAAATAACATACAATTAATACATAATTTTAATAACCAAATAGAACATGCAAATTTTAATTCTAAAACTAATCCCTAACATACAACTAATACATAATCTAAAACTAATCCATAACATACAACTAATACATAATTTATTTTTTTCTAAAACTAATCCATCATTAAAAAAAAATCTCCTTGGAAAGAGGAAGGCAGGTCTATATAAACAAATTGATAGGTTAGCCGTTATACCAACCATCCTGGCCTTAAAAAAAAAAAAAATCTTTAAAAACATCCTACTTATTCCCACCTTAAAAATAACTACTTTTTATTCACTTTGAAAAGGAAAAAGAAAATCCTCTTTTGCAAAATAGCTTCCGAAAATGTGAAAGGGACTAAGAAACTAAATGTGAAAGGGGATACGTTGACCATTAGAAAATAGACCCAAAAAAGAGCCCAAAACAACATGCAAGAGATTAGTCAAAGAAAGCAAATACAGAAGTCCATGTCTGAATAGATGGAATTGGATACCATGTGCATGTAACACAAGAAAAGAAAAAATAGCTTTGACATGCAAATAAAATCTGTATAATAGAGAGATCCAAAATAATCTCTAGATTCTCTACCGTTAGAATTCTATTTTAGGGAGATCCATGTACGACATAACATTGAAGTAGATGATTCCCATGGATATTGAATCTTTAAATAGCTAAGATTCCTTATCACTTATCTCCAAACGTGGGGTAATAAACAGCCAATGTGAACACAAGATTTAAGATTATGGAGATGCAGCAGAGGAGACTACCCATTCTTTTAATGAACTCCATGTGAAGTCAGGGTTTGTGGGTAGTAACAACCGGGCACGTAAGATATGGAATCATTGGAATTATTTTAGCAATAGTTGACTAAAAACATGCAGTGATTGTGACAATAAAAGGAATAATTTGCTCCTCTTTACTCGGCTCTTTGGAATAATATATACTTACATGAAACTTGGTGCTACTGGAGTTCAGGGAATGCAAAGCAACCCAGTTTTGTTCCTGTGCTGTCTTGACGACCCAGCTTTGTATATTTGAACTCCAGGTATGGTTGCTGCAAGAAACCCAGTGCATGTATTGTACTGGTTGCCTTTGAGTTTCTTCCAATTTTTATCAATTCAAGGGATTCTAGAAGAAAAGTTGCATAGAGAGAAATTCATGTTAGGAATTGTATGAATGGCATAAAGAGACTGAGTTCATGTTTAAGATATTGGAGACAATTTTGCTATCGGTGTTTGCAATTTGAATTCTTGTAGGCTTTCCAGATCTCCTAAGACCAGGTGGGGTGTTTCAATTTGCAAAGCATTCCAAAACAAAATAAGTGGGTTCATAGGCTTCTAAATAGTAGGATTTATTTTTACAATTTACCACCCTTCCCTTTTGTTCATGGTGCCCTGTTTTACACTAATACCTCTATTTTTACCTGCATACCAGTACAAAAGTTGTAAATTAAAAAGCATCCCCTGTATGCACTCGTGGTAGTTGCCATGTGTTAAGGGTGTCTCCTTGTGTAAGATCAGCAGGTCTATCAGGCATATAAATCAACAAATGACTTATGACCTCTGTCTCACGACTATTTCGTCTGTTACAAATTTGGGGGGCTGCTTTATTTCTACATGCAGGTAAAAGAAAAATTCCCCACTGCCATATCTACCTTCTCATATTAAAGCTCTGGACTAATCACTTCATAAGTTCTCACCTTCATAGTATAGCTGAACAAACCTTGGGTTTAGGTCACCTGTACAAGATTAGCTATAGAGCATGCAAGCTCCAAATTCTCTAGCAGCAATCTTGTCACGGAATACTTCTCAACCATAAGTTCTAGTAGTGTTCACTCATAATTTTTTTTATTTGTTTTGTGTTTTACAGGTGCTTTAATCTAAATTTCTTTGTGAATCCCTCTTGTTTTCGGTACTATTGGCCTCTAATAGATTTTAATGTTACATTAAATTAAATTCTGTTGAATGCATTAATTATGTATTTGAGCAAATTGGAAATTACTTATTCTCTCTGGCAGCTCCTGTGATTCAGTAAGATTGTGAAAGTTCATAGACCTATTCTGGATATCTTTTAATGATTACAAGTGTTATTCAGTAAGATAATGAAAGTTCATAGACCTGTTTCTGATATCTTTTAATGATTGTGAGTACTTTATATGTTGAACGTTATGCAAGCAATATGATGCAGCTTGCAGGCAAATTGGCAATTTTTTTAAACTCTTGATTTTGTACCTTGTATGTAGATAGTGCTGTTGTCTCTCCTAACTTTAGAAGGATACCTTTTTAGCTCCTGTTTTTTAGCAGAGTGGATGAATTTGCCATAGCCCTGCCCTATCAGTTGTACATGTCAATGTTCCAGGGTGTGTTTTCCTCACTCTCTTAGTATTTAGTTCAAAGAACTTTGTCCTTTTAGCAAAGTCTTTAGAAGCTGGGTTTTCCTGCCGATGTAGTTTCTTGGGAACTTGAATTGTTTGGACAAACCCGATGGCTCTCTTGTTTTTGTACTCTTAAGAAAAGCATTGAAGTTTCAGCGTATGAGTTGGCATAAATGTCTTATTTAAAATTGATACGGATTTTACATAAAGATACTGCACAATTTCCAAAGCATCTTTAGTTGCCACAGTAAAATTTTTATTATGCAACATATGACAACTTATGGTGGATAAACATGAGATGATAAAATGCTTAAATAATGGAGAGAATAATTGGTGAAATTCTGTGATGGTCCACATAAGGGAAAGAAACAAAGCAGTCAAACATGGCTATGGATAGAATTTCAGGGGAAGCCTCTAGGGGGAGACATCCATTCAACCACGATAATGACAAATTTTTGTTAGGTAACAAGTATCTATGGTTGCATTAACTCTTTGACTAGTGATACAAAGACGGTAATCCTTAATAACTGTTCTATAAGCTATGTCATATGCGATCATCTCTGTTGTGTGATATGTTTCATATTTTGACTGTTTTGCAAGTTCTGTGATAGGAAACTACTGCCCCACAAATTCGCCTTTGAAGTCTGGTGGTCTTTGGTTCCCAACAGCTAGCATGCAGTCATGTTGTAACTAGTGCAGGAGCAGGGACTGGGGCAAAGCAGGTGACCACAAACATACACAGTATAGGACTGGTGGCAAAGCGATTGTGCAACACAAAGGATTTTAGTGAGGGTATGAAGTTTGAGCAAAACCCCATTAGGACAGTATTGATTATGCATGATGTGTAACTCGATTGGTAACATACCTAGGATGAAAGTGCTCAAACAAGTAGGTTTGGGGGTTGAATCGCCCAATGACTCTTCGTGTATCTTTTATTTGTGGCAATTGAGCACTGAGAAGCAAACTGTAATGGTTTGTTGTTAGTTTATGCAATGCGCTAGTGGTCTGGGTTGTCATTGTTCATTATACTTGGTAATACTTGGCATGCCACATGGCAGTTGACCTAGAAAATTGAGAAATTCCCAAAACTGAGTTGAGTTGGCTGATATTTGTCTGAAAGTTGTTGGGCCAAATTTTGCATATTTATGCAATTTGTCGAGTCAGCAACTCCAACAAATGAGTGAAGTCCAAGTGGTGGTGCAACATTAGTAAAGCAGTCTAGTCAATAGAGAGGATGCTTGCATTGTCAAACAGATCAAAAGTGACAAATGGTGTGATCAAGTGATTCCCTCCAATTTTTGAATTTGACTTTGTTGTGAATTTTAAATTTGAATTTTTTGTTAAGGGAGGAAAATTGAATTTTGGTGCCTAAACTTCAAACGGACATTACTTTGTCATACAAATTCTGTTCAAGCCTATTTTTAAATTGTTGGAAAGCATTTTCAAAGCTCTTTGCAGTGGGGTATCATTTTTATCAACATTTGTAGTCTTCTTCTATGGTCTTAGATTCTCTGAACATTGATAGGACTCCATTGTTCCATGTGTTGAAACACAATTATCAAGCTTGGGAGTCATCTACTAAGATTGCATTGAAGACCAAGGTGTTGTGGCTGATTTCTTGTGAGACTAAAAAGGCCCCTTCTACTGAGGAAAAGAAGGATGCCTATTATAATTGAAAGATTAGGCAACAAGGACTTTAACAACCTATATTTTTCTGAAGATTAATTTTCGTCTCAAGGGGTCAAAAACTCTAAAGGAGATTGTGGATCTTCTAAAGAAGTTGTTTGAGAAGATTGATAAGTCAAGGGTTTACAGGTTAATTTATGACCTATTTGCATTTGATCCATTGGTGTATGGCGGATTGAGGATTATCTAGTTCATGGGAAATCTGTTCTGTCTTAGTTGGAGTGTGGTAAGGAGCATAAGAAGGATAGGGATATCATTTAGATTGACCTTGAGAGGCTAAAGCTGGCATACGGTATATTTTTCTCTATTAGAGCCATTATGATGAAGGAAAAATATGTCTTTTGCAGGTTTGTACTCCATGTTGGTTGTAGAACATCAAAATCTCACCATGATGGGTGTGTCTAGTTTGAGGAAGTAGGCTCATTTGACAAAGGGATAGGAGAAACAAAATTTTGTCTTGAACCAAAACAAGGATATGCATCTAAAGGAAAGACTAAGGAGGAAATGATAATGGGAACAAGAGGAGTTCTTACGATGGTGATGGGAAAAGTGGTCACAATGGCAAGGAGAAGAAGCATGAGGAGTGTACCTATTGTAGCAAGTTGGGACATGCTGAGGATACTTGCGATAAGAAGATGGAGGATCTTATAAAAGAAGTCAAGGATCTCAAGGAGTGTCAGGGTACAATGGAAATTATAAGAATAATGTTTTTGTGGCATATAATTTTCAAGCTTTTCATGCTCATACTTCCAAATGTGAGTTTACTACCTAGATTTTGGACGCACTCATTATATGGCCAAGGATGGTAGTTTATTCCAAAAGCTTGGTAAAGTTGATGATGAGAGTTTTATATAGTGGATTATTTAGTTCTTACTATTGTTAGTACTAGTGATTTTGTGCTAGAAGATGACATAATCAAGGATGTTTACAATGTATTTAATTTGATTGTGAATTTTCTATCTAATTCCCAAATAACTCAACACAAAAAAGGTTGAGTTTTGGCCTCATAAACTTGTGAAGATTATTAGCTATAAATTTTTTGTGATTAGTGGTGGTAATCTTGATAAGAAAGCACAAACTTACAAGTTTATAGGTTTAGTGATGTTCCAAAGATTAGGGATCATATGCACTAGTGGCTAAGCTAGATGATGCAGACCAATTATTGCCACACCTAAGCTTCAGAAGCATGCAATTAATGGTCCTATGGTTCATGGGTTACTTTCTTTTTCTCCATCCAAAGGCATGTGCAAAGGATGTGCTCTTGGCAAACATCATCTAGAAGATTTTGAGAAGGGGAAGGCATAGTGTGCGAAGAGGCATCTTGAGCTTGTTCATTCCAAATTAAACACTACGAATCATCTATCTCTTCCAAGATCAAGGTACATTTTGACTTACATTGATGATTTCTCTAGATAAAGTTGGTTGACAGTGTGAAAGCTAAGTCCCATGCTTTTGAGAAATTTATTAAGTGGAAATCCATGTTGAGAAACAATCTAAACATCCTATCATTTTTATCTCTTCATCCTAATGATGGATCATAGAGTGTGATCTGAAATGTTGACAAAAAAAAAATGAACTCATTTTTTTCTAGAAGCTTTCTACTCTATCCTATTGAATATTTGAGATAGGGGTCTAGAGGTGAGTATGTTAATCATTATTTGGAAGAGGATCATGCCAAGTATGTCATTGTTTGGTAGTGCATTGTTGCCTATAGTCAGTAGAATGTGTAGTGGAGTGGATGAATAGAACATTGGTTGAGATGGAGCATTATATGCTCCAAAACAGAGGTATGCATATTTTGCTAATTACATTGTTAACAAGGTTCCTGTGAAAGTTGTTCATGACGTTACACTGTATTAGAAGTGGTGTGGTAACAAGCCAACTATTGTACTACAAAGCGTATAGTAGTGTTACATAGACCCATATTCCAAATTAGAGGCATAAGAAACTTGACCGTAAGAGCCATAATCACATCATAATGGGCTTTTTGGAAGAGTCCAAAGCACATCGATTATGGGATCTTGCTAAGAGCAAGATAATCATTTAGAGAGATGACATCTTTGATCAAGTAACTTTATTTGAGGATGCACCAAGGTGCATTGATACTTCTACTATTTGCATTGTTGTTATGGATGAGGATGAGACACCTAAGGAGTGTCTTTTAGTTGTGACTTTTGAGGATCTTCATGAGATGATGAGGTTGTTTCAAGCAAAGTTTCATTAGTTGACACTTTAGAGGAGATATTTTTTACTGTTTGACCCCATTGTGTTGAATGAGGAGGGCCCCACACATTAGGCGAATTCAATACATAAGACTCCTGTACAGGGATGTTAGTCATGCTTTGGAAGAATATTTTTCCAAGCATGGCATTGTTTGGCAATGCATTGTTGCTTATACTCCCCAACAAAAAGGTGTAGTAGAGTAGAAGAACAAAATGTTGGTTGAGATGGCATGTTGTATGCTCCAACACAAAGGTATGCATGACATATTTTGAGCAGAAGAACAAAACATTGGTTGAGACGGTATGTTGTAGGCTCCAAGCCAAAGGTATGCATGATAGATTTTGGGCTAGAGCAGTATGTTGTGCTGATTATATTATTAACAAGCTTTCTACAAAAGTTGATCAATATGTTGCCCCATATAAGAAATGGTGTGATAAGAGAGTTGACTGTTATACACTAAAAAGCATTTGGTAGTGTTGCATGGGGCATATTCTAGATTAGAAGCAAAAGAAGTGTGATCCTAAGTAGTAAGAGCCATAAGTGCATCATGATGGGCTATCCAAAGGAGTCTAAAGTTCATTGATTATGGTATCCCACTTAGAGCGAGATCATCATTCATATAGATTTCATCTTTGACGAGGTGACTCCATTAGAGAATGCACCAAGGTGCATTGAAACTCTTATCCAAATTGTTGAAATGGATGAAGATGAGACACCTAGTTCTAGTTTGGAGGTGCTGATGCATGTTTCAACACAACAACATGTGGAACAATCTGTTCCCTACTTGAAAGGGAATCTCTTCTCCCAAGGTTCTTTTATCAGAAGTTTGGCTTGCTTGGATAATCCAGAAGGTTGATGACAGTTGTTCCATTCAAGGGCCTCCAGCAAAATTAAAGGAATGAAACACAAAGCATGTTTTATGAATAAGCTCTAACTAGCAGGAGAGGTTAAAAGATAAACAAATTCAACTCAAAATCACATTAATCATTTTATGCACAAATAAAGACTTGCAGCCAAAGGAATTTAACAATTTTAGAGTAAGGCACAATTTTGAAATCATAAGCTAAATATTGATCTATCCCTAAATCTAATCCTAATCTAACAGATTTTCTAAAAAAATGCAAAAGAAGGGTCAGAAAGAAAAGAGTGAAAATGATTCTGTTTTATGCTGTTCTCAAATTTGATATTGCAAGTAGATGAATCCAACTTAAAACCACTCGTGCTTGATCAACCTTCACATAGTCAGTGACACAAGAAGATGCATCTCCTAAGGTCCAATCAACTATGAAAGAAAGAGCAGACAACCACCCTATTTCAGACACAGATTGAAAGTACAACTCTTGCAGCCTTTATGCAAGAAGGATATTTCATACAAAACTGCATTAGAATGCTCAGGTTGACCACATAAAAGATTTTACAATTAGCAAAGCCTCAATGATATGAAGCACTATTTGAATCCATCAAATACTTAGTGAATCAAAGATAGAAGTATAGGATAGCATAGCCCATGACTAAAACCAGAAAAGAAGAAAGAAAGAAGAATAGAAAAACGATGAAAATTCTATTGTAGAAGCAACAATGAATGGTTTCCAATACTTTAGAATTTCATATTTTGGGAGATTTATAGGTTTCCCAAGGAAAAGTCCAAGAGCGTTCCCTCCAATCTTGAATTTATTTTGCAATTACAAACCAAAAAGGGCCCAATTTTAAAAGAAGCAGCTCTAATTTGACTTTGAAAAGTTCTAAGATTCCTCTTAAGTTCTCTAGGTTTGTCTTCCTTTAAGCTATCCTTGAGTCATACAAGCTCTGTGTTAGTGGCCTCTTGAACAGGTCTCATATTTAAATCCAAGGTCAATAACAACTTTCATACCTCCAAGCACATACAAAACCAAACCATCAATTCATTTGGACTCCTGGAAATTCAATGTTAGACATGAAAGCCAGATGATCATCACACAGAAAATGATAAGACCTCTGAGTGTCTAAATAGAGAAAGTGATTTTCTAACTCAGTAGATCAGGGATCCATATGAACTTACAACAGGATGTCAAAAAAGTTTTTAGAATTTTTAAAGAAGGGCCCCCAACTCCTTTTGGAACTGGGGTGTGTTGTGAAGGCCACAACAAGAGGGTTCTTCAATTATGAATTTTGATGATCTTTCAGAAGATGGTGAGGTTTTAGGTGATGTTGTATCGACTAAGGCTTTAGAGGAAAGAGCTTTGGGTTTTTGAGCCCATCATTTGGGATGAGGATGGTTGAACACATGAGGCAAATCTGGTATAATCATATATGAGACTTCTCTTCTACAGGGACGTTGGTCATTCCAAGTGGTATATTGTTACTGTCGAACACATTGAGGGATATAAGGGCATGCGAGTCTAACATGGAGTACCCAAAGTCAAAACTGTGGGCCCATTTTGCTCTAATGACTATAGTGTTGGACACACATGTGGATGCCAAGTACAAAGAGGAATGGGAGAAAGTTAGTAGATGTTGGATCTCATATTTGTAAGGACTGATAATCAATTCATCAAATTGCAAGAACTACTCAAGCTATTGAGAGTTGTCATTGGGTAGATGGGTGTTAAAGGCCTTTCTTCTGCTAGAAAGTTCATCTTGAAGGGAGATGTTACATTGTAAAATCCATCTTGTTGGGTCCATTTGAGTTATCATCATTTGTGGTATACCGTTGGCTTATGTGTAACTTGCATGTCTAAATATATAACTTACATGTGTAACTTGCACTATATATCTGTTAAGATTAGAGTCTCAATGGTTTAGTTGTTGTTAGGTGTATATATAGAAGCCTATGCCTCCCTTGTTATCATCCATATTTTCGTATTCCCATCTTCTTTTGTGATTTTGTTTTAGTATATTTTAGGGTCTCATGGCACTGCCGCATATTTATTTTATTTCTTATGTTTATGGAGTTTGTTGTTTGTTCAATTATGGAGCTATATCATTAATCATACAAAGCAAGTGCAAGTGCAATAACAACATTGAATTCTTGGTCAAGTCAAGCACAAAGTAGAGGAGGGTCCAACAGTCAAGTTACTTCCCAAAAAATTCAGTCTGTATATCGTAGTAAGTCAATAGTCAAAGAGATTGGGTCAAACAACAACGAGCATTGATCAACAAAGCTTAATTCATTAATAAAATAGTACAAGTCAAATGTTGTCTGTCTACTAATGTACCCAACAGATACTTAAATATTAATGGTATTCAAATGCCCCTTCATTTTGTCTCCTAAATTCTTTTTGGTTAATAAAGTGATAAAGTTGTCCTTCAGTTTACAGTTAATGTGGTTTATTAATTGGTATTTGTATGCACTAAATATGATTATCAGATCTGATGTTGTGCCAGTTGACTTAGTTAGTTTTACAAGTAATAAATGTTGTCACCAGCATCCGAGTCTGCTAATAGTCATATATATGCTCGAAACTCAAGAATTCCACTGTAAACTAATGATTTCATCATGATAAGGTCATAATTAGTAATAATTTTTTCATAAAATATTTTTGGCATAAGGCTGTCATCTAATAGTTTGCATGTGTAGTTAGTAGCTTCTTTCTATAGTAAATACCTGCTCAAGGTCACAACACCAATTATCATTGGTTCAAGAAATAAAGGTAATACTAAAAAAGTTATATTGGTACTCGTAGTGTCCTATGTGTTAGTACTCATTTATGTTTAGGGTTTTGAGGTTGAACATTTGCTGATTTTATCGTTCAAATCCTGAATTTTCTAAGTCGTGGGGTCTTGCATTGTTCTGCCTGTTCTGGTGATAGTTCTCTGTGGTGGGTTCCTGGTTGTTCGGTTTTATCTTCGTGCTTCAGTGTTCATAAGTTGACAAGCCCCCATGTAATGTTTTACCGCCTTTTCCTGTCGCACTCATAAAAAATGCTAAATTCTATGTATACAAAGGTCAAATCTGTTGACATGCTTGTGAAATCCCAATCGGCTTCTAGAGATGGTGAAAAATTTGAGTTATATGCATTTCTTAATGTATATCGGGTTGCATATACATTGGGGGAATCTTCTAAAAGGTTCCGGGAATATTCGCCATTTGTATATCGGCCCTGCTTGTATATCGGGCTTGTATGTATAATATGCAGGCGAGACATACAAAGGAAAAGATACATTGCAGGAATATTCTGGAGGAGATTCCATGTTTGTATGTGCAGGAATGGATGTATGTCAAATGTACATTGGGTCTTATGCAATGAAATATATACAAGGAAGCCAAATATGCATGTGCTACAGTACAAAGGCCCGCAACATGCAAAGTGAACAGTGCCGCGGATATACAAACAGGTTTATACATGTTCGGCATACAAGGGAAATATGCATTCATCGCATATTCTAAAAAGAGTCCCTGCTTGTATGTTTGTGTTTGTATATTCTGCATATAAGCAAAATATACATTGGGGAGATACATTCCGAACCCGATGAAAGTTTTAGGCTGCTGTATAATTATTTCAGGCCCACCACTTGTATATTTGCACTTGTATATGTGCCGATATGCAAATCCATGAGGATACACGGCCTGGACTTGAAGATTTTTTTCAAATCTGATGGATAGATGCAATGAGGTCCGCCTTGTATATGTTTTGCGCTTGTATGTGTGTAATATACAAAGCGATGGATGCAGGATGGAGATACAAGCCGGACCCGAACTGAATTCCAGTTTGTTCTATAACATTTGACGTCCGCCTTGTATGTTGTATATGCATTTGGGTTTGCATATACAAAAACAATAAAGGTGAAATGAAGGGAGAAAAGGTCAGCGATAGAAGGTCAAGGTGCCTGCGTGGCACGATATCATTGACTGGCGGCTCTTCATACATGTTTTGGGACCATTGATTTCGGCGATGAGTTTTTGATCAATGGTCGGGTTTTGAACCTTCAGCAATGGTTTTTTCCTTGTGTCTACGGCCATTTTTGAGCAGGAAAATCTCCAGATGCATCTGCTGTTGCATCCCGTGGGTAGTTGAGGTTTTAATGGCGGTCGTGCAGAGACATGCGATGGATTGAGTGACGGACCAACTACCAGTTTTATGAGGAATGTCCCCAAGCGGCGGCACAGGGCTCGAGTTTTATTCCTTCTCGCCATTCCTTCTGCCTGTTGCCTGCAGTGTTTTGAAGGCCATTTTCATGGTGCAGGGTCTGACGGAATTTTGGACCTTGCCTTGTAATTAATTTTTGCCGGGTACACAGTCTTGGTATAAAGCCAAACTGTGTTACTTGTTGTGTTGTTGAAAAACTGGACAAATTTTGGTGTTGCAATAGGAATACAACCTTCTAGTGACTCTATTTCAGGTGTCTTTGCGAGTTTATGAGTTGTATGTTGTATGTGTTATGCACAGGATTATCAATTTCATCTTGATTTAAATGAGTAATGTTTCATTGCATGTATTTTGTTGTTTGTCTCCAGACTGAATGTGTTTTTCTTCTGACTCTAAACATCTAAGGGGTGTTATAGATTCTAGAATATAGGTTTTCTATATTGAATACTTAGTCTCTTACTTCTGCTCAAGGAATAGATTGAATGTTTTGGATCAAGTGTTGAGAAGAATACATTGCAGTAAGGATGTTTGTAAGCAGAAATAACTAAATACTCTCTCTTGGGTATTGTCTATAAGGCAGACATTTTAGAAACCCCTTGAAATTTGATTATTGTCTTAGGTCTGTGGTAAACATTCACATATATATGTCTACTGATTCTGAGTCCTGGATAGGCACCGATCTAGTCTGGTATCTCTGTTGTAACCCAAAGTCCTAGTTTTGCATCCATATACAAAACAATTCCAAACTTCATATACAAACCTTTAGGACTTTAGAAGTAGTTTTAGAACCAAAATCCTCTGTCTACAACTGAATATAGGCCCAAAGCTAGCCCCTTTGCTCTTATCTCACAGTTTTGGTCTACAAAAGAGAGAGGATTTATCTGCTTTGTATCAACATTCTAGCTAATTCATGGATGCATTTCATAGATGTTGAATAGGGAATACCCCCCTTGGTTCTGCAGAGCCTAAAGAAGAAGAGGAGATATTTATAGAGTCTACCTCCTATACTGTTGGCCCCTGGCCCGGGAATCCTGTCAATCATTGATGGCTACTTTGTAGGGATGATTGAGAGCAAGCATCCAGTCTAGGAAAATACCAACACTATGTAGATTTACCATGAGAAGCTTCATTTTTAGAGGAAGCCATACGTCTTGTAATCATCCTTAACCAATCACAGGGCCTCACCTTGAGATCGAAGAAATATTAGGAAAAAAAGCATTAGCTTTTCATAACAAAGTTTCATTGTGACCTAGAAGCATTAATAAAAGTATGTTTTAATTATACCCAATATAGGACTTTGTCTTGAGCATACAAAACATTGATCTTTAACCTACCTGATAAAAGAGCTGATCTTGATGGCAACTCAAATTCTAGGGGCTACAACTTTGATGCATGGACACATCCAACAAAAAAAAAATGCCTCATGAGTAGCATCTTACTCAACAAAGCATTGGGCCCAATTCTAAAAACAGCTGGTGCTCACTCTTAAAGGCAAAGGCCAGACAATAGTGCAGAGAATACATAGTGGTGGAAGATGAAAAATTAGTTGTCCCCAAAGGTTTTCCTTCTTCTCACCCACCGGAGTCATATAAATATTTAAAACATGAGCCTTAGAGAGGTTCTGACCTTCTTATCTTTTTATTGTCAATACATCCATGTATCCAACACTCACTGAAACAACAAAATAAAGCAAAACTATATATAAAGTACAGGTTTATTGGCGTCAACTATAAAATTCCCTAGGCATCTCTCTTCTGCCCCAAATATTTTTTGCTGACTAGAGAGAGATTTTTTTTAGAAAATGGTCCATTTGATTTATATTATATATTTTTCATTAATGGTAGGCATGTCACCAGCAAGGTGAAAATAAGGAAATTAGGGTTAAAGTGCCCATCTTTTAAAAACAATTCAAGAATAGCATGTTATAATTTATATACTATGAACAAAGATTTCAATGCATACCTCAACGTTAGTTTTTATTTTATCTTGTTATGATGTTAAGGGTTCAGTTATAACATTGGAAGATGACAAAGTTATTGGTTTACATGTATTTCCTATTTGAATTTGTTAATCTTATCCTTGATGCGGTTTCTTCTTTTAAATTTTTTTTTTACATTCAACTAACTAGATTGGTACCTCATTCTATTAGACCTATATTTTTGACTTTAACAAAAGGAGACCATGCTAATGATTTTGGTAGTTGGAAACCTCTATGAAAGGTAAGTTGGAATAATATTATAGCTAATTTTTTTGCTAAACACGTATTAATTCTTCATCCAATGATTATGAAAAGCCAATTATCTTATTTAGGTAAGGATGATCCTTGACAGTATTAATCTGGTAATTTCTAATCTCAAGACTTTTATGAAGCTTACAACTTATTGGAATGGCACTACTTGCATAGGGTTCTGAAGTATATTTGGCACAATTTCTTTAAATCTGGAACTATACTTATGATCAATTATGTTTCAATTTTGATCAATGACACTCCTAAATGCTTTCAACTCCCAAGGGAGCTTACTGATGCCTCTTGTTTCCTCTCTTGTAAATCCTGGCTGCTGCTACATTTTTTTTTAATTAATCTCAGTTAAGACAAATATTTTTCAAGAATGCCATGAGATAGAGGATACTCATGTTTCTCATTAGGTTTTTGCAAACAATACCATTCCGATGGGTGTTGTAGTTGTTGAAGAAATACGAATATGGAAGAATGATCTCCACCTATTTGGAATGCTTTAGGAGCAAAGATAAATTTACATGAATATAGAATGATAATAACTTTTGGTAGTCTTCTTTTAGTTGAACAAATAACACACGTTTTGTTTTCTCCCAAAATTTTGGTACTTTACGATCTTGGGCTCAAGATGGGGATATTTATAAAAAGAAAACTAAGTTGGGTGCTTAGACTATTATGTATTTTATATAAACCTCTACCAATGCATGAAGGACCATGGATCAGCATTTCAATGGCATTTGTTTGGGGCTGCCTTGTACCCATAGAGGCTTTCATTGCAGATCAATTTTCTAGATAGCCTCACTTCATACCATGCAAGAAGACCAATGATGCAAGTAGAATTGCTGATTTATTCTTTAAGGAATTTGTTTGCTTACACAGACTTCCTAGAGCAGTCACAAGGAATCCAGATACAAAGTTTCTTACCCACTTTAGAGGGACTGTAGAAGAAACTTGACAGAAAGTTACTTATAGTGCAGCTTATCACCCGATGGACAAACAAAATCAGTTAATAGAAGTTAAGGAAACTTCTTGTTCAATTATCAATAATAATAGACAATGGAACTTGTTTTGGCACACACTGATTTTTCTTTCAATTTCAGTATCAACAGATCAACAGATAAGTCTCCTTCTAAGTGGTCTATGGAGGAAATACAAGAGGGGTAGTGGGCTTGATTGACATTCTTGATGGAATTCAAGTGTGCTGAGATACTGAAGATTCTGCAAAGCACATTCCTGATGTACATCAGCAAGTTAAGAAAAGGATACTTGAAATGAATGATCAATAAAAGTGAAGAGCAGATTTGCTTGCACAGAAGAAATCTAGCAAGAAAGTGAACTAGTTATGGTTCACTTGTGTCAAGAGAAATACTTATAATAAATTGAAGCTCAGGAAGATTGGCCATTGATGAAATCGTGAAGAGGATTAATGACAATGCATATGTAATAGACCTACCTGGGAGCTTGACATCAGCCCTATATTTAATGGAGCAGACATATAGCCATTCCAGCAAGCACATCAGAAGTTGAGGATGAAAAAGAGGTTGGAAAATGAACAAGGTAGTAGTCAGAGAAAAAATATGAACAGATTTAATGAGTAGTAAACACCAAGGATTATAAAATGTACTTAGTAAAGCGTACGGGCCTTCCAGATACTAGTAACACTTGAAACATAGAAGAAGAACTATTGATCTTAAGTAAGCCCAATGACTCCGTACCAGGAGGTTCAAATATTTTCTGACAGGGAAAGAAATGATGTATACTAAGCTGACCTGGTAGTCCCACTGCCTGATTTTAATTTGGAGGGCCACATGGCAGACCACCTCTGCTAGATTTTATGACCACGTAGTAGGACGCCAAGGAAATTAGTTAGATGATTTGTTAGTTTTGGTTTTCATTGAGAAAAAGTAGGGGAATTCATTTGGATAAAGATTGGGGAAAGTAAAATAATAACTAGGATATACTTTTTGAGGGGAATGGAATATTCCTCCTGGGTGGCAATAGCTATTTGTTGATCTGAGAAAGGGGATAAATGAAACAGTTCTGTTTCTCAATTGTGGAATTTTGTAACTTCAGTTCATCATATGTGTAGACTGTCCTTTTGCTAATGTTGCAGTTACTTGTATGAATGTTTTAAGTTCAATTCGGTTTAGCAAGCCAATGAAGATTGTTGTTGATTTTCAGATCAGTTACAGATCACAGGCTCTGTATTTAGGAGTTTTGTACAATCCTGCAATCCTGAAGGAAGATAGAACTCAAACTGTTGCTTATTATTGTTTAGAGGAAATTTCCAGCATTTGGTAAAACTACTACAACAGAAATCAGCTTTGCATCAACTAGCTACTGAACAACAAGTCATAGGATGAGCAGGAGTGGTTTGCTGGTAAATGCATAGTGTGTATTTCTATTGACTGGTGCACTACACGTGCCTAAACAATTTTGATAGCCAGGGAAGAATGTATGTGCTTTTTATATTTAGCCCTTGCCATGTATACCTTCTTTTGCAGGACCCATCTCAAGTTCTCAACTACCACTAACAGTGAGGATAGAACTCGAAACCTTTAAGCTGGCCAATTAATCACTTTTTCATAACACCATGTTATTTATTAGATACTTGTAACTTAAAGACCTATCAAACTTTTAATCTGAAAACATATTTAAGCCTCTTTTTATAATAGATGTTAGATAGTATATACTTGATTAAGAACATATAATTGCTTAGCAATTTTATAAATGGTTAACACTCCATTTTCCTATAGAGTTCATAAGTTAGAAAGGCTGAATTTGGAATAGAAAATTGATGTATAAACTAAAAGAACACTATCTCATTGAAATTGTCCAGTGATAAGCGCTAGAACAAAATCATTTTGGAAGTCCAAGCATGACAACAGATGGTGCTGTTATACAAGATGAATTTCAAGACTCTCGTCCTCCAAAGAAGGTAAGATTCCTGAATTTATGAATTTGATTACATGATTAACAATAAATGACTGCATATTTATTTTATTTTCTTTATCTTATCTCACATGACACATGTTTCTTACTCATATAACAGGGACAATACAGTGCATACGTAGTTTGTTGGCTTCTTGGAATTGGATGCCTTTTCTCTTGGAATAGTATGTTGACAATTGCAGATTACTATCAATATCTATTTCCGGTTAGTACTGCAATTTTCAATTTTATTCTCTTTCTTGATTTTTTTTCAAATATTATCTGCTTTTGCTCTCCAATTAAATCTAAGTTGTGATGGCCTGTCTTGTATGTTTTTATTTCTTAATAATAGTTATAGGAAACAAGGTAACCATTATTGCAAAGATGGTGCATTAAATAGTAAACATTAGTAATTACTTTTGTTGTGTAATTTATGTGATAAAAAATCACTTAAAGCCCTTGGTGAGAAAGAACCTACTGTGTGTGTATGCATTACAACCCCAAGCCGATTTTTACTACAAAAAGAGGGCACCGTTTGTATTTTCAAACTACTTGAGGATAGCTTCAGCTCAGAGATATGACTTGGAATACAAATTAAAACGAAGAAAAGTTTGACAAGAATCATCATTATTGTTTCTAACCTCATTTTGCCATCATCTTCACATTTATTATGAAAAAATTTATTTTATTTTTACTGTAAACATGACTATTTTCAATCTGCCACAATGTCAGACTTTTTGACTAGTTAGAGTGTGGTAAATTCATAGTGAGGGGGCAGCAGGCTTTGGGCAATCTTTCCAAACTATTGATCACATTTTACTCTTTGATCCATCATGGAGAAGTCTTGCATGTCTTCTAATGTGTTTTGCTTCTTTTATAGATGTTAAAGCCCTTTCATTCTATAATAAGACATGTTGTTCCAAAGGTTACACACTATTGATATCTCAGAGATCTTCATTAATGTCATCATGAAGCTCTGTGAAACAGTTGCTTGTCAGTTTCAGACTGCCCACAAACTTTCTGAAATAGTTTTTTTCCAGAGGCTGCATGTCATTAGTATCTCAGAGATCTTTATTAATACCATCATGAGGCTCTGTGAGACAATTACTGGTCAGTTTATGACTTCTTGTGGGCTCTCTGACTTTGTCAGGAGTAGTACTAGAGTCAAAATAGGATATCCTATCTCATTGATTCTCTTTCAGATCTATGATGATGAGCATTAGAACTTTCTTAGACAGAGCACTCTTCCTTACATGATATATTAATATTTATACTACTTTTTGTTGATGATGTGGTCCTCCTCACTCACTCTACTAAGGTTTTTATGAGATAGATGCTTTTGTGAGCTTTTCCAATGAGTGGTTAAACTTAGTGAAATTAAGATCATGATCATCACACTTCAACACATTGAGAGATGTTATTTCCTGGTTTCAGTTTTCCTACAAAGGCAAGCCGGTGCAGATCATGGGAAATGATACTTACTCAAGAATACAGTCTACATTTTCATCTCTCAATTTAAATCATGTTTCCCTATAGTAATTAAGAGATATGTCCCCATTTCATTTTTGGAGTGCCAATGCTTTCATGTATGTTTGCAGGATGTCCCTTAGATGCATCTGTTCAACAAATATTTAAACCAACTAGTCTTTATGGATCAAAGTTTTGGGCGCCTTGTTTAGGATCTATCGACTTGCGGATATTGATAAGGTATAGACTAGCATGCTTTGGTGTATGATTGCTCCATAATGCACTGTCTAAGAAAAACTTGATGCCTAGCTTGATATAACAACCACACCCAAATTTTTTTTATTTTTGCAATTAGAGAAATGCAAATGCAATGTCCGAACATGTTCTGATCACCAAGATCCCGGTGTGGGCAAGGTGAGAGCATACGGTGCTTTGGACCACACAGCTATCTAGGATGTATGCAATTACAGAATGAAGGCGGCTAAGCCGACTAGAGCACGTAGGCGACAGAGCCTGTAATATCCCCAATGGGATCTGCCCTAAAATTCTAATTATTATTTTCTGATTTCTGCCCTAGATTTCTGCACTTTGGAATTTTGCTCCAAACCCTAGAATTCTGATAGATGTCCTCATAAGTAGGAGGGGTCTTAGGAGAGGGATCAAAAGAATACAATGGCATAGGAAATGCTTTGTTTTTACCATATTTAAGGAATGGAACATCAATTTCACAAATCTTTCGAGTAAAGTTGGAAAATGATGAAAGAAATGCCATGTTTGAATTTAGATAGTTTTGTTTATGTTTTTGCTAGGGTTTTGCAAGATCTCCGGGTTTGGGTGCCCTCACTTATTAGTCTTCTTGAATCCTGTAACTTCTTATCTTCAGATTCTTCCGGATGCGACCTGCACACAAGAAAGAAGGAAAAAGGGTTGGTGCTATTTAGGAGCTTGCCTAAGTCAAGCTCCGTGAATGGTGTTTCCACCTCCACAATAGCAATGATGAGATATCAAAGAACTTCATCCACAATATATGACATCCAAATGCAAACAAATAGAGGGAACAAATCTGATTTATGAATTAATCAGTCTGCTGCTACAAATCAGAACTTCTGAATATGCAATTACATCAATCATATAGGCTCAAACATGTCCAAATACATCTCAGAAATCTGCCCTTACAATTCAGACCTAAAATTAGGTTTGTACATACCAAAATGATATAGAATGAATGCTCAAACACAAACCCTAGTTGGGTGAATCTCTCCAGCTAGCGCTCCTTGGAAATGATCAAACACATGCAAAATGATGGGGGATAGGGCTGGGAATGATCAACAATGCTCCAAGATGAAATCGCCCTCCTTTGGTGCACAAACTAGGGTGAAAACCCTAGCTCCAATGATGCACAAAGCCCTCCAAATGAAGGCGCTCCAAATCTGATCTTGAAATCTGAATTTATCTTCAATCCTCCAAATTGTATTTGTCACAAATCTCACAATTTGGCCTTAGGGTTTCTGCAGAAACAAATATGGCTTTGATGCTCCGTCTTCCCTTGCAAATCTCCAATGAAGTATAATTATGAACTCTGTGTGAGTCCACCTCCAAAGTGTGATTGGGTTTTCATCCAATCCACCTATCTTCCTTAGGGTTTTCGTCCTAGGAAGGTGCTGAACCAAATGTTGCAGCCAAGAGATAAATCTCCAATGAAAAGACATGTGTATGAATGATTGATGGAAATGCCTCAATACAACTTATATTTATACATGCTTTTTCTCCTGCCTCAAGCTGGCCGACCTCAAGGAATATTTCCCTTTTATTTTCTTTTTATTTCCTTCTCACTAGGCCAACCTCCTTTTGGGCGCCCAAATCACAATGAAAACATTTTATTTTATTTTTATTATTTTCCATTCTTCCATTCTCCAAGGGCGAACTGCTTAGGCACATGATACCTCATATTTTTGACCTCAAATGAAGTCGTCCTCCTCAAGGACAAAAATTATAAATTATTCTTATTTTTCCAAAGGCATTTTCCATATTTTCTTCTATTTTCCATTCTCCTCTTTGGTCGCCCCATATTAGGGCAAATTATCTTGACTGTTTTGACTTCATCAAAACTCTCACAAAATATGCCAAGTCATCTCCCATGCTCATTTTGCCCTACAAAATTGGCTAAGTGTGGAAACTCACCAATTAGGTCATCCTTTGAGCCCTTTGGCTTAGCCTACGAGAATAGGATAGGCTCGCCAACTCCATTAGGTGATCACTCTGAAAATGGAGACATGACAATCCTGCCTTCCCGGAATTGCTTGCCCACAAACAACTACAAACCTGTATTTTGTAAAACATCATCAAGTGGCAAGTATCTCCATGTGATCACCTTGCACATCAACCTATGGCTGCAACTCCCATAGTGAATATGAAGAATAAAGTGAGCTCTGGTGGCCAGCAATGAAACACAACTAGCCATACACACTTGAACTCAATTCGGCTCCATTCCCCAAATTCAGAAATTCTGCTCCTCCTCCATGTGCTTTGCTTGTGTAGCCATAGCCTGTAGGAACAAGAATGCAAAACCATCAACCACAAGTGCCAACAACTCCCTTCTTCCAAGGGCTCTACTGTCCATGAGTGCTAAGTCTATCAAAGACAAAACACTATACATATATGAAATCCTGAAGAGAGTCATGCCTATCAACAAGTGATGTATGATATGATCTCTGAAGCATGACCACCTATACCAAGTCTTCCGCTACTCCACTCTAATACGAACTTCACCAAGCCAAAAGTTGTGAAGCAAATCATCATGATCCTTGTGAAATGGTGTACCAAGCACACCAATACCTGGATCCCAAATCATCACACTATCACACCGGCTGAAAATGAAAAGATAGATGTCTCTCATAGTGTCACCATATCACCAACTATCCATCTAACTCTGAATGATCTCATATGGATGTGAAAGATGCCCATCACAGGTGCATAGAAAAACATACCAACCCATACTAGACTGCTGATATAAATCAGAACAGCACCAAGTAATCTGAAAATCATACCTTTGATGGTGCCAAATGTACCTCCAATGTCATGTGATGATAGGGCCTCAACACCATGCAAGTCCACAACACTGTGGTAGCAATCCCAATCTCTCCAATCCATCCGAACAGCTGTTATCATCCATGTACCTCCTGGAAACTCCATGACCAGCAAAGTAGAACAGCCATCTACCAACAATGGAAGAGCTAGAAACCAATGGACTAGGGCTAAGACAACCCTCATGCTCATCTCCATACCTTGGACTATAGTCCAGCTGAAACTCAACACCTCCAAGCACATACCAATCAAAATCAAATGTCTCCATGACACTCCCTTCACATGTCTCGAGTCTTGAAATTAGGACAGCCTTGGGCTCCACCAAGGAATTGTCATCATGATGGTGTTGTGTCCCAACACAAGTAGACTCCTGGAGCTCTCCAAAGGTAGCTGGATTCTCAACCAAATATGAAACACAAATATCTTCATCTACACATGCATGCACATCATTATTGGCTGGTCCACAAAGTGTGTGCTCAACTACCTCATCCATAGTCATGACTTGAGCCTTCAATGGGCTCTCCAAAAGGTGTGACTCATGACCCTTATGATGAAAATTACTTGCACAAACTGAAATTCTGAATCATACTTCTCATCATGTCCACACAAATCTGGTTGCTCCTCGTGCTTGACTATCGTAAGAGGCTCATCCCTCACATGCTCAACCTCCATAGTCTCTTCCCTTGGAAGAAATAGGGATCAAAGATAGGCCTTTCTCTACTGCCTCGCATGATCTATGTGACTGCAACGTTCCTTGACCTCCTGTAGGTGTTGTCTTGCTTGGGCAGCCAGTAACTTAGCTTCTCTAGCTCTCCGTAGCTACTCATCACACATGCTTTGAGTCTTCTTTACATCTTCCATGCTATGATGTACAAAATCAGACCACTTGTGGCTTGGATCCACAACAAGTACCTCATGTTCATCCCTCAAATCTTGAGTGTCAACAATGGAAGACTTCTTACCGCTATCATCCTCATGTGTAATGGCTGCCATCTCGTGATTATGTAAAGGTAAGGGACTGCTGTTCCAAATCAGAAAATCAGAAATTGTCTCATACCTTTGTGTAGTGTCTTCAAGAACCTCAAGCACATCTTCCTCCTTTGTTGCATGCTCTTCATCAAGTGCTGATCCAAGAGATGTCTCCAACTGAAAATCACATGCCTCAAGGATGATCCAAACCTCCATCCTCTTGGTTTTTATGTCCTTGGGTGTACCATCGTTTGTTGCCTTCAATATTATTTGTTTACCCTTGGATGTGAACTCAAGCTCCATCTTGTTGAAATCCTAAATGTATCTCCCAAGAGATTTTAGCCATTGGATCCCCAATACAATCTCTGTCTCACCAATGCCGACTACATAGAACTCATCTTCAAATGTATAGTTGTCCAATTGAATGCTCAACTGTGAGATCTTCCTTGTGCAACTCATCTTGAATTCATCCGCCAACATGACGCTGAATCCAGGAAACTCCTCTACTTGTAGTCCTCTGTTGACCACAAAACCCTCATCAATGAAATTCTGTTGCACCACTATCAACCAAGCAAGATACTCTTTGTCCCTTCACAATACCTCTTAACATAAAAGGATAATACTTAGGAACTCTTGAAAGGAAAGCAATTGTACCTTGTGCCTTGTCATCTTGCTCCAATGGTTGCTCCTCCTCACCTTCCGAACTAGTGTCTGGAATCTCCTCATTAACATCAGAAGTGACCTCAATGTAGTATGGCTTGCCTTTCCCAAGGCATCTATGACTGGGCTCCCAAGGCTCCTTGCATGAGAAGTAAAGCTTCTTTCTCCTTAGCTCATTCTCCGCCTCTAACTCCGCTGTTGTCTTCTTTGGCCAATCCTTCTGAAAATTCTTCTTTGGGTCCTTTCTAGATGAAGTGAAAGGCTTACTCTAAAACTTAGGCTTGGATGGCGTTGAAAACTTCATACCTCTAGCTCTTTTGATGGCTTCCCTCAATGATGGTGGATCTAGGGCCTTCACCCATCCATGAAGTGGCTCCTCAAGACCCTCTATGAAAATATAGGTCAACCTAGTCTTCGAAACATTAGGCACCATCACGGCAAGCTTTTGAAACTCAAAGATGTATGTGTCCACAGACTCCTTTTGCTTGAGTTGTACCAACTCCTTGAAGAACTGCTCCGGATTTAACTCATCAAATCTATCAATCAATCTCTGTGAGAAATCCACATAAGTAGTGACAAGGCTATGACCTTGAGTCACCATACCATTATAACACCAATCTAGAGCATCTCCCTCCAAGTGAAGTGTAGCAAACTATATAGCATCTCTCTCAAACATAGGGCTCAATGTGAAGTAGTTATCCAGCTTTTGGATCCATGCCCTTGCTGTGATCTTTCTTGAACCATCAAAAGGTGTGATGTTGACCTTACCCAATTTCCTTTGCAAGTCATGATTAGTGTTGCCTCTACCTCCTTTGGATCAATCTCTGTTCCTGTACTTGATATGGCAAAAATCATTCCATGGCAAGGCTTCTAAGCATTTGTCACTTAGTGCTAACCATTCTCTTCTATAATCATCAAAAGTCTCACCTCTTGTAATGTCCCCATTCTTAGAATGGTCACCATTAGAGAGGACTTGGGCTTATCACGAGCTATTTGGGAGAAATGTTATCTTGCCGAGAGATCATATTGTGTTGATTGGATGTCAATTCGACATGAGAGGATGTTTTCTTATGAGTGCTTTGCTACGGTCACCTTGTACACATCATGTAGGTCATTATCTTGGGCAACTTGTGATTGAAGACCAATTATTCAATAGCACCTCACCTTGGCGCCTAATGGATGGAATAAAATATATTCCTTGCATTTATGTTGGCACTAGAAGAAGAAATAAAATAATAACAAAGTATATCTTTAATTTAATTTGTTATTTGGGCACCCATGTGGAAAGAAGGAGGTCAGCCCTCTTGGAGGGAAATTTATATTCAAAAATATATTATTACTTGCCTAGGTTGGCCCTATGGGAGATGAGACAAGTTGCATATATATACAAGGTCATTTGGCATTAGAGAGGCATCATTCATTCATCATTCATTCGAGTTATCTCTTGGAGAAGGCTTTGAGATGAAAACCTCAAGTCTTTGGAAGGAGTTGGACGAAACCCTAGCTTCTTCTTGAGGAGGATTTTGTGACGGGAGTTCCATTGCACTTCAACTTCATTTGGGCAGATTTACATCAGCTTTGAGAGCATATTTTGGTAGCATCTTGCCTCTAGGGCTGGAGCGCACCTCTTAGAGGAAGGATGACTTGCATCAAAGGCAGATTTGTGGCATATTGATGATCATGGGCTGCTAGGGTTAGGGTTACAACAGAAATTATTGCAGCAGTCATTCAGCCTTGTGCGCCTTCCTTGGAGACCACAATTCATGCATATTTGGCATATTTTTGGTATGTAACTATTGCTAGTTTAGTTTGCTATGTATGAGGCTTGAGGCCATTTGCCCTAGCCATAAAATATTGTAATAGAAGACTGCATTATGCAGATTTATAACAGCAGACCTGATTATTTATGTTGGAGTGGATTATCATGGTTGTTCATGTGTATTTCATGGTGTCAATCATCTCTATGCTTGGGTGATTCATGTATGATGCTTCCTTTATGCTTTGATGTGATGTTTATGGTATTTTATGAAGTATTAGTCTGCTGAAAATATAAAAATCAGAAATCAGAATTAAGGTTTGAGCAGAAAAACCAGAATTGTTGCATAATATCCCATTTGGGATATTACACCTCCAACTTGTGGCTCATTCTCCATAGCTCTTGGTTGATCCAAAAAGGTAGGCATGAGAGGTCTAACCACGGATGCATGGGATGCATGAGTAGGAGTGCCGCCATTATTTCCGGAAGTGCTAGCCTTATTATGTCCATTGCTTCTATCACCTCCATTGCCTCCATTATTGCCTCCGTTATTCTGCATAAGTTGAGCCGTCATTTGCACTAAATTTTGTTGTCCTCTAGCAAGATCACAAAGGATGTCCTTCATGCTGGGTTCTTTATCACTTCTATCACCCATGTTGACTTCTTCAAAACCTGTATCATCAACATTAGATGTTCACCAATACAAAACACCAATATAGAACCCTTCAGGTTGGCAAGATTAAAGCTCTCATACCACTGTAATATCCCCAATGGGATCTGCCATAAAATTATGATTATTATTTTCTGATTTCTGCCCTAGATTTCCGCACTTTAGAATTCTGCTCCAAACCCTAGAATTCTGATTTATTTTTCTGATCTCAAACAAATAGGGACAGCAAACATATCTGCATCCAAAATACTCAAATAATGTGATAATATGAAACCTTTATGATATTATCTTCAATCATGAACTTCATCCACAATATATGATATCCAATTGCAAACAAATAGAGGGAATAAATCTGATTTATGAATTAATCAGTCTGCTGCTACAAATCAAAACTTCTGAATATGCAATTACATCAATCATATAGGCTCAAACATGTTGTCATGTCCCCATTTTTGGAGTGATCTTAATGGAGTGGCTAGCCTATTTCCATTCCCATAGGCTAAGCCGGAGGGCTCATGGAATGACCTAATTGGCGAGTTTTCACACTTAGCCAATTTTGTAGGGCAAAATGATCATAAAACATGACTTTGTATATTTTTGTGGATTTATTGGAGAAGTCAAAATAGTTTAATTAATCTGCCCTAGTGATGAGCGACCAAGGGAGAGAAAGGAAAAAATAAAGGAAGAAAGAAAATGATGAAAATACCTTTGGAGACCTTGAGGAAAAATAAGGTAAATCCAAATGAAATAGCATGTAAGGTGAATGACCTAGGAAGGGCCCAAGGATGTAATAGCAAAGTGCCAAAAAGGTTCGCTCCTCTTGGAGAAGAGGATGAAGAAATAAAAATAAAATATTCCATTTGACATAAGGTTGGCCAAGGTATGAAGGAAAGAAAAAATAGAAAATGGTCATACAACAAAGTATGTGCCTAGGAGGAAGTCGGCCAAGGAAGAAGGAGACAAAGTCTTTAAATTGAATTTTGGGCGCCTATCATGACTTAAGGAGGTTGGCCCTATAAGAAGGAGAAAAAAGTGAAATAAAATAAGATCATAAGAGGAAGTCGGCCAGCTTGAGAAGGGAGAAGATTTGTGTATAAATACAAGGTCATTTGCCATTCATTTCATCATTCAATTTACATCACAACTTTGCATTTGGAGTTTTACTCTTGGCTGCACTTTAGGGCAGCATATTCCAAGGACGAAAACCCTTGAGAATATTAGGTGGATTGGACAAAAACCCAATCTCATCTTAGTGGTGAATTCACATGGAGTTCACACTTGCACTTCATTGGAATTGGAGGATTTTGGAGCAGCATTGAAGATCATTTTGGAGCAGCATTTGAACATCATTTTGGAGCAGCATTGAAGATCACTTTGCAGCAGATCTGAGCGCCCATTATTGAGGGCAAATTTGGCATATTTTGGAGCAGCAAACCCTAGGCACACCTCCTAAGGATTTTACCCAGCTAAGGTTGATGTTTTCTCATCTATTTTGCTTGTAATTGGTATGTACAATTATAATTATCAATCTGATTTGTAGTGCAGACTTTCTAGGCATTTGTTTGGCTTGTTTGTGCCCTAGACTCCATTCTAAAAATCAGATCAGAACTTCAGTTTGTAGCAAGAGAGTTTAATTCAGAAAATCAGACTTGTTGCAATTTTGGTTGCCCTACATTGTGTATTTCATGGTGTAATTCATGCTTATGATGAATGCCAACTTGTAGTATCATGTGCCATCATTATTTGCCATGTTTGTATGTGTTTATGTTTGCTGGAATTATTATTTAAGAGCAGAAATAAAATTAGAAAATCAGAGCAAAATTCTAGGGTTTCAGCAGAAAACTAAAAGTGCAGAAAACTATGGCAGAATTCAGAATTTAAAAATCAGAATTTTAGGGCAGATCCCATTGGGGATATTACACATGCCCAAATACATCTCAGAAATCTGCCCTTACAATTCGGACCTAAAATTAGGTTTGTACATACCAAAGTGATATAAAATGAATGATCAAACACAAACCCTAGCTGAGCGAATCTCTTCAGCTAGGTGGCGCTCCTTGTAAATGATCAAACACATGCAAAATGATGGCGGCTAGGGTTGGGTATGATCAACAATGCTCCAAGATGAAATCACCCTCCTTTGGCACACAAACTAGGGTGAAAACCCTAGCTCCAATGATGCACAAAGCCCTCCAAATGAAGGCGCTCCAAATTTGATCTTGAAATCTGAATTTATCTTCAATCCTCCAAATTGTATTTGGCACAAATCTCACACAATTTGGCCTTAGGGTTTCTGCAGAAACAAATATGCCTTTGCAAATCTCCAATGAAGTACAATTATGAACTCTGTGTGAGTCCACCTCCAAAGTGTGATTGGGTTTTCGTTCAATCCACCTATCTTCCTTAGAGTTTTCGTCCTAGGAAGGTGCTGAACCAAATGTTGCAGCCAAGAGATAAATCTCCAATGAAAAGGAATGTGCATGAATGATTGATGGAAATGCCTCAAAACAACTTATATTTATACATGCTTTTTCTCCTTCCTCAAGTTGGCTGACCTAAAGGGATATTTCCCATTTATTTTCTTTTTATTTCCTTCTCACTAGGCCGACCTCCGTTTGGACACCCAAATCACAATGAAAACATTTTATTTTATTTTTATTATTTTCCATCCTTCCATTCTCCAAGGGTGAACCACTTAGGCACATGATACCTCATATTTTTGACCTCAAATGAAGTCGTTCTCCTCAAGGAAAAACATTATAAATTATTCTTATTTTTCCAAAGGCATTTTCCATATTTTCTTCTATTTTCCATTCTCCTCTTTGGTTGCTCCATATTAGGGCAAATTATCTTGATTGTTTTGACTTCATCAAAACTCTCGCAAAAATATGCCAAGTCATCTCCCATGCTCATTTTGCCCTACAAAATTGGCTGTGTGGAAACTCGCCAATTAGGTCACCCCTTGAGCCCTTTGGCTTAGCTTACGAGAATAGGATAGGCTCGCCAACTCCACTAATTGATCACTCCGAAAATGGAGACATGACAGAGCTGACCCAAATCTAAACACCTCTTCGGCGGACAAGCGTGTGTAAATGCAAAGCCACTAGCAAAATGTCTAAGCTCGATCAGACCAAAATGGTTGATAACAAGCGAGCCTGTTCAATGCCAAATGGGTAGAATGAAATGCTATACTAATTGGTGGTAAACCATCTAGTTTTACAATATGAGATGCATATAATGATAAGCCACCAACGGTACTACCATCCGGGGTTGCATGAAATGCATTACAATATTTGAAAGGTAAAGCTAACTGCTGCAACTTGCATAAATTTATTTATATCAGACTGATACACAGCTGCAACCACAGTATTAGTCCATAAAATCAAAAGATATTCATGCTTACAAGGCAACATACTGAAGTATATCATTGAAAATTGATGCAAGAAGATGCTACAGGTCTGATTTTTTCTCTCAAACTGCTGTCCAACACTGATTAACAGATCTGGACTGAATGCACATGCTGAAACACCCAAAAACCACTATATGGCATGCACAAAACTATCCAAATTGCCGTTAAAACACTCTTAAAACAGTACGGCCTGATGTATTCATACTAGGCGCCACCAAACAGCCAAGAAAGAGGCAAGGCAAGGCAGCGCTTAGACTTTCCAATGTTCACGCCTCCTAGTTCGGGCATGTACGGCCTGTCCGCATGTTGTACGACATCACATAAAATATTAGCAAAACCAAAAGATGAAGCACCTAAGTCAATGGAATGAGGCGACCCCACCACACACTTCAGATAAGACAAAAATCATAAGCGCTTCTTGCTTTTAACAATTCCACGATCCTTTACCAACCGTACAGCTAGCAAAGTACGACTCAATGAAGTATAGATTGTGACTTAAAGTCACGAATTCCTCTTGAACATTTTAGACGCCTCCATCATAAGATAAGCGGCCATAAGAAATTGGTGTTAGCTTGTAAAATATTCAACACCCCAAAAATTTGCATAAAGTATGACCTCTACAAGGAAAGTACAGCCCCTCTAAAGGCTTCATAAGCATACAAAAAATCAGACATTTAGCTGAATTAAATCCACCGCAGTAAATTCAAACTCAGACAATGAACTTCTAAAACCCTGCAGTCCAAAAATTCATCAAAATTCATCAAAAATATCCATGTTCAGCAGCAACTAAAAAAACTACACTTGTAGCACAAATGTGACTTCTGGATGAAATCACCAAATCCAACTAGGAGGGTTTTCATCCTCGAAACTGGTATTCCAAGAGGGTTTTCATCCTCAAGAAATATGGAGAAACTCAGGTTCTCACTCAGAGCAAATAGCAAAATGCAATATCATAATCTAACCCTCTTTCTGAGCTCAACTCCACATTTTATAACTTTTTGAGGGAATAAAATATTAATTTCCCTTATTCCTCCATATTTTCCTCAAAATAATAAAATAAAATATTTTATTGTGTGCAGAAGTCCCCTTATGTCCCCTTAAGCCTAGTGCCACTTAACTGCACAATTTAAAGTACCTTTTATTAAATAATTAAATAAGTTGTCAAATAGAAATATAAAATAAAGTTACTTTTTGACAACTTAAAATAATTATTTAATTTATTTTCCCTTTACCAAACCAATTAGCCTACGGGAAAACTTAGGAAAATAGGCTAATTGCTATCACATTGCTCACGTGCGAGAATGGGACATTACACTTGATTTCAAGAATTTCTTTGGGATCATTTTCTATTCTTGTAGACTTAGGCCTCTAGGTGATTTGAACTCTAGTTAGAAGAAATGTCCATACATAGCCCTTTGTTCTTCAGATAGAATCTCGTTACAGCTCATTTTGGACAGCAATTATGTTGGTATTCTAAGACCAATTTTTTTTAATCTAGATTGTAGGCATCTCTCTAGAGTGGTTTCCTCAATTGAATTACTCCTTGGTCACCTGTCATGTCCCCATATTGCTAATCCATAATCGAATCAGTCATGCATTATTCATTCAAATTAAAAATATGAATGATATTAAAATCCTTATTATAAATCGAATATATTTACATTAAATAATATATTAAATAATAAATTAAATATTATATATAAATCTTATATATTCTAAATCAATATTATAAATATTATAAACTAAAATAATTAAAATATAATATATAATATATTTATTTCAATAATAATAATAAATGATATATAATAAATAATATATAATAATATTATAATATTAATAAATTAATAACTGTGAATATTAATAAAAGTATAATATTTAATATAAGTTATACTATTTAAATTTATAAAAGTTATAAAGTAACCATTCATTTTTAAAAAGTAAACAAAAGAGTTTGAGGTATGTATAAGACAAAAATGTCTTAATTAATACAAGATCATAGAATGGTACGAATACAAGAGAAATTACGAATAAGACAAAAGGATACGGTGGTCTTGTTTTATTAATAAAAAAAAGGTAAAGTCATACGGATTAGAAAGAAGACTACAATTTGTGAAACGTTTAAGCAAAGATATTAAATATAAGGACAGCGATCACTTTAATAAGTGATTAATGTTTGAAAGGTAAAGCGATTTAGAGAAGGCTGCAATCCGCATAAGAAGTGTCACTTGGTAAAAGTTACACTCTCCTATTGAAGACATACCTTTTTGAGATGCTATAAAATGTGGAAGATATGTGGAAGAATGGGAAAGGGAAGAGGTAAGAATAAATATAGATAATTCTAAGATATAAGAAGGATAATTTCTGAATTAAAATATATATATATTTTTTAGATATATTTCTGAATATAAAATAACAAGAACATAGGTCTGAATAAAAATATATATATCTGAATGAGTATTCAGATTTGCATAAGGGGAATACAAGAGAAGAGGTGTGAATTAAATGAGCTGTGAATGAAAGTCTTATCTAAGTAAAGGTAATATGATCTGTTTCAAGCTTCATTTGGCAACGCTTGATAATGAAGGATTTGTATATGGTAAGAGGAAGAGAATAAGAATAAAAAGAAGAATATATATGTCTAAATAAAATATAGATATATCCAGATTTGCATAAATAAGGGAAAGATATAGACAGCAGATATATCTAAATAGGAATATCAAGAAGAATGATTACTTTCTGAGTTAAATATATATCTTCATATATATTTTCTCAATATAGAAGAAGGATCATACAAAGATGTAAATCAGTCACTCTCATATTTATTTATATATAGCAGTAGATTGGAAACATCAATCAAACAAGTCATAAAACGATTGTGACCAGCAAGAGGATATATTGCCATCCCCGAATTGAACTATACTTATTGATCAAGAGGTTAAGAAATCAAGAATATCCTAAAAGGGGACATTACATCACCCCTCCTCACCTTTCCATGAAAGGTGACGTCAATAGAGTTTTTAAAGAGGACATATATCAACAATATATTTAGGTCAATTGGACCTTTTCACTACAACATATCAAACCTAAGATGGCTTTCTATGTGAAACATTTCTTGCAAATTGTTGGTGGCACCATCATTTGTCTTGTCTATCTCTAACATCATTTGTCACATGGGCTTAGGATTCTCCTTGGCCAATTGAAGGCATGTTCCTACTAGTTGTGAGCTAACAAATGCTCAGATATTCTATGAGGTGATAGGTTGTTGTCTGTGTCTCTCCTAGACATAAAGATAGGGTAGCTTTTCATTAACCATTTTTTTCACTTGAGGAAATTAATAAAGTTTGTATGGGGATTATTATCTAGGAAATGTAATAAGTATGGTCCTCTCTTGAGTTTATTTTCAAGTAGAATTAGCAAAGAGTGATTATTATATAGGGGTTTAATGGCTCACAAGGAGCAAGGGACCAAGTTTTGTTTTGTGAGTAAAATGCTTTTAATTTCTAATTTAAAATATTTGAATATAAGGAGGAAATTTTTGTTTTGTGAGTAAGAAATGCTTTTAAGTTCTAATTTAAAATATTTGAATATAGGGAGGAAATCTTTTGTTCGTATATCCAGCCTTCTAGGGAGTAGTTGCTTCAAGACAAATGGTCTCTCCCTAGATATATTTTGTCTGATATTTTTCATATTGTTATAGAATAGTCAAAGATTTATTCCATTTACTTTCCATTTTGTGAATTCATGCATGCAATTGTGTGATGAGTCATGAAAATGCCATATCTTAAATATCAGACGTCAAGCCATGTGGTGTAGAAATGATTAGAAAAATTTAAATTTGCATCTATTTTCTTCACAAAAACTCATGATGCTTTCTAACTTTTGAGCAGGACTACCACTCATCAAGAGTATTGACATTGGTGTACCAGCCTTTTGCATTGATAACAACTATTATACTCTCATACCATGAGGCTAGCATTAATACACGACGACGCAACCTATTAGGATATGTTCTCTTCTTCATAAGTACACTGATTATCATTGTTGTGAGTATTTTGAGATGAACTTTGGAGTTATGCTGGTTTGTATTTCAATTTTTTTCTCTTCTATAAAATCAGTTTTTGGCATTACATTTCCTTAAGGAAGATCAGGTTGGTGCCAAAAAAAGTATTGATGTCAAAAAGACATTTTGACTTTCAAGTGCTTAGCATTTTTTTTCATAATCAAATAGGAGTTTACCAAATTTAGTACATATATTTCTGAACTATAATTTGATTTTGTCAATAGCTGGACCTTGCAACCTCTGGGAAGGGAGGACTAGGAACGTTCATTGGCATATGTGCAATGAGTGCACTTTTTGGCCTTGCAGATGCTCATGTCCAGGGAGGAATGTTCGGAGATTTATCATACATGGATGCTGCCTTTATTCAGGCAAAGACATTATCCATGTATTTTTTCGTTGGATGGTTTTCATTTCATCTTAGGATGGATTTTCAAGTTGTTAACATTCTTAGTTTGTGAATGTGTAGTCTTTCTCGGCAGGACTTGCAGCATCAGGAGCTATTACATCTGGTTTGAGACTAATAACAAAAGCAGCCTTTGAAAGCTCAAAAGATGGCCTTCGAAAAGGAGCTTGTAAGCTTATTGTACAATTTTTGTTTTGCTATCTAACCAACAATTAGAATCCTATAGTGATTTTTCTTTGCAAATAAGTGATATTTGAATTCTTTTAAAAGGGTTTATCACTATTCTCCACTCTGGTTATATGTCAGGGAAGATTTTAACCCACCCCTAAGTTCCCATTCAATGGGCAAGTAGGGCAGAATGCATATGACAGGTTCCACCAAAGGTAGACGTCCTGGGGACTTGGGGAGTTGGAGAGGACGTCCCCTTGTTTCCCTTTTTTTTTGAAAGTTTTGGGGATGTCTCCCTTTTTATTGGTCTGTTTGGGGACTTTCCCTTCCTCTTACTCTGTTATTTATATTCTCTTTTCCTTTTCTCCTTTGGTGATTGAAAAACAGAAAAGAGAAGAGGAGCAATTTCCAAGATATCAATCAGATGATGACTCAGATTTCTAAGTTTGTTGCTCAATGTACCTAATGCATGATGCAACATTTCTTTTTTTAGCATCTCTCAATATAAATCATGTTTCGTATTATGTCTATGATTATGAGTCTATGAGATGGATTATGGAATTTATGAATTGTTACTTTAGTTACTCTTTAGAATTTCAATTCATTTGATTTGTTTATGTTATTTTTAGGTATTTTTGATTTATTTGTATTTTAAAATTCAAATATTAATTATATATATTATTTTAATAGTTGTCCCATTGCCATCCCCCGCCATCCTAAAAATCCAGAAAAAAAATTGTCATCTCTGAAATTTGTTTTCCCATCCTCGAAACTTGGAGACACTCAAGAAAATACAATTTATGTTTTCCAGCACTAAATACTGACCCAAGTAATGGTACAAAGTTGTGTTGTTGAATGGTAGATCACAAGGTTGAATTTGGCATCTTGAACACTCAAAACACAAGGGACTCATTTTGGTCAAAGGTCTATTAGTAGGTCTTCTGGTTTTTTGTAATGTTGTTTGTAAATAGTTTTTGGTATTTATGTTTGCAGTATGTCTCAAGGTTTTGAAACTTGCGACTTGGGAAAAGTTGGCAGATCCTATTTTGACTTGGACTCAGTGACTTGGCAAAAACTTAGCAAAACTTGACAAATTAAAATAATACTTAAAATCATGAAAAACTTGGGAGTACTCTGCAAAACTTGACTAGGTGAGTTAACGGGTGATTTACTCAGCTACAAAAGTAACTCGTGAGTTAGGCAAGTACTTGACAAGTTTTTGATCTATGGTATGTCTTAGAGTCTATTAGCTTTAACAAAAGATGGACACAAGTATAGATCCACAATAAATTTATTTCCTGAATATGTCTCATCCTTAAACATATGTATTTTTGGTTTTTTCTTCTAAATCATTAGTTCACCCCTCCAATAACTTTTGGTTAGGATACCTGACCATGCATCCAATCCCAGTCACTTCTAAGGCACTACAAGATAGGAGTTATAGCAAAACTTTATCACCAAGCCCCCAATTGGATCAGCTCTCCATTTCCCTTCCTTTATCCTAGAGGTCATCCAAAATATTTAAGTAAGACTGTATGACTAAGTTGTGTGAGCAAGCATTGACATTTGTTGATTATAAGGATACAACTCTTCTCCCTTGCAAATACATGTTCCTAACTACAACACCATTTTGAGTAAAACGAACTCTCTCTTTCTCCAAATTTTCAATATAGAGCAAGCATACAAACCAATCACAACTCAAAAATTATACCCTACCAAAAAACTCGGCATGGATAATAAATCCAAATAGAAGACTACAGAATGTGCAATTGCAAGCAAGCAAAGTGCACCAGCTATCAACTCAAATAAAAAGGAGATTTCAAAAAAGGAACATAATCAAAGCTGAATTGAAAACAATCCATGCACTGTGTGGACTAATGTAACAAAATGTTCCACAAGTAAATAAACCAAAGTTTATATTTGGTGGTAGTTCATGGAAGACAAGGATAGGCCAGTAAATTCTTTCAACAACAAAAGCAGGCAAAATAGAAGAAGACTAGTGTGGCTGTGAAATCAAACTCAATTTAAGACCAAACAGGAAGAAAATGAACAAACATGAAAAGACTGTCTTAAGTTTCAGTTGCCAAAGAGTAACAAAAGGCAAACAGAGAACTACCATAAAACGTGCCATTTTATTATTAATAAAAAGACATGATTATATAAATATCAAGGTGGGGAGCATTTTTTTTCCTACAAGTAAAAGGTGGATGTACATACTACCCAAAATGGAGAAGTCCTATTCAAGGTTGAAGAATTGATATGATAATATAAGAATGCCTTGCTTATCTTTTTGGTCATTGTGGGGTAGGCCTATAGATACTAACTTTGATGGTACCCGAGGTGCCAACCTACCAGTCTTATTTACAAATTGGTCCGTATTAGATCTAGGAGGACAGCTCTCTACAAAAGAAACCACTTTGGGAAGTTCCAGGCAGAAAAATCTCACTGTGGAAGCAATAGAATGAAACCATCAGTTCCCACACGAGGTGGCTTTGAAACTACCAGTTCCCTTGAAGCAGCAGTTTTGTAACCACTATGGTGATTTTGTAACAACAGCTTTGTTACAAGCTATTGATACCCCTACAAAACTTTATCTACAATCAGATTTGTAGCTTTAGTTAGGTCCTTATCATATTATTAATGACAACTGAATTCCTACCTTGTCAAGTTACAAAGTTGGCCTGTCTTAGTCTCAATTTTCAACATTCTTGCAGATTGTTCGAGGTGGCACCATGCCAAGCAAAAGACGAAGAAGTTCCTATTTATTGGAGACTCGTGCATAAAAAAAGAAGAGAAAGAGATGTCAAGGGTTTGAATCTGATGAAAAGGTTGGTGAATGTTTTATGAATCTTATCTGATGCTCCATTCAAATGACACATTGGTATAAGGCAAATCAGGGATAAGTGTTGGAAAGCACATTTTTCAAGTGGCTTTGCTAACATGGAACAATGCCTAGAAGTGGCAAAGACCTTTAAGATTTGCACCTGGATAGGAAGTGAAAAGTTCCACCAAACATAACAAAGGGTGGACAAATCATCAAAAATTAGCGCCAAATCTGGATGGCAAAGCCAAGGCAGAAATGTGACTAGCAGGTGGCAAGACCATAAGTGATCTGCACCCAAGTTAAAAAGGCATTAAAGAATCCAATTTAGGTGCTAATTTCAAGTGGTAGAGGTAACATAAAATCGCGACTTAAACACTGGCATGAGCATAAGAAAACTGCACCTAGAAGGAAGAAACATAAAGTTAAGTTATGTGTCGCCATTTTGGGATGGCATTGCCACATAAGAATTCCACCCAACAAATTGCAAAGTGGCAAAAACCTTATGAAATCACACCACTCACTTAAGTCAATTTGAATAAGATTAAATGGTGCACTTGTAACAGCTCCCAGCCACTTCATCATTGCCAAGAGTAATTTTGTAAGGGCACAACCAAAGGAGAATAGCACCAAGTTTAACTGAAAGCCATTAATTATATGATGGCATGCTTTTTGAGTGGCGTAGCTACTAAAAAACTCTGCCTTCCTACCTTAGTCAACCAGCATTCAAATTTCCAATGCCTAAGTGAAGGATTAAAGTGAAAATCATTCAAAGCATGATACCACCTTGTTCTAATTGGCCTATATTAAGGAAAAAACAGACTTAAAGTAGGAAAAATCCTATTTTAGGCTATTTAAGTGTTTTATTTTCTCTTTGCAGTGGATAGAGATACGGTTGCTTTAAAGTGGGGCTTTATTGAGATTATTTTATGATTATTTGATCCCTAAGATCTGCCTTTGATGAGCTTATAAATAAGTGCCTTGAGCACAATTTGTAATGAGAGTTTATGCAAGACTTGCACTAGTGAAATTTCATTCAAAATTTGAAGTTAGTTTATTGTTCCGTGTTGTGAGATTTGATAAGACAGTAATAAGAAGATCCATGTTCAATTTTGCTTAGCACGTCTTCTTTTCTTATAAGTAGCTTTGTATGTTTTTGAAGAATTGTTGCCTTCAATCTTGCACTTTGTTTACAATGTTAGTAGAATGTTTCTTGTGTTTAATCAATTTTGTTGTTAATATGAATTCATTGGTCTCTATTTTAACCAATGGGTAGTACTTATTTTTAGTTCATATCATTGTTTAGCTGTGTAACAAAAAATCCTTGTGGTGAGATAAAGAACTTTCAAGTCTTATGCTCTAACCTTTGAGATCAAAAAGATAGGTCTAGTTTTCTTTTCGGTATTTTATTTTTATGCAAAAACCCTAGATGATAAAATTGTACAATGTGCATAAGTAGCAAACTTCTTTATTGTTTAGATTTTAGTAGTTTAAATCAAGGAGCTTCCTCTACAAATTTGAAGAGAAGATTTCCTCACATACTATTCCGATTTAAGTTGTCCTAAAAAGGACAAATTAAAATGCTAACATAGGCAATGGTTTCGTCACAATGACAAGAATAAGAATGTGAAGCATTTTAGGTAACCCCACCTCGTCAAATTCCATGCAAGTGGACTTTGTACGCATGTTTGGAGTCTTCCAACATTCTTTATGAAGGCATTGAGGGGGCACATACACAAGGGAGAGTAGAGTTGACATTGTTGCATCTACAAGAAGTAGAACAAGTTGAATGTTGGAAAATAGGCTTGGTAGAGGTTGTAATTACATGTGTACTTGTCTATTTGAGCATTACACTTCAGTAGAAGAGCAATTGCTACTACCAATTTGGGTTTTTCACCCTTCACGAGGTTTCCCCAAGATAAATCTTGTCTTGTTGCATTCTTTTCTCATTTTAGTTCTTCACTTCTAAGTATGACAACTGTAATGTCCCACCCTAATTTTTTTCTGGTTTATGTTGTTTGTTTTCAATTTTGTGTTTGTTTATAGAAGAAGACGGATATGCAGAAGTTGTTTCTCAAAATAGATATAATGGCAAATTAAACATAATTGAAAATAACCTCACAAGACACTATTTTCAAACACCCAAACTCCAACACACTGAAAGTACAATATCTTATCAAAAGAAGAGATACTTAGATGGGAAAATCTCATTACGATTCATATAACAACATACCCATTTGCTGATTCAATTAATTGCAGGTCTGAAATGGAGATTACAGCAAATTGGAGCTACAAATCCACCACCAAGAACAACAAACCCTAGTTTCTCCTCCCAAGAAATGATGAACAACAGTTAGAAAACCCTAGGTGCCTCCAACGGAGGTGTTTTGAGGCCCAAAACCTAGGCGTTTTGGCCTAGAAATGCTCATGCCCTGTTTTGGGGCTGTACGGCCGCCGGCTGGGGAAGGATATCAGCAGCAAATAAAATCTAAACACCCCTCAATCTGTACACAAACGTCCTCCAAACCCCTATAAACTGATTTCATAAATCTATGCCAAAAAGAAGAGAGAAAACACTCAAAATGGAGCTCAAATCAGTCCCAAAACGGCACGGCCTCCTCTAGGAATGGTACAGCCAGCAATGCACACCATACAGATTTTTAAACTCACAAAAATCACTTCATTTTGGTCTGAAAACTCTACTCAATCCCTCAGTAAATCTGCAAACAAAATCTTCTTGTAAACCCTTAAAAATTTGCAACAATGAAGTACCCAACATAACCCCTGTATGAAGTTGTAATGTCCCCATTTTCAATTTCTCTTGCAGCACAGTTAGAGCTGACTTTTTGGGTTGGTGATAGCATAATCAGAGGAGTATTTCGATGTCACCAGGGTGTTCGAGTGATCCAGTGGAGCTGTATGACACTTTCCGGAGAGATTTCGAACAACTTGTTCGTACTTACTATTTATAGTAAGTGCTTGCATGGCAATAATCTTTCTGGGTTTTTCTGGGTTTTTTCTCTTTGGTCCTCAGAGAACACTGCTATTTATAGTAAGTGTCAGTCTAGCGTTGTTTTGGTGACTTGGCAATCAATCGTTGGCCATCCCCGAGGTTGCATTGAGCTCAGTGATAATAGATGGTTTGCAGTGATGTCTTTCCAGGTGATTTCGGACTTTGGACCCGGACTTGCTATTTTTGGCAAATTAGGGTTTTGGTTCATTACGGGATTTTTACTGTTGGAGATGGAGCATTTTGACGAGACCTTTCCAACAGTCTATATATCACTGAATTCTGAGTTCATTTGGTGCCACCTAACTATAGTTTATATTTCATTTCCACTTAAGTGTCCTATAGTCACTTTATTAATAAATGTATTAAATAACGATAAAGTTAAATCTTTAATTTAACTTTATAAAAATAATAACTTATGGTTATTTAATTTAAAATCATTTGACTATATCAAATATTGAAATGTTGATATCCACCGCTCCCACCGACATATCTAAATATAGTAATTCTGCTAGCTGGCTCAGTCGATGCCTAAAACTAACTTACTAAAAATAGTAAGTATTAGAGAACTCAACCAAAATCACCTCAAAAAAGGGCATTGTGCACATCATAACCACTAGAGCTCAAAAACACATTTGATACTGCCATCCTACTGGATAAACTGTCACCTCAAAGTTCCCTAATCCTAACATATTAGCCTACGGGAACCCACTAGATAGGCTAACTGTCCACCAAACTGAACTAATTAGGAAGGGGACATTATAGTCCGCCCTTCCCAAAATTGCTTGTCCTCAAGCAATCTCAACTCTAGATGCTGCAAAATCTGTTCATTCTCCCAAGTAGCATCCTCTACCAACAACTTTTTCCACTTCACCAGATACTCCCTGATAACCTCTTCCGTAGAGTACGCTCCTTGGTGTCGATGATTGCCTCTAGAATAAGAATCAACTTGCCCTCTTCATCAAGAGGCGGCAACTCAGTAGAAGGAAACCCATTGTGCCCCAATGCCTTCTTGAGGCAAGACACGTGGAAGACATCATGGACTCTGCTCTCTGCCAACAACTAACTCATAAGCCACCTCCCCAACCCATCAGGAAACTCTGAATGGGCCATAATACCGTGACTTCAACTTCGCTGCACCACTCCTCTTGAGATTGAACTGTCTGTAAGGCTACAACATCAAATAGACCATGTCACCAACCTCAAAAGAACACTCAACCCGATGCTGATTTGCGTATTGCTTCTGCTGATTCTAAGCTTTTTGGAGGTTCTCCTTCAAGGACTTCATGATGTCTTGGCTCTCCTGTAATAAGTCCTTTGCCTTGGGCACTCTACTATCCCCAAACAACAAGTCTAAGAAGTTTGGTGCCTCGTAGCTATATAATGCTATGAATGGTGACATTTGTATGGACATATGGTAAGTGGTATTGTAGCAATACTCACCAAGGTGGAGCCACTTAACCCATGCCTTCTGCTGCCCTGCAATGTAGTTCCTGAGGTATCCTTCCACCCACTTGTTAACAATTTCAGTTTGCCCGTAAGTCTGTGGGTGATAACTAGTACTAGGAGTGAGTTTAGTCCCACTCAACATGAAGAGCTCCTGCAAAAAATGACTTAGGAACTTGTTGTCCCTGTCACTCACTATGCTCCTGGGCAACCCATGAAGCCTGAATACCTCCCTGAAGACCAAATCAGCAACTTGTGTTGCTGTGTATGTGGCTGAAATAGCAAAGAAGTGGGTGAATTTTGTCAATCTATCCACCACAACAAAGATACAGTCCTTACTTTGGGCCTTGGGCAGCCTTGTATAAAATCCATGGAGATGCATTCCCACTTCCGATTGGGAATTGGTAAGGGTTGTAGTAAACCAACAGGGTAAGAATGCTCGTGCTTATTTTGCTGACAAGTAGGGCACTCACGAATATACTTAAGAACTTATGTTTTGAGTCCTTTCCATGTAAATCTTTCCCGAATTTGCCTGTAAGTCTTGAAATACACGGGGTGACCAGCCATAGGGAAATCATGAAAAGCCCTCAAAATCTTCTTCTTAACCTCAGATTTAGCCATTTAGGTACCAACAATATCTTGCCCTTGTAAATGATGAGGTCATTTACAATGGTGTACCTGTCATCCTGAATGGTACCTCTATAATACATATAGCCCACTGATCCTTAGCATATTCTGCAGAAATTAACTCTTTCCAATCGGCTGAAATCTCCACTAAGGAACACAGGTGCGGTTTCCAAGACAATGCATCAGTAATAATATTTTTCTTTCCCTTGACATAAACTATGTCAAAGTCATAAGCCTACAACTTACTCACCCATTTCTGTTGCCTATCATTGAGGTCTCCCTAATTCAAGAAATGCCTGAAGTTGTTGTGATCAGTCTTAACAATAAACTTGCCTCCCACCAAGTACTGTCTGAATTTGGCTAAAGCATGCATAATAGCCAGCATCTCCTTATCATAAATGTTGTAAACTCTCTCGAGACCTCGCAATTTCCTGCTCTCAAACGTTATGGGATGCTTATCCTACATCAACACTGCACCTACTCCCTCTCCAAAAGCATCACAATCCAACTCAAATGGTTTGGAGAAATTAGGAACAGCCAATACTGGGCAAGTGCTCATTATCTTCTTGAACCGATCAAAACACTATTGTGCATCATTAGACCAAACAAATGCCCCCTCCTTGGTCAAATTTGTAAGGGGAGTAGCTACCTGAGAGAACCCTTTGACGAACCTCCTGTAGAAACCGCAAAGACCAAAGAATCCCTTGAGCTGTGAGAGATTCTTGGGTGGAGGCCAATCCATGATTGCTCTAATCTTCTCGGGATAAATTCTAACACCCTCAGAGCTGATAATGTGACCAAGATACAAGAGCTTGGTCATGCCAAACTCACACCTAGACTCTTTCGCGTATAGTGACTCCCTCTCCAAAATACTCAACACCTCGTCAATATGTTGCAGGTGTTCCTCCCAAGTCGTGCTAAAAATCAATATATCATCAAAGAAAATGAGGACAATTTTCTCAACTGATCCCAAAACACCCTATTCATGCAGGACTAAAATGTAGCTAGGGCATTGGTTAAGCCAAAGAAACTTGAAGTGACCGTAATGGCATTGGAATGTTGTCTTCTCCACATCCTCTTCCCTAACTCGAATATGGTGGTACCCTAATCTCAGATCTATCTTAGAGAAGTAGCAAGCACCATGTAGCTCATCTATGAGCTCATCAATATGTGGGGGATGGGGTATCGATTCTTAATCGTCTTCTTGTTCAATGCCCTGTAGTCAATACACATCCTCAACGTCCCATCTTTCTTTTTCACCAACACTACTGCTGAAGCAAAGGGACTCTTACTTGCCCTGATGTGCCCCATCTCGAGAAGCTCTTTGATAGCCTTCTTGATCTCATCCGTCAACCTCTTTAGATGCTTGTAGGGAGTAATAATGATCGGCTTGGCCCCTTCCTCTAACTCTATCACATGCTCAATACCCCTCTCAAGAGGCCTCCCAGGTGGAATGCTACTAAACACTACTGCTTCTGTTGCTCAGTCACTGTGGGCATAATCAACCACTCTACTGCCCACTCTACCTGATCATGTCTAAGAAGTCTCTCCATCCTCTTGAGAGACACCACACATAAACCACCATCTGACATTCCCCTAAGCACATGCTTCCTCGCATCAACCTCAAACTTCATCTCCATGGTATGCAAGTTGAGGTAAAATTCTTCAATAGCATGTAGCCATCTCATGCCAAGAACCACATCCATCTCCCCCATGCTCACCACATAATAATCAGCGTGGAACTCATAATCACTCAACTGAATAGTCAAGTTAGGAATCGTCCTCTTACATGTGATAACAAAACCATCCACTACTCTCACCTTGAACCCTTCGAATTCTTCCGTCTTGAGTCCCCTTTTAGCTACTAGCCCCTCATCGATGAAGTTATGAGTGGCTCCTGTGTCAAAAAGAGTAACTACCCTCTATCCTCCAAGAACTCCCCGAATCCTAAATGAACCCTCTTTCTGGATGCTAGAGAGTTGAGCTATGGGCCTATCATCTTCCTGCTCCTTCTCGGATTCATCTGAAGAGTTCTCCCTCTCTGAATTCCCTGAATCGACATGCCGATCTGCCTTGTCATCTGATGATTCTTCTGCTGAAAAGTATTCTATCTGCTTAGCCTTGGCTTGGGCAGCACACTTGTGCGATGGGTCCCAAGGCTCCCTGCAATGAAAACACAATTTCTTCCGTCTGAGCTCATTGAGCTGATCACTGTCTAATCTCGAAGGTCCCTTCTTTGGTGGATTGGAGTCTCTTTGAAAAAAATGTTAATCTTGCACTTGTATTGCTGGTTGTCCTCCTTGATCAAGCCCAGGAGCACTTAGTCGCCTCCCAGCCCACGAGTGTCACACCTTGGGGTGGCGTGCTTGATAAGATACCTTGATCAAGCCCAGGAGCAATTAATCGCCTTCCAGCCCACGAGCGTGCTTGATAAGATGCATGAAGTCTGCTATTCAACAAGCTCGGGAGCACTCATAAGCCTCCCGGCCCACGAGTAACTAACTCGGGGTGGCATACTTGATGAAGGGGCCTATTGGCACTTCACCATCTCGTGAACCCTGAAAGGGCCATCATTTCCTATTTACTAACCTCCTCTTATTTCAATTGTATTGCTTGGGAATTGGTATGATTGATATATGTACCTCTTGAGGGATTCCAAATCTGCTGTTATCAATAATGTTTCTGCTGTAACATGTAGAAGCAATGAGAAAAAGAATAAGGGAATGTACAAAAGTTGGTATGGGAATGTTAACCAAAGGAGGTACGGAATTTATGCAGCCTGAAAGCTTGTGGGTTTGTTTCCCACCTCCAAAAAAGGAAAAACATGAGAAAATCATTCTACAACCAACCTGATTAACATAGCGAAATTGATGGTTCAAAAAGATGGCCAACTAATATGATAACTTGGGTGGTAGAAGCAATGAGAAAAAGAATAAGGGAATGTACAAAAATTAGGAAGAAAGAACAAACAGACTTCAAAAGACTTAATTGTGAACTCTACCATTTATCCTGAAGTTGAAGGAAGAAAATAAATTTCAAGCTGTAAGGGTGCCAAACATAGAACACCATTGAGGAATAAAGTTCAAACTAAAAAATTCAGAGTTCCCTCATTAGTTAGATTCATATTATGTTCAAAACTGACAATTTTTTTGGTCATTGGCATCTTTCACTACTTTTTACATTGTCTTTGGTTACCTTTGAGGATAACAAAGATCCTTGACATGTACAGGAAGTTTGTTTACTGTTGCATATGAAGATGAAGCGGAATATTAATGCTTTTATTGCTTCTTTATGTTATCAAAGGCTTGACTGTTGCATATGAAGATGAAGCAGAATATTAATGCTTTTATTGCTTCTTTATGTTATCAAAGGCTTGACTTGATTCACATTTTGTTTGGCAGTGTTGTTCTTTTCGATATGTACCTTGTATGAGCTGTTCTGTGTTTTTCTCTATGCTTTCATCTTCCCACGCCTGAAGGTTGTAAACTATTACCGATCTAAGGCAGCTTCTGAGGGATCAAAAACGGTGGTTGCTGATCTTGCTGCAGGAGGCATTGTAGTATCAGCCCAAAATGTAAAGACCGTCCTTAATTTATAAGATATAAAAAATGTTAATCTTGCACTTGTATTACTTTCTTTATTGAGTATGGACTCATAAACATCTTGCTCTTACTGATTTTAATGTCATATGTTAAATGAAAAGGATGTTGAAGATTCAAAAGTTAAAGAACGTCTGCATAACAAGGAGCTGCTGAAGCAAAACATTGATTTCGGGTTGGATATCTTCATTACCTATATACTTACACTGTCCATATTCCCTGGTTTTCTATCAGAAGATACAGGCAAACATGGGCTGGGTTCCTGGTGAGTTTCCCTCTTTTTCCAGGACTTATTACTACTTACATGAATGATAAAAGGAATGAAATTCTCAGCATGCATTATAAAGGACTTCATAATCAGATTAATGCATTCCATGTACATATAGTTTCCTCTGGAGTGCAATATTATCTGCTTTAATTTTTGGAAGGTTAACATTCTCAAATGATGGTATTTTACCTATTAGTGTATTATTACTATTATTGGAAATACTTGATCTCAGTTGTCTAAAGAAATATAACACCATCAAAAATCGCTTGTGGAAGACTCTAAGATAACTATAAGTTTTCCTGTCTAAATTAAGGTGTTATGTATTTCCTTTTTATATCCTTCAATGCAAGATTTTTTATCATACTATTGCCCAATTAACTCATTGCATAGAGGACAGTGTACACAAAAGTTATGTTTTGCTGAATGTTAACTCATTGCATAGAGGTCAGAAATCAGATTTTGATTTCTACTCCTGATTTGCATGAACCTCACCATTCAATCCAAAACATCCAAAAACGTATAAATCGACTATTTATTTTCCCCAAACGGACACATTGTGGCAACTGGCAAACAAACACCATACACAAAATTACATTTTGAAGAACATTAACTCATCCTTAAGGGGTCAGAAATTAAAATGTAATTGCTAATCACCCATAACTTACATAAATCTCACCATTCAATTCAAAACATCAAAAACCCTATAAATCAGCTATCCATTTGCCCCAAATGGGCATCGCATGCAACAAAATTACATCCTAGAAAACATAGTCTGAGCTGGCTGGAAACTAGTAAACTAAATATAGTATATTTCTATATTAATGAGCACTCTTGTAAGATAATGTTTATCTTCTTTGCTTTTTGCTGTTGGCTATTTTTAGCCTTGTAAACTCTATATACAGCTTGATGTATCTTGTAAATAATTAGATTATTCAATAATATATGAAGCATATATTCTGATAGCATGGTATCAAAGCCGAATCGAACTGGGAAAATATTTTCTTAGAAATTTTTTCGCCTTTTCATTTTCTTTTGTGCCCGTATTCCATACGACGTACGGATCTGTTTCATGGTTTTTGTGCATCGTGCCTAAAAGGTTTCAGCGTTTTGCAAAATTCTTTCGAGGTTGTTGTTCTTCTCTACACTCCCAGTGGCGACTTTTGAAGTCGCCTCTATCCCTGAAGGCGTTAAAAATTTATGAAGGTGTCGGGTTTTTTGAAGTCGCGTCTATCCCTAAAGGCGTCGATCCCGTGTTCAAAGTTTTTTTTCTGTACGAAGCTTGACGTTGGCGTTTTCTCTCATTTTTGTGGTCACCAAACTTTATCCCGTTTCCCTGGCGTCGGGGTTTTCTAGCGATTCTTTCATCGCTCATACCGGGTGGAACTATGAAAGGCGCCATTTTCTGCCTAAAAGGCCGCATGGAGAGCGCAACCTTATGGCTCGGCATCGTCGGATTTGTGATCATTGCCTCCAACCTCGTACAAAATGGAATCATCTTCGTCATGGGTGCTTCATGGTTCAGCAACACGAACATAACATATTTCCCAGACACGTCCACGGGTCGGGAAAATTTCCAGTATTTCAACAAGGTAGTCAAAGTGCCCAAGATAACCGGCACGACAGGTGCTCTGTCGTTGACAGATTTTCACCGCGGGTAGTTTGTGGACACCAATTGGGATTTTGAGGGCCAGTATTTTGCCTTCATGAGCGATGCCTTTTCTAGTGTTATAGGCTCCCTTTTGAACACCCATGAAGGCAGCTGGACGGGTCTAACGACTCTAACCGTCTTGCTTTATTTCTTTTTGGCATTTTTCTTCACACCTCTGCTCCTCTTGAGATTTGTGTAGACCACGTCAGAACTCTGTAGGAATTTTTTCCTTTTTGCCTCGAAATCCGTGTTCAGATTTTTGAGCCAGTTATTTTATCTCGAGATTTGTGCAATCTGTTTTTTGTCCATCCTTTGGGATCTCATTTTTCGCGCCTCGCACAGCATGAAGATGGTGCCTTTTCCCAAACAGAAGAAGTCTGCAATTTACGCCTTTATGGCTAAACGCCTTGCAGATCATATTAAGTCCTCTGCTTGGTACATTGATTCAGGTGCTTCCCGCCATTTCACACATTGGCAAGACTAGTTCACTGAGTACACGCCATTCAGAGACTGTCATCTTTGGAGGAGGCGAAGAATATACCATTGTCGAAAAAGGCACCGTACATATTCAGTTTGGTAGGAGAAATTTAATATTTCTTGACGTATACTTCGTACCTGGCATGGAGTTGAACCTTCTCTCAGTCAGTCAAATCATGCGACACTCACCTCATCTGGATGTTGTCTTCAGCATGCACTCATGCTGCATAGTGGACCGTGAGACACGTACCACTATTGCCCAGCCTCCTGAGGATCATGGTCTATTTAGACTCGTGGATTCTGGTAATTCTCCAGAGCAAGCTATGGCAGCTAGGAGCACTTCCATCAGTAAACTCTGGCATCAGCGTTATGGGCACCTCAACATGCACTATCTCTCTCAGTTAGGTTGAGAAAGTCTGGTTGGTGGTCTTCTAGAAATTCAGACTCAACTTCCTGGTGTCTGCGACGCGTGTCAAGCTGGCAAGCAGCATAGGACTCCATTTTCCGATGGTGAAAAATGGAGAGCATCCAAGGTTTTGCAGTTGGTTCACGCTGATGTATGTGGACCAATGAACACTTCTTCAGTTACTGGGTGCAGATATTTTTTGCTTTTTTGTTGATGATTTCAGCAGAAAGATGTGGGTGTATTTCTTAAAAAAGAAATCCGATGTGCTTAGTACATTTCAGCAGTTCAAGGCCTTGGTGGAAAAGAAGTCAGGCTATCCACTCGTCTCTCTTCGATCTGATAATGGGGGGAGTTTTGCTCCTCTAACTTCACTCATTTTTTGCTGCACATGGCATCAAACGTCAGCTTACTACACCTTACACACCTCAACAGAATGGTGTTGTTGAGTGTCGTAATCGCACTATTACAAAGATGGCACGATCTATGTTGGAACATAGAAGTGTTCCTAAGAAGTTCTCGGTTGAAGCAGTCTACACTACTGTCTATCTTCTAAACAGATCTCCCACCTATGCCATCAGAAAGATGACTCTTGAAGAAGCCTGGTCTGGACGTAAGCCTCACGTCAACCATCTAAAATTTTTTGACTTCACTGCTCATGTTTGGATTCTAGATGTCAAGCGCACTAAACTGGACTCCAAAAGCCAGAAACTCATGTTCACTGGTTATAGTGAAAATCATAAGGCTTACAAACTAATTGATGTAGACACTGATTGCCTCATATTCAGTCGTGATGTAGTAGTTGATGAGATTACTGTGCCCTTTCTGCTATCTACTTCATCTGTTCACACTGAGGATCAGCCTTTGGAGGCTTCCGATTTGGGTGTTCGCATTCCTCTGGCTCCACCTGATGGGAGGGTTCCTGCAGTTATGACCGCACCTCAACCTATTGTTCCAGCACCTGCCCCTCCTCAGGACATTCTGGATCCTCCTAATCTTGTTCCTGCCTCTCCTGGTGATGTGGATGCACCTATTTCAGATGTTGGTTCATCTACTCTCTGGCCTAAATGGTGCACCAAAACAATTGGTGATCTTCATGATAATGAACTCGTCGAGGGTAGATCTGCTCAGAAGAAGAGCAACCAGCAAAATACTGTCAATTTTGCCCTCATGGCCAATCTTCACAGCATCTCAGAGCCTCAAACATATTCTGAGGCTAAAGGCATACCTGAATGGGAAAAGGCTATGGACGCTGAGCACCATAGTCTTCTGAAGAATAATACTTGGGTTCTTTCGAATCTTCCTCCTGGGAAGAAGCCCATTGGATGCAAATGGGTGTACAAAGTCAAGTACAAGGCTGATGGGACTCTTGACAAATATAAGGCTTGGTTAGTCACCAAAGGCTACTCACAAAAAGAGGGTGTTGACTATGAGGAGACCTTTGCTCCTACAGCCAAAATGAGTACCATTCGGCTTGTCCTTGCTATGGCAGCTCAGTTTGGGTGGAAAGTCCATCAAATGGACGTCAAGAGTGCCTTCCTCAATGGAGATTTGCAGGAAGAAGTTTACATGACGCAACCTCCTGGCTTTAAGGTTGCTGGGAAAGAACACCAAGTGTGCAAACTGGTGAAAGCCCTCTATGGCCTAAAACAGGCTCCGTAGGCATGGTATCTCAAGATTGATCAGTATCTCGTCGATCATGGTTTTCAGCGGAGTCCTTCTGACTCCAATATGTATGTCAACCAGTATGCTGATGATAGCCTCCTCATTGTTGTTTATGTTGATGATCTGATAATTACTGGCAGCTCCGAGTCATTGATTCACAAGATCAAACATGATCTCAGTCACACATTTGACATGACAGACTTGGGACTCCTGCATTATTGCCTAGGTATTGAGGTGTGGCAGCAATCTGACAGCATCTTTATCTCTCAGTCAAAGTATGCTCGGAGTCTATTGGACAAATTTAAGATGACAGACTGCAAACCTGCTTCTACTCCGATGGAGAAAGGGCTGAAACTCTCAGCTAATTCAGACTCTCCTATAGAAAATGAATCCGCATTCAGGCAATTAGTGGGCAACCTCATCTACCTTACTGCCACTCGACCTGATCTTAGTTTTGCAATGAGCTATATCTCTCGCTTTATGACAGCCCCTAAAGCTGAACATTGGGTTGCAGCAAAGCGTGTGTTGAGATACATATAAAGAACTTCTGACTTTGGCATTCTATATGGCCGGTGCAACGATCCTTAGATCGGTTTTACAGATTCAGATTGGGCAGGTTCTGTTGATGACAGAAAGTCTACCTCTGGGTATGTTTTCAATTTAGGCACAGGAGCAGTCACATGGACTAGCAAGAAGCAGCAGGCAGTGGCTTTCTCTTCGACAGAAGCTGAATATAGGGGCGCTATTAAAGCAGCCTGTGAGGTAGTATGGCTTCGACGGATGCTTTCAGACATGCACATATCTCCAACCGAGCCTTCACCCTTGTATTGTGACAATCAAGGGGTGCTGAAACTTGCCAAAAATCTTGTCTTCCATGAACGGACAAAACATGTTGATCTTCATTGTCACTTCATTCGCCAGCTTGTCGAAGACGGATCCGTTGTTTTGCAGTATGTTCCTATAGAGGATCAGACTGTTGATATCCTCACCAAGTCTCTGAGCCCAGATAAGTTTGTCAAATTTCGGGGGCATCTTGGTGTAGTTGACGATTGACCATTAAGGGAGGGTATTAAACTAAATATAGTATATTTCTATATTAATTATCACTCTTGTAAGATAATGTTTATCTTCTCTGCTTTTTGCTGTTGGCTATTTTTAGCCTTGTAAACTCTTTATATACAGCTTGTTGTATCTTGTAAATAATTAGATTATTCAATAATATATGAAGCATATATTCTGATAACAGAAACTAACAAAATACTACCTAGTTAAAACCTAGAAAACATAGTCTGATTTGGGCCAAAAAACTAACAAAATACTGCCTAGCTAAATCCTAATTCATAACATCAAATATATTTTTCACACAAACTGCCAGATGTTTGGAAGTTTCAAACATCTCATCGCAAGGAACTCATACATGACTTGCAAATTTGAAGATTCAGCCATTCAGGCTTGGGGATTGGCTGCAAGGCGACAATGTAATTTACTGTAGTTAAGCTCTAGGAAGTTGCACCCTGAAGTATCTACTCACAACAATAAACTCACATATTATCCTAAGTGCCATTCGGGCTTGGGGATTAGCTGCAAGGAGACAATGTAATTTACTGTAGTTAAGCTCTAGGAAGTTGCACCCTGAAGTATCTACTCACAACAATAAACTCACATATTATCCTAAGTATCATACATTGCCAGAAAGCTCTCTAAGAGACAAATCCAATGGTCCTTGTGAATTTGAAAATTGACCCTCTAAGACATGTGAATTACCTTAACGTGACTATGGCAGTCTGTCAACTCAGATTCCAATTCACAGCTCTAATTTCACATGATGTCATTAGTTCTAAATATCATTGGAAACTCTCAACAAGACGCTTCCAAGGGTATCTTGCAAATATAGAAATTTGAAGTTTAAGTGTTGCAGATTCTATGGAAGGTGACTGTAACCAAGTAAAACAGCCCTACATGCAACACATTCAGACTTGATTTCACAGTTCTTATTACCTGCTACACCTTGCATGTTGTATATCACTGGAAAGCTCTTGACAAGATGCTTTCAATAATACCTTGTGAATTGAGAAATTCCAAGTGTTGCGACATGGTCATGGAGGGACTGTAGCATTGTAGATCTACTATAATGAAATGCCCATTTTTTAACACTTCACAGCCTTAATTTTCTACTTAATTCCCCAAGTATTCTATATCATGTGAAATCTCTTGACAAAACACTTTCAACAATGTTTGTGAATTTCCAAAATTCTAAGGGTAAACATTGAGAATTTGTGGTGACGTGATTTTCAACATCCACAACTCAATTGTTTTGCTCAAAATCAATCTAATGACTTCTTAAACCATTCGCAACATGCAAATGGATGATGAATGTCACAGATTTGCATGTGGTATGTGTTGTGACCAAATCACACATCACCCCATCAGACTGGGGACGCCCTCTTTTTTGAGCTCGGATGTTTTGCACAGGAAGTTGTTATGTGTCATTTTGGCTAAGGTATTCCGGGGCAATGAAGATGTTAGGAAGGAGATGATCGTTTGGATGGTTTTGAATGCTTTATTTCATCTTGAAGATTTGCGCCTAGAGTAGAGTGAAGCTTCTGGCGCCTAAGGAGATCTTGAGGTTGTTTAAGCGCCTCAAGGTAAGTGAATGCCTTGAGCAATGGATGTATGCCTTCAAATAGGATTTGGCGCCTAAAGGAGTGAGTGAGCGCCTTCATCTAGTGACCATGTTGAAGTCTAGGAGGATTAGAGCGCCTTGGATATGTGGCAAAGAGTCTTGGCAAGGATTTGAGCGCCTTAGTGAAACACAGAAGATGAGCGCCTTCATAAAATACGCCTTTGAGGAGATTGTGAGATGATTGGCGCCTAGGACAATGTTTTGAACTTTTGGCGCCTTGGTGATGTGAGAGTATTTGAGCGCCTTGGACATGATAGGATATCTGGGAGTTAGAATGCGCCCTATTCCAGGAGTAGATTTGGCGCCTTGGATGAATGGTAAGTAATTGAGCGCCTAAGGAGAGGAAAGTGCGTCTAGATCATAAGGTGGAGTTCCTAAAGTAAGTCAGAGGATTTGGCGCCTAAAGTATGATAAGTTTTTTGGGGCGCCTTGCTAATTTGAATAGTTAACTGTGGCACCTTTGAAGGCCAATATACCCTTGATGTGCAATGAAAACAGGAGAAATAAGAACATGACATATGGGCGCCCTTGATACAAAACACTCCCTTTTGGCGCCTAAGACCTTTGATTACATAAGTTTGAGTATTCCTAAGCTAAGCACTTAGAAAAGTTGAATTGGAATAAGGCGCCAGATGATTAGTAGCACTTAGCAATATTGGACTCCTAAATTAACGCCAATTTGCGCCTAAGAGATGATGAAATGTGCCTTGGATGAGTATTTTGAACTCTAGGAACTAAATGAGAGATAGCAATCATCTTGAGTCATCGAGATAGATAGAGCCTTGAAATGCGCCTTAGAGGTAGTAAATATGTTAGTTCATTTCCTAAACACTCCTTGAATGAGATTTGGGTGCCTTGATTGAATAAGTGATCTCTTTCTTGCAGAATAAGTTGTTAACGAAGCTAATTGAGTAGAAGATTCTTTTGAACTTGAGGGCAACATCAATGTGAGTTCATTCTGGCGCCTTGGAGGATACAAATTAAGCGCCTTGAAGGTAAGAGGATTAGAATATCAGTGGTGGTACCTTAAAAAAAAAGTTGATATGAAATGAAACATGAAAATCAAGCTTGAAATAGCGCCTTGGCTTCAATTAAGCGCCTTGGAACAATGATGAGCGTCTTAGAAAGTCATAAATCACCACATTGCATGTGGAGTGATCAAAATCACTGTCAAATGTGCCTAAGATATCAAGGCGCATTCCCTTGCTTACATCATGACGATCAGATCAAGCACCTATAACAAAGAGCGCCTTGAAGTAACTTTAGCGCATCAATATGCAATAGCTTGTGTCTGAAGAGTGTTGGAAGGATGAATAAAGGTGATAGTGGCGCCTTGAGTTGATCACTTTTGAAAATGAAGATCAAGTTGGAGTGCCTTGCAAGTTGAATGCACGTGTCTAAATCAATCTTCCATAAGCGCCTTGTACATACTTGGAAGAGTTGATGTAAGGTCACCTTTTGATTGAAGCGCCTAGCATTCACAATTGCTTAAGTTCACATTAGCCTTAGGCGCAGTTCTTACCTCTGGGGACATGATGCCTAGCACCTTTGGATCTAGCGCCTTTAGGTATGAGAGCTTTGTAATATGGCGCCCAAAGGTGAAGATTGCATTTGCCACACTTGGAGTTAGAAGGATGCACTCCGTATCATCATTTCTAGCGCTTTGATGAAAGATGAAGGTTGTCAACCAAGATTTGCACCTTGAAAGTAATAGAATTGAACTAGCGCCCATTGTATGTCAGAGGATCATTAGATAGCGCCTAAGAGGAGAGATGTTGCTCAAGACAAGTTTTAGCGCCCAGAAGGAATATATGCGCCTTGAGGATTGATTCCCAGTGCTGAATGGAGTACCTTGAAGTGGGGATGAACTTTTGGCGCCCTGAAGAGTAAAGACATAAGATTGAGCACCTTTATTGAAGAGTAAGCGCCTTGAAGGAGGTTGGAGCGCCTTAGAGAGGATTGTGTGCTTTAGACAGATAGGTGAGCGCCTGGATGTGGTGAGTCTTATCAATGAAGTTCAACTCTTGAAATAGCACCTTGATAAAAGACTTAGCGCCTACAGGAGAAAGAATCATGTCAAGCCTTGAAATAGCGCCTTGATGAGATCTAAAGGCAAGATAACATGAGATCTAGCGCCTAAGTAATGAAACATGAAACAATGAGTTTGGGTGCCTAACCTTCAGGGGTAGGCATGAAACCAAGTCGATGAATATGTGCGCCTTCGTAAGTTTAAGCACCCCTCATGTTAACAAAATCACTTAGTTTTGGCGCTCTTCATGGGAGACACTTCAATATGCGCCTTAAAGAGAAAGAACGCTCGCAGTTGAAGCGCCTTATATCACAATCACATAATTTTGGCGCCTATGTGAAGGACTCTTTTCAAGGCATTTACAGTTGCATGAGGCGCAAAATGAAAGTAAAAGCTCAATTTAAACCTTAAGGCGCTAATTCTCAATCAAGGTATTTCAGATGGTGTCTTAGAAGGCAATCATGCTCTTGATGTAGAGTGAGTGTAAGAGTAGATGATGAAGTTGAATGGTGAATGTATTGCATGTGGGCGCCCAAATGCACTTCAACTTCCACCTTGAGCGCCCTCCATATTGATGCCTATTCATTTTGGCGCCCAAAAGTTTTGTTTAAATTTTGAAAGTTGCAAACATTAAATGCCTAAATAGGCCGACTTCCCTCCAGCCGACTTGCATTTAATGCATGTAAATGCTAAAGAATTGCCTATTTAAAGTGGGCGCTCCCTTGCCATTTCACATCATTCACATGCATCTTTAAAGGAGCAGCGAAATTTTTAAAGGAGCAGCGAATTTATCCTTGGGGCAGCGAATTTTTTATAAAAGGAGCAGCTTAGTGTGACAAAGGAATATTGAATTTGTGAAAAGAAAGGCAGATCTGAAGTCTAGAAGGCTAATTTTTGTCATTTTATACTGATTTTGTGCATTAAAATCCAGAAAATTACATTTTCTAAGGCAGAAAAGTGAACACGAGGTATGTATGACCACTTCTACTTCCTTGTACTTGTTTAATTTTGCAAAGTTATATTCAGAAATTAGATAATGCTGTAATGAAAATGACTTGGCATTCATAAAATCTCTTTGTACTTGAAAATTGAATTAAAACATGATAACATGATAAAGGTGCTGTAGAAGACTCATAAATCTACTATTTCAATCCACTTATTCGAGTCTATTCTTGCAGATAGATGGGAATGACGGCTAAGGAGAGACAAGTACTTATCAAGATGGACGCCAAGTCTAGCACACCGGAGTCTAAGCTAGAAACGCAGTGGAAAGATGTCGGCGACACCAACATGGGACACGTCAACTTGGAAGAAGTGAAAGACTTCTTGCTCGCGATCACCCGGAATGAAGACATCAAAGCCATTGCGAAGAGCGGGATTTTACAAGCGGCTTGTTTTCCACCTGCCTTGCCAAGCGCCGAGCTCGTGTTAGAGTGTGTTCAGCACTACGACAAAGAGAAAAGACAGATCATAGCAAAGGATGGAACTGTTCTCGCCTACCTGCAGAGGGAAGCTATCCAAGAGATCTTCAACATCCCGAAGGCGAAAGGAGTCTTCATATGCCCTACAACAGCTCAGATGACATTCGAAGGCAACTCAAAGGTCTACATGCAAGAAATCAGGAAGAAGTGGATGAATGATTCTTCGATGAAGATATACAACTCGGAAGACCCCAAGTACCACAAGGCTGACTTCAAGCAGGGGATAAGTTACTTGATCATGTTCCTGAATCGAGTAACAGGTAGGCCACAATCATCTACTTTCGAAGGATGGATGTACACTTATTTCGATCATATGTTTACAAAGAACAAGGTGATTGACTGGGCTGGCCTTATAAGCCACTGCCTAGATGAACAGCTTGAAAACTTCGATGAGACGAAGTCTTTCTTCATGACTTCATACCTTGTGTATATCTTGGCAAGAAATGTAGTCTATAAAGGACTAACATGTAAAGGGCAAGTAGGTATAAAGCCGGGACAGATTCTCTCTCATCAGTGTTATCCTCAGCTCCACCTGAAAAACATCAATCACTATAAGAGATTCAATGATGCCTTCGCTATGTTCATAGTGAGGAAGTTGAGAGGTGAACTACACCGGAGACTAACAGGTGCAGCCAGGAACTTCATCAAGCAGTATGGAAGGTACTACATTCAGTATGATAAGTTCACTTACATCAGGATTCAAGGATTTACATCATTCCCATATAGACTGCCTAGATACCCTTCAAACAAGATGGTGTTGCTAGAGGTTTCCAGACAACTGTTGGAATTTCATAAGATGCAGAAAGCAAGGAAGAAAGCAGGAGTTCAGTTTCCTCTGCAATTGGGTAGATACTATTCTTGTCCATCCTTACAGGCAGCTGAGCATTCAGAAGTCAAGCTTCAGGCTTATCATCTGCATCCCCATGATTCGAGGAGGGAAAATTTTGACCCACATGGAGCCGTTAAACAGTCTTACTCTTCGTACAGGCATAAAGAACAATTAGAAGATCATTGGGCTGATGCTATAGATGATGACGACATCAGGATGCAAAAGTGTTCAAGATTGAAATGGGACCTGATAAGAGCTACAAAGGTATTGAGAATTCCTGATCAGTTAGAAGGTGATCGAGCTCTTCTTGGTGATGAATATGATAAAATCCGCAATTTGCCTTATGAAGTCAACTGAGCAGATAGAGAAAAGGTCGATGATGAAGGATTGATAAGGCCTGTTATTGCTATCACTGAAGAGCAAATAAACAAACAAGTACAAGCTTTGCTTGATGAAGGTAAGAAACTCACCTATACTAAGATGGGAGAAGTGGATCAGCAAGAACAACATAAAGCACTTAGTAAGGATTCACAAAGTAAAGGAAGTGAGAAAGATTCGGGACATGGAAAGAAAAGGAAACAGCTTGAGATTGTTCAAGGAGAATCCAGTAGAAAGAAGAAGAGGATAAGCATTGAGACTACTTCTTCTAGACAACCAGGTGATATCCCACCGAATCAAGACTTAGTGATTCCTGCTGAGAATGTAGTTCCAGAAGCTCCAATAGAAGAAGTACCTTCTAGCCCACATGATACTGAAATCATCGATGAAGCTAATACCGAGGATAAGGATGATGCTGAAGAGGAGTCATTACCTGCACAAGGAAGACAATTACAGCAGCAAGATCTTTCATCACTGCCAGAGTGGTTACAAGAAAGAATCAGAGAGAATTGTGAACTTGAGAGCTGTCCTCCCCTTCCAGTTGATGAGTTACTCTTGGATATGTCGAAGGAGAAACCAAAGAAGAAGGCAAATATTCTTTCCAAGATCACTAAAGATGAAACAGGTGTAAGGAAAGTACATGTAGCAGTTCCTAGGCTTGAAAAGAACATAGAAGATGTAACTCCTAATGATTATGACATCAATACAATCAATCTAGGTCCTTTGACTGGAATGCAAGTTGAAGAAGAGCTTCAGGATTCGATTGATAATGCTCGAGCTATCATAAGGCAAGAAACAGAAGGCAGAATCAAGGCTGAGCAAAGATGTCGTGCCTTAGAACAGTACATTCAGCATTTAGTGCATCCTATTCATCAGCATGAAAAGGTTGCTACACCATCTCTCCTTCCTCCTGAAACAGTTGGACACCTAGAAGAGTTGAAATCTTCATCTCACAGAATGAAGGATTGGATGAAAAGATCAAAGGAGACTACATTCAGACATCTGAGAGATATTATGCAAGTAAATGATAAGATTACTAGCCTTAAGGAGAGGGTACTTGCATTGATGACCGCTTGTGTTGAATTCAAAGACCTCAAGGATCAATATCTGCCACATCTAAAGAGCTTGATGGAAACATCAGTGGATGATTTGTTACATGCTGAAGTTATTGAAGAAGGTAGAACATACAACTTTTCCTCCTGGTATTTTAGTCTTCGCATCAAAGGACAGTTGCTGGAAAAGATAGAAATAGACATGTCAAGAATTAGAAGTGTGCTTCAAAGGATTCAAGATGGAATTCATGCTTCTTTGATGAAGATCTGCAATCCTTTTGGGGAGATGACCTTTGAGAATCTGAAAGAACAAGTTCAAGTGTTCTATTTTCAGGAAAATGATGTTACAGATGACAGACTTGATAGTATATTCTCACTTGCTGTCCACCTTGGCGACAACAAAGCAAGAATAACTGATTGGCAAAGGACACTTGGCCCTTATTCAATTGATATACTTGAAGCCGAAGGAACCATTCAGAATGCGCCAAGTGTACCTGTGGAGGAAGTAAAGCAAATAGTGTCCAAATTCATTGAATGCCAAGCTTCTAGTGATGGATATTCACATGGGGATTCTTCCTAAGATAATGATATATCATTCTTATCTTCTTGCAAGGCGTGCCTTTGTTCCTTTCTTCATGGCCTCCCTCATTTAATAAAGATAATTTCTTGTTAGTCTCCTTCATTTAATAAAGTTGATCTCTTTCATTTAATAAAGAGAAGTTTGTTACAACTACTTGTGATGTGGCTTGATCTGGTCCGCTGACTCGGCCGATCGATCTTGACCCTTCTTTTCTTTGAGGTCTATAAAAGAGCTCTTGTTGCTCTCATTTGTACGGTTGAAATTTCTGAAATTGTTGCAAGAGCTCTCTGAGATAATAAAAAGATACATTGTCTTGGTGATTCTATTTGTGTTTCCGAGTGTTGCATGGTTTCAATTTTCAAGCGAACATTAAGTTAGATTAAGTTTCTCTTTAAGTTTATATTAGTTAATGAAAGGTTTCTTTATTGCTTTGTGGTGAAATCAGTAAGTTCATACCATTTGTAGTTTGCGGCTCGTGGATTGCAGTGCATGGTTAGTCTGAACATTTGAACATCAATTTGATCTTTATGCTTATTGAATCTTTCATGAGCATAACTGATTTAAATATCTTGTACACCTTTGAAGATTGCACCTATCTTGTGTAGTTGTTTGTCTTGGCAAAACAGGATCTGGTTTGATTTCACTTTGAGCGGTAATCATCCTTGCATTTAGGATTAGATTAGTGTTTCTAAACTTTACTCCTTTTGTCCTTTTTTCACCATTGAGTTAGGATTAGGACCAAGAACATCCATTGCTAAATCATATGCCATCAGTTGCAGTACTTAGACCCTCTAGTATCCACTTCCGTAGTCCTGGAAACAACAACTTTACTTAAACAATTGCGTAAGTCCCTTTGTGTGTTAACAGCAAAATCATACTTAGTCGCTGAGCTGTCTCTAACCAAAATCTTCAGAAGGAACCTTGGAGTCATCTTGTTTGATCACATAGTTCAGCATTCGAGAGGCTTTGCTCAAGAGGGAGTCAGATACCTAGTATTTCACTCTAATTGTTGAATTGTTCAAAAACAATCATCAACAGTATGCACTGTGCCTCTGCTGACAAAATGCAAGAATGGTGGACGGACAACAATGGTTGTTGCATGTGGTTTGCATCGCTTGGTCGTTGTATGAACCGCTTTGGAGAAGGAAAGACAAGTGAATGAAAGGAAAACAAAGAGGTCCAAGACACCTGCACTGATAGCAAATTGAAAATGTGACACATGAAGAAGAGCCTAAGGCACAACCACATTATAAAATCAATCATTCATCTTCGACACTCAAATGATTACATTCTACGGCTTTATAAAGCCATTCAACATACTAACTACCCAAACCACTAACTATCAACTAACACATAACTAATAACTAACTAAAAACTAAAATCTAATAAATTAACATTAGATGTTAATTCATTATTTATTACATTATTTTATGTCATGCACTAATTAATTTCTAACAACAAATTACCCTCATTGCAACTTTGATAGGCAACTTACGACTAGGTTTTGAGGCAGCAAATTACCATGTGATTCTCCCACGCGACCACAACAAAAATGCCCTTCAAGCTTTGCAAAAAATACCATGAACTTCCTTTTTTTGCCCACGTGCCCTAAAGCACGACTTTTCAAATTGGGAGTCTTCCCAAAACATTGCAAAAACCATTGCACCCTTGAAGGGTCCCACACGACCTTCATACTTCATTTTTTTGTTGCCCTCATGACTAGAATTCCCATGCCCTTATGATTTTGTGATTTTGGTCACAATTGAAAAACGTGCCCTAACGATCTAGCTCTCTTCCTTTCACACAGTGGTTGAGATCCCTCGACAACGGCTCCTTTATTGTTGAGGGTGTGGTTGATCTTTGTTGCTAGCATGGTTCATATTCTTATTTCGATGCCATGAACTTTCTCTATCATGGCTGGTATGAATAACATATTTTAAAATACTTCTTTTAAGCATGTTGGAAAATGAGCCACACCTGAACCAAAGATGGACCATTCACCGAGTGGACTGATAGATTAGTGGTAGAGCACCCCAGTAGCAAATGGGAGGTCCTAGGTTCAAGTCCTAGCTAGTCCAACATGGTATCAGAGCCAAGTCAGGCTAGGATCCCCAAGCACCTACAATGTGGCTCAAGAGGGGTGTTGGAAAATGAGCCACACCCAAACCAAAGATGGACCAGTCACCGAGTGGGTCAGTAGCTCAGTGGTAGAGCACCCCAACAGCAAATGGGAGGTCCTAAGTTCGAGTCCTAGCTGGTCCAACAAAGCATATCTAGGCATGACCTCCCATTCTTAACCCTTTATCCACACTCAAACATCCTTAGTGCTCTGATACTAAATTGAAGCCTGAAATATGAATATGTTAGATTAAGAAATATTGTTGCATTCATTACAAAGAGGTTCATCTCCTTAAGAAGAATGTGAGAGATGTAACCCACAATAACTTAATAACTAACCTTTATAACACACTACTAAGTCACTAGAGTGACTTTATTACAAAAGATAAGCCTTATGTTCTGACACTCAATCCTCTGTTCATAATTTTCAGTATGGGCTGCCATACCCCATGTCATGTCTTTGGGAGAGGAACAAAATTTAGAACAAGGTTTTTGCAGGTTTATGTTACTTTTCTATTTAATAAGCATAGATGACTCTAAGCTGTTGTAAGGTCATCTTGATTTTCACGTACAGCTCCTGTACTTGCATATGGATGCCATGCATATATTTAACATCTTTACCAACAAACTACATTCTATGTCCCCTTTGCACTATTCCTCTTATTAAAATATAAGCACTTCTTACCTTTGACTTTTATATTTCGGACTTATAAAAATAGCATATTCCCTTTTTAATAATTCTATTACTTTAGTCGCCCATTTATCATGCCACTTCACCCACGGGCACCATGTTATCGTTCCAAGTCAACCAGCCAATCTCAAAGGCCTAATTTTTGTTGTCTATGAAGTGGTTCTTGTTACCAGTCATTGCAAAGTAATTTCCAAAGGAGTCTGTTTACAAAATTTATATTATCCCCAAGTGCTCTTTGTGCCCGAGTCTTCCTCTATCGGGTAAAATGAATCACCCCCATAGAGCCATGCACTCCCCTTCAATCCTGAATAGGCTTGGTATAGCTTTTGTGATACACATGTAAACCAAATGGCATCACAGTGCCTCAAATATAATATGATGAAATAAAATCTCAAATATTCACATCATAAATCAAATAAATCAATTTATCCCCTATCAATGAATACTTCAAAAAATATAGCTGATAGAATGCAATATCAAAACAAATGCAATATATGAAATGTCTGAGATCTAAATAAGTCTAAGAGTATGACTGAGTAATAGCATGTCTCACATGCTTGAAAGTATAGTTACCAAATTGAAAAAAATTGATTTGTTCAGGAGATCCAAATAATTTGGAAATCTTGAATTTTCAAAAAAAAAAAGGAAAATCTTCTATAGCAGATGAAAAATTCAGACCTAACCAGTTACCAGACAAATCTGTCCAGTCCAAGAAATCTGGGCCAATCCCGACTTGAACCAAATCACTCTTGAAATTATGAAATTGCCATTATACAATTCACTCTAATCAAAATACATAAGTCTAACTAGACATTAGGAAGCAAAATGATAATAATATTGTCTAAATATGCACTAGATATGCCCACAAAATAAGTGACATATAATGGGGCATTAGAGTTCCATCAAACTACTTTACTAATCCATGATAATTTCGTTATTTCTTTCTTTCTTTCATTAATTGTCACTCTGAAGGCTCAAGACAAATTGCACAGATTTATTTTATTTGGCTGTCCTTACAAAAATTTGGCTAGCACTTAAGAAATTAAGCATAGACATGTTTTACTCTCCTTAATATAATGACCATCCAGAATCATTCAATTACTAATTAGGCTAGTCATCATTTCCCAATAAAATTGCTTAGAAGATAAGGCCATGTTGCTCTTTTACACCTATTCCTATGAGAATAACATCACTAACATGACTATATATTACTGTTTCTATGGCCTTCAAAACTTATAACCACTAATATTAATTCTCATGCCATCAAGCAAGCTCTTTTTGAGTATGAAACAGGTATAAGTGTGGACTTTCTTGAAGTAATTTTCCTTTGTTGAGATCACAAAGTCTACCATCTTTATCACTAACAAAATCCTTACTACTTAAAAAACCAGTACCTTACTGAGCTTTTGCCGAAGGACCTTTTCATTTTGTATTGAAGCTTGTAATGGCAAAGCAAGTCAAGTATTGTTTGTACATATTCCATGTGTTACTTCCCAAATGCAGCTATAAACAAAAATTTAAGAAACAACTTTATCCAGATGAGGTTGAAATATGCCGTTACTCAAACCATATAAATGTAGTTGGTGCTTCAGTAAAGCCCAATAGACATAACTAATTGTTTGTACAACCCAGACTTTGTCTTGAAAGCAGTCTTCCAAATATCATTTGGCTCTATGTGAACTTGATGATGACTTGAAGCAAGACTGATTTTGGTGAAGAATTAAGCCCCTATTAGGTGATAAATGAGATCATCAACCTTGGGAAGAAAATATTGATTGTTAATTGCTATCTAATTCAGTTCCCAGAAATTATTTCATAATCGCCAACTATGTCACAAGGTTCGCCGAATTTCGGCCATGAGGTTCGAAATTCGGCGAACATTTAGCCAGGGCATGAAATTCGCCAAAATTCGGCATGAAATTCGCTATGTATAAGGGCTTTTTAAAAAAATAAAATTCGTCATAAAATATCTATTTTGTGCCCTTGCCCGAAACGCTTTCCAGTAGGAGCGCTAAAATGTCCCGCCAGATACAGTTCTTCGTGAATTTAGAGTATGCAACTCCCGATAGGAACAACCGACGAGTCTAGAAAATTTTCCGGCGTGAATTTTCTTTTATAGCGTGAGAGAGTTCCGAGCCTATAAAAGCCTATCGGCTATTTATTTTTTCTGGGTATCTCGAAGACTATCAACATTCCTCATGGCTAAGCTTAGTTTTTACAATAAATATATATTATAATATTTAATATTTATATATAATATATTATTATAGTATTAGTATTTATTATTTTATTATATATAATACTTAAATTTTTAAAAATTAATAATATATAAATATATTATTATATTATTATTATTAATATATAATACTAATAGTATTAATATATTTATATATAGTATTTATAATATTTTAATATGAATATATTAATACTATTATATACTAATAATAATAATAATAATATTATATATTAACAAAATATAAATTAGAATATTATAATATAGTTTTATATTATTAGTGGATAGTTTTAATATATTTATATATTATTGATGTATAACAATATTAAATATTAATAATATATAAATATATTATGATATTTAATATTTATATATAATATATTATTATAGTATTAATATTTCTTATTTTATTATATATATAATACTTATATTTTTAAAAAAATCAAAATTTTATAAGGCGAATTTAATGGCGAATTTTTTTTGGCCTTGCCGAATTTCATCCGAATTTTATGGTTGCCCAACACGAACACGAACGCGAACTTTGTGACATAGATCGCCAATAATATTGTTCCTTTTTTAGCATAAGTGTTGCAGAACCACAAGGAGATGTATTTGGCATATTATTACCTTATCCACGTAATTATCAAATGTGACACTCACTCTTTGAACTCGCTGTTAGAAAGTGTCTAGGAAAGAAAACTTGACAAGAAAGACCTTGATACCAGTTCAATAGGATGTTGAAAGGCCTACAGGGGTGGAAGGTCTTTTGTTTGGTTGAATACATCAAGAGCCTCTAAAAGTTCTTTCATACCATCAAGAGAAAGCTTATCATATTTATCTTCCTTACTCTCCAAATCATGCATAGATTAAGAATTTAATGACGTTTAACTTTTTTCTTCACAAACCAACCTGAAATACAAAGATTGAGGGTTGAAGTTTTAGATTTTTCCATCCTTGTGCACTTTGTAAGTAATTCATTTACAAATATGTTTGAGCAAAGAAGACTATTGTACCAATTTTTTAAAGTAATACGTGAGCTCTAATAAGTTTAGGAAACATCATGGGAGTTAAAAGCAGGAAAAAGAACTGCTGTGATGATGATGAATTCCAAGTGGGAATTTGAACCAAGGATGGATAAGAATGCGCAAGCCAAAATGAGACTTCATATCACATAATTACAAGAATATACACAAGGGGAACAAGGTAGAACAAAAGAGTTGGTAGCAATGATTCACACTAGACACTCTTCATTAGAAGTCAACACAGAGTTTGCAAATTTAGTAGAATGGCAACATTGGATGCAATACAAAATTAACAATATAACATGTAATGCATGCATATAATACAAAAATTAAAATGTCTTATAATGCATGCATTCCATACAGAAACAATGTGTGAGGATCATGCTATGTCACATGTACAAAGCTACAATAACTAAGTAGTGTAAGTGCATGTATGGAGTTGGGAATTTTTCCAACCATGTTAGCTGCAAAGATAATTACAAGATACTAATAAAGATCATACTGTAAATATTGCAGTAAACTCTCCTTAAGGCTCAAGTTGACTGTGATGTCTCATTTCTTGAGCAACAGCCGCTGAACCATGGTCCAATGGATAATTTTATTATTTCTTTCAAAATGGCTCCAATCATACTATTTTCAAAATTTGTACTGCACGGATACTGCCACATGCTAATAACAATCTCTTAAGAGACTATTGCATGTCTTCAGCCCCTCTTTCCACCAATTCCAGCTGCTGCAGAATTATTTTCTCTTATATGGTGCTGCCTTATTTCTTTAAAGGAAAATTTCATACTACATTGTACAAGGAATTTTCAACTTCGAGGGATGACCTAGGGCCATAAAATTTCTGCAGTTGGCCCCGTCATGGGAATTTCCACTTACCCACACCTAAGCAATGGCCAAGGCTATTCTTGATTTGTTCCAAAACCTCTTCTTCACATCAATAGAGGGGAATGTCTGAAACTCTTTCCTAGACTGAAGAGGTAAACACACTTGTATAAGCTGGGACTAAGTTTGGAAACCATTGATCTGGATTTGGTTGGCAATCTGATGGACAACACACAAAATTGCAGAAACATAATATGTTATAAAGCAATGAATTGAAATGAAGGCAAATTAATCCAATAAACACAAATGATATATAGTGCAATCTAAATGAGAGCTTTTGAAAATGAGAGTTACTTATGGAATGGTAGCAATCTCTGCAAAAGATGTTTGGTTACCGAAATACTCTGCTGTAATGTCCCCTTCCTGTGATTGCCCTAAATCTTGTCCTAGAATCACAAGTTTAATATAATTAGGGTTATAACTTACTACTTAAATGTTTTAAGCAAGATAATTCTTGGTTTAGGTCCTGCAATCAGGTTAGACAATATTGGAAATACAATTCATATGATAAAAACATATAAAATTAATGTCTTATCTATTTAATACATAACTATTTCCATATTATATAAATTACACAATATCTATAATGCATAATAGAAGTTTTAATCATAGTAGGATTTGTTGGAAACAAGGTAGATAACTGAGAGGGGGGGTGAATCAGTTATCTAAAAATTTCCTTGACTTTCTTTTCTTTTGTTATCTTGATATTCAGTGTTGTATCAAAACATGAAAGCATATGTAATCAGAAGAACAGAAATAAAATCAACACACATAACACAAGGATTTTTACGTGGAAACCCTGTTAAGGGAAAAACCACAAGGTGACTAACCCAAGATTGTATTTTCTGTTAAAAGAATAAAGAGTACAAAATGGCACTTGCCAATTAGGGCTCACTGCCCGAGCACACTGCTCACAAGAGGCACACTATCTACAAATCTTACAGAAGATAATCAAGTGTTTGAACTGATGAGAGGCATCTACAAATGCAGGAGTTTAGTTCCGGTTTAGGCACAATATACTGATCTGATGCACTTCATTCTTCCTCTATTTAATGTTGTTGTTCTATCACATACCGGACTTGAATTTGTTGTTCTCACACTTATCCCTGCTTTTCTTCGCACCTTATTTCATCACACATTCACCACACACTCTTACATGCTGAAATCTATTTGGTATGTATATCTGCATCAAGTATTTTTATTAACTTCCTAGTTGGCAACAAGAACACTGCAAGTTATTAATCTGTCGGCTGAATCCATGCTTGATTTGTGATGCGTATCAAAAACATAGGCATAGAAGTCATTAATCATGTCGGCCAACAATGTATAATCCCACAAGTTGCTTGATCCACACCTTTTACTCATCCAGATTGAAGTCTGATACTCTGCCGGTCAGTTCTTCCTCTATCTGCTCTGCCTAACTGGAACCCAACACTCAAATGCTCATATCTTTTCCTTGATTTATCACCAGAGGCTAAATCTCAAGAGTATAGTAGTCATGATACCTCTCTTGACTTGCCCAAGTCCGCAACTTACTGAGTTACACTATCTGAGAGATCTGGACCTGATTGTCGGACCTTGTTACATACTCTGTTCTTGTTCATCGGACCAAAACATTCTTCAATCTGACTTCCGATGAAGGCATATTATGTACTGCGGATGTGTGGGATAGACTTTGTTGCCATCAATGACAACACTTATGAGGCCACACAGTGTCTCTTGCCAACAGGATTTGGATGAGAAACATGATAGGTCCCCCCAAAGCTATCCATGCTAAGCCCAAGAGTAGATATACCATCTCTCTTGGCCCCAAGTGGCAGCCACACAGAAAGCCCACATGAAGTGGCATACTTAGTGGATGCACTTGTATCTACTTTCCCTATCCATGTCTTATCCATCCCTCTTATGACTAAAAACTCCTTGAATCCATCCCACAGCCAATCCATGTGGAGATTGGGGAAAAAACTACCATAGGAGGCTCGTAGATTCCTCTTTCTAAGCCCAAGGGCAGTCACTTACCCCCCTGGCCCCAGTGGCAGCCACACTAGTATGGTACTTAGAAAGTAATCTAGTATCTGCTCACCCTACTGGCATTTTTCCCACTCTTCCTCATGATTGGTTGATGAGAATTACAAACACTAAATATATCTAGATTCATAGAGATTATACATTAATAACAAATCATCATAGCAATAATTAATTATGAGTTCAATACATATATTAACAAGCACGAAGTATACACGTCATACACGAAGCATAAACATCATACACAAAGCAGACATATAACTATTTCAGGGTTCTTATATGACTTCCTTCCAATGAAGATAGCTTCCTTGATTGCTAATTGATATCTCAGATATTTGCTGATTTGATTGATTCAGTAATAGAATTATAGAACGATAGAATGATAGAATAATAAAAGGATAGAATAATCGAATGATAGAATGATTGAATGATAGAAGAGTAAAGGATAGAATGAGATGACGATATAATAATAGAATGATAGAATTATAGAATAGGATGATATAACGATAGAAGAGTAGAAATAAAGAATGGTATAATAATTGAACAATAGAATGATGGGATAATAGATTAATAGAATGAGAGGATGATAGGATTATAGTATGATAGAATGACTGCAATAAATAATTCTCTGCTGTTATCAATTATGATTCATCCCATGCATTTCTGCTCTAAATTCTCTTATTTCTCCTTCTTAGTTTCTGCTCCTGGTCTGCTTAGACTGAGGTAACTTCATATATATTTCTGCTCTCTTGGTCTGATTTAAATCGGCTATAATCTGCTCTAAATTGGTCTCATTGTATATTCATATGCCTGCTGTTATAATCTTGCTCTGCTCTGCTCTAAGTCTGAGTGATATTACATCTGTTTGGTATTTCTTCTAATGCAGATCTGTAGGTATGTAGATATCCCATAATTTGAATTCCTCCAGCTCTATTTATCCCTTCCTCAAAAGAGACTACTTCATGAATGGTTGCATCTATTTGTAAACGAAGACAACTATTTATTAATATACACCTTTTCATAACATCCTTTGAATGAGGCGACTTTGTCTTATGTGGGAGCACTTAAAGCTAGGAAGTCGGCCTCAAAACAATTTGTTTATATTAAATTTAAACTCAAATGAGGTCGGCCAACAAATCAGGTCGGCCAGCATTGATGTTCCATGAGAGTCGGCCTTCATGGTGAAGTCAGCCATTTTTGGGACATTTCATCTGCCCCCCATTCGCTTAAAGCAGCTCAAGATACACAATATGTACATCATGAAACAAAGTGAATCAAAGGAGAAGATGAAGTGCTCCACCTTGGGATTCCAAAAGTCATCCATTATATAGACAGACTGGGTTGGTGGATGGGAACAAATGAATTTGGCGGTTATACCCTTGGGGTTAAAACTATAGTGTGTGATCATCGGGCCTTCCAAAGTAGTTTTGCAGGGTCAAATTTATCCAAGCAGAGCACCCTTTCATCATGTTGTTTCTAAGCTTTCCAACAGTTTTCTGAATGCAGACATTTGTAGCTGCGGTCACATAGTTATGCCTCTTAAAAGGTTATCTAGTATTTTTTGGAGGTATGTTCTTATTATTTTGTCCTGAAATGCCATGTCAATCAACCATGACTTTATGAAAATCCCAGCTTAGACCTATAACCAACCCCCCTCTTCAACACTAAATCCTTGTATGAGGGATCGTAAACAAAGACAATTTGAAACCCTCTACAACAAAAGCTTGCTGAGAAATTGTTTAACTATTGTTTCAAAGAATGAGTTAAATATAATTACTTCTCTCCAATCAGGAGCGTGTCACCACTGCATAAGCTGCAGGGATTATGGTTATCATATGAAAATGTTTTGTATGAATGATGAAACAAAAAAAACATATGTAGAACTAGTTAGTATTTTGTATTTATTATTTAAGTTATACCATATAGCCTTGTCCAAGTAAACAACCTCAACAAGTAGCTTCATCCATAAGAGAACATTGACCAACAAGACAAATGACATATAACCTCTATAAAGATAAAAATGAAGACGAGAAAGTACTAGCAGAAGATTCAACTCATGTTGCTTGCATTGTGCATGAAATGAATAAACTATGACAGGTCACAAAGTAATTTCTGTATTTTACCAAGGTCAAATGAGAAAATTAGTAATGGATGTGTAATTCTGGAAATAAAGATTTCTTTTGCTATTAGATTGGGAAGCAATGTGACTTTTTTCGGACTGTTATATGACTTCCATTTTTCATCACAGGTATGCTATTACTTTAATAGCAATGTTCAATGTTGGAGATCTTATTAGTCGATACATTCCCCTGATTAAGGTTCTGAAGCTGGAAAGAAGACCATGGCTGACAATTGCAGCACTTTCCCGCCTAAGCTTCATCCCTGCATTCTATTTCACTGCAAAGTATGGAGGCCAAGGCTGGATGTTAATGCTATGCATTTTGCTGGGCTTGTCTAATGGATACCTTACAATTTGTGTATTCACCCTTGCACCAAAGGGATATAAGGTCCTCTCTCTCTCTCTCTCTCTCTCTCTCTCTCTCTGTTATAAACTATTGATTCTCAGATTACCCACTAATCAACGTTTGGGAAAATTGCAGGGACCTGAACAAAATGCCCTAGGAAATTTATTAGTTGTATTCTTGCTAATGGGAATAACTTCAGGTGTTATCAGTGATTGGTTGTGGCTAATTGGTAAGGGGTGGTAGTGTTTTATCTTGATAATTCCAAGGAGGTTATTGGAGATATTGTTGATGAAAAGATAGGTTGTCATTCATTTATTTTCTCATCTGAAAGTATTCTTGAAGCGAGGATTACAATCAGTTGCAGAAGCAGAGCATCAAAACAGAACTTGATGTAGGTTTACCAGTTCTCTATCAGTTATCCCATCTTTATATTTGAAGCGGGGAAGGATGTTCCCCAATATCTGATGTCTATATGCATGTAAAATAATATTCGTCAACCTACAGGGTTGTTTCCAGCATTGAGTCCATAAATCTTAGTACTGTCAAAGCTTTGACAATAGAAAGAAAAAGCTATCGCCCACAGATAGCTGCTACTATGTATTGTGTTTTATTTGGATGTAATGTGAATCTTATTCTTTCAATGGTAAATAGTTGCTGCATCAGGTGAAGACCATTTATATTTGGTGAGGGGCTAAAATAATCAGAAATGCTTAATGAAAATAATGCCAAATGGAAGTTTTACATCTGACATTCGGGGCCATTTTATATAAAATTTAGAGAATTATTCAACAAAAAAATATTGTCTGATATAAATTGAAGTGAATCTTCACTTTCAAGTATATTCAATTGCTAATTATTTTGGGAAAAGAATGAAAAGAATAGCCAATTGACCAATATTATCCACTAAAATTTTACCTCGTTTCAACTCACTATTTTTTTTTTGTTAAAAAGCTCACAGAGTGTCAACATTAACCCAACTGTCATGCCTCTCAAAAAAACTGTTCTTGTATCACACCATTTCAAAAGATTACTTCTGCTTTCTTGTACTAGGTTAAATTTGGCATATGCGATGGTGGTTTAAAAGATAATATTTACATAAAGTATCCAATCACCTTAACACATTTTTAATTAATGAGCTAGTTAAGCTCAGGGATCAGAGCTCCAATGTACGCCCCTGTTTCTTACATTCTCTGTCTGGGTTACCACCTCCACCTCTAGAAGAGCTTAGTAAGTCGTTACCATAGTTGGCTATCCCTAATGTGTGCTTATGCAAAGGTGGCATTAACATATCATCTCTGCTAATCCGGAGACAGGGCAGGTCCATCGTTCAATGTCTCTTTTTGCCTGCCAAATGGTAAAATCCCAATACTTCACTTCGTCTTAATAGACAATACTTCCATGAGGGAATAATCAGTCTTGGTGTTGGTAACATGGATATCTCATACAACAAATGACAACTTCATCCGCTTCCTTTGTTATAATCTTTTGGTTCAATCTAAGAATAGAAGGTAGATGCTCCAGAGAATTGAACACAACACTGATGGATGGTAGAGAGACTAAGAATGGAAGGTAGACGCTCCATTTTTCAAATGGCAATCCAATCTTAGTCCTCTCATGGCATTGATCAGGCACTTTTAGGTTCGATGTCAAATATTCTATCACAGATGACATTTTTGAATTTGTCATTGTGACTCATAATAGTCATGAGATTTCCACAGTCCATAATAGTATTCTTAAGTGCTTCAGGATTAAACTGTGTGTAAGTTTTTTACTCAACGTTTCGGATCACACTCCGTTATCCATCATCATGAGAGCTAGAGAAGAGAATTAGAAATGCATTTGCAGACCTGACAACCAAATAAATAGAAAGAGAGAGGGGGGGGAAGGTCTCAAAAAACAAGAGAAAAAAGAAAAGGATAAATAATAAAATAATAAAATAATAAAAAAATATAAAAAAGAAATAAAAAATTAAAGTCACCTGTTGGCAAGGTAAAAGGTAAAAAAGGAGAATAGGAAGAAGAAGAGAAACAAGGAAGGAATAAGTATATAAACCAAGAAAACAAAACAAACACAATTTACTCAATTTGTTAACCTTTTTATGTATGTAGATAACACATACATACTTCGAGGTTTGTCGTTTCTTCTCGCTCTTTTATTTCCTGACTTGTTGGTCGATTTTGTTAATTGATTATTTTTGTTTTCATTTGTCTAGTTTACTGTTTCATTGTTTATTTAATTTTATTCTCTTGAGACCCCCTTTTTTACCTTTTACTTGCCAACAGGTGACTTTAATTTTTTATTTCTTTTTTATATTTTTTATTATTTTATTATTTATCCTTTTCTTTTTTCTCTTGTTTTTTGAGACCTTCCCCCCCCCTCTCTTTTTCTATTTATTTGGTTGTCAGGTCTGCAAATGCATTTCTAATTCTCTTCTCTAGCTCTCCTGATGATGGATCATGGAGTGTGATCCAAAACGTTGAGTAAAAAACTTACACACAGTATAATCCTGAAGCACTTAAGAATACTATTGTGACTCATGTTTAGACACTATTAGATGGCTACCATTGAATTAGAAGATTCGTTGTGCAACTCTCTGGATCATTTGTGCACCATAGAATTGATCTTCAACTTTCGTGCTCGTAGATTTAATCTATATGTGTGGATTCAATCTCTATGCACGGATTCGATATGTGAAGTTATGGTTATTTGGAAGTTGGAACCTATTCGCTTCACTTTTAGGAATCTGAATCTGTAGAAAATAAGTAATTTTGAGGAACACTTTTGAGAATTTTGCTAGGCCAAGATCTTCTCCTTGATTCAAACCTCCAGGATCCAATATAATGGTTTTAGAACAAGGGTTGAAGACATGCCAAGCAATCATGCAATGTGCTTAGTCATGGGTAAGTGTTGATGTCATGCTTAGACAATGCTTTCAAGATGATGCAATGTGTTATGTAGCTAATATGCAAAGCATCATTCATGATGTCTGAGATGTGCAAGAATAAATTAGGGTTTGCTCTCATCTGGGTCACCCCATGTCCCCATGCTGCTGCTTAAGTTAAATTTCTGCTTAAATTTAAGCAATTAGAGTGGCCCCATGGAAATTTATAATTGCAGGAAAAGGATAATATTGAATCTTTCCCTTTTTTGTGGAGCAGCTATTGCTTAGAAATTGCAAAAAAGAGGGGGCTGGTGGCTGCATATATTTCCTTCCCTCTTTTTTTAAAAAAAATTCTTCTAAATTAACATAATTAATAAAAAGTACAAATTAAGATAACTGCTTATTTTAAGTAGAAAAATAAAATTTCATGGGGTCACTGGGTCCACAAATATCTCCTAAAAATATTGAACAGTCCCTACTAGCCAAAATAAGCTAAGCAGCAACATGGGGACATGCCCTCATAGATCATGGAGTATAATCCAAGCACATAAATTTGAATGTTTCACATTCAAGTCAACAAGCAACCGCTAGTTGGAAAGGGGTTAGCTTGAGCCTAAAATAAATTTGAGTTTAAAATGTTGAGGGGTCATTTCCATGTTCCATGGATTTGACCCAAGGAAAAGGAGAAAACACATAATAAGTTTGAACTTTTGCGGCATGGGAAATTAAGATTAATCAAGGCTCAAGTAATATGTGAACTTTCACACAAAAATGTCATCTGTAGGCTATTGGCTATTAAGATTAAACATGCCAAAATGAATCCAAAACAAAAAGAAAAGTAAGAATACACAATTTTCACTTTTACACATCTCAATAAAACTATTTAACTTATACTTTTAATCTCAATAAAACTTATTTAATTTAATAAATAAATACATATAAATATAAATTTTAAATAATATATAAAATAAATTTCAAACTTATACTCTAAACTCAACTAAATTTAATAGAATTAAAATTAAAAATCCACTAAATTCACAATTAAAATGAATTTAAGAAAAACTCATTCAAATTTGTATGAAAGTGATTTATAAAATAGAACCCAAAACAATTCAAATTTGTAGCTTGCTAGATATTTTATACGGATTTCTAGTCATTAAAAGTAGAACAGTTCTAATATAAAAAGGTTAGGAGTAACAGTTCTAATATAAATAAGTTAAAGAGTACAGAACAGTTCTAATATAAAAAGGTTAGGAGTAACAGTTCTAATATAAATAAGTTAAAGAGTACAAATTTTAATTTTTGTTTAAAATTAAAGTGACTTTTTATAGGCTTATAAATTTTGATGTTTGATAATTGTTTTATAAATTTATATTTTAACTTATAATGCACAAATAAAATTGAGTTTGAAATATTTAATAATGTTTCTTGAGTTTATGTTTTTAAAAGTTTAAATAATATTATTCTTAAAATAGTTAGGGGTAACTCCTTGCATGCTTTTTTAATCATAATGTTGATTTTGTGAATTCACATAGTCAATAAATTAAAGAGTCCAAATTCTAATTTTTGTTTAAAATTAAAGTGACTTTTTATAGGTTTATAAATTTTGATGTTTGATAATTGTTTTATAAATTTATCTTTTAACTCATAATGCACAAATAAAATTGATTTTTTAATATTTAATAATGTTTCTTGAGTTTATGTTTTTAAAAGTTTAAATAATATTATTCTTAACATAGAGGTAACCCCTTGCATGTATTTTGATCACGATATTGATTTTGTGAATTCACATAGTCATTCAACCCAATATCGTCTATGACCTCTTCATTGAAGGTTACTTCTACTTCTACAATAGTAACTATACAAGTGACTAGATAAAACTCTTCATCAATAGAGTTTCACTTACTGTAAAAAGAATTCAATTACTATTTGGACGAAGCTAAATTACCTATCTTTTGTCATGAGTGTGGGATGCACGGTTTGTAATTTTACCTCTAAATCCCACATCCTTAATTAGAACTTCAAAATACTAATATAAACCAAGAATATACATTTTATTCAAAACCCAAGTACAATAACATCTAAAAATAATTCCAACTAAACAAAACCAAATCTAAACAATTCTCTATTAGAAACATTATAACACAATTTCATAGACTTAAAAATATCCTCTCTAATAATTTTTTTTATTAAAAAAATTATAAATAATGATAAATTCTTTCAATTACATAAATTGAGTTATATATTTTTAAAAATAAATAAAAATGTTTTCATTTGTACTTAGACTCTTGGAAGTTAAGTAAAATTCTTTCGGCTGACCCCCAAAAAAAAAGAGTCCCCACACAAACCTAACTTTGTCTTGTTTGCTTTTCTTGCATATCCCTAATATTATTATTTAATATCATTGTGAGGGCCTTTGTCATGATCAAAGGAGACTTTGTTTTCTTCTTTCAATATTGTTTAGTTTTGTGGAAAAAGTACAAGATGTTTGGATATGGATTCGAACTATGTTTTGAACATACCTCGCTTCAAATATAATCTAATAGATTTTTCTTCTTAAAAAGAAGATTTAATATATTTTAATATAAAAAGTAAATATTTGGAAGGTTGTTGGAATAAACAATTCTTCTATAAATTATGTTATTTAAATATTTGTATAGGAAAATAATTTAATTTAATTTAGGTTAGTTTAATGAAATGTATACAATTTAGAGTTGTAAGAGTGATTAGTTCATAATTAAGCGTTACTTTGGGAAAGTAAATATGAAGAAGGTTAATGACACTTGGTTTTAGGTTTGAAGATGAATAATTTTGTTGTAATTTTAGAATCTGGATTGTCTTGGGATAAAGAATAGGACCTCTTTGCTTGTGTGTTGCCTTAGATTTTGCACAAGATTTGTGTCTTTGTCTAGGTTGAGTCCATGCTTGTAGGTCATTTATGTGTTTGTGGATTTGTCCTCTACTACACATATTTAATCTTGTTAGTTGTCCTCTTTTGCTCTCTAGTTCACTGACTTCGTTGGTATCTATTGTTATCTAAACTAGTGGTATTTAAGGATACTTTTAGGGGGTTACTGAATCTTTAGGGGATGAGTTCTCTTAACTTAACCCCTAGAAAATAATGACTTTATGGTTGTGCCAATGATTGAAGACAACAAGATTTAGTCGTGCAAATGCTCCTAGGATGAATATGTAAATTCTAATTCTTTTAGTACACCATTTCAAAATATTCTTATATTAAATGCTGCTTGAATGCTTTAGGATGAGAGGATATTTGGATATGAGAGGACATGAAATGAATGCAATTGAATGCCTTCAAATGCAAGGACATAACAACAATTTGTACAAACATTTGTTTGGTCAGCTCATGATGGCTAGTGAAATGGGCGAGAGTTGGCTAAATTTGAATTTAAATTTTAGAAATTTAGGGCTCAAATACATAGTTGTTGGATCGATCTGGCACCCACATAAATAAACCAAGATGATGGAGTAGTCAAGTATTTGCAAAGAATGAATCCCTAGTCATGGAGAGTACAATAAATGTGTTATGTACAGAAAAGTATGCAAATGTGATAAGGTGTAGACAAATGTATGGGAATGTATGTGAGTAGGGATAGGTGAAGGCTAGAGGAATGAGCCCGACTTCACACAAGATTGTGCCATTTGTCATTATGTAAGTGTATTAAGTCATTCTCTTAAAATGTGCCCAAAACTAAATGGGAATTGGCATAGGTATGCAAATTTCACCATTACATTTTGCCCCCACTTTAAGGTGCATGTAAATCCTAGAATGACCATGTATCTCAAAGTATGTAGCACTCACAAACATGCATATCAAGTAAATATTTAGTCATAAAAGGATATCACAAGTCCATACAAAGTAATGGACCTGTTGAATGTCATCATGTGTGTTCGACCTTTAGCATGCACACTCCATCAAAACCTGAAAAATAAAGGAAAAATACACAATGTGTAGCTTCTATCTCACAAGTGAATTCTAGGCACAAAATACAAGCTTACTTAACTATCTAGGAAATTGACAAGAGTAGGGTTAGGAAATTCTATTTGTATTGGAAGTGGTATGGTTCATTATCATGTGGCATATTAGACAATGTCGTGATATGTGGTAAGCTATGTCTAGACATGGTGATGAGTCTCTATGTAGCACTTGTCACTACCTAAAAGCTCAATCATGGGAATGTTAGTGACAATATATGCCCCTATAATTGGTTACATATGTAGGATGCAAGGAATTGGGGCAGGGAAAAAAGTACATGAAATGTAAATGTAATCTAAAGGTAAGCACATGAGCATATGAATTGTGTAGAGGAAATGCGACATCATGTAATAAGCATGTGGAGCATGTAGAATGGTAAAGCATAGTCATAATGTGGGTTGGACATGAAAATCAAGGTATAAGGTTGCCCCTAACATGGGCAAATTAAAATGGCGGTGTGGCCCTTGATGGCCGAAAAAATCCATGTAAGCATATAGGACAATAGAAAAAGCATATGCCCCCAATGTGGTAGCACGAGCACACAATGGTTGAGGTAAGGTGATAGGTCCCTGATGGTAACATTGATCTAGGAATGTAATCGCAAGCTCATGGAGGGAAAGGCATGATGCCTTTGATGTAAAAGGGATAAGTCAATAAGTTCATAGGAAAGGGAGTGGGCAAGATGCCCCCTCTCAAAAATTGGTAGCTCTAAAAGCATGGTATGTCTATGTAGATACAAATGATATGGGGAAGACATGATGCCCCCAGTGTAAAAATATGGCAGTGGAAGCTCAATGTGAGATGGGGAAGATATGTTATTCCCTATATAAAGAGAACTCTAAGAGTGTAATATGGAAATGCAAGTGCAATATATCAGGAGGAATGTATGATGCCCCCCAATCAAGTGAGAGCACTCTAAAGTATGATATAACAATGCAAACCCTATATGTAACCTCTAAAAGCAAGGTATAGCAATGTAGTGTTATAGCAAGTAATCAATGCTCATAAGATTAAGCATAAGCATAATAGGGATATGGTCTAGATGAGGTAAATGCCATAAGAATGATATCATATGTGGTTAATCATAAGGGTCAAAATTAAAACACCATGGTAAGCATAGAAATGTAATCAATAAATAACAAAGCAATACAAGAAGTCAAAGTGGTACATAAACATCATCAAAAGACAAAAGGTAAAAGAGCAACTAAAGTGAAAATCATAGGCAAAGGCATGGGTGAACAAAGGATAGAAAATAAGGAAGATGTAAACAAGCAAAGGTACAAAGGTATGAAACAAGGAAAATGGAAAGAAACAAATGCCTCCCAATTGGGGGATAGGGAAAATAAACATAAAAATAAATATAGAAGGTAAATGAGTGTGTAAAGCACAACAAACAAGGTACAGTCAAAAAGGCCAAAAAGTGAAAGAAAAAAGGAAGTAAAAAGACAAAACAAGTAATTTAAGCTATAGGTATAAATTCTAAAGTGATGCTTGTGAATCAATGAACAAAATTTGGAGGCTCAACCTTTTTCTCTAAAGGATCATCTAATAGATCATCGCCATCCAAACAAAAACCATCAAGTTTTTTTGCATTGATCCATTCTTATTATTTCTCTTTGCATGCTTTTTCAAGTACATGTGTATCTTCTTTGTATTCCTTTGGGCTAGGTACAAACGCATGGTCAATGGGTTTAATATTAAGATCTCCTTTCTTATCCATATTTCTTATTTCTTGACTTGTGGTTGTGGTGGTATCATGGGCATTTGGTGCACCACAACTTATTGCTTTAGTTTCCAAGTACCCCTTTGTATAGGAAGCTCTAGTATTTGTGGCATCTTTGTTGTTTTTGTTTCTTTATTTGTATCATCATTTTTTATTTTGGCACATGATGTTCAACTTTAGGCTCTTTAGGTTTTTATGAAATGTCTTTAGTGGTCCATCTCTTTTATTATCTTAATTTTTTTATCATATACTTTGATTTGATATGTGATGCAGTCACGGATGGGGGGTCTAATAAAAGACTATATAGCCATGTAGCCCTAACCCCTAGATCTATGTAACAAACACTTAGATCTAACCAAACAATGAAAATAGCAAATACTTAATAAACTCATAGAGAAAATGATATCTTTATTCATCCACAATAATTACACAAAATCCGCTAGGTGTTACAATAAGGCCTTTTATCCTTAAAATAGTGCCTTGATGTCATTCATGGCCCCCATCTTTGTAAACAACTCCTTCTAGCAAGCATTTAGTGAAAGTTCAACAAGTTCGAAAGCACTCTTGCTTGTGAGACCCTTACTTGCATGAGCCCTACTTCCTCCTAATTGGTTTCACAATTTTTTACGTCCTTTTGGTGACTCAACAACATAATGTTCCCATGGACTGTCCATCATCAATCTAATGACGTGGATAATTTTCTTTAAAGAACTACATTCATGGTGGGCCCCACTCCTTCTATCTCTCTCCTTTCAAAGGTTTTCCCAACCTTTACCACATTTGCATCCATTGAGATGTGCCAATCATTAATCTTTGGTGGCATCTAAAGGTGTGACTTTCTTCACATCACCCCTTTGTGTTCTACTAGACTTGAATCCATGGCAAGTCCCACTGTATTTTGTCCTTTCTCCTTTTTAGGAACTTTTTGACTTCTCAACACATTAGCACTCTTTTGATTATGCCAATCATTGATGTAAAAGATGATTAAATGATTTGGAGCTTCTTAGGCTCCTCTTTCCAAGCTTATTTGACCCTCCTAGTTAAATAGTATTAGTTCAAATTAGCTCTTTCCATCTCATGTCTGGCATGTGCCTTCACCACTCCAATAACCTATTGATTACAAATACCACCAAATATCTATTGTGGATGAACAAGATCTTTTCTCTACCAAATTCTATAGGCTTCATTCACCTAAGTGTTACAAATGGTGCATGCACCTAACAAAGTCTATCGTGGCTATGAATAATTATGACCAAGTTCCTAATCGCTCATGTGTGCCTTCTTAGTTGTTGATTTGTTATCAATTAAAGATCATTTGGTAGATGATGTAGGTCTTCCAACATCTATCCCGTCTCTTCCTTTCATTATCTATTCATTGTAAACTCTCCTAGGATACCTTGGTTGAAATTGTACAAAGATTTGTGTTTGTATAAATATAGGCTTAACCCCAATATAAATATCTCTTCTCTTCTAGTAGATAATTGACTAAACAATGAACTTTTAGCCTTTGATTAATATAAGTGCACTTTTTGGCTTTTGTCTCTCATAACTCATCTCAAAGAGTACCTCCTAGTTTGCGTTCATAAATGTGTTTGCATTTGTTTGATTATGCCCCCAAATGAAACCGAATTATTTACATATATTTGTATAACCACTAGCCATAGATGCCAGTTAATGTCATTTTGTGTGCAAGTAGGGTTGCATAAAGTAAGTTGAAGTAGCCTTGTCATAAGCTTTTGCATGCCCATGGATGAGAACTAGATGAGTGCATAAGAGGAAGCTAACTAGTCACCTAATATGGTGCACCATCACCCACCATTGTATTTTATTCCTCCATCCTTATCCTCCTTCTAACCCTTATCCTCCTATCTATTTTCCTTTGACACTGTTAGTATAGGTTAGATTATTTTATAATTTGCATCTCTTAAAGTAGTTTAACTTAGTTGTAACATAGCAGTAGAATAGAAAAAGGAAGTTGGCATTCCCCAAAGGCTCATAATTTCTAAAAAAATATAGATGTGCAAGTTCCCATGTTGCTAGAGCTTCTCAGGTACCAGCTAAAAATACATGGGTGCATATTTTTGTTGGATCTAGTAAGTGGTGGTCACCGACTGCAAGGTTCACATGCCTAGGAGAATTGAGGACTCGCACTTGTCTATAAGTATCCAAGCCCCTATCCTATCTCCTTCTTGTGAGAGCTTTTCCCCCCAATGACTATAGTAGAAATTCCATCAACAAAAGGTTCTTCAACCCCAAAATAAGATACACAACCCTAAATATCCATCTCCTACCCAAACATATTTAAAATCCACCAAGGGGAACCATTTTCCTTAGAACCTTCTAAACCACCTTCCGAACTAGATCCATCATGAAGCATCTTCTGAGGAGGGGGTCTTCACTAAAATTGCTTCTCCAAAAGTCAAAGCTACACATGGGATTACTAGTCCTCCATCCACCCATTACCATTGCATCAATCTTCTCTAATGCAATTCTTATTCTAATGGGTTCTTATTATATATTATATGAAATTGTACCCACCATGAATCATGTTGTTATCAATAAGATCTTACAATTTATGTTTTAGACCCATGCATGATTGCGTGTTACATCTCCTAACTCTATGGAAATTACAAAATGCTTTCTCATTATGGCTTCCTAGAAGAGGATTATTCGGATCTAGTGGACATATAGGAGAATGAATAAAAAGATTAGTGTTGAATAGTCTTTGAAGCACACTATCCAAGGATTCTTGTAGTTTTATAAATTTTCTAGGAGCATTTTGTTTAAAGGAAGGAAAAGTGGAAGTAGTAGCAATACATGAAATTGTTTGACTTTTACAATTTTTAAGGGTAAGAGGATTATGATGAAGACCCATATTTTAGTTGATTAGATGCTAATAATTTAGCTTCAATGTTTTTCAAATGGATACATATATCTTTGAATGATGGAAACTACTCAAATGTACATTATTTTTAATAGTAGGAAGTAGTCACTCAAAAAAATAATTTGAAGCTCATCATCATCAAATTGATGTTTAATTTCTCCACATAAAGATTGGAAGCATATAACATACTAATTAATAGGTCCATTGCTTAAGTGGGTATATTTGGTCAAATCATTCACATTTATCGTCAAGCCCATATTTATGTGTAAATTCTTTAAGAAAGCATGGGTAATTCATCAAAGCATTGTATGGAGCCTAGACCTGTAAAGAATAAAACCATTGAATAGAATAATCTTGTAAGGTTTGTGGAAATAATGTTTCTGATATTCTATCATAATATACAAAATCCATACACATAGCAATGGAAGCTTGTAAATGAACACTTGGATCACCTTTTCCATGATATAATTCAAATCTAGGTGCCACAAATCCCATAGGCAATGGTTATGTAACAACCTCGAATGCTATTGGCATGTGATGTGAAGGATTGTATGTGATAGAGTCCTTATTATCATTGATTTACCTCTTTAGATTGGTCATTTCTTCTAACAATATATCCAAGGTGGAAGTAGAGACAAGGGTAGTATCAAGAGTATGTGAAATATTAGAAGAATTATATTAAGGGTGTAAGGTAAGAGATGAGGATATAGCTATGGATGGGTGAACTAGCTAGTGAGAAATGTGTAAGGAATAGTTGTAGAGAGAACAAGTGTCATGTAAGTCTAAATAGTAGAAATAAAATCCATACTTGGTGTAACAACATGAGTGACCTATTGGCCATGGAAGTGGTATTGGTAAGGTTAGTATTGGAGGAAGAGAAGGGATTGGAGGATACACCATTAGAAGAAGTGAATAAAGAACCAAGATCATGGAGAATATCCATGCCAAATGGACAACCTTCTTTAATGTTTTAAAAAAATATTAGCTAATGGATGAGGAGATTCAACATGTAAATGCATCAATAAGTGCTTGTCCCATAAGTGAAAGATCTTCCTTAGCCACAAGTGCATCATGATCATAATCTCGTTGATCATCCAAGATGTTCTCAACATGAGCATCTTGAAATATTTCATTATTATTAGAGTGGGCAACCATAGTGGGGTTAAGAAGAGCACCCCCTTCTGAAAGGAAGATTAGGATCCCAAGTAACATGTCACATAAAAATGAGAGATAAGAAGATAAGGCGATAGAAATAACTCAAATAAAAAAAATAAAAAATAGTGATATATCAAATCTAAAAATGAAACCTTAAAGAGGAGTCCAAGGGTGGGTAGGGTGGGCAAAAGCAATGTCATACAATAAAGCACAAACCCTAAGGAAAAAAGATGTAGCAATGGAGTAGAAATAAATAGGAACACAAACCTTAATAAGATTTGAAAAGTGATAGAGCAATTAGAATGTATAGATCTAAAACTATAAAAGAAATGAATGTATGACCTTAAAGCAAAATCCTGGGGCTGTAAGAGTAGACATGTTCACCAAAATGTAAATGTAAAAGTAACCTTGTGGATTAACTTGGGCTAATTAAATACATGCAATAATAAACATACAATTAACCAAGGTAAATCAAAAGAGCTAGGAATGATAAAATTGAAATGCTATAATTTGAGATATGTATACTTGGCTCTTAAACTAATGATAGAATATGGATATTGGAGACTTATGGAATCAAGTCATAACATACATAACATTAATGCCCTTGTTGTACTCATTGTCTTAGAACTGAAATAGGCTCAGAATCTTATGTGGATCAATCTCGCGTGGCTCATGATAGATCTTATGCTATTCAGAACTAACTTGTTGGGAACAACCCTAATTTAGTAATTTATAAACTTTTGTAACCTATTTCAAATGTTGAAATCCTTGTTGTTTGATGATGCACAAGAGCTGAAGGTATTTTAAAATAGTATAGAGAAGTTGTTAGATTGTAAGGATCGAGTTCTCCTCAGTCAACCCCCTTGATTGACCAACTTTATAGCCTCGGTCAAGTGTTAGCATACAAGTGTGCAAGTGACCTAAATGTAAATTTTAATGCTAATGTGTTCTTTTTGGTGCTCCAAACTGAAGTGTTCCTATAATGAATGCTCCTTGTAAGACGTTCCTTAGATGTTCTAGGATGTGTTTAAATACAAAAATGAAATGTCTTTAAATACCAAGACATAATGAATAGTTACACAAACATGTACCAAGTTAGCTCCCAATGGCTACTATAAAAGACAAGAGTCAATAATTCTAAAAATTAAAATTTTAATTTTTGTGTCAATCATGCGTTGTGTGGGATCAAACCCACATGCCACAAGATTGACCTAGGACAAGGAAATGAAGATCTCAAGGTAGGGAATGGATGTATGGAAGTGTGGGCTAATAATGGAGTGAATGTGTGGGAATAAGTGAAAATGGGGCTAGGATTAGGTCTAATGTATGGAGATGTGTGTAAGTGAGAGTAAATGGGGATGTATAGAGATCGAGGAAGGAGCCAAACTTAATACAAGAGTATGCCACTTATCTCTATGTAATTGTATTAAGACATTGCATCAAAATGGGCCCAAAACTAAATGGGAATTGGCATGGGTATGCAAATTTCACCATTACAAGTATAAACTATAAATGTGCAAAAAAAAATGATACATAAGTAAAAACTTGGGGTATAATCATAACTCTCAAATTTTAAAATATTCAAATAAAACTTATCAAGATGGTTTACAGTGAAAGGAAATAAACTTAATATAATGCAAGAGAGTAATGCAAAAGTTACAAAATCATTACAAATTTCAATAGAGTAAAGACACATAGCACAATTTACTTTGGGAAAATCCTTATCAGAAAAACCCAACAACAATAACATTACTTTGATTATATTATTTGAAATACATATTATAGTACAATGGAGTATATTCATGCTATGAAGGAGATCTTCAACACTATATAGAGTAAAATTGCCAACATGTGTCTACAATCCAAAAACTATACAATCCTTCATACCAAGCACTCCAATATATAGGCAATGACAACCCAAAAAACCATGAATGGTTTTCCAAAACCACGAGCCAAGTCATAGTCAAATAAGTCTAACTTGGGCCCATGCACCCTTCTCCATGAATTCATGCATCTGAAATAAAATGTAACTCTCTAGGAGGAATCTTGATCTTCACAATCAAGGAGGTTAAATGATCAACTCAACAAGCACTCCAACTTGAAGCATTCATATCTCTTACAAAATACTCTCACAACCAACTAAAAATACTAGTCAAAGATGCTCCACCTAATCTACTTGTAACCTCCTCTCTCAATACTTTCTTACAGCCATCATGATATACACAACATGTGATAAAATATATTTACAACCAAAAAAATACATAAATTCCTCTGAAACAACCACTCATTCCATAAAATCCATTTTAAAACACATTAAAAGTATTAAAATTATTAAAAAGTTTACAAAACCTACAACACCTAATCCTAACACACGTATTTAAAATTAAAATTTTTGGTAATTGGTAAAAAAACCACATCTGCAAAAAGTTTACTAAAATCTCTAAGAAAAATTTAACAAGATATACATGGAACCTCCCTTCTCTTGACTTTTATTTTCTTTTTGACCACAAACCAAGCGTGAGAATCCATTTGAAGCAAAGCAGAAAGCAAAGCACATAAACAAATGATTCTTTTACTTTATCGGGTGGGGCCCAGCCGTCATGGAATCTGACCCATAGATTTCCAAAAGGCAGTTCCTAACGTTCTCGACGCCACGCTGGCAGGCCTTTTTATTATTTTTATCAGATGACACGTCGGATAGCGCCAACATTGCGCTGCCAAATTTAGCAACTCGGACGGGGAAGGAATTTTAACATAAAGCAAAAGTGACCACTTTAGCAAGGGAAATGATTTTTGTCCCCTAAAAAGGTAATTTTGAAGTTTGTAATGTACCCTTCTTAAAAATGTGTATTTTAAAATTATTTTTAATTGTTTATAATATCAAAATGTGAGAAGTAATGAAATATAAACATAATTGTAGTGGAAACAGTGAGGGTTTGACAAGTTATGTCACCATTGTTGAAAATGCCCTTCTCTATGTATATGTTCCAATAACTCATACGTTAGATGGGAACAACTACCTAATGTTTGTCTTCTCTGTGTACTTTTTGTCAAGGTCACAATGGATACTTCAAGATGATAATAATCAATTTAATGTTTTTTTTATTACGTTGATACTTCAAGATGATATGAAGAGCATTAGATGAAATTCATACATCAATGGTAGAGATTAGAAGGACTACCATCAAACAAATCTTTACCATACAATTTATATAGATGAAGTATGCACATCAATGGTAAAGATTAGAAGGACTACCATCAAAAAAAATTTGATCGTACAATTTACAATAAATACATAGATTGTGACATAGAACCTTGTCATGTTGCAATAAATCCATATTTGTAATGTATGGAAAAGATCTTGACCTTACATTTATTACATTTTTTAAAATAATCTTATTTAAATAGTCATATATGATGGGGAACTAACAAGATCTTGAGCTTACGTTTATATCTCTATTCAATTTAAATTTCTTTAGATGGAATGAATATAATTGTTTACGTAATTTTCCTATTTCTTTATTTAAGATTTTATTTCATAGATATGTAGTTGGATGAATTCATGATCTTTTGAACCTTATGTCTTAAATAAACACATTTCATTTAGCTAATTTGTTACATTTTGTCATCATTGATCAAATATGTGAATTAAGTGTATTTGTTGCTTTTTGAGTTGGTAGATGATGTTGAAACATATTAGTGTTTCGACTCTATGGAATGGTATGATAATTTCTAAATTTATTCATGATTACCATATTTAGAAGAAATGTATAATAAATGAGATAAAACCATTTGAATGAATATAGGTTTTTATGTAATTTTCCTAATTCTTGTATTTAAGATTTTATTTCATAGATATGTTGTTGGATGAATTCATGATCATTTGATTCTATGTGCATGTCTTAAATAAACACATTTCATTTAGCTAATTTGTTGCATCTTGTCATCATTGAGCAAATATATGAATTAAGTGTAATTGTTACTTTTGAATTAGTAGATGATGTTGAAACATATTAGTGTTTGTACTCCATGGAATGGTATGATAATTTCTAACTTATTCATGATTACCATATTTATCAGAAATGTATAATAAATGAGATAAAACCATTTTAATGAATATGGTTTTCTTACACAATTTTCAGAATTCTTGTATTTAAGATTTTATTTCGTAGATATGTTGTCGGGCAAATTTAATTACTCTCTTAATATTATGTGTTATAGTTATAAGTTACATGTAATATGACATGTCCTTGTATTTTATCATGTTAGGCATGTGTAGGAATATATAATAAAATCATCCGACAACTATCATTTCTTCATAAGTGTAAGAGAGTGATTAAATTCCTTTGACCATATAGCCTACCCATTCAATTGTTATACAATGAAAAATTTATATGTAGATAACATATGATATTTATTACTAAATCAAAACGAGAGAGAGAGAGAGAGAGAGAGAGAGAGAGAGAGAGAGAGAGAGAGAGAGAGAGAGAGCATATTCATTCAATCATTATACAATAGAGAAATTAAAAGGAGATATTGTATGTTTTTTCTTGTGCTAATTATTTTATTTTTGAGAATCAAAAGATATTAAATAAATAATGTTCTAGGACTATGTTGCCTCAAAGAACATGTTATAGTTATACACGTGTAATATGATATTTCCTTATATTTATCATGTTGAGCATGTGTAGGAGTATATAATAGAAGCGTCCTATAACTACCATTTCTTCAAGTGTAAGAGAGTGATTAAATTCTTTTAACTATATAGCCTATTCATTTAATCATTACACAATGTGAAAATTAAAAGTATATAACATATGATTTTTCTTACTAAATCAAAAAGCATGAGAGAGAGAGAGAGAGAGTATTCATTCATTCATTCATTATACAATAGAAAAATTACAAGGAGATAGCATATGGCTTTTCTTGTGCTCATTATTCTAATTTTAAGGATTGCATGTGTGCTCAAAATGGTTATTAAACATATTTTTAAGGAATTATAGGTACATTAATGAAAATATTAGATAGGTTGACATTCAAACTTAGAACCTACTTGTGGCTAGTGAAGTTTTCTACTACTAAGCCACTTGCCCTTTCATGATGTAAACTTTCAAAATTTATCAAGAAGTGTATTTAATTCCAACACACCCTCTAAGGTACATTCATGTTGAGATCAACTATGATACCAAATTCAAAATTTTAGACATGATAAAATTCAGTTCTAATAAATTTAAGATGGGATAGAATTTCAGCTATGATGTACATGATTTTTAGTTCTAATTATTTTTTACCACTTTGTAATAAAAATTATTTCACTAATTTCTATCCTATAACAACGCATTTAATAAACTACATACATTTTGTATCATTTTTCATATAACTAAGGATTTGACTATGAAAACTTATCTATCTCTAACAAAATTTTATTGTAATAAAAGAAATTTATCAGCATGTCCATTGAACCTATAGGTCCAATTGCTAGTTATAGTTATTGTATCAATGGTTGTTTATTAGAAGAAAGCCAAATAATGGAAACACTTCCTACATTAATCTAAGAGGAGAGAATTACAAAGAAATTATGATCAAAATTATTTAAAAAGAGAAATAACATAATGAAGTTCAATCACATAACACATAATTTATCCTAGAAAAACCCTTTCAAGAAAAAACCTAGTAGCAAAGGTATTGGTGTCTTTTTATATTATTCAGTAATAATACAATTACAATATAATCTCAAAGAACATCCACCCTCATGTATTAGCACCAAAAAAATCAATATACTTCCTCTAGCTCAACCAAATCTCTATGTTAACTCTATCATGGTTGATCTCCATCCCTAAGATGAACCTAGAAACCCCCAAATTCTTCATCTTGAACTATGATGAAAGCTAATATTTTGGGACACTAATCATACCCTTATTGTTACCAAATATCAACATGTCATCAACATAAAAAGTGATAACAATAAAATAACCACCATCCTATTTATAATAAACACAGTGATTAGATTTGGACCTCACAAATCCTAACCTCAACACATAAATCAAACTTTTGGTACTACATTCTCAGCCCCTGTTTGAGACCATAAATGGATTTTTCCAATTTACAAACCAATGGCTCTATTGACGTGTGTTTTGACACACCAACACGTTGGAATGGCAAAGGTTCCCCAACTTGGAATGTGTCTAGCCTCAAGAGTCTCCTTTATTGTAATTTGAGAGGTTTACCAAAATATCTTAATAGGAGAGCACTCTTGTTGGTTTGTTCAAAGGGCTATGTGGGAATCCTAAGGGTCATTCACATAAATTAGTGATTTAACATAGTGAAATCAATCACGAGTAGCCAAGATAAACCACTAATTCAATTTCAAATCATATTCATGAATTTAAATCAAATTTAATTTATAATTTTGTAAGACTTATCGTAAGTACTTTCAGCATTAATTTGAATGGTAAAACAATTTACAACCTTGTCACCATAAAAAATAGAATTATACCACATAGAATTTGAAAAGATGCTTTGTGTTTTATCCTAATTTTGAAAGATTTTTTATTTATTTTAGGACAACAATATAGATTTTAGAGATGAGAATTTATATTATGTGAGAGTTGAAAAGACACGTAATTTTTTTTCCTTGTATGTAAATAAATTCACTATCTTAAAACCCTAAAACTAATCCTAATCTAACAATTGATATAAAAAAGTATAGAAGGCAAGGGGGGAAGAAAAGGGTAAAAGAATCTAAACTTGTCTTCAAACATTCAACACATCATTTGACAAATGGATGAATTTGATGAAAACCATTCATCACCTAACCCATTTTACCACAATTGAAACGTAGGAAGGTGTAATTTCCAAAGAAATGAGACTGACTCTGAAATTGTTATAACAACCACCAATCTTGCGACATAGATTGAGGAAGAACTGCCATAGTCAATTGTGCATGATAGATATTGAATTTCATACCACACGAATGTGTTCATGTTGATCACATAAAACATCTCACCATCATCAAGATGTCAATGATGTGAAACACATTTTGGATCCATTATACATTCATTGGATTAAATGTATGAAAAATAAGAAAACCCATGTAAAGATTGAAAACCATTATAAAAATGAAAACCCAAAGCAAATGGAGAAAAATTTGGTATATTGTATTCAATTATAGGTCTCCAAGGGTTTCCAACCCTTTACAATGTGTTACAATTACATATTTATAGGTCTCTTTGGGAAGAGGAATGTGAAAAGTGATTCCCTCCCAAAACCCCATCTAATACAAAATATAATAGAATGCCAAGAGTCACTTTGACTTGCACTTTGCATTTTAGTTCTTTAGTACATGTCATCTAAAATTTGACTTTCAAATGAGTGTCACAAGCTTGTGCACACTCCTAGCTATCCTAAGTGTTTTTCTACAAACTTTGTTGCCGATATCTATCAAATTCTTGTAAATTTGATTTAATGTGGCCAAGATCTAGCCCATATGAATAGAGAAACTTAATGTCAACTTCAATGAAGGTATCCAACAATCCCTCATGTACTTTTTTGTATCCTATTGATTTCTTCTCAAAATCTTCACATGAAGTCCTAATTTTCACAAGCTAAGTGATAGAGGCCGCATCAAAGTTTGCCCCTTTTGATGACTCCCTCTTGACTACATGCTCAAACTATCCCTTCAAAACCTTTGTTGGATTAAATATAGATTCATTTTCATATGAAGAACACTTGACCTATTCAACAAAATTTTGAATATCATCAAAAATATCTTGAACCATATTATAAGCTGCTTAGAAACTTATTTTACAACTTTTAAAAATATACATATTGAAATTGTATACTCCCTGTTGGTTTTTTCCTAGACTGGATGCTTACTCCTAGATTTCCCTACAAGGTAGCCATCAATGATCAATAGGATCTGTTGGTTTTTTCCCAGACTGGATGCTTATTCCCAGATTTCCCTACAAGGTAGCCATCAATGATCAACAGGATCTCTGGGCCAGGGGCCAACAGTGTAGGAGATAGACTCTATATTTTATCTCCTCTTCTTCTTCAGGCTCTGCAAGACCTAGGGGGGGATTCCCTACTCAACATCCATGAGATACGCATACAAGGATTGGGATGCTGTCAGAAAGCAGATAAGTCCTCCTGTAAGTAGACCAAAACTGAAAGATAAGAGCAAAGGGGCTAGCTTTGGGCCTATTTGCAGTTGTAGACAGAGGACTGAGGATCCTAAAACTAATTCTAATGTCCTAATGGTTGTTTTAGAGTTTGATTATGATTTTGAGTTTGGATGCAAAGCTGGACATGGTTGTAACACAAACACGAAGCAAGATTGGTGCCTATCCAGGGCCTGGAGTCAGTAGACATACACCTGTGAATGATAAGCATGAACAGCTAAAACTGGATTTCAGGAGGATATATATGATACCTGCCTTACAGATATCTCCCAATACAGAGTGTTAAGTTATCTCTACTTATGGCATCCCTACAGAAGTATACCCTTCCCAATGTTCAACCTGAAAACAGTTTAATCTACCCCTTGAGCAGAAGTTAAGAGATCATACATTCAACACAGGAATTCTATGTTCTAGAGTCTCAAATATTGCTTAAATATCCAGACTCAGAAGAAGAATACATGCAATACTGGAGACAGAATTAACAAAACACATGCTAAGATAACATTTCTCATATAAGATTAATCATGAAATCAGTGGGTTCATGCCAAAACATACAACAAGAGATACATAAACTCACAGGTTTAGCTGTACAGAGCAACCAGATCAGCTTGTTTTGAATTACAGAGCCAAAAATCTTCAACTTTCAACCACCTAAAAATGAGTAACACTTCCTGCTTATAACAGCCAGAAAGTGTACTACAGCAATTAATTACATGGCTATTACAAAAAATCTGCCAGATACAGTCCTCAGAAGGAATGGCGCTCAAAAAATGTTAATGCAGCAGACAAAGGGGGGCCTCGAGCCACGCGCCACTATCTGGAAGTCTTCATGTCAAAAATTCGGTACCTGACTGTGCAACAACTCGCCCATGCCCCAGCACAGTCGCCATTAAGGGTCTCGACCACCCGTTGTCGCTTAAAAAACCGTCGCTGCATACAAAAAAGATTTCCCGCCAGAACATGTTCAACCGCGGGTTTAAAATATACAAGGGAATAATCCCACATTCATGGTGAAGAGATCACTCCAGCGCTTTAAAAGCATAACCGCATTCAAACAAAGTGTTGAGCGCTTTTGCCGCGCTTGACACACATGCCTTCGCCCACAGCCCATCGGCCAAACTTCTACCATCGGCAGATCAAAACAATGCTAGCCCGATATACCATCTCACTCCGATGGCATTGCTGTCGCCAAGACAATCCTCCCCGTCACCCCGATGCCAGCTCCACACCCCTTGTCGCTGAGACAAAGACCATCGGAGCAACCAAAAGCACTTCCGCCAATCACAATAGTCTCGCCGATGGTCCTTCACTTCCCACCTCCGTCGATGAGACATACACCATCAGCACCACAAAAAACCCTTAGGCCGACAATATTACTTACTCCGATAGACATCCTCCAAATTCCCATCGGCCTGACACTACCCCATACTCGTCGATGGCAACTCCATCGGCCAGACCTGCACCATCGGCCAACAATCTGCCCATTCACCCGATAATCCTCCATTACACCGATGGCACCAACAAACTATACTCTGTCGGCGAGACCTCAAGCGTCGGCGAACCCGAAAACTCTCTCACCGATAGCATTACTCCTGCCGACGACCACCTTGATCATCCCTCATCGGCCAGACTACCAACTGTCGGCCCAACTCTCCACACTTCGTCCGATGCACCAAGTCACGCCGACAACACACACATCCACTTATCGGCCAAACATACGCCGTCGGCCCAACAGGAAACTCCCTTGTCGATAGCACAAAGTCACGGCGATATACAAAGAACACACCATGCTACTGAAATGATCGCCAAGACACATGCAAACTCATGCCGATAACACTTGAGGTACCCCCATCGGCACGACCAACATTGTCGGCAGAACCACAATATCCTTCGCCGATAGACCAAGCTCTTGCCGATGAACAGGAACACCTAGGGTTTGAAGGAAGAAACCCTCCAACAAACAAGCTCAGCCTCCAGGTCAAAACGAGTGCCAACACTGGCTCTGAATGGGGACGTGTAGGTGAAAACCTGCAGCGAGAACCAGATCTCTGGGCAGACCAAGCAAAAAAAACCAAAAAGCACGAACTGCACAAGACATTTACACTATATACATGTTTTTACAAATGTGCACAGCGACAAGTCATCTATGCAAAATAGAACTTAAGGAATTGGCCATGCACAGGCAATTCCAGAACTTCACCATCTAGGGCCTGGAGGAAATAAGAATCCTCCCCATGAGCACTACAAATCTGATATGGGCCCATCCATAAGGGTTCAAATTTACCATGTTTACCCTTTTCTTGACCTTTTGCATTCCAAATGAGCACCAGATCATTGACTTGAAACTTCCTTTTTATAGCTCTCCTGTCAAACTGATATTTCACATCTTGTTGTCTCTTGAGATTAATCTGGTGGGCTTTCCTTCTGTTTTCATCCAGTGCAGCCAGCTGGTTCACTCTTTCTGTCATGGAATCTTCAATCTCCTCATCATTTTCTTGGATGAACTTGTAAACTGGTAGGAGATTGTTTATGGGCAATCTGGCTGATGCACCATATACTAGCTCAAAGGGTGACATTCCAATAGCCCTTTTTACTGTCACTCTCTCAGCCCATATGGCTAACTTTAATTTTGAGTCCCAAGCTCTCTTGTTCTTGTCCAGTATCCTCTTGATAATTTTCATGATGCTTTTATTGCTTGATTCTGCTTGACCATTCCCTTGTGGGTGATATGGTGATGCATATGATAGATTTATCCCATACCTGTTGCAAAAATCAACAAATTCACCTGATCTGAAGCACATAGCATTATCAGTGACTATCTTGAATGGTACTCCAAACCTGATGATAATATTTTCTAGCATGAAATCTGTCACCACCTTACTTGTAGCTCTCTTAGTTGGAATGGCCTCAATCCATTTGGTAAAGTAATCTGTTGCCACCAAAATCCAATTGTGTCCCCCACTTGATTTGTCTGCAATTTCCCCTATGAAGTCAATTCCCCATTGCTGAAATGGAGCATCCACAGTTACAGTCCTGAGGGGTAAAGCACCATCATATTTCAACTTTCCTGAAAATATTTGGCAAGGGTCACACTTCCTCACTAACCTTTGTGCATCTGAAAAGAGAGTGGGCCACCACTATCCTGCTCTGAGAATTTTATGAGCTGTCGTTTGGGCAGTATAATGTCCACCACACAATCCTTTATGCATATCAATCAAAACATTGTTAGCCATATCCTCATCCACACATCTCAGCAGCACACCATCAGGGTTTTTCCAGTATAGCTCACCTTGAACAATAACATACCTGATTGCATGTAACTTTAAAGTCCTCTTTTGACTGTCACTGAAATGGGAAGGACAATTCAGATTTTGCAAGTAGTAGATAATATCCTTGTACCATTCAGATCCTGATACATTTACACTCTCATTTTGGACTGCATTAACTTGGCATGCTTCCAAGTTTGACTGTGCCATCATCTTGGCTAATCCTTGTCCTCTTACTAACTTGGTAATTTGTATGTCTATGTTAAACTCTTGCAGTTTGTTTATCCATCTGCACCTTCTTCCAGTCACCTCCTGCTGAGTGAATATGTCTTTGACTGCTGCATGGGGTACATATGCAATTATATGTGATCCTACCAAGTATGGTCTGAAACTTTTGATGGCTCTGACTAGTGCATATGCCTGTTTTTCCATAATATCATATTTCAACTCAGAAGCCTGCAAGGACATACTAAAGAAAGCTATGGGTTGTTCAAAACCATCTTCATTTTTCTGTAGCAAACATGCAGCAACAGTATGAAAGGAAGCAAATGAAAATACTTGGAATGGCCTAGAAAAATCAGGAGATTTAAGAACAGGGGCCATCTTGATTGCCTCTTTGATACTCTGAAATGATTCTATTGCTTCACTTTCCCAGTGGACAGTTGCATCCTTCTTCCTCATCTTGGAAATGTTCCTTGTGGTTTCTGCAAAGTTGGGAACAAATCTCCTAACAAAATTTATCTATCCAAAGAAGGACTGAACTCCTTTTACAGTTTTTGGCATTTGAATTCTGTCAATAGCAGCCACTCTCTCTGGATATATCCTGACTCCATCCTTGGAAACAATATGTCCCAGGAGTTTTCCTTCAACTACCCCAAAGGCACACTTCTTTGGATTTAAAGAAATACCATACTCTAGTGCTCTTATGAAAATCTGCTCCAGATGCAAACAATGCTGCTCTTCTTTCTTTGAGTAAGCAGTCAAGTCATCCTGATATACAGCCAGGATTGAATCAATCAACCCTGCAAAAGCAACATCCATTGCTCTTTGAAATGTAGCACCTGCATTGGTTAGTCCGAAGGGCATTCTAACATACACATAAGTTCCCCATGGAGTGGTGAAGGCAGTCTTATACTGTTCTGATTCCTTCACCTTCACCTGATTATAACCTGAAAATCCATCCATCATGGATAAGAGTTCACAACCAGTCACTCTCTGCAACATAGCTTCCATATTAGGCAGTGGATAGTTATCCTTTAAAGAGGATACATTCAAGTTCCTGAAGTCAACACAAAGCCTAATATCACCATTCTTTTTTCTGACTGGGACAAGGTTAGACACCGAAGTTAAATGCCTGATTGGCACAATTATTCCAGCCTTCCTGAGCCTTTTGAGTTCTTCTTGCATCTTTGGAGCTAAGGTAGGATTAATAGGTCTTTGCCTTTGTCTAAATGGCTTAGCTCCAGGCTTCAATGGGATCTCATGCTGGAATAAATCTTCCCTATAGGCTTTTAGGTCCTCATATGACCAAGCAAAAACATGTTTATACTTTTTCAGTAATGCAATCAGCATACTCCTAATGTGTGGTTTGAGCTGTTTACCAATGTATACCTTCTGAGGGGCCTGAGATGTCCCCAAATTTATCTCTTCTAAATCTTCCTTATTTGTGGGAGATGTCCCTGTGACCAATTTATCTCTACTATCAAAAGCTCTTTCCAAAGCTACTAACCCTCTAGGGATTTTATTAGTCTTCAATTGAATTATCTCTTTTCCCACAAGAGTTTCTTTTCCATCTATAGTCTCTACAAAAGCTTGGAAATCAATTTCTTGATTCTCATATTCATCTATGCAGTGCAAAAATTTTAACAAGTCCCTATCATCATTAAACACTTGCCAACTGCATATATTTTCTGGTACTGCAGGCCTAATTTTAACTTCTACATTTGTAACATCTGACAGAGTGATGTCATCTGGCCTTATTGCAACATTGGCTAAGAAATCAGCCATAACATTCTTTGACCTCTCTACCCAGGCTATTGAAAATGCATCAAATAGTTCAATGGTATCCCAAACAGCATGCTTGTATTGTTTCAACCTTTTATTTTTTGAAGCATACCTATCTCTAATTTGGGATACAATCAGCTCAGAATCCCCAAATACTCTTAGCATTTTGATTCCATGTTTGAGAGCAATATTTAGGCCTAAGAGTAAAGCCTCATATTCTGCAATGTTGTTTGTGCAAACAAACCTCAGCAAGAAAGAGAATTTGAGGAGCTTACCAGTTGGAGACAGGAAAACAACTCCAGCTCCAGAGCCTTCTTTTGCACAAGCTCCATCAAAAAAAATGGTCCACAAACCTTGCTGATCCAATTCTTCAATGCAGACATTTTTCTTTTTATCTTCTCTATCATCTGAGACAACCTTGAAGTTATCACAGTCAGTGTTTACAAAGCATATCTGTTCCTCTGCTTCTTGGTCTTCCACTGTCTCTGATGATCTTTGTTCTCTGATTAGCTTAACATCCCTGCCATTCATTGGAATCATGGCATATGACAGGTCCAGCTGCATACTTCCACCAATTAGTGCTGCCCATCTTCTTGACAACAACATACCATACTGTGGCTTGATGTCAACCACTGTTATATTCATTTTATATCTCTTTTCAGGAAATGCTGCCAGTTTGAAATCTACATCCTTCATGATTCCAATAACTGGTACCTCTCTGGCATCCATAGCATAACATTTTCCACATGCCTTGTCAATTTTCAATCCAGCTTGTTGCATGATGGCCAAAGGCATTACATTTGTAGATGCTCCAGAGTCAAGCATACAATTTCTGATTATTTTTCCATTTATAACCAGGGAAACATAAAATGGTTCCACTTGTGAAGGACACTTTGTCATAGTCACTCCTAAATAGACTTCAGGAGCCTCATCTTCTTCATTACACATGACATGTTTCTCACCCTGGATCTGAACATTTTGTTTAGCTTGAAAGGGCACCCCTAAAATTAGGGATACTGTCCTATTCTTGATTTCTTCCACTTTCATGAGTTCCATAAGTGGAACAGAGACTTTTACCTGGGAGAGGACCTGAGCTATATCAAATGGAGCATAATTTTGTATAACAGCTGTAGCTTGCTCCACAATCTTGCTTTTATCTTGAACTGATTTAGCTTTTACTTTCATAGTTCCCTGATCATCATTCTTGTCTTGGGAACCTTTACTTTGATCTTCAGCCTGAGGGATTCTATTTTCTGGTCCTTGGGATTCATGACCTGTTCTATGTCTGAAATTCTGTTTATTATTAACCCACTACCTTTTTTGTAATTCCATCCCCTTATTACCATGCACTGGCTGTCCTATAGTAACATCTTTTGGCTGATGTGGGCTGCTTACCTAATTTTTACCTCTGAGATTGTAGTTGCTCTTGACTTGAGCAACTGCTGCAGCTGTGAAGGCCCTAATTTCCTCATCAGAAGGTCATTGTAAGTTACTTAGAAAATTGTCTGAGTTCTAAGCATAGTCATAGTTAACTTCATCATCTTCATCATATGGGAACTATTGGCATCCCTAAGTTCCATCATTTGTACTCTCATCAGCATCATAAAGAGTGTATCCATTGCTTATGGACATCATATTTACATCATCATCTTGCACATAATGTGGCTCATTGCATTCATTACAAGATGTAGTATTATCACACAAGGACTGAGCAATCATACACTGTGACTGTGAATGTGGCATCCGACAAATTATACACCATGGAGCATCATCAACAATATTTACAGCTTTCTTTAGAGGATCGGGAGTTTCTTTGACATGTTGAGCTCTTTGATTTGTGTTGTTACGTGGGAATATAGGTTTACCATCATGCCAATTGGTATTATAAGGCATATCATGCAATGATGGCCTCTTTTCCTGCCTTTGATAGACTTGCCTATCAGGACCTATCCCTTTTTCACTTCTAGCTAATCTATAGCTTAGGTCCTTAACAACATTTGCCAATTTGTCTATCTTATCTTCAGGGGCAGATGTATTACCTTGAGTGTTTTGAGGCTTGTTTGGATTCTGCAGAATTTTCACATCATCCCTTTTATTTGTCTTCCTGATGCTTTCCTGTTGTTCTCAATATTCACTGCAATTCTGAAAGCATCCCTGATAGTAGCAGGACTTTTATCTCTTAATCCATACGTAGTTTTTGCATCAAAGGCATTGATATACAATATTATGCACAATGGTTCATTTGGCCTCATGTGATGTGGCAATTTGTTTAACACTTTAGTAAATCTTGCATTAAAATCTGCAACCTGCTCATTTGACCCTTTAGTGATACTGGTGAACTCATTTACAAAAAAGCTAGGGTCAGTTTTGTCACCATATTGCTCCTTGAACATCCTTTTAAAATCATCCCATGATGAAATACTCCGATCAGGCAGATTCTTGTACCATTCTCTTGCCTCATCTATTAAGGATTGCATGAATGACTTCATGAAAACATCCTCATGTTCAACCTCAAAGTTATCCATGACATTTTGAAAGGCTTTTAGATGATCTTCTCCTGACACAGTGTTGTTTCCTTAAAATTTAGGCACTTGCAGCCTCAGATGCTTATCAATGGGGTTAGGATACCCAGGAATACCATCAAATACCAGCTGTCTGAATCTATCTAGTTGCATTGGCTGTCTGTTTAACTGATTAACATTAATATTTCTGTTTGCATTCTGGTTTCTTACATTGTTGAGTGGTATCCTAGCATCATTCACATTTTGTCTCTCATCATTATGCTGATGTTGCACTTCATTTCTCTGTTGATGTCTCTGCACATTTGCATTCTCAAGGGTAGGAATTGAATTATTCTAGGCAGTCCTCAAAGCTTGCACTTTCTTCCTCAAGTCATCTCTGATTGATATTGCCTGCTGATATTCAAACTCGGCCCTTAAGCTCCTAATTTCATCAGCTAGTTCTTCCTCGCTGGGCCTAGAGGAGGATGGTTTTATCATATTCTGATCTTCTTCTTCATCATCCCTCAGAGACTCGGCCTCTTCAAACCTTTCACTAGGGTCTAGAAATGGGCGTTCTTGGAACACCTCTGACCTCATTCTCATGTTACCACCCTATTGCCTCTCATATGCACCCTGAATATCAGCTTCTGCATTTGAAAAGTAGGGCGTATGCTGTCCTAATGACCTAGGGTTATCTTGTATATCATCATTTTTTCTGGGGGACCCCTCATGACTAACTGAGACAGCTCCCTTTCTTCTGTACATCATTCTTCTTGTTACTGGTAACTCTTTAAATAAAGGATTTTGTTGGGATCTTCTCCCCTGCATATAAATTTTACTTTGACCGGTTGGGAGATTACTTCGGAGTCGCCACCTATTACTAGGAACTGTTTTCTTTTGAAAACCAGGGTTCTTTCACAAATTCCCCAGCGGAGTCGCCAATTTCTGTTGGTTTTTTCCTAGACTAGATGCTTATTCCCAGATTTCCCTACAAGGTAGCCATCAGTGATCAACAGGATCTCTGGGCCAGGGACCAACAGTGTAGGAGATAGACTCTATATTTTATCTCCTCTTCTTCTTCAGGCTCTGCAAGACCTAGGGGGGGATTCCCTACTCAACATCCATGAGATACGCATACAAGGATTGGGATGCTGTCAGAAAGCAGATAAGTCCTCCTGTAAGTAGACCAAAACTGAAAGATAAGAGCAAAGGGGCTAGCTTTGGGCCTATTTGCAGTTGTAGACAGAGGACTGAGGATCCTAAAACTAATTCTAATGTCCTATTGGTTGTTTTAGAGTTTGATTATGATTTTGAGTTTGGATGCAAAGCTGGACATGGTTGTAACACAAACACGAAGCAAGATTGGTGCCTATCCAGGGCCTGGAGTCAGTAGACATACACCTGTGAATGATAAGCATGAACAGCTAAAACTGGATTTCAGGAGGATATATATGATACCTGCCTTACAGATATCTCCCAATACAGAGTATTAAGTTATCTCTACTTATGGCATCCCTACTGCAGTATACCCTTCCCAATGTTCAACCTGAAAATAGTTTAATCTACCCCTTGAGCAGAAGTTAAGAGATCATACATTCAACACAGGAATTCTATGTTCTAGAGTCTCAAATATTGCTTAAATATCCAGACTCAGAAGAAGAATACATGCAATACTGGAGACAGAATTAACAAAACACATGCTAAGATAGCATTTCTCATATAAGATTAATCATGAAATCAGTGGGTTCATGCCAAAACATACAACAAGAGATACATAAACTCACAGGTTTAGCTGTACAGAGCAACCAGATCAGCTTGTTTTGAATTACAGAGCCAAAAATCTTCAACTTTCAACCACCTAAAAATGAGTAACACTTCCTGCTTATAACAACCAAAAAGTGTACTACAGCAATTAATTACATGGCTATTACAAAAAATCCGCCAGATAGAGTCCTCAGAAGGAATGGCGCTCAAAAAATGTTAATGCAGTAGACAAAGGGGGGCCTCGAGCCACGCGCCACTATCTGGAAGTCTTCCTGTCAAAAATTCGGTACCTGACTGTGCAACAACTCGCCCATGCCCCAGCACAGTCGCCATTAAGGGTCTCAACCACCCGTTGTCGCTTAAAAAACTGTCGCTGCATACAAAAAAGATTTCCCGCCAGAACACGTTCAACCGCGGGTTCAAAATATACAAGGGAATAATCCCACATTCACGGTGAAGAGATCACTCCAGCGCTTTAAAAGCATAACCGCATTCAAACAAAGTGTTGAGCGCTTTTGCCGCGCTCGACACACATGCCTTCGCCCACAGCCCATCGGCCAAACTTCTACCATCGGCAGATCAAAACAATGCTAGCCCGATATACCATCTCACTCCGATGGCATTGCTGTCGCCAAGACAATCCTCCCCGTCACCCCGATGCCAGCTCCACACCCCTTGTCGCCGAGACAAAGACCATCGGAGCAACCAAAAGCACTTTCGCCGATCACAATAGTCTCGCCGATGGTCCTTCACTTCCCACCTCCGTCGGTGAGACATACACCATCGGCACCACAAAAAACCCTTAGGCCGACAATATTACTTACTCCGATAGACATCCTCCAAATTCCCATCGGCCTGACACTACCCCATACTCGCCGATGGCAACTCCATCGGCCAGACCTGCACCATCGGCCAACAATCTGCCCATTCACCCGATAATCCTCCATTACACCGATGGCACCAACAAACTATACTCTGTCGGCGAGACCTCAAGCGTCGGCGAACCCGAAAACTCTCTCACCGATAGCATTACTCCTGCCGACGACCACCTTGATCATCCCTCATCGGCCAGACTACCAACTATCGGCCCAACTCTCCACACTTCGTCCGATGCACCAAGTCACGCCGACAACACACACATCCACTTATCGGCCAAACATACGCCGTCGGCCCAACAGGAAACTCCCTCGCCGATAGCACAAAGTCACGGCGATATACAAAGAACACACCATGCTACTGAAATGATCGCCAAGACACATGCAAACTCATGCCGATAACACTTGAGGTACCCCCATCGGCACGACCAACATTGTCGGCAGAACCACAATATCCTTCGCCGATAGACCAAGCTCTTGCCGATGAACAAGAACACCTAGGGTTTGAAGGAAGAAACCCTCCAACAAACAAGCTCAGCCTCCAGGTCAAAACGAGTGCCAACAGGATCTCTGGGCCAGGGGCCAACAGTGTAGGAGATAGACTCTATATTTTATCTCCTTTTCTTCTTCAGGCTCTGCAAAACCTAGGGGGTGTTCCCTACTCAACATCCATGAGGATATGCATACAAAGGCTAGGATTTGACAAAAAGCAGATAAGTCCTCCTATAAGTAGACCCAAACTGTAAGGTAAGAGCAAAGGGGCTGGCTTTGGGCCTATTTGCAGTTGTAGACAAAGGACTTGGATCCTAAAACTAATTCTACTGTCCTAATGGTTTTTTTGGAGTTTTGATTTTTGATTTTATATTTGTATGCAAAGCTAGACATGGTATATAACACAAACACAAAGCTAGATCGGTGCCTATCCAGGGCTTGGAGTCAGTAGACATACACTTGTGAATGATATGCATGAACAACTAAAACTGGATTTCAGGGGGATACATATGATACCTGCCTTACAGATATCTCCCAATACAAAGTGTTAGGCTATCTATACTTATGGCATCCCTATTGTAGTATATCTTTCCCAATATTCAATCTAAGAACAGTTTAATCTACCCCTTGAGCAGAAGTTAAGAGATTAGACATTCAACACAGGAATTCTGTGTTCTAGAGTCTCAGACATTCCTTAAATATCCAGACTTAGAAGAAAGATACATGCAATACTTGAGACAGAATTAAAAAAACACATGCAAACATAACATTACTCATATAGGATTAACCATGAAATTAGTGGATTCATGCAAAACATACAACAGGAGATACATAAACTCACAAGTTTTGCTGCACAGAGCAACCAAATCAGTTGTATTGTATTACAGAGCCAAAATGTTCAACTTTCAACAACAAAACAATGGTAACACAGTCTGCCTATATTGGCCAGAAAGTGTACCTCTAGCAATTAATTACATGCTTTTGACAAAAAACTGCCAGATACAGTCCTCAGAAGGAATGGCGCTCAGAAGTTATTGCTGCAACAGACAAGAGAGTAGACAAGGGTGGCCTCGAGCCCTGTGCCACCATCCGGGAGTCTTCATGCCAAAAATCAGGTACATGACTATTCAACAACTCGCCCACGCCTCAGCACAGTCGCCATTTATGGCTCAACCACCCGTAGCCACCGAGAAAACAGTCGCAGCATTCAAAAAAGAACTTCCCGCCAAAACGCATTTTACTGAAGGGTCAAAATATGCAGGGAGATTAATCCCACATGCACGGTGCGGAGACCACTTTAGCAGTTTAAAAACATAGCCGCATGTATACCAAATGTCAAGCGCTTTTTCCGCACTCGACCCACGGTCCTCCTCCAAAGCCCATCGCCCAGACCTAAGCCATCGGCCAAGCCCATAAATCTCCTGCCGATCTCAACAGTCTCACCGATGACCACAAACTACACTCCCCACCTCTGTCGGCGTGACTCCCTCCATCGAAGCATCCAAAAATCCTTTGGCCGACCTCATGTGTTACACCGATGAAGCCATCGCAATCCCCTGTCGGCCAGATTACTACCATCGGTCAACCCAAACAAACTCTCACCAATAGGCCGAGTCACACCGATGAAGCCACGCAAAACATACCCGTCGCCAAGACAACGGCCATCGGCACAACAAAAAGATGCTTGCCGACAATACAACTCATGTCGATGAACCTTGGCTTCCCCCCTCCGTCGGTGTGACATCCACCATCGGGCAAGTCAAAAACTCTTCGGCCGATCACACATGTTATGCCGATGCCTACCATTAACCCCACCATCGGCCAGACACACACCGACGACTCCCCATCGGCCAAGCCTCCCATCGTCGGCACAACTCAAAACACTTAGGCCGACAATACAACTCTCGCCGATAGACATTCATCGGCCAAACATTGCATATCGATGAACCCTCCAACGGTTAGCCCGATAGCCCACAAATCTCTGAAACCAACTCCACTGTCGGCCAGACAAACAGCTATCAGCCTAACAAAAACCTCCTCTGCCGATAGCATAGATCACATCGATGGTAGTTCCATCAGCCAAACCAAACACAGAGTCTCCCCGACGCTCACCTCCGCATTCCTCCATCGGCGAGATCAACACTATCGGAGCAACTGAACACTCCTTCGCCGACCACAATAGTCTTACCGATGGCACTTCGTCAACCCCACCCTCTTCGGCAAGACATACGCCGATGATATCTCATCGGCCAAACATCCACTGTCGGCCCAACTCAGAAATCCTTCGCCGATGATGCCGATCACTCCGATAAACCAAAATCATAAAGCTTTGAACCATTGAACCTTGAACCGTTGAACCTTGAAGAAAAGGGTTCAAGCAGGTGGTTCAACGCAGTGGTTCAACCATATCGATTGGATCACATAGATGAGCAAAGGATTCACTTACAGAAAATAAGGAACCAAAGCCCTTGAACCGTTGAACCACGAACCATTGAATCGTAAGAAAAGGGTTCAAGCGGCTGGTTCAAACTGAGAGTTCAAACACACAATCGGAGCACTCAAAAAGAACTTTCACCGATGACAAGTACTCCGATGAACAAGAAGACTTAGGGCTCAAAAAGAAAAAACCCTCCAACATGCAGAAACAACCTCCAGACCAAAATGAGTGCCAACACTGGCTCTGAATGGGGACGTGCAGGTGCAAAACCTGCAGCGAGAACCAGATCTCCGGGCAGACTAGGCAAAAACCAAAAAAAAAAAGCACGAACTGTACAAGGCATTTACAATATATACATATTTTTACACATGTGCACAGAGATGGGCCATCATGCAAAATAAAACTTGAGGAACTGACCATGCACAGGAAATTCCAAAGCTTCACCATCTAGGGCCTGGAGGAAATAAGAGTCTTCCCCATGAGTGCTGCAAATCTGATATGGGCCCATCCATAAGGGTTCAAACTTACCATGTTTACCCTTGTCCTAATTTTTTGCATTCCAGATGAGCACCAGATCATTGATTTGAAACTTCCTTTTAGTAGCTCTCCTGTCAAACAGATATTTCATATCTTGTTGTCTCTTGAGGTTGATCTAGTGTGCTTTCCTTCTGTTCTCATCCAGTGCAACTAGTTGGTTCACTCTTTCTGTCATGGAACCTTCAATCTCCTCATCATTATCTTGGATAAATTTGTAAACTGGTAGGAAATTATTTATAGGCAATCTGGCTGACGCACCATATACTAGCTCAAAGGGTGACATCCTAATAGCCTTTTTTACTGTCACTCTGTCAGCCCATATTGCTAACTTTAATTTTGAGTCCCAAGCTCTCTTGTTCTTGTCCAGTATCCTCTTGATAATTTTCATGATGCTTTTATTGCTTGATTATGCTTGACCATTCCCTTGTGGGTGGTATGGTGATGCATATGATAGATTTATCCCATACCTATTGCAAAAATCAACAAATTCACCTGATCTGAAGCACATAGCATTATCAGTGACTATCTTGAATGGTACTCCAAACCTGATGATAACATTTTCTAGTATGAAATCCGTCACCACCTTACTTGTAGCTCTCTTAGTTGGAATGGCCTCAATCCATTTGGTAAAGTAATCAGTTGCCACCAAAATCCAACTGTGTCCCCCACTTGACTTGTCTGCAATTTCCCCTATGAAGTCAATTCCCCATTGCTGAAATGGAGCATCCACAGTTACAGTTCTGAGGGGTAAAGCACCATCATATCTCAACTTTCCTGAGAATCTTTGGCAAGGGTCACACTTCCTCACTAACCTTTGTGCATCTGAAAAGAGGGTGGGCCACCAATATCCTGCTCTGAGAATCTTATGAGCTGTTGTTTGGGCAGTATAATGTCCACCACACAATCCCTTATGCATGTCATTCAAAACATTGTTAGCCAGATCTTCATCCACACACCTCAGCAGCACACCATCAGGGTTTTTCTAGTATAGCTCACCTTGAACAATAACATACCTGATTGCATGTAACTTTAAAGTCCTCTTTTGACTGTCAATGAAATGGGAAGGACAATTCAGATTTTGCAAGTAGTATATAATATCTTTGTACCATTCAGATCTTGATACATTTACATTCTCATTTTGGACTGCATTGACTTGGCATGCTTCCAAGTTTGACTGTGCCATCATCTTGGCTAATCCTTGTCCTCTTACCAACTTGGTAATTTGTATGTCTATGTTGAACTCTTGTAGTTTGTTTATCCATCTGCACCTTCTTCCAGTCACCTCCTGTTGAGTGAATATGTCTTTGACTGTTGCATGGGGTACATATGCAATTATATGTGATCCTACCAGGTATGGTCTGAAACTTTTGATGGCTCTGACTAGTGCATATGCCTGTTTTTCCATGATATCATATTTCAACTTAGCAGCCTGCAAGGACATACTGAAGAAAGCTATGGGTTGCTCAAATCCATCCTCATTTTTCTGTAGCAAACATGCAGCAACAGTGTGAAAGGAAGCAAATGAAAACACTTGGAATGGCCTAGAAAAATTACGAGATTTAAGAACAGGGGCCATCTTGATTGCCTCTTTGATACTCTGAAATGATTCAATTGCTTCACTTTCCCAGTGGACAGTTGCATCCTTCTTCATCATCTTGGAAATGTTCCTTGTGGTTTCTGCAAAGTTGGGAACAAATCTCCTAACAAAATTTATCTGTCCAAAGAAGGACTGAACTCCTTTTACAGTTTTTGGCATTTGAATTCTGTCAATAGCAACCACTCTCTCTGGATCTATCCTAACTCCATCCTTGGAAACAATGTGCCATAGGAGTTTTCCTTCAACTACCCCAAAAGCACACTTCTTTTGATTTAAAGAAATGCCATATTCTAGTGCTCTTATGAAAATCTGCTCTAAATGCAAACAATGCTGCCCTTCCTTCTTTGAATAGGCGGTCAGATCATCCTGGTATACAGTCAGAATTGAGTCAATCAACCCTGCAAAGGCAACATCCATTGCTCTTTGAAATGTAGCACCTGCATTTGTTAGCCCAAATGGCATTCTAACATACACATAAGTTCCCCATAGAGTGGTGAAGGTAGTTTTGTACTATTCTGATTCCTTTACCTTCACCTGATTATAACCTAAAAATCCATCCATCATGGATAAGAGTTCACAACCAGTCACTTTTTGCAACATAGCTTCCATATTAGGCAGTGGGTAATTATCCTTTAAAGAGGATACATTCAAGTTCCTAAAGTCAACACAAAGCTTAATATCACCATTCTTTTTTCTAACTGGGACAAGGTTAGACACCCAAGTTGAATGTCTGATTGGCACAATTATTCCAGTTCCCTAAGCTTTTTGAGTTCTTCTTGCATCTTTGGAGCTAAGGTAGGATTAATAGGTCTTTGCCTTTGTCTAAATGGCTTAGCTCCAGGCTTCAATGGGATCTCATGCTGGAATAGATCTTCCCTATAGGCTTTTAGGTCCTCATATGACCAAGCAAAAACATGTTTATACCTTTTCAGTAATGCAATCAGCATACTCCTGATGTGTGGTTTGAGTTGCTTACCAATGTATACCTTCTTGGGGGCCTGAGATGTCCCCAAATTTATCTCTTCTAAATCTTCCTTGTTTGTGGGAGATGTCTTTGTGACCAATTGGTCTCTATTGTCAAAAGCTCTTTCCAAAGCTACTAACCCTCTAGGGATTTTATTAGTCTTCAATTGAATTATCTCTTTCCCCACAAGAGTTTCTTTTCCATCTATAGTTTCTACAAGAGCTTGGAAATCAATTTCTTGATCCTCATATTCATCTATGCAGTGCAAAAATTTTAACAAGTCCCTATCATCATTAAACACTTGCCAACTGCATATGTTCTCTGGTACTGCAGGCTTGATTTTAACTTCTACATTTGTACCATCTGACAAAGTGATGTCATCTGGCCTTATTGCAACATTAGCTAAGAAATCAACCATAACATTCTTTGATCTCTCTACCCAGCCTATTGAAAATGCATCAAATAGTTCAATGGTATCCCAAACAGCATGCTTGTATTGTTTCAATCTTTTGTTTTTTGAAGCATACCTATCTCTAATTTGGGATACAATCAACTCAGAATCCCCAAATACTCTTAGCATCTTGATTCCATGTTTAAGAGCTATATTTAGGCCTAAGAGTAAAGCCTCATATTCTGCAATGTTGTTTGTGCAAACAAACCTCAGCAAGAAAGAGAATTTGAGGAGCTTACCATTTGGAGACAGGAAAACAACTCCAGCTCCAGAGCCTTCTTTTGCACAAGCTCCATCAAAATACATGGTCCATAAACCTTGTTGGTCCAGCTCTTTAATGCAAACATTTTCCTCTTTATCTTCTCTATCATCTGAGACAACCCTGAAGTTATCACAGTCAGTGTTTACAAAGCATATATGTTCCTCTGCTTCTTGGTCTTCCACTGTCTCTGATGATCTTTCTTCTCTGATCAGCTTAACATCCCTGCCATTCATTGGAATCATGGCATATGACAGGTCCAGCTGCATACTTCCACCAATTAGTGTTGCCCATCTTCTTGACAACAACATACCATACTGTGGCTTGATGTCAACCACTATTATATTCATTTTATATCTCTTTTCAGGAAATGCTGCCAGTTTGAAATCTACATCCTTCATGATTCCAATAACTGGTACCTCTTTGGCATCCATAGCATAACATTTTCCACATGCCTTGTCAATTTTCAATCCAGCTTGTTGCATGATGGCCAAAGGCATGATATTTGTAGATGCTCCAGAGTCAAGCATACAATTTCTGATTATTTTTCCATTTATAACCAGGGATACATAAAATGGTTCCACTTGTGAGGGGCACTTTGTCATAGTCACTCCTAAATAGACCTCAGGAGCCTCATCTTCTTCATTACACATGACATGCTTCTCACCCTGGATCTGAGCATTCTGCTTAGCTTGAAAAGGCACCCTTGAAATTAGGGATATTGTCCTATTCTTGATTTCTTCCACTTTCATCAGTTCCATAAGTGGAATAGAGACTTTTACTTGGGAGAGGACTTGAGCTATATCAAATGGAGCAAAATTTTGTATAACAGTTGTAGCTTGCTCCACGGTCTTACTCTTATCCTGAACTGATTTAGCTTTTACTTTCATAGTTCCCTGATCATCATTCTTGTCTTGGGAACCTTTACCTTGATCTTTAGCCTGGGGGATTCTATTTTCTGGTCCTTGAGATTCATGACCTGTTCTATGTCTAAAATTCTATTTATTATTAACCCACTGCCTTTTTTGTAATTCCATCCCCTTATGACCATGCACTGGCTGACTTGCAGAAATACCTTCTGGCTGATGTGGGCTACTTATCTGAGTTTTACCTCTGAGATTGTAGTTACTCTTGACTTGGGCCACTGCTGCAGTTGTGAGGGCCCTAATTTCCTCATCAGAAGGTCGTTGTAAGTTACTCAGAAAATTGTGTGAGCTCTAAGCATACACATAGCTTTCTTCATTACCTTCATCATAAGAATCCTGTTGACAGGCCTGAATTCCATCATCTGTACTCTCATCAGCATCATAAAGAGGGTATCCATTGCTTATGGACATCATATTAACATTATCATCTTGCACATAATGTGGCTCATTGCATTCATTACAAGATGCAGCATTATCATTCAAGGACTGAGCAATCATACACTGTGACTGTGAATGTGAATGTGGCATCTGACAAATTATACACCATGGAGTATCATCAACAATATTTATAGCTTTCTTTAGAGGATCAGGAGTTTCTTTGACATGTTGAAATCTTTGATTTGTGTTGTTATGTGGAAATATAGGCTTGCCATTATACCAATTGGTATTATAAGGCATATCATGCAATGATGGTCTCTTTTCCTGCCTTTGGTAGACTTGCCTATCAGGACCTATCCCTTTTTCACTTCTAGCTAGTCTATAGCTTAGGTCCTTAACAACATTTGCCAATTTGTCTATCTTATCTTCAGGGGCAGATGTATTACCTTGAGTGTTTTGAGGCTTGTTTGGATTCTGCAGAATTTTCACATCATCCCTTCTATTTGTCTTCCTGATGCTTTCCTGTTGTTCTCAATATTCACTGCAATTCTGAAAGCATTCCTGATAGTAGCAGGACTTTTATCTCTTAATCCATACGTAGTTTTTGCATCAAAGGCATTGATATACAATATTATGCACATTGGTTTATTTGGCCTCATGTGATGTGGCAATTTGTTTAACACTTTAGTAAATCTTGCATTAAAATCTGCAACCTGCTCATTTGACCCTTTAGTGATACTGGTAAACTCATTTACAAAAAAGCTAGGGTCAGTTTTGTCACCATATTGCTCCTTGAACACCCTTTTAAAATCATCCCATGATGAAATACTTCGGTCAAGCAGATTCTTGTACCATTCTCTCGCCTCATCTACTAAAGATTGCATGAATGACTTCATGAAAACATCCTCATGTTCAACCTCAAAGTTATCCATGACATTTTGAAAAGCCTTTAGATGATCTTCTCCTGACATAGTGTTGTTTCCTAAAAATTTAGGCACTTGCAGCCTTAGATTCTTGTCAATGGGGTTAGGATACCCAAGAATACCATCAAACACCAGCTGCCTGAATCTATCTAGCTGCATGGGCTGTCTATCAAACTGATTAGCATTAATGTTTCTGCATTCATTCTAGTTTCTTACATTGTTCAGTGGTATCCTAGCATCATTCACATTTTGTCTTTGATCACTATGCTGATGTTACACTTCATTTCTTTGCTGACGTCTCTGCACATTTGCATTCTCAAGGGTAGGAATTGAATCATTTTGGGCAGTCCTTAAAGCTTGCACTTTCTGCCTCATGTCATCTCTGATTTTCATGGCTTGTAGATATTCTAGTTCTACTCTCATATTTCTGATTTCTTCAGCTAACTGTTCTTCTTTAGGCATAGAGGTAGATGGTCTCATACCATTCTGGTCATCATCTTCATCATCCCTCAGAGACTCTACCTCTTCAAACCTTTCACTAGGGTCTAGAAATGGGCGTTCTTGGAACACCTCTGACCTCATTCTCACGCTACCACCCTGTTGCCTCTCATATGCACCCTGAATATCAGCTTCTGCATTTGAAAAGTAAGGCACATGCTGTCCTGATGGCCTAGGGTTATCCTGAATATCATCATTTTTTCTGGGGGAACCCTCATGACTGACTGAGACAGCTCCCTTTCTTCTATACATCATTCTTCTTGTTACTAGTAACTCTTCAAATAAAAGATTCTGTTGGGATCTTCTCCCCTGCATATAAATTTTACTTTGACCGGTTGGGAGATTACTTCAGAGTCGCCACCTATTACTAGGAACTGTTTTCTTTTGTAAATCAGGGTTCTTTCACAAATTCCCCAGCGGAGTCGCCAATTTCTATTGGTTTTTTCCCAGACTGGATGCTTACTCCTAGATTTCCCTACAAGGTAGCCATCAATGATCAACAGGATCTCTGGGCCAGGGGCCAACAGTGTAAGAGATAGACTCTATATTTTATCTCCTCTTCTTCTTCAGGCTCTGCAAAACCTAGGGGGGTGTTCCCTACTCAACATCCATGAGGATATGCATACAAAGGCTGGGATGTTGATAGAAAGCAGATAAGTCCTCCTATAAGTAGACCAAAACTGTAAGATAAGAGCAAAGGGGCTGGCTTTGGGCCTATTTGCAGTTGTAGACAGAGGACTTGGATCCTAAAACTAATTCTACTATCCTAATGGTTGTTTTGGAGTTTTGATTTTTGATTTTATATTTGGATGCAAAGCTGGACATGGTATCTAACACAAACACAAAGCTAGATCGGTGCCTATCCAGGGCTTGGAGTCAGTAGACATACACTTGTGAATGATATGCATGAACAACTAAAATTGGATTTCAAGGGGATACATATGATACCTGCCTTACAGATATCTCCCAATACAAAGTGTTAGGCTATCTATACTTATGGCATCCCTATTGCAGTATATCTTTCCCAATATTCAATCTGAGAACAGTTTAATCTACCCCTTGAGCAGAGGTTAAGAGATCAGACATTCAACACAGGAATTCTGTGTTCTAGAGTCTCAGACATTCCTTAAATATCCAGACTCAGAAGAAAGATACATGCAATACTTGAGACAGAATTAACAAAACACATGCAAACATAGCATTACTCATATAGGATTAACCATGAAATCAGTAGATTCATGCAAAAACATACAACAGGAGATACATAAACTCACAAGTTTTGCTGCACAGAGCAACCAAATCAGCTGTATTGTATTACAGAGCCAAAATGTTCAACTTTCAACAACAAAACAATGGTAACACAGTCTACCTATATCGGCCAGAAAGTGTACCTCTAGCAATTAATTACATGCTTTTGACAAAAAACTGCCAGATACAGTCCTCAGAAGGAATGGCGCTCAGAAGTTATTGCTACAACAGACAAGAGAGTAGACAAGGGTGGCCTCGAGCCCTGTGCCACCATCCGGGAGTCTTCATGCCAAAAATTGGGTACATGACTGTTCAACAACTCACCCACACCTCAGCACAGTCACCATTTATGGCTCAACCACCCGCAGCCACCAAGAAAATAGTCGCAGCATTCAAAAAAGAACTTCCTGCCAAAACGCGTTTTACTGAAGGTTCAAAATATGCAGGGAGATTAATCCCACATGCACGGTGCGGAGACCACTTTAGCAGTTTAAAAACATAGCCGCATGTATACCAAATGTCGAGCGCTTTTGCCGCGCTCGACCCATGGTCCTCCTCCAAAGCCCATCGCCCAGACCTAAGCCATCAGCCAAGCCCATAAATCTCCTGCCGATCTCAACAGTCTCGTCGATGACCACAAACTACACTCCCCACCTCCGTCGGAGTGACTCCCTCCATCGAAGCATCCAAAAATCCTCTGGCCGACCTCATGTGTTACACCAATGAAGCCATCGCAATCCCCTGTCGGCCAGATTACTACCATCAGCCAACCCAAACAAACTCTCACCGATAGGCTGAGTCACACCGATGAAGCCACGCAAAACATACCCGTCGCCAAGATAACGGCCATCGGTACAACAAAAAAGATGCTTGCTGACAATACAACTCATGCCGATGAACCTTGGCTTCCCCCCTCCGTCAGTGTGACATACACCATCGAGCAAGTCAAAAACTCTTCGGTTGATCACACATGTTACGTCGATGCCTACCATCAACCCCACCATCGGCCAGACACACACCGATGACTCCCCATCGGCCAAGCCTCCCATCGTCGGCACAACTCAAAACACTTAGGCCGACAATACAACTCTCGCCGATAGACATTCATCGGCCAAACATTGTATATCAGTGAACCCTCCAACGGTTAGCCCAATAGCCCATAAATCTCTGAAACCAACTCCACTGTCGACCAAACAAACAGCTATCGACCTAACAAAAACCTCCTCTACCGATAGCATAGATCACATTGATGGCAGTTCCATCAGCCAAACCAAACACAGAGTCTCCCCGACGCTCACCTCCGCATTCCTCCATCGGCGAGATCAACACTATCGAAGCAACTGAACACTCCTTCGCCGACCACAATAGTCTTACCGATGGCACTTCGTCAACCCCACCCTCTTCGGCAAGACATACGCCGATGATATCTCATCGGCCAAACATCCACTGTCGGCCCAACTCAGAAATCCTTCGCCGATGATGCCGATCACTCCGATAAGACCAAAATCATAAAGCTTTGAACCATTGAACCTTGAACCGTTGAACCTTGAAGAAAAGGGTTCAAGCAGGTGGTTCAACCATACCGATTGGATCACATAGATGAGCAAAGGATTCACTTACGAAAAATAAGGAACCAAAGCCCCTGAACCGTTGAACCACGAACCATTGAACCGTGAGAAAAGGGTTCAAGCGGGTGGTTCAAACCGAGAGTTCAAAGACACAATCGGAGCACTCAAAAAGAACTTTCGCCGATGACAAGTACTCCGATGAACAAGAAGACTTAGGGCTCAAAAAGAAAAAACCCTCCAACATGCAGAAACAACCTCCAGACCAAAATGAGTGCCAACACTCGCTTCCATTTTATGATAAGATATGGTTCCTACCCATCTAATACACCACCATCTACCAAAGCTTGAAAGCCAACTTTAGCGAGTTCTACAACTTGTGGATAAATATTTTCAATTGATCCCAACTCTTTATCAATTTCTACTTCCAACATTTGTAAGGTATCATTCTCCTTTGTTACCCTATCACACACCAAATCCATGTCGTACACGATTCTATGTCCTTATGATAGAATCTTTGCATTCCATGTCCTCATTGCCCTCATTACACTCCCCACTTCAACAATTGGTAAAACTTTCTTCGTTGTTTGCAAAAATTGAGGAGGTGATGTCAAATTTGATGATGCAATAAGTCCTACTAGATATTTAATGTATGAGGTTAGATGTGAAACCTTATCTCTTAATTCCTCTTTGGTAACCCTGTGTGTATCAATCTTTTGAATCATCAAGCCCATTGAAGACTTGGTGACCTGCTTCACATCATCTCTAGATTGTTTCCCTAGTGAGATTATAGTTATAGTGAAGTCTAAAGGCTACATTTCTATTTTTGACATATACAATAGTGTTATAATTTGATATTATCCACTCCCTTGAGTATCTATGGTGATAGTTGATCTCACTCTGGCCTTCTTTAGAGATGGATATTTCAGGAACATGGAAGCCAACTGAGTAAAATTATCCAATGTAGTCTTCATTACCCTTTTCCTCTTCTAAATTATCTAATCATTTACCACTTTGGTGTACTTGTAGCGGTTAATCCCTCTTGTTGGGTACCATTCCCTTGCCACTGCTATGTATTCTACTCTTTTGGAGGGCTAGGAGAAAGAGTAGTTGTTTTGGGTCGAGAAGTAGGAGTTGTCATAGGAGATGGAGTTGGAGTTTTCTTAGGAGATGGAGTCAACGATTTCCTATGGGAATTTATTAGAGGATTTACAAGTGGAGACTTAGGTGGTGAAGACAGAGGGGGTGACTTATGAGGAGGAGACTTGGAAGATTGAGGAGTAGAGGCAATCTCTTCTTGTGCATCTAAGGAGTCTTTAGATGAAGAAGTAGGAGACTTATCTATCAGAACCTACTCTGCTTGAGTTTATGCAATTTGTGTAGCAAGAGGTGGACCTGAAGTAGAAGAAACTATAGGAACCTACAAAGAACCCTCTCCTTTATGCACAACTATAATTTTGGGTATCTTCTTCCTTTCTAACTTTGTAACTTCTTGTTCTTGTCCCTCTTCTTCATCTACTTGGTTTTCCTTTCCTTTTTGCTTCTTTGAGGATTCTCCATGCTTCCTTTTTTATTTCATATAACCTCTTATGACTCCTCCAGACCACCTTATTTATTATTTTCTCTATAGATTTAATTTCCTTTGCAGTCCAATCTATTCTTAGAAGGGGTTTATCTAGATTATATGAGGGATCCAAAATTGTGCCATCATCTTTTATTTAATTTGGTATTGTGGTAATTTGATATGTTTTAATCTCATGCACATCTAGGCATGAGTGGCTCCTCCTATGGACTTCACATTCATCTACATAGTTTGCCCAAAAATCTTCTAGCTTATGCTTGTGTTTATATGCAAATCCTAACCCTTATATGCAAGATGCAGGGTTGAATGAATCTCTGGCCTCAAATGCATACAAGGTGACTTGTGCCATTTTTGTAACTATGGCCTTGGTAGCTTGGATAGTTAGGCAAGTGTAGCTACTAATAGAACTAGGAAAGGGGGATCCTTTAACCTTATTCTCCGAACACACCTTCTGAACTATCAATAATTATCTGCACAATTCTAGCAAAATCAATTTATCATTAACATAAGAAAGCAACTTGAGTGGTGCTTATGAAAATCCACTCACTTTGATGTAAGTGAATGTAAAAAATTGAATATAATATTTACCCCATTTTTCATTTCCTCTTTTTGTTGATTTATTGTCATTGATGTCAAAGGAATTTGTTGAAGTGTTGTCATTAAAGTATCTAAGATAGAAAGGAAGAAATAGTTTCCAAGTTCGGTCGGCAAAATGTTCTGTTTGCTAATTCGTTCACTGGTTTCAAGTTTCACCAGTTCACCGATTTGGTGATTTGTCGATAGAAGAGAAAGGAGAAGTGATTTCGATGAAGACTTCAAAGATAGAAAAAGTTTAAAAGTATTGGCAAAAGTTTAGTTCGTGAGTTATGAAGTTCACCGATTTGGTGATTTGCCGACAACAAAGGAGGCATTGAAAATGAAAGATTGAAGAACAAAGGCTTTAGTTATCAATAAAACTTGTATTTTACAAACTAGTTCATGAGTTCATATTTCATTGATTCGCCAACTAGGCAACAAAGCACAATTTACTTGTTTTTCTGGAGATCATCAGAGTTCAAAGTTTTGGCCTTACTCCTCCTTGTCGAGGAAAGAAGAAAGGCCCAATAAGGAAGGCCTGATCACAAAGCTCTAATTAGTCTAAGGAAATAGGAGATCAGAGTTTGGATTTGTTTATTGTTCCATTCTCAAAGCAGAAGCTGGGAGACAAAATGTCCGGCGAGCAAAATCCAATTTAGTCTAAGGAGTCAGAGATCAGAGAGCGGAGTTGCTCTTTGATTCATTCCAAAATTGAAGATGGAAGAAAGAATCTCCGACGAGCGAAATCTGAAATATGCTAAGGGATTGGAGATCAGAGAGTGGAGTTGCTCTTTGATTCATTCCAAAATTCAAGATAGAAGAAAGAATACCTGGTGAGTGAAATCCAAAATATGCTAAGGGAACAGAGATCAGAGAGCAGAGTTGCTCTTTGATCCATTCTAAAATGGAAGATGAAAGAAAGAAAGCTCGGTGCCCAATAAAGAAGGAAAAAGATAGGAAGCCTACTGCTCAATAAAGAAGATGAAAGAAATAAAACCTAGCACCTAATAAAGAACGTAAAAGACAGGAAGCCTAGTGCCTGATAAAGAAGACAAAAGAAAGAAAGCCTGATGACCGATAAAAGAAGGTGAAAGACAGGAAGCTCGTTGCCTGATAAAGAAGGTGAAAGATAGGAAGTCCGACACCCGATAAAGAAGACGAAAGACATAAAGCTCGACGCTCAATAGAATTACCAAGGGAGGAAACAACAAAATCAAAGGTGAGCTTCTAAGGATTTCATGGAGGAAGGCAGTAGATCAGAAGCCTGATCTTTGAAGCTCTGTAATTTTAGTTTTTGAAAAAGGAGAAGTTTCAAAGTGCAATCTATCTAGTTGAGCTAACAGTTAGATCAATTTGAAGATTTGTTGGGATAGCTGCTTTCAGTTCTTCCTCAACAAATTATGGTTATACAACTGCATTAATATAGACGATCTTTGGTTGTTGTTTCAGTTCAAACTATATGGGACACGTGTTGGATTTCTAGTAAGCGGTTCTAAAGATTGTGGGTAGTTGAGAATACGTGGGTAGTTTCTTCTCATGAAAATGTTAAATAAGGTAGGCTGAGTTGTATTTTGTAGAGCTCTTGTTCGCATGCATGATAGGAGACTATGTTAATCACAGAGTGTAATGACGCTTTGAGTGTGTATTGTATGAGTGTGTGTTAATGAAAACACAGAGTTTGGATGAGTTGAGTGAGAGGATAAGACTATGCATGAATTGAAGAGGTGCATTTGAGGTTTGTGAAGAACCAAATGCCTACATATTAGAATTTGCAAAGATTCAAAGGTTGGCGTCTCTTGTGGACTGAGTTGGCACTTAGTTCAGGGGATTGTAGTCTCCTTAGAGTTGAAGCTCTTAAATCAGGGGTTTGGTGACTCCTTAGGATGGGTACCCTTAAAACATTGTAATCAATGGTTTATTTTGCAAGGCTGGATTAGGATGGTAAATCCTAGAAGCATTTTCTCACCATGATTTTTCCCATCTTGGGTTTTCTATGTACATCTGGTGTTCATGTCTATATGATCTTTTATTGTTTCTACTTAAGCACTAGAAGTTATTTTGGTCTGCTTTCTAGAGATTATAAGTTTTTAAGTTTTATTGATCTACTAATTCACCCCCCCTTAGTAGATTGTGTGTGTTCTAACACTTTTGCCTCATCTAAAATCCTTTTGGTAAATTCATTCTCCAACATCCTAATGATGTAGAAGATGAATGCATCATTAACCCTCCCATATGACTTAGGACATTTTCAAAATTCTAACTATGGGTAGTACTTATATACCTTTTGTTAACCTATTCTCATGACCCCTTCAATTTTAAGACGAACAAATTTTTGCCTTCCTAGCCAAGGCATACACCAATATAGAAGGCATTTATTTGAGTCGCATTGCTCAATTATTCATGTAGCTTGTCACTGATTAGGATAGCCCAATCGATAAACTCCTTTCCAATAAGAATCTTGGCAATATCCAAATACATCCATGTCTAGGACTCTCTTGATATCTCCTATCCTATAACCCTATGCAACAATGTAATTACATCATTAACTTCTTCACAAAATTCACTTCTAAATAGTTTCTTGGGAAGCCTAGTAGATGATGACTTTGGTTTAATGAACCAACTTGAAAATCTATCCACATGGCCATCATAGTATTCTCTGGAGGAATCCATGGTGATCAGGATGTACTCTTTCTTGATAAGGAGATCTAACAAATTTATTCAATGTATTGTGGTTGAATTAGTAACACTATATTACCATCTACATTTTTGTACCTCCCTTTTACCCTTATTATATAATTGAGCACATGTCATTCCTAGATCATAGATTGAATGACTATTGGGAAGATTGTAGTTTTGACTAGACCACTCAACTTTAAGTTTTATGCCCTCTAATTTTTCCCGCTAGCTTCATTCATTCTCTTATGAAAATCCTTTAACCCCACATGTCCTAAGTCAATGTCTAAGATGTTAGAAAGTTTTATGACTATTTTGGATGGTGGGATGACACCCTTAAATTTATATTTCACTTTAGCTAGTGACAACATACTCATTTAGGGTGTCCTATCAAGAACGGTTAGGATTAACATCAAAGTCACCTAAATGTGTTACAGGTTTTTGAATTTTAACATTTGATCATTAAAGTTATTTCAAGGTTTCATTGTGAGTTTACAATGCTAAAGGATCCAACCTTTGAAGAGTTTTGGGATTTACAAGTTTGCAATAAATTTTGGAGTTAGTAGGCTATTTTGTAAGGATGAAAATGGATCATAGAAGTCCAATTTACATACAATTTAGGATTTGGGGTTTCTTTTACATTTTACATACTAGAAAATAGGTTAAAAGGGGCATTTAAAAACTACTTAGGGTTTAGAGTACCAATAGGTAATTACAAGTGTGCATTTTTAGTTTAGAGAGCCAAGACTTAAAAACTTAGAGTTTGGGGTTCTAGACACCGAATGCACAATTGCATTTATGTATTTTCTAGTCAAGAGTCCAAAATAACATAGAATTCAATGTTTGGAATTGGCTTTAAATTTTTCATGATTGAAAACTTCGTGAAAAGGTCTCGAGAGATGGGTTCTTGGAGTTTAGAGTGGAATTGTCATCCTACAAATGTGCATTTGACTTTAAAAGTATGAACTCTGATGTTGGATTTACACTGCTAGAAGTTCAACTCATAGATATAAGGTCTTTGTGGTTCAACAATTTTCTAACAATTTGCATATAGGTGTAGTCGTGACTTAAAAATATTAAGAAGTAACTCCTCAAGCCTTAGATTTTGTCAATTAATTTTTGAATGCATAAGCTTGAATCAAAATTTCAAAACCTATGAACTTTAGTTTGAGTTTGCTTTGTGTACTTGTGTGTTTTTATTTTACAATTTCAAGATAGGATGCTTTCAGGATTTGGATCCCTACAACAAATTTTCATAATCAAAACCCAAACTTGAAAGGCTAAAGAAATAGCTCTTTGAAGTTTGGATTTGAATATTATATTTGCATGATTAAAAGAATAACTCAACATTTGGTTAAAAAAGGTTTTAGGGTTTTAATGTCATGATTTTAAATATGTCTTCAATTTAGGGAACTTTGCTCCATAAAACATTGAATGGAGATCATTGGACATGGCACTCTAACTAAAGTTCAAAGCTTGATACATAGATTCCCTAACTAGGGTTTCTTTTGAAAAGATTAACATATTCTCCTTAAAGACGCTTAGGGTTTACTTCAACAAAATGAGAGCCTGCCACATAAAATGAAACTTAAACTGAGGCATATAAGCAGAATAAAACATGGAGAAATTAAAAACATGAATCATTCAACCACAAACCTAATCATCCAAAATGAAACAAAGACAAAATCTAAGGAAAACTTAGAAAAAATAGAATGAATGACGCCCCTAAGAATTGTAATCACTAATCAACCTACTTAGAATGGGAATGTCAATCAATAGGAAAGATTGACCATATCAGAAAATGATCCAAAATTCTTCAATTTTCATGAAAATGTAGGAAGAAAAGACACATGGATGGAAATAAATGGCCATGGGTGAAGACCTTGGGGTCTTGATGGTGCATAGCAAATTTGGTGTTTGGATTTCAAGCTGTAATGAAATTTTACACATAATTGCAACATTGGGGTCAAAGGCCCAATTTGACCTAATGTCCAAGTTTGGGATTTAAGGTCCTAATGGAGTTTATCATAGAGATTGGAAACTTGGACTGAAAGCTTGAGTTTGGTATATCTTTGAGCTCAGGGTTTCAACTTTGAGTGAATTGGGGTTCAAGCTTTTGATATCCTTTTAGAAATACATGAAATTTAAATTTCTAAGCCACTTTTCAATCTTTTCAGGGTTTGAACTCTAACCCGAGTCTTGCAATATGAAAAATATATGCAGTCAAAAATTTGAAAGAAAACAAGTTTGGATTATGTGACCTGAAGGAACTTAATTAAACCCAAGTTTTATAGATCCTAATAAGTTCACAACCAATAAAACATCACAATGAGACCACTTGGATGCCTAAATCCAAAACTTTTGGACTTAAACAAATGATGTTGACAAAATCCAAACATAGGCAAATCAATGCCAACCAAACTTGACCTTTAGACCAATGCAAAAATTAAAATGAAAATTGAAACAAGGATTAGAGCAAAGGGTCCCCAATTTTGAAAAATTAGGGGTATGTTGTGGACATTACAATAAACTCTTTACCCTTTATGGAATGCCCAAGTGTGTGCGCTTTTCTCTTCTTCACATGGTTGTGTATCAAATATTGTATATGATACTCTATGTTTTTTTATATTGGTTGATGATCTCACATGGGTACCAAAGTACTGATATTTTGATATTTTATATATATTTCAAATGTTTGGATATTTGTACTAGACCAATAACATGTTTGCACTCATGTGTGATTTTTATACTTCCTTATGTGAATATTGGTTGATGTGAGTGGAATTAATTAAATGGCTTAGTGAAGTGTTAGAAGGCATTTGAAATGTTAAGGAGGATGTTTAGAATTAAAATAGGGGATTTAAAGGTGTTAGAAAATGCTACTTTTATATTTTTATTTAAAAAATGTAAGGGTGATATTTATATATGGCTTGTGGCTTGTTTAAAAGCAAAAGTGACTTGTTTATAGTAGGTTTGAAAGGTTAAATTAGATATTATCTTGAATTGAAAAACTTGTGTTGTGCAAATGTGAAAATAGAAAGGTGAGTGGCATTAGATATTTTAGAAAAAGATACTACATCTTTGACAACTATTAGCTCTAAGTTTTAAGTTGCAAAACATGAAATGGAAAAAGGATATTTTGTTTTGGGGTTTGATCTTACATGCAAAAAAGTGTATTCTTTTTCTATGGGATTCTTTATCCTATTCTTTTCTTAGGAAATTGTGAGAGCAAAAAGAGAGAAGAGTGCACTTTCTAAAACCCTAGCTTGCATTTTTTTTGAAATAAAGTTAGAAAGATTGGAGCTTGAAAGGATTGTACTTGCTCAAAGATTCTTTATGGAAGAGAAGAGGATATACCTTCCTTGTGTTTGTATATTGTAATGAGGTGTTTTCTTTGTAATCTTTAATTGTAAATTTGTACAAAAGTGATTTAAATTTAAGGAAAAACAAAAATTACGTTGTTAAATGCTTTCTTGATCCCATTGTGCAAATGGGTTCATTGGGATTTTGGAATGGGTTTCAATTTCATTTTATTGTGTAAATTTTAGTTTGGGGGTTTCATTTTGAAAAAATATAAATTACATCCAAACCCTTGTAAATTTTCTAAATAATTTATGTGATCATGAAAGTGTGTTCTCCTTGGTATTTAGATCAAAAGGGTATGATTGGATTTTTTAATTGTGGATTTTCATGTTTTTGTGTGAAAATCTTCAAGATCCATCAATGGTGGACCTGTCATTCATATGGTTCTTCAATAATTTAAAAAGATTATTTTTTAAAGTTATTTTTAGTATTTTATTTCGTGGATTTAGAAATTAATAAGGGTATTGAAATGTTGTAGGTGGGAAATTGGTGTTTGTGGTTGAAAACTTGATTTGTCCCATCCTAAGGGCCATTTGTAGAAGTGGTATATGCAAACTACGTAAATTTTTTTGATATTTACAATTATTGCTCTAATATTTCATATTTTATTTTATCAAGTGCTACTCTTAGCTCTAGACACACGTAGAATAGGAGCACACACTCAATTTGAGTCCATTTTCTACTTAATTTCTCATGGAATTTGAAAGACCAAAATAGAGGCTTAACCATTTTGGCAAGCTTCCTAGTAGTCACTCCCATTCTCTTTGTTTTAACTATAGGTGTTCCTAGTGGTTTTCTCACATGGAGGTTTTATATTCCTTCTCTCTTGTTATGTTTCCACCATTTAGCTTAGCTTATTTATATGTCATTTCCTTTATTTCATAACATGTAGATTAGTTCATTGTCTTTCAAGATTGCTATTATTATTCCCTATTATTTATTATCTCCTTGTTCATATTTCACAAGATTTTCCATCTTCGTAAGGACCACAAATTTTTGGGTATGGGGGACCACAACGTAATCATATAGATGCTATCACAATCACATTGTCAACCATGAAGTGTGCTATTGTTTGTATTGGCATCTCCTCTTGATGCCTATTTTAGATTATAATCTTGCCTAGATTCTTATCTCTCGACTCATTTATTAAGTTCTCTTTATATATTTTTTGTTTCCTTATTTGAAGCAAAAAACATAATATTTGCATCTAAGGAAAATAAACATAGTTTATATAGGTGAAATACACTTTGATAAGACCAAATATATTGATGATATAACTGTTTCAAATAGTGTGATTCTATATATTGATCTTATTTAGGAATTTAATTAGTTGAATCTTAGGGGTTTTAAAAGGAATAAACTAAACTATCTTTCAAGGTTAAATTGAGGGTTGATAGAAGGGAGATATATTAACCTAGGATTACCCTATCTTTCAATTAAAATCTATTTTTCTTTTATTGATAAACAATAGTGAATTTAGATTTAACTCAAATTTATGAAATGAACTAAATTAAATGTATCATGCAAACTAGTAAAGCACAAGGGAGAGGGAGAATGATAATATCCCTGTAGGAGAACTAAAGACTAAATATGACTAGATAGGAAGGCTATGGATGGTTGGAGGAGCAAGTGTGTGAAATTTGGAGTCTATGTGACCTTTCCAAGATAAATTACCACAACCTAGGCATTGGTGTAGATGCTTTTATAGTTTGGCTCTAGTGCATAATTTAGTGTCGTAATTGTGCACTACTTGTAGACACCTAGAATTTACCACGCCATCCCATGACTATTTCTTCCATAATTGATCAATTAAATTTGAGCAATTGTCCCATTTTCGACATCCATATTAATTAAATAATATTTTAATTATTTAATTAATATTTTCCCATTTCCCTGCCACCACCTAAAATCATTAAATTATCCATTCCATCCAATCTACCCTTAGACAAATATTTATTTGTCTAGGACTATAGTTCCCCTTCCTCTAAAAATTAAATAAATACATCTATTTATTTAATTAATCTTTTGTCCACTTTTGATTACTTACTCTTAATCATTATTCATTCCCCTAGTCACATGCACATGGGTTTATTTGGCCTAATCAATGATTACATCCCCCCAAACTTCTAGAGGATATGCTTGTCATAATTTGTACATGCACATGCACGCTTGTCATAATTTATACATGCACATGCATGCATGTGCATGACAAGTGGTACTTTGAAGTATGGACAAATCTTCCATGCACTTTATTTCAATTTTAAAATTCACACTTGTTCTCTTACCTTACAATTTTAAGTTTGAATAGATCCAACCCTTACCTTTTCATTTATTCCTCCATACCTTTCATCTACCTACTTAATCTTGACCATCCAATCTTCCCAAAGTCAATTCTCCACCTTTGATCTCCCTTGAATCATAGAGCCTTCATTCTCATCAAGTCCTCAATTTCCATTTATCATCCTCTCCTTGCTTGAGATGCCTCAAGCATTGTGGACCATTGATCTCAATATTTGATCCTAGTGCTCCAATTGAAGTCTCAAAAATCTATAAATTAGAGCCTTCCCTTGTCATTTTCATCAACATTTTTGAATGCAATGAAATGTTGTTAGTGTGAGCACTTAAACATCCAAGCAATATTAGCAATTATCATAAGACATATCAAAAGGGAGTTCATGTTTTGGGCCCAATTAATTTAGTTTGAATTTCCTTTTTAGTCTTATCTTGAGGTTGTAATTAATTGTGAATTGAATAGGTTAATGGTGTTTTAGCTTGTTTTTCATAGTTCACTTTCACTTGAATACACTATTGTAAACTCTAGATTTGATTTTGGGCTTTAGGGTCCCTTTGAATTATGCTTGATTTAGGTGCTAGAGTAGGGTGCTTGAGTAGACACCAATGTTAGAATAGGGTGCTAGATCCCTCACAAAATGCTTAGCTCAATAAATATTTCACTCCCTTGAGCACCAAGGCTTGGACAAAATGTAATTATGGGTTGATATAGTAGATATAATTGCATCTTAGCACTAGAGTATTTTTCCTACTATGAGTTTGAAAACTATTGTGACTGATCTCTTGCCTCTGCTAGTTCCAAATCCTCATGTACATTATGTTGGTTTTTCTTCTGAATCAGCATTAGGGTTTGCCAGTTCTAATGCACAGGCAGATTCAGCCAACTAAATACAGGAGGTTGCGTGAGCTCCTCCCCTTCACTTCTAGTTCTGCCGCACCAAGGGGGGTGTCCCTATTTGATAAAAGTATGACCTTGACTAGCTCAATGACAGAAGGATTTAACTTGACAGCAACAGGCAGAATACTCTCATGTATGGACCCAGATTTGTGTAACAAATCACAAGGTTGGCAACATTCTTGGACATAATGTCTGGTTAGGTATGAGAGCATGCAGGGGTTTCCTACTTCTAATCCTACAACTAACAGATGGAAGGATGAAATGGTTTGAATTGGTGTTTGGAGTGATGGGACTTTCCTAGACCCATTGAACAGATAGATTCCCAAACCAGTGCCTTATCTGGGCAGCAGAGTCATATCTAAGAATGTAAATGTCTCCCTATGACAACATAAATTCATATCCAGAGGACCTGAGAAGAATGCTACTGCCTAACAGCAACATGTCCAAGAAAGAGTATTACTAATGATCATACTTAACAGATCCTATGATGCAATCTACTTTCCTTTGTATCTGATCAAAAGCCTATTTAACCACTCCTTGAGTAGATGCAATAAATCAGACACACAGTACGCATATACTGAAAAACTTGGAAGCCCTTGACAACCTTGTTTGAAAGGAAAACAAATGACACACAGGAGACAATCAGAAACAATACACACATAGGTGTTTTTCATTTAAAATCAATCTGCATAGAAAGTCATCATAGAGAAAATTATCATTTACAAGACAAAAATAGAATGGTACACCAGACTAAGGACCGACTCTGTAGCAAAAAATGCCTTTCAAAATGTGAACACCTTATGTTCAGAGCCAGAGCTGAAAGCCCAAAAACATCCAACCTCTAAAATGAGTAACACTTCCTGCTTAAAAATAGCCAGAGGGAAGCGTACTCAGCATTAATTACATAGCAGAAGTCAAAAATTTGCCAGATACATCCATCAGAAAGAATGGCGCTCAGAAGTCATCAATGCAGCAGACAAGGGAGGCCTCGAGCCTTGCGCCGCCATCTGGAAGTCCTCATGCCAAAAATTGGGTACATGACTGTTCAACAACTCGCCCACGCCTCAGCACAGTCGCCATTGATGGCTCAACCACCCGCGTTTCACTCGGGAAAACCGTCGCAGCGTTCAAAAAGGAAGTTCCCGCCAAAAGGCACTTTACTGAAGGTTCAAAAATGCAGGGAGATTAGTCCCACTTGCACGGTGAGGAGACCACTTTAGCAATTCATAAACGGGGCCGCATGCATAATAAGTGTCGAGCGCTTTTGCCGCGCTCGACCCACGATCCTTCACCCAAAGCCTATCGCCAAGACCCAAGCCATCGGCACACCCCACAATTCTCCTGCTGATCTCAACAGTCTCGCCGATGCAAACTACACTCCCCACCTCCGTCGGCGTGACCCACACCATCAGAGCATCCAAAAATCCTCTGGCCGACCTCAATAGTCTCACTGATGCCTACATCACATACACCCCCATTGGCCAGAGAAGCACAAATCTCCCTCGCCGATGCCTTCAGTCACGCCGACGCCTACCATCAATTCCATCATCGGCCAAAGAAAGACCATGTTACAACGATGTCCTTTGATCGGCGAGAAAATCATCATCGGCCAAGCACTCCACAGTCCATCCGATCATACAAGTCTCTCTGATGGCCAAGCACTCCACAGTCCATCCGATCATACAAGTCTCTCTGATGGCCAAGCAAAAACACACCCGTCACCAAGACAAAGGCCATCGGCACAACAAAATTGATGCTCGTCGATCTACCAAGTCTCTCCGATGGCATCCCATCGGCCAAATCAAACGCGTCAGCACAACTCAAAAAACCTCGGCCGAGACCAAAAACACAAAGCCTTGAACCATTGAACCTTGAGAAAAGGGTTCAAGCGGATGGTTCAAATGAGAGGTTCAACCGAGAAGTTCAACGCCGATACCTACTCCGTCGGCAACACAAATGTAACCTCGTGAACCCATTGAACCAATGAACCGGTTCAACCCGACGGTTCAATGGCGAGGTTCAAACATCAAAACAATACTCCATCGGGTTGACTCTCGTCTATCGGCACCACAAAAAACCCCTCAGTCGACAATACTACTCTCGCTGATAGACATCCATCGGCCAAACATATGCCATCGGCCCAACATGAAACTCCTTCGCCGATAGCACAAAGTCACGGCGATATACAAAGAACACACCATGCTATTGACATGATCGCCAAGACACATGCAAACTCATGCCGATGGAGAAAACAAGAAGACCACCTCCTCAAAAAGATGAATGCGGATGCTGAAAAACACTAAGGGGCCCCAAAACTTAGAAACTTTTTGGATTTTTTGGGAAGGTGCCTGCATGAAAATTGCTCGGAAATTGATAGTCAATTCAGGCACCAACACATTACTTGCAATTGCTCTACATCTTGAAATTTTCACCATCTAATCTTTGGATAAGAAAAATGGGTTAGATTATTTGGGAGACTACCTTAATCAATCCCTTATTGGGTATGTTTCAACTATCAACAAATCCTTGGAAAAGTTGGATAGGTGTGATCCTATGTGGGGTGTTTGTGGTGTGTCCAAGGTGTTACCCTACACCCAAATTATTGACTAATTCTAGTGCTTTACTTGTTGTTCTATCTCCATGTTGACCTAGATGTGTGTTCTAGGCCTTATTATGTCCTATTGTGCATCATAGGTCTTGTAACAATGTTATCTTCTTTTTACAGTGTTGTTTAGTGTTTTTTGTGGTCTTTTGCCTTTTCCTTTTATTGTGCAATGCCTTGTTTTGCACTGCGATGCCTCCCCATCCCCTGTTATGGCTCTATATTGCTTTTCGTACCTATAAGTTATTACTGCACAATTTGTTCATGTGTTATTGTTATTGTAGGGGCTTATACTATGCTTGTTGGTCTTGTTTCTCCCTTTGCAACAATTATTCCTTTGTGCAGTGAATATGTTTGGTTTGTAGTGGGTTTAATTGATGTTTTGAGCCCATTTTATGGACTTGCAAAGGATTTTACCCGTCTTGTCCATTCCTCCACTTTGCATTTGTTGTGGTTTCCTCGATTCATCTTGCAACAAGTTTTCTTCTTCCTGGTAGTGCATTCCTTGTTTGTGGTGGTCCATCTTTAGTCAATTGTGATCTTGCAAAAGTATGGTGGTCAGTGCTGCTCACATTTTCTCTTGTTCCTTGTAGACACCTAAAATTGACCTTGTCCTTGCGACATTACTAACATTATTCATCTTGCGACACTTTCATCCTAGGGCCCTTTTATGTCCAATTAATTAAATAATTATATTTATTTATTTAATTAAACCCATTTCCTCTCATCTCTCAATTAATTAAACAAATTATATTTATTTAATTATTGTGTCCAAATTTCTCTCTAATTAAATTAATTAAATTTATTTAATTAATTTAATTTTCCTACATCACTCCCATCTTATAATTAATTAAATAATTTTATTTAATTAATTATTCTCCACCTACCTTGCACAAAAATCTAAAAATAATTAACTCCCTCTATAATATTCATTTCAATCCTAGTCGACTACATGAGGATAAAAACCATGGTCAATTTCCCATTACTTCACGAGGTGATGTGGGAATGATTACGAAGGTTCTTGAGTGATATCTCACTCTTCCATTGGATAACCTATTAAATACTCATACACTTGATGCACACATTAAATACAACAATGTAGCCAAACCAATGCAATTAAAACTACACTATTTACTCTCAATAATCAAGATCAACCATATACACAAGAATTGTGAATTATTAATAAACATGTATTGAAATCACATCTCAACATGATTCAATCTAACACACACCCATATACATCACAAAGCTAATCCATATTCATTTTTTGTAGATCACTAATCACATTAAAATCACAATTTCAATATTTAAATTAGATCATATCAAAATTTATTCTAACATTCAAATCTTTATCCACATATTATATATTATCCATATAAATCACATTTAAATTAAAATGACATTTAAATTCTCATAAAGAATGAAATGAGGCACTAGGGTTAGTATCACATAAGCATGACTATCCATTATAAAACATGTCAATTGAATAAGAATAAATAACTATCTGAACACCATATATCTATGACTTACATCCCATGTGTAAGGTAATATAACCATGAGTAGTGATCAATATACTTTAGTCATCCACATAACACATACAAAATACTAGTCTACCAAAATAATCTTGTATCAAGATATCAATATACAAGTCTAGTCCATATCAAATATCCAACATAAGGTAAATAAGTGCAAATGTGATCACTAAAGGAAATGAGCCTTACACCTTAAAATAAGGTATCAACATATCATTCTAGATGGCCAATCCTAGTGATGAGGTAGTTCACATAAGGTGAAATATCATGCTCAAAATGTTCCATATTCACATGTATGTGCATGTATCATGTTATGCATAGTGGTTGTGGAGGATGTGAAAGATGTACCATCAACTATTAACACATTATCCTCACATCTACTAAGTAAAAATTGCAAAATATCCCCATGTTCTTCTTCATTCTTAGGTATGTCTAAATCATGTGTTTGTTCAATAAAGGGTGTAGAAGAATGTACTCCACAAGCACTAAAAGATAAATCCATGTGAGAAAAAAAAAAGGATTCGAAGGTGGATCTCCATCAAAAAGTGGTATATCATCACGATGCATTAAAAAATCCATGGGAGCCATTAAGAAAGAGTCATTGGAAGGAGAAGAATGAGAAGTATGAGTTAAACATGGTCTAAGGCCAATAACAAAGCAATCTATGAAAGCACATGACAAATCATGGAAGGATGTTTAATATTTATGACATGAATCAAACCATTGTTTTACTCTATCAACCAAGTTATCACCAAATGGATTCAACAATGTAGTGTCACTATATATGTAAGCATAATATGAGGATAAAAAATATATGTAAGCATAATATGAGGATAAAAAAGATTTAACATGTAAACGTGCATCTTTGTCACTACTAAATTATGACTCTATCATAAGTGTGTTAAAAGAATGCGCATCGCAAAGCAAATCATCATGAAACAAAGAGTCATCAACCTCATCTTGAGATGGTAAAGAATCCTCACTTTACACATCACTAAAAATATCATTAATAGATCATGAGCCATATGATAGAGAAGAATGATTGTCATGAACTACATGGGGGGTAAAAATCACATGTGAAGGTGAAAATATACAAGGCATTTCATGTAAAGGCACACCACTAGTGATGGAAGAAGTACACTCATCATAAAGGCCATCACTAGTATAACCACCATAGATAGGAAATCATAAATCAACAAGAATATCACTAGGAATAGGAGAAGGTGCATCATCATCATATGTAAGTGAATGTAAAACATGTTTATCTATCAAGTGCACAACACTAGGCTCCTCAAGGAGGGATGCATCAAAAGAGGCATATGAATGAGAGCTATCATGAGATGTTGGGGTTAAGTATCATCAACATGAGCCAAAACATGTGAAGGAAAGTTGTGTAAAGGTGAAACATTGCTATGCTCATGTACATCACTATCACTAGCCATAGGAAAAGTAGAAGCAACACAAAGCTTATGGAAAAGTAAAGTGAGTGAATGTAAGAGGAAAGGAAAAGTACTAATCAACTCTATGGAGGAAAAATACATACATAAAGGAACAAAACCTCCATTAAAAAGCCATCCTCATCCATAGGATAAAAATACATGAGAGCATCAAGGATGAAAGGCTCAAATGCTACAAAGTAGAAAAATATATGCAAATCTATAACATAGGCATGCATAAAGGCTAATGATAATGGATTATGAGAGTCCATGGTGTAAGATGCATAGGTGAAACACAAACCAATGGTGGGTGGGTGGAATCAATGAGAAATCAAACAATGTAAGCCCAAATCCTAATAAAGATAAATTAATGGGACATAAATAAGGGTGGATGCAAACCCTAGGTAAATCTAATATAAAATGAATGTAATAAAAAAATTAGATATGACAATGAAATCCTAGAGAAAAAAACAAAGGTGGGTAGGGTGGGTGATAATAAGATAACACAATGAATCACAAACCCTAAAGAAAGATATAACTATGAAGCATAAGTAAAAAAGAGGATCTAAACCCTAATGAGATATGAACACATGATAATGCAATAAAAAAATTAGATACAAAAGGCCTAATGAAAAAATACAAAACCCTAGGGGGTTTAAGAATGTCATGGCATTATTTGCCTCGGTGTAATGGATGTCTCAAAGTTTGATTTGCCACAAAAATCATGCAAATCAATACGAGCCTTGTACGATTGATTTTGATTGTCGTGAACCTAGTCTGCCACACAAGATTGATCTAAGACATGCATAATGATCTAATAGAGTGTGCCCAAAAAAATTCTTGCCTTCACATTCTATATGTTTGAATTTGTTAAGGTGGTGTCTACATACCCTATTGAGGAGCTTATTGGCTTGATAAGCAAATGAGTTCTCATAGGCCAAACCCCTTAGTGGACTGAATTAATGGTAACGAGAAAGATAAGAGATGACATTCACAAACATGTAGGCGACCTATATAATGATGCAAATTTTATTTCCTTTAATAATTTTAAAATTAACACTTGCTCTAATTATTATCCTCTTAGTATGTGATCTCTCTACATCAAATTAAGTGCACATTGAACGCCTTTAAAAATTCTTTCCTTCACATTCTAGATGTTTGAATTTTTTAAGGTGGTGTTTACAAACCCTATTTAGGAGCTTACTGACTCGATAAGTGAATGCATTCTCATAGGTCAAAACCCTTGGTGGACTGAATTAATGGTAATGAGAAAGATCAAAGACAACATTTATATGATGATGCAAATTTTATTTCCTTTAATGTTTTTAAAATTAACATGTGCTCTAATTATTATCCTCTTAGTATGTGATCTCTCTACATCAAATTAAGTGCACATTGAACATCTTTAAATACAATGACATATCAACATGTTGTATGGAACATGTGTTAGGTTGGCTCATAATAGTTACTAGAAGGGGGTGGGAAAGTTGGAATTTGAATTTCAAGTTTTTGGATTCAAAGATTGTTGTCACGCTCCTTAAGATTGATTTGGTATAACCTCGTGCCACTTATCTCAAGGTAAGGAACGAATATATAGAAATTTGTAAAACAAAAATAAAATAACCATGAATAAAAATCAAGTTGTAAGCCAAACTTATCATAAAAACATACTATTTATCAATATATTATTACATTAAAACATTTCCAAAAAAATAAACACAAAACTAAATAAAACTAACATAAAGACAAAACTAAATAGGAATGAGATAAATATACTATTTGCATCATTACACATGAAAGTGCCATATCATGTCCAACCTAATTCTAATATAAAATTGCAAGTAAGCCTAATCATAACACAAATGAAATTAATCTTATGATCGATTAGAGAGATATTTTCCTAGTTTCAATTCCTTTGGATTTATGTGGGTAAACTATCAACACCGTTACGTATACGATGCTTTTACCAATGTGTATTCAAATATTGAATATACCCCTACCTCTCATTGCCATTGAATCTTCACCCCTCTACTATTCAAATTATTGAAAAAACAAACCAAACTTAAAGAAAAGAAAAGAAAAAGCAGGTCATGGGCCATGGGATACTTTCATGGCATACTTTCTATTGTATTATTGCCTTGTTCCAGTGCTAGTTATTTGCCTCTCTGTATGAGTATTAACATAGTATTATCTCCTTGTGCAATACTCATTAGTTGACGTGTAAAGTAGTATGTGCAACAAGTTGGTTAGAGCAGTTTTAGACAGCTCATTAGTTACAACATTGCTGCATTTTAACTGCAACTAAACCCACATGGTCCAACTTTAATGGGGGGTTGGCCTTCCAAATTGACTTTGCTCTTGGTCTTATTTCTGTCTGCATTAACCAAAATATTATATCTTGCATTGGAAAAACCTCAAATTGCAAAGAAAGCAAGCGAGTGTTCATGATGATTGATAAAGATGTTGATGGATTTTAGTAAAAACCACCACACAACTAATGCTGTAGTTTGTTTGTCTGCACACGACCTCCTGTTGTTGTTTCTGCTATTTTATAATAAAAAATATCAATCCATTGACATTTTTAGAAGAAGCAGCTTAGTCTGATTTAACATACAGTGCCAATGCTAATGAATGAATCTTCTTCTTCTTGTATTGTTTATAAAACATGAGCACTATTAATGCCATGGGTTTCTCAAACTTGACGTTGGAATACATTTTTCCAACCAAGCAAAGGGATTATAGGTCTCTGGCCTTGTTGCCCTGTTGTTCACATGCCAAGTATTCATCATCTTCTTTGATGGGCAGATGGCAGCCAAGAAGAAAAAGTCCTGGATCTCTTGCTTGGGCTGTCAATAAACTCAGGGTAGCGGATTCCCCCATTGTGGAGAATGTACAGCAGCATCTCCATGCCAATGTTGAGATTCGTGTCAACTGTTACCAGGTGCGTGGAAATGATTTTATATGTCTTTCTAAAGGTTGAATATGGTGACCTAATTCATTTTTGAGTCTGCCCTTTTTATTTTATGAAGAGATTTTTGTCCATCTAAGGATGAATATGATAACCCTATTGATTTTAGAGTTCGCTCATTTTATTTTTTGAAAATGTTTTTCTGTGTTTCTAACGATGAATTTGGTAACCCGGTTAATTATTTAGTCCAGCCATTTCATTCTGGAGCCTATGTCTTATGATTTACTTTCTTGAGGGGTGATAGCAGATTTTAGGATTGCCTGATGGATGTTCCAAAGATCAAGTGGTGAAAGCGGCCATGGAGTTGAAGAGTGCAGAGATTGAAGAAGGATACAGTTCCTCTGTTATGTCATATCGCCAGGTACTCTGGTACTGAAAAACTCAAGTATTTTGTGTGACCTAAATCGTTCGTTTGTGTTTGTGAGGGTATAGAAGATAAACAACGGTTCAGTTGAATGTGCGCAAATAAGCATAGAAGATAGACAATGGTGAGGTTGAATGTGTGTGGGGGCATAGACGATAAAAAGTGGTGCATTTGAATGTGTGCATGCGTGGGCATAAAACTTTAGAAGATAAACATTGGTCATGTGCATATGTAGGTTTGAGCGTAGGGGAAAAATATTTGTATGTTTCAATATGTGTGTCGAAATAGAAGATAAACACTGGTATAGTTGAATGTGTGTGTTTGTGGGGAGGAGCAAAGCCGGGAATGTGTGGGGTTGGGCATGGAAGATAAACAATTCTCTAGTTGCCAATAGGGCCATTGATCCCTGGTGCTGTTTTCTTGGCTGTTATCAGCCCACCAAGTTACCAATCCGGTAGGATGTTAGGCCTCCATATGTATATGACTTTGGAAGCAAGTATTGGTATGTTTGAATATGTGTGTCGAAATAGAAGATAAACACTGGTATAGTTGAATGTGTGTGTTTGTGGGGAGGAGCAGAGCTGGGAATGTGTGTGGGTGGGCATGGAAGATAAACAATTCTCTAGTTGCCAATAGAGCCATTGATCCCTGGTGCAGTTTTCTTGGCTGTTATCAGCTCACCAAGTTACCAATCCGGTAGGATGTTAGGCCTCCATATGTATATGACTTTGGAAGCAAGAAGGCTAAGAGAAAGTCCTGGGTGGATTTTAGGAGACCAGAAAGCTTGTGGGCTTGTTTCTCACTTCACCGAAAAAATATTGCTCTAGTTGAATGTGTATGTGTGTGAACATAGAGGACAAACAATGGCATGGTTGAATGTGCATTTGTGTGAACGCAGAAGACAAACAATGGTATGGTTAAGTTTGCATGTGTGAACATAGAAGACAAGCAATGGTATGGTTGAATGTGCCTGTGTGTGAGCATAGAAGACAAAAAACAGTATGGTTGAATGTGAGTGTGTCTGGGATTCAAAGACAAACGATGGTATACTTGAATGTGTACCTGTCAGCATAGAAGATAAACAGTAGTCTGTTTGGATGTTGAACGTGAATGTGTATGTGTGGTTGTGCGTATAGGAAATCAACAACGTTAGTTGAATTTCATATATGTGGGTGTGTAGGCACAGAAGATGAATAGGGGTTGAATGTGTATGTGGAAATAGAAGATGAATGACGGGATAATTGAGAGGTTGGTTTTGAGGGCTTGCAGGAATTGTTGATGGATGTACGAGATAAGCTTCTTTTTGAGCCAGAGTTTGCAGGGAATGTGAGGGAACATGTTTCCCCAAAATCTTCCCTAAGCCTTCCTTGGCCATGGCTGCCCGCTGCATTGTCTCTCCTGCAAGAAGTAAGACTTTTGATGTTTTTACTTTTACTGCATTCCTGAATTTTTGTTTCATCAAATTAGATTCCATCTTTTTTTTGAGGGGTGGAATCGGGAGATTGGGGATGTTTGATGACAAGGAATGGCAGTGATTGTAATATCTTATGACCAATGGAGGCTCTGCACAGGTAGGGGAGGACAAAATCGTTTTGGAAGTAGGCCGAGCTACTATGCAACAAGCCAATGCCAAGCCTTACATCCATGATATTCTACTTTGCATGGCGTTGTCAGAGGTATGAATTCTCAGAATTTTCTCTCTATTTCCAGTTTCATTATATTTTATTCCTCTTTAGTTTGTCAAGCCTGTGAGGGAAGTGTTTTGTTTATAATTTTTTTATTTACAGTGTTCCATAGCCAGAAGAGGCTTTGAAAGTGGCAGGGTTTCAAAAGGCTTTGATGCTCTTGCTCGAGCTCAGTTGCTGATGAGGAGTAAGAAATCTCTGGCAAAACTAACTCTATTAGCAGAGGTACAATGTTTTGCTTTTCTGTCCAATTTGAAATGCTAGCATTCTGCTTGTGACTACATTTTGAAGATTGTCTTAATTATAGACATGATTTCCACAGTCCATGATGATTGTCTTAATTTTTATTTGGCTTCCTTTTCTCATATAGATTGAAGCATCTCTGGAGGAGCTTGCACCCACATGCTTGCTAGAACATCTAAGTATGCCTCGAACACCTGAGAATGTAGAACGAAGAGAGGGGGCCTTGGCAGCATTGCGTGAATTACTTAGACAAGGCCTGGAAGCTGAAATGTCATGTGCAGTTACAGATTGGAAAGCTTTCCTTAGTCAAGCAATGAATAAATTGCTGGCAGTTGAAATTGTTGGTTTGCTTCTTTGGGACACTCTTGCTACTATTCGAAAGAATTATAGTTCTTCAGAAGCTCGACAACAAAGGACTGTTATAGATTTTAATTGTTTCTACAAGGCATTGTTAGCCCATATTGCAGTGGGTTTCTCACGCAAACATCCTGAACTGGTATGCTTTTTGTTTTGATTGTTTGTGATGCTTTGAAGGAATGTTTTTTCCCTAGATTCCCATCTACTTTTACTGAATATCCAATTGCATTTACAGATTGAAAAGGCCAATAATATCGTAGAGAGCCTGGAAAGGACTGAAGCTGTAAATTTGAGTTTGGAGGGTGCCATGTGTAAAATACTTTTAGGAGAGGTAACTTTTCTCAGCACTCCAAGATCTTTTACCAAATGCACATATTTTACTGATTTAATCATGATGATTCAGGATAAAGTTGTACTCTCAGAGGATCTTCAAAAGTTTGGTGTGAATGGGAGCTCACTAAAACCACATTGGGCTGAGATGGGTTTACAAAAATCAGATAGTAGAGGTGCAGATTTGTATGAATCCTTGGTATCTTTCATCTCTGCATCTCCAATTTCTTTTTCCTTGTATATTTTTGGTTTCTGTTGGATTGCTAGTGAATGGTGCTATAGAGATGTACGATGGAGCTTGTCTTGCTTAAAGTTGGAACTCTGTCTTATGCCAGAAGACGTGCTGAAATTGATCAGGAAAAATGGCTGAAGGATGCTGTACTTGGGGCCTTTGTGGATACACGGGATTGTACGCCTTCTTTGGTGAGTTGTATAGAGTGGCTTCAGGAGAACTGGGATTTCTGAAAGGTTGCTGACAGGTATTTCTGGTTTTTTATTCATTTTGAATGTTTGAATTCTTCTGCAGGTAAACTACTTTGGTAACAAGGTGAAAATACCTATAAATGACTGGAAAAAGAAAGATGTTGACTGTTCAGTGCCTCGAGTAGGACAAAGGTTTCCATTTTATACTTCATCACAGTCACAGACTTTAAGCTCTTCTGTCCAAGCTTTAACTTGCTCTTCTCCAACTGAAATTCCTGAAGCTGGAGGCAACCTATCACCCCCCAGCAGCCGATCACCCCCCAACAGCCAAAGTCATTCAATATTCAACAAGTCTAAAAATGCTTCATCCTTGATATGGAACCAAAATATTGGGGTCTCACGAAAGAAACTATCTAGAAGCTGGTTAAGGAAGGGTAAAACAGCGGGAAAATTATTTTTGGTTGCTCTCCTTGGAGGTTGTGCATTTATATACCTTAGGTTGCATCTGCAGTCCAGACCAATGCCATTTTCATATAAAAGCTTTGCTGCACAACCAGATTGTGCAATGAAGTCATCTGCAGGTCAGTCATTAAGTCATTCGACTAGCACTGCTCAGATCCGAAGAGGAAACATTGGAAGCAGGATAACTATGGCAATTGCAAAGTCTCTGATCCCATTTACAAAGAAGGGTGAAAATCAAGCTGATCAAAATGCATGGCCTGTTACTGATCTCTCACTCTTAACTGGAAAGTCAAGGCACAATGTATTTTACAGAAAACAAATGGTGTTCAGGGAAGCAGAGAGTTTGGTAAGGCATTGGCAAAGTATGAAAGCTGAGGCTCTGGGACCCAACCATGAAATCCATTGTCTATCTGAAATTCTTGCAGAGCCAATGCTCTCACAGGTGAATAATCTTGGAACTTTCACAATTGACTTTTGCTTTTTGGTTTTGATCGACTCTTTTCTTTATTGTTACTGCCTCTCATGTCTTTGTTGCTTGGACCATGTTGGCATAGTGGCAAGCTCTGGCAGAATCGGCAAAATCAAGGTCATGCTTTTGGAGATTTGTACTCCTGCATCTTTCTATTGTGCATGCTGAAATTTCATCTGATGACATGGGTTGGGAGATTGCTGAAGTAGAAGCAGTTTTGGAAGAAGCAGCTGAACTTGTTGATGAGTCCCAGCTTAAGAATCCCAATTACTATAGGTTGGTTGATAGCATTATAAGAGTTTGATGAGATAAACACATTATGCGTGTTCTGAATGTTATATCTGCAGGGATTTCTAATATTTGTTTTGCTTTTGGTGTTTAACTTGGGCCAATGCAGCACATATCGTATAAGGTATGTTTTGAAGAAAGGCAGTGACAGAAAATGGAAATTTTGTGGTGGCGGGATTCAATCTCCAGTTTAGAGCCTCATTCAGCAATCTTGGTTTCATCTTTTTAGGCTTTGTACATTATCTTATAATGATTACAGATTTCCAGAAGTTCATTGCTTGGGGACGTCCTGCATCCATTTATGATCACAGCAACTGGAAGGAGATGAGAGAATTGGGAAGTTCTATTGCAATTAATTGCATTTGGACTCTTGGAAGACAATGGCATCAAAAAGGTTAGAAGTGATGAATTGTTTAATCCACGTTGTGGGTGGTATAGTGTTTGTGGGGTCTATTCTTTTATTAAATTGCCAGTGTTGTCTTTGTGTTGCTTCACTTAGAATATGGTGGGTTTGCCCATTACTGTTTCTTCCCACTAAATTTCTCCACTGAAGCAAAATGTCCATTGGTTTCCTGGGTTTTGCACTTGAGTTTGGAATTCTATCCTCAGGTGATATTACATCCTGGATTGTGTGTGCTGCAGTCTATTTATCCAGCAATTCTATGGAAATAGACGAGACAATCTTGTGCCGAGCAGAATGTGCGCATTGCCCATGAAAGAGCCAGGCCTCGCATACTTATTTGACTGTTTGTTAAGTTGGATTAACTATGTTCTTTTAACTCACTGACATATAGATTACACAATTCAAATGGCTAGATCTGGTCAGGTGCACTAATTCTGTTCGTTGAAGATAACATTGTTGTCTACAGGCTTTTCATCTATTTGCTTGGGCTACTTTTTCTGCACCATATTATCCTTGTGTAGAATGCTTTGTACGGAAATTCTCATTTTTTGCCTAGAGCCAATTATTGTTGGAGTTAAATAATCCTAGCAGGCCATTGCACGAATCAATTGAAAGCAGATTTTAATTCAATGAAGGAGTCTCAGTGTCAGCTATATTTGAATATATTTGGCAAATATGTACTTTTAAGTTTTAAGTAAAACAGGGTCGACTATATACGTGACTCACAATGGTCAATCTTGACAATTTTGTTGGAGGAAAATTTGTAGAGATGACTATGGCAACTGAAATATATTGAGCGCCTCATATGACTTTTTGTCAACATCCTTTTGGTCCTTGACATGCTCTTGCTTTTTTTGTTGGTTGTTAAACCCAAAGCATGATCAGATGGGCCGTTTTCCTTTTGGATACAATCCTATTAATTTGAAATTGCTTACATCTTTACCTAGATTTTTGCTTAATTCTCTAGATCAATTGGCTTGTGAAGACTTGGCTTTGGTTAAAAGCCAGTGTTACAGTAAAATTTTCCATGGAACAGAGAATAAATTAATTAAAATAAAACAAACAGTTGGTGTTAGTTTCAAGTCTTTTGTTAGTTGCTCTAGTAGTCACTGAATAAACCTGTTTGACTTCCAGTGAGGGCTATTTATACTTTATAGCCAAATGGTTATTCTTAAAGCGTTATTTTTTGAAGAAAAATATTTTTCAGTCAGCAAAACTTTTTCAGAATATGTATGTACATAGAATAAATTTTAAACCTTAATAAACAAAGGGGTAATCTAGAAATTTTTTCTTAAGTGTTTTTCTACAATACATATTTCTTATTTGATAAATTAGAAAGTTTTGACAGTCAGCACATTTACAAAAAATAATACCAGTAACTTGAAACTTTTGTTCAATAGTATTACAGCGATATATCCCAATAAGAAGCTGGAATTAGGACAAACCGCTGCCAGAATGTTCCAAAGGATTCAGAATAAAGCAGGCTCAATCCCCAATTTGAATTCAAATCTTTGTTGAGCCAACAAAATTAGTATTTTGGGGTGGACTTCAGTTCCTTTAATGGTTACATGGGAAATACCGTCAACCATACAGTGCTGATATCTAGTCTGGTTTAGATGTTTCTTTGTGGAGGTATACGTAACATTTTTTATATTGCACAATCAATCTTTTATTAAGTTGCAAAACAACAAAATGTTTTCTACCGTTGCCCAGCTTCCATGATGCATGCTCCTGCCACTATTAGAAAGCTGCCTTAACTTTTGAAATTTCTAGGCATAATAGGGTAGTTGGCACACGAACATTGGCTTCAGTACACAACAGGAAGGTTTTCCTTTGTCCAGGCTTATAACTACTATGACTTTGGCCAATTAATATGTTATGTGTTTGTTAGGCTTTTGATTCATTTTGCTAAGCAATGACGATTCTCATAAATCTTGCCATTTTAGCACAACCACTGCCATATATTACGAGGCAACCCAATAACTTGAAGGCATTCTGCAAGTACTTTATGTTTCACAAGAGAGATTCATGATCTTAAGCGTCAAACCAGCTCCCAGAGAGCATGTGCACCTATTTGTTTTATGTCAACAAATTAAATACACAGAATACATGAAATCATTACTGTCCTGGGATTCTAAAGGCTTTGATAATAGATTAATGTAGAAGGTGGACCATAGCAATTTGCAGTATGAAGGGCATCTCTAATGTAATGTCCCCTTTTAGGATATTCTTGATTTCATCACAGGATTTATTATACGGAATCCGAGATTCCTTTTGATTACGCTATTGTTCCTATACCAGGAACTATATATGTTTGATAACAATATTCCCCAATAATGATGGGAGAGAAGATATGTTATTGCAGCTTCATTTGGATATCGCTGCACCTTATTATAAGATTGCTGGGATATAAATATATATATATATATATCAGATTGGTATAACTATCTTGGAGGATTCCTTCCTTAGACTGTATTGATATTGAATATTATCAGAATGCTGGCTTTATTGATGTTAGATTGCTGTCCTTAAACTGTTATTTCTACCTCTGTCCTTATTGTATTATTTGATATATCTTTCTTATTATATATCTTCTGTTGTATGATATCCTTTGTGTTGTGTATTGATGTTTGAATGATATTAAGAGTACTGCCTTGTTTGATCTGGTTGAGATGAATGATTGTTGATCATAGGATGATTGAAATTTGAATTGTTTGATTTATGCCTGCAGTAACTGTAATTGCTTGCATTCAAGTGTACTTATGTTTTCTTATATCATTCGATATATCTCTTTATATATATTGAAATGTATTCCTTTTTTTTGTGCTGCCTCCCCCAACCGTTATCCATTCCATATATATTTCTTAAGGGTGGAATAAACATACCCTTCCACAAGGCTCACGAACCTTTCTAAATCATACCCTTTTTTGTTAATGCCGTCTTTAACCCAATTGCAACTTTCCTCAATAATATCCTTAGTCAATTTGCTGACCTTTATATGATGTATAAAAGAGGATAACAGCGCTGCTTTGACAATATGTATGGGCTCATTAATCATGCCCTACCTTTATTCGTATCTTGTTTTTTTGTATAAGTGCTGCCCTCTTAATCGCTTTAATGATCATTAATAGTAGAGCTTCTTATTGCTTTATGATGCAAAATAAAGCAATACACAGGGGAACCAGAAGCTCTACTATTATACCATGGACTGTGGAAATATCATGTCTACAATTAATGATCATTGTTTATTTGTGTATAATCATTGTTTTGTCTTTCATTGTTTTGTCCTATTCTACGTGGATGCTGACTTGCACTCCTTAACAGATTATTAATATTATTTGGCTACTGAAAGAATATGTCTTTGATTATCCTTAACTTCAATGTGGGCCCTCCTTTGATTGCTGCTTACTCTTGTCTCCTTTATGGGATACAAACATGTGTTTATATTTTATATTGATATTATCATTATTTATATTGATGATTATAATTTATATAATTATATAATAATAATAATATTATTTAATATTTATATTAATACATTATATATTATATATTATATTATATATTATATTATTATTATATTTATAATAGTATATAATATTATTTAATATTATTATATATTAATAATCAAAACGATTTTTCTGTTTTATTGTGATGTTTAAATCTTTAATTTAAACAATGTCTTAATATCGGGACATGACATCTAAACAATATCAAATGTATGGGCATGAAAATGGTAAAAAATTAATAGCCATCTTGGACAATGAGTAGGTTCCCATTTTCAATGTATGTATACAACCCAAAGGCTCTTAACTTACATTGTCAATCATGGGCATACTAGAGTGGGATCAAAAACAGTTTTAACATATAGTGGCCTTGCATTAAAGGTATAAAAGAACTAAAGAAAAGCGTGGGCTGTTATTGAGTGGCCTTACATTTAAGGTGTAAAAAATCTAAAGAAACAGTTTTAAAATGTAGTGGCCTGACATTTAAGGTATAAAAAAACTGAATAAACAGTTTTAACATGTAGTGGCCTTACATTTAAGGTATAAAAAACCAAAGAAAAGTGCACAAATTTGGTTGCAGTCTTCGTATCCAGCCCATGTTAGAATAATCTAACATTTTGTTATTTACAAACATTTTAAAGTTATTATGTACAACTGTCTCTTGCCATTGTCTGTTGGAATAAGAGCATTTATAGTTCTAGCGTATATAATCCCAACTAATCTGTAATATTGTAAACTTGGTCACACAAGCATTCACCAAATCCAGCCAAAGTCTCCTGAAATTCTATGAACAAGTCAGAAGCAATTGTATAAATGATGTTTTACCTCTCAAATTTGCAAGAGTTAAGAAGAATGATGGGCGGTTTTGTCAGCGCTTTTCATGAAAAGTTTATTGTGTTGATTAGGTAAATTGAAACTTTTGTTTGTGTGCGTCTGTCTAAATTGACAGTTCAGAAGCGTGAGCACAACTTTCCTTGAAATTCAAGCAGCCTTTGGAGTAGGCAGAGTGTTTCTATCTTAATGCACTGTAAAAATCTACTTACTGAGAGGGAAAGAAAGAAAAAAGATGTTAAAAGACAAAAAAAAAAAGGGGGAGGGGGGTGGTGTGGGGTGATGCATTGAGATAGTAGTTGATTTGGATTGATCTAGATGGACCCCTCTTATCCGGCACATTCTAACCTTTGATCGTCCTAGACCTTTGATCGTCCGACCTAGGCCTTGAATTTGATGTCTATTTGACCGTTTTTGCCATTTTAGATCGTATTTTACAACTTTTACAACTTTAAAATTTAAAAGAAGGTATAATTTGTAGTTGGTATTTTACAACTTTTACAACTTTAACATTTATTAGAGGTATAATTTGTAGATTGTATTTTACAACTTTTACAACTTCAAAATTTATTAGAGGTATAACTTGACATGCTAAATTTTTACATAACAGTACATTTAAATTATTTGTAAACCCTAAAATTTTACTATAGGGAAATATAATATAATATTTTTATTTATAATATATATTATTTTATAATAATTTGTTATAGAAATATAAATGATGTTTTCTTTTACAATATTTATCTTGAACATTTTTTAAATTGATATAGAAATATATATTAAATTAGAATATTTTCAAAGAATGTTTATCTTCAATAAATTTTAAAAATCAATTTAGAAACAATTTTTTGCTTTGTCTATACTTGTTAATATGTTATTCATTGTTTATTATATATGGAATAAGTACAAGTACAACTTTGCAAATTACAATTATAGAGATTAAAAAAACTTGTAATTAAGAGCTTATTTACAAATATAGGGATCAAAAAGAATTGCTGCTACTTCTTCCATTGTCATTCAATTCGCCAAGGTCACCTTTTTATTAAGGCACCAAGATGCCTACATTAGAGTCAAATTGGAGATGTTCTCTTAGAGTTCAAAAGGAGGACAAGTTGGTTTGTGGAGTGGATGGGCTGCTCTTAAGGTATAGCCAATATTTTGTGGAACTTATTGCGTTTTATCTTTTTGAATTTTCATTTGAATGATTGCAATTTACAAGTGAGAATTGTATTGGAGTGTTTGGTTCAAGAAAAAATAAATCCTTGGTGTTTTTTTTCAATTTATAATTACTGAATTTTTTAGGACTTAACAATAGAAATGAATTTATATACCTTTATGTCCATTTTGATAGCATTCAATGTCCACAAAAAATCAGACATTCTATCTTGAAATGACTTATAATGTTTTTATGGCACTTTCATCTTTTTAATTGTTGAAATGGTTGGGAGTTGTTGGTCTTACTGTTTGTAATTTTGTTTGTGATTGTATTATTGATTGCTCCTCTTTTTCGCAGTCTTTAGACTATTATGTTGTAACCTGCATTCTTTCAATATAAAAAAATTTACTCAAGATTTTTTTTACATCTTTTAATTTTTTTAAAACATCAATTGAAAGATAGTTAAATGATCAAACCGTGATAAAATTTTTATATAACAGGCAGGGGTGACCGTCCAATTCGAGGCCTGGTCCCACCTGGCGGGTGGGCCTTGCATTTTCCTCCATCAAAGCACTCACTAAGCTTTTCCGTAGATGTTTATAAGCTAGTGGTTATTTTTACTATAAACTTTGAACCCCCTAAAGCTTTCTTCTGCTAGTCGCTTACCATCTGTTTTACTTTATGTTGTTTGTCGTCGGTCCTCTTCGAACGCATTCATCGCCAGTAGATAGGATTCAAATGGTATACACGTAATAAGCTGGTGGTTAATGATCCTTTCACCAATTGGTATTAAATCTTTCCCACATCATTTATGCCCCTTTACAAAATTAGTAGTAGTATTTAACCCCATTGCCTATTGGGTTGTGGACATTTTCATCTGCGAAAAATTGAAGTCCACGACTGTGACATCTTTTACCAGTATGATGCTGCATACATTCTTGCTTGTGGCTAGTGTTCTCGGAGTTCTTGAATTGCTGCTCGAGTTGAAGGAAACAATAGGAAATAGTGTTTGAAATTACCTCGAAGTTGTCATCTATAAAAATAAAGAGGATAGAGGAATTTAGTCTAATGATATTGAAAAAATTCAAGCATTCCCCCGTATTGGGAAGTAAATTCGAAAAGAAAGATGTGAAGTTATCAACAGATGATCCTGCCTTATTTTCAAGGCAAACAATTCCATTTTCCCTTGCTAAATGCTTTAATATGTGAGTTGCATGAAAATGAACCTACAACCAAGGTTCCCTTCTAAAAAGCCTTGACAATGATGCATGCTCACTTTGTAAATCTATAGTAGGTAAACAACAAAATGTTCAACTACCATACGTAATGATGCATGCTCACTTTGTAAATCTATAGTAGGTAAACAACAAAATGTTCAACTACCATACATGAGGTAATCCTATACAATAGGGCATTTTTTTTCTTTTATGATTTTTACAATAGAGACTATAGGGTTGGAAATTACCAATCAACTCATCAAATACCATTGACTAAATGAGAAAAGAAGGATTTGATCATGTAATAACCCAAGGTTTGAAATTACTGCCTAGTATGTCATCCATGAAAGCATAGAGGATAGAGAAATTTAATAAGATTGATATGGTCAAAATTCATTGGTGGTATATGATGTTCAAGAATAGTTCCCACTTGACTTTTGGTTAATACTATAAAGTAAAAAAATAAATAGTTTTAATCATGACTTATGATCTCTGATAGGGGGAATCGTGTTAGGAATATTACATCATTAGATTTGTAGTGTGTTTGTTATGATTTATTAATATGAATATTAGAATATCATGTGAGTGTTTGTATTATATGTGGAGTAGTTATAGGAGCTCTCCTATAATATAAGAGATATTCTAGAAATTTGTAATGTGTCTTATTGAATAAAATTAATAGAATAGCAGCATTTAGAAATTCCAATGTGATATCAGAGCACTGCAATTATCATCATTTATTTCAATAGAAAAGTGGAAGCATATTTTTGCAAAAATCGTAGCAGAGTATCATTCATTCACATAAATTCAGATTTGATTTCTCATTCACATAAATTCAGAAAATACTGCTATTCTTAAATATCATCCACTTCAACAGTCAAGGTCAATTTTGACCAATTAAAAAAGACAAATAGTTACAACTTTTTGTTTTTGATTAAGATAAGCAGCAAACAATGGTGCTAAATCCCTTTACACAGAGTCCCAGGACAGCAAAACGCCACACACAGGCCAGCAACAGCACAAAAACAGCACACAAACAAACCTACTGAAGAACACCAGAACCTAAGGGGAACTAAACAACACCACAACCCGAACAAGTAAATCTAACACACTTGACTCTAAGTTTCAAAGCAATAACAGATTTACAACTTTATGCTGTGAATGAGGTGTAAAATTATTATTGATTGTTTAACCATTAAAATGGATGATATTTAAATAGAGTGAAGGCACATTGGGGCTGGCTATGTACTTCTTTTTCTATTTTCTGAGAGGCGGACGTTTGAGACCCGGTTCGGCCAGGCAGAGAATAGTCATCATATCAGACAGCCAGAAGAGCCTGCACAGCGATTGTGTGTAGGAAGCAGAATGAGCAATTCCTCCTTCAACCGACTCTCCCTACAGAATGTTGCAAGATGATTTCATGGCCGCGAGACTCCACTCGTTCTAAACGACTTTCATCAAAACAATCCTTCTTTTGGAGCGCTCACATCGAGCTCCTCTTTCCTTGGTGCCTGATCCTGATTAAGTTACTTGTTTTAACCAGAGGAGGATAATCATTGCAAAGGAATGCTAAGTTGAGTAGTTACTCAACAATGGAGGGAGTTCTTTACTGATCACATAAAGGCCTTGTTCTAGTTCGCAGTTCGGGTTAGAAGTATCGTCATCTTGCCTTCCGACGAGTAAACGGGCTACAAATCGATCAAGTTTGGAGTGAAGCTGGTGCTTTTGCCATGAATGTTGCTTAGGGGCTTGACCCCAGACGTGGGAAACCAACTCCGAAACCTGTAATGTGTATAAGGCCATCATATTGTTAGACTTAGGGCACATAACTGAGAGGGGGGGTGAATCAGTTGTGCGCAACTTTTCTCCAATTAAACACTTAAATCTTCTTTAGTGATTAGCAGAATATTAATTATGAACCATAATGCATTCAAAGCAAAAGCAGAAAAATATCAACACATAAGACACCAAGATTTTGATGTGGAAAACCCGGTTAAGGGAAAAACTACGGGGTGATTAACCCAAGATTGTATTCTCTGTTAGAAGAATAGAAAGAACAAAATGGCACATGCCAATTAGGGCTCACTGCCCGAGCACACTGCTCACAAGAGGCTCACTGCCTATAAGAGACACACTATCTACAAAGAAATAAGTATCACATTCATGAACTGGAGAATAGCATCTTTACCATGCTTGAATCAGTTCCATTTAAGCCCAATACTTCTGCTCTGCCTTTCGCACTTCTTCTTCGCTACCACACACTCATCACACCAAGACACACTTTGAAATTGCTTCACAATCCCTTTTTTATACACGACATTGACTTAGGAACAATCATCTAAGTCGGCAAACACTTACAAGAACATCCGCAAGACGTGTAATACATCCGGTTGGCCAGTCTTAGGAAGAACACCATCATCCAGTGGTTATTCTTCAAATGCGCACTCTAACTTCAATGCGGACCACCAAAATGAACTGGACACGATCCAAGGATCACAACAACCTATTCCGAATCATCAAGAGCATCTGCACTTCATCTGTTTGCTAGAATTCTTCTCTCCTTCTTCCGAAACCTCAAGAACACAATCTGTCATCACTGTCACAAAGGAATAGGTTCTTTTGGACTTTCAAACCACGAACCAATCTACTTGACACTTTACAAGGACGTCCTCAACACTTTCTCAAATCCGTAGAGTGGGATAATGCTTTACCGGACCTCACCGGACCTATCTGTGTCACTCTGTCACCTCTGGACACCTGCTAGAGCCGGTTCTACTTGAACGACCATAACTTCTTCAGATCTTCATGCGGACCTCTAAAAACTTGACTGGAGTATCTCAAGACTTATATCTACAAACCCTTTAAACCGCATCCTCTGATTTTCAACCTATCTTGGACTTTACCTTGTTGTCATCACTGTTCTTCACTGTTCCTGATTGAGACTAATTTTCTCAATATCCTCAGCACATAGCTCATCCAATCCTTCTCATTAATGCAACATGAGTATGTTGACATCAATGACAACACAGTTTAAACCCATACTTGCAACACATATGACTAGGATATTGTTACTAGTACCTGTGTGGGTGTTTGCAGATTGAGTGTTTAATGATAGCTTTTAGAAATTGAAGTTAAGTTTTAATAGTTTCATAGTGGTAGTGTGTTATTATAATTTATTGTCTAGTTATTGTTCGTTTAGTTTTCAAAATGTCTTATTAGTTCTTATAGAGATATTTTGTGTTATACTCTAAAAGTCCAATAAAAATATTGTATGTTGTCAAAGCAAGTCAAAGTCAAGTTGTATCATTTTGTTTAGAATAGTGTCCATTTGCAATGCATGAGTCGTTAATTGTCATGTCGTACTCAAAAGTATGTCTGTCAAAATCTAAAAGTGTCAAAAAATAATAAAAGTAAAAATTGCCTTAATTGTAATTGGACATACTATTGCTTGTATGTGACGACCATCCTGTGAGGGGGGGCATTCTAAAACTGAGTCTCAAAGACAAATTTGCTAAGTCAGTAGTAAACCTACTAGAGGATAGAGGCATAGGAGGCTAGAGGACAAGCAACATCCTCTTGTTAGTCACTAGCGACGAGGCCACAGAATTGTATTAATTGCAAAACTATTTGTGCCAAAATGATTAAAGCTAAGATTAGTTCTCAGGTGGCAGTGGTAACTGTCTCATATCGTTATGATTAGAGTGGCAGTGATTTATATCGATGGTTGCATACACGACAATGAGGACTTAGTCCCAAAACTTTTTATGTAGTGTGTATTTGTGATTGGATGTGTTTGTCCCCGGTCATAATTATTGTGAATAGATGTGTGTCCTTATTCATAATTTCAATGTTGAATAGATGTGTTTGTCCCTATCCAAATTTGTTGTATGACATCGGATAGAAGTGTTAGTCCCTATCTTTGGTTCCATGGTTAGATGTGTTTATCCTTATCCTTGGATAAAAGTCCAATATGGTTTGTCTTACTAAGGAAATGTAATGAGGCTAGTTCCACTATTGCTTTTCATGACTAGATGTGTATGCCCTTACTCATACTTTGTGTTTTTGATGAACTACTGATTGTGTTCAAGTGTTGTTAGTCCACTTATCCATGTTTGGAGAACGATGTAATACAGGGGTGTTAGGAATATTACATCATTAGGTTTGTTAGTGTGTTTCTTATGGTTTATTAGTATGAACATTAGAATATCATGTGTAGGATAATATAATATTGTAATTGATTGTGCAAGTGTTTGTTTGTATTATGAGTTGTTAGAACAACTTGTCTATGTATTTAGGAGTGGTTATAGGAGCTTTGTAAGTCCTATAAATTTGTAATATGTCTTATTGAATAAAATTAATAGAATCGCAACATTAAGAAATTCCAATAAATCTAAGCATGGTTAGTTGCAGCACAATCCCATCAAACCTTCAAAGTATAGCTAGTAGACATGCTATCAAATTGTTAACTTAATTATAACCATACAATTAGCTTAAGATGACCTTCTTGTTGCTTCAAATTTAATCTTAACACCTTGTTTTGGACATCCAAATGATTTAGTTAGTGCACTGTGGCCTAATACCTTGATAGATACTCGGTGTTTTCCAATCCCTTAAAATAAAGTTTGGAAAAATTAAACTAGGGTTTAGTTAGAGATCAATGACCCTGGATACAACTTCTTATTCAATATACTTCAAATAGTTGTCCCACAGCTTTCTAAGCACTTGTCACATAAGATAGGCCCCCTCATATCTTCATAAACCATACTATTGCAATTGAAACCAAGCAAGGTGCTACTTTAAGAAGGAATTAGAAGAAGTTTAATCAAAGCAACAACCTTTACAAATTCCACAATTTTTAAGTCACACTTGCTAAACTTGGACGATCACCATTACTTTGGCACCAGAACTAGGCCCAAAATGAAGCAAGATGCTAACCTGAATGCCCAGGTCCATAATTGAAGGTGAACAAACCATATCAAATATTTGTTCATTCATTTAGAATTGTTTATAAAGTTGTTTCAAACACATTTTTTACAATTTATCAATTGTAGTTTGTCAAGTGGGATATCTAATATAATAAATAACCATGCAATCACAGTTGAAACCAAGCAAGGGGTTGCTTTAAGAAGAAATCTAAAGAAATTTAATCAAAGCAATAAGCTTTAAAATTCCATAATTTTTAAGGTCAACACTTGCTAAACTTAGAAGATCACCATTACTCTAGCACCAAAACTATGACCCAAAGTGAAGCAAGACGCCAACGTAGATTCCCATAATTGAAGGTGGATAAACCATATCAAATGTTTGTTTGTTCATTTATAATTTTTTATACAATTGCTTCAAACATGGTTTAGTTTCCATGGATATAATTCCACAAAATTGCTAGCACCTAAATAAAGTAGTACAATAATAGTGTGATTACAAATCTCACCTTCAAATTCCATAGGGATAAATTGTAATAGACTTCTATACCCATATCATAGATTTAATGTTTTAGTGAGCTTTCTCATAGTCACAACTCATTTTGAATAGTGGGTATCTTTGAAAACTCTCTGCTTGGTTCCAATCATTAAAAAAAACATCTATTATGATACTAAGGATAATGCTACATATGCTAATTAAGATCATTGGAAAGCACATGACTATAAAATTATTAAAAATCTTAACCACATCCAAGTAGATTTTGACTATTAAACTCTGTTGGGAGGGTAGTAAGCCCTTCTCGATGGCTCCCTATCTTGATTGGAGAAAACATGCCTCTTAGCTCATTGCCAACTTCATAGAACTTTATGATTTGTTTTTTTGTTTTGTTTAGAGTTATCTCTAGTTAGGTGTCATTATATATTGTTGTGGTATGGATGAGATAAAGAAACTTGGTTGGAATATTTAACTAGACTTGTTAACAGTTCGACCACTATCTTGGGTTACTATTCTGCCATAAATGTAAGTTTGGTTATGAGGTAGTTGTGTTCACTTTTAATAATGGACAAAATTGCAATAACGATATGTAGCATGTTTCAAACACTTATCAATCATGTCCATAATTTTTAATGAGTATGTTATATTAGTGTGGATATTTTAAATCAAATTCTAACATTTATGTCTATCTACTATATAGATGTCATTTGGTCTCATATCATGGACAACATTCTCAATAATCCCTAGGGGAATGTTTTCCTACCAAGATCTTTCGTGGGAGACATATACCCTTCAAGGCTCATAGTTATTTTTGATTTATATTGAGATTGATAGATTGGAAGGTTCATTGAGGGAGAAGGTAGGAGGGAATCCTACCCAATCAACTTTTACAAGAGTCATACAAAGAAACCCCCACTTAATGTTGATGCAAAAACTAGGATTAATAACTTCTTCAAATGCACCATGTAAGAATAATTGGTTAAATACAAATATTGGTAGTTACAATTGTGAAGTTTTGTAGTGATATAATCATTGGTTAAGTACAAATGTTGATAGTTTCAAGATTATTTATATTTTTTATAGGTATTAGTGCATGTGTAACCTAGATGGTTGTGGGAAAAACATGAAGCACCTTTTGATCCTTCTTTAGTGTTTGGAAATAAGGGAAGGGTGTTAGATTCATAAATAAATTAAAGCTACCCAAAACCTAGTGTAAGAAATAGATCATATAAACAATTCTCGCAATAATATGAAATCAAAATAGCAAAATAAAAAGTTAGTTCTCACAAGAGAAATGCAAATACTCAAGAAGCAAAATAACATTACAGGAGCTCAAAAATCATGAACAAATACCAAGCTAGAGAAGTGGATACATATATTAGAAAGATGGGAGGCAAGACCAACCAATGAGAAAAGTAACTCCTACTACCCAAAAATAGGTGGGAGTTACACTCATAAAAGATGCCATTTACCCTTATTATGACCCACTCACTACAACTAAGCAAGCTAAACTAAATGCATAGAAAAATACATAATATCCAACTAAGGAAAATAAAAAACCTACACTAACAACCCCCATAAGTGTGACTTAGGTGGATGAAAAGATGGGTATTGACAAATGAAGCCCGATGAGGTACCCTGTATAGAAATAGATCCTCCCAAGAGAATCCCTCCCAAATAAGAGAGAAAGAAGAACCCCCAAAGTAGAGAGAGAAAGGAAGGACTAAGTAGCCCCCTGAAGAAGCTTCTTGCATCCCAATTGTTTAGGGGAAAATTAGATTTGTTAATGTTCTTGATTTTAGATGTTTAAATCCGCCTCTCCACTATGCATTCAAGGATCTAGGGTTGAGTGACGAACACTATCATACCCTAGGTCACTTGTAGATGTAGGGAAACTTGGATTAGGGAATTTAATTATCAAATTTCCTTCTCTTATGCCCAATTGACCATGAAAACCCTAATTATGCAAATACGGCAACAAATTGACAAATAATGGAAAAAGTTCTTGCATACGGGAGTAAAATACCAAATCACAGAATACCTATTTTCGGGGTTCCGAAGTGTAACAGTCAGGGACACTGGAGCGGGCGACCAAGTCCAAGGTACCTATTTCTTCGTGGAATTCATACCTCCTTCCGACACCGATCAGTCCTGTAACTTCTATTTCCTGAAACTCAGATGCGGAGGACACTAGAGCGAGTGCCCATGTCTTGGAAGTGCTCCTGTGTCTTGCTTTTGTTCAGATCCCAAATCCTTGATGCTTGCTAATCCTTCTTGCAACTCCACTTTTCCCAAATATGACAACTATAACCTGCAATCACAAGACTTGGTTTGGGGGTTGTGGTGTTTAGAGGCTTGCCTTAGTCAAGCCCCAAAGGACACTTAAGTCTCCGAACACCGTTGTCAGATAAAAGAGTGCATGCCCTTGTGAGGCAGAGGAAAAAACCAAATGAATCAATGATGAAAACACAATATTATTTCACCTTGTAGTGAATCTCTCATGGGAGGAAGATACTCTTCATTCCATGAGGAAATTGATGCTCAAATCTGCAAATATCAACACACAAAACATACAAGTCTGCTCTTGCAACACAATGAAAGCCTTGAATCACCTTGAGAATACTTGAACATCACCCTTGCCCTCTAGTTTACAAATGAATGCCTAAACATGCTTATATATGCAACTACAAGCACTCTTGCCAAGATTTTAAAAATCAAAACTTACTGTGTTGGCAGAAGGACCAAATAACGGTCATAAATTGACACCCAGAAATTAGGGCTGCCCGAAAATAGGGCAGGACTAGGGCGTGGGTGCCCAAGGCCTTCCCCTATTTTGGGCAGGGTACAACTCAAGGGGTCCACCTAGGTCCAATTTGCCAGTGAACCTAGTTCTCATTCCATCAAGATGCCAAAATATGAACTAAGATGTCCTAAATGCATACTAAAGACCCGAGAGCTAAACCTTATGAGGGAAAAGCCCCCAAGGGGACATTTTTCGATGTTACATTTAGCCCTCACTTTAATGTATGTATAAACGCGAGGCCAATACATGCATTAAAGTAAGGTCACAAACACAACAAACACATCAAGCACGGAGAAGACACGCCAATCACTTAGAAGACAGTAACAGGCACGCAAAACATGGAGAAGACAATTACAGTCACGTAGAACACAAAGAAGATAATCAATGCATAGAAGACACATTAATGCATGGAAGACATAAATGATATATTTTCTTTTCTTTTTCTCATATATATGAAATGCAGATGCAAGTACTGGAAAGTAAACAAACCTCTCATAATATAGGATGCACTGCCTTAAGGCATAGGTCTCTGTATATGGGGCAACACACATGCAAGACACGCAAAACCTCCCAAAATGTAGGAAGCACTACTTGAAGGCGCTGGTCTCTGCATATGGGGCAACAAACACGCCACACAAAACAAGCACGCCAAAACACACACTTGAAGACACAGAGAAAACATGGCAGACAAGCGATGGAGTGTACCTATTTCCAAGTCCAACACCATCTCAGGCACATTACAGGCACACACCGACGATTGGGCTTCACCACAACAATCACCGAAAACACACTTAAGGGTTGAGTTAGTCATAGAACCACTCCCCGCCTCCACAAAGGACTTTTGAAAAATGATAGGATGATGCAATCTGCTCTGACAAATACACCATCCCCACCTCCACAAAGGGCTTACATGATTGATTGATTGCAAACAAACTCAGGATGCACGATACACTACCCTGGGGCGCAAGTCTCTGCATCTGAGGTCAAACACATTGCTAACATCTATAACATACAACTTACCTTATATATGCCCCCACCTTAAGGTGGTTGATATCAGTTATCAATATCAAGCACGTTAAGGTAGGAATAAAACACACAAGGGAACACTGACTTTCGCAAAGCCCATGCCCCCCGGAGGTGACACGTACTTTATGATTGCCAAATGTTCCCACAAACACATCCCTACAAGAATCATGTTAGTGTCTACAACATCATGATAAACAACAACATCAATGCATATGATTAACCACACAAAGAGCCAAGGTTATACAATGAATTCAGAGTTTGAGGATAACCGTGGGGCTATATCATAAAGTTCTCCGAATCGAGTATCGCCAAGGCTAGATTTAAAGGCAAACAAAGGTGCACAGAGCAACAATATTGTTAATGTTTGTAAATGTGATAGAAACATCATCAAATTCACTAGGCGGAAAGCACAAGTGCTTCCACTAGTCAAGCATCAGATAAGATATACAACCCCATCGTCGTATTAGGAACTAAGTCCATTTTTTGATTGCTCTCGAAAGGGACACTAGGTCCGCATCAGTATAAATGTTTGTCGTCATCCGCCTGCTAGATGGAAACACTAGAGGAAGGGAAATGATAAATAAGAGAGGAGAAACAAGTGTCTTAGGGATAGTCACGTAGGTGGGTGCCCCCAGGTCACCAATCATGACGCTATGTCTGTAAGACACAACACTCAAAAATGAAATCAGAGAGAGCAATTTAGAAGAATGATGATACAAATACAGGAAGGTCACAATAGAGGCGGTTTCCTGGTATCCCGGACCTTACATGAGAATCAGGGGTCATCCCAGGAGGCCTAAAGAACACATAATACATCATGGGGAAAGCACATCACAAGAGAGATAAAGGGGTTAGAGATACTTACCTGTAGGATCTTCCAATCTAACCTTTGTCAACAAATAAATCAATGCCATTTTTCCATGGGTTAGGTGAATTCTTAATTTCTTCTATTAGACCAATTATTTCATCATAGTTCATATAGTCATCTTCAGCCTCATAAGGTTTATTAAGAGAGTTTTCATGCTCATTATTCTCAATGTATTGTGTTAAGTCTTCTGCTACCCGAGGGTATGTATCCGTGAGAAATGTGTTATATCGAGGTATGAAATTAATTAGCATGATATGCGGTATTCCTTGAACAACATCAATACCCTCTTGTCCTTCTTTTATAAATTTTCTTATGTTGTGAATCACAGGTATAACTTCCTTAGCTATCCTCTCGGTTTGCACATATTCTTGAAATTTAGCTAGGTCTCTATCAAGTTTGTCTATTTGCTCATATGTCATCACTTCAATAGGGACCTCAACATCATGAATTATTTGTTCTTCTATTGTAGGAGGCATGATGTCTTTCAAAAAGTGTGTTCCTTCTATTGTGTCATTGATTTCATCATTTTGGACCAACATACCCTCATGGGAAGAAGCATTTTTGAAAGAATGATTAGAAGACAAGTTTATGTCATCATCACATGGAGCAGGTGTTGAATGCATGGGAGAAGTGCTATCACCATCATCTTTTTTATTGTTACTCATGGAGAAGAACTCAGTTAAGCTTTCTAATGTCGTAGGATGTTCACTCATGAGGGTTAAAAATTGGTCAAAATTAAGATCTTTAATAAATGCATACAAAGATACCATTGAAAAATGACATGAAGGTGCCATTTCAATGTTTTCAATGTAAAATCAGATTTTTGAAAAGCTTTTCGGACCCTATGCAAAAGTCAAGTGCAAAAAGTGACCTAAATGCTTGATTTTTCGATATGTTTTCAATGCCAATGAATGAAACAAAGGATGTTGTAAGGATTTTGATCGAGGGAAGCAAGTTATATGTCTAATATAAGTCTAAAACAGAAAAATTATCCTTCTCAACACACTCTTGATGTGATTTTAAGTTAATGCCAAGTCAAAATATAGTGAAAATATGTCAAAATAGACATTTTTTCACCAAAACTCAATGCAAAAGAGCATAACAAAGGGTGTTAAGAGGAAAATGATGATGGACAAAAAATAATATTAGTAATAACAGCTAATTGATGCAACAATACCCAACACAACACGCTTTTAGTACCACTTAAGGTAAAACCCTAGTGAAAATATAGCAAAAATAGACTATTTTTCATGGTTTTTCAACTCCAAGACCTAGCAAGAGGGGTGTTGTAATGAATTTAATAAGGTAAAACAAATAATATCAATAATATTAGTCACCTCAATCCATAAAATTGATCACAACACACTTGGAGTGCAAACTAGGTCAAACCCTAGGGCAAAAATAGCCAAAATGTGTAGTTTTTCACCGAATTTTCACTACAAGAGCCTGTTAAAAGGGTGTTGTGAAGATTTTTATGAGGGGAATAAAACGATTACCCTGATAATAGAAAAATAATGGAAAAATACCTTTCACAACACACCTATGGTGCAATTTTGGAGAGTCGATAAGACCAAATTTAGTGAAAATCATTATTTTTGAAGCCCTAGGTTTTGGAATTATTAGGTTATATGAAAATTGTCAAAATTTCTACAAGAACCTAGCAAATTATTAATGAAAATGCAATGCAAATTTCTAAATTTTTAGATTTTTATGTAGTTTATATCAGATCTGATGCAAAAATCATGAATTAGGAAAATTTAGAAAGAATTGATGCAATTTAGTAAGCCAAACAACACAATTTTTTTGTATTTTCTAAATTTTTCAAAATTTTCTCAATGCAATAAAATGAATGACTATATGAATGAATGAAATCAATCCAAATCTGAAGACACATACTCAGTAAGTTGCAATTTAAGTCCAAAACACGGGTTCACCAAAATGTTTAGGGGAAAATTAGATTTGTTAATGTTCTTGATTTTAGATGTTTAAATCCACCTCTCCACTATACATTTAAGGATCTAGGGTTGAGTGACGAGCACTATCATACCCTAGGTCAATTGCAGATGTAGGGAAACTTGGATTAAGGAATTTAATTATCAATTTTCCTTCTCTTATGCCCAATTGACCATTAAAACCTTAATTATGCAAATACGACAACAAATTGATGAATAACGAAAAAAACTCTTGCAGACAGGAGTAAAGTATCAAATAACAGATTACCTATTTTTGACGTTCCAAAGCAGAATAGTCGGGGACACTGGAGCGGGCGCCCAAGTCCAAGGTACCTATTTCTTCACAGAATCTGGACCTCCTTTTTACACTGATCAACCCTGTAACTTTTGTTTCTCAAAACTTGGATGCGGAGGACACTAGAGCGAGTGTCCAAGTTCTAGAAGTGCTCCTGTGTCCTTTTCTTCAGATCCTAAATCCTTGATGCCTACCAATCCTTCCTGCAACTCCACTTTTCCCAAATGCCACACCTGTAACCTGCAATCACAAGACTTGGTTTGGGGGTTGTGGTGTTTAGAGGCTTGCCTCAGTCAAGCCTTGGAGGACACTTAAGTCTCTGAACACCGTTGTCAGATAAAAGAGTGCATGCCCTTGTGAGACAGAGGCAAAAACCAAAGGAATCAATGATGAAAACACAATATTATGTCACCTTGTAGTGAACCTCTCATGGGAAGAAGATACTCTTTATTCCATGACAAAATTGATGCTCATATATGCAAATATCAACACACAAAACATACAAGTCTGCTCTTGCAACACAATGAAAGCCTTGAATCACCTTGAGAATTCTTGAACATCACCCTTACCCTCTAGTTTACAAATGAATGCCTAAACATGCTTATATATGCAACTACAATCACTCCCTCCAAGATTTTAAAAATCAAAACATACTGTGTCGGCAAAAGGACCAAATAACGGTCATAAATCGACACCCAGAAATTAGGGCTGCCCCAAAATAGAGTAGGACTAGGGCGCGGGCGCCCAAGTCCTCCCCCCTATTTTGGGTAGGGTACAGCTCAAGGGGTCCACCTAGGTCCAATTTGCCAGGGAACCTAGGTCTCATTCCATCGAGATGCCAAAATATGAACTAAGATGTCTTAAATGCATACTAAAGACTCGGGAGCTAAACCTTATGAGGGAAAAGCCCCCAAGGGGACATTTTCTGACATTACACCAACAAAGCTTGTAAATGAAGAAACTTGCATTTTGTGAAGGGTTTGGTGAAGATGTTGACAATCTACTCAGACGTTAGGTAGTATCAGAGATTAATGACTTGTCCATGGATAAAATCTCAAATTTAGTGCATGTGAATCTGTATGTGCTTGGTCCACTAATGATGGATTGTGAAAATTTGTATGGTACTCTAGTTGTCACAAATATGATTGATGGCTATTTGAACTAGGTACCAAACTTAGTGAGAATATGTTGAAGTCGTATGGCATCAGTGGAGGCATTAACAAACCCCCAATAATCGAGCTTAATGGAAGATAGAGCAATAGAAAATTGCTTCTTACCCAACCAATAAATAGGACTTGAACCAAGTGAGAAGTTATAACCTGAAGTGGACTTGTGATCCTAAGAATCATTTACCCAATCTAAATCTGTATACCCCACCAAATCAATATCAATGCCTGTTGCATAGTGAATTCCAAAACTATGAGTACCTTGAATTTAATGGAGAATTCATTGAGCCGCCTTCTAATGTAGCTTATGGGGCTCCTTCATAAATTGAGAGACCATGCCCACAACATATGAAATATCGGGCCTCATATGAGTCAGATAAATGAGGCTCCCAACAAGCTATTTTTACAAAATTACATCAAACAAAGGTGAAGAGGATTGACCCTCAAGTTTGACTCCAAAAAGAAAAGGAGCTAGAGTAGGCTTGCACCCAATCATGTAAAACCATGAGAACAAAGCAAGAGCATACTTGGACTATGCAATGGTGATCTTGAAAGCAACTTGAGATATATTAATCCCAAGAAAATAATGCAACAAGCCCAAGTCAGTGATAAAAAAACCCATCATAAAGGCTAGTTTTCATTTTTGAAATGGATGAAGAAGAATTCCTTGTAATCAATATGCCATCAACACATAGAACTAGAATGAGGAGAGAATCATCTTGTTGTAGAATGTAGATGTTTAGATTCTAACAGCAATGGGAAAACCAAACTGTGAGAAGGAAGGAATCCATCTTGGCATACCAAGCTTGAAGAACTTGTTTCAGGCCATAGATAGATTTCCTAAGTCTGCAAACCAAGGAAGAGTCCCATAGAAATCCTTGTGGTTGCTCCATGTGTATCTCCTCCTCAAGGTCTTTGTGAAGAAATACACTTTTCACGTCCATCTGGTGAACTTCCTAATGATGTGCTACAACGATAGCAAGAGTGATTTAGATATAGTTCAACTTTGTAATGTGTGCAAAGGTCTCAAATTAATCAATACTAGGAAATTGGGAAAGCCCCTTTATAACCAATCATGCCTTGAACTTATCCACTAACCCATCTACTATGAATTTTTTTGGATAGATCTACTTGCATCAAACAAGTTTTATTCTCTTAGGAAGGAGGACAAAATCTGAAATGTGGTTCATAATCAAGGAACTGTATTCCTCCTACATGACTACATCCCACATAGGAATGCTAGATGCCTCCTAAAAAGATTGTGTGCTAGAGGAAAAAACAATGTAAACACATGTGGAACTCCCTGAAAATGAGAATGTGTCTTCCTGGTGTTTGATGGATCCCCAAGCCAATTGCCTACAACTTGTAGTGTTTGTTGAGCCCAAAGTGGACCTAAAGTAAGAGAATTTTGAGGAGAGTCCTCAACCTCTAAATGATGACTAGGAGAATGATGAGGTGAATTCTCATCGTCACTCAAAAAAAATTGAAGTGGAGGAAGAAGAGTCCTCATCATTAGGTATTTTATTAGGTAGATCTAAATCCTTAGAAGTGGTGTCATCAAGCCCAAGTGACTCCAATGTGAATGTAGATGGATGAGAAGTGTTAAGAGTGGAACTCAAAGAGCCCTCCAAGAAAACACTTCTCTCAATGAACAACTCGTGTGGTAGGGTGAAGGAGCTGATAACTGTTAAAACCATATGGATAACCTACAAATATGCAAGGCCTACTTTACAGATCCATGGAATTATGTTTATCTACAAGAATGTGGGCCCATGTTGGAGAAGCAAAAAATTTGAAGTGCTCAATTGTTGGTTTCTAAATGCTCCAAGCTTTAAAATTAGTGACTCCCTACAAGGCTCAATGAGGAATGTGGTTCTGGATATAACAACCACATTTAATGGTGGTCTCCACCCAATATTGAGGTACAAGAGATCTAGGGTGTATCATGTAGTTTTCCATTTCCTTAAAAGACCTATTCTTGCATTCTACCACATCATTTTACTAAGGACTATATGGAATTGTGCACTGTAAATCAATCCCTCCTGAAGGTAAAATTGCTCAAAATGATAGTTGACATACTGTCATGCCCCATTTTTAATTAATTTAATTTTATGGATTAAATGCCTATTCCAATATTTTCCATTGGTTAAGGAAGGATTTTGGAAAATAATTTATTTAATATTTAATATTTTGGACCCATGATTAATTTATATTTTCAAGCTGCTTAATTGGGGCCAATTAAATATTAAATATTTTATTATTTTAATTTGTGTTGGAAACACAAAATGGGGCATGGTATTTCCTATGGGGAATTTTGTAACTTCCAAGATCATGTGGCACCTAATTATAGTTGATTCTATAAATGATTCTATGACAGCTTATAAGAGGAGTTATTGCTTATTTTTAGCCAAGAATCTTGCAATGATTATTACAGATGAGCACCTTTTGATGGAAGTTGTTGGAAATAACATTATGTTATTTTACAAGAGAGGGGCATTTGGAATTGATGGGATCTCAAATATTTATAAATTGGATGTAATTTCTTCATTTCTATTATCCAATTTCTATATACCAAAATCCTGCCAAAATTTGTATTGAACACTTGTGTTCTTACAATATCTTCAATGGATGAAAACCCATTGGAGATTGAATTTAGTGGATGGAAACCCATTGGTTTACTGGATTAGAGGATGAAACCCCTTTGGTTTAGTAGGACAATCTAATTTAGAGGTTGTGAATGTGCTAGAGTTACATATTTCAACTAGTTTCAATTGTGTGTATTTGCAGGTTTTGTGTGGATTTGTGAAGTGACAGTTTTCTGTTTATTCACTACTATTGTTGTCATTGTGTGGGATTTTATAACCGTGTATGTTAGTGTTTGTAGATGTGGGCTTTTATAGCCAGAAAATTAGAAAATGAATTGGAGTAGTTTGTAGATCTTGGTGTGCTTGTTTGCAAGTTTTCGGGTGTTCTTTTGTGTAGTTTGATTTCCAAATTTTTCTGCTATGTTGGTTTCTATTGCAAGTGCTGTACAATAGTTTTTTTCTATTATAGAAAGTTTCCAAGATGCCTCTTGTAGAGTTGTGGGCAGAATAGTGTAAATTGGTGCCAAAATTATCAAATTCGGGGCATTAGAAGCATCTTGTTTGTAGTAGTTTTTGTGGTTTTGATTTTAGTATGTTGTAGCTATTATAATTACTATAATTATAGCATATATTAGAGTTTTTCAGACCTTTAGTGGTTCAGTTTCAAGTATTGAAGGAATATCTTTCATTTGGTGCACAAATTGCTAATTCTGAGTGTCCTTAGTGTGCATTGTATTGATAGATTTTGTGGGTTTGCTTTAATTTTTTCTATATTTTTTTTTGAGATATATATTTTTTGATGGATACGCTTGTTGCCAATATGACAACATATTAAATAAATATATGACAAAAAGTAATTAGGGGGCTAGGCCCTCCCATCTGTTGAGATCATTGGAGATGATCTCATCTTTTGTTTGAAGACATGCTCTATTTGTGAATTGGTCCACCAATTGGTTTGTTTCCCTATAACAATGTTGGATGGAAGAAATATGTAGATTATCTAGTAGGTCCTAGATCAAAACTGCAAGGTTTCTTAACTTCCAGTTCACCACTTTCCTTATTCTTAAGGCATTAATGCAGATTTGGGAATCACCTTCGATTTCAATATCCTTTAGGTTTTTTTCTTTGCATAGCCTTAGGCCAGCTAACAGTGCTTGAAATTCCATTTCATTATTTGTACCCTCTAGAAGCTTCTTTGAGATGGACCACACAATCTCCCCCTTTTCATTTCTAATTGACCATCTTGCCCCAAAGATTCCTGGGTTTCCCTTCACTGCCCTATCAAAGTTAAGCTTAAGGCGACTAGATGGGGATGGGTTCCACTTTGCATGAGCCCTTCTCTTTTTCTTCTCAAAGTAAGGTCCATTTCAAAAATATTCAAGTGGTACTTTCAGCTAGTTCCACTTCCTCATTAAATCTTCGTCCCACTTTGTAAGAGGCTTGAAGCATTGCTGTGGTTTCCCAACTCGCGACATCATAGTTTCACAAATCCTAACTTTGATTTTCCGCTACACCTCCTTAATGGAAGATTCCTTTTCTCTGAATATTTTGGCATTTCACTTTCTCCATATGTGCCAAATGATTAAGGAGGGGTTGGCAATCTAAATGCCATCCCATACCGAATTTCCAGTCCTCAGCCAGCTCGTAAAGAGGGAGAAGATGTCATCAGGTAAGGCTCCTTTGCAAACGTAGAAGTCAAAGAACTAGTTCCATATTTTCTCCAAAAAGGGATAGGTGACTAAAACATGGTTGACATCTTCCTCCGTATTCCTACAGAGTACACATTTGGATGGTTCGCTAATACCAATTTTTTTCAATCTGTCATTTGTTAGAATCCTTTTTTGGGTGATCGTCCACGCGAAGGCGCCAACCTTTGGCAAGCACCAATGACTCCAACACAGCTTCACTGACCAACTTGTCTCTTGTTCTGTCAGAGTCTGGAGTTTATAGTTGAGCTTTACTGAATATATCCCTGATCTGGCCCTCGTCCAAATGACTGTGTCATTCTCACTGTTCGGATAAACCTTCCTTGGCGCGAGTTCTTGATTGAGAATGGCCTTTTCCTCCTCTAGAATATTTATAATCTCCAATGATTTCCAACACATGCCACCTGAATACAAATTGGGAGTAAGATAATTTTTAACCCGGTTTCCCCATTCTTCTGAGATAATCCTTAAGCTAGTTTAAAATCTTTCATCGCTATCCAAAGGGGGGTACCCATTCCATGAATCTGTCCAAAATAGAGGACATTCCCCATTGTTAACTTTCCATGAAATGTGATCTATTATTATGTGCCTACAACTGAGCATCAAATTCCAAATGTGGGAACTCCGCAGTGGATTAGGTGTTGTCAGGATCCTTTCCCTGTCAGCAAAATCGAGGTATTTTCTTTGGAGAATTTTGCTCCACCTACTATCTAGATTTTCGTACATTATACATATCAGTTTCACCCCTAGTGCCATGTTCTAATTTTTGATTCTTCTTATTCCTGTGCCTCCCTCCGATTTTTCCTTGCATACGGTGTCCCAATTGACCAATGGAACTCTTTTGGCTTCCTTAGATCCTTCCTAGAGAAATTTCTTTAGGATCCCATCTATCTTATTAGCTGCTTTGTTGGTGATTTCAATGCTTGAAAGGAGGTATATTGGTAATGCTGACAGAACAACCTTGATCATAGTTATCTTCCCAACTAGTGTGAGCCACTTTCCTTTCCATGAGGCGACCTTCGTTCTGCACTTCTCAATCGTATCTTCCCACAGACTTGTCATAGACCCTTTAAAGAGAGGCACACCCAAATATTTCCCAGGTAGCTCTGCCGGTTGGAATTCCAACAAGGCTAGGATTCTTCTTCGCAAACTCTTCTTAGTGTTGAAGAAGTAAATGCACGACTTGTGCTTGCTAATCTCCTGTCCTAAGGCTCGAATGTACTTGGCCATTAGATCTTTGATAGCTCTGGCTTTTGCCATTTCTGTCACTCCATAAAGAATAGTGTTGTTTGCAAATTGTTGTTGGGTGATCTTGGGGAAGTCATTTGCAACGTGAACCCCTTGCTAGAGGCCAAATTCTACTTGCTTTTTGATTGCTCTGCCCAATGCTTCAACCATGGTTATGAAGAGGAATGACAATAACGGATCACCTTGGTGGGCTCAAAGAAGCCCACATGGCTACCATTGACCAGTATTGAATAATGAACCGTTGATATGCAACTAAATACCCAATTGATCCAATCTTCGCTAAAGTGAAATGCTCATAGAATACTCAAGTTAAATCTCTAGTCAACTCGATCATATGCCTTACTAACATCTAGTTTAAGTTCCATTCAACTTTGATTAGCAACTGTGATCGAATGGATGACTTCATGAGCGACTATGATGCCATCTGTTATAGTTCTCCCTAGTGTGAAACCTGATTGTTCTTCATAGATGATGTTGGGTAGCAGGGCCTTGAAGCAGTTAGCCATCACCTTTGAGATGATTTTGTATATGGTGTTACAAAGTGAAATTGGTTAAAAATCTGAAAGGGATTTTGGTTTAGATTTATTAGCAATAAGAGAAATCATTGTGGATTTAATCTCTCTAATAACACCTTTCACTCTCCTTGAGTCCTCTACCAAGCCCCATACCTCATCCTCCAAAATATGCCAGAACTTTTGGTAGAAGATAGCTAGGAATCCATCAGGCCCAGGTGACTTGTTCGGGTGCATCTGGAAAACTACCCACTTGACTTCTTCTTTCGTGATAGGTGCCATTAGCATCTTGTTGTCATCCTTGCCGATCACCTTTGGAATGAGATCAAGGAAGAGATTTTGCTCCATAACATTTGAGGCCTCTAGGATTGCAAGGAGGTCTTGAAAAAAATAAAGGGTTTCCTCCTTAATTTCATTTTTGTCTTCTGTTGTGAAGCCGTCCATTTTCTTGAGCACACTTATTTTATTTTGCATCCTTTTACATTTCGTGGAATTATGGAAAAAAATAGTATTTAAGTCCCCTTCTTTGAGACAATTTTCTCTTGATTTTGATTTCGAATAGATCTCTTCCCTGGCCAATAACTCATCATGGTCCTTCATTAGATCTTTTTCCAGCCTATACTTGAGAATGTGGTTGTGGAGCCTCTCCTGTTCTTCTTCTACTCTTTCCTTTTCTTTGAATATGTTCTTGAACACCTCTTTGTTCCATTGCTTCAGATGGTTTTTGATTGTGATTAGGTTTTTGGTGAACCTAAACATCTTTGTGCCTTGTTGTACTGGAGCTGAGTGCCACCAATCTTTCATCCGATCTTGTAAGGAATCATGTTTGAGCCACATTTTTTTGAATTTGAAAGGGCACCAGTCAAGGAATTTGTCATCATCTAGGGTGCTTGAGACTGGGTAGTGGTCGGATCTTGAGAAGGGAGCAATGGCAGATGTCAAAATGTAATATGTGTTTAGCCAGTTTGGACTAAGCAGGAATCTGTCTAGGTGCTCCGCAATGTTTGTGAAGCCTTGCCTCTAGTTTGTCTAGGTGAAGGATCCATTTTTTGGTGGTGTATCCACTAAACCATATCAACAATAAAGTTCTATAGATCCTTTTGTTGCTTAGTTGCTTGAGTTATTCCTCCTCTTTTCTCTCCAGGGGACAAAACTGTGTTGAAGTTGCCACCAATGAGGAATAAGTTAAGTTCGAAGCATCAATGAAGGCTCTGATTTCATTCCAAACCTTTAGTTTGTCCTCTATTTTGGTAGGCCCATACACATTGATCAACCCAAATGAGAGGTTGGTATAAGAGCTTGAGATGTTCAATGCCATCCCAGTTTGCAGTATTGTTAAGGAGAGAGGCCGTGATCCTATTCATGCACCACATGACTCCAATCCCACTGGAAGCCCTATTTGACACCACAAAGAGTCCACTCTAATCTTTGAATTTGATCATGAGTTTGTCTGCTTCATCTGCCTTCAGTTTGGTTTCTTGTAAAATGATAAGATCTATCTTCAAATTCTCAAATTGGCACTTCATCAAGCGCCGCTTGTTAGGGGCATTTAAGCCCCTAACATTCCATGTAACTAGCTTCATTTCTCCCAAAGGGAGGGCTACCTTCCTTAGTTCCAAAGAATTTGCTAATTGAAGCTTGGTTTTTATGGCAAGTCACCTCCTCCCTCTTCTTCTTATTCATCTTCCTCTCTTTTTGCCCTTCTTCAAATTTGGTTTGGAGATTTTTGATGCTACTTAGTTAATCATCCTTATTTCTATCAAGCTAAATTCTGCTTCATTCCAATCTTCATCTATCTCCCATTCTGAGTCTTTTGAGTTCATGCCAGAACCATCGATGTCTCCGTTTGATGCTAATTCATTGATTTCCACAGGAAAGGGTTCCGATGGGGCTGGCTCAAAAGGAACAATTACATTCTCTTTGAGGGAGACTATCAGAGAAGGAGCCGTGGCCTTCACTGGTTCCTGTATTTCCTCCATCAGCAAAGAGACCTCTTTCATTTTCCAGATTTCATGCCTTAATCTATGGCAACTTTGTATCAAATGATCTCTCTTCCTGCATTCCAAGAAATAGAATTTTTTCTTTTCCACTTCAATGTCTTGGATCCAAACACCTTCTGTGGTAGATAGGGTAACCTTCTTGGGATCTTTCAGATTGAAAGGAGCTTCATCCCGGCATACAGATAGGAGTTGTTCTCCACAATTTCTTTGTCTACTTCCAAGAGACAACCTATTGAATTCCCAATCTTCCTTAAGCAATCATTTGACCAGAAATCTAATGGCAGGTTATAAAGTTGAATCCAAATTAGGCCCTCTATGGGATCACATTCCAAGGGGTTGAAATTAGGGCACTAGGCTTGCACGAATAGGGGGAATCATTGTTATCCACGCTTTTCCTTCTTGCCTTGCAGTCTTCTTCACTCACAAATATCGTCGTTCCAAAGGGGCAGTTCCAGTTCTCAGAGTTCTAGGATTCAATCTCCATTCTTGATCTCCTTCTACCGATGAAGTGACATATGAGTGCTTTGCATTTTATGACTTCCTAATCTTTATCAGCCTCTTTCGCGAGATTAACTTCTATTGGCGCGACCGTTTCTTGATCCTCCTTTCACAAAGAATTCTGCTCGCCCTACTTTTTTCGCTCCCAAGCCATTTTTTTCTAGATAATTTTATGTTGTAACAACATACTACATTTTTTTTAATTAGATATTATTAATAGAAGAAGATCGTGAAGTTTCTGTATAAAAACTATTAAATTTAGGTGCACATATTGTGAGAAAGTTGTTAAATCTTTGTGGGTATTTCAAGTTATTTTCAAAAGAAATTTTAAGAGGATTTGAATTAAATTATTTTGCTTCAGATTTGCTATGTTTATTTATATTTTAATAAAATTGCAAAATATTTCATTTGGGACATTACACATACTCACCACTGTTGTTTGTGTACAAAACTATGTTGGCTTTCCTTGACTATTTCTTCACAAAATATTTGAATTCCTGAAATAACTTAGACTTTTGCTAGATAAAGTACACCAAAGTATACCTAGAAAATTCATCTATGAATTTCAAAACATATTTGGCCTTGCTAAAGGAAGGATGTGGAAATTGACCAGTTAAATCACTTTAAACTAACCATTTTTGGGAACCCTTGGCAGTAGTAGAGATAAGGGAGAAAGTGTAGAACCAAGAAAAGGCAGGGAAACAAAAACCCTAGCTGATTTAGGGTTACATAAGGTAGAATGTTCTAGAGCTTGGTGATAGGTAGTTGTAATGTGTTGCAGCCTGTGGATGATTCATTCTCTGATTGTATTTGAGCTTCTGTAATGTAATGAGTTGCCCAAATCAATAAAAGAATATTATATTTTCTGTGTGCAATTTCCATTGTTGTGTGTTTTGTGATTTACACCCTTCATCAGGAACAAGGTGAGAAAAGAGATAAATTGAAGACTAATGATCTTCTCTCTCCACTACAATTGTACCACTATGTTAGCGCATCGTGCAAACTTCCTCATGATGCACTAGTGTTCGGATAGTTTGGGTTAAAAACAATGAGACACTAGAACATCACAAAGATAACACAAAAGTGACAACAGATTTGATAAAAAGATAACACAAGAAACAATTCCTAAGCACCATGGGAAGGAAAAAGCCTAATGCAAGGCCTAAAATGAGCCTACAAACAAACTAAGGGAATGGACACTAAAGCAAGGCCAAAATATAACATGAAATTGCAAGGGTATGCAATTTTTGACGTTACAAGTAGATTCAATAATAAGGAAGATAGGAGTTCTTTTGTATTATTACTATAGAGTATAAGATTTAACAATTATCTTTGTATGATTAGATTAGTTCATCAATTCATTATCTCATTATGAGAGAGAGAGAGAGAGAGAGAGAGAGAGAGAGAGAGAGAGAGAGAGAGAGAGAGAGAGAGAGAGAGAGAGAGAGATTCATTTATCCTTTCATGATAGTGATAGCAACAAAGAGGAGAGAAAGAAGATACCACATGTTATATAATTGTTCTTTTTTCTTTTCAAGGATCAAACAAGATAGATATAAGGAGAGGTTAGCAATACTATTCTCAACTACAACTTAATATTTAGCCACAAATAAGATAATTCTTAAGAAAGATGAATAAAAATAATCTTTTTCATTAATTTTCACCATAATGTTCAAACTGGGTTCTTTCCTACACACAGGGGCAACATACATAAGGAGATAACCATGACCAATATACACATTTAAGGATCTCTTAAACTAACACAACAATTAAAATTAAGAGAGATGAAGAAATCATAACATGCACATCTATCAATCTCATATCAACACATAAGTATCATTACAAGTGTTTGAGAGATGAGAGGAGAGAATGCTTTTGCATAAACACATCAATGAGATGGTATTCTATCACAACACTATTTGAAATCAAGAGTAATAGGAATTAATAACATTTCTTTATTAAGACCATCTACAATACATTTCTTCCTTTATAATGTAGAAGATGCATCGAGGAAGAAGAGAAAGATAGAGAGAAAGAACTAATACATCATGTATTGACACAACAATAATCATCTCAACTACCTGTTGACCTATTTTTCCTCTAGGTAGAGTCAAAATAGTTCAAGCAGGATGAGTCAGCATGCATATCCCCATGAAGCCATATTTGTGATCCTGAGGTCTTAGCCCAATTTCAAAATTTGAAGCTTGCCTGAAGAGGTTTGCCATGTTAAAGAGCTTGAAAAAATAAGCAGGTTTGTCTTTTACATCACCTTGAAATTCGCTAAGATGAATAAGTTATGGAGGGTCATCACATTTGATATCGGGTCATCTTCTTTCCATAGGGTCATATTTCATATATCGGATCATATTTTATACATCGGGTGATATTTCTGAATATCACCCTACATTTGAAATGTCACCCAATATACAAAACATCATCCTCCTTGCGAAGTATCTCCCCATGGCCAATATGACGCTGACGTCATCATCCCTTTGTGCCTCATGATGATATATTTCCAACTTCCCCCCCATCCAATAACATGATGATGACATCATGGTGACTGCAGTGATAAACCAAGTCATATGCTGCTGACGTCATCCAGATCCATTCTGGGGGAAGATCATCTTTCTTGTGAGGGCCATCATATTTTTGCCGACCCGATCTTTCACATCAGGGTGATATTTTAACATCAGGTGATCTTAGTTGAAGATCATCCTGATGTTGGTGCTACTAAGTTCCTAAGTATGACCCGATCTTTCAAGGGGTCATCACATTTGAATATCGAGTGATCTTAGTTGAAGATCATCCTGATGTTATGTTTCACTTCATGTTCACCGGGTTGCCCAATATGCTGCTGACGTCATTCCTATGTCAGGGCGATATCCGCTTGTTTCACAGCTTCATGCATATTCCTGCTGGGGTGATATTTCCAAATATCAGTCATATTCCAAGATCACCTCGATCTTACGTGCAGCTACAGTGCAACCTGATCTTCTTTGCGAGGATGATATTTTTGAATATCATCCTGCCCCAATATCATGATGATGTCTTTAGGGTCTGAAGGAGCATATTTTCTTAACATCAATTAGCATTTGAAGATCATCCTGATTTTCCAACATGCTGCTGATGTCATCAGGATGTCGACAGATATTTCACATCAGGCTGATTTCTGAATATCAGGATGATATTTCTGAATATCAGGTACCTTACATATTGCTCTTGTTTCTGAATATCACCCTACCCTAATGTGCTGATGACGCCACCTGGATATGAGGAGGTATATTGTATGAACATGATCAGGAGGATCTTTCCTCCCCGACATCCTACTGACGTCATCCTGATTTTCAAACATCGGGGTGATATTTTATATCATGTTACTTCCGTAAGGAGGATATTTTATCAGGAGGATATTTCGCGAGTCTCGAAGATGATGATGAGGCTCAAGGCTAATTTCAAATATCAGGGTGACTTCCTATATTGGGCTAACATGCAATCAGCCCGTGTAAGGAGTCTTGCCGACGGGACATGATGACGATGAGGTTTATGATGATGCCGTTGGGAGCAAAAGCACTGACATTATATATGCTCACGGCCTAGCTTATAAAGTGATGAAGGCGTCTTCTTCGGGTGCATGTGGGATAATCATGTCATACAGAAATTTGAAAATATCCGGATGACGACCTTTTGGCGGGAATTCTTCAGGAGGGTTCCCACTTCCATATCTGATCTGGATCTTCATGTCGGTCCAGTGTACTATTTCGGTGACGACTTTCTTGAGTTGGTGAAGATATTTTTCGCATTGATGGCTTGAAACATCTCGCCACCGCCTCATCTCCAGTCTTGTCTCCACTGCCTGATTATCGGGAACTGTCAGAGGCAGCTGCTCGCATTCAATGCTAAGTGATCCTCCACCATTTTTGAGGATCAGATCGAGAATGCAGCTGTTCACATTGATGACTTGAGCTACATTCCACCTGCCCTGTTCCAATTTTTCAACTCCATTACTCATGTCGGCTAGATGTCCTTTCAAGGGGTATTGTCTGGATGCAGCTCCCTGAGCGGTTTTGGGGAACCAACCTAGGTTAGTTTTGAAACGATATAAGCTGAGGCTTATGATGTAAGAAGGGTTGGAACTTTTCAGCATAGAGGCTCTTCTGTTTCCAAACAGAGCTCCTTTCTGTACTGTAACCTTGCTTTCCTACTGAATATATGCAAGTTATCATACCTTTTTACGGATTTTCTAGTTCTGTGTGAATCTGCATAGGGTTGTTTGTGAGCATCTCTGCTCCTCTCAATCATATTGTCTCTTGCCTCTACTAGAATTACCTAATCTGTGTATTCCTGTTTGCTATATCTGGCTATGTTATGCATTTTTCAGTTCAGTGGAAGTCTCTTTAGATCTGTCTGGTGCATCACCCTTTCATGCTTTATCTTCCATTTCAGCATATTTCTTTCCCCTTTTCACCCCAACATTCAGTAGTTTTAGGTGATAACTAGATGAGGAAGCCGGCCTTCTCTGGAGGTTTGATCTCACTTAGCAAAGTCCCACACTTAGAGATCAATCCCATTGTGTCATTGGAATGCTTGGAGCCCTATCCAAGCAGGGTGCAATTTCATGTGACAACACTACCTTTTAGGATGCAATATGATAAGAAATAAGATAGGGATATTATGACACTACACACTCATTACAATGTTTATTCTTTCTTATCACAAGCATTATTATCAAATAAAGGAGTACGGGAGACATCAATCCACTTTATTTTTTGTATCCAATACTGTAACTCATATACAAGGAAAAGACATATTCAAGAGAGAGAAACAAAGGTATTAAATTATTACTATGAAATCATAAGTAAATTAATTCTTGACTTGTATAAAAGATACCATAAAGGAATAAGAACACTATTCTTTATTTCACTTTCTCTTTCTAGACATGTATACAAGGCTCTTTCTTATAAATGGAAGTATACATCTAGTCAAGGAGTGATACCTAGTGACAATGCAAGTATGCATAAACATGATATTAGAGAAGGGTAGGTATTAATTAACTTATATTCCTACCTTATAAACATTAATTAAACTATTATCCATTCATTGTTTAACCCAATGAATCATTTTATTTAAGAAATTTAACAACATAGAATAAGGATGACTAGCTCACACAAATCACTTCAAAATTAGTACCTATGTTTAAGTAGTAATTATATACTTAGGAAAATATTAAATAATATAAATACCTACTTGAAAATGAAAATAATACTTTCCCAACACTCCTTTTCAAGTAGTTATTAGATAAACACATTCTAGAATGAATTTATAGAACATGGCCAAAATATAACATTTTTCAATCCTACAAAAGTGAAACATAATAGTAAAAAGAGTACATTCAAAATTCCAAAAAGTTATATAAAATTCATAAGATGAAACTACCATAAAACCCAAGACTCAATAAACATGAAATTTAAAGATGATTTTTTCACACAAGTTCTTTGGCATGTCCTACTAACCTCCTGTTGGTGCTCATTTTGACCTGGAGGTTGATTTTTCATGTTTAGGGGGTTTCTTCATTAGAACCCTATATCTTCTTGCCCATTTTCCTAAGTGTTGGACCTCCTCAGCATTTTTCAGCTGCAGCATCATATTTTCTTAAGGAGAGAAGATCATCATCATCATGATATTCTAAGGGAGGGGGTCATCATCATTATCATTTTCTATTGACCGGATGTTTCATCAGGGTCATCATGTTTCAATATCGGATGATGTTTGGATATCATCCCGATCCTGCAGTGAAGCTACAGTGCAGCATGATATTTGCACGTCAGGATGATATTTCCAAATATCTAGTTAATCTTCTGAATATCATCCTGATGCCGATATGGGGGTGACGTCATCCAGAAATGTATAAGGGTGGCGAACATGCTTCTGCTATAGTGCGATGTACAAGTGGTCTTGTATATCGAGCTACATACAAAGCCGCCAACATGCATTTCAAACATACAAAGAAAAGATACATTGCGGGTATATTCCCAGGAATATTCCCGCTTTGTATATCGGGTCATACACAAGCGAAATGTACAAAGGAGGTGCGCATATACAATTGCTACAGTGGCGAGCGGAAGATACATTCATTGAATATTCTGTTGAAGATGCTGCAGTTGTATATTGGAGGTTTGTATATTTGCGGATGCAAGGAAAACATACAAAGGTGCAAATATACATTCACTACAGTGCCGCGGAGGAGATGCATGTGCTGGGGCCCGCGGATATGCAAAGGAAAAAAATATACAATGGCCGATATACAAGTGATGGGGCCCTCCAGTTGTATATACATGCAAAGGTACATAGGTCAAGATACAAGCCGGACCCGAATATGTTTCCAATCTGCTTCATAAAGGTTTGGGGTCCGCCTTGTATATCAAACAGTTATATATGCATAGGTGTGGGATTTCTCAATTGGGCCGACAGAGGTGTTTGGCTGATGGAACTGTATCGGCATAACGTGTGATGTCAGCGAATGAGATTGTTGTTCTACCGATGGTGTTGGTCTTGCCGACAGGGGTAAGTCATGTATTCATCGGCAGGAGTGGGAGCTATCGGGTGAGCGGTCAGATGTTGGGCCGACAATGTAGTGTTTGGCCGATGAAGATTCATCGGCGTGTGTCTTACCGAAGAAAGTGGGGTTGATGTTTGGCATCGGTAAGACTACTGTGATCGGCCAATGTGTTTTGTGGTCCGCCGATAGAAGGAAGTCACCCCGATGGGGAATGCCATCGGGATGACTTTGTGTTCAGTTTGGCCAACGGTGGAGTATGTAGGATTTGGCGATCGGCGAGACTTTTGAGATCGGGCTAGCAGTTGGAGGGCCCGCCGATGGGTAATGTTTGGCCGATGAGGTTTCATCGACATGTGTTTGGCCGACGGAGGGATGAGGCCATAGTTCATCGGCATGAGTTGTTATATCGGCAAGGGAGTTTTGAGCTGGGCCGATGGTATATGTCATGGCGATGGGTTCTTGGCGAAGGGTTGTGTGTCAAGCGTGGCAAAACGCTCGACACCTATCATGTGTGCGACCATGTTTATAAACTACTGATGTGAACTCCTCACCATGCATGTGGGATTATTCCCCTGTGTATTTTCGAACTTTGAGCGAAGCACTTTTGGCGGGAACTTCTGTTTGAAGTGTTGCGACAGTTTCCAAGTGGTCACGGGTGGTTGAGGTCCTTAATGGCGACATTATAGAGTTATGGGCGATGGTACAGGCGATCAGGTTGCCCAATTTTTGAGCGGAGGCTCTAGATAATGGCGCATGGCTCGAGGCTCCTCTTTGTCTGCTGCATTTACATTTTCTAAGCGCCATTCCTTCTGAGGGCTGTATCTGGCAGATTTTTGTCAAAGCCATGTAATTAATTGCTGTGGTACACTTTCTGGCTGTTATAAGCAGGAAGTGTTACTCATTTTTAGGTTGTTGAAAGTTGAAGATTTTTGGCTCTGTAATTCAAAACAAGCTGATCTGGTTGCTCTGTACAGCTATACCTGTGAGTCTATGTATCTCTTGTTGTATGTTTTGGCATGAACCCACTGATTTCATGGTTAATCTTGTATGAATAATGCTATGTTTGCATGTGTTTTGTTAATTCTCTCTCCAGTATTGCTTGTATCTTTCTTCTGAGTCTGGATATTTAAGCAATATTTGAGACTCTAGAACATAGAATTCCTGTGTTGAATGTATGATCTCTTAACTTCTGCTCAAGGGGTAGATTAAACTGTTTTCAGGTTGAACATTGGGAAGGGTATACTGCAGTAGGGATGCCATAAGTAGAGATAACTTAACACTCTGTATTGGGAGATATCTGTAAGGCAGGTATCACATATATCCCCCTGAAATCCAGTTTTAGCTGTTCATGCTGATCATTCACAGGTGTATGTCTATTGACTCCAGGCCCTGGATAGGCACCAATCTTGCTTCGTGTTTGTGTTACAACCATGTCCAGCTTTGCATCCAAACTCAAAATCATAATCAAACTCTAAAACAACCATTAGGACATTAGAATTAGTTTTAGGATCCTCAGTCCTCTGTCTACAACTGCAAATAGGCCCAAAGCTAGCCCCTTTGCTCTTATCTTTTAGTTTTGGTCTACTTACAGGAGGACTTATCTGCTTTCTGACAGCATCCCAATCCTTGTATGCGTATCTCATGGATGTTGAGTAGGGAATACCCCCCTAGGTCTTGCAGAGCCTGAAGAAGAAGAGGAGATAAAATATAGAGTCTATCTCCTACACTGTTGGCCCCTGGCCCAGAGATCCTGTTGATCACTGATGGCTACCTTGTAGGGAAATATGGGAATAAGCATCCAGTCTGGGAAAAAACCAACAGAAATTGGTGACTCTGCTGGGGACTTTGTGAAAGAACCCTGGTTTTCAAAAGAAAACAGTTCCTAGTAATAGGTGGCGACTCCGAAGTAATCTCCCAACCGGTCAAAGTAAAATTTATATGCAGGGGAGAAGATCCCAACAAAATCCTTTATTTAAAGAGTTACCAGTAACAAGAAGAATGATGTACAGAAGAAAGGGAGCTGTCTCAGTTAGTCATGAGGGTTCCCCCAGAAAAATGATGATATACAAGATAACCCTAGGCCATCAGGACAGCATGCGCCCTACTTTTCAAATGCAGAAGCTGATATTCAGGGTGCATATGAGAGGCAACAGGGTGGTAACATGAGAATGAGGTTAGAGGTGTTCCAAGAACGCCCATTTCTAGACCCTAGTGAAAGGTTTGAAGAGGCAGAGTCTTTGAGGGATGATGAAGATGATGACCAGAATGGTATGAGACCATCTACCTCCATGCCTAAGGAAGAACAGTTAGCTGAAGAAATCAGAAATCTGAGAGCAGAATTAGAGTATCTGCAAGCCATGAAAATTAGAGATGACATGAGGTAGAAAGTGCAAGCTTTAAGGACTGCCCAGAATAATTCAATTCCTACCCTTGAGAATGCAAATGTGCAGAGACATCAACAGAGAAATGAAGTGCAACATCAGCATAATGATGAAAGACAAAATGTGAATGATGCTAGGATACCACTGAACAATGTAAGAAACCAGAATGCAAACAGAAATATTAATGTTAATCAGTTAAACAGACAGCCAATGCAGCTAGATAGATTCAGACAGCTGGTATTTGATGGTATTCCTGGGTATCCTAACCCCATTGATAAGCATCTGAGGCTGCAAGTGCCTAAATTTTTAGGAAACAACACTGTGTCAGGAGAAGATCATCTAAAAGCCTTTCAAAATGTCATGGATAACTTTGAGGTTGAACATGAGGATGTTTTCATGAAGTCATTCATGCAATCCTTAATAGATGAGGCAAGAGAATGGTACAAGAATCTGCCTGACCAGAGTATTTCATCATGGGATGATTTTAAAAGGATGTTCAAGGAGCAATATGGTGACAAAACTGACCCTAGCTTTTTTGTAAATGAGTTCACCAGTATCACTAAGGGGTCAAATGAGCAGGTTGCAGATTTTAATGCAAGATTTACTAAAGTGTTAAACAAATTGCCATATCACATGAGGCCAAATGAACCAATGTGCATAATATTGTATATCAATGCCTTTGATGCAAAAACTGCATATGGATTAAGAGATAAAGGTCCTGCTACTCTCAGGGATGCTTTCAGAATTGCAGTGAATATTGAAAACAACAGGAAAGCATCGGGCAAGACAAATAGAAGGGATGATATAAAAATTCTGCAGAATCCAAACAAGCCTCAGAACACTCAAGGTAATACATCTGCCCCTGAAGATAAGATAGACAAATTGGTAAATGTTGTTAAGGACCTAAGCTATAGATTAGCTAGAAGTGAAAAAGGGATAGGTCCTGATAGGCAAGTCTATCAAAGGCAGGAAAAGAGGCCATCATTGCATGATATGCCTTATAATACCAATTGGCATGATGGTAAACCTATATTCCCACGTAACAACACAAATCAAAGAGCTCAACACGTCAAAGAAACTCCTGATCCTCTAAAGAAAGCTGTAAATATTGTTGATGATGCTCCATGGTGTATAATTTGTCAGATGCCACATTCACAGTTACAGTGTATGATTGCTCAGTCCTTGTGTGATAATACTACATCTTGTAATGAATGCAATGAGCCACATTATGTGCAAGATGATGATGTAAATATGATGTCCATAAGCAATGGATACACTCTTTATGATGCTGATGAGAGTACAAATGATGGAGCTTAGGGCTGCCAACAGTTCCCATATGATGAAGATGATGAAGTTAACTATGCCTATGCTCAGAACTCACACAATTTTCTGAGTAACTTACAACGACCTTCTGATGAGGAAATTAGGGCCTTCACAGCTGCAGCAGTTGCTCAAGTCAAGAGCAACTACAATCTCAGGGGTAAAAATCAGGTAAGCAGCCCACATCAGCCAAAAGATGTTACTATAGGACAGCCAGTGCATGGTAATAAGGGGATGGAATTACAAAAAAGGCAGTGGGTTAATAATAAACAGAATTTCAGACATAGAACAGGTCATGAATCCCAAGGACCAGAAAATAGAATCCCTCAGGCTGAAGATCAAGGTAAAGGTTCCCAAGACAAGAATGATGATCAAGGAACTATGAAAGTAAAAGCTAAATCAGTTCAGGATAAAAACAAGATTGTGGAGCAAGCTACAACTGTTATACAAAATTATGTTCCATTTGATATAGCTCAAGTCCTCTCCCAGGTAAAAGTCTCTCTTCCACTTATGGAACTCATGAAAGTGGAAGAAATCAAGAATAGGACAGTATCCCTAATTTCAGGGGTGCCCTTTCAAGCTAAACAAAATGTTCAGATCCAGGGTGAGAAACATGTCATGTGTAATGAAGAAGATGAGGCTCCTAAAGTCTATTTAGGAGTGACTATGACAAAGTGTCCTTCACAAGTGGAACCATTTTATGTTTCCCTGGTTATAAATGGAAAAATAATCAGAAATTGTATGCTTGACTCTGGAGCATCTACAAATGTCATGCCTTTAGCCATCATGCAACAAGCTGGATTGAAAATTGACAAGGCATGTGGAAAATGTTATGCTATGGATGCCAGAGAGGTACCGGTTATTGGAATCATGAAGGATGTAGATTTCAAACTGGCAGCATTTCCTGAAAAGAGATATAAAATGAATATAACAGTGGTTGACATCAAGCCACAGTATGGTATGTTGTTGTCAAGAAGATGGGCAGCACTAATTGGTGGAAGTATGCAGCTGGACCTGTCATATGCCATGATTCCAATGAATGGCAGGGATGTTAAGCTAATCAGAGAACAAAGATCATCAGAGACAGTGGAAGACCAAGAAGCAGAGGAACAGATATGCTTTGTAAACACTAACTGTGATAACTTCAAGGTTGTCTCAGATGATAGAGAAGATAAAAAGAAAAATGTCTGCATTGAAGAATTGGATCAGCAAGGTTTGTGGACCATGTTTTTTGATGGAGCTTGTGCAAAAGAAGGCTCTGGAGCTGGAGTTGTTTTCCTGTCTCCAACTGGTAAGCTCCTCAAATTCTCTTTCTTGCTGAGGTTTGTTTGCACAAACAACATTGCAGAATATGAGGCTTTACTCTTAGGCCTAAATATTGCTCTCAAACATGGAATCAAAATGCTAAGAGTATTTGGGGATTCTGAGCTGATTGTATCCCAAATTAGAGATAGGTATGCTTCAAAAAATAAAAGGTTGAAACAATACAAGCATGCTATTTGGGATACCATTGAACTATTTGATGCATTTTCAATAGGCTGGGTAGAGAGGTCAAAGAATGTTATGGCTGATTTCTTAGCTAATGTTGCAATAAGGCCAGATGACATCACTCTGTCAGATGTTACAAATGTAGAAGTTAAAATTAGGCCTACAGTACCAGAAAATATATGCAGTTGGCAAGTGTTTAATGATGATAGGGACTTGTTAAAATTTTTGCACTGCATAGATGAATATGAGAATCAAGAAATTGATTTCCAAGCTTTTGTAGAGACTATAGATGGAAAAGAAACTCTTGTGGGAAAAGAGATAATTCAATTGAAGACTAATAAAATCCCCAGAGGGTTAGTAGCTTTGGAAAGAGCTTTTGACAGTAGAGATAAATTGGTCACAAGGACATCTCCCACAAATAAGGAAGATTTAGAAGAGATAAATTTGGGGACATCTTAGGCCCCTTAGAAGGTATACATTGGTAAACAGCTCAAACCACACATTAGGAGTATGCTGATTGCATTACTGAAAAAGTATAAACATGTTTTTGCTTGGTCATATGAGGACCTAAAAGCCTATAGGGAAGATTTATTCCAACATGAGATCCCATTGAAGCCTGGAGCTAAGCCATTTAGACAAAGGCAAAGACCTATTAATCCTACCTTAGCTCCAAAGATGCAAGAAGAACTCAAAAGGCTGAGGGAAGCTGGAATAATTGTGCCAATCAGGCATTCAACTTGGGTGTCTAACCTTGTCCCAGTCAGAAAAAAGAATGGTGATATTAGGCTTTGTGTTGACTTCAGGAACTTGAATGTATCCTCTTTAAAGGATAACTATCCACTGCCTAATATGGAAGCTATGTTGCAAAGAGTGACTGGTTGTGAACTCTTATCCATGATGGATGGATTTTCAGGTTATAATCAGGTGAAGGTGAAGGAATCAGAACAATATAAGACTGCCTTCACCACTCCATGGGGAACTTATGTGTATGTTAGAATGCCCTTCGGACTAACCAATGCAGGTGCTACATTTCAAAGAGCAATGGATGTTGCTTTTGCAGGGTTGATTGATTCAATCCTGGCTGTATATCAGGTTGACTTGACTGCTTACTCAAAGAAAGAAGAGCAGCATTGTTTGCATCTGGAGCAGATTTTCATAAGGGCACTAGAGTATGGTATTTCTTTAAATCCAAAGAAGTGTGCCTTTGGGGTAGTTGAAGGAAAGCTCTTGGGACATATTGTTTCCAAGGATGGATTCAGGATAGATCTAGAGATAGTGGCTGCTATTGACAGAATTCAAATGCCAAAAACTGTAAAAGGAGTTCAGTCCTTCTTTGGACAGATAAATTTTGTTAGGAGATTTGTTCCCAACTTTGCAGAAACCACAAGGAACATTTCCAAAATGATGAGGAAGGATGCAACTATCCACTGGGAAAGCGAAGCAATTGAATCATTTCAGAGTATCAAAGAGGCAATCAAGATGGCCCCTGTTCTTAAATCTCCTGATTTTTCTAGGCCATTCCAATTGTTTTCATTTGCTTCCTTTCATACTATTGCTGCATGTTTGCTACAGAAAAATGAAGATGGTTTTGAACAGCCCATAGCTTTCTTCAGCATGTCCTTGCAGGCCTCTGAGTTGAAGTATGATATTATGGAAAAACAGGCATATGCACTAGTCAGAGCCATCAAAAGTTTCAGACCATACTTGGTAGGATCATATATAATTGCATATGTACCCCATGCAGCAGTCAAAGACATATTCACTCAGCAGGAGGTGACTGGAAGAAGGTGCAGATGGATAAACAAACTGCAAGAGTTTAACATAGACATACAAATTACCAAGTTGGTAAGAGGACAAGGATTAGCCAAGATGATGGCACAGTCAAACTTGGAAGCATGCCAAGTTAATGTAGTCCAAAATGAGAATGTAAATGTATCAAAATCTGAATGGTACAAGGACATTATATACTACTTGCAAAATCTGAATTGTCCTTCCCATTTCAGTGACAGTCAAAAGAGGACTTTAAAGTTACAGGCAATCAGGTATGTCATTGTTCAGAGTGAGCTATACTGGAAAAACCCTGATGGTGTGCTGCTGAGATGTGTGGATGAGGATATGGCTAACAATGTTTTGATTGATATGCATAAAGGATTGTGTGGTGGACATTATACTGCCCAAACAACAGCTCATAAAATTCTCAGAGCAGGATATTGGTGGCCCACTCTCTTTTCAGATGCACAAAGGTTAGTGAGGAAGTGTGACCCTTGCCAAAGATTTTAAGGAAAGTTGAAATATGATGGTGCTTTACCCCTCAGGACTGTAACTGTGGATGCTCCATTTCAGCAATGGGGAATTGACTTCATAGGGGAAATTGCAGACAAATCAAGTGGGGGACACAGTTGGATTTTGGTGGCAACTGATTACTTTACCAAATGGATTGAGGCCATTCCAACTAAGAGAGCTACAAGTAAGGTGGTGACAGATTTCATGCTAGAAAATATTATCATCAGGTTTGGAGTACCATTCAGGATAGTCACTGATAATGCTATGTGCTTCAGATAAGGTGAATTTGTTGATTTTTGCAACAAGTATGGGATCAATCTATCATATGCATCACCATACCACCCACAAGGAAATGGTCAAGCAAAATCAAGCAATAAAAGCATCATGAAAATTATCAAGAGGATACTGGACAAGAACAAGAGAGCTTGGGACTCAAAATTGAACTTAGCAATATGGGCTGACAGGGTGACAGTAAAAAAGGCTATTGGGATGTCACCCTTTGAGCTAGTATATGGTGCATCAGCCAGATTGCCCATAAACAATCTCCTACCAGTTTACAGATTCATCCAGGAAAATCATGAGGAGATTGAAGACTCCATGACAGAAAGGGTGAACCAGCTGGTTGCACTGGATGAAAACAGAAGGAAAGTCCACCAGATTAACCTCAAAAGACAACAAGATGTGAAATATCAGTTTGACAGGAGAGCTATAAAAAGGAAGTTTCAAGTCAATGATCTGGTGCTCATTTGGAATGCAAAAGGTCAAGAAAAGGGTAAACATGGTAAATTTGAACCCTTATGGATGGGCCCATATCAGATTTGCAGTGCTCATGGGGAGGATTCTTATTTCCTCCAGGCCCTAGATGGTGAAGTTCTGGAATTGCCTGTGCATGGCCAATTCCTTAAGTTCTATTTTGCATAGATGACTTGTCGCTGTGCACATTTGTAAAAGCATGTATATAGTGTAAATGTCTTGTGCAGTTCGTGCTTTTTGGTTTTTTGCCTGGTCTGCCCGGAGATCTGGTTCTCGCTGCAGGTTTTCACCTGCACGTCCCCAGACGGAGCCAGTGTTGGTGCTTATTTTGACCTGGAGGTTGATTTTTCATGTTTAGGGGGTTTCTTCATTAGAACCCTATATCTTCTTGCCCATTTTCCTAAGTGTTGGACCTCCTCAGCATTTTTCAGCTGCAGCATCATATTTTCTTAAGGAGAGAAGATCATCATCATCATGATATTCTAAGGGAGGGGGTCATCATCATTATCATTTTCTATTGACCGGATGTTTCATCAGGGTCATCATGTTTCAATATCGGGTGATGTTTGGATATCATCCCGATCCTGCAGTGAAGCTATAGTGCAGCATGATGTTTGCGCGTCAGGATGATATTTCCAAATATCTAGTTAATCTTCCGAATATCATCCTGATGCCGATATGGGGGTGACGTCATCCGGAAATGTATAAGGGTGGCGAACATGCTTCTGCTACAGTGCGATGTACAAGTGGTCTTGTATATCGAGCTACATACAAAGCCGCCAACATGCATTTCAAACATACAAAGAAAAGATACATTGCGGGTATATTCCCAAGAATATTCCCGCTTTGTATATCGGGTCATACACAAGTGAAATGTACAAAGGAGGTGTGCATATACAATTGCTATAGTGGCGAGCAGAAGATACATTCATCGAATATTCTGTTGAAGATGCTGCAGTTGTATATTGGAGGTTTGTATATTTGCGAATGCAAGGAAAACATACAAAGGTGCAAATATACATTCACTACAGTGCCGCGGAGGAGATGCATGTGCTGGGGCCCGCGGATATGCAAAGGAACAAAATATACAATGGCTGATATACAAGTGATGGGGCCCTCCAGTTGTATATACATGCAAAGGTACATAGGTCAAGATACAAGCCGGACCCGAATATGTTTCCAATCTGCTTCATAAAGGTTTGGGGTCCGCCTTGTATATCAAACAGTTATATATGCATAGGTGTGGGATTTCTCAGTTGGGCCGACAGAGGTGTTTGGCTGATGGAACTGTATCGGCGTAACGTGTGATGTCGGCGAATGAGATTGTTGTTCTACCGATGGTGTTGGTCTTGCCGACAGGGGTAAGTCATGTATTCATCGGTAGGAGTGGGAGCTATCGGGTGAGCGGTCAGATGTTGGGCCGACAATGTAGTGTTTGGCCGATGAAGATTCATCGGCGTGTGTCTTACCGAAGAAAGTGGGGTTGATGTTTGGCATCGGTAAGACTACTGTGATCGGCCAATGTGTTTTGTGGTCCGCCGATAGAAGGAAGTCACCCCGATGGGGAATGCCATCGGGATGACTTTGTGTTTAGTTTGGCCAATGGTGGAGTATGTAGGATTTGGCAATCGGCGAGACTTTTGAGATCGGGCTAGCAGTTGGAGGGCCCGCCGATGGGTAATGTTTGGCCGATGAGGTTTCATCGGCATGTGTTTGGCCGACGGAGGGATGAGGCCATAGTTCATCGGCATGAGTTGTTATATTGCAAGGGAGTTTTGAGCTGGGCCGATGGTATATGTCACGGCGATGGGTTCTTGGCGAAGGGTTGTGTGTCAAGCGTGGCAAAACGCTCGACACCTATCATGTGTGCGACCATGTTTATAAACTACTAATGTGAACTCCTCACCATGCATGTGGGATTATTCCCCTGTGTATTTTCAAACTTTGAGCGAAGCACTTTTGGCGGGAACTTCTGTTTGAAGTGTTGCGACAGTTTCCAAGTGGTCGCGGGTGGTTGAGGTCCTTAATGGCGACATTATAGAGTTATGGGCGATGGTACAGGCGATCAGGTTGTCCAATTTTTGAGCGGAGGCTCCAGATAATGGCGCATGGCTCGAGGCTCCTCTTTGTCTACTGCATTTACATTTTTTAAGCGCCATTCCTTCTGAGGGCTGTATCTGGCGGATTTTTGTCAAAGCCATGTAATTAATTGTTGTGGTACACTTTCTGGCTGTTATAAGCAGGAAGTGTTACTCATTTTTAGGTTGTTGAAAGTTAAAGATTTTTGGCTCTGTAATTCAAAACAAGCTGATCTGGTTGCTCTGTACAGCTATACCTGTGAGTCTATGTATCTCTTGTTGTATGTTTTGGCATGAACCCACTGATTTCATGGTTAATCTTGTATGAATAATGCTATGTTTGCATGTGTTTTGTTAATTCTCTCTCCAGTATTGCATGTATCTTTCTTCTAAGTCTGGATATTTAAGCAATATTTGAGACTCTAGAACATAGAATTCCTGTGTTGAATGTATGATCTCTTAACTTCTGCTCAAGGGGTAGATTAAACTGTTTTCAGGTTGAACATTGGGAAGGGTATACTGCAGTAGGGATGCCATAAGTAGAGATAACTTAACACTCTGTATTGGGAGATATCTGTAAGGCAGGTATCACATATATCCCCCTGAAATCCAGTTTTAGCTGTTCATGCTGATCATTCACAGGTGTATGTCTATTGACTCCAGGCCCTGGATAGGCACCAATCTTGCTTCGTGTTTGTGTTACAACCATGTCCAGCTTTGCATCCAAACTCAAAATCATAATCAAACTCTAAAACAACCATTAGGACATTAGAATTAGTTTTAGGATCCTCAGTCCTCTGTCTACAACTGCAAATAGGCCCAAAGCTAGCCCCTTTGCTCTTATCTTTTAGTTTTGGTCTACTTACAGGAGGACTTATCTGCTTTCTGACAGCATCCCAATCCTTGTATGCGTATCTCATGGATGTTGAGTAGGGAATACCACCCTAGGTCTTGCAGAGCCTGAAGAAGAAGAGGAGATAAAATATAGAGTCTATCTCCTACACTGTTGGCCCCTGGCCCAGAGATCCTGTTGATCACTGATGGCTACCTTGTAGGGAAATCTGGGAATAAGCATCCAGTCTGGGAAAAAACCAACACCTCCCATATTAAAAATTTGGCTCTATGATCACTCCATGGTAATAAAAAAATCTAAAAAGTATTCAAGAGCATAAAAATGAGTAAACCACATCCATAAATGCAATTTTTACAAGAACTTCATAAAACCTTAATATTGGACATAAATTTTTATATAAAACAGTTAGGACCTAAACCATAGCTTATTCAATCATAAATTCTCCAACCACATCTTCAAAATTTTAAAACTCAAAACTGAAAATTTTTAAAATGTAAATTTATTTTCTCTATTTATAAAAATATTCAAAACATTATGATTTACAATTTATTTATTTATTTATTTTTTTAAAATGCGCTTGGTAAACTTTTTAACGTGACCGGCGACGCTGGTGCGACACGCCCTCCGGCTCCACGCTAATGCTTTTGCCCGGAGCAATGAACCGGTGAGGCCACAACTGGGGGACCTCATCCCCTAGGAAGAACACTTCAAACCCGCTAGCTCATTGGCCCAGCGAAGGCGTAAAGCCTTGCAAGCTCGTTGACCCAGCGGGGGTTTGAACTCTGGTGGCCGCCACTACATCCTGAGCGACTTAACCACCGAACCATGCCATCATCGGCGATTTACAATTTATTTCAAAACATAATGTACAAATACATTCCTCTACACTAAGATTATAAAGGAAAAGAATTGCATTCAGTTACAAGAGGTTTATCAAACTTTAACTCAAAGGATGATCTTCAAAATACCATAGATGAAATCCAAGTAAGAATCCATCGAAAGACCAATTGAAGAGAGGTACCTCTCAATCTTATGACATCCTCAAGCACCATGGATATCTAAGGATAATCTAGTCAACCCCCAAGATAAGGAGGAGTCATGGATGTACTAAACACACATGTTTTTATATCAAGTATCTCACAAATGTCTTACCCAATACACACATATTCTTACAAAGTTCTCTCACAAGGCACACAAAAATGTACACAAATGGTCTCTCAAGACATGTAAGTGATTCATATAAGGTTTCTCACAACTAAACCACTTTTGGTTTATCTCTATAGGAAGAAAGAGAAGTTTTCATTTCTAATGAGGCATAACAAGATATCCATTAATGGAGTCCTCTTTCTCCTACACAAAAGCACACATCCTCAACATAATCCACACAAAGGCACAAAAGAATTTACTCAAAACCATAGATCTTAGATCATAGAAAGCTCAGTGAAATTAACAAGGGTTTGGACCAATAAATGTATAATAAGCAATATTAAGGACAATGATGGTTTGAATTAAACCATATAGCTTAATACTCAAATATAAAAGGTTTCCTTTAAACATAAAGATGTAATGTTCTCTACAATGACCTATTTGCATAATATACATGAACTATATCAAGATACACAAGCTCCACATCATGTAAACATGGTCCTATACTCATTCATACATTAATATGAAGAAATAATGGAAATAAATTAGTTAAAATAAGGTAAAATACACCCATTTACAAATAAAGGCCATCAATATGAAGGAAATCCTTTCTTCATTTCACCAAACCTTTAAAGATCATCCATGAGATTCAATGTGCACTCTTCCAAGATCCAAAGCGAACACTAAGAAGGAATATATTCTTCTGACACTCAAGAGAGCATTAACAAGATTTTACAACACACATACTTAAAACCTAAAATGGAATCATTTCCCAAACCCTCAAGAATTCCATTAGAGCTCCCTCTCAACATTTCTCTCTCAAAACTCTCTATCCCCCAAAAGAGAAGGAAAGCAAAGGTGCAAAATATGCTTCTTACACTAATTTATGAGAGGAGGTATGTGCAAAATTTAAATTGATCATACAGTTACAAGGAAATTAAAAAAATATATATATACCATAACATAGTGATTTATGTGGGGAAAACCCTTTTGGGAGAAAAACCCCACACTCTGAAGCAACTCAATGTATTATTTAGTAGTCAATGGTTACAATACACTTGTAGAGTCTAAGCCTTTAAAAGAGTATCACCAAACATGAGATTTGGAGCAATTCTGGTAGTATAACAATACCTATTAAACTCACAATATAAATCCCTAATGCATGTGTAAATATTAATACACATATTGAAAAGGTAGATTTACGATACCATGGGCACCAAAACCATGGGCCAAGAAAAGAATGTGAAAAACACCTAAAAATGACCAAAAAGGCCAATTTGTTTTAGGCCACTACCCCCTAATATCATAGGATCACAAGGTGAATATCACACTAAATCCTAACAATTAGGATGTGAGGTTGAGACACCTTTCCTAACAAAAAACAATAATGAAATCCAAATGAAGGAACCTCCTTACTTTAACCCAAGAATAGAGTTACAGAAAACTCAACCCGAGCTCACAATCACTCACCAATCCAACATGACATGTGTCCATTCCCTCTCAAGGAAGATTAAGCCAATAAATTCAAGAAAGGTAACTCTCTCAAAAGAGTGAACCAAAAATAAAACAAATAATATAATTAGAATTATATCAACCAATCAAATGTCAAAGTCAACAATGTAATCTCCTTTCAACAAGTGGGTTAAAATAAATAATACAATATTAAAATATCTCTTACAAGGCCACGTAAAGGTCACATGGGTTCATTTTTAACCAACGTGAAGTGAGAATTACTTCACCTCCAAAATGAATAAAATAATAAAAATCCACTCAAGTGGATAAGGAAGCCACTTCTTCCATTAGAAGCTTCCTAGGATCTCTAAGATACTCTAAGCATATTTCAATGAAATAACATATAAATTTCATATATACTATAATAGTGAAAACCAGTAAAATAAATAAAGGGAATTAAATTTCAAAACTCAACTAAATTAAATTCCAAAACTCATTTAAATTAAATTAAAACATTAATACATAAATCCAACCCATTCCAAGACGTGTGGAAAACATCACAACTTCAGATACAAGAGAAATTAACTATGGAGATACAAGCACATATGCTCACAAGGATCATTGGTCCCACACAAGCACATGACAAGGAAATACTAGTTTAACACAAGCAAGGGTCTGATTACTCCACAAGGTGGAATGAGATACTAAAAAGGTGATCCATGACTATTTCTTCTCTACTTGCCTTTTGTTGGCCAATACATGTTAAAGTCCTACACACTCAATTCACACATTAACTATCACCTCGAAACTCATAGTTGAAGCAAAATAGGTTATACCTATATATCCTCATGATCATAACATGGAACCAAAGGCATTCACAACATCACAAAATAGATTACTCAATATACACATAGTCACATGAGTCATGATGATCAATCACATCATCTAAACACTAAGCAATCTCAATCATGTCACATCTCAATATACTAACTCATGTAGGTGTGTACAACACTCACGTAACTCATTGGTGTAGTCTTCAAAATATTTTGATGCAATTACTCAAACTTTGTGTATTCGTCCTCATAGTGTATGAGGTAGAAGTATTTCTCCTGCAAAACATTAATAAAAGAATTCCATGCTTGAATTGGATCATGGTCCCTTTCATGTTGTGCACAATGTTTGCCACCAATGGGACAATAAAGGAAATTTTCAATGCCACAAAATAAATCTTCATTTTGCAAATAAAATGGTTGATAAAAAAATGTGCTTCTAGCTATCACACTTAGTTACCCAATGTTGTGGCATAAATTTTGGCTTCTAATGTTGGGATATCCAAGTCAATACTTGCAAGTTCTAAAAGGAATTTGGGGTTGTATAGGAACATTGTGTTCATTATGTTGTGGAATTACCCTCGGTTAAACCATAAGTTCACAAAACTACTCAAAGAGTTCTTGACATTGCACATGAAGAGAATTTTAACATTCACTAAAACCTTGGCTATGAATTTGCCTTCAACTATACATTTATCTACTTTTTAGCTTCTAGATTTAATAATGTTTGCTTTTTTGCATCAATGCTTTCGATTGCGCTTAGTGATCCAAAACGTTGATGCAAAAAAAAAAGAAGTTAAATCCAAAAGCTAAAAATCATTTTCATAGACTATGGAAAACTCATGCCTACTTTAAAGTTATCTATCATTGTCCCTCAATGTAAAGGATCAAACAAATTCATGTACAATATTGTTACAAGATAAGAGGAGAAGATGAAATGGTTCATTGTCCTAAACTAATTGACCTTCCAACTACTTGGTGGCGAGCATTCCATTCTTGTAGCTAAAGAAGAAGTCTATTGAAGAGGCTGCATGTCATGGACTACTGACTATACCATGTGACATGTGAAGCTATGCTATATCATGGGCTGTGACATACAATAACATAGTGACTTGTACAGGGTCATGCATTTGCAATGACATAGTGAGCTATAAGCAAGGTCCATGTTATTGAAGAGTGCACATGAATACAAGAGGCTATTAAGGTGCATGCAAGGTTCTTGTTATCACCTAAAATTGCACCCTTTTGTTGAAGCTTTGACAATCTCAACAATTTCAGAGTAACATGGGATTGGTCTCAAGTTTTGGGATCTTGCAGTTGAGACCAAACCTCTAGAGAAGGCTGGTTCCTCTTTTTGAGCTTAAGGCTTAGAGAATTAAGCTAAATCTAATGCTACACTTACCAGGGGAAAAGGAATAGAAGGATCGCAAAAAGGAAAATGGTGATGCACTAGATTTAGGATGTTTAACTGGAACTGGCATAACACAACAATGACTTCAAATACTGAAAGAGACTCATGCAGACTTACAACTTTAACAGAGGCTCGGATAGTTCAAACTGTAACTAATAGAGGGACCGTTTTATCCACAAAATGAGTTACAGACTTCAAATAAACATAGAGAAAAAGCATAAGAGAGACAAAATATCAGTGATTATATTGATCATGAAGGCTAAACAACCATTACAAAAGGAAGATAAATTGTTACAGAGGAGTAGACATAAAATAGCCATCTACATTCATTGGTAAACTGTTATTAGAGACATCAAAGGCTTAACCTCGAGCACAATGCATTAGATCTGATTGGTTCTTGTAGATGTGTCACAAGGCATGTGATAACAAACTATCATCCTGGTATAATAGCCCTGAAGAACAACTAACCAACAACAACAAATACATCTTTTACATATGCACATATAACTTTTGAATCCATCATGTAGTAGGCTATTGTGCTGAATTCTGGTCAATCGATTTGATTTGTGCATCCATGCTGCATTTAATTTTGGCCCATGGCCCTTTCAAAAAACTAACAGAATGGGACGGTGGCCATGCCCTGGTGCTAATTTGTCCTTGGAAGGACTTGCAAAGGGATGGGCTACCAGAACAATTCATTTGATCCATTTATTTTAGGTACTTGCACATTGAAGCCTTCCACTATTCCAACTACCCGCATCTGACTGATTCACAACATTGGCATCACCTGGAGAAACACATTTTTGGGCGCTCAAAAAATCGTGTTATTAAAGCTTTTACAACACTTTAAAAGTGTTGATCTTTTAATTTCACTTTGGCACCCTTTGATTTTCCTTGCTTATTTCTGCCTGATTTTCCTCCTGGCCGGCAAAATCCCTTCGCCGTAAAATTTGCCTTGGCCCCCTGTTTGTCACTTCGTCGGTCCTTCACCATATCAACAAAATTGGCAAATCACGAACATGTCGGCAAGTTCGCCATTTCGCAAACTTACCGACCAAGCGATCAGCCTATCTTTGTGATGCAGTGCATTGTCAGTTTTCTAATCTTGGTTTGCGTTTTGTTTCAGTTTCTACAGTTTGGGGTTTTTTTGTTGTGTTTTGGTGTTTGTTGCAGCTTCCTGCCATGTCAGCATTCTATCCTTCTATCGCTGAGGAACCAGTGTCTGTATTTCCTGTTGCTATTCGGCAGTTACACAATGCAAGGAAAATAATATAACTGTCCCCAATTCTTGTTTGGATTTGACACTTAACTGATGATTGTGGCTCGACCGTTATAAAAAGAAAAATTAATGACTGATAGTGGGTGTTTCACTTCATATTTCTGGCGGCAAGTGGAAGGCGTTCAACATCAGTGATTCCTTATGGTGATTCACTCTGCCATCCACTTGAATGCTAGCATTATTCTTTATTTGGTTGGTGTTTTATTCTCCACATGGAGGGCAGCTGGCAGTCACTTGATATTTTAAGAATATCTCTTTAAATGTTTGGGGAGGACGAAAGGCCTTGGAGGTTGGCCGCAGAGACTGGTAAAAGGAAGAGCACATTAGGAAGGGTGATGAAAAATGTGAAGTCTGTGAGTTGAGAAGTAGATGGAGTCAGTAGTAAGGAGGGTTGTATTGTGTTAGAGACCGAGAGGTCTGAGAGGAGAAGGAGAACGATCCTGGTCGGATCGCAAATATCTATAACTTGAAGGAGGTCGCTACATAAATAATATATTGTTGCTTAATGACCATTTTATTGTTGTCATTTGTTTCATGTTACATTTTAGTTACAAATTATTGGTAATGTCTCAATATCCAAGTGATTTGGTAGGATACGTAAGTTCCCATGCTCTATTTGATTAAAGGACTATAGTTGATTGGTCTCTGAGAGTTGTGAGTGAGAGAACTCCTCCAAATTAGTATCTGTTGTATTGTTATTCCTCTCATTGATAGAATTTTGTGTCTTAGAGTCCATACTGGAATGTGTGCATGATCTGGAGTCCTGAACTTCCTATCATTATTGTGGGGAGTAGTGACCTTGAGTCTTTGTTCAATTCAAATTTCATCTTGTGATCAGAATTGCTGCCATCACTTTGCTTTATCTCTAGCCAACTATCATCTTTCTTTTTCTCTCTGTTTAGTCGATGAAATGTCCATTTCGTGAACTTGGCCTATCTCCTTTTCCTTCTTTGCCTTGTCTGCAAAGATCCACTTTTGTGAACCACTTTGCCTTAGCTAATTTTTCCTTTATCCTCTTTTCTGGGCCCCTTCAGTCAGTGAAATCCCCATTTTGTGAACTTCCTGGCCTTTGCTTTTGCCTGATTGATAAAATCCTCATTTTGAGAACTAGGCTTCATCTTCTCCTTTCTCATCAGGCCCCTTGGTCTTCTATTTTGCCTTATCAAGAAATCTCCCTGTTAACGAACTTGGCCTATCTTCTTCTTTCTCACCTTATTGGTGAAATTTACCTTTCACGAGCTTGTTGGCAAGTTCATCTTTTTGCCAATTTTCTGATGACAACCCTTTTCTTTAGCGTTTTGTTTACCTTTCACCTTGTTGGTGAATATTCATTTCCATGAACCTTCATCGCTTTGCCATTCATTTTCTGTCTTTCATTTTTCCCCTTTCACCTTATTGACGAATTTGGGAAATCGCGAACCTATCGGTAAGTTTGCCACTGTGCGAACTTACAGATCAAGTGAAGACTTTGTCTTTCTCTTCACTTTCTTGCTTTGTCGACAGATTTTGCATTCCACGAACTACCCTGCCTTCATTGCTTCATTCCTTTGTCAGTGAATTCGCTAATTGGTGAACTTGTTGATTGTTGAACCTAAGGTTCATTGAACCAACACTTTTCCGATAAAGGCAAACCTCGTCTATCTTTGCCCCTTTGCCTTTGTCATTTTTGACCTCTTCTTCACTTAGTCAATGAATTCGCCGATCGGCGAACCAAGAGGTTTGCAAACTTGCAGATTTGCCAATAAAGTGCTCCCTTTGCCTCTTTTTCTTTTTGCCTTAGCCGTTTTCCTATCTGCTCACTCCTTAGTCAGCAAACCAGCGAACCAAAGGTTCACCAAACTTAAATTTTGGCGACTAAGGCAAAAAAAGGGAAAAACACTTAGAATTTTTTGGGGATTTTTCTAGGCTTTTCTAAGGGAAACATCCTTCCATTTAGGCTTTCTCAGATCAGATTTCTCTGATTGAAGGAGGGATTTTTGGGATATTTTGGGTTTGGGTAAAATATGACATCAGTTCTCTAAGGCTTGTGTGATTTCTTACTGACTTATGAGTTTCCAAATATATTTAATTTCATGGTGACTACTTATTTACTTTGGCATGCATCTTCATGGTAGATATCATGCAAGTCAAATTGTGGGCAAAATGTAAGGGTGAAAAATGCATGTACCTTGCACTTTTTGTCTTTGTTTTGGACCCACTTTGGCTTGTTTGTCCCTAATGTGATGACTAGTATGCAAAAATGGCATGTTTTTGTGTGGAAGTTGGCAAAATAACCCTAATCTATCGCCACATATCACAAGGATTTAAATATAGTCTTCAATCTCAACCTTATTCACCCTATGTTAATTTTGTAGCACAAAAATAAACTTTGTTCAAATTCATGAGCATGAATTTAATCCCATAATCTTTAAATTCAAAATTTAAAGTAGGCCTATGCCAATCCCTTCCCAACTAGCTATTATGAGCTAACTAGAGTGCAAAATATTTAAATTGTACATGAAGATATTGAATAAAAAGATTAACCCTAATTCATTATTATTATTATCTAGGAATCATTAAACAAGTCTAGAGGGATTGCATGAAAGAGTTTTATTACACATTATATTATCATAAGAGCATAACATTAGCATCCTCACACAACTCAGCATATTGCATGACTACTAGGCATGTCTTTGATCAAAGGAGAATAATCCTAGACTAGCACGATCCTTAATGATGTTTATCAACATTAGCCTTTTTATAGATAAGTTTTAAACATTAAGGCAAGCAAATCTCTAACATCAACTTCAGTGCAGTTTAGATCCACATGTAGGGTTCAGATTTGTGGACATGGAGATTTGTTCCATAAGCGCAAAAGTTAACCAAAACATCAAACAACTAAATTTTCAATCTCAAGAAAGTTGTCTAATAGGTCTTAATTTTCTAACAGTATGGCAAATCAATTGACAACATTTATCATAGTCAAATCTTCATCAAATTTAAGACTAAATACCATTATTTATTTTATTCTAAATATTTATTTCAATAACATTATCAATCCTAAATATTCAATTTAAATTGAAGTTAATTAAAGACTACTAGTGAAAGAACCCAATAGATAATCATGCCCCAATAGCTGCTATGGTGCCACACACTTAGACCCATAGTTAAATATATGAAAATAATAGTAGTTGAGAAATAATATACTAGTAAAAATTTAATAAGGAACTAATACATGTTCACATATACATGTGTAAAAATACACTTCACATGTCATATCATAGAAACAACCAATCATATGGTGACACATAAGGCGGTCGATAATAGGTGCTTTGGTGCATATATTTTGGTTTAACTTTTTTCTTTTTGGTGTTTTTGAACAACTCGACGAAGATGTAGCTAATTAGGCTACATCATTATACCCAGAACCCCAAACAATAGCTTTAAGCTCTTAACTTAGATACAAAGATATGCTGAAATTTTCATGAAAATTTGATATATTGTTTAAGAGTTTGATGTAAGCGAAGTTAGGTTGTGCGGATACTAGGTCCTCTCCCTAATGGATAATTTTAAATTCGATATTTCACTTTTAATTTAATAAAAATATGGTTTCATTACAGTGAAGAAAAAAAAACCACCATTTTCTCCAATTCTTATGAAGAAAGCCAAGCTGCAATCATGGAGTCAAAGAAAATGTATAGACAATTCTTTGTATGACAAATTGAGATCTTGACAAATTGAGATCTTTACAAGCTTTGCTATTGTTATGCCGAGAGGCGTTCTACACTCACAGTTAGGGTTGAAAGATTCAGATTCCCGTAAACAATTAAGATTCAGATTCTATGTAAGCAAAATTCATAAAATGTGTAAATAAATAAATTCGACGAAGCCAAATGGATAGAAAAATAGAAAAACTTGGGCAATTATGGAGTGAAATCTTTATCACGTTAAACAAAAAATAAATAAATTTGTGGAAGCCAAATGGATAGGAAAATAGAAAAACTTGGGCAGTTATGGAATGAAATCTTTATTACGTTTGAAAAATATGAAAAGTCTTGTTAAATTAACTCATGTGAGTATATCAAATATTCTAACTGCAAATAATTTAAAAATGCCAACAAGTTGGAAGATATCTCTCGTTGTACTGTAGATATATTTTTTTAAATATAAATATACTAACATTTCCTACAAAGATAACTCTATATTTATAAATGTGTATTCTTACAAACAAAGAGTCAAAATTACATAATCCAACCTTCCCACATGCCACTCATTATTGATCATATGTATTATGGCAAGTGTCCAATTCCAATAAATCAAGACAACCTTGTCCTACCACCAATCCAGGGTATTCTATTACATTCTATAAATATTAGAATACTACATCAGATTGTTGTATTATATACAATCATATCTGATTTAATTCGTAGGGAAGCATATGTCCTCACACACAACATTCTTCACACAACCAACAACAACACAAGGCGGCTAGGCTGCAATCACAAACCAAAAGAATATATGTAAGAATATAACCTGGTTCATGTATATAAGAGTTCCAAATTATAATAAAAAAGCAGGATAAGAGGCATATACCATCCTTCTAAAAAGCCTTTCTCTCCTCTGCTCTGTGTTTTGACAGGACCTGCTTCTGCATACTGTGATGGTGGAGCTTGAGTTGGGTACCCTGAAAGCAATACCCATTTTAACATCAATAACTAAAGAAAACACATTTTATGGCCTTCTAATTATATAAATGAATAGTTAGTTCAAAGTAATGAAAAATCTATTATTTTTCAAATTGAGAAATATGAACAAATTGAATAGTTCACACATTTTAATAAGGAAGGGGTAGGGTTGTGGAGATCATTCTTCTTAATTTATTTAAATCTCACTTCAAATTTGTCAAATTTGACATTTCATTTTTAGTAGAATAATATTTGATTAGGAGGTATTTTTTGCAGCGTGTCAAATTATGATATTTTATTTCAGGGTAATAATATCAGAATAATAAAAACATTAAAAAATTACGCAGTTAAACCCTGAAATAAAATATCAGAATAATATTACTTTCACAATTCATAACATTAAAAACATTCTAAAAACTACATACAATATTATAAATTCATAATCTAAATCACACCTTATAATTCATTATCAAAATTTATGAATGCCCCCTTAATTGTGTAATCTTAAATATAGAATAAAGAGAATGAAACAAAGCTTGGTAATTTTGAGCTTAAACAGTTCTTATGCTATAAGAACCAGAGATAGACAGAAGATAGATCCATTTCTAACACACAGAAGATGGGAAAACATTTTCCTGCCACAAATAATTCTTAATCTAATTTCCAAATTCTTCCTAGCAGATCTAAATTAAGTATTCCTTTGGTGGGTTCATAGACCATAATGTTCTTGTGGACTCAACAAATCTTTCATAAACAACTAGAAGATGAAAGAGGAAGGGCAAATAAAACTACCTGGTGGAGGATATCCTTCTGGATAACTAGAAGGTGGCATTACAGCAGTGGACTTCTGTTGTTCAGACATGCTGTACTAGTACTAATTTCACCTCTTCACTTACAATATGATAAATGGGTATTTCTCTGCCCTTTTCTTCTTCAATTGAGCTGTGTGATATTGTATTTGGGTACGTCTTTATATAAAAAAGGGAGAATACCTCATCACTGCTTGCTTACTGTTAAAGATGGTAATCTGGAAAGTGTTGGATCTTTCATGAGACGACAGCGCATCAACATTGGTTGTAAGATCTTTTCTGATCTTTTATTTTGTACACACGGCCACCTAAAAGAATTGAAACAGACATGTTTGGTGGTTTAATTTATTTATATAATGAGAATCCAATGGGCTTTTAGTAGTGTGTTGGGGTTGGTTCTTTCTTAGGTACCTAACAGGCGAAATCTGATGGATCACCGACCTCTTGATTCCGTTGCCCATACGGAACACCATAAAGTCAAATCCATGATTTCATTAGTTGTTTTTTACCTTCAGTGTTTATTGATCTAAAAGTTAGGGTTTCCACAAAGTTAAGTCGGTGATAGCCTCTTAGCATTAATTGAAATCATTGTTTTTTAATTAACCTTCCTTTAAATATGGAATGTTTTAAAATGGAGATCATCCACAAGATCTGATTTGCTACCTCATCCCTTATGGTGTTGGGGCCTTGCATTTAACAAGTGCTTGATCCTTGGTGGGCTCATTCAAAACCTTTCAACTTCACCAACAAACTAAGGGCCCTTTGACACGTAATAACATTTTGAAAAGTAGTATATTTTGTGTTTAGTTTGTATTCCTATCCATTTTTATCTGCTTTGTATTTATATCTATTCTTATTCATTCACATTTATTCATCATTATTGCATTCTCCTTTGTACTTATTTCTATGCACTTACTACTTGCTGTGAAATTACCATTTTAGCCCCATGGGTCATTTACGAGTGTTGTCGGATTGCTTTAGTTCAATCCAACATCAAACAAGAATGAGCCCAAAATTCAAATTATGCCATTTGAATTCTAATTTTCACGTCCCTTTCTACTAGCTATTATGAGCCAACTTAACACATGTTTCTACAACATATTGCTATGTCGTAGTCTTTAAAGACATTGAATATGCAATTAATTCATATCCAAAAAATAAGAGAGAATAAAGAAGAATACATATAAATTACAAGAAAAAAATTATTAGATCACAATTTGATTTCCTTAAGGACAAAGAACCTATATTGTCATCATATATGCCACCTACATGATTGTGTATGTTCTCTTTGATATCATTCATTGTCATTAATCCAGTCTGCCAAAGGAGTTCACCTAGGAGAACATGCTCACCTATTGAGTTGACAAGCTCCCCAATAGTGTCCCTATAAACCACCTTTACAGACTCATCTATTTAGAAGATAAAGGCGAACTGATCTTACATGCACACATTTTGATAGATAATTTCATGCATTAGATCAAATTTGCATGACTCAAGATGGGCCCCGAATACTCAAATTTGAACCACTGAGTTTTCTAAGATCACACAAGCTCTGACATAGTCGTTAATTCAAGGACATAATTTTTTAGACAAGGACGAATCAATTCAACATCACATCACCATCATTCTTCCACTATCAATTCTAAAACTAAACACCCCAATCCCTTACATTTAATTTCTAAAAATTTATTGTAATTACCAAATCTCAACTCTTATCTAAATTAATTATGCTCTAACTAATGATACTTATTTCATTAAACTAAATAATAAATAATTTAAAATAAATATTATTTTAATTGATATAATTAATTTTAATTAAAAAATTCCAACCAATAATTTAATTTACTTTTAGTGTATAATATTGCTAAATAAACTTGGGTTAGGCACCCAAGAGTAGCAAAAAAGAATGTTGAAGCTCAAATTCTAGTAACGTGAAGTTTACTAAATCCATCTATAAAACACAAATTATCTTAAATTTAAATTCCTCATACATATATAACACAACCTTCTATATTGATATTAAGATTTTTTACATGGCCTATCTTGACTATACATACCATCAGGGCCTAAATTTAATGGTTGTATGGTCATATTTAGTCATTTTTGTCATAAAATACAATTAAAATTTAAAAAGATTGTATCATATGAAAGGAGAGATTTTGGATAGACTATCAGAATTTATATAGAATTGTGATGATATATATATTTGGTTTATATATAATTTTACTTATACTAAGGTATGTCACAGTATTTAAAGGCACCTTTGAATGGATAATCGTCATAAAAAAATTGTTTGATAGGCAAGGTCGGCCGTCAAATTCAGGCCCTGCATACCAAGGCCTAATCCATATTACAAAATGAGGCATATGTCCTACTAGCTAGAATAGGACCAAATTTTACAAAAAAAGGAAGCCACTAAAAAATAGAGACTTTCCTTATTGCATAACACCATACATGGACAAAAGTGCTTGACACATTATAATATCTACCTTCTTAACACAAAGATCACATAGCAAGAAAGGGACTCCGAAGATCCTCCTCATAGCATATGACTTCCTCCACTTTTGATCCTTCAAGGAACATGTTACATGTATAACATCACACAATGTAGTAAGACACTTGGATAATTTGCCTTGGTTCTTCATTATAGCACTTGTGGAGATGTACCACCAAAAAATCAACATGGACTTTTGTTTGGTCGCTAAGACCCTTATAGTCCTTGTGCAACAAGTAGGTTTTAGCTACCATTGATAGCATTGAAGCACATGATAAGGATTGTGCAATGTCAAAGATATTTCTTCTGCCAACGGGTCTATATTGATCTTCACCATCACCTCTTAGATTGCTACATTGTCATCTTCATCAACTTCTTTGGCCAAGCCATAGAGCCTTCTATAATTCCCTTGAGATATAATCTGTAAAGCATTCAACCACTCTACCCATGCCCAATCTGCCAACACCTAAGATAGGTTACATCTTTTCTTCGCCAACTCATGAGGTCTCTTGACGCTACCCACCATATGTTCCCCCTGTTGATAACTGAGAGGGGGGGGGGGTGAATCAGTTATCCTAATTATTTCTGCTTTCTGAACTTTCTTAATAATCAATGCAGCATTAATTTAATTAAGCAAACATAACCATGAAATGGAAATACACATGACACAATATTTTTGACATGGAAACCCTGTTAAGGGAAAAAACCACGGGGTGATTAACCCAAGATTGTATTCTCTATTAGAAGAATGAAAATACAAAATGGCACTTGCCAATTAGGGCTCACTGCTTGAGCACATTGCTCACAAGAGGCACACTGCCTACAAGAGACACACTGTCTACAATTTATAAAGAGTGTAATACAATACTTGAACTGATAAGGAGTATCAACATATGCTGGAGTTCAGTTCCGGTTAGGCTCTGTACACTGATCTGCTGCACTTCATCTTTCCTCTTCTTTTGTGCTGCTCTCCTTTTACATACTAGACCTTCCTTTCTGCTTTTATTCGGCTCTACTGCTTTTCTTCACACATCACCAAAAACCACAACACAACTTACAACTAAATCCATTTTGTATATATATGCGCACAAGTGATTTCATCACCTTTCTAGTCGGCACCCGGAATAGTCAATATTTTCCACAAACTCTGATCTGTCGGCTGAATCCTTGCTTACCAAGTAATGCGGATCAAGGATATACTTGTGGAAGTCATCAATCATGTCGGCCAATCATAACTTATGCATTAAGAATCTTTACCATCATCAGTAATGCATCCGGAATCATGTCTGATGTTCTGCCAGTCAGTTCTTCCTCTAACCACACTGCCAATCAGGAACCCGACACTCAAGTATTCATATCTTTTTCTTCATCTATCACCGGAGGCTAAATCCTTGGAATCTATTAGTCAAGGTAGTCCACTTGACTTCCCCAAATCCGCACTTCACCAAGATACTTCCTCTGAGAGATCCTGACTTGACTGTCGGACCTCGCCACATGCTTTGTTCTTGCTTACCGGACCACAACATTCTTCACTCTGACTTCCGGTATAGACACACCATGTCCTGCGGATGTGTGGGATGAACTTTGTTTCCATCAATGACAACAATCATGAATCCATATAGTGTCTCTTGCCAACAATCTCCCCCTTTGGCATTGATGGTAACACTTAGTGAAAAATGACTAAGTGTTTACACTATGCTCCCCCTTGGCTGATGCTCTATTTTTATATACATTTTTCAGAGCTCCCCTTTAGTTGGATTCCTCATTTTTCACTACTCTTCACTCCCCCTTTGACATCAATGGCAAAGGGTGGGAACCACACATCAAAATTTTCAAAAATTTAACTATACTTAGCCGCATATAACATACTCACATAAATTGAAGAATGTCTGCAAAAGTTGTCTTCAATTGGATGAATTCTGCTGCCCAACTTTGCTTCATTCTATCTAAAATTGATATATGACCGCTCAACAGGAATGCAAAAACTTCAGCCTTCTTCAGATCTGTTGGATCATTTGTCTTGGCGGTGGTTTGAGCATCACTTAGGGCCTCATGCATGGCCTCCAACTTAGGAATGATTATTCTTCTAAGCTCATGTAACCTGCCGATTTTGTTTTTCTTTTCTTTATCTAGCTTCTTAATTTCATCCAAGACTGCAATGGTCTGACATTCTTGATTTACTATGGATGAGGTAAATGGATCAAAATTTTGAGAAAGTTTTGTTAGTTGGATCTCCTGTACTTTCATTTTCTTCTCAATCTCCATTGTTGCTTTGGACCATGATAGACAAAATTTATATATTTCCCTGCCATCTTTAAGAGCATTTTCTAAGCTCTTTATCCCTATATCCATATTTCTTCTATCATTGGATATTAGACTTAGTACTTCAGAGAATCTTTTATCTAAGAACTCTTTCCGGACCTTTTCCTCAGCTGATTTCTCTAAGGACTCAAAATGAGTGCTGACTAAACTAACAAGAGCTTTAAGATTACCTGATAAGGAGGCTGAGTGATCCTTCAGAAAAGATGGCATGATCTTTTCTAAAACGTCGGATGCAGCTTCTATTAGCTCACAATCTTCCATGTGAGACTTTAGGAGTTTTTCTTTGGTCTTTGCATTAGCAAACGAAGCTATCTTCATTGTTTGAACTAGGGAGAGAGAGTCAAAGTTAAATGGACCTTGAAGTAGCTCCGGTTCATCAATCTCCAACATTTCTTTTGTCAAGAAGTCCTTGACGGTTTCTGCAGTGTCTCTTGCCGGAGACAGAGATTTCTTCTCTTCTGCACTATCACTTATGTTCTTCTCAGCTTGACTTTCTTCTCTTCCTTTCACTTCTTCTTCTTTCTCCTCTATTCTTTCTTATCCTTTAGATCTGGAGACTGTAGGGGAAACCGGAGGAGAGATATTTGTTTGTTCATGAGCCACCTCTTCCAGAGTAGAGGATTCTAAGCCCTTGTCTTTACCTTCACCTTCTTCTGTCATTACATCAGTAGATTCCTCTCCAACACTTGTGGCCGAGGGATCAGCACCCAAGTCCTCTATGACAGGAAGATTGAATCTTTTGAAGACATTTCGGAGGATCTCTTTTGTTTCCTTAGCTACCTTGTCAGTTTCACCAAGCATGAGCTGATTCATCCTTGCTTTGCTCCGGAATTCATCCTTACAATCTTTGAAGATCATACTAATCTATTTTGGGGTGATTGAAGGATATAGCTGAATAGCTATCTACTCTCGGATCTCCATATCCTTTTCTTTGGCATTATTCTTCCTTAATTCAAGTTCCTTCTCAAGGCTTTTAGGAATTAAAGATACAATCTCAATGAAAGCCTTGTTGTAAATGTTTAGATACTTAACTGTGGCATCCTGCAGACTCTTCTTATCAGCTTCATTGTATTTATCATAAAATTTTGTTAATGGCTTCAGATTTCCATCCACAGTGATTGCCTTAACTACAACATCTAAGGATAGAGTGGGTTTTTCAACAAATTCCTCTTCCTTCTCTTTGTTCGGTATAAGGTTCACCGGATGTTTTCTTCTTTTTCTTCACTTTCCTGATTTCTTCATCAGATTCAGTCTCCTCTTCATCTCTTTGACTGGCATAAGCCCTTGTAGCTTTTGTCTTTGTTCTTTTCTCTCCTTTGTCGGATAATTTTGCTTCTGGTTTTGATGGCCTTGAGCTTTTGGTAGTGGTAGGTGCAGATCTCTTTGATGATCTGGTCCGGGTGGAAGATTTTACCGGAACACTTTCCTCACTTTTCTTTTCTGCCTTTTTCTTCTCTTCCTCAGCCCTTTCCATCTTTTTCCTGTTGGCATCAAGTGCCTCCTTTGATATGCCAAAGCCTTTTGCAACATCTTCAACTTCTTTTCTTACCTTCCTCTTGATCTCTGGTTGTCTGAGTTCCACATGACTCTTTACACTTAGCTCCTCAAAGGTTCCAAACCTTTCTGCCTTCTTTTGGCTGACTTAACATGTGTTCAATATGCAGCTCAACAATTTTCTTATCAACTTCATACCCCATCGGCATGATCCATACTATTCTTGGTTCCACTGCCTCCATAAGGCACTGATCAGTTTCTACCATGAAGCAAACAGTATCCTTATACTTTTCAACTAGAGCTTGGGGGATTCTCTCTCTTGCTTGCATCATACTCTGAAAGTTCTTGAAATAGCCCCAGAGTGCTGTATTCTGTGACTTAACATCACCAAGTCCATGCAAATAATCCCTGATTTGTATGGCAACCGGTCTATCATTTTGCCATATCCAGCCACTAGATCCAGGTAGCTCATTCATATAATAGAAGAACAGACATAGTATCAAGCCACCGTATTTGAAGGAGTTCTTCTTGTCTTTCTTTATCTTCTGCAGATTTTCCAGAAGTTGGTTCAGAAGGAGCTCACAGAGATCATAGTCAGCATTCTTTCTTATCATTTCATAGGCAGTATATATTACAGTTCCAGGTACTGAGTTTTCCCTGCTAGAGTGATATATTTTGTGTCTGATGATCAAGGATGCAAACTTGATAGCCAGATCAGTGATATCCTCAATTGTCATTGCCCTCTTATCAAACTTTGATCCGATAGTCTCAGTCACCGTTTGATTTTTGACAAATTTTAGAACAGGTATCCCACCGGATGAGTGCAATCCGGTAACTGCCCTAATGGCATCTTTTGTGAGCTTGAATGGTCTATTCAACCATATGAAGTTATCATGTATTCTGCTTAATACGTATCGGACCCATTCGTCTTCTACAAAATAGGGGAAGTGAATGCACTGTGCAAAATGCTTGTCCCAGATAGCTTTATATTGAGGTTTGAGCTCAAAAGAGTCATCTATCAGGTGTTTGTGATAGATATCAACCAGTTTGGATTCCCCAAATTATTCAATGTTTGCATGAACATATGCCCTAACATCTTCTACGTGTAAAACCCCATGCGGAATGCTTGAAAATGCGCCTAGGGTATCAACTTCTAGGGATTTATAGGGATGCTTTCTAAATTTAGGGCGCGGCTTATCAGAGATCTTTACAACATTTGGTGTGTCTATCTTAAAAGGATTTAGAAATGGATTTCAAAAGTGGAAAATACCTCTTAAGCTTTTAGGGTTCCCGAAATGAGCTGAAAAGATCGCCAATTGACTTGAATTCTGCAATTGATCCTTGTGAGAGATGAAGGAGACTTGTTTGCGAAGCTCTTTTCCTCTTCTACTTGAATGTGAATGTGCAAATGATGAGCGAATGAGCCCTTATACTTCTGTGCAAACCCTAATTCTTCATTGCAATAAATGCGCAACTTAAGTTGTTCCGGTTGCTCTGTTTTCTTTACTCTGAAATATGTATCTTTCCGGATCATAGTGATAAACTTAGAGTTGTCCTCGGTGATTTCCTACAGGCTTTCTTACCTTTCTTTAGATAATCCATTTGTCCGCAGATTAAGATTCCTCAATACCGGATCTAATCTGAGAAGCTCCTGTTTTTACCGGAAGAGTGATAAACTGGATCAAACTTGAAAGATTTGCCTGATCAAAACTTCTTGCGGATCTTCCACCTCTTTACCAAAGCTATTTTAGATGATTCTCTGAAGACCCTTTAATCCACAACACCTCTTGTGCCGAATTTAGGCACCGAAAGTTTCACTGGGGGAAAAAGAGTTTTTCCTTGTGACTACCCCTGAGCCAGAGCTCACCCTTTAATTTTTGGAAGGCATATCAGCACCAGATTCTGGTGCGGATCCATCCTCTACATTCTCTATACTTCTCTTTACCCAAATCTTTTTCATTTCACTTTTGACTTCATCCGCATTCACCTTTGTTTTTCCTTTGTCTTGATTCTGATTATGATATACCGGACCTCTTTTGTCCTGATTCTTGTTTCTATAGAATTTTACAATATGATCGGATCTATTGCAAATTTGGCAAACAATATTTCTATGCATATTTGATTGATATCATCTTGATCTGCATTGATTAGCCATATGACCTATTCTATTGCATGCAAAGCATCTAGCATTGAATGATTTGTTCATTTGCATATTTCTGCATTCATGAGATTTGTGACCATACCTTTTGCAGTTAAAACACTGTCCGGAGAAGGATGAGTTAGTTTGATTCATTCTCTTTCCACACTGATTAGCTTTATGACCAAAGTTATTGCAGTTGTGGCAGTATCCATTGAAGGATGGATATCTTTGAGCATTAGGCTGCCTTACCGGAGGTCTTCTAGGCCTGTTCCTTAGATTTTCTGATCCAAAATTCTTCTGACTGGATCCAGAGCTTTCTCCTTTCTCATATCCCAAACCACACTTGTCATCTACCCTCTTTTGGCTTTCAAGAAGAACTTCAAGTTGAGCAGAACTTATCTTGAATTTCTCTTTATATTCATTTGCTGTTTGAAGATCCCTTTTGAGAGAGACAATTTGATCCTCAAGTTTTTCTTCATTATCTTTAGTATCTTCAAGATCAGATTCAAGATGTCTGATAATTCTATCCATCTTGTGGCAATCTTCTGATTTCTCCTTGAGAGATTGTCTTAGATTATCTTTAGTTTTTTTTTCTCTTCAATCTCTTGGGTAAACTTCATAACTCCTGATTCCATTTCATGTCTTACCATAATGATTTCTTTTGATAAATTTTCACATAACTTGGTTTTCTCCTTCAGATCTTCATTTGTATCATTGGCTTCACTTTGACTTGCCAATTGCTGAAGTAGCTCCTTTCTCTTTTTCATAGAGAGACTTAATTTGTCTTTTAGTTCTCTCATGAAATCATCAGCCTGTTTGAGTCTTTTCTTTAACTCATTGACTTTAGAGTTTGACTGCTCAAGATCATCAAGGGCAGTCTTGAGTTGCTCCCTTAAACCATATACATCCATTTGAATTCCCAGATCTTCCTCAAGCTGTTAGACTCTGCTAGGAGGAACTTGGCTCTGATACCAATTGTTGATAACTGAGAGGGGGGGTGAATCAGTTATCCTAATTATTTCTACTTTCTAAACTTTCTTAATAATCAATGCAGCATTAATTCAATTAAGCAAACATAACCATGAAATGGAAATACACATGACACAATATTTTTGACGTGGAAACCCTGTTAAGGGAAAAAACCACGGGGTGATTAACCCAAGATTGTATTCTCTGTTACAAGAATGGAAATACAAAATGGCACTTGCCAATTAGGGCTCACTGCCCGAGCACACTGCTCACAAGAGGCACACTGCCTACAAGAGACACACTGTCTACAATTTATAAAGAGTGTAATACAATACTTGAACTGATAAGGAGCATCAACATATGCTGGAGTTCAGTTCCGGTTAGGCTCTGTACACTAATCTACTGCACTTCATCTTTCCTCTTCTTTTGTGCTGCTCTCCTTTTACATACTGGACCTTCCTTTCTGCTTTTATTCAGCTCTACTACTTTTCTTCGCACATCACCAAAAACCACAACACAACTTACAACTAAATCCATTTTGTATATATATGCGCACAAGTGATTTCATCACCTTTCTAGTCGGCACTCGGAATAGTCAATATTTTCCACAAACTCTGATCTGTCGGCTGAATCCTTGCTTACCAAGTAATGCGGATCAAGGATATACTTGTGGAAGTCATCAATCATGTCGGCCAATCATAACTTATGCCTTAAGAATCTTTACCATCATCAGTAACGCATCTGGAATCATGTTTGATGTTCTGCCAGTCAGTTCTTCCTCTGACCACACTACCAATCAGGAACCTGACACTCAAGTATTCATATCTTTTTCTTCATCTATCACTGGAGGCTAAATCCTTGGAATCTATCAGTCAAGGTAGTCCACTTGACTTCCCCAAATCTGCACTTCACCAAGATACTTCCTCTGAGAGATCCGGACCTGACTGTCGGACCTCGCCACATGCTCTATTCTTGCTTACCAGACCACAACATTCTTCACTCTGACTTCTGGTATAGACACACCATGTCTTGCGGATGTGTGGGATGAACTTTGTTGCCATCAATGACAACAATCATGAATCCATATAGTGTCTCTTGCCAACACCCCCACCTCTAAACTAGACACCATTGCAATCTTATGCTAGATTAATGAGCCAGATCATATTACTAGCGACTTAATAGTGAATAAGGCCACACTCATGCCATGATATATGAACACACATGCCTCTAGCCACCCACAATAATGATTGAAGTGTTATAAAATCATTTTGGATCTTCCCCAATCATTGCAAGATCATAGCACTAATGTAATATGATTATAGTTAGTCCTTCACCACCTACCTTTACCATCCCATACTACCCCATAGCATTGTGATATGACATTCTATTTACAACCACACATTGCCATTATCAAGTTATATATATATATATATATATATATATATATATATATATATATATATATATATATATATATATATATATATATATATATATATATATATATATAAGATGTCTTTATTTAGTTAAGCTTAGAATTTTTTAAATTTACAATCATTTTTTCCTTCTTATATATATATATATATAAATATATAAGATGTCTTTATTTAGTTAAGCTTAAAATTTTTTAAATTTACAATCATTTTTTCCTTCTTTTATATATTCATTATATACACATTTTTACTTATCTTTGTAAAGAAATAAAATAAATTTATTTAATAGAAACAGGTTTAAGGAATATGATAAGTAATATTAATTTAATTTAGAGTTGTGATAGATTATATTACAAAAAATATGAAAACTAAAAATTAAAAGGTATTTAACTTGATTTTGATGGTCATTAATTAGTTGTCCACTATTTTGATCATAATTTTTGGATCATAACTTTTGAATCCTAAAACAATTATTTATTCTTGGATGCATTGGAAACATCATAATAAAATATGAGCTAAGCCATTCTCAAAATTCGACTAGATCATCTATCATTGAATGTGGAAACAAACTAGAGTAAAACTAGGTCAAACCTACAATTCATAGACCTAAAATTTATGTTGAAATAAACTTTGATCTTCATGTCTAAACCTATTGAATAAGATTCACCTATGCTTGCAAACATAAATGTGTCTAAATGCATGAACATGCAATAAAAATGTCAATGTTGATGAACACCTTTGAGGAGTTTATTAAGTGAAGATCTTCTCCATGTGACAAGCCCCTAGGATACTGAGTCAATGACTTCATAAAAATGATGGTAGACAACATGCAATGAATGCAATGACTATACTAAATGAGAGTTAATCTAGAATCTAAAAATTTGGAATGTGATGTAAATGCCAATGCAAAGACTTAGCATGCAACTAGGGTATCAAAGTGTGTAAAAGTGATGAAAGAAAGAATTATTTAGAAATATGCTAAATATGGATATGGATCCCTTTGTAAGCTTGTAGTGATAGGTGAGATGTTAGAATGTTGCTAAATTTTGAAATTTAAATGATAAAAATAGTTGATCTAGACTAGATGCAAATGAGGTAAGTGGTGATGTCTTTTTATATTTGGTTTAAACACACAATTTGAAAGTTTTGGCATGAGGGTGCACATAACAACTAATTCAAACTAGGTCAAGTCAAGGGCCCATAATTACCTTTTAATTTAAAAATATTTGGCTAAGATATGTGTGTGAAACTGAAGTAGTTTAGATGCATAGGTGTGATAGTGAAACTAGGAAAGAAGCAAGTAATCTAGGAGTTGATAAATATTTGAGAGTGAATTTGGTTTAGATTTTTATGATTATCTAGGAATGTAGACAAAAAGGGTAGCAAATTAGTCAAAATCAAGCTCTAAATAAAATGTTTAAGATATCCACACAAAATAACATGAAACTAATGGTAAAATTCATAGAATATACATTTTTATCCATTACAATCTTAAATTGTATAATAGATATATAATTACTTCCCTTATTTTTTTTATTAAGGGTAAAAGAGGGGTTTTTGAAAAGGCCCCAACCCTTTTACAATAAAGAACCCCAAAAGAAGTAGAACAACTTTATAACAACAAAACAACAATGAAACTACATCATAGTATAAGCCATATAAAATATCCAAAAAACAACAATGGAATAGATACACAAAAGACTAAAAACCATTTTAGGTGATGGTGGCCTCCCATTCATCTTGTAGGGCCTACATGTGGGAACTAATATCCTCAGTGCTTTTTGGAATTGCAGCCTTCTTTCCACCCTTGGTGTGCATTGAAGGGCCCTTTGAAGACTATCCACCTTGATAACTTTTCACTCTTTCATTTAACACCCTTATGTTGTTCTAAGAGGTAGTAATTGTGGCCTTGCCGAAGTTAATAATTTTTTTGTACATTCCCTTTTATCTCTTCAATATCCTTTTCTAGTTTACCCACTCTCTCCTCCTTAATATCATCTACTCCTTCAAGTGAAGGATCTCCTCCCTATTATCCCATTCTTCACATAGAGTGGTTTGGGTCCTATTCTTGTTCATCTCAATGAAGAACCACTTCAAGATTGTATGATGGTTTTCCAATTTTTTGTGGTCATTGGTTTTGTACCGAAGTGTCAATCATAAAAGTGACATCATGCGAAGTAGAAGAGAGATAATGTGTAGCATTTGACCAATCTTGGAATCCCTGACATAAGCCTTCCACCTCTAGGATTCTATTTTCCACTTCAATATTTTCTTGTTCAAACATCTTTTTCCCTTTAGCTTCATTGTTGACAGTGTCTATTCCTCACCACAACTAGTTTCTCCCTAGGGTTTCCATTTATCCCACTTGTGGCTATGGACGAGATAGACATCCCCACATTCCTTAGAAACACCATCACCATAGTTAGGATCAAAAGAGTCTTGGCGATTTTAGAGGAGAGAGTGACATGGTCAGGTGAGTGTGAGGAGGGAGCAGGGGAGATGATGCAGGGGAATCGTTCCCCATCGAATTTCATTTTTGATTAGTTATTTAGTTTTTGTTTGTTTTAGTTTGTTTATGATGTTGGTTCGAAGAGCGATTGTTGGTTCCATCGAATCCCTTTGTAACTGTTACTATGAAGATGATGGAGTTAGTTTTTGATCAGGGGAAGTAGTTCCTATCACCAACGGGAGAAGAAGTTGCAAACTGCTAGAACGGCTAGGGGGAAACAGTTAGCAGGGAATGAACCCTGAGCAGTGAAGAAAAGAAAGAACACGGGAGGAGAGGGGGGCAGATGAGAAGGAGTTATCATAGCCAAAGAAAATAGTAAGGAAGGGGATCGACTGTGTGAGAGAGGAATCGAGCTGTGAGATTGAAAGCCTGGAATAACAGATTGTGTAAAGACTATTAAGTCACAGATTCGTTGAATGTGTAGTTTCTATGCATGGTCGAACTGGCTGACTATCGAATAAAAGAGTCTTGCTATACAAATGTCTTGTAATCAAATGCAGAATGCATTCCATTAACATTATACTGTTGTGTGAGTTTTGTTTCTGTCGCTTATGTGAATGAATGAGCTTTGTCTATGTTCTTACTCATCTAACTTACAACACCACCAAACATAAACACATAGCCACTAGTGGATATCTGACTATCCAAGTTACCTACCCAATCTGCATCAATACAATCTTATATGTCTAATATCTCACACACATCATTATAACCTAATATAAGAAACAATTATAAGTTTCTTGTAAATATTTGAATACCCTCCTAACACAAGTCCAATTCTCTTTACCAAGGTTAGACATAAACTTGCTAAGAACTCCTATTTCTTGGGTAGTATTCAGTCTAGTACAAACCATTGCATACATCAACTGTGAACAAAAAAATTAGTGTAAGGAACATTATACATATCCTCAAAATCATCATTCAACTTAGAGCACATATCCAATGAAAGATTAGTGCCCACATGTGAAGGAATACTCATTGGTTTATAATCATGCATAGCAAACTACAACCAAATAGTGTCAACGTACTTGCTTTGATTGAGCCAACACTTTCTATGAACTTGACCCCTATTGATTTCTACTCCCAAGATAAATTTCCCTACCCCTAAATCCTTCATGTCAAACACACCAAAGAGCTAAATTTTAAGTTCCCTAATCATTTCCTTGTTGTTACCAATAAACATGCCAGCAACATAATAAACAATATGTTAACAACATACAAGACAGCAATTAGAGTTTGATAATCAACAATGTTAATATAAACACAATAATCCTCTTTGCTTCTTAAAAAACCCAACTTCAATGCAAAAAGAATTGAACTTCTAATACCACATATAAGGTGATTGTTTCAAACCATACAATGATCATTTTAACTTACAAACCAAAATTTATTTCCCTTTTACCTCAAACCTGTTTGGATGTAGCATGTGAATTTTTTCCTCAAGATCTTGTTGCAAGAAAGCAGTTTTAACATCCATTTGTTCTACTTTAAAATCACAAGCAACAACAATATAAAGTAGGAATATAATGGAAGATAATTTAGCAACATGAGAGAAAATTTCACCAAAATCAACTCCCTCTCTTTGGAAGTAGCCCTTGGCCACTAGTCTGGCCTTGTGCCTCTCTAACTTACCATCTAATCTTAACTTATTCTTGAAAACCCACTTGCAACCAATGAGCTTCCTTCCCTTAGGAAAAACCACAAGATCCTAGGTCTCACATTTATCCAAGGCTATCATATCCTCTTGCATGGCCTCCATCCAAGAATCATGCTCATCTAAAGGAGAGATTCCCTAAAGGATCCTAATTCGTTATCAATACATGACAATGTAAATACACACCAAAAATCTAATGGGTTATACCTACCAATTGGGTTATGTGTTCTCATAGATCATCTCAATGGTGGAGTAAGGGACTTTACATATTCCTATTCATGCTCAACCTTCTTAGAACTCTCACTTGAATCCTCTTCTTCCTCTCCATCCTCTAATTCATCATTTTGTTCTTGAACATGTGCACCTTCATACTTCTCGACCTTGGTCTCAAAATGCACTATTTTCCTTCCTTCATTTTCCTTTGGTTATCCTAGATTAGAAAATAATCTTAAGTTTGTTGAAAACCACATCTTTAAAATATATCATTTTCAAGGTTAGAGGATTACAAAGCTTGTAACTCTTAACATTCTCACCATATCCAATAAATGTGTATTTTTGAGCTTTTGGATTCAAATTAGATCACTTTTCTCTAGGCACATGAACAAAATCCTCACATCCAAATACCCTTCAATGTAAAGTAGAGGGTTTCTTATCTATCCACACCTCATCAGAAGTTTTATCAACAAGAGCCAAACAAGGAGGCCTATTAATCAAGCAACAAATAGTACTCACTATCTCAGCCCAAAAGCATCGATCCAACTATGTACCACTCATCATAGTTTTGGCTCTTTACATCAAGGTTTGGTTCATCCGTTTTGCAACCTCATTGTTCTATAGGGTGTAAGGAGTAGTCTTCTACTACACAATACCTACATGTCTACAAAATTAATCAAATTCATTGAAAACCCAATTGTAACCAATGGGCTTCCTTCCCTTGGGTAAATTCATAAGATCTTAGGTGTCACATTTGTCTAAGGACATAATCTCCTCTTGCATTGCCTCCATTCAAAATCATTCTGAGCTAAAGAGAGCTTCCCTAAAAGATCTTGATTCATCATCGATACATGATAAAACAAGTACACAAAAAAATCTAGTGGCTTATATATGTCAATTAGGTTTCATTGTCTCATAGATTATCTCAATGGTGGAGTAAGGGACTCTTCCTATTTCTTTATATGATAAACCTACTCATATCTCTCACATGCATCCTATTCTTCCTCTTCATCCTTTAATCCACCATTTTTTTCTTCAAAATGTCCATCTTCTTACTTCTTGACCTAAGTCTCAAAATGCATTGTTTTCCTTCCTTATTTTTCCTTTGGTTGTCTTAGATTAGAAAATACTCGAAGTTCCCTAAAAACCACATATTTAAAATGCATCATTTTCAAGGTTAGAGGATACCAAAGCTTGTTCCCCTTACATTCTCATTGTATCCAATGAATATACATTTCTGATCTTTGGGATCCAACTTAAACATCTTTTCTTTAAGAACATGAACAAAAGCCTCATAGCCAAATACCTTTAGTTGTGAAGTAAATGGTTTCTTACATGTCCACACCTCATAAGGACTTTTATCAATAAAAGTTGAACAAGGAGATATGTTAATCAAGTAGTAGGCGGTATTCCCAGCCTCTACCCAAAAGCAATGATCAAACTATGTACCACTCATTATACTTCTGGATCTTTCAATCAAGGTTCAATTCATTCTTTATACAACCTCATTCTATTGTGGGGTGTAAGGAGTAGTCTTCTACCACACAATACCTACATGTCTATATAAATCATCAAATTATTTGAAAACCCACTTGCAAGCAATGAGATTCCTTCCCTTAGGCAAACTCACAAGATCCTAGGTATCACATCTGTAAAAGGCCACCATCTCCACTTGCATGGCCTTCAACTAAGAATCACGCTCATCTAAAGAGAGAGTTGCCTTGAAAGATCTCATTTTATCTTCAATACATGACAAAGCAAATACTTAATGGAAATCAATTGGGACATACTTGTCAATTGGGTTTCCTTGTCTCATAGATCATATTAAGGGTGTAGTAAGGGATTTTGTGTGTTCCTCTATATGCTCAACTTACTTAAAAATATCACATGAATCCTCTTCTTCCTCTCCATCCTCTAATCCATTTTGTTCTTCAACATGTGCATCTTTTTACTTCTTGACCTTAGTCTCAAAATGCACTATTTTCCTTTGGATTTCCTCGATCAAAAAATACTCTAAGTTCCATGAAAACATCTTTAGAGTATATCATTTTCAAGGTTAGAGGATTCCAAAACTTGCAACCCTAAACAATCTCACCATATCGAAAGAATATGCATTTGTGAGCTTTAGGATCCAACTTAGATCACTTTTCTCTAAGCACATGAACAAAATCCTCACAACCAAATATCCTTAACTATGAAACAAAAGGTTTCTTATTTGTCTGCACCTTGTAAGGAGTTTTACCAAAAAGAATTGAATAAATAAATATGTTAATCAAGTATTAGGTGGTACTCACAACCTCTACACAAAATCACCAATCCAACTAAGTACCACTCATCATATTTCTAGCTCTTTCTATTAAGGTTAAGTTCATCCTTTCTACAACCCCATTATGTTGTGGGGTGTAAAGAGTAGTTCTTTGCCACACAATACCTGCATGTCTACAAAAATCCTCAAATTTCTTAAAACAATAGTAACCTCTAAATATCAAATCTTGACACCTTTATCTTCCTATCTAACTATTTCTCAATCAAAGTCTTAAAATCCATAAACTTAGAGAAAACTTCACATTTAAATCTAACAAAATAGACCCAAGTGTATCTTGAGTAATAATTGATAAATGAAATATAATAACAACGATTTACCTATAAAATCCACATCCACTAGACCAAACACATCCAAATGATTGAATTCTAAAATATATTTTTCTCTAGTACTTCCAACAAGAAAAGAAACTCTATTTTGCTTTCCAAACACACAATATTCATAGAAATCAAACTCATCAGAATAACTAGAAAAACTATCAACCATCTTTTAATTAATCTAAAGACCCTTTTGACCAATATGGTCCAAACATTGTTGTCACAATATACATCAATTTTCAAAAGTGTCAGTTACATTAGTAGAATTAAAAATGTGGAGGCATCAAGCCAAAACAGAGTCCCACATCATTAGCCTCTCGCTACCACCAAATTTCCTCAAATCTACCATGAGACTTATTAAATGTAACACACACCACAATTATTCCACTTGGATAGAAAAATAAAATTTTTCATAAGTCCTAGAATATACAAAACACCATGGGAGTTTTCACTCTCCCATCATTGAAACACAACTATAAATTTTCCTTACTAAGAATCCGATGCAAACTATTGTCACCAAGGAAAACCTCTTCTCCATGATAATCTTGGTAAGATGAGAACCATTCCTTGTGGGGAGTCATGGTAGGAGCAATCTAAATCAATGAGCCAATAATCATCAATAGAAACATTAGTAGAAATGAATAAAGTATCATTATAACCATCACTGAAGGATTTCTCAATGGAAGAATCATCATAAGTTTTCTTCTTGTTTTTGCATTCCTTCTTGAGAGGAACCTCCTACAACAATATAATAAAAAATGCACGAAATAACAGAAATAGCAGAAACACAGAAGGAATTTATTGATCGCAGGCCACTTCGAGGGGGCAACCTCCTTTGAGCAAGCACGCTGTTGAGCTATGATCTTGTCCTCCGTCAACTTAGCCAACCCTAGGGCTTCCATCATTGTGCTGGGATGAAACATTTTAACCTCAAATCGGATCGCATCCTTCAGACCACTAACAAAATAACTCCTGAAGAATTCATCAGACAATCGCTCTATGTGATTGGCTAGTTTCTCAAATTCTGTCTGATATTCTCTCATAGTGCCAGTTTGACAAAGTTTAGTGAGTGCTCCTGTGAAGTCATCAAAAGCACTAGGGCCAAATCGTTGCAAAATGAGTTTGTAAAAATCTGTCCATTTTGGCTCTTCATGAGCCTTGATGTACCAACGGATCCATTGAAGGGCTTCATGTTCCAAATGAAAGGATGCAAGCGGGACTTTGTTGACATCAAAAGTATTATGTAGACTGAAATATTGTTCTGCCCAGTATTTCCATCCAGTCGGATCATCACCATTGAAGCGAGGAAAATCAAGCTTCGGCCCACGAAAATTGCCAGAAGAAGAGAACCCAGTGTCTGCAGAAGACTCTGGCTGCCGTCTATTGTTCATGGCTGAATGTTGAAGATTGAGGCCGAGAACTTTTTCATCCAGATCTTGGAGTTTGGTCTTAAGGGCTACAAGTTCATCCTCCATGTTTTTTGCTCTTGCGCGGGTGACAACCATAACCAGGAGATTTTTTTTTTGGGGAATGGGTAGAAAAACAAAAACAAAAACTTTTTTAGTAAAGGAAAATTTGAATTTGGGTAAAACTCTAATGGGTAATTGGGGTTTGACTAGGTTTTAGACACTTTCTGAGGGACAGGGAAGCAAAAAATGGGGATTTCAGAAACGGGGTGAAAGAATGGGAAAATTTGGCCAAGAGGGACAAAGGAGCAGAAATAGGAAATGAACACTGTGGCAAAATTTGAAGGCTATTGGGTGAGAATCGAAGAAGTTATGGCAAACCCTAAAAATAGACAAATGTGGGATTTATGGCTTCGATAAGTGGAATTTGGGATAGGGTCCTCAAGGAAGGAAATATAAAGAATGGAATTTCAGGGGTTCCAATGAATTTTGAGAGGAAACAAAGCTAAAGCAAGGAATATATGAGAAATAAATAAATAAATAAAAGGTAGTTGGAAATCCAATGCAAATATGTTGTGATGGATGGTTGTAAGTGATTTATCAACATACAAGAAAATTAGGATTGATCATATAAATTCTTTGGAATTTGTAAATTCATTGCCTATCACTATGGGTCACTTACGTGACTGCATAAGCAATTAGCATGAATTGTAGATCGAACCTAAGTTTGGAGATATAAACTTTTATGCATAGATCAAATCTCTACTAAACTCTAATACCTATTTTCGATTTACTTAGATGCATACATGATTTGTTATTTCTAACTAGTAGTGCTTAGGAAGAACTTTGAGGAGTTTGTTAGGCAAGGTGTGTTCTCCCTTAGTCAAACCTCTAGGATACTAATTTAACAACTTTTGAAAAAGATCAAATACAATAGGAGTTATTCAAAGAATGTCCTAAATGTTAATGCAAAGTATGTTTGTAATAAGTGCTTTTTGAATGCCCTTGTTAATAGGGATCATCAGGTTGATCTGAATTCCAATCCAGGAAGGATGACAAGATGGAAACCGCCTGATCCTGGCTGGGCAAAACTAAATTTTGATGGAGCTTCTAGGGTTAATCCAGGGCTTGCGAGCATAGGATGTATAATTAGGGATGAAAGAGGTAGATTACTGGGAGCTGGTGTGAAAAGAATTGGCTTTCATTCCAACAATGAAGCAGAATTTCAAGTGTGGGTAATGAGTCTCCAGTTGGGGCTCTCGCTTGGACTCCAAAACCTCCACATTGAGGGTGACTCCATGATCACGATCAACCCAATTCACAACAAAATGACTCCTAATTGGAAATTGAACAATGTATTGATTAGAGGATTGAATTTGATGGAGAAACTAAGCGATTATAAAGTCTCCCATGTTTTTAGGGAAGCAAATAAAATGGTAGATAAGCTAGCTAACACAACATTTAATGTGAGAAAAGATTATAAGATAAGTGGGTTATGTAGAGATTGGAAAGATCATATCCCAGACTTTGAAAACCTTCTAGCCCAGGAGTTGGGAGATAGCACCGAGACTACATGGCTTCTCCATGTAGATGGTAATTTGACTCCCTTGTCTGAGTAAGCTCCTCTTTAGTTGGCTCAATTGACGTGGTGTCTGATCAAGATTGATGGGATGTGGCAGTACTCATCCAAAGGTGGAGGGCGAAAAGTTTCAAGCATGTGGGCAGAGACAACAAGTAAGATCAATATTGCCTCACACTTTGCATTATGAGAAGTCAAGTGAAAACAGTTTGTTGGTACATTGAGGCAAGCATGATTAATTAGAAGAGATGGTTAGCCCATGTGAAGCAACCATTAAATGGCAGGACTGGAGATGGTTGTGCTCACATTTCTCCTACAGTTTGTGTCCAAAGAGAGCTTCGTTTTCAACAGGGGCCATGGATACCATAGTGTTCCTCACTGGGCATAAGAGACAAATGGTGTTCTTGAGGGTGTCTCGGACAGATGACTCAAGAAGGTATTTAGGATTTTTTCCCCTGTTGGTTTGCATGCTATCAGGATGGTGCTTGGCTCAATTTTCATGGAAAACAAACAGAAGTATCTAGTGAATACTAGTATTGCATCCATGTTCATTTGGGCTTTACTGGATTTATAGTTGTCAAAGGACACAGTGAGAGAGATGGCCAGAGCTCTAATTAGGGCAGACTGGAGAGAAAACTTGAACTCGATTCTAGAGATGGCAATCCCGAGTCTTCGTTTCAACTGGGCGATTAGGACATGGTCGATGTTCCTCCAAGCCTACAACGACCCTTGGGTGCCGTTTATCATTCTAGCAGTTGGGGTCGATGAAATCAACTGTAGACACGAAGCTAAATGGTGAGCTAAATTCCTTAAGCTCTTTGCTAGAGTGGCAGATGGGGAGGGGGTAGATTAGCCAAGAGAAGTGCAGTCAAAAAGTAGCAGCAGCGAGGAGGTAATGGCAACTGGGGATGGAGGAATCTGAAATGGGATGAAGCCCTGTAGCTAGAATATTATAGATACAATACAAATAGATACACTATACAATATGTATATGAAATGTAAAAGAATAGTATGCAGCTGTAACAACAAAAGACATAAATATATTAGTATGTTTATATAATTTTGCCCTCATTTGAGCAACTTGGTTTGGTTTTTTTTATCGGTAGTGCTCCCAAATGTCCAATTCATCCATAAAAAAATGCCTTTTAAATGATTGTGCAAGTAGGAATGATAAGTAATGTATGATGTGAAAATAAATTAGGGTTATCCCTCAAATACATCTCCAAAAGTGAGAAATGAAATGTTTAATGCTTCAAGTCAACACACTTACTAATAGGAAATATTAAATCGACCCTAAATAAAAAATAAAAAATAAAAAATAAAAAAGTCATTTTTAACGATAGTAAATTTAATCTAAATTAATCACACAAATTATAATTCTAAACCTAAATGAGAAAGAAGAAGTGATCAATTTTGATTCTTCTTTAAAAATACTAAAGCAATACACCGACATAAAATAAAGATAAAGATGCATCTATCTTAATACAAATGGAATTCTATGCTTCTTTTAGGAGTACTTAAAGTGAACGGCTCTATGGATATGAAAAGAATTTGTTAGGGACACGAATACAACCGAATAAAGGGGAATAAAGCCCATTATAAATATCAATCAAATCCCATGGTATTTGAAAAATAAAATATTGGGGAGTCACAAACCTATTTTGATTAAATTAACGTTAGCAAAGTCGGTAGAAGACAATGGACCCACTTTTGGAGAGAACACTTATTCCATTCTTTCTCATTCAAGAAATCTTATACCTACACATTGTTGACATGTTATCAGTGGGCTGTTGTTTTCTTTGTAACGATTCCAACTATGACTTTTTATATAAAATAATTAAAGTCATTTTTATGGATGATCACTTTGTTGAAGAAGGGGAGGAGGCCATCAATCAAGATATTTAATTATAATATTGTTTTGATTCCTTTTAAAATTATCATAAATTGTATTTTATTAGGATACTTTTAGCTTAAAAAATAGTGGTTCATCACAAATGAAAACAACCTTAAAGTTGAAAGTTAATTAAATTAAATTAAATATTAGGATGTTTGTATATATAAAATTATTTTTAAGTTTGGAGAAAATATTTTACACAAGTATTGAGAGATGTTTTAAAATATTGTAATAGTAAAATTTGCATGTTTATGTCAATTTTTATTTAATTTGTGTCCATTTTGAGATAATGTCTTGATACATATACATAATAACAAATGGCATTTAATCTTGTACGAAGTTGGGCTCATTTGCCTAGCCTTTTATCCATCCATACACACATCCCTATGTTGGCAACATAAGCATGATGATGAAGAGACTGATGAGCATGGCAATGAGCAGTATTGTCATTGATGGCAACAAAGGGTAAGGATACAATGTAAGGATACAGTTGTGTTGGTCTAGAGAAGTTGCTAAGTATGTTATGGAAGAGAATACACCTAAGTGTTAATTCGGAGAAGCTACTAAGTGCAATGTGAAGGGGAGTACACCTAAGCATGATATCTTTCCATTTTGGAGTTCCGCAATCGGGCACAATTTGTTGAAGATTTGTCTAAGACATTTGCAACACATAACCTATGACAGGGTCACAGTATTTCTGTCCGCACTTCTCCGCTATGAAGAATTTTTCTATGTGGTTGTAAGGTAGTGTTAGTGCATACTAAAGGAGTCTAAATCCAAAGATTCAGGTCTTAAAGCCCTCCAGAGTGAAAGATAGAGTTGACATAGTACTAGACTTTGTATTGATAGTGTAATGGCAATGCCAGTGGTATATTGGAAATCTCCGCATTCCACCGCAGATGAATATCTTGCTGTGCGGATTTGAGGATAAGTTTATGGATGTCAGAAGTGTGTAGTGTTCAAGTGGTAAGCATTTTTGTGCTCTGCATGTTGAGTTGTGAACTAACAATTAGTTCATGCTATAGCTACTTCATTAGTTGAGCCAACTTAAAAGTCTTGAGCTTGTGTGGAGTCAAGTTATGTATGGAATAAAGTCATGGGAGTAAATATACGTCATGCCAACCTATCTCAATGAGATACATGCTTTGGTTTTCTTCACAAAGCGTATTAGGTTGTGTTTTGGGCTGACAAGTCAAGAAGTCACATGGTACATATATTGTACCAACCTAATTGATGTTTGTATTGAATGTGGTATTTATATACAAGATTAATTTCTTGTGTGAAGATGCAGTATGTGAAAGATAAAAGTGTCTGCGCGTGTACGCGCGAAATTTGATGCAAAGAAGAATTAGATAAGATTTTGGTGAAGATGAAGTGTGCAAAGTCAGTATTCTCTACTTCAGTGGAATTGTATCTCCAACATGAGTCAGATGAATTACTAGCAGTTCATATTTGGCAGTGAGCCACCCCTTCTTCTATCTCTTTCTATTCAAGATAATGAGTCCTTTGGCAATGAGCCACCTGCAATGAGCATTCTCTTTTAGACAGTGAGTCCACCAATTGTATCAACCTTAACCAGTTGCATTAGTAACATACTGTGAGCTAATCCTCATCGTGGTTTTTCCCTTTTTGGGTTTTCCACGTAAAAATTTGGTGTTCATGTGTTATGTGCTTTAATGGTTGATTTCATGCTTTCCTTTCTTACTACAACTTAAATATGCTATGTGGAATGAATGTTTAAATGATTAAGTGGTTTCAGAAAATACTGATTCACCCCCCCTCTTAGTATTCTAGGTGTTCAACAATTTGTATCAGAGCCTGGCTCCTTGGAAGAAGCTTAACCGCTTGAAGAAGATCTTAAAGTGTGAACACATGGCACCTAGGAGATATCCTATCCTTTTGGAAGAAATCCCTGATGTTGAATTTACTGAAGAAGACTACATAGTTGACATGAATGGAGAACTTGAATCAACCCTTGAAGATCTGGGGAAAGTTTAATGAAAAAAAAAAGACCTGGAAGAAAATATTAAGGAAGCAGATGAATGCATCAAGAAGTTGAGAGAGCAAAACAAGAAATTCAAAGAAAGATACAAGTAAATGAATAGATCAATCTATCAAATGAGACAATCACCAGTCTGAAAATACAAATTGAGGAAGGAAAAAGAATTGAAGAATGCCTAAATGAAAAACTAAAAGGCAAATATGAAGAATGCTCAAGGCTTGAACAAGAAATTTAGTGGTCTTAAGGACTGAGTTGGAAAAAGCAAAAATTCAAGAAGACAAATTCAAGAAAAGCTCCATACTACTTGATGAAATTATTGCAAATCAAAAGTCTCCTAAGGATAAAGAAGGATTAGGATTTGAAAAAGGTGAAAGTTCAAAGACAAATCAGACATCAAACAATGGTAAGAAGAAGAACAATAACCAAAAGAAGGTTGTAGTCAAGAAGGATAATAATAGACAAGTTCAGAACCAGAAGGAAAACATCAAGAGGCCACCTATCAGACAACCAGCTACACAAAGGTACTTTGGCTACTGATACTCTTGCAATAAATTTAGACATAAGGCTATGGAATGTAGAAGCAGGATGAATCAAAATGTTCAATCGTTCTTTGGTCAATGTTTTACATGTCAAAGAATTGGTCATAGAGCTAGTAAATGTAGAAATCAGATGATGAATGGTTACAATAAGGGTATGATGGTTTCATATTTCAAAGGTTACTATTATACATGCAGTAGATTTGGGTATAAGGCTAATCAATGCAGATCCAAAATGAATGGAAGTAAGCTTGTTCAAAATGTCAGATATTATGAATGCAAAAAATTAGGTCATATTGCTAAATTTTGTAGAAGTAAGAATGTAAAGGTTGATCTGGTAAAGAAGAGTGATCCAGTGAAGAATGTGGATCTGGTAGAAATAAAGGAAGAAATGGGCAAGGCTCGAAAAAGAAAGAAGAAAATAAGGTGAATGATGAGGCTGTGCCAGTATCTAGTGCAGATGTTTCCTCTGGAAATAAGTTGAGAGCTTTGACTTAGGGGGAGCTTTAATGGAAATCTTTCATCCCTCGCTAGAGAAATGGTGCTGATGTTTTAGCATGAGGATATGTGATGTAGATCAATGCATTTGATCTATTGGAGAAAACACTGGTGAAAAATATCTTATTGCGGAAGATTACGGAGCAATTAATGGTGACTGTGTATCACAGTTGAAGCTTTGATAGATTTATCAATTTGTGCATTGATTGCAAATTAGGTTTTGCAAAAAGGGTTTTTAAGAAATCTTGCTTAGCAAGAAGATCATTTGCAATCAAACTTTGAACAAAGAAAGAGTACTGGAAGAGCAAGGAAAAGCGTATCAAACCCTAACCAAAAGTGATTGAAAGGTATTTATAGTTTCTATCTTTCCCCAAGTTAATTAGTAGTATTGTAAAGATGTTTACTCCACAATTCATAGATGTAGTGGACTGACCTCGCCGTAAGTTCAAACGACATCCATACAAGTCTATGGAGATGGATCTAGATGGTGCCTTTTCAGATATTCCATATGGTGTTTTACATACAGAGGATGTGAGGATTTATATCCATACACAGATGGAAAAATACAATCATGCAAAACTGGGAGAAGTATGGGTGAATGAGTTAACCGATGATGAATTTGAGTTGGAGACCAAGTTTAAGGGTTTGACTGAGAAGAAATTGGATGTATGGAATGACTTTCCTATCTTCTATTATGAAGATGCATGGGTTAAGTATGGTTTGAGCCACATTCATGACAAATTCATGTGGCTGGATCTACCGCATATGATAAGCAAGGAAGCCATTAGGGTTGTGACATGGTTATGCTCCACCGGACTAGTTTCAACACTAAAATTAGTGAAAAATGATGTGGTGATGAAGCTCACTGGAGCAAAATTTGATAAAAGAGCCCTAATTGTAAATGATATTGAGGACCCAACTGTGAAGTATGCATCTATGATGATTGGATACAAAATATACTTCACCAATAGAGAGAACTTAGTCTCTGCTACTTCTATCCACACAACATACGAGATGGTCAAGAACGGTGCAAACTATGACTTGTGTGAACTGCTAAGACACTAATTGCTTGAGAACCTATAGAAGACAAAAGACTCAAAGTATCCCTTCAAATTTGATACTTTAATTATTTGTTTACTATTTTACTTTCTCAAAGAAATTCCTGGTACAAAGAACATTGTATGGCTTGGACATGTTCCAATAGCAGTTCAAATTAGAGATCATATAAGAAGATTAGGTAACTCAGAAACCCAAAAATCTGCACTATGGGGCTTCTTCAAGATATTCCAAGAAAACATGCAAGCAAGAGAAAGAATCCCAAAAGGTGTTGTTGAGAAGTATAAAAATGACATCATCTTCATGGTAAGCAAAGATGAATGCTATATGGAAGCAGTGAAACCTAGAATAGTCTAGATGCCAGAGATGGGATATGAAGTTGTAGGAGATATAGTTACAGGTCTTGCAGACCTAATGCTAAGCAAACCAAAAGATACATATGTAGAAAGATTTGGAACATTTGAAGAAAAATCCACTGAAGTACATTTGAAGCACAAGGAGAGAGAAATAGGAGAAAAGTGCTAAGAAATTAAGGACCAAGTTAGAAGAGTTTGTGTCACCAAAGGTCTCTGTGGAGAAATTAAAAGACATACCTACTCTAGAAGAGTCTCCCAGCACAAGGAGGTCCTCCAAGACTTCTGTTCCTGTTCCTACTGTTCCAAAAGCCTTCGAAGCTACATCTTCTACAAAGAAAACAACATCAAGTGCCTCTATGTAACAACAATCTTCCAAGAAGAGAAGGGCAAAAGAAAAGGCTACAAGAGAGAAATACATTAGTCACAATGATGATGAGGAAGAAAAGGAAGAAGAAGAAGGACCTAAGTTGGTCTGGAAAAGCAAAAAAACAAAAATTGATATTGTTACAAAGGAAAAAAGTGAAAAGGAAAAGGAAGGCTTCATCTTCAAAAGAAGATAAGAGAAATCTGGTGAAGAAGTCCAGTCTTCTAAGGGAAAAGGAAAGGGAAAGAAGAAAAGAGAAAGTGAAGCTAATGGAGAAGGAGAGGTCCCAAAGGAGAAGGACAGAGAAAAGACAAAGAAGTTAGAGAAATCAAGTCTTCCACCTCTGCAACTTGAAGCTACTATTAATGCTATAACATAATATTAAAATATAAAAGAAGTTGTAGAGCTTTATGATGAAAGAGCCTCAAATGACCAATCAATTATTGAAACAACAATAATCAGGTACATGGATGCATTCAATGTTTCTCTAATATTTAGGTACATGGATGCATTCAACATTTGATTAATCACCTGATAGTCTTGCTAGTGTATTGACAAAGAGAAAAGATGAAGCCATGAGTAAAGACTTTGAGATGAGAAATAAGGCAATTGAGAAGATTTGTCCTTCAATTTCTGTTCAAGAAAATAATAAGGCTATTCAAAGGTTAGCCAAAGAGTTTAGAACTAAAAGGAGCTTGAATACTTTGATCAAGGAATTGAATATTAATACAATTGAAGAATGGTCCTCTACTAAGGAAAGAGAAAAGGATGATGGCCATCCTTAAAAAAAATGAGGGAACTGGAGTAGATCAAGCTATTCAAACTAAACAAAATGTATCACCTCCTCTGGTAAACATTGATACAACCAATGCAGAAGATCAAGATGTTGGAAATTTATCTCCTATAGAACAGGTTAATTCTCCTCCAGAGAATGTAGAGAATGTTGAAGAGATGAAGGAGATTCCAGAAGAGAAGAAAGATGAAGAGAAAGGAGAACAAAGTGAAATAGTATTGAAGGAAAATGAACAAGTAGAAAGCACTAATGCCTTTGTTCCTCCGAAGAACAAAGAAGATGAAGAGATACATGTGGAAAATTGTCCTCTGGAAATGTTTGGCTCACACATGATCTCTATTTTAGAAGAACAGAAAACTAATATAGAAGGTGAGTGTTCCAGAGTCTCTCCAATAGACTCCATTAGAGAGTTCTTGGCTCAACAAAGACAAATTCAAATTATGGCTTCACCATAGCTGTTTCAATTGTAGTCTATGGATGGACAAATTAATCTATCCAATATCTCTCCTCTCAAGAAATTGCAACTAGGAAGCATTTTTCAGGCCACAACTCAAGAGGAGATAATACAATCACATGTAGAGGGTAATGAGATTCTAGAAGAAGCAGTAATTTTTTTTGAAAAGATGCTGCTGGAAACCAAGAGGGATGCCTCTCTGGCTCCTACACAACAAATGAAGCAATTACTGGAGGCTGTTAACAATTATTTTATATCCTTAGAGAAGGCAACTAAAAAGAAGGTAATGGAAGAAATTAGCAATAAGAGACTGATAGATTTATTAGAGAAGTGTTCCAAGGCACACAACTTTTTGGAAATCAGTGTAAAGAGTATTCAAAATACCCTAGAAGAAGCCAAAGTAATGTATCAATAATGTTTATCATGGCCTGTTACTACAAAAGACATAAAGGACAAGATTGATGGTCTTGAAATGCAAATTGCTAAAATCTCTCAGACTTATGAGCCATTGAAAGATAACAATGGAGATCTGAGGGTTGAAATTGAAAAGACTCATGCAATAATTAAGAAACTACAGAATAAGAGAGAATTGATCAAGGATCAGATGAGTCAGTTAAGAGAGATTGTCAGTTTCAAGATGGCTACACTGACAAGGTTGTTAAAGGAAGCTAATAAGGTTGGAAAAATGATAGCTACACCAACATCAATTGAAGAAGCATAAGACTTGCTTTTAACAGATTGGCCAGATATAGCTACTTGACTCTGCCAAGATGCATTGGGATTCTGCGGTGCTACAACTGAAGAATATATACAAGGATATTCTTTCTACTAAATAGTAAGATTCATACTCTGATTTCTTGTACATATGCAGAAGGATAGGAGAAAACAATTTTTGATATTTTGATGCACATAGAAGTAAACGGTAAGGGGGAGTATGTGCATAGAAAATCAAGATCAGTTTTGAGATAGGGGAGCGGTTTTGATTTGTAGATATACATGTAGTTCCTTTGTCATTGATGACAAATGGGAGAAGTTTTGGTGCATGTTGCCATCAATGACAAAGGAGAGATTGTTGGAAACATAAGCATGATGATGAAGAGACTGATGAGCATGGCAGTGAACACTATTGTCATTAATGGCAACAAAGGGTAAGGATACAGTTGTGTTGGTTCAGAGAAGTTGATAAGTATGCTATGGGAGAGAATACACCTAAGTGTTAATTTGGAGAATCTACTAAGTGCAATGTGAAGGGGAGTACACCTAAGCATGATATCTTTCCATTTTGGAGTTCCCCAATCAAACACAATTTGCTGAAGATTTGTCTAAGGCATTTGCAACACAAAACCTATGACAGGGTCATAGTATTTCTCTCCACACTTCTCCGCTATGAAAAATTTTGCTATGTGGTTGTAAGGTAGTTTTAGTGCATACTAAAGGAGTCTAAATCCAAAGATTTAGGTCTTGAAGCCCTTCAAAGTGAAAGATAGAGTTGACAGAGTACCGGACTTTGTATTGACAGTGTAATGACAGTGCCAGTGGTATATTGGAATGCTCTACATTCCACCGTAGATGAATATCTTGCTATGTGGATTTGAGGATAGGTTTATGGATGTCATAAGTGTGTAGTGTTCAAGTGGTAACCATTTTTGTGGTCCGCATGTTGAGTTATGAACTAACAGTTAGTTCATGCTATAGCTACTTCACAGTTGAGCCGACCTAAAGTGTTGAGGTTGTGTGGAGTCAATTTATGTATGGAATGAAGTCATGGGAGTAAATATATGTAATGCCAACCTATCTCAATGAGATACACTCTTTGGTTCTCTCTGTAAAGCGTATTATGTTGTGTTTTGGGCCGACAGGTTTGGAAGTCACATGGTACATATATTGTGCTAACCTGATTAATGTTTTTCTTGAATGCATTATATATATACAAGATTAATTTCTTGTGTGAAGATGTAGTGTGTGTGAAAGAGAAAAGTGTGTGTGTGTGTGCGTGAGAGAAATATGATGTAGAGAAGAATTAGATAAGATTGTGGTGAAGATAAAGTGTGCAAAGCCAGTATTCTGAGCTTTACTGGAACTGTATCTCCAACATGAGTCAGCTGCATTACTAGCAGTTCATATTTGATAGTGAGCCACCTCTTCTTCTATCTCTTTCTATTTAGGATAGTGATTCCTTTGGCTGTGAGTCACCTACAGTTAGCATTCTCTTTTGGATAGTGAGTCCACCAATTGCATCAACCTTAACCGATTGCATTTTTAATATATTGTGAGCTAATCCTCACTGTGGTTTTTCCCTTTTTGGGTTTTCCATATAAAAATATGGTGTTCATGTGTTATGTGCTTTAATGGTTAATTTCATGCTTTCCTTTCATACTGCAAATTAAATATGCTATGTGGAATGAATGTTTAAATGATTAAGTGGTTTAAGAGAATACTGATTCACCCCCCCTCTAAATATTTCAGGTGTTCAACACCCTATACATTGAGTCCTTCCCTATCTTTATACACGCACATACATCTATACATTCATTTTGCTCATTAAATTATCATAGTCATCTAATAGAAACACATCACTGTCTCTTATATTAGAGCATTGGGGCAATTGATAGCAACATGTTTCAAATTGGTGTAGTAAAAGGAGTGATAAATCTACATATTAGGGTTGTAATGCCCACCCATGTGCTAACTCTTGCCTTGTCTCGATGTTTCTATGATTGTACTAAAGGTTATATTGAGTTGATTATGATATGATGTAATTGCAGGATAGATATGAACCTTGCTAGATTACATGTCCTTATTGGTCATTATATTCTACTTCGGCTATGATCTTTTTTGTCACATTTAATGCTTTGTCTTGAATGTGCAAGATACATATACATGTCTTTGACAAATGGATGGATGTAGAGGAGAATGACATGGATTCACTTGACCTTCTCACCATACCCAGTCCTTGTGGTTGAGTTAGTGACCTTGTGACTCTTGTGGTATGTTTGGTTGTTTAACTCTTCCTATTCAATTGTAAATAAAAGGATGTTCCCTATGTTTACCTAGTTCACCACTAATATGAATTGTTGGTGATTCTAGATCTTTATGTTGTGGAATGAACTTGCAAAGTGCTTATTTCCTTTGTGTGTGTTTATTTAACTTGATTTTGCTTGCAACCTATTAGGTTTTTGAAATACTTGTTGTGGAGTGTTTGCAAAATAATCTTAAATGCTTAGTAAAAAAATTAGTTATTTAATTGCTTTCCTAAAAAGGTCTTATGCATTTTATTATTGTGAAAATATTTTAAAATATTATAATTTAAAGGAAATTGTTTAATTAAATGCATTAGTTATTTAAAGAAATTACAATGTTAGTCATTTAAAGGTAATTCCTATATGCATTAGTCAATTTTTTTTTTGTTCCGTAAGAAGATGTGTTTATATTAAAATATTCAAAAGAGATACATGAAAGATTGCATACATGCATGTAGTTCAAATGTAGGGCCAGAGACCAAAATGACCAAGCTTACCACCTTACGTAGATCAACCAAAACTGACCTCACAGGGTCTAGAGAGAAGAGAACCAGCCATGCAGGGCCTAAAGAGAAAAACATATAGAAATTGGCCACACAGGGCCTACCCTAACCCACCCTTGAAACTAAAAAACTATGGGAATCAATCCCAATTTCTGCTGAGATAACATTTGATCTTTACAAAGATATACATCAAAAAAATAAGCAAGAAGCCTACTAGAATACCAGAGAATACTAGAGAAAACCTGCAACCCAGCATCACATGAAGCCCAAATTATAGACAAAGGTTTGAAATTTGGGAATCCATTCAAACCCCCCCCACCAGCTCCAAATGCAACAATTTCTTGGGGAATTTCACACTGACCTCTACCTGCTCTCTGTGCTAAAGAATTAAGGTCAAGCAGGAAAGGAAACACCTTTATGACTTCATTGAGATCTTGGAGATGAGGGAGATCACTTGGCTGAGGTATCCCCAGCCCTGGCAAAGCTACACCGATGATATCCTTCAGACCAATGATTAATTGAGCTTTAAAAATCTTTCTTACCAATTGCTCTGAAACGTCCTTAGGAGTGCCAAAATCTAGAATAGTTGCTAAGAACTGAGAGACAATGCTGGAGTCAACCCTATAAAATTCTCCTTCCTCCAGAAATCCTTTGCCAAGAATTGCCTTCACCGCATCCACAGTTAATCCTTCATTAATTCACAGGACCCGCTTCAACCTTTGGTCTGTTATCTTCCATTTGAATGCCATCTGTCTAACTGAGATTTCAAGTTGAATCGATGTATCCATCCCCAAATTTATCAGCCCTTCAATAGCCACTCGAACTATAAACCTAGACCTTCCTACCATTGAAGCTAGTTGAAGAGAAAACCAAACTTTGTTACTGAATAAACAAATGAGGAATGAGAAATGATGAAGCCACTTAAATCTCATTCGAGCCCTTTCAAAGCCGTGAAAAATCTAGAAAGCTAGCCCATCTCCTTACATTGAGTTAACTAAACATAATTGTCTGCATGCCATGATAAGACTATCCAACTCTGACTTACTGATCTCGCCTGTCTAGCAATCATCGAAAATAGCAATAGCCAATTGGTAAGACACTTTTCCAACACTTAAACCTTGTGATCTCCAATCGACTATAGGATGGTATTTAATTCTTCCATCGTGGCATTCTATCTACTGACATGGCCCATCCCTAGACTTTCCACACCTTTTGTGTGGGAAAGTCGCCCGCCCTTCCTCCCACAAAGATTATGCCTGGAGTTTCAGGTTTAATTTTCTATATCAAAAATTTCTTTCAAGCACCTACCATTTGCTCCAAGGTTAGAAAGAGCATCCACCTCTACATTGCCTTCCCTAAGAATGTGATCTATCAAAACCATATCGACTATGAATTAGTCAATTTTAGTGAAATTGTTATGTTAGTCATTTAAAAGGTGTTGGTTCCCAAAACCATAGGTCCAAAATCCTAGAGTATTTCTCCTTCCATGCTAGGGGTGTCATTAAGAAGGTGAGAAAGAGGCTCATCTATAGGTTAAGGATGGTTAAGGCCAACTAACAAGAGTGGGTATGCTCTCTTGCCCTTCGGGCCTAGCTAGACCCAAGAGGGACATTCCTAGAGGCATAAAATGAAACACAAGTAAACACTTGCAACAATACCCAATGTACACTTGACCCCCATAACTATCACTAGGCCAAGACAAATTAGCTGCACAAACCTTCAATTAAGTAATTATTGCACCTTACAAATGCACCGAGAGATTGACAACATGAAACCCCACAAGATGAATCCACTTAACTTCACTTACACAACAGACAAGGTGCAAGCATGCATGAATATGATTCTCATAGATTGTAACATGGTTATATTGCTTAAGATTAATCCCTGGTTATAACACTGAACTATGAACAATATGTGAAACCTAATCTACTCCTACTCCTACTCCTATAACTAACAAGACAGAGGATTGATTTTAAGAAAGTGCTAGCCCTTCACTAGTCTGGATCAATTCCTACTCCAATGGGCAATGGAGTCACAAAAAACAAAGATGAGAGAGATGCATCCAAAAGAATATCAACATAACTAGATGTCTATTTACATACATATCAAAGATTACATCACATATAGTGGACATACTTGGTGATCTAGAACATAATTGCAAGAACCCATATGTAACAAAAGGAAAGATCAACACAAAAGCCTTGTATTGTATTAAAATATTGTCACACATTTGTCTAATCTCTATTACAATTGCACTGACAAATGTGATGAAAGAAAACATATAGTTGTGATTGTACATTCCCCTGAGTTGTTACAAATGGTCATGGAGACATACCACTACATAGATGTGCTTTACAAATCCTTCCTCACTTTGTGAGATACATTCCCCCATTCACAGGTTAGACCAATGTGATTTGATTCCCTAGATCCACCATGAGTACTTGTACCTCCAAAAAATTGGTTTAGAGACCAACCCGTATTACATCTTCAAAACATGCATATATAGCATTATTTTCCATTGTCATTCTTGAGCGGGAATCACCTACCCATGTACTTTAGTAACATCAGCATTAAATTGCATCTACCATGCCATCGGGATCCAAAATGATGATTAATGATGGCCCAAAGAGTCCTTGGAGCATCCCATCGTGTATTGATAAGCCACTAGACCAGGAAGGCAAACTCGTCAAGCCCTGACAAATCGGGAGTAGAAGACTCCCTGAAACTCTAAGAAGCACATAGCATGCACCAATCAAGAAGGCCAATTTATTGGGCCCCAACAAATTGAGATTCAAAAAATTCTCTTATTTAGATCAAGAGTAGGAGACTCCCCAATCTCTGACGTTTGAAAAACACAAAGGCAAAGCAAACCCATCAAGCATCTGCCAAATCTCCTTCCACATTGAGTTGGATCAAGCACCTCCCTGACACCATGATCTCAAAAGGCTAAAAAATCTTAAATATCAGGGATCAGGGATCAAGAACACCACAAAACACATGCCCCAGAGGTAATGAAAACCAAGGAAGCCTAACACCGCGATGAGCATTGCTACCAGGGTTAGAATCAATTTAATTCAAAACCCTAAGCTTCCTAGGTGAGTGAAATGATTTTGACTAAATCAAAATCAAACCCTAATTCTAATACATAAATGAAATCGAATATAATAGCGCTCCAATGGTATGATGGTTGCATGATGAAATGGGATGGTAAAATGAAAGTCAATAAAATGCCATAAAAATTAAACAATCTTAAATATCAGGGATCAGGAACACCACAAAACACATGCCCCAGAGGCAATGAAAACCAAGCAAGCCTAACATCGCGATGAGCGTCGCTACCAGGGTTAGAATTGATTTAATTCAAAACCCTATGCTTCCTATGTGAATGAAATGATTTCGACTAAATCGAAATCAAACCCTAATTCTAATACATAAATGAAATCAAATATAATAGCGCTCCAATGGTATGATGGTTGCATGATGAAATGGGATGGTAAAATAAAAGTCAATAAAATGCCATAAAAATTAAACCCTAAAATCTAGGAAAAATTCGACAGCATAACGCGTTTTCAACAAAAGAAATAAATATCTTAAAAAGGAAACTCCAAGAAATAATTAATGCAAAATTTAAACTAATTAATCAAAAGGAAGATTAAATAGATTTCCAAAGTTAAATACTTGATCAACCACCTAAATATCAAAATTCAGAGTAAATAACGATCAGATTAAAACTTAAACTTAAGTCCATTAATAAATATAATCTTGGCAATTATATTTATTAATTAACTCACGTTAAAATAATTACAGAGAGAATAAAATAAAATATCCCCTTAGGAATAAATTTGATAAATTAAAAATAAATTCAATCACAAGTTTGCCCCAATAAAAAAAATTATATTCAAGCCCACTAGAAAGCTACTAAGGAAGACCAGAATAATTAAAAGGCAAAGGGATAAAGAATATCAATAAATCAAAACCCCATTCCCTAAAAAAAATAAAACCCATATGAAAAATAATTTAACCCATCCCCAAAGAAAATAATTAAAATCAAATAACTTCAACACTAATGGAGACCAAATAAATCAAAATCAAAGAAGCCAAAAGAGAGGGAATTTTGAATTCCCGTGCACATGGAAGGAAAATAAAAGAAAATAATTAAATTAGAACTTCAATTATCCCACTCACTCTCCAACTAAGCCCTATCAATTATTTTATTAATTTCCTAAAAGCGCTGCCTAAACCCTAACTTATCTCTATCCTTTCTCCTCATTCTTCTCCTCTCTTTTCTTTCATTTTGTTCTCCTCTCTTTTTTTTTCTCTTTTGCAGGTTGGGATTCCTTCATCAATGGCTATCATGGATCTCTGTATGGAGGTATATACATTCCGTAGGGTTTTCGTTTATTTTTGTTATAAATATATATATATATATCCATGTATATATATCTAAACATACACATTTAAATATTACTGATCTGGCTAAACCCCCTTTTTTTTCTTTTACAGAAGGGATATATATATATACCTTACTGTTTACATATTAAAAAAAATATAGATTGAATAAATTTTTGAATGGCAAACTTTTGGAACAGACAAAAGGGCGTGAGAAACCCTTGGCACTACCGCCGCCGCACAAGGGTCACTGATCTATTGTTTTAGCTTAGCAGTGGCAATGCAAGGTTTGGGGGGAGCGGTTCTCCCACCCACCCCCCCACCGTAAGGTGGGAGTTGGGTGGGGGAATCGTCCCTCCCCCCACTTCCATTCAACGCAGCGCAAGGGATGGGGGCGGCAGCTTGGCTGCCATCCCCCATTTTTGAAGTTTTTGTTTTTTGTTAAAATACAACAACGAACCCTAATTGCCTTATGGGTTTGGCCCCTAAATCACTACTACTGTTTCTCCTTATTACAATTTCTGTATAATAAATACTCACTGCTCATGAAATAAATGTGGTTCGACTATATTTTTTTTACTGGGTTTTCATAGTGGTATATGAAAATATAAGTGTATATATATATGTATATGAGTGTGTATATATATATACACACAGAGAGATGTATATACACTATCTGTACACATTTTCTTTTTCTCTTCTTTTTTACAGTGAGTTTAAAATTATATTTAACAAGAATATATATATATATATATATATATATATTTGTATATATATGTATATATATATATATATTTGTATATATATGTATATATATATATTATATATTATATCTACACAGTCACATAAATTATATAAAGAACACAGTGAGCTAGAAATACTAAAATGATATATAAATATTATACCAATAAACACAAACAAAAATTTATATATATGTATATATATTATATATTATATCTACACAGTCACATAAATTATATAAAGAACATAGTGAGCTAGAAATACTAAAATGATATATAAATATTATACCAATATACACAAACAGAAATTTAAATCACTCAAAAATCAACATTGAGGAGAGCCCCTTTTTTCTTGAAACTATATTTTATTTTGACAGCAAGGAAAATGAAACAGATTCTTTATTTTTCCTTTTTTTTTTTGGAAAACATAAACATAAACATGAAATTACTACACTTTTTTTTTTAATTTCTAAAACCCATTTTAAACAGAACTGATTTATTTTCTTTCATATTTTAGCATAACAAATTTCAAACTGTAATATACATATTTTTTTGAATGAAAGAAAAACACCAAGCCATACTTCTTTTTCTTTGTCAAACCTTCCAAAATTGCATAAACTTCACAAAAATAGCTTAATGATCACATTCTTGAGTATACAATAGCAAGTAAATCACATTTAAATTTCCTTCCACACCAACTACAATAAGGAGTATAAATTTTACAACTCCGACATTATGGCCTTCAAGGCCATGGCTTACCAAATCAGCCAACAAGATAATGCAAGTGAGATAACAATGAACTTCACCAAAACACTATTTCTTCCATAAAACCTGCAATAATACAACACCAAATAATGGGGAACCAAGCAACTACGAAATGCCCTCCTCCCTACCATAGACCCGCTAGTGGGTCACCCCCAAGCTAGGGAGGTAGGAATCACACGGTTTCCCAAACACACCACAACAAGGAACACAAAAACAACTCAACAATCACCCAAGGATTTGCACATAACAAAACTCATGAAAATGAGTTTGATGGGGGTAGGGAAATGGACCCTCAACTCAAGAGGCCAATCCATGATCTCAAATCACCAAGTCTCAAGGCCTCAAGCCATAACCTCCAAATACATATCTCCAAATAACTCAAAAAAACTATCATGGCACTCTTGCCATCAAAATGATCTCATCATCAAGAAAAGCCCTCAAGGCTATAAGTAGCACAAAATAAGGAGGTGACCTCGAGGAGGTCCAGTCTCCCCTACCCCATACAAGTTGAGCCTTACCTCCAAATGGAGGTGCTCTCACCAAACTCCCAACCCACACAAAAATGAAAACAACCAACAACACAACAACAACATAAATGAAATATGCAAGGGTAAATGGCCATAACCATGGAGCTTACCTTCATAAGCCCTAAAAATGGAAGCACGTTTGGTGAAGAGCTCCAAGCTTCTCTAACTCTTCCAATCTCCAAAATTCCTCTAACTTCCCAAAAGAATCTCCAAGAATAGAAAAAGAATATGCAAAGTGCAAGAACCCCACACTCGTCTTCAAGAGGAGGTAATATAGGCCTTCCAATTTGGCCTTGAGGAATGAGAAGGTGGCACTTGTCACCTTCTCCTTCCTCATCCCATGCCACTTGCAAGGGAGAGGAAGTGTGAGGGTGACAAGTGTCACCCTCCAATTCCATCCCAATTCTCATCTTATCCACTTGTTCTCTCACACGTGTGAGAGACCAAGTGGTGAGGTGGCAATCCCCTTCATGTAGTGCCCCTCCGTTCGCACCTTGGATGTATAGGTGAACTGATCAAGGCGCATGAATATGAAGGTATAATAACATGAATAATTAAGGTAAGGTAAACAATTGATGTTGTACAATAGTGATAGATGTTTCATCCATGTGTGGTTTCATATGATAGTTAATGTGTTCTATTGATAATCTCCATTGCGACACTGGTAATGCAGGCTTTGACATTGTTTTGCATTCCAATGATTAAGATGTCGATCTTCTTACAATTGTTATATGTTAGAATGGATCTCATGGACTGATTCTGTTAGATTTAATTGTTATGATGGTACTTCTGAGACTTATTCAATTTCATGCACCTATATGTTTAGTGTATGGTTCTGTTCAGATAATGAGGTAGATTCGATTTGGTTATGATTACATGTTATCTAATCTAGATTGATATGATGTGGAGAGGACGATGTCGCATCACTTGCTTGCGAGTGCCCTGCGATGTTGTGATTCCTTTTTCACCTAGTGTCAGCTTTTGTGCATCTATACATGCTTGACTGTGTCATTTGTTGCAGGATGCAGGTATTTGGCATCGACTCCACCTGAATTAACAGGTCGGAGCATGCCCTAAACCCAATGGATAAGTTGTTCCAGAGATAACTTAAGGTCCCACATCCCAAGTCATTATCCTCAATCAAGATGCACGACATGTCTAGTCAACCTATCAGTTCTGTTAGTATGTCGGTCTTGCAATTGATTTATATTTGATGGAGCTTGTTGGATAAGTGCATTTTGGCCTGACTTGAGAACATGTTTGATTTGGTCTTTTTGAGAGCATGTTTGATTTGGGTTTTGACGACTATCCTACTCAGTGGGTTATGTTGTATGCCTATATTTCATAGTCATACTAATATTTGACCCACTTTAATATTTAATAAGGTCATATAATATTCTTCTTATTATTATTAATATTTAATAAGATTAAATTGGTAATTGATAATTACCTAGTTCAAATAATTATTTAAAGTTGTTTGAATATGAATTATTTTATTACTACTATTAAATTGATTTAATTAAGGGAAGGTCGCTGAACACTAGTAAACGCACTAACCAGACCCTAGAGTAGAGAGGAGACAGTCCTATCATCCAATTGACGAAGCCTAACAATTGGATCAAGAGTGTATTGATTCAGCGTTACACTATGGTTACTAATGGATTTGTGATAATATGTTATTTATGATGGATATATTTTGGCTATATATTGTACTAACACTTCTTGTTGAGTGTACATGTAGAATTATTATGTCAATGGATGATGGTGGTCATTTAGCCACTTTATGTCTTTCTGTGTGATGTCTGACCTAGGCATGGGGCCCTAAGGTCTATTGGCCATGATGTTAAGAAATATTATTTTTAGTTTTATGTGATAAAATGATTATGTTCTTGTGTGGGATTTAACCTTGTAACTTTTAAAATAATTTTTAAGTGTTTTTAAGAGGTCTAAGTTGTATTTTATGTTTGAAAAATTATCTTATGTCTAAGGTACATAGGTAAGAAGTTTATTTTTGTCATTTATAATATTTTAAAAGGTTTTTAGACCCTCCTTTAAGCCCCACTTACAAAAGTGACGAAAATGGGAAGGTGGTTGGTTGAATTAGTTGGGTGGTTGAGTTAGTTGGGTGGTTGAGTTAGTTTTGGGTAGGAAGTTACTCTTTCCTTCTCTTTAAAAACTCTTCATGGAGTGGGGGTGACTTGCTCATTTTATGATTTTCATTCAAGGATTCTACCATTAGTGGGATATTGCGATTGAGGTATCATGTTTTCTTTATTAATTAAATATAAATATTATATGTTTTTTCTTTATTGATTAAATGTAAATTTTATATGTTTTTCTTTATTGATTAAATATAAATATTATATGTTTTTCTTTATTGGTTAAATGTAAATATTGTATGTTCTAAATATTATATGTATCCTTTATTTATTTAATGTAAAGGTTGTTTTTCTAAGGGGTGTTGCTTGTGAAATTGGAAAAGCAAACATTTCAATGTAAATCTTGAAAGAAACATATTTGTTGCCTTATTTGCATGTCATAAACCTAGATCATCATAACATGAATTATATTTTTGATTTTTACATTAGATCTCCCTATAATTATAAGATAGTAATCACCATATATATTGTCATTAAGGTTTGCACATAATCATATGTTATCTATATATTAGTATTAAGATTTCTATATAATCTTATAATTGCTAAATGTTGGTGTTGGATCTTAGAAACGATGGTTTTTATCTGTTTTTAAAAGGGGTTACGAAGTCATCTTGCTAAGGATTTGTTAGTTTGTTCATATCCTCTAATAGATAAACTAATGATGTTCTTTGTGTACGTAAGTATCTTTGAACCTTGTCAAACAGTTCAAGTACCTTGTCCATTAGAGTATTCCTTACTTCTGCCTTCTATTAGATCTAGATGGAAATGTTTTTCTTATGTGCATTAAGGTCTCAAATAAATATGGCCTTTGGATCATATAAAACTGCCCACTTTTGCATAGATTCTTCAGGATCCAATTCTTATAGTAGATTGTATTAAACATCTTATTAACTCTTCATTTAGTCAATTTATATTTTGGGTGTCTTGTTCTTTGGTTGTTCAAATCTTCACAGTATTCTTGATCAACCATAATCCAAATCTAGATAACCCATTTAATACTGTGTGCATACTCCTTAAGTCTGTCAAACTCCATTCTCTAGGTGAGACTCCAACCATGTATAACAAAGGTGTTTCAAATTGGGTGTGGTGGTCTATGAAGTCGTCGCTTGAAGAAATGGAAATGGTGTAGCTGCTACTCAAAGGCATAGTGGTGTTGTTTATAAACCATCCAAAATTTGAAGGTTGATTGACCAAATCTTACCTTGAGGATAGGAATAACCTACACAAGTGCATGAACATGTATATAAACATTTATGTCCTATGGATATTTGTATAGGTATCAATTATTAATTATATATTAAATATGAATCCATGCATAGTTAAGATACATGATTTAGTAGATGAGTTTGTTGGAGTATATATATATATATATATGATATAGATATTAACTTATGAAACAAAAGAAATGTAGTTGTTATAGTTTAATACAAATGTTTATTAAACTAATTGATATGATCGCATATTTACTGTAATATGGCATTGATTCTATTATAATGGTTTTGTTAGTAGAAATATGATATATGGGTTTGGATTATAAATGTTGTAATTAGCTTTTAAGTTATAAGTATTTGTAATTAATATTATCTATGCATTGTTTAGCTTGACGGTTATATGTAATTGATGAGCGATTAATACAATAGATAGAATTAATATTAATTAAACTAGACCTAAGTTTTATGAAAATCTTGGTGGAGATATAACTTGAATCCAGTTGCTAATTTGATTAAATAGAATTGCTCTAGTAAGAATAATTTATGTTGTCAATGAGTTGATTAGATGAAATTACTTATTGCAAGCAAAATTTTCATGTGAGTTGGTCTATGTGTAAATTGTCAAGTTTAGGTTCCAGAGGCATAAGGTAATATGATTCAATGGCATGTATTCTATTCATAGGTGTCTTGAAATGAAGATGTTGCAAGAACATGATGTCTTTTGTCTATGTATGTGGGTCTTGGTAAACAATAATGTGAGATGATGTACATACTATGTTGTGAATATATTATGATGGGGTTAAACCTCCTTCACGTATGTGTTGATATCGAGCTTGTGTTTAGTATTGTAATGGGGAGATCTTGGAAATCATAATGAGAAACTATTTTGTTCATGGTTAAGATTTGTGAGCAAGATGACCCATACCTTGCTCGGGATATGTGTTGTTATGGTTATTGCGATTGATCAACAGAAAGTTTTGGGACAATGATGTACAGGTTGGTCATTGTGATTATGTTTTGTATGAAAGAAGGTAAATGCCTTGCATTGTTATGTATACTTATTAGTATGATAGTGATTGTCTTGCTTGATGGTTGGGGTTTCTAGATGCAAGTAGGGGAGTGGCTTTCAGTGTGGGGCTGGCGCCCAAAGTGGCTGTCAGGATAACCCATTGAAAGTTGTTAATTAAGTGAAAACCTAAAAATGAACAGGGGGGAAAAGGGTAAATTACACATTAACAAGATAATTGGATTTCCTCTCCCATGCCTGTAGTGCTTGTTTAGACTAAGGATGGGTAGAGAAGGCCTGGTTGGCAAGATCAACTTCCTTGTCCTCACGAAAGGAAGGTTGATTCCACATGTGTCACCCTATGGGGCTGGCGCCTAGTGAGAGGCTGTCAGGATAACCCATGTCAGGACCATGCGATGACACTCTTCCTATTGCAGCCTAGCATTCCCTAGTTGTACTCTCCCCATTCGTCGTGTGTTGCCTCTGGAAGTGATTTTGAGTTGCTTGTGGTGTTGTCATGTGTTGTAATGGAGTCTTGTTCAGTCTTTGTTCCTATTAGGCAATTGTCTACCTGACTATATGATGTTTTGGGACCTTATGTTATCTCCTAGCACGGGGGGTGGACCTCAGGGTTCCACATGGTCGGGTGGATGTGCTTTATGTCCATTGGTTTTTCCTTGCCTTTGTTCGTGTGCAAGAAGGTTGTAACTCCTGAAGCAGATTCAGATCGTGTACCTATTTATGGAGATAGTTATTATGCTCATGTACTAGCCTGTGTATCAGATGATTCGTTATATATGTATTCATATGTATTCAGAAGATGATAATGTAACAATGTAATGTTGTATTCATAGGTCAGGAGAACTATGTACTAGATCCTGATGAATACTTATATGATGTTATGTAGATGTAAATATTTATTGTTTTAGTGCATTAGGTTTACAATGAGTTACTGATGTTAATTCATGATGTGTGTTAGATTATGTTAATTGTTTTGTCAAGTAATGCAACCATGTTATCTTAGAGGACAAGTCATTAGTTTAAATGGTGTGTTAATATTACTTTGTTATTTATATCTTAAAAAAAAAAAAAAATTATCCTGTTACATATAGCATAAATGTGTTGTTCTCTAAAGTTTCATGGCGGGGCATTACACTTCAAGCCTCCATGAGGATAAGGGATGCCATATGGCATCCTTGTATTCTCCAAGAGAGCCATCTCCCTCCAAGATGCTCTCATACATGTGTGAGAGTCTTGGAGGGAGATCCCACACACTTGGGAGCTTGGAGACCTCCCAAGTCTTCTTGGTGAAGGGATCCCCAAACTTTGGGAAGGGAGATGAGTCTTTCCCAAAGCATGACTCATCTCCCACCCTTAGCCATTTCAAAATTCGTCACTTTGACTAAACCTCAGTTTAGAGTGACCAAAAGTGAGTTACCCCAAGGTTTAGTTAGTCAAAATTGACCCTAGACCCATGGGTAACCACCTAGGGTAAGTTTTGGGACACTAAGGTACACCTAGGGAGTCATAAATTCACTTTAAATGGCCCAAAAATGAAAACAATACCAAGTGGTGTAAAACAATAAAAATATACAACACATGATATAAATTAATTTTACAAAGGGGTACTAGGCCAAAATAATAAAACAAACAAGTACTTAAACAACATCCGAATCAAACGTGATCCTCATCCCTCTTGGGAATGGATTGGTTTCACAGGGAATAACATGTGTGAATAATACCTCCAACTTCCCATGGCCTGGGAATATCATCCTTCAAAACTAGATCAAGTGTCAATCATATCATAAATAATCATAGCCGAAGCAACTGAAATTAAATTCATGCCATTGTATACAACATTAATCGTTTACAACATAATTCAAGATTAAACTGCATTTTCTATCTAATGTCCCATAATCATCATCAATTAATGAACCCACATAATGAACTAGAAATCACATCAATAATCATCATCTAATACATCTCGCATGTCTAATCTCATCATAGCATCAAAATATGATCAAATTGAATCACCATATGTCTAATCAATGTCAAATCAAAATCAGGAGATATAATCAAATCTACATAATGGAACAATAGTCTCTAAAAGTCTGATAATGTCATCAACTGAAATGTAAAATGATCAAAATAAGGAGGGAAAAATAATCGGCCTCACAGAATTGAAAAATAGTTTTGAGTTTTGTGGGTATTCTTTCACAATAATAGTGTTAAATTTTATGTTTTGAAATTGGGTTACATAAAAAAAGCAAGGAACCAAGGCACAATTTCAGAGCCAATAAGAATGACATGCAAGCATGGATAACCCCAAAACTCTGAAAAGCTGACAAAAGCACATAACAAAGGAAAATGCTATAAACCTCCCAGACTTATACTTTTATGGATTTTTACTTGGATCTTGACACACTTAGAAACCTATTTAGGATGTCTTAGATTGGTTATCAATAATGGGTCAAGGGGCCAAGGCAACAAAGGCATTAACAACCTAGGATTTTGATGGATTTTGGGCAAAAATAGGGGTGAAAAAGTTGAGCACTAACAAAAGGTATTTTTACAAATGTATTAGATTTAAATGATTAATGAAATATTAAAAGGAAAAATATCTAATTTTGAAATATCCTCTTTTGAATTAGCATGTTAGTGTGAAATGGAAAAAAAGTGAAATGGGGATTTAGGGATTTTTGGAGTGAAAAAGGAAAAATGAAGGGTTTTGCATGTGATTCATTCTTTTTTCTCTAATCTTCTTCTCTCTTTTTCCCTCTTGTGTGTGTTAATGCTTGGATTGAAAAAATGAAGATTGGAAGGATTTGCTTATGGATTGGGAGCTTGTATAGAATGGATTGCTTGAAGATATGATTGCTATGCATTTGTGCTTTTTAGGGATTAATTTTTACCTCAAGAATCTCAATGGGGAATCTTGCACAAAAATAAGTATTTTTCTTTTAATAAAATAATGCAATTTCTTCATGTAAATTCCTTGTTTAACCATTCTCCCATATCAATTGGGATAAGCATGTGGCTTGTTTGAATATGCTTGAAATTGAATTTGGAAGGAATTCATTTTGTTAAGAATTTGTTAGATTTGTACATTTCAATTCAATTAGTTGTAGCTTCGTATTATTTTTAGAATTTTCAAATGATGTCATTAGGCCAGAAAAATTTCTCCAAGTGTTAAGTGGAGTTAGAACAAAAGGGTAATGTTAGAAAATTGAATGGATATTTCTTCTAGTTTTCTTGAGAAATGTGAAATGGTCCAAAAGCCCTTGAAAATCTCCCCCCCAAAAAATATGTAATTGAAAAAGTGTGATCCCTAGCCTATTTAGAGAAAAAGGGTATAATTTGATTTTGAAATTATGCACTTTTTATTTATGGTAAAATTTAGTGAATAGTGAAAGGCTTGAAGCTTCTATTAATGGTGATTGGGCTTTTGCATGGTATATATATATATATGGGTGTCATGTTTTTTGGCCTTATTTTTAATGCTTTGACTTTTTAGTAAGAGTTGACTCTTTGAAAGGTCTCGTGTTGGATATGCTTTTTTTGACCTCCCAAATACAAGTGTTATGTGTTTTGGCCTCATTCTCCATGCCTTGACCTTTTTGGTCAAAGTTGACTTTTTTAAAAGCAAAGATGGATTTTTAGTCAAAGTTGACTTTTAAACTTAGGAATGGGTACTGAGTAGTTCCTTTCCTACTTTTCATCAAGTCATTGGTACCTAATAGGTCCTTGTGACTATTTACATGAGTGTGATGTTCCAACTCATTACTTTATATTGGCAATTGTTACCACGTCTTGTTGTGTGTTATTGGTTGGAGGCCATAACCCTTACACATCATTATTTTATCTTGATTACAATATATATGATTATTAATGTGATGGTGTTGTGCCTTGTTTCCTATGCTATGACCATTTGGTGTAAATTATGATTTTAGCATGTATTAATGGATGAATTGTAATACGGCTTTGGAGTGTTTTTCATTTTTTCCTCAACTACATTGAAATGAAATGATTATTGTTGATGAATAGTAAAGAACAAGCATGTGGACTAAAAGTATTGATGCTCCTTGTCTTAGCCTCTTCCTTTCTCCTACTTTTGGTTGGGTCATGAGTACCCATGTGGTGATTTATGCATTGGACCCTTGATGTGTGTGTGTGTGTGTGTGTGTGTGTGTGTGTGTGTGTGTGTGTGTGTGTGTGTGTGTGTGTGTGTGTGTAAGTGTGGTTGTGCATTGAATTAAAAATGTATTGTTATCCTTGAATTATGCATTGGATCCTTGACATGTGTGTATTAAAGTGTGGTTGTGCATTAAATTCTATTAGATTATTGTTTTGATGGTGTTATGAATTTGATGGCGTGTTTCCCATGTGTAACCATGGTGTAGATTATTGGTGTTTTTTATGAGACCCTATTTTGTGTGTGAGATTGGTTGTGCTAGAAGTGTATCTATGATCTTCTCTCTATAGCTTTGGGGTTGCCTAGAGTGGCATAAGCATCTATTGCACTCGACGATACTAATATGGTTCGGAGGTGTGTAAAATTCCCTATTGGTCCCCATTTTGAAGATCACTTGGGAGCTTGAAGAGCTCTTGATTTGGTATATTTTCCATCTTGTATTATGCCTTGAGTTATGTAAAGGTTGTAATCATGTTACTATTGTAATTAATCTTATATTTGATCACAATTTATGCCCATCCAAGTGTATTCTTTGGATGCATTCTTGTAATTGTAATAATTGTTGTGTTAAGTATTTTGGTAGAAAATGCATGTGTAGGCAGTTAGTTCTATTTGAGCATCATAGATGTTACTATTCTTGATTTTAGATGATATTTTCTTTCATGGATGTGTTGTAGATGTTAGTTGAAACTCCATGGTTGTTGCATCCCCAACTTATGATTTAGCTTAATCTTACTTTTGCATGGTAATCATGATGATTAACTAGAGTTGAATGATTAGATGTTTGTGGAAAATATCAGATTAATCATTATTTATGAGGAAACTAACTAATGCTAGTTAGATATGAGATTTCAAATTGAAATGATTATTTAATTATTATGATTTATCAATCATATGATGATACACTAATCATGATTTTCTAGTGGTGAGTTTGATCAGGAAAGTAATCATCCTTCGAAGATGGAAGAAGGGTATCATCCAGGAGGAAGAGATAGATGTCGGGAAAATGGGTTAAACAACCATCTGAGTATCAAACTTTGTCCTTTAAATCTTTGCTATTAGGGTGAGTTTCATCTCCCATGTTAGTCTTTTATTTTCTCTCTTTGACTGGTCAACTAGACTCTACTCAACATCTTTAATGTTGATTTATTGATATGACGATGTTCGTAAGAACGTCTTTTTGGAGTCATTTATCGATTTCGGCAAAATTGTTGAGGACCCTTTGGTTCCATGTTTATTTTTCCACATTATGTATTGTGATTATTTTATTTGGATATTTATGTCTTTCAATGAACGATGTTTTCTGAGGGAGCAATGCTCGACCTTGTAGGCGCAGCGTAAGAATGCATCTTTATCTAATAGTGATGATATTTGTTAACCCTTAAACCTTATATAAGGGAGTATACGTATATTTATATAAGTTATATTTGTTTAAACCCTTCATGAGGCCAAACATGTTTAATAATTATATTATCCTTTTATTTGAAATGTTGCTTATGTTTTGGTGGGGGAACTCAGCCAGTCACCACCCATGAGGAGTGGGAAGGAGAGTGGATGCTGAGTGTACTCTATTTCCATGCCATTATCTTAGCCAACCTAGCAAAGATAGAAAGGTGGCGAGCTTAAGCTCAGCAAGGAGGGTTCTTGTTTTGCATGCATGCAAAGAATCAATTAATACCGATTGGGGATAGAGAGGCTTAGCTTTTGATTCACATGTATGGTGTTATGTTTTTTTTATGCTTGGGTATGACTCTTAAGTAGGAGAGATAGAGAAGATTATTCAGGGATATCACTGCTACAACAAAAGCTTAGTGGAGTCAAGCTTAGAAACTGCATATGTTTAGTGCTCAGCTACTACCTTGTTACAAGCTTTAGTTTTAGGTATGAGTTGTAGCTCAACATTTTATACTCGATAACCATATTTTAATATGAGTCTTCTATCATTTATAAGAGAGCACATCGACAGTGTCAACCTATGTATGTTATTCACTGTTATGCCATGGTTGACAAAGCCGTAATGATCACAAGGTTATGTTCTATGTATTATCATGGTGGTTAACTATTTTTATTATCTTTGCTAAGGCCACATAAACCCTACTATGTATACATCAAATCCTCGACCAGCTTGGAGTTTTTAGTATGTGTGTTATGCATATGTGAAGCTTTCTGTGTGCCATTTGACAGAGAATTAAACTCCATTTAAACTTTTATTTTATCATGTCATCGTATGATGACTGTGTTTAATGTGTAAATATTACCACTGCACACTTGTGATAAAACCCGTATAGGGTTATCAACTATTATCAAACAACTTTTGAGCCTTGAACTTTTCATAGTGTTTGGTTGGCAACCACGAAGGCTTAAAGTTTGATTTAACTGTAAAGCCCGATAGAGAGTTTGTATTTTAAATGGCTGTGATAGACGAGAGCATAGATGCATGCACTCGATAACTAGAGCCTTTCTTATGATAGAAGGAAGAGGCCGAACCATATTATATTATAGAGTTGATAATAACTAAGACCAAACCATTTTATGATGAAGATTGTTTCAGTCTTCATGGAAAAATCTCTTTTGAAACCATTGTTCTTAACATTAAAACTATCACCTTGAAGTGAAATATGCAAAACATCAACTGCATGTAAGGATACCTTCGTGCATGTAATATACTTTTAAATTGTAATGTTTTCTCATGGTAACGAGAAGGCTCTTGTGGGCATGTTGTTGTCTTTTGACTCCTATGGGTTTGAGTCATTTCTTTTTAAGGGAAAGATATTCGTTGAAATGTTCTTTTACAAGAATAGAACTTTGTCACCATATATCATGTTATGTAATAGTAAATGAATGCCTTCTTTTTGAATGGCTAAGTTTCTTCTTTAAGAATTTGGAATCAAGAAGGTCTCTTGAGAAAGAACTTAGTTAAAGGAAATCAACTCTATGAGTCTTTACAAGTTCACCCTTTGAGATTATGACCTAAATGTAAACCTTGAGATGAGGTAAACAAAGTAAACACCAAACCAGTATGGTTAAGTGTGGAGAACATGATTGAACCTTTATATGCAAACAAATGTGGGACAAAGTGACATGGAGTCACTAGTTCCCAGTTGCTTAAGCAATGAGAACCTTAAGAATGGGTTATCAAGCCAAAAGTTGAATGTCCAAGGAATGGACTAAGACGTTTTGAACTTAACTGTTCTAGACCGAGAAGGGTTGAAATATGTTTACTGTAGGACATGACAACTTATAAGTCAAGTCGAGGTGGTGGACATATGACAACGTTCATTGTGTAATGTTTATGTATGTAAATATTTGGCCAAATTAATGCATCCGTCTCTGCATGCATTGTCAGTCCACAGTGTTCTAGATGGCATAATGTCTCCAGTAGTGTCATACATAGTTAGAGTGGATCTATAGTTGTGTGACTGAGAGGCATTATGAAGGACACAACACCAGATACTTAGATGGATAACCTAACAGTTCCTTATATCTATACCTTTCATGAAGGGTAGGGATGCTTCTAGGTAGGAAGTTGTGCAGGGGATTGCCGGTCTGTGGTTGGAGGAAAAGCACCTGGATGATGCTCTCCTTCCCAAGCATGAGATAAGCTGAGGATTATGAAGACATATGTCATGTTTGAGATATAGTGTTATTCATTTTATGACTTGATAGTTAGTTATTATGTATAATTTGATATTTGATGCAATGAGGATAGCTTTGTACATGCATAGTGAAGGTCATTCACCAATGAGATGTAAATGGATATTGTAATTGTAAATTTTGTTATATTCTGGTTTAGAATAACATGCTTAATTATTGAGATGATGATGATTCATTCTTGTTAACTCTGATTTGAATAATCGTGATGTATTCTAATTCTTGTTTAAGATGAGTACTTGTGTTAATTATTGAGCATTATGGAATGTGATGTTACAATGGTGTGGTTGGTGTTCATCCAACTCTTATTTCCATTAATTTAGGATCAATCTGATATGTCATTGTAGCATGCTTGATAGGCTTGTTCTCATGCATTGCATAGTTGAATTAGATCTTATTTGGAAAGAAAATATATCTAGGTGAATTAAGCATTGAGTTGTTGTATCAAAATGAAAAGAGATTCATTATTGCATCATGTCCTTGCTTAGTTATAATGAATGGAAAGTTAGGCTCTCTATCATGTTTTACTAGCATGTTAGAGTAGACTTGTTAGCCTTGCAAAGAGGAGAAATGTGTAGTTGATATTCGTAATGATGAATATTAATGTTTTAAATTCAATGTTATTAGATCATATTGTTTGTAATTATAACCATCTATGTTTGGGATGAAATTGATTTCATGGTAATACATGTCATTATTTGTGTAGAATTTGCTTATCATCTTAGAAGGGATTTAGCATGTTTGGGCAATCCTAATTATGAGATGTTTTTTAATATTAATTATTTATGAATTTGAAATGAACCTAGAAGCTATGTTTTGTTATCAATTAAATGCAATTAGATAGAATTAATGATATGATGTTTTATAGTTGACATTATGCTAGGAGTTGAACTGCTTTTTTATGCTTGTCTCATTTGATGTATGATGTCAATGATTATGAATTAGATGTTATGCTTGAACATTTCTATGATTGTGGAGTATAATCATTAGTTTATGTTGTACATTTGAGTCTTTTAGAGTTAAGACCTTCCATGTATGCTTGTGTTGTGCATGAGGCAAATGGGTATGTTTATGTTATCTTGGGTTATGGAATGAAGTGGTGTGTCACTCTCATTCTAACCATTGTGTCCATGAGAGAATGAGATTGTGGACTAGTGTTTGATCTCCACCTTAGAGAAAACTCCATCCTCTTGTATATGAGTCATGGTGAATTTGTCACACAATATGGTTAAGTCTTTTGCTTGTGTTTCCATGCTTGATGCATTAACATTGCATACCTCAACTGTTTCTATGTTTTATCACATCATCTCAAGTGTGCAAGCATGCAATGTGACTTGTTGATGTTGCATTTACATCACAAAAATATTCATCCATGTTTTGACCACTAATGTCTTGGATGAAAGCACATGGCATTACAAGGGCCCTTGCCTATTATTTTTTACCCTTCTTCACTTTCCAGGGGTTGATCTAGGAGAACTTACTCCTTGTGACGAATCAATATCCCTTAAGGTATATCTAACTATCACCAAGTCCCTAGATCTTCAGAAAGAGTAGAGAAAACACTTATTCATCAAACAAGCAAAGGACTAGAACATCTCTATGTGCAAGGATGAGCTTGAACTTAGATTACATATCTATGACCATGACTTCATCTCATATCTACGAACACATTATCTAACAAAGCACAAATCCAACATAGACACCGATGAATTTTATTGACAGGGAAAAATTATTGTCTAAGCATACACAATATGATCACTTAATCTTCTTCATTTGGCACTCATTTTGTAGTCATCAAGTTAAGTACCCCTATCTTCTTATTTACTTTCCTCAAATAACAAGTACACTTCTCAAGGTTCCATTGTCCAATTGTCACTTTTTAACATAGGCTAATATGTCCTTATTTGTATGCATTTGATTGGTTTAGCCTAGGGTATACTTAGGGAAAGAATGTTTTCCTTTACATTTTTGGTGAACCCATCTGATCCTACACAATTCAACCTTCTTTTTTTAGGGTTTTACATTACACTAGGGATTTCAGGTATGTGTTTTTCTAAGTTTAAATTCTATTTTCAAATCTAAACTTCCTTTTACACCCTTGTGCTTCATTGATAAATATTTTTTCTATTCGGGTTGTGTGCTTTGTGGTGATATCAATTTCTCACCCACCTTACCCATCCTTGTCTATCCCATTAGGGTTTCACTTTCAAATCTAACATACACCTATTATTTCTATTTTTTCAATCTAAAATTCTTGATTTGATCATCATATGTATATCTTTTATTTATGCCTACAAGAAGTGCATGTTTGAATCCTAATATGGGTGCCCATTTTGAATGATAATAATATCTTTGGTGGTGATCATATTGAGAACAAATTAGGTGACCAAGAGGAATATGATGAGTATGTCCATGGAGATAGGGGCCAAGAAATGGATAAACATGCATTTTAAAGCATAATGTGTATGTGTGCTCCTAAAATCATGTAGGGCCATAATGTGATAATGTTATGGAGTGTGTATATGTTACCTTTTAAGCTAATGAAATCCCTCCCTTAGGCTTGGTTCAATTTTGAATTTTCCAAGCCTAAGGGTTGGACCTACAATTTGGTTGTCCAAATTTGTGTTTCATTAAAAAATAGAATATTTGAACTTCCTCTTCATTGGGTTTACAAATTTTAGAATGAGATTTTATACAACCACCACCAAACTATCAATCTACTTCTTAACTTTCTAACTTTTCTATATTTTGAATAAATTAAGCTATTTATTTTTATTTACTTATAATGGCATCTTTATATGCCTCAAATATAAGGGTATTACTTTTTTCATATTTTTTGATCCATTCATCCTAATTTGAAATTTTTTTATATATGATGATTCTATGCTTCATTGTCTACATATTGAGTTATTTTTTTGCATTTTAGATTATTTTTGTGTAACTTATGTGGCACACATTCAATGATTAGTTTCTCAAGATGCATCCATTTCAAATAATCACAAAATATTATTCAGTAAGAAAGTATCTAAGTTGTACTACACAAATCCTAGCTATTTTTCCACCAATTGGCTTTAAAAATACTCAACGAAGCAAAAAATAGAGGGGTTGCACACCAAACACTATGTTATATTTTAGTGATAATTTAATAGGCCACTTTTATATGTGCTCAGTGTTTGACCCTCTTAAATCATATCCATTTTAAGAGCCTTAGTAGTTAAGAAACTAGATTAAAAGGACTACAATTATTGTTATTTTCACATCTTCAAATTTTTTGAGTGTGAGAATCTTGAATTACTCATCAAAGTTTAGGTTTCACTAATCTTATGAAAAAGTAATTGCTTTTGACCTCCTTTTGGCCCCCATTTCCATGCAGATACCATGATCATGATTCACATGTAGCTAGATAAGATGTTCAATAATATCCATGATATTTCCATGATCCATGTGAATGGTTAAGTGTTATTTAAAACAATTATGTAGGTATTTTTACATCAACATTTCATTTCATACTGTATTCAATCCATCCTTCAAGTTACAAATCAAGTTTTAATAAAAGTATTACAAGTTCGATCATCATGAATTGAATAGTATTTTCTATAACACATTAGTTGATTGTCCTCTTGGCACAATTTTTTGTAAGATCTTGGATTTTAATGAGTCTTTCTAGTGGTGTATCAAATCCACTCTCTTATTTTAACCTCACTCCTATCACTTCTATAGCTACTACTACCATTAACCCTAGTGTTACCCCTACTACTTCCATTGTTCCAACCCCATCTCCTTTTATCTTACCCAAATATTACATTCCACCTTTCATTCCCCCTGCTAGTATTTTCATCTCTTTTAGTATTCCATCCATATCTACCTATATTACTTCTATAACCATTTATTTTACACCTTCCACCCATGTAGCCCAAAAAACATCAAACACTTCTCATGATATTTCCAAGCCATTTGCCTCTATGTCCATGTTTCTTACTTCCCAACCCCTCTACATTCATTCCACTATAACTCATACTCCTAATACAAGTATTCTTCCTAGATCACCTCCTTGGATTCACTTGTGAAAGAGATAGAAAATATAAATAAAGAACTTAAGGATAACAAGAAAGATACTACTATATATAGTCCTCCACATCACATGCCTTTAGCTTTTCAGGTTTTTGCATGTATATTGCATGTAGGATTTGTGGCTTCTATTTTTGAGATGCATAATGGACAAGGAGACCCTAATCTTCATTTGCAATCATTCACAATATTATGTATTGATTTTACATATGATAATTTTATCTTAGCTAAGTTATTCCCAAGAACTCTTATGGATTATGTTATTCAATGGTTTTATTCATTAGCTCTGAGTTCAATCAAGTGATTTGATGATCTCGCTAATACCTTCTTATAGCACTTTGATATAAACATGAGATTGAAAATTATTTTTAATGATCGTACTAGATGCACACAAAAGAGTATTGAGCCTATTAATGATTATATTATTTGATTCCAATATTTGTGTAGAAAATTGAAAGATTAATTTGATGATGATGATGAGTTACAGATCATGTTTCTAGAGGGATTAGTTCTAGTTATCAAGAGTAATGTGCACCTAAGTAGTTTTCCATATTTTAGAGATATGTTCACCCATTTGAATAATCATGAGGTTAAATTGTTAAATAAAATACTTTAAAATATGGGTCATGTCATCATAAGTCTTCCTACCCTTCTAGGTGAAAGATTTTAAAAAATACTAGGGGTTTTTTGACCTAGATTTTAGTTTCTTTCCATGGAAATAATCTAAGCTTATTAAAGTGCACTACATTGAAAGCATAAACTAGCATAATATATTGATATACAAATACTTTTAGAATATGAGACAAATTAAACTAATATAGAGCTAGCAAATGAATAATAGTAAGTAAATGGAAAAGGAGAGAAGAATAAGTGTCCTTGGGTGTACAATAGGATGATAAATATTGAAGAAGTGCTCAATAAAATTGGAAGAGAAAGCCTATGAAATTAAGAGCCTCTAGGAGTTGTGTGGGAAAAATTATAGGGACATAGGTGTTAGTGTAGACACCTTGGCCAACCCTAGGTGCTAGATACTTTTTGATGATTTTAATAGGGTTAGATTTCACCTCAAGGGGCACTAGAAACCTAAAAAATGTGTTATAAGTCAAAAAACACCTCCTAGGTGTAGAATTGGCCGATGGTGATTGAACAAAAGTTATATAGGATAGTTGGAGGAACCATCCTTTGAATTTGTATCTTTTTATGAAATGCTTGGAACAAAATACACTGAGTTGGACATTGGTGCAAAATTTTCTTTAATCAACAATTTTTCTTGGGATAAAATACAATGGGGTACTAGATCCTTCTATTAGTTATGTTGAAACTTTTGGGAGACTTTCCTTTGCCTCTGTAGTCTCCAACCCACCTATACACAACCTATAACTATTATGAATCTTCAAATATTCTTCATCTAAGATAGGGATAGAAAATAGTTAGGGTTGTATGGGAAACTACCTTAGTTAATGCCCTATTGATATATTTCAACTTCCACTCAACCAATAAATAGTTTGGGGTGTGTGTAACCCTATATGTCAGAAGTGAAGTGACGTGTGTAAAATATGTTGAGAAAAATAAAACCATAAGGGTTTGAACTAGGAAATGTGGTGTGTGTTTGTGTATTGGAGACAAGTGGGAAATGGAATGTCTAGACTAATTTGATAGAGGTATGAGATGTAAATCTAAAAATAGAAGCTAATGGAAGTATGCACACAATAGATGGAATTGTAGGAGAAAACCTAGTATGAGAGCTCTTTTTAGTGAGTGAAAGATGCAAGTTCTCCTTTAAAATGAGGAAGTTTGAATTTTATGTCAAAGGGGATTTGAATTTGACTATTTGGGATAAGATTAGGGCTACACATGATTAGGAATTTCAAGACTCAAAATTCAAATTGGATTAAATTTGGACTCTAGCATCCATATGATTTTTTTACTAAGGTCCTCATGTTTTGATGCATTTTTGTTCACTTTTGAATTTATTCTCAAAACTTTCAAAATAGGATGTAGAAGTGAAAATAAGCTTAAGGGTTTATGCCAATTAATTTAGAAGTGGGTAAAAGGTTAGAAATCATGGGCAATGACCTTAGAATACACCTAATGGAGTGATCACTAAAATGAGTGCAAGAACATAACGTGGAGATCACAAAGTAAGAAAATTTTGACCTTACATTTTTATCCCACTTAAGTGTACTAGTGCAACTAGGTTAAACAACATGCTAAAGGAAATAATTTGCAGCAATAAAATACATCAAAATTTATGAAGGATACAAATAAAGGATACAAGTATTAGAGAGCATCTTGACCCAACTGATTCATTTTATTATCTTCTCCATTTTCATGTGCTCCTATCCAAGAAAACAATCACTATTTTATTTTGGAAAGAAAACATGCAATGAAGAAAAATAGAAGAAACTAAAATAAAATACTAAAGCATGGAAACAAAACCATATAAATTGCACACATAATAATTTATATCTAGACTAAAAGAAGATTAGATCAACATCTAGGAGATCCATGAAGGATCATGATGAGAAAGGAGATAAAATCAATGGCAATGGATGAGCTCAAGAATAGAATATACAGTGAAAGTTTTCCTTGGCAAAGAGATAAAATGGGAGATCAAGAGAGAAAGAGGTAAACTAGGTAAACTTTGGTGATATTGTTACCACTAAAAACTGAGGCCAAGCTAGGAAAAAAATAAAATAAATGGTAAAGTAGGTACAAACTCGGCTAGATACAATGTAAACTAAGTAAAACGTGTGACTATAAGGGTGTTACTCTCAACTATATTCAGTTTCCACCCAAATGGTAAAAGAGGTCAAGCTACACCAAGTGGTAATACTAGGAAAACATCATGTATATACATATATAGAATATGCCCCTCGTTAGATTAGTTGGCAAGATAAGAGATCCAATCAATTTAAGGAAGGTAGTAAAGGGGAGAAAGGAAAATTTTCCTAGGGTAGAGCAATATGGAAGCAAAATAATTGGGACTTATAGGAGATGCCCCTAATAAGATATACATATTTCCCCTAAGGAGTGGGCATATGATTAATGTACATGATAAGTAGTAGAATTGAGGAGGATTAGTAGAAAACTATGTAAGCAAGAGGAGCATATAGTCATAATTAATGCCCTCAATCCCATGGATCAAGAGAGGATGAGATGCCCCCAAATAAGGGTCAATTGTAATAAGACAAGAGAAAGAAATTATGTTATGAGAAGCATTAATAGATATAAAGAGATATGTTTTTGTGAGGTCCAAGGTCATAATGAAGAGTAGGAATAAGGATCAAGGAGAAGAAAAGTAAAGAATACACATGAGGGGTATAGGTAAATGGGTGAGAAAGAGGGGGCAAGAGAGAATTTCCCCAACTAGTAGAATGGGACAATTCCCCCAAGAAAAGGGTGGGGATATATAGTATGTGAAATAGCAATATAAAAGTAATAAAATTGATAGCATGGTGTAAGAGGTGTGAATGGTTATAGGAAAAGGAACAAAAGGGAAGGACTATAGCATTTAGAAGGATACATGGGGCTATAGTTTTTAAGAAAGTACAAAAGTATATATGTATGTAGAAAAGGGGATATTTAGCATGTATGAGGTATGTGTAATGGAAAAGTAATATGGGGAAGAAAAAAATAGGGAAGCAAGTAAGTGTCATCCTTATTATAATAATGGAGTATTAGTAATAAACATAAAATATAGAGTAATTGTAAAATGAGAGTAGTGGGAAGTAGATGAAATTTTGTATGTCTAAGACGTATTATGAGAAAGGAAACTATGCCATCTTATGATTCGAAATGGGAATAAGAGTATAAAATTAATGGAATAAGATCATGAGAGTAGAAACACAAGGAATATAAAAGGATTCCATGTTAGAATATGATCAAACCATTTAAGCCCAAGAAGGAATATAGAAAGAGAGGGAAAGTGTATTTAAGAAGACATGGGAGATTTATATCCAAGGATAATCATATTGATAATTGGTTTGAGTTTGAAATGCCTAGGGATACAATCATTACAAGGACCAAGACCTTTTCCTTTATATCCATATTTATCTTTGATCTTGAACCCCTTTATATAAAATTTCTCAAGTCTAGATGAAGAGAAAAGAGGATATTCACTAAAATAGTCAATGGAATTAACACTATTACCTAATTGAGACTCACTATTTAGTGGGGGATAAGAAGAGGAGAGGTGAGTCTCAAGAGGTTGACCATAAGTATGGTCATCAAGATGTACAAAATGGATGCTAAAATATTGAAGGTTAACCTTATATTCATCACAATAAATAGAAGTGAAGTCTAAATAATTTAAATCATCTCCTAATAAAGCATTAAAATTATAGAAGATGGTTTATGAGGAGGAGGAATAGGATCCTAAGTACGGTAGGAATAAGAGAAATTATTCAAGGGAGGGATATTAGAAGGGGTTTCATTTTGAGAAGGATAAGAAGTGATGGGTTGATTTAGAGGAGGAGGTAGAGTAGAAGAAGGATGTGCTTAGGGATTAACAAGAACATATGATTCAATTGCTTGACAATATTGGAAAGGGACTTCAATAATGAAGACAGTGTAAGGTACATTATTATACATTAGTTTCAAAGAATGATGAAGGATGCAAGGGATAACCTGCATCTCATTGATCCATGGTTGGCCAAGAAGAATATTATAAGATAGATTTCCTAGCATGACATGGAATAATGTAGGAAGCATGACAAAACCAACATTAATTAGAAGAGAAATAATACCACAAGCATCCTGATTTATATTGTCAAATCCTCTTATCACATCCTCTTTTGTTCTTGAGTAATCAAAGTGGTTCTTTATTTTTATTCCATCTTGGGTTTCTCTCTTTTTGTCTTTCCCTTTTCTCATTTTTTTCCTTTTTGTGCTTTTTGGTTAAAAGTACTCAAAAATCCCTAAAAATCTATCATGCAAGAGAGATTCCCCTCTCAAACATAGAATAAAATCACTTGTCCCACTATGATTTCTCCAATTGTTACAATTTTATGCCATTAACTATTCAACAAGTTAATGAAATAATTAAAGAAACCACATCGACATAAAATCTTTCTCACAACTACTTATATGATATCTTGTCTAGGGATCCTTATTAAGTGTACATAATGTGTGTGTGTGTGTGTTTTACAACCCTTACTACGATGAGAATTATTATGTTTAGACATGTATGCACTTTGATGTGTATCTTTCATTTGTATAGATGTGGTGCTAGATCACTTGATATGTATGTAATATATTATAATTTACCATCTATAATGTGATATTAAATTGTTATTCTTTGTATCATTACATATGATCCAAATTTCTATCCACTTACGCTTCATTTCTTTATCCTTCTAGTGGACATAACTTAGGGATCTTTAGGGAGCCATTAATATATTTTTGTGATAATATTTTTGTTAGAGTCACAATGACTCATAGGATCCTAGGATTCACCTACAATACCTCTTCTACAAGAGAGAAAAAGACAACTAGAGACAATGTACAAGAGAATGCAAAATAGAAGATTGAATTATCTCAATGGAATTGAAAATACTTGTTATATGGAGCCTAATCAGACTTAGAGGTTAAATTTACCCCACTTTTATCAGCGTGGTTTCCCCCCAAATTATTTAATGGGGTCAAGGGGAACTGCCCCCAAGACAAGGTCAAGGGGTAGTGCCCCTTGTGGGGTCTAGGGGCAGTGCCCCTGTCACTCTCCCTATCGTGATACAGGGCAGGGTCGAGGGGCAACATCCCCATGGGGAATTAGGGGCAGCACCCCTGAAACCTTCAATGATTTTTATTATTTTATTAAGGCATCGGGAGTTATTTTTTAATTTTCCAACATAAAAAACCCTATTTTTGTAACTGACATAAGGCTTGATAAAAGCATCTAAGGGTTAGGGTTTTCATTGATGTATTGTAGCATTTTACAGTAGTATTGAGTTGCAAGGATTGCTGGTTGTAATTGGTTTGATTTATTGGATAATAATATTGGACTCTTTGTTGGTGGATGTAGCCCAGGTTTGGGTGAACCACATTAAAACTTATCTCTCACTATTATTATTTCTATGTATTTCCATTCCTCTGTTTAATCTTAATTTGCATTTAATTGGTATCTTCTGCATGCAATCCCTAACAAGTGGTATCAGAGCGGGTTGTGTTCGATTATCATCTATAGGAAAGTCTCACAGTTGAGTGGGAATCTCATGGTTGAGTTGGAGCAATGGCAGACGAGGGTAAATTGAAGGTAGATAAATTCAATGGGCAAAACTATCAGTTATGGAAGATGAAGATGGAGGATTATCTCTATCAGAAGGATTTATGGAGGCCGTTGGAAGGAATAGCCAAGAAACCAGCAATAATGACTGATGAGGATTGGAATGTTCTAGACAGAAAGGCATTAGGAACCATTCAGTTGTGCTTGACACCATCTATGGCTTTCAATATAACAAAAGCGAAGATAACAGATGAACTGATGAAAGCTTTGGCTAAATTGTATGAAAAACCCTCATCGTCAAGTAAAGTATTTCTCATGAAGAATTTGTTTAATCTAAAAATGATTGAAGGTGGATCTATGATAGATCATTTAAATGAGTTTAATATAGTTACCGGTTAGTTAACTTCTGTAAAAGTGAAATTTGATGAAGAGATGAGGGCTTTCTTAATATTATGTTCTTTGCTAAAAAGATGGAATAGCTTGGTAATGGCTGTAAGTAACTCTATCTTTGGTTCAAATACTTTGAAATTTGATGATTTTGTTGGTGCTATCCTTAGTGAGGAAATGCAACGGAAAAGCTCAGGAGGGTCCACATCAGGTAGTGTTTTGAATGCAGAAAGTAGGGGTAGATCAAAAGAGAGAGGAAAAGGTTCTGGAGGACATGGGAAGTCACGAGGAAAATCAAAGGACAAGAGGTCCCAATCCAAAGGATAGAAGGATTGTTGGTATTGTGGGAAACTAGGTCATCTGAAGAAAGATTGTTGGTCTCAGAAGAACAAAGAAGGAGACAAACAAGAAGGCAATAAGGAGGCAAATGTGGTAAGTAATAAATTTGAAGATGATTCTTTGATTCTTTCCCTAGATAATGCTAATGATTCACGGGTTTTAGATTCAAGGGCCTCATTTCATTCTATGCCCCATAGAAGTTATTTTCTTGATTATGTCCAAGGGGATTTTGGACTGGTTTATTTGGGAGATAACAAACCCTGTCAGATTGTTGGAAAGGGAAGAATCAAGATTAAGTTGTAAAATGGGAAGCATTAGCTACTACAAGAGGTAAGGCATGTTCCAAGGCTGAGTAGGAATTTATTTTCAGCAGGGTAGCTAGCTAATGAAGGTTACATTGTTACATTTACTGATAAAAATTGGAAGGTTTCAAGAGGTGCCTTAATAGTTGCGAAAGGTGTGAAAGTAGGCACCTTATATCTTTGTACATGTCATACTGTTCCTTCTACTTTAGCTGTTGCAGAGAAAAAACAAACAGGTTCAGGAATAGTTGCTGCAGGTTCGCAGGAAGAGACTAAAACAATTGTTACAGGTTCTGAGACAACACTGTGGCATAACATACTTGGGCATATGAGTGAAAAAGGTATGAAGGTACTTCATTCTAATAAATTTTTACCAAGTCTAAAATGTATTAATATGGATTTATGTGAAAGTTGTGTGCATGGAAAACAAAAGAGAGTTAGTTTTCTCAAGGATGGGAAGCAAAAGAAAGATGAAAAGTTGGAGCTTGTGCATATAGATGTATGGGGACCAACTCAAGTATCTTCTCTCGTTGGTTCTTGGTATTATGTTACATTCATAGATGATGCAACTAGGAAGGTTTGGATTTATTTACTTAGGCAAAAATCTGATGTATTTGAAACATTTAAGAAATGAAGAAGCTTGGTTGAGAATGAGATGGGTAAAAGATTCAAATGTCTCATATCTGATAATGGTGGTGAGTATTGCAGAAAATAATTTGAGGATTATTGTTCCTTTAATAGAATTCGTAGGTAGAAAATGGTTCCAGGGACTCCATAAGAAAATAGAGTGGCTGAGCGCATGAATAGGAAAATAATGGAGTGTGTAAGAAGCATGAGATTACATGTTGGGCTGCCTTTAAACATGTGGGCAGAGGCTGTCAATACTACTGTATATTTAATTAATAGAGGTCCTTCAGTTCCTTTGGGCTGTGGTATTCCAGAGGAAGCATGGATAGGTAAGAATGTGAGTTATTCTTTTCTCAAAACCTTCAGGTGTGAAGCATTTGCACATGTAGATTATGGAAATAGAACCAAGCTGGATGCAAAATAAAAAAAGTGTATCTTCATTGGATATGGCATTGATGAATTTGGTTATAGGCTTTGGGATGTTGAAAATTTGAAAATTGTGAGAAGTAGGGATGTTATATTCAATGAGAAGGTGTTGTACAAAGATCAGTTGTAGCAACATGAGAAGAAACAAAATGATTATGTGGTGTTGGATGATACTCTAGATAGTGATGTTCTAGTGGTTCCTCATGCTCCGCAATAGCAACAAGAAATACCACAAATCCAGTGAATGTTAGACGGTCAACAAGGCTAAGTAGACCTCCTGAAAGGTTTTCTCCCTCTTTGTATTCTATTTTGTTAACAGATGCTGGTGAACCCGAAGGGTATGATGAAGCTATGCAGGTGGATACAAAGGTTCAGTGGGAGCTTGCAGTGAAAGAAGAAATGGACTCCTTGCTAAAAAATCAGACTTGGGAATTATGTAAGTTGCCTGCAGGCAAAAAGTTTTTACCAAACAAATGGGTTTATAGGCTGAAAGAGGAAGAAGGAGGTAAGAAAAGATTTAAATCTAGGTTAGTTGTAAAAGGATTTACACAGAAAAAAGGTATTGATTTTGATGAGATATTTTCTTCGGTTGTCAAGATGACTTCTATTCATACTTTTTTAAGTATTGTGGCTACTGAAGATTTGCATTTGGAACAGCTAGATGTGAAAACTACCTTTCTCCATGGTGATTTGGAGGAGGAGATCTATATGGAACAACCAGAGGGATTTAAGGTCAAAGGTAAGGAGAAACTGATGTGCAAATTAAAGAAGAGTTTATATGGCTTGAAACAAGCACCTCGACAATGGTATTTAAAATTTGATAGTTTTATGGCTGAGCAAGGCTACAACTGATGTAATTCTGACCATTTTGTTTATTTTAAGAGGTTGGATAATGACAACTACATTATTTTATGTTTATATGTTGATGATGCTTGTAGCAGGGTCTAACATGGATCACATAAGAGAGTTAAAACAATAGTTAGCATAATCATTTGCTATGAAGGATTTAGGAGAAGCAAAACAAATCCTTGGTATGAAAATTTGTAGAGATAGGAAGAAGAGAAAATTGACTCTATCTCAGGCTAATTATGTTAAAAAGGTGTTGCAGAGATTCCATATGGAGAATGCAAAAGCTATCAACACACCTTTGCCTAGACATTTGAAATTGACTAAGGAGATGTGTCCTAAGACACAAGAGGAGGAAGAAAAAATGTCCAAAGTACCCTATGCTTTAGTTGTAGGAAGTTTAATGTACACCATGGTATGCACAAGACCAGATATTGCACATGTTGTAGGAGTCATAAGAAGTTATATGAGTCATTCTGGATTAGAGCATTGGAATGTGGTAAAATAGATTCTCAGATATTTGAGAGGTACATCCAATAAACAATTATGTTTTGGGGGCTCTAATACTAATTTAGAAGGTTATGTAGACTTAGATTTAGAAGGGGATATTGATACCAGGAGGAGTACTACATGTTATGTCTTTACTATAGATGGGATAGCAGTGAGTTGGATCTCACGGTTGCAAAAGGTGTTTGCTTTATCCACCACAAAAGTAGAGTATGTAGATGCAACAGAGGCAAGCAAGGAGATGATATGGCTGCAATCTTTCCTCGAAGAATTGGACAAACAACAGGTTAACAATTATTTGTTTACGGATAGCCAGAGTGGCATACATCTTGCAAAGAATTCTGCTTTGCATTCAAAGACCAAACACATACAGTTGAAGTATCATTTCATTTGGTCAGTGTTGGATGATGGACAGTTACGGCTAGAAAAGATCCATACAGATGAAAATCCAGTGGATATGTTTACAAAGGTAGTAACAAGGGAGAAGTTGAGCTCCTCTTCAGCTTCGATTGGTTTTCAAGACTGAAAAAAATAAAATCAGAACAGTAGAGTCCAGGGTGCTTATTTCCAGTGGGTGCTACAGGGTCAGCAATTTTAAGATCAGTCTCCAAGTGGGAGATGATATGGTGTGGAGTCTAATTAGTCTCCAAGTGGGAGATTGTTGTTATATGGAGCCTAATCAGACTCGGAGGTTAAATTTACCCCACTTTTATCAACATAGTTTCCCTCCAAATTATTTAACAGGGTCAAGGGGTAGCGCCCCTTGCGGGGGTTTGGGGGTAGTACCCCTTGCGAGGGTTTGGGGGCAGTGCCCCCAAGATGGGGTCAAGGGGTAGTGCCCCTTGCGGGGTCTAGGGGCAACGCCCCTGAAACCTCCAACGATTTTTATTATTTTATTAAGGCATCGGGCATTTTTTTTATTGGTCAACAGAAAAAACCCTATTTTTGTAACTGACATAAGGCTTGACAAAGTAGCTAAGGGTTAGGGTTTTTGTTGATGTATTGTAGCATTTTGCAGTGGTATTGAGTTGCAAGGATTGCTGGTTGTAATCAGTTTGATTTATTGGATAATAATATTGGACTCTCTGTTGGTGGATGTAGCCCAAGTTTGGGTCAACCACGTTAAAACTTGTCTCTCGCTATTATTATTTCTGTGTATTTCCATTCCTCTATTTAATCTTAATTTGCATTCAATTGATATCTTCTGCATGCAATCCCTAACACATGCAAGGAGATGAGTATATATAGGTAGAGATAGAAGGGTGAGGTGGAATAACCAACTAATAGGAAATGTAACTCTAGAATCTCCCAAAATAGGGTGGAGTTACTCCTATGGAAAAGAGTAACACCTTCCACCTTAGATATGCACCTATATTAAAATACTCATAATTATTATCTACCTATGCAAGCTTAAACTAAAATAAAGGATAATAAAATTCCTACACTAACACCCCCTTAAGCATATCTTAGGTGGATGTAAAGATGGCTCCTGACAAATGAAGCCATGCTAGGTACCCATGTATAAAGATTCCTCAAAAAGAGGATGGACAGGATCAAGTGTCCCTTATAGGTAGAAGTAACTCCAAAGCCACTGAAAGATGCATGAGAGTAGAAGATAATGCACTACCTGCATAAAAAATTCTTCCCTTGGGAATAAATTAGACAAATGGAGGATGAAGAAGCCACTCCCACAAACTAGATGAAGAGGGAATCCAAATTCAAGTGTGTGCCTCTAAATGCAACTTAGGTGACCTCAAGATGGAAGATTATGTCTTCTCCAAAACAAAAACTATCTGCACAATCAGAGAAGAAGAACTAGGAGAGGAAATGATGTGAACTGCATTTGGAAACACAAAAGATGGAGGGATGATAGTTTTTTTGTGAATATCATCAAAAGTGTCCTCAAGATCTGTAATGTGAGACTCATAAAACAACTCAGAACTACCTGTCAGATAATCATCCCACACAACAAAATTAGAAGAACAAATATTGTCATTCTTAACCATGGAAATAGAGATATTTAAAGAAGCAAGAGGAGGAGAAGAAAAATCAGTACAAGTCTCAAGAATAGGATTGGCTGTGAGAAAAAAAATGTTCAAGAGACTAAACTTCTCCTTAGAAGCATGATCCACACCAGGAGTGTGAAAAATAGTCAAAGGATCTGAACCATCATTAGGAGAAAAATCAGAAAAGGTGTATAATCGAGATGCATGATCAACCACCCTAGTAGAAACAATCTCTAGACTTTCCAAGTCTTTAATGGTAAATAAATCAGGTGTGAACTCCAATGTCTTTCTACCACCAATATGAATAATTTGATATATGGAAAGAAGATTGTTTGATAAAGAAGGCACACACAATACATCATTGAAAGTACCCTCACCAATATTAATTTATCCCTTTCCAATAAAATCCATATAAGTATTGTTACCAATTAGAATAGGTGGCATAACACATGGCTCAAAAGTAGAGAACAAAGATTGAGATGAATCCATATGATGAGAAGCTTTAGAATCAATAAGCCATTTACCTGATCCAATACTTGTACTTGCACAATTTGCCTTACCTTTCTATTTCTTTTCTTCCTTAGCAACATCTGAATGGGATTTTTTAGAAGATCTTGGCTGAATTGAAGATGAAGGAGAGGATGAACTGAAAGATGAAGTTGAGGCTGAACTTACAATGAGTTTCTGAATATTTTTATTTAACTCATCTATCCTTCTTTCATAGCATAATTGTTCATCATGCCCACGTCTTTTGTAGAATGCAGAAGTGGGTTTCTCCTTCTTCTTTTTGTTGGATGAAGACTCAGGGGTAGCTTGTGTTGCTGATTTCTTTTCTTTTGTATTGTTGTTTTTCTATTTTCTTTCCTTGCCACTTGAAGCCTTTTGCTCTTTTGGAACAAGAGCATGAGATTTGGAAGACTTCAAAGTACCCATCTAAACCAACTTTGTCTATTCCCTTGTGAGGGATGAAGAAAACTCATCAAGAAAAGGTATTCTAAATCTGGAACCAAGAGCATCCTTAGTAGCATAAAGGTTGATACAAAAATAGAATAATTAGAACCAAGTTTAGCAAGAATGGACAAAATCAACTGAGTGTCCTTTTTTCAATACCACATTGTTTTAACTGCAATCTCAAAGAATTAAATTTTGTGAAGAAATATTGAATATTATCAAAATATGTAGGTTTCAAACTAATAAGTTCATTCTCCAAATCATATCCTTTAATTATATTCTATGTTCCAAATAGATTCTCTAGTGTTGTCCATATTTCATTTGGAGATTTACAAGGTGAAACATGAAAATGAAGATCAGGAGAAATTGACAGACAAAGAGTACCAAAGGATTCATCTTTCCTATCAAACCATTTCCTCTTTTCTATTGCACTAGCAGGTTCTAAATCTATACCCATTATCGTTCTATGCAAATGCAATTTATGCAGAGTATACTCCATTTCTTCTTTCCATTTATGGTAGTTATGAGGAGTAAGAGGATCAATTTTAGGAATATCCATGATGATTATAGAAAAAACTAAGAAAACAACAATATACCTCACAATAAAGAAATTAATCCCCGTTGTTCAGAAAAAATTGCACTTATATGCCCTTTTTCCAACACACCAGGGTTCCAAAAAATGATCTAACTTCAACCGAGAAAAAATGATACATGATGAAGATTTTTGGAAAAAAGGAAATGGATGGTTGAATAGAGCGAGGAACCAAACTTCCAACACCTATTCATTTTCTGATGTTTGACTTTGCATGCAAAAGTTATGGCCTATGAAAAAACCACCCTTCTAGGGCCTGCAGAGGGGCTAGAGTTAGCCTTATGACAAAGCTTTGCCGGCTAGACAAGAGTAGGCTGCATGACAATGGCTAGGGGGTGGAGAATAGGTGTAAGGCATCGGTGGGATGGCCCCAAGTGGAGAAGAAACCCTCTGGCGGGTGGTTGGAGGTCCCAGGTGGTGCGGCCCTATCAGGTGGAGTGGTTGGCAGTGCTGTCAGTGGTGTACAAGAGGAGAAGCCTGTGGGTGGTGGCCAGTCGTAGTGGTGGGTTAAGCCCCCCACCTATTGGTAGTGTCCAAGGGTGGTGACCAAGTGCAAAATTCAAACATAAAACTCCCACCTAGATAAAAAAAACCACAATTTCCACTCAAAAATGTCAAAATTCAAATTAAAATAGTCACCAACCTGCAAAACCATCACTTGAAAAACTGATTGCCGGACATAGTATATGCGTTGGAATATTCCTCTAGGAAAGTTGATTTGACCATTGTATAGATGGAGCCAAGCGAGTAGGGTACAATACGGACTGCACATCTGTATGGAATTCCATATGATGTATGGATTTTTTAAAACCCTAAAAAACTCAACAAAAAAATCACCTAAAACTTGTTGATGTCTGATTTTGGTGTTTGGACAGGTGATCCTTAGGTTTTGATGCATTTTGAGTGCAACTGTGAGGTCTTTTTTTCTCTAGGATGCACTGATTAATAACTCATGGATGAAACCCTCTCAGATTCAAGAAGAAACTTGTAGGTTTGGTGCTTTGATACCATGTTAAAGTTACCAATGACTCAGAGGAGGCCAAGATTCACTTGCAGTACCTCTTCTACAAGAGAGAAAGAGACAACTAGAGAAAATGTGTAGGAGAATGGAAAACAGAAGATTGAATTACTTCAACTAAATTGAAAATACATGCAAGGAGATGAGTATATATAGGAAGAGATAGAGGGGTGAGGTGGAATAACCAACCAATAGGAAATGTAACTCCAGAATCTCCCAAAATAGGGTGGAGTTACTCCTGTGGAAGAGAGTGACACCTTGCACCTCAGATATGCACCTATATTAAAATACTCACAATTATTATCTACCTATGAAAGCTTAAACTAAAATAAAGGAAAATAAAATTCCTACACTAACAAATTCTTTTGATTCTCCTCTCTCTCCCTTGATGTTCATTATATCTCTTATTTTAGACTTGCCCTTGTGTTTCATATGAGCAACCTAATAAGGTTGTGGATCATTCCATGGCTTCATCTTTTCACCTATTACATTCCATATTTTATAATTCACCTAGAAATAACCCTCCTTCCATTTGGAATCTACTTAGGATTGTCATTTAGCAGGGCATACTTATCAAAGGATAGCTAGAGGATAGAAAGTCATTTCTTATTGACCAACGTTTCCATCTAGTGATCCATTTTTACCTCCTCCACTTGAGTTGATAGAAAAAGTACATAAAAGATATGATTTAATTAATCAACTTAAGAATATTGTAACAAAAAACTCTCTTTGGGATCTCATGTATACATCATAATTATATAGAGGTGTTTTGAAAAAAGATTTAGAAAAGATCACTATACCATTAGATGTTAATCATACAAAGGTGGCTACCATAATTGAGCCCATTTATATAAATTGTTTTAATAGTTTGTTTGCACCTCCTAAGTTACCTAGTCCCCAAGTCATCTAGGAGGATTTACCATTGTATATTGTGGTTAAATATGAGGATCTAAAAAACAAAAGATATTTTAATTCAACAAATTTATATAAATAAATGGTCACAATTAAAGGATATGATAGTGTGGGGTGGGAATCACTTGGTTTCATTAATGTTCCCCTTACACTTGACCACTTAAATTAATACTCTATCCATGTGATGCCTAGGTAGTTAACACACATTATTATTGCACGGCATCTTTAGGTACATTCTATGGTGGCATTCCCTTCCATGATCAGTGGGGCTTTAAGTTTATTCTTAATAAATAATAGATATGTGTTACAAGTAGATGAAAATCCTTATAATTTTATCTAGTATCCAAGACACAAGATACTTTGGTTCATCCAAACAAATTAATTCCATAGTCATTATCACCAAAATAAAGCTTGTTTTTATCTACACATAATGTTTATCCTAAGGACGATTACAACTCACTTGATTTTACATCTTCTCGTGTTACAAAGTATAAAGTAAATGACAAAGATTATACGATTTCTCCTTTACATGTGGATATTGTTATATATGGGCAACCACATTCATCATTACACATTTCTTCTAGAGAAGATGTTCCTAAGAATGATGGGGTTTCGATTGATGGATCTAAGTCTAGTGTTGATATAGATTCTAGATTATCTCTTGCTCAATTTAATACTAAATATGGTAAAAGATTTGTTATTCTACATAATCTTGGTTATAAAGGTAAAGGTTTGGGCTTAAATGAATAAGGTACTCTAAAACCTCTTAACCATAAAAATAATGCACAACCAAGGGTTTGGGTTACATTGATAATAGGGATAACAATGTAAAATGCAATAAAAATGAAATCTCAGTCAAGATGTATAGTTCTTCATATTCCTTTTCAATTAGTACATTCGAAGTTACTTGATCTTTCCTTAGTTGATGCTAAACTATATTTTGATCACTTTTCAAACAATGAGTCTCTTCCCAACTTTTTGGGTGTTTATGAAGATTTTCCTTAGACTCATCATGCTAGGGTTTTCCCACTTGCACTTGATGCTTGTTCTTATTTTGGGGAAACCTATCCTTCCATATCTGATTCTTGAGTTACTTAATTGTTTACCTACTAAGCTATTCATTGAGGAATGAAATACACATGCAGTAGGTGGCACTAGATATTTGGATGGACTAAAGAGATACAAATATAGTGTTGAAATTTGGTGAATGTTTACCTAATTATGAGAAACATAATTATTCTATGTATTAATATGCAATTTTAGTGAGCTCTTAGCATGGTCCTAATAAGATATTCCAAGTATTTCAAGTGACATTGTTATTCGTAATATTATTCTTGATCCGGATGTTAAGCTATTTTAATAGAAAGTTAGAAAAAGGCATCCTAAGGTAGCCTTGATGGTTAAAGAAGAAATTGAAAAATTATTAAAAACAAGCTTCACTAGACCAATTGATTATTCTCCATGGATTTATAATACTGGTACCAATTGATAAACCTAATGGGCACATTCGTATGTGTATTGATTTTTGAGATCTTAATAAAGCATTGCCTAAAAATGATTTCCCACTTCCTAGTATTGATATGATTATTGATTCTTTTGTTGAACATGATATATTATCTTTTATGGATGGATTTTTAGGATATAATCAAATTCTAACAAATCCCCAACATCAATTAAACAAAATTGCTTTTACTACTCCAAGTGATAGTTTTTTCTATGGTGTCATTCCTTTTGGACTAAAAACACTAGTGCTACTTATCAAGGAGCCATGATATTAATCTTTTTATGATTTGATGCATAATATTTTGGAGAATTATGTGTATGAAAATTTAGGAAGATATAACAAAAAAAATCATCATCAACAGATTTGAGGACTATTTATGATATTTTACAAGACTATTAGGTTTGGTTAAACCATAAGTAGTGTATATTTGGTGTAAATAATGGTAAATTTTTAGGATTTATTATGCCAAGGTAGGGTTTTGAGGTTGATGTTGAAAAGATAGGTGCTATTATAAACATGTCTCTACCTCATATTATTATATAACTCTATAGTTTGCAAGGTAAGATCCAAGATATTAGACAGTTTATCTCATTATTGGATTTAATCACACTTTAAATTTTACTAATATATTAAAGAAAGATACTAAATTTCAGTGGAACGTTGATTGCCAAAAATCCTTTGATGATAATATAAAACAATAAATGATGAATCCTCCCATACTCATGCATGTTATACGTGGGCAACCATTATTGCTATACACTTTAGCTATATCATAATTCATTGGGGGATTACTAGCACAAAACAATGTGTGGTAAATAATCTACGATTTATTACATCAATTTCACATTATTGGATTATCAAATGTACTCAATACTCTTATGGAAAATTTATGTTTAGCCATCGTATTTTCTTCATAAATATTGAGGTGCATTATAAGTTCAACACTTAGACATGTGATAATCAAAGTGAAACCTTTAAAATATATGCTAAATCTAAAGTAAATCTTTTTTTTGTCATACAACATAATGAGTTATGCTCCTTATGGAATTTGATCTCAAATTCATCTCTTAAAATCCATTAAGGATTGCACAATGGTAGATCATTTGGTAGAGGCAACAGAGTGAGTGCAAGAGCATGATGAGATAAATAGTGGCAATGGAGGAAAATCAAGTGAAAGTGTTATCCAAAATCATGGAACTCTTGTTAGGCTTAGATTTTTATCTTTTTTGGCTTGGTACTTGTCAAAACAAAATGGGTATTAGTTTTTAGGGAATGTATATTCATTTTTGTTAAAAATACCCCCAAAATTGCTTCAGATTACATTAGGAACAAATGGATATCCATTTTGGTTTCAAAAATTTCCACAGGGCTAAAAATTGCATGGGAATTAGGCTTGGTAATCCTAAACTTTCCTTTTCCATGCAAATGAAAAGTTGAGATGTTTTATATTTTCCTCGACTTCATCCTTGATGCTAATGGAATTTTTTATCAAAATTTGATAAAACAAAAAGGGTATATCCGAGAAACTTAATATTTTAAAAATATAATATATGCCTAATTATAATTTAATAAGTAATTATTATAGTAGCATGTTATAGTCTACTTCCATATACCTTTGTTCGATTCTTTGTTCTTGCCCTTCTCTGTCTTGGGGGCTCATGTATGCTCTCTTTTTTTATGGGAGATTTTTGTATGTTTGTAGATATATGCTCCTATTTTATTTGCTACTCTAAGAGAGCATTTTGTAAATTTTAAGACATATGTATGTTTCTACTATTTTATATATTAATATATATTTCAGGTGCACTGTACCTTTTGTTAAAAAAAGTAATTATTATTAATTTTCTACATACACTATGTCTGAATTCTTGATAGATATACTAATTGGAAAATGTCTATAACTTTCAAACCATCTATCTTTTTTAAAATTTAAAATATGAGTCACAATCTAGGCTTCATTAGATACAAGTCTAAAAAATTTGAATTTATTATATTTTTGACCAAGTTAGGTTTTTTGATTTTTTTTAATGTTTAAAAAAAGTTGTAGTAAAAAATCATAACTAATTATTCACTTACAAAATAAATTCACAAAAATGTGTGTCACATCTGCTCATGTGTCCTTTACTTATATCTAAAGTTTGGAAAATAATTCTCATACTTAGGTTGGCTAGAATGACACCTACTTTTTTTTCAAAATTTTTAATAGTGCCTCATTAATTTATTTTTTCAAATAAAAAATACTAGATCCCATAAACTACATTCAATTTCCTACAACTTTTATTACTACATGTATTTTTTATATTATGTAGATAACCCATTCAATTTTTCACATGGAGTTGCTTAAGTCTATTTTTTGACATTTTCATTGCCACTGAGGGGTATTGTTTGGCCCAACATGACACTCACCTACCATGTAATGGTCATTTTATTATCAATACATCCTTTCCTAATGAACATATCTTACAAATTGATTATTCTTCTACCTTGGATAATGTTATTTGATGGCTCTAGATGCATGACTAGTTTGAGGCTGGGAATGATTTTGGTTGGACATCACTTTTGATTTTCCATGTACCAATTATATTGTCAAATACGAAGCATGGGTTGTGGGTATTCAAAAATTTATTTCTTTAAAGGTTAAATATGATAATATACATGGTAATTCACAATTAATAGCTCAATAGATTATACATGTGATGAATAGACTAAGGATGCTAGATTTTCATAGTATCATGAGTTGGCCCTATAATTACATGCCTTTTTTGATTATTTTACTATTGATGTTATTCCTTGAAAGGATAATATGCATGTACATGCTATGGCTAGTGTTGCACACCTTATGGCATTGGTGATGGTAGTCCTTGTTTCATATTTCTCTTTCATAAATTGTGATAGACAACTATTTAGGATAGTGATTTATAGCGTTGTGCTACTTTGATAGTAGAGGATTACTTTTTGTTGGAATAAGGTGCCATTAACCTTGTAAATTCCAATATTGTATTTATCCCATTAATTATTTGTTATTTTGGAATTACCCATAAGGGAATGAGGTAGTCTCATTGACAGTGGTTATTTCAGAGTTACTGGTGGGAGTTACAGAGTAATATTTACTGTTGGCAAATGTAAAAATCATGAGTAAATGAGGGTAGGCGTTCCCCTTAGAGAATCTACTATTTTTAGCTTATATGACAACATTTCATAATGTGGTGTAAGCAGATTTATGGCAACTGCAAGTTGTCATAAGATTCCATGCATGTATGACACATGTGACACCCATTATTAGTTGTGTCCACCTTGGTATTATTAGACCCAGGGGCCCATATTGGGAATATTCTTTGTCATTGGTATCTATGTGATGAAGGGGGTAAATCATAAAACATACAACATAAATTGCACACAGAAAATAGAACTTTCTTTATTGATTTGGACAACTTATTACATTACAAAGGCTCAAATACAATTAGAGGAATCAACCCTCCATAGGCTACAACACATTACAGCTTCCTATCACAAGACTCTGGAATCATCTGCCTTCTGTAACCTAAAATTTGCTAGGGTTTCTATTTTCTCGCCTATTCTTGACTCTACACTTTCCCCCTTAACTCTACTACTACCCAGGGTTCCCAAAAATGGTTATTAATAGCCTTTTTGGTGGCCAACAACCTAATTTTAAAATTTACATCTCTCTCTAAAAATAGGTCAACTTCCGGGAGCCATAACTTTTGATCCGGGTGTTTGATTGACGAACCATTTTATGCGTTGGAAATATCACGGAGTGCTCTACATGCTAAGAACTCGCTTTGCCAATTCCTACCATTTTTGGGTCCGTACGGGGCCATTTAGTGCCTCAAACCCAAGTTTGAATAATTTTCAGGCATTTTTTAGGAAACAGAAACTTTAATATCTTTTGGCTTGCAAATGATCTTTATGTGATTCCTTCACCAAAGGTCTTATTTTTTGGTTATGTAGCTTCTTGTAAATTTTCACTTCATTCCGTGCCCAAATGCAAACTTTCTAAAAATAGCAGGTTGCTATTTTTAGCAGTTTGGAAAAACTAAAAGTTCTACATCATTATTCAAGCGATTATGGAACCAGAACCACAAATTTTGAAAAGAAATGGAAAGAACATCAACAATTTTGAAACACATTTTTTTTGGGTGATGCAAGATTGCCCTTACACCATTGGATGCTCCTGCATCAGACACCCAGGGTAATTTGAGAAGTGACCCTGTCACGTCTCATGTGTTTGTGTGAGGAAAACCCAAACGGTCAACCTGTACCTTAGACAACCAAGAAGAATCTTCAATAGGCCTTCCTTTCCATTTCACCAGATATTCTTCATATTGCCTATTCTGAATACTTCTTCCCACGGCTATCCAAGATCTCTTCTATCTCCTCGGTTGAAGTAGATGCTGGAATACTCCACTATTCTTCTGTTGGTCCATCCTCTGTTCCACCTTCATGATATTATGATAAGTCAGCAATGTTGAAAATAGGGGAAATGTTGATCCCACTCAGCAGCTCTACCTCATATGGATTTCTTGAATCATGTTTCTTCAAAATTTTGCATGGTCCAAATTTCTTCATTTTCAGCTTATTGTATGTTCCAATTGGGAACTTTTCTTTTCTCAAGTGAACCATGACTTCATCTCATACCTGGAATTCCTTATATCTCCTCTTCTAATCTACCTTAGCCTTATACTGAATATTCATCTTATTAATGTGCTTTTTCACCTCTTCATGCAAATTCTTCATGTGTTCTGCAAAGTCTTCAGCCTCAGCACTTGTCTTTTCTCCTTTGCTAGATTCCTTAACTTTGAAGCATTTCTTGGACTATTCCCATATACAATCTGGAACAACGATTTACCAGTACTCCTATTGATAGAATTGTTGTAAGTAAATTTGCCTGTGGTAAAATCAAATCCCATCCCTTGGGCTTATCTCCTACTAAGCATTGTAGTAGGTTACCCAAACTCCTATTCACCACTTCGGTCTGTCCATCAATCTGTGGATGGTGTGCATAACTAAACTTCAAATCTATCTTTAACTTCTTCCACAATGTCTTGTAGAAATAACCAACAAACTTGGTATCTGAATTTGAAACTATGCTCTTTGGTAGACCGTGTAATCTCACCACCTCCCTTAAAAATAATCTAGCAATATGAATAGCATCATTAGTCTTCTTGCAAGGAATGAAATGTGCCATCTTCGATAATCTATCCACCACCACAAAAATGGAATCATGTCCTCTCTGTGTCCTTGGTAAACCAAGAACAAAATCCATACTAATATCATCCCATGGCTTCTCTGGTACAGGTAGTGGCTGATATAGACCTATATTCTAACTTGCTCCTTTCGCCATCTGACATACTCTACAACTCTGCACAAATTTCCTCACATCCTGCTGCAACTATGGCCAATAATAATTTTTACCAACAATAACAATGGTCTTATCTCGACCAACGTGTTCGGTCAATCCTCCACTATGCTTCTCCTTAATCAGGTTCTCTCTCATGGAACTCCTTGGAATGCACAACTGGCTTCCTTTAAACAACATGCCATCTTGGATTATGAAATCCAACCATTTTGTCCTGTCCAAAGTAACAGGTTCCAAACAAGATTTCTAGGCCTCTGCAAAATATGGATCTTCAGGATACAAACTTTTGAGCTCATCAAACCCAACAACCTCTATCTTCATTTCTGTCAACAAATTTTGCCTTTTGCTCAAGGCATCTGCAACTCTATTAGACTTCCCACTCCTGCGCTTCAAAACAAAAGTATAGCTCTGCAAAAACTCAACCCATTTTAAGTGCCTTTGGTTCAACTTCCCTTGACTATTAAGATACTACAAAGCCTGATGATCAGTATATAAAACAAACTCTTTTGGCAACAAATAATGTCTCCATTTCTTCAAAGCCTAAATTATTGCATAAAATTCCTGATCATAAACATAATACTTTTTCTTGGCATCATTCAACATCTCACTAAAATAGCTAATGGGCTTACCTTCTTGACTCAAAACAACTCCTATAGCACTACCACTAGCATCACAATCTACTTGAAATACCTTATTGAAATCTGGAAGTGCCAAAACAGGTTGCTCTGTAACTTTCTACTTCAATGTGTCAAAGCTTTTGTCTGCTCCTTTAGTCCATCTAAGCTTTTTTCTATCCCCTCTCATTGTCTTAGTCAGGGGTGCACAAATGCTACTAAAATTTCTAATAAACTTTCTGTAAAAACTTGCCAAACCATGAAAAGATCCCACCTCAGTGGCACTCCTTGGTGTAGGCCATTCAATGATAGCCCTTACCTTTTCTGGGTCCATTTTAAGACCGTCCTCTGAGACAAAAAATCCTAGGTATACCAACTCCTTCTTTGCAAAACTACATTTCTTCATATTAATTAGAAACTTCTCTTCTCTTAGCTTCTCTAAAACTCTTCTGATATGCATCAGATGCTCATCCCAAGTCTTACTAAAAATCAAAATATCATCCAAATAAACAATAACAAAACTTCCCAAAAGTTCTTTCAATACCTTGTTCATGAGCCACATGAATGTGCTTGGTGCATTGGTTAGCTCAAATGGCATGACTAACTACTCATACAAACCCTCCTTTGTCTTGAAGGCTATCTTCCATTCATCTCCTTCTCTGATTCGGATCTAGTGATACTCACTCTTTAGATTAATCTTCGTGAAGTACTTGGCTCCACTCAAACAATCTATTATGTCATCCATTCTAGGTAATGGAAACTGTACTTGATCGTGATCTTGTTGATGGCTCAAGAATCTATACACATTCTCTACTCTCCATCTTTCTTCGGTGTTAGTACTGCAGGTATCGCACATGGACTTAAACTCTCTCTTATCAGCCCCTTCCTTAATAGCTCTTGGACTTGTCTGTTTATCTCTTCACTCTCTGCAAGGGTCATTCTGTGGGCTACCTTATTTGGCAAACTAGCTCCTGATATCAAGTCCATTTGATGACTTATCTTCCTCACCGGTGGTAAACCTTCTGGTACATTATTAGAGACAATGTCTTAAAATTCTTCCAACATATCTAAAACTTTTGCTGGTACATCTTCACATTTCTCTTGACTAATCTTAGTAATCAATGCAAAGCAATGACGCTCATGCTTCAGACCCTCCAAAAATTTCCTACCATCTACCAAACAAATTCTGGTAGTACTACATACCTTTTCTTCCACCTCCTTCAAGGGCTTCAACTTATGACAAACTCCATCCTTTGTTAGGGAATATGTGTTTGCACGACCATCATGGACAACACTCCTATCATACTGGCATGGCCTCCCAATAACATATGACATGCATCCATCGGTATGATGTCACACAACACCTCATCATGGTAGTCACCAATCTTGAACTTCATTAAACATTGCTCATTGACCAAAGGTCTATGGTCCTACAACCATGCAATCTGATATGGATGTGGATACTTTCTTCTTGTCAACTTCAACTTTTGAACCATCTCCTTTGAAACAAGATTATCGGTGCTTACACTATCAATAATAATATCACAACACTTACCTTCACATTCGCATCTTGTGCAGAATAAACTCTTCCTTTGATTAGGTTCTTTCTCCTCATTCAACAAGGTTCTTCTAACAACTAGGGTCTCTCCTCTTTCAGCATCTTCAAAGTGCTCAGATTGTGCATCTTCATCTACATGTGCAACTTGTGCATTACCTTCAGGGCTTATATTCATCCTTCCTTGATGTTGTGGATACTCGTATGCTCGATGCCCTTCTTCTCCACATTGGAAACAGGTTCCTCTGAAACCTCCTCTTCCAGATCCTTGCCCAGGTCGGCCTCTTCCTCTTCCTCTTTGCTCCCCATTGTTCTAGTCACAAGGGCGGTAGGTATTATCTCCTCTCTAATTTTGACTGGTGCCAACTTCTTCACTTTTCTTTGAATCTTTATTTCGACCCCCATAGGGTCTTCCACTAGTCCTTCTACCTTGACCTCTTCCCCTTTGCTTGCTGTCAAATCTTTTATTTAGCTTCTCTTCCACCTTCAGGGAAAACTAGTATGCATCTTCTATGGTGGTCATTCTGACCAGGCTCAACTCCTTTTGAATACTCAGCCTCAACCCATTAATGTAATGGGCTACCTTCTCCTTGTTGGGCTCTGTATGACCTGTCCTGATAGTAATTTTATAAAACTCTTATGTATACTCCTTAATAGACTTGTTACCTTGCTTCAGTCATTGTAGCTTCTTCAACAACTCCATGTTATAGTCCACAGGAATGAATTGCTTCTTCATTTCTCCACCATTCGATCCCCATTTGGTGATCTTTCCTTTTCCTCTTCTATTCCTCTCTAACTGGACCTCCTTCCACCAAATACTAGCATGGCCCTTCAATTTTATTTTTGCAAACTTCACCTGATCTGGGTCCTCGACGTCTTCATACTCAAAATACTCCTCCATGTCATTAATCCAATCAATAAGCTATTCTAGATTCAAATCTTCAGAATAGGTAGAAACTTCGATCTTGGGCCTCTTTCCAATCTTTGAAATGGCCCTCAACAACCTAACTTCTATAGGATCTCTTGTAGCTTCTTGTTCTTCCTCAGATAGCTCTTCTTCAACTTCATCCTCACTTTCTTCTCTTGTTCTTGGATCAAACCCTCTTCACAGCTCCTCTTGCAATGCATAGATCTACCTTTGTAGGGCTCTAAAACCCTCTTCTAACAAAGCATTCCTCCCAATATGATTTCCTCATGGAGGCATCTTGATTGCCGTAGCAAACCCACAACCTCAGGTCCTAGTGCAAACTGCCTCATGGTCGGTGATTTGTCTACACACTTAGGAACCCTTGCTCTGATACCACTTGATGAAGGGGGTAAATCATAAAACACACAACAATAAATATTGCACATAGAAAATAGAACTTTATTTATTGATTTGGACAACTTATTATATTATAGAAGCTCAAATACAATAAGAGGAATCAACCCTCCACATGCTACAATACATTACAACTTCCTATCACAAGACTCTGGAGTCATCTGCCTTCTGTAACCCCAAATCTGCTAGGGTTTCTATTTTCCCACCTATTCTTGACTCTACACTTTCCACCTTAACTACTACTACCTAGGGTTCCCAAAAATGGTTATTAATAGCCTTTTTGGTGGCCAACAACCTAATTTCAAAATTTGCATCTCCCTCCAAAAATAGGTCAACTTCTGGGAGCCATAACTTTTGATCCGGGTGTCCGATTGACGAACCATTTTATGCGTCAGAAATCTTACTGAGTGCTCTATGTGCTAAGAATGGACTTTGCTGGCTCTACCCATTTTTAGGCCTGTACGGGGCCATTTAGTGCCTCAAACCTGAGTTTGAATAAGTTTTAAGCATTTTTCAAGAAATGGAAACTTTAATATCTTTCAGCTTGTAAATGATCTTTGCGTGATTCCTTTACCAAAGGTCTTATTTTTCGGTCATGTAGCTTCCTATAAATTTTTACTTCATTCCATGCCCAAATGCAAACTTTCTAAAAATAGCAGGTTGCTATTTTTAGTAGTTTGAAAAAACTGAAAGTTCTACATCATTATTCAAGCGATTATGGAACTAGAACCACAAATTTTGAAAAGAAATGGAAAGAACATCAACAATTTTGAAACACATCTTTTTTTGGGTGATGCAAGATTTACCTTACACCACTAGATGCTCCTACATCACTATGATGGTTATGACACATCATAAGATGCTTTTACATGCTATTCTTGGACCTAGGTGCCTGCCCTTGCATGGACAAGTTATTGCAACTTGGTGATTGCATGCAGACACCATTTAATGCTTACATGTGGGGTTGTTGGAGGAGAGAGAAAGTGTACACCCAAATTGGAGGGAAAACTCCTCTATAAATATTTGCAATTGTATTTGTTGATGCATGTGATATTTTAGGTACTCAGGTGCTATCGAAATGCTGTCAAGTTGAAGATTGGTGGAGAGAGTTGTTGAGTGATTGTAATGTACAAATATTTATAGATTAATACAAGCTTGTGCCTCTTTCCTGGTGGAGTTTTTTACCTGCAAGGGTTTTCTCCACATAAACACTATGTTGTGTTTAGTTTTCTATTTTGCATGTTTCTGGGTTTGTATATTTTCTTTTGCATGTTACAATATCCATTGGTAATACACAGTTAAGATTATAGAAATTACATTTGAATTAGATTTCCATTTGTGTAGTTGTGCCTTTCATTTATAATATTTGGTATCAGAGCTTGGCCAACTTTGACTCTTGGGTGGTAGTATGGAAGCTGTAGCTATAGTGGGAGATTTGGTTGTGTTTGTTTTGCAGATCTTATGTTGATATTATGGCTGGATCCACCATTGCATCAACCTCTCTTTTGGACATTGAGAAGTTCAAAGGAATGGGGTATGAGTTGTGGAAGTTGAAAATGGAGGATTTGTTGGAAGAAAGAAACCAATGGTTAGCTATTCAAAAAGAGAAGAAACCTGATGAAGTCTCTCTAGATGAGTGGGATAGACTAGATAAGAAAGCACAGGGAACCATTCGTTTGTGTCTATCAGATTCTATTCTATTGAATGTCAAAAAGGAAAGACTGCACACAAGTTGTGGAATTGGTTGGGTGAGATCTATCAAGCCAAGAGTATGGTAAATAAACTCTATTTAAAAATAAAATTATTTTCTATGAAAATGAGAGAGGGTGATTTAGTTGCAAAGCATTTAAATTATTTTAATTTGTTGTTGAGTCAGCTTGCTTCAGTAGATGTTGATGTTAGTGAGGAAGATAAATGTATCTTACTTCTTTTCTCTTTACCTAAACCTTGGGAGAATGTTATCCTTGTTATCACTACTAACCTCATTAATCCAAAGATGGATGCTCTTGTTTCAGTGCTACTAACACAAGAATTGAGGAAGAAGAGTTCAACTAGTTCAGGGGATGTTCTCAATGTCAGGGGAAGGTCTAGGGAAAGAGGACTAAAAGGAGATCAGAAAGGGGCTAAGGACAAGTCCAAGGGCCATTCTAAGCCTCTCAGGAAGAACAATAGAGTTAAGTGTTTGAACTGCGGTAAAAGGGGACATGTGGAGTGCAAGAACCCAAAGAAATAGTGGGAGAGTGCTTCGGATAAGTCCTTGAATGTAGGTGAATATGTTTTACTTTCTGCATGCAATGTTGTTTTTAATGAGAACTGGTTGGTTGACTCAGGATGCTCATTTCATATGACCCTGCATAAGGAATGGTTCTCCACATATGAAGAGTATGATGGAGGTAATATCTACCTTGGAGACAACTCTACATATCCAATAGTTGGGAAAGGTAAAATACTATTGTGTTTCAATGATGGGAGAATTAAAACCCTCCCTGATGTTTATCATGTTCCTGGATTAGTTAGAAATTTGATTTCTATTTTAAAGCTGAAAGATTTGGGAATGCATGTGACTTTTGACAAGCATGGCTGCAGATTGGTTAGAGGGAACTTGGTGGTAGCGAAGGGGAAGAGATTGGGAAACCTGTTCAATCTTGAAGACACTATAGTTTGTAATGCCTCTTATGTATCTGAGGCTAGTACTAAAAATACATGTATGTTGTGGCACCATAGATTGGGCCACACTAGCAATAATGTTATGAAAACTATTAAGAATAAAGATTTGTTGGATAGTTTCTCTTATTCTGATGAACACTTTGATTTATGTGAGCATTGTGTGTTCGGTAAACAAAACAAAAAATCATTTCCTTTAGGAAGCAACAGAGCAAAAGAGAAGTTATAAATTATTCATACAGATGTGTTTGGACCTATGGATAATGATTCTATTATAAAATCTCATTATTTTGCCACCTTCATTGATGATGTGTCTAGATTTACTTGGATTTATTTTATGAAACATAAATATGAAGTTTTCACTAAGTTTAAGGAGTTTAAAATCTTAGTAGAGAACCAATCGAGATTGAAGATAAAAATATTAAGATTTGACAATGGAGGGGAATATTGCTCTAAGGAATTTGATGGGTTTTGCAAGCATGCAGGTATTCTTAGACAAAAGACAACTCCGTATACACCACAATAGAATGGTGTTGTAGAAAGGATGAACTGAACAATCATGGAAAGGGCCAAAAGTATGCTAAGTGATGCACAATTGGATAAATTCTTTTGGACAGAGGTTGTGTGTACTACTTGCTACTTGATTAACAGATCTTCTTGTAAGGCTCTTGATTTGACACCTTATGAAGTGTGGATAGGTAAGAAACCTTCTATTTCACATTTAAGGGTTTTTAGTTGTGAGGCTTTTGTTCATGTGCCTAAGGAAAAGTGATCTAAGTTGGATCCAAAAGCTAAAAAGTGTACATTAATTGGATATGGTGATAATGTCAAAGGTTATAAGCTTTGGAATCTACTAACCTGTAATATTATCTTTTCTAGAGATGTTATTTTCAGGGAACTTAGAGCTATTTCTAAACTTGAGTAGCCAAAAGAAAAAGATGAAAAGGTAAAGAGAGTGCACTTTGAGTTAGACCAGCAAGATGCACCTCAGGAAGAAAAGAATGATGGATTGGGGGGTAAAGAAGAAGAAGAAGAAGAAGATTTGAGTAGTTTTGATGAAGATGAATATATTGTTACAAAAGAAGTTGGTACATATGATCATGCAGAAGAACAAGTTGAGACTCTTACTCCACCCTTGAGGAGATCCACAAGATAACAAAATCCTATTGACAGGTATAGCCCACTAGATTTCCATTGTGTATTTGCTTTATTGAGTACTAATGTTGAGCCTAGATCCTACAGGGAAGCTATTCTTTTAGATGATAGTGAGTCTTGGCAGTTAGCCATGTAAGAGGAGATGATGGCTTTAGACTCTTGTAACACCTGGGATCTTGTTCATTTTCCCAAAGGAAGAAAGGCCATAGGTTGTAAGTAGGTCTTCAAGAAGAAGTTTGGAGTAGATGGGTCATTGGAGAAGTATAAGGCTAGACTAGTAGTCAAGGGCTACTCCCAGAGAGAGGGAGTTGATTTTGGTGAGATATTCTCTCATGTTGCTAAATTGACTTCTATTAGATTTGTTTTATCCATTGCTGTAGCTTAGGATTGGGAGATTGAACAAATGGATGTTAAGACCGCGTTCTTGCATGGAGATCTTGAGGAAGAAATTTATATGCAACAACCTACAAGTTTTGAGGTAAAAGGGAAAGAAAAATGGGGTTGCAAGTTAAAGAGGTCTCTCTATGGTTTAAAACAATCCCCCATAATGTGGTATCAAAAGTTTGATTCATTTATGTTGAAATTGGGTTTTGTTAGAAGTGAGGAGGATCATTGTGTTTACATTTATTGTGTTGATGATTCTATACTGGTTATTGCATTGTATGTTGATGACATGTTATTTTTTAGTAATTCTAAGGGTATGATCAGTGAGCTTAAAGCCCAACTTTCAGGTGTATTTGATATGAAGGATCTTGGAGCTGCCAGGTATATTCTAGGTATGGAGATTAGAAGGGATAGAGGTAATGGAAAGCTTTGGTTGCCACAAAGTAAGTATGTGAACACCATTTTGTAGAGGTTTAGTATGCAGGATTGTAACCCAGTTAGAGTTCCTTTACCCATTGGTACTAAGCTTTCATTAGATATGTGTCCAAAGACTAAGGATGATCTTGAGGATATGTCTAATGTGCCATATGCTAGTGTTGTAGGGAGTTTGATGTATGTAATGGTTTAAACTAGGTTAGATATTGCCCAAGCAGTGGGAGTTTTGAGCAGATTTATGTCTAACCCTGGTAGACAACATTAGAATTATGTGAAGAGGGTGCTTAAGTATCTTGCAGGTACTCTTGATTATTGTTTGGTTTACTCTGGTACTGATAGTGTTGCTAATTCTTTGGATATATAGGGTTTTGTTGATTCAGATTGGGCAGGTGACTTGGATAGTAGAAGGTCAACTAGTGGCTACGTGTTTACTCTGTTTGGAGGAGCAGTGAGTTGGATGAGTAAGACATAGCCCACAGCTACTTTGTCCACCACAGAAGCATAGTATATGGTTGCTACTCATGTCTTTAAGGAGGTAGTTTGGTTGAGAAGACTGTGTATAGGTATTAGATTTGATTGCAGGATCATTTAGATTGGTTGTGATAGCCAGAGTGCTACTGTTTGGCCAAGAATCCCATGCATCATGCTCAGACTAAGCATGTTGATGTTCAGTATCACTTTGTTCAAGAGTTGGTGCGAATGGATAGATTGAGCTGAAGAAGATAGACACTCAGGAGAATGTTGTAGATTCATTGACCAAGCCTGTGAGCACAGAGAAGTTTGTATGGTACAGAGAGGCCATGGGTCTCATTTCTAGTGCCGGATTATATTTCATATGTTTTCCTATGGGTTGATTTATAATGTATAATGTCAAGTGAGAGAATGTTAGAATAAGGTGCCATTAAACTTGTAAATTCCAATATTGTATTTATCCCATTAATTATTTGTTATTTTGTAATTACCCATAAGGGAATGAGGTAGTCTAATTGATAATGGTTATTTTAGAGTTACTGGTGGGAGTTACGAAGTAATATTTACTGTTGGCAAATCTAAAAATCATGAGTAAATAAGGGTAGGCATTCCCCTTGAATAATCTACTATTTTTAGCTTGTATGACAACTTGTCATAATGTGGTGTAAGTGGATTTATGGCATCTATAAGTTATCATAAGATTCCATGCATGTATGATGCATGCGACACCCATTATTAGTTGTGTCCACCTTGCTATTATTAGACCCAGGTGCCCATATTGGGAAGATTATTTGTTAGTGGTATCTATGATGGTTATGACATGTCATAAGATGCTTTTACATGCTATTCTTGGACCTGGTCACCTAACCTTGCATGGGCAAGTTATTTCCACTTGGTGATTGTTGGTGATTGCATGTAGACACCATTTAATGCTTGCATGTGGGGTTTTTGGAGGATAGAGAAAGTGGACACCCAAATTAGAGGTAAAACTCCTCTATAAATATTTGCCATTGTATTTGTTGATGCATGTGAGATTTTAGGTACTCAGGTGTTGCCGGAATGTTGTCAAGTTGAAGAATGGTGGAGAGAGTTATTAAGTGATTGTATTATACAAATCTTTATAGATTAATACAAGCTTGTGCCTCTTTCTTGGTGCAGTTTTTTACCTGCAAGGATTTTCTCCATGTAAACACTGTGTTGTGTTTAGTTTTCTATTTTGCATGTTTCTGGGTTTGTATATTTTATTTTGCATATTACAATCTCCATTGGTAATTGATTTGAATTTTAATGGAGAATTCAAATAACAATACCTAGCACTGAGCTTGTGGTATTGTGAAAATAAACAAAATGCTCAATGTGCAGAACTTGTAAGAAGTTGCAGGTGACCAAAGAGGATTTCTTATTGCATCAAAAGTTGGATATATACAATGAGCAAGAATGTGAAAGGTCACCTTATCCATAGAATTTGAAATGGAAAGTTGGAAGGTGACAACTACTAAAATTCAAATTTTTAAAATTTTCAAAATTTCAAAAAACTACTAAATTTTGGACCCCACTAGGCAGGGTCAGAACTTCTAGCCAGCTAGTCGAAATCTAGACATTTCAGACTCGTTGGAAAGATCTCCTGAAGAGCTAGATTGAGTTGCGTCAATTCATGCCTGCGGCCATTGCTCAAAGCAACCGATAAAAGTCTTGACCCCAAATTCCACTCCGAAGGCCTCTGAAAATGCCAATTACTAGGATGTAGACAAAACTGGAAAAAACTAGAATATAGTTGCCTGAACAAATGCCACCCTAATGCTTCTGAATCTCTATGGGATCATTGCTTCCCCCTTAAGAGGCAATGGGCCCCATTGCACCTGTGTATTGTAGCAGATGAGGAAATTTCTTCTCAATCTAGTCCTTTGTGAACCATTTTCCTTGATGTGGAAGTTGTCCTACCTGTAACACCCAATAGAGGGGAATCTGTTGTTTCTTCAATGTTTTCACCACAACATCAATAATATGATCACATGTGAGAGGGTAGTAGTGTCTGGATTCAACTCTGAGAAACTTATATGTTCTACAACATCTGAAGTGTCCAACAATGGTGGAAAATATGGCTGCAATAATTCAACATTGAAAACAGGATGTAGTCCAAGAAAAGATGGCAGATTGAGTTCAAAAGCATTTTCACCAACTTGTTTAATGATGGTGTATGGACCATATCAAATAGGACAGAGTTTCTTATGAGGCCCTTAAATTCTTTCTTTTTGAATATGAAGCCAAACCTTAACCCCAACCTTAAACTGATGAGGTGTACAATGCTGATCATGCCTATCTTTGTATTTCTGATTACTATATTGTAGTATCTCATGGACTTGTTGCTGAACATGGCATATCTTCTCCACAAACTTAGTTGCCCTATCTACCTCTTTTTCTGAATGTGTTGATGGGTCACTCAACATAGTTGGCAATGCTACATCAATTAGAGCCAATGGTTGGTAGCCAAGACATACCTCAAATGGACTGTGCCCTGTGGAACCATGTAGTGCTCGATTGTAACTATGCTATACATATGGTAAGCTTTCATCCCAAGTCTGAGGATGTTTGGAATGGTACATCTGCAAAATGTGAATGATCATCTGATTCACCACCTCAGTTTGCCCATCTATTTGGGGATGAAAGGCAGTGGATTTTGTCAACTTTGTGTCCATCAAGGCCCAAAGTGCTGACCAAAAATTGCTAAGAAATCTACTATCCCTATCAGATATGATGGTTTGTGGCAATCCAAAGTGTATCCAAACATTCTCAAAGAAAATTTGGCATTTTCTTCCATAAAGACTCCTTTCTTGCAATCCACTATGACAACGATTTTTGAAAACCTATCTACCACCACATATACACAATCATGCCCACATCTGGTAGAAGGTAGTTCAGACATGAAATCCATTGAAACTAAATGCCAAGGTTGGTTAAGGACTGGAAGAGGTGTATACAATCCTTGTTTATGATTGGCAGGCTTTGCAATGGCACAAGTAGTACAAGATCAAATGTATAAAATGACATCATGTCTCAATTTGGGCCAATAAAAATACCTCTGAAGTACAGAAATAGTCTTCTCCACCCTAAAGTGTCCTGCAACATGGATGTAGTGTGCCTCCCATATCATCCTTTGCCGTTCCTTGGTTGGAACACATATGTGTCCCATGTGACAGAGAATCCCATCCTTCAAGTAGAAATTAGTGGCTTTTTTTCCCTATGCTAGATTGTTGTAGATTTTAGCAAAATCAGGATATGTGCCATACAACTAAGGCCAATCTATTGTGTGGTGGCCACAAGAATCCAATACCATTGTCAGGGCTATGATCAGAGGTCTACTCAAACAATCTACAACTTTGTTAGTATCTCCATTCTTGTGGCAGATATTGAGATGAAATTGTTGCACGTAGGTAGACCAGATTTGATGCCTATCATTTTGTATCTTTCCTTGTGTTTGTAGAAATTGTAGAGGTTTATGATCCATGTGAATGATAGTCTGCTTTCCCAGAATGTAGTGTTTCCATTGTTTGCAAGCTTACACAATAGTAGACAACTCCTTATCATAGGTGGGATACTTACACACTATGTCAGAGAAAGTCTCACTGTAGTAAGCAACTGGGTGCCCGTGTTGCATGAGAACTACCCCTAGTGCATAGTCTGAAGCATCTGTTTCAGTTTGAAAAGATTGTTGCAGATCTGGGAGTGCTAGTACTGGTGCAGAAAATAGCCTCCTCTTCAACTCCATGAATACTTTCTGTTGTACCTCTATCCAGCAAATTTTTTCCCTTGGTCCTCCCCTTAGTGCCTGATTAATCGGCCATGCCAAATGTGAAAAACCAAGTACAAATCTCCTATAGAAATTGGCTAGACCCAAGAAGCTGCAAAGTTCTGTGAGACTTTTGGGAGATGGCCAATCTTTGAGAACTTGTATCTTTTCAGGGTCCACATGAACACTCATTCTATCCACAATGTATCCCAAATACTGAATACTCTCCATACCAAAAGAACACTTATCTCTGTTAGCATATAGCTTGTGTTGTTGCAAGGTTGAAAGCACTTGTTGAACATGTTGCAGATGGTCACCCCATGTTTTGTTGAAGATGAGTATGCCATCTAAATAGACGATAATGAAAGACCCAATGAATGGTTTGAGGACATCATCCATCAATCTCATGAATCTGGCAGGGGCATTGGTCAAGCCAAAAGGCATGACTAGCCACTCAAACAACCCTTCCTTGGATTTGAAAGCAGTCTTCCACATCTAATGGCTCAACTAGGACTTGGTCATATCTAGATTTTAAGTCAATTTTGGTGCAAATTTTTGCCCCCCTGAGCTAGTCCAGCAAATCATTAATGCGAGGGAGTGGATATCGGTTCTTCACAATGACCTTGTTGAGAACCCGATAATCAATACAAAGTCTCCACATTCCATCCTTCTTTTTGGCCAAAACAATTGGACTTCCACATGGTGAAGCACTTGGGCGAATGTGTCCTTTCTTGATCAACTCTTGAATCTACCACTTGATTTCTTCATTCTCCAAAACTGACCTTCTGTATAGTGGCCCATTTGGTAATGGTGTCCTTGGAATTAGATCAATCTGATGCTTGAATTAGTAGTGTAGTGGTACCCCTGTTGGTGAATTGAATACATCTTGATATGTTGACAATATTTTCTCCATCTGTTTCTATTCAGCTGTGGTAGTGGACACTTTTGTATGACTGCTGGCAATAATGGACCTTGTCTCCTCAGGTCGAACCATTAGTAGGACAATTTTCTAGTGTGAGCAATCAAACGCTTACATTGTTTTGCAGTAATCAAAGATACTAGTTCTGCAGGACTTACCTCAGGTATTTGATACCTCTTTTCTCCCAACTTGATGGTAACGCTGCGTGGCCTTGACTCATAGACTCCATGTCACTTGTACATGTATGGGTGCCCCAACAATACATCGCATACATCCAAAGGTGCCACATCACATATTACTTCATCTTTGAATGACTTGATAGAATAAGGTAATCGAGACTGTTTATTCACCAGAATGTCTTGTCCCTAACTTACCCATCCCATATGATATGGTTGTGGATGTCGTGTTGTCTACAGATTCAATCTTTTTATAGTTTTAGTAGAGATCAAATTTTTTTGGCTTCCACTATCAACAATGAAATGAAGAGCCTTTTCATTTACCCACATCTGTGAGTGGAACAAGCGTTCATCATCTTCACACGTCATGACTTTGGCAGTGGCAACTATGGCATGTGGGTCAGCCTCAATGATTTGTCCACCATCATTTTGTTCACAGGGATTTGTAGGCAACGACTCCTATTCTGTCTCTCCTTGACAGATTTCTGCCAACAAAGTCTTTGTGGCATGACAGTCTTTAGTGTTATGACCAGGGCTCTTATGGAATTCACACCACATCTTCTGTTTACCCTTATTTGTTGTTGATGAGGTTTGTGAGGAGAAGTCCTTGGTTGTTTGTTTCCCACCAAATTTGTTACCACCTTCACCCTTGAATTTGTTGTTTGAGGGATAATCCTTCTTCCCTTTTTGTTTGAATTTCTCCTCTATCTTTACTGCATATTTGAAGGTGGTACCCAAGGTCTTAATATGTAAGAAATCTATTTCTGTCTAGATATACCGATGAAGCCCATTGTGATACTTCAATACTCGATGCTTTTCTGTGTCACGGATTCCCAATTTTGTAGAAAGTGCATGAAATGTATTTGTATAATCTTGAACATATTGGTCCCTCTTTTGTTGAAGTAATTGCCACTGTATGTACTTCTCTTCATATGAATATTCAGGGTAGTATTCCTCCTTAATGTATTCCACAAATTCTCCCCATGTGGGATTGTCATCCTCCAACGTTTCAAATCCTTGGCTGTCAAGGCCATCATCCTTGGCTAGTAGTCTATTCTCCCAAGATTGTTTCACATGTTCCTCAGCTTTGAGGAGTGCAAAGGTTATTTTTTCAACATCTGTGAAGTTTTATAGAAAAATATTTCTCTAAATTTGATAGCCAATCATCAACAGCATCTGCATTAATTTTTCCTTCAAATTGAAATTTACTTGTACCTTGAATGGGGCATGACCATGAAATGGCACTCCAGCTGCACCTTCTGGTTGTGGATTTCATTGGAGAATTCAGGCATCATATCCTCATGTTGCTTTGCCAAAGCTTCTTGTACCAGCTCCTTGAAAGGGTCAGATCCATCTCCTTGTTCTCCCATCTTCGGTCGTGTGTGTCTCAAGGGTAGGTAATCTGATGGGTCTCTTGTCTGCAATCCCAACCTTGCATAAATAGACCATGTACGATGTGACATACATGAGAAAACCACTCTGATACCATTGATCTAAATTTTAATGGAGAATTCAGATAACAATACCTAGTGCTAAGCCTGTGGTATTGTGAAAATAAACAAAATGCTCAATGTGTAGAACTTGTAAGAAGTTGCAGGCAACCAAAGAGGATTTCTTATTGCATCAAAAGTTGGATATATACAATGAGAAGGAATGTGAAAGGTCACCTTATCCATAGAATTTGAAATGGACAGTTGGAAGGTGACAAAACTACTAAAATTCAAAATTTCAAATGTTTCAAAATTTAAAAAAACTACTAAATTTTGGACCCCACTAGGCAGGGTCATAACTCCTAGCCAGCTAGTTGAAATCTAGACATTTCAAACTTGTTGGAAAGATCTCCTAAAGAGCTAGACTGAGTTGCATTGAGCCGTACCTGTGGCTATCGCTCAAAGCAACTGATGAAAGTCTTGACCCTAAATTCAACTCCGAAGGCCTCTGAAAATGCCAATTACTAGGATGTAGACAAAACTGGAAAAAAAAATACTAAAAAACTAGAATATAGTTGCCTGAACAAATGCCACCCTAATGCTTCTAAATCTCTACAGGATCACTAATACATAGTTAAGATTGCAGAAATTATATTTGAATCAAATTTCCATTTTGTAGTTGTGCCTTTTATTTCTAACACTTTCATGATATTTACATTTACTTGGATATATACGAATTTCCTCCCAATTTTTCTAAAAATTCCCACATCCACATTAGTAAATTTACCTCTAAATATTTGATAATTCTGGGTATACTTTATAGAAATGGATATAATGGTTTGTTACTTAGATTCCTAGAATATATCAAAAATGATATTGCTCTGCAAGATACCTATTGGGGCATATGTGGTAGACATGTGAGCACAAAACGCATAGTTAAAAATCTATTGGATATAGGATATTATTAGATTAACATGAAGAAATAATCATATGATTTCATTCAAAAATGTTCTATATGTCAAACACCTAGTAATCTAAAACATGTGCCTACTCATGAGCTTCATCCATTTACTTCTCCTTGGCCATTTTCTATACTAGAAAAGATTGCCCTAACTTCTTTAGAAGAACACAATTTTATTATCAATTATAGCTTAGTTTACAAAGTGGGTTGAGTCCATCTAACTTAAGTCTACTAGAGCTTCTAATATTTTTGCATTTCTTATGAAAAACATAATGTCTAGATTCATATTACCTTTAACCATTGTTGTAAACAATAATGCATCATTTAAAAATAAAGAAGCATTTTTTAAGATAGGTTTCATATTTAATAGTGATTCTCTTCTCCATATTATCCATAGTGTAATGGTCAAGTTGCTCGCTATAAACAAAACAATTGAGAAGATTTTTAGGAAAATAATCAAAAAACATGGTACCAATCAATATACACAACTTGTAGTTATGTTATGGGATTATCACACTAGTATATGCACTCCTACAAGGAGACACTCCTTATTATGATTTGTCTATGGTACTAAGGCCATTATGCTTCTTGAGTTAGAGATTTCATCCTTCCATGTATCCCTTCATGACAAAAGTGATAATAATAATAAAAGAAACAAAGGTTTCAAGAACTTGAGACACTTGATGAATGATTTAATGGATATGGTCCAATCTATGGGTATACCAAAGACAATTAAATAAGTTATAATAAAGGCATCATTCAAGGAGATTTTAAAATTGGTGATTTAGTTCTTCATGCCAAGCCTAAAATACAAATGCAAAAGAAGAGTCAAGAGACAAAATTTGACCTAGTTTGTTAGGACCCTTCATAAATCACTTCTAGGTATGGCATAACATGCATATGAGTTGTTAACTATAGATATAAAGTGATTTAAATATCTATTTAATATCATGTATTTGCATTTCTACTATTCTTGAGGATTATAATTTTCAATTTGTTTTAGTTTTAGTCAGTTATGGTTTCAACATGATTTACAATCTTGGTATAAGTTTCAATTGGATTTTTAGCTTTTTAGTAGGTTTCAATTTTGTGATTTACAATGTTAAAATTTATAGGGGTAGATTCATACAGTTTACGGATTCTTTGGTCCTTTATCCATATTCTCCTTGTCTTTCATGTATGTGCCATAATTCTTATCATTGAATCTAGGTTATCTTATCCTTTCATACTTCTTGGCCTTTCATGTTTAAACCTTAGTGTATATGCTTTTATGTCCATGGTTACATGCTTCCATCTTCTAGGACATCAATTTTGTGCTTTCATGGTCTATTTTTCTATTATTATTACTTATTTTTTGTTGCCATTGGGGGTAATGTTGGGGGCACCTCCTTTCCCTTTCATATATGTGCTTACATGATTACATTTGTAAATATTCTTGTTTGATTGTCACATGATGTTATCTTGACACCTATTTACATGATTATTGAGTTTTACACGATCATATATTTTCATTCTCTCCTCCAATCCCTTGTATCTCTTGTATGCAACCAATTGGAGGGTGATATATAATATCACTAATGCTCTTTGATGACTATGATTGAAGTGATTAGCTCATGGTTATTATGATTTTTTTCATCCTAGGCAGAGTCTTCTTATTACTTATGCTCTAGGTAGAATCCCTTTATTACTTCTACTCTAGGAAGAATCCCTATACTACTTCTACTCTAGGTAGAGTCCTATTCTTTTTGTTCCAAGTGGAGTCCAATAATTATTTCTACTTAAGGAAAAACCCTAGTACTACTCATACTATGATTTCCATTTCAGATAGTCACATTTCCCTTTTTGTAGCTCATTTACAACTTTTTACATTTACTTCTTGTTCATAGATATTATTGAGTAATTATGTTTATGCCTATTTTAAATTCTTGTTAGATGCTACTCACTGGATTTTTTTGTGCTTGTACGTTTCAAGATCAAGCACTCATTGTGAGGAAGTGCTTTGAATTGTCATCCTTATTCGTATCCTTCATGAGTGTCTGAATATATTTACTTTTACTTTGACATGAATATTCATAATAGTTCACATGCAAGTCAAAGAGGGATTTAAGGGTAAAAAATTCATACCTTGCACTTTTCCCCTTTATCTTGGGCTCACTTTGGTTGATTAGTCCCTAATGCAATTACTAATGTATAAAATGACATGTTCTGTGTGGAAGTGTAAGGTCAAAAATTACAAACCCTATAGTTTTGACATTACAAATTAACCTCAATTTGGCATCCACCTCTCGAAGCATGTTTTTTAGCCCATTCAACCCTATCCTAGCCTTCTTCTCGCCCTTGGTGCCAACATGGGCTTGGTGTTTTTGTGTGTTTAAATGTTTTCTATATGACTATATTTTCTGAGATGACCTAACATTATGTCTACATTTGGCACTATTTTTGCACTTTCTATCTTTAGAAAAAATTATGATGTGTAGATGTTTGTGTAGTGTACTACTGTCCTATAAAAACGTAGTCATACAATCTTCATTTATTATGAAAATTTCCACCTTTCCATACTTGAACATGCAAGTGTAATTGTTGTCAAATTTGTTAGGTAAATCTCAACAGCTAGTTCACCCTTGCATGCCTCTTCAACTTCCCTACAAGATAATTTTTGAATCAATCACAATCTTGAATTCTACAACATTCTATTCTTCCAAGCACTTACAACATCCTACACCATTGTTAAAACAATCTTGAATAGCAATATACTTTAAATAATACTCTTACAAGCTTGATATTGACATTAAGAAGATATTAACACAAGTTTTACATTCCTTCTTGATTGTTTTAATAATTTGTTCATCTCACTGATAATTTGTAGTAGTATACTGTGGTCATTGGCTTTTTTCTCACCTTCTCACTCTCTTTGAGAAGGGTTTTGTAGGAAAATAGTGTACCACCTTGTCTTTGGCACCTCGGATTTTATATCCCATTTTTCCTTTGCTCATACATGTTAGCATATTTATCTATGTAGACAAAAGGATGATACTAATAGATTTATTTTTATATTACTATTCTTAGGCTATATATGCACATAGGGTTTTAAAATAACACACTTTCTCCAATATCCCTCATTTCATTGGCTTCATGAGGAGGTCAAAACACCAAATAGAGGGCTTGATCATTCATGGAAAGCTCCTAAGCAACCCCAACCTTCTCCTTTGCATCTGAATAGGTACTTGGGAGCTTCAAACATGTGAAGGTTTTGTTCTCTTTTTTTCCTCTTCTTGTACTTTCAATATATTTTATTCAAACTAGATTTTAAGGTAGATTTCTTTTATCATATGCATTTCTAGGTGTATTTTAGGCCCTATCCTTGGCATATTTACTCTCCACTATGCAGGATATTTATGAATATGCCTCGAAACCTTATATTTTCTACCTATTTAAGATAATAATGCAAGAAAAGTATGACACTACAATGCACTAGCATACAGGCCAGTGACCTTCCTAGGCCAACATCCAAGTTCTTTGTCCCCCAATATTTAGTGCTCTATCATTCATTTTTTGTTTTTGTCTCTATATTTTTTTGTTATCTCAATTTTTGTAACCTAGCTCAATATTTTGTTTAGTTGGCATAGATTTAATTAAGAAGAGTATATCTTAGATAAGATTGAGGTTTAAAACTTAGCATTTTTTTATTATAAAACAATAGTCAAAACAATAATGCTTCATAGTTTAGTCCTATCTAGTTAATAGAATGAATTAAAGGACCTTAATGCAAGACAACTTTTCTCTTTATTTCACCATGCAACATAGATCATTGCATTCACCCTTATCTTCCTCTTGTGTGTTGAAATTCCCCATTCTCTATTCTTTTATGAGTTTCACCACCCAAGCATCATTCTCTTCTCGAGATGTGTGAAGGAGTATTTGAATCAACATGTCTTCCTCTGCACCTACTACGTCCACATTTGATCACTCTAACTTTATATATTAGCCATCTTCTACAATATTGAAAAGAAGCAAGGTAAGCATAAATGCTTCCTACACTAAACTTCTAAGGATAGTGTTGTGCAGATTTCAATCTTTTTAAAAATTACAAAAAGTAGAAACACGTATACACATAAAATAAACAATATACCATAATGAAAGAGTATGTGGGGAAACCCTTTTGTGAGAAAAACTCACACTCCAAAGAAACTCAATGCATTATTCAGTAAGCAATATAGTTAAAATAAACTTGTAGAGCAAGCCTTCATAGGAGTATCACCAACTAGAGATTTGGAGAAATTCTAACAACATAACAATACCTACAAAACTCGGTATGAAACATCCATCTCAAGTAAACAATAAATAGGAGATACAATACATGAAAACATACAATTGTAATTAGAAAACCATGACATAAAACCACCCAAAATAATGGTGCCCAAATTCTTAGTTAAAAATCCAACACCCAAATTCCAAGATGAGTCTATAGGCTAAAAATAGCATATTCCTTCCACCTGTCATAACCTCGTTATAATCCACTCTCCAAATTGGTAGTTCTATTTTGTATTCATTATCCCCATCCAAATATGAATTATGATGTGTTGGTTAGAAAGTATAATTCCCCTTTACAACTCTTTTATGGGTTGATAGTTTTACATTTCCAATCAGAAGGCCCAACTTCTGGAGGCCATAAATTTTGATCCAGGAGGCCAATTGGGCCATTTTTTTTAAATTGTAGAGATTTAGGAGGTTAAAATGATAGGAGACAGTGAACCAGTGTTGAACAACCCAAAATTTTTATTTTTTCCAAATACCAACTATAAAGCCCATAAATTGAGTTTTTCTATTTTTTAACCTAAAAATCATACTGTTTGTAATTGTAACATTAGGTACAAGGTTGAGACACATTTCCTAACATTATCCCACTTTTTGAACACATTTAAAGAGAAAAGGGAAACTTAGCAACTCTAAAAAGTAATTTCTAGGATCCAAGAGGCCCATAGACTCATTGCACCACCTAAACTTGTCTATGCTCACTAGCTTTGTCAACAAATTTGCAACATTCATCAAAGTATCAACATTATCTAGCATCACTCTTCTATCCTCTACCATATCATGGATAAAATGGTACTAGACATCAATGTGCTTCATCCTTGCATGAAAGGATGGGTTCTTTGCTAGACATATGACACTCTAACTATTGCAATGAATCATAATAGCTCCTGTATCTAGCCCAACATCTAAACACAATCTCCTAATCCATATGGATTCCTTACAAGTATGAGTAGCTACCATGTACTCTACCTCTGTAGTGGAAAAAATGAGCACATCTTATTGCTTAATCATCTAACTGATTGTACCATTAAACATAGTGAAAATGTATCCAATGGTGGTTCTCTCGATGTCAATATCACCAAACCAAATTGGGTCCCTATAGGATAACCATGATAAAAAATGGAATACTTAGAAGTACCCCACAAATATCTAAAGAACCTCTTCTCTACATCCCAATGTATCCATCCAAGATTAGTCATAAAATGACTAAGCACTCCCACTACTTGGACAATGTTTGGTCTTGTACAAACCATGACATACATTAAATTTCCAATAACTCTAGCATATGCTACTCTACTCATATCCTCCATCTCACTTGGAGACTTTGGACAATCCTCAATTGATAACTTTGTTCCTATTGTAACATGAACACACAATGTCCTACAAATAACATGCTAAACCTCTCCAACACCAAGTTCACATACTTACTATAGCCCCACCAATTTTTTATTTTCTCTATCTCTTTTGATCTCCATCCCCAAGATGTACTTGACTACCCCGAAGTCATTCATCTCAAATTGTGCTGAAAGAAAAGACTTTAATTCACAAATCAAACCCTTCGCATTACCGAAAACCAACATATCATCAACATATAATGCAATAATGAAACTATGATCACCATCCATATTTTAGTAGATGCAAAAATATGATTTGGATCTTATAAATCCCAAACTTACCAAAAAATAATCAAACTTTTGGTACCACATCCTAGGAGATATCTTAAGACCATACAAAGATTTATTCAACTTACAAACCAAACGTTCTTTACCTTCTCAATGTAGTGCTTTGGTTGTGTCATATAAATCTCTTCATCCAAATCATCATGAAGGTAAGTTGTCTTCACATCCATTCACTCAACCTTAGAATCATATGCTACAAGTGATAATAGAAACCAAATGGATTCCATCTTAGCAACTGAAGAGAAAATCTCACCATAATCCATTCTCTCAACCTGGGAATAACCCTTTGCAACCAATCTTTCCTTGTACTTCTCAACACTACCATCTGAACCAATTTTCTTCTTGAACACCCATTTATATCTTGTTAGGTCTCAAAAATGCAGGTTACAAATCCTAAGAGGATGCCAGGCTCTATGCTTAAATTTGTAACATTTTTGAACTAACAAAATAGAGTTAACCTATAGGGTTGATGACTCCCTACACTTTAGGTTCTATTAGACCTAGGTGGGTGTACCTTGCTAATGAATTAGATTAAATGGATGTGTGATCTTGGTTGAGTGATGGATCTACCCACAGTGGCAAATGGTGTGGAGTAGATGATTACTTGTTGCCTACTTCTACTTCTAATGTTTGAACAGTGATTGGAAATGGTATGGTTCTAATTTGGTATAAATTGTATAAGCAATATCAAGGCAAATTTTATGAATATGTTCAATTAATGAAATGAGTAAGACCAGTGCCTAAATCTATTGGGTGAATGGAGTCAAGGGGTGAATGACTAGTGAGTTTAGTTATATGGCTTAACTCAAATTGCAGGGCACCTTCTATGGTTTGTACCTTGTACAAACGTGCAAGTATGACAACTAGATTGTTCTTCTTTATATATCCCAGTGATATACCCTCATATTACTATAGTCTCATGAAAAGATTTTTAATTCTATTATAAGGGAAATCAATCAAAGGCAATCTATTAAGAAGGATTTTAATCTATGACAGAACCAACTCAATTTATATTTCTTTGAAAGAATTTTTAATTCTCTTGAAATAGAACCTAATCAACAACACTACACAAAAACAACAAATGTGCTTTGACAGGATTAAAATCTTGAATAACAAGAGAACACCACTTTAGAGACAACAAACCAATATGTAATGATTAAATCCAAACACTGCAATTGAACACCACAATTAAATCATTGCTTGTAAATATTCTTTCTCCATTGATTTTTTAAAATATATACATTGATTGCAGAAATTTATAAAAATGGATGGAATGGATGACACCTATTACTACTAATGGTGATCATATTTTCTTTTCTCTTGATGATCCTGATGATTTGATTTCATTTGGCATATATCATATCTTCTAGGGTTATGACCCTTTACTCACCATCCTGTGTGTCTCTCCATTTGCCGTGAAGGATAACAATTTTTTTTAATGCAAAATATAAAACATTAGCCTTCTATCCTTTAAAATTTAATTATCTCCCTTCATCTGGTTAATAATTTTGTCAATATTAATCTCTTGTAGTAACACTTACTTAATCTTCGAAGTAGAAATATTTCACTCATCAGGGTAACATTATGAAGTTGTATTAATGAAATAATACCCTCATTAGGGTTTTGCCTTCATTCTGCATGTACTTTGATTCCTCATAGATAAAATTCATTAAACTTCTCCATTATGTTCACCTGCATGTGTTTTCACCTTCATTTGGCAAAGTATATATCTTGGGTAAAATAATGACCACTCCTCAACTTCTTTGGTTAATATTTCACCTTCTAAAAAAATGTTTTTCAATAATTGTCCACTTCACAATTCCGGTGAAAACACGAGATAGAATTTATTTATTTTGTTTGCATAATTTTTTCTACCATTCCCTGCTATATGCTTTCCAACTATAAAATCATTTTTTAGTGAGAGTAATTTATTGATTTTTTCTCGGACCATGCAAATTATCAAAGAACTTCTCACTATTATCTCCGGGGATAGAAACATAGTGTCCATCTTTTAAATGAATCAATGAATTTAATTCTATCTTACCATCAATAGTAATGCTGTTAATATCATTGATACTGACAGATTGCCTTCATCTTCAAATATGACTTTTAGGAAATTCCATGTTTCCCTTTCTTCTTTCTGGCTTATCATCTTCACATTTGATGAAAATATTTTTACCTTTAGAGTAAATCATCATTTTTTGAAATTTCATCTATAATGCCTATACTATCTTTTATGATTTCATTTTCGAAGTAAGATTGCCCACATCCTTTTGCATTTTATGCAAAATACATAACCACAAATTCGGCCCTGGTGGCGGCAAAATATTTGTAACAAACCTTGCAACTTTAAAAGTTTCTTGTGTCCCATCGGTATATCAGTGGGATTCTCACAGGCATCACGCTGATGTATGCAAGTCGTGCTAATATTTCATTTGATCTTAGCTATATAATTCTCGGGCCCACATTATTGGCGTATCGGGGGAACTCTAAATAACTTCCACCGATATGCCTTGTCTTCTCGATGTGCTTCCTTTGTCCTTCCCTCTATCTATGTGACTTATGAAATCAAAGAATTCCTAGGAGCTCACTTTGATATGCTATGTCTCTCTGATAATTTTTTAGGGTTTTCTTTGTTTTACGATGATGAATATTTTTTCCTCCTGCTCTTATTTCATTTAGAATGTCATTTATATATGCTTGTGCATGCTATACATTTTAAACCAGAACCCATGTCTCTGGAAAGTCCATCTCATACCAGCCATACTCAAGATAAGTTTAAGCAAGAGCTTTTGAAAACCTAAAAGATGTTGGTAGCACCTGTGCATATTTTTTGATTCTACCTTAATAGCTACCAATCCCTTTTTCATATCCTCATCATTTTCCATATTAAAGGTAAAAATTAGCTTCACCATGAAAGTAAACTCAAAACGACCATACTTGCTATAGCCACATTCATTACAAAGAAATGAATCAGGATTCTCATAGTTTTTGTTATGATATTGCCATATTATCCTTGTTTTATCCATTGGTGTTTGATAAAATAATTTTGCAGTTGCATCCAACACACATTATCGTCATCAATACAAGCCATACAGATGAGCTTAATTTAAACATGGGTCATTCAATATAAATTTTCAAACTGGCACTTTGGAAGCTTCGTGCCTCATCTGAATATTTCAATGGATACTTTGAGTCAACTAGAGTAACCACTCTGTCAGGCCTCACATAACGTGCAAGCTTGTGATCCATATAAACGGTTTGGATTATAGGAGCTAGATTTGAAACACATTGTCTCTATCACCATGTGATCAAACTTATCTCTTTTTGTATGCACCAACTCTGTAAGAATTCAGATTGGATCACTCGTACCATACCATGAAGGCATCCAATATTAAGTATAATGATGTCTTCACAACCTTCAAATAGTAGAGAAGTGATCCTCTCACCTTTAGAAGCCTACTCTTGCATGACTGATCCTCATTTTGATAATTTGGCTCGATGGTATGAACACAAACTTATAATTTAATGATTACTTGCACTCAACACAAAGTTCTTGCAGCTTTATCTTTCTTTAACTAGATGTCCACGAACATGGTCTTGTAATCTAATTCTCTATAATATTAGAATGTTTGTTTATCTTTAATTGCATTGAGAAATGGCACCTTAAGGTATGGGGTTTAAAATTTAAATGACATGGTTTCGGCCTCAACATGTGATATAGCTTATATATATATTGTCATCTCTCATAACTCTGATTTGAATGGTTTGAGAAAGGCACCTATCTATTCATATTTTAGTATCTCACAACTTTGTTAGATTGCTTAGCCCCCTTCATCTTTTTGACCTGAATTGCCTTTCTCAAGAATCGGAACTACCTCAAAATTGTTTGAAGTGCAAGAGAAGTGTATGTCTTGGTGGCCCCAACCTCAGTAAGAACTTCAAATGATGAGATGACAATTTGCATTTGATGGTAATATTGTTTGTATTATCTATCCACCTCATCTAGCATAGCAACAAGCTTTGCCTTCTTTATTCAAAGATCTTGTCTTTCTACAGGGGTAAACTCAGTATTATCAGGATTATTGGCTTCTTCAGATGAAGTTCTATTTCTAGTTCTGGTATCAACTACTACATCTTTTCTGCCCTCTTTTGTGGCAGCATTGTCTTTATCTTTCCTACTACCAAATAGAGATTGTGATTTATGATGCTTAGCATAGTCATGTTTGCCAAACTTGGCAAGACTTACAAATTCATCAACCAATTCCTGTGCTGCTTTAAGCTATTTGCAGTCCCTAAGAACATTTGGGAACTCAGCTACTACATTAAACTGGAATGCATTTGTTTGCTAGTGCAAGGGCCATAAATAAAATTTGAAAACCCAATTTCTTTGATCCCATCTTGATTGGCCCCATCAACTCCATACATAGTGTCTCCTAAAGTTCCCTGAGAAATACTTGGGCAGTTTATAATCAGCTTAGTGTGATGATTTTGAAAAGAAGTTGCTTGGACAGTCGAGGGATGCTGTGGGGAAAGACTGAGAGAAAGCTCCTATCTCTAGCCAGTGGCAATTGATAATTGATCTAATTGCAATTGTAGTCCCTTGCTAAGTATCTCTGGTTTCTACTCTTAGCATCATAATGGATCCAAAGATCTATTGAGACTATCTTATTAGCTATCATAGTTTTATATACTATTAGTCTGAAATTCAAATACCATGATTGTTGCAGGTTTCAAGGCAACGACATTTGACATCTCCCATGGTTTTTTGAGTGCTGTAATTAATTCTTTCATTATGGGAACCTAAAATTTTGCCAAAAAATTATATGAAAATTTAGGTCCCAACAGTGGCTCTGTCTGGGGATGTATGCCCCTTGTGGGCATAGCAAGATCCCAGATCTTTGGGGAATAGACCATGTGCTTGTTCATTGGGAAATAGAGTACAACCTTCCTTTCTGCCCTAAACTGATATAGTTTGAAGGACCACACCATAGCTAATGGCACAATGCCACTGGAAAAAAGAAAAACCCAAGTTTTCCTCTTTCAAAAATTTGATTCTCCTCACACTATAATGAAACCAACCTGGAAATATTATTAAGGTTTGCATGACTAAATGTGCCCATATCTTTCATCAACTTATTATGTTCAATTATGCTAGCATATTCTTCATTATTATTCATTTAAAGATTAGGCATAATATGGAAAATCTTATCAGGTGATACACTCTTGCCACATAAAGAGTATCCCCCTTCAATGCAACATTTTTCATTATTCTTCTTGTTGTCATGCATTGTAGATTGACATCCTGGCTGGTTTGAAAAATGAGAATACTTATTGTTCTCTTCATCATAAGTTTGTATAGAAATTTTGGAACCATCACATGGCCATTGATGCAAACTGAAAAAAGGAATTCCAGGTGTATGGGAAGAAAAACAATTAGACTCATTCATGTTGCTCACTCCATTATCTAAATACTTCTCACATGGGTCTGAGAAATTTGCCATGTCAATATCTTCTGAAACAATCAGATCTAAAACCTTTTCTATTTCTTCTATGTCACTGATTGCAAATTTCTGATGCACACTTGAATTAATCAATGTTGAACATTCAATATCCTTGATGTGCAAACCAATATCTTTCTCATGTGAGCAAAAGATCTTTAAGTCTAACTTACATATCTCCTCTTGAACATGGATGGACATAGATTCTTGATCAGCTCCAAGAGTTTTCTCATCATTGTTACACAAAGTGCTTTCACTATCAAAGTGAATGCATACTGGACATGAAACTTCTAGATCACTCCCATGTGTATATCTCTGATATTCAATGGTGAGTAAATTTGAAATTTGCTCACTGTTGAGTGAGCATACTTCTTCATCCATCCCATTGCTGACATTTTCTTCATCCCTTTCCTCATCACCACAATACACAAGTTCATTACAATCAGATATAATTGTTTCATTAGCATAATAATTTCTTTCACAAGCTGACATATCACCCTAATTATTTGAAAATGCTTCATCCTCATGATAGCATGGATTTGAGAACACATGAAATTCTTGTTCTGGTATACCCTGGTAAAGTATCATTTCATCTTCTTCCATCATGTCATTATACAATGGATTTGAACAGATCTGAAAATCATTTTCAGATGTGCACACCTCTTCTTCACTGAGAGTTTGTCCTCTCCCCCAAATATGCTGACACTCATTTTCTTCCTCCTCAAGTTGCTGATTTAGGTATTGAGGTGGGTGGGCTGGGACAACATGAACATTTAGATTTTGAAGACTACTCTCATCTTCTAATGTATCATATATCATTTCATTGTTTGCTGTAATATGTTGTGGCTCCAAGTATTGTGCAAAATCCTCATAATTGCATTGATCTTTTAAAACTTCTTCCTCATTTAGATCTGAGATGTCAACACTAAAAAATTCACTTGCATATGTCTCATCTATTGGCTGCATTGTTTGATCATTGTCTTGATATTTATCATTGAAATTATTATTAGATTCTTGATTGATTGCATCCTCATACCTTTTCTTTTCTATGATATCAATCAGTTTACTCACCTAGTCTAGAGTAACTAGTTTTAGTGATTTAGTCCAGTAAATTGACATAGGCTCATATCCTAACATGAACATTTTAATGCATAAGGATTCATTAGGCCTGAGATTAAAAGGTATCTGCATATAGATATCGACCATTCTATTGAAAAAGGCCCATCCTGATTCTCCTTCATGTCTCCTTAGGTCAAGGAATGCATCTAAGGGGGGTATGTTATATTTTTTCATTTCTCATAAATTTTGTTTTTCAGAGTCACCACCTCTTGTCAAAAGAGGAATGATTTTTTCTTTTCCGGGTCCTTCTTGCCAGCAGAGTTACCAATTTGTATTCAAATTCAAAACTTCAATGACTTTGAACTGATATTCTCTTTTAACTAGAATTATGGATTAGTCCCCAGTAGAGTCACCAATAGTAGAGTCACCAATTCTGTTAGGTCTAAAAAATGTAGGTTACAAATCCTAAGAGGATGCCAGGCTCTATGCTTAGATTTGCAACATTTTTGAACTAACAAAATGGAGTTAACCTATAGGGTTGATGACTCCCTGCACTTTAGGTTCTACTAGACCTAGGTGGGTGTACCTTACTAATGAAGTAGGTTAAATGGATGTGTGATCTTGGTTGAGTGATGGATCTACCCACAGTGGGAGTAGATGATTACTTGTTGCCTACTTCTACTTCTAATGTTTGAACAGTGATTGAAAATGGTATGGTTCTAATTTGGTATAAATTGTATAAGCAATATCAAGGCAAATTTTATGAATATGTTCAATTAATGAAATGAGTAAGACCAATGCCTAAATCTATTGGGTGAATGGAGTCAAGGGGTGAATAACTAGTGAGTTTAGTTATATGGCTTAACTTGAATTGTAAGGCACCTTCTATGGTTTGTACCTTGTACAAACATGCAAGTATGACAACTAGATTGTTCTTCTTTGTATATCCCAGTGATATGGCCTCAGATTATTGTAGTCTTATAAAAAGATTTTTAATTCTATTCTAAGGGAAATCAATCAAAGACAATCTATTAAGAAGGATTTTAATCTCTAACAGAACCAACTCAATTTAGATTTCTTTGAAAGAATTTTTAATTCTGTTGAAATAGAACCTAATTAACAACACTACACAAAAACAACAAATGTGCTTTGACAGGATTAAAATCTTGAATAACAAGAGAACACCACTTTGGAGACAACAAACTAGTATGTAATGATTAAATCCAAACACTGCAATTGAACACCACAATTAAATCACTACTTGTAAACATTCTTTCTCCATTAATTTTTTAAAATATATACATTGATTGAAAAAATTTATAAAAATGGATGGAATGGATGACATCTATTACTACTAATGGTGATCATATTTTCTTTTCTCTTGAGGATCCTGATGATTTGATTTCATCTGGCATATATCATATCTTCTAGGGTTATGACCCTTTACTCGCCATCCTGTGCGTCTCTCCATTTACTATGAAGGATAACAATTTTGTTAATGCAAAATATTAAACATTAGCCTTCTATCCTTTAAAATTTAATTATCTCCCTTCATTCAGTGAATAATTTTGTTAATATTAATCTCTTGTGGTAACACTTAATCTTCGGAGTAGAAATATTTAACTCATTAGTGTAACATTATGAAGTTGTATTATTGAAATAATACCCTCATTAGGGTTTGCCTTCATTATGCATGTACTTTGATTCCTCATAGATAAAATTCATTAAACTTCTCCATTATGTTCCCCTGCATGTGTTTTCACCTTCATTTGGCAAAAGTATATATCTTGGGTAAAATAATGACCACTCCTCAACTTCTTTGTTTAATATTTCACCTATTGAAAAAATGTTTTTCAATAATTGTCCACTTCACAATTTTGGTGAAAACAAGGGATACACTTTATTTATTTTGTTTGCATAATTTATTCTACCATTTCCTGCTATATCCTTTCCAACTATAAAATCATTTTTCGGTGAGAGTATGTTATTGATTTTTTCTTGGACTATGCAAATTATCAAAGAACTTCTCACTATTATCTCCAGGGATAGAAACATCGTGTCCATCTTTTAACTGAATCAATGAATTTAATTGTATCTTACCATCAATAGTAATGCTGTTAATATCATTGATACTGACATATTGCTTTCATCTTCAAATATGACTTTTAGGAAATTCCATGTTTCCCTTTCTTCTTTCTAGCTTATCATCTTCACATTTGATGAAAATATTTTTTCCTTCATAGTAAATCATCATTTTTTGAAATTCATCTATAATGCCTATACTATCTTTTATGATTTCATTTTTAGAGTAATATTGCCCACATCCTTTTGCATTTTCTTCAAAATACATGACCACAAATTTGGCCCTGGTGGCGGCAAAATATTTGTAACAAACCTTGCAACTTTAAATGTTTCTTGTGTTTTGACATTAGGGTTATATGTTGCCCATCAGTATATCGGTGGGATTCTCATAGGTATCACTCCGACGTATGCAAGTCATTATGATATTTCATTTGATCTTAGCTATATAATTTTCGGGCCCACGTTATCGGCGTATCGGGGGAACTCTAAATAACTTCCACTGATATGCCTTATCTTCCCGATGTGCTTCCTTCGTCCTTCCCTCTATCGGTGTGACTTACAAAATTAGAGAATTCCTAGGAGCTCACTTCGATATGCTATGTCTCTCCAATAATTTTTTAGGGTTTGCTTTGTTTTACGGTGATGAACATGTTTTCCTCCTGCTCTTATTTCACTTAGAATGTCATTTATATATGCTTGTGCATGCTATGCATTTCAAAACTAGAACCTGTATCTCTGGAAAGTCCATCTCATACTAGCCTTACTTGAGATAAGTTTAAGCAAGAGCTTTTGAAAACCTAAAAGATGTTGGTAGCGCCTGCACATATTTTTTTGATTCTGCCTTAATAGCTGCCAATCCCTTTTTCATATCCTCATCATTTTCCATATTAAAGGTAAAACTTAGCTTCGCCATGAAAGTAAACTCCAAATGACCATACTTGTTGTAGCCACATTCATTACAAAGAAATGAATCAGGATTCTCATAGTTTTTGTTATGATATTGTTATATTATCCTTGTTTTGTGCATTGGTGTTTGATAAAATACTTTTGCGGTTGTATCCAACACACATTACTGTCATCAATACAAGCCAAATAGATGAGCTTAATTTAAACATGGGTCATTCAATATACATTTTCAAACTGGCACTTTGGATGCTTCGTGCCTCCTCTGAATGTTTCAATGCATACTTTGAGTCAACTAGAGTAACCACTCTGTCAGGCCTCACATAACGTGCATGCTTGTGATCCATATAAACGGTTTGGATTATAGGAGCTGGATTTGAAACACATTGTCTCTATCGCCATGTGATCGAACTTATCTCTTTTTGTATGTACCAACTCTATAAGAATTTAGATTGGATCACCTGTACTGTACCATGAAGGCATCCAATATTAAGTATAATGATGTCTTCATAACCTTCGAATAGTATAGAAGTGATCCTCTCATCTTTAGAAGCCTACTCTTGCATGACTGATCCTCGATTTGATAATTTGGCTCGATGGTACGAACAAAAACTTATAATTTGATGATTACTTGCACTCGACACAAAGTTCTTGTAGCTTTATTTTTCTTTAACTATATGTCCACGAACATGGGCTTGTAATCTACTTCTTTGTAATATTAGAATGTTCGTTTATCTTTAATTGCATTGAGAAATGGCACCTTAAGGTATGGGGTTTAAAATTTAAATGACATGGTTTCGGCCTCAGCATGTGATATAGCTGATATATATATTGTCTTCTCTCATAACTTTGATTTCAATGGTTTGAGAAAGACACCTATCTATTCATATTTTAGTATCTCACAACTTTGTTAGATTGCTTAGCCCCCTTCATCTTTTTGACCTGAATTGCCTTTCTCAAGAATCGGAACTACCTCAAAATTGTTTGAAGTGCAAGAGAAGTGTATGTCTTGTTGGCCCCAACCTCAGTAACAGCGTCAAATGATGAGATGACAATTTGCATTTGATGGTAATATTGTTTGTTTTATCTATCCACCTCATCCAACATAGCAACAAGCTTTTCCTTCTTTATTCGAAGATCTTGTCTTTCTATATGAGTAAACTTAGTAGTATGAGGATTATTGGCTTCTTCAGATGAAGTTCTATGTCTACTTCTGGTGTCAACTACTACATCTTTTCCACCCTCTTTTGTGGCAGCATTTTCTTTATCTTTCCTACAACCAAATAGAGATTGTGATTTATGATGCTTAACATAGTCATGTTGGCCAAACTTGGCAAGACGTACAACTTCATCAACCAATTCTTGTGCTACTTTAAGTTATTTGTAGTCCCTAAGAACATTTGGGAACTCAGTTACTACATTAAACTAGAATGCATTTGTTTGCTAGTGCGAGGACCATAAATAAAATTTGAAAACCCAGTTTCCTTGATCCCATCTTGATTGGCCCCATACATAGTGTCTCCCGAAGTTCCCTGAGCAATACCTGGGTAGTTTATATTCAGCTCAGTGTGATGATTTTGAAAAGAAGGTGCCTGGATAGTCAAGGTATGCTATGGGGAAAGCCTGAGAGAAAGCTCCTATCTCTAGCCAGTGGCAATTGATGATTGATCTAATTGCAACTGCAATCCCTTGGTAAGTATCTCTGGTTACTGCTCTTAGCATCATAATGTATCCAAAGATGTGTTGAGACTATCTTATTAGCTATCATAGTTTTATGTACTATTAGTCTGAAATTCAAATACCATGATTGTTGCAAGTTTCAAGGTAATGACATTTGACACCTCCTATGGTTTTTTGAGTGCTGTAAATAATTCTTTCATTATGGGAACCTAAAATTTTGCCAAAAATTTGTATGAAAATTTAGGTCCCAACATATCCAATGGATTTACTTCCATCAAGAAAATGTACTAGATCTCATGTATCATTTTTCTTTAATGCATCCATATCTTCTTCCATGGCCACTTTCTAGGAATCTACATCATTTATACCCATAGTCTCCTTTACAATCCTAGGCTCATCAATGTTAGTAATTATAGAAAAAATACATGTCTAATTAGGAGTATACCTTTCTAGCTATTGGCTTGGCTGAATGGACCTCCTCAATGATTGAGGTGGAGGTTCTATCCCTTCTTTAAATTTTTTTGAACTATCTAAGATCTCCTCCTGTTTAGATCCTTTGTGGGATTTCAGTTGAACCTTCTCGGTCTTTGGGGTTAGTTGAACCACATTTTTCTCTCCATCCTTATTTGGCTGCAATACTATGGAAGAAGGATTAACTTCTCTAAAGATAATACTTCTTCTATACAAAACTCTCTCAGCCATAGGATCCCAAAGCTTGTACCCTTTCACACCAACACCATAGCTGATGAAGATACATTTTACAACCTTGTTCTCCAGCTTTGACTACTTCTCCCTAGGCAAATTTGCATATGCCTTGCAACTAAATACCTATAAATGTCTCAATGAGGGCTTTTTGACCAACCACACCTCCATAAGTGTCTTATCAACAATAGATGATGTAGGAGACCTATTAACTATGTAAGATGTTGTGGCAACTACTTCTGCCTAAAACTTTTGTTCTATGCCAACCCCAGTCAACATACTCCTAGCCCTCTCCATCGATGTTCTATTCATTCTTTCTGCAACTCTATTTTGCTAAGGGGTATGTAGAGTTGTCTTATGCCTTTCTATTCCATGATCTTTATATAATCTATCAAAATTTGTTGAACAAAACTCACTTCCATTATCAGTCCTTATATACTTAATCTTTTTACCAATATGATTTTCCACAAGAGCCTTAAACTCTTTAAATTGACTAAAGACTTCAGATTTACTTCTAAGGAAATATAACTATGCCCTTCTACTATAGTCATCAATTAAAGATACATAATAAATAGATTTAAAAATTGAAGGAACAGTAACAAGACCAAAAATATCAAAAAATATCATGTCCAATATCCCAGAATATTTATGAGAACTACAGTAAAACTAAACATAGTTTTTTTTTCTATATAAGTAATGTTCACGAAAATTGAACTCAAGGTTACAATCATTCAAACTCTTAATAAGGTTTTTATTTTTCATAGTCTGAAGACCCCTCTCAGCTATGTGTCCCATCCGTTGGTGCCATAACATTATTTTCTTTTTTGGAAATTTTATCTCCAAAGAATGAGCACCCTTAGGTACCTAGATAGTATGACCATTATAAGTAGACACAACATACCTCTTTGTTGTTGGTTCTAATAATGAAGGTGAAGATTCTACATCTCTTTATTGCAAGAAAAAAACTATTACATTGAATTATACATCCATCTAGCTGAAATAAAGTGCTAATCTAGACACCCTTAGTAAGCACCATATCTCCTCTAACCATCTTGCACTCTCCACTCAAGAAAACAACCTACACACATACATCATCAAGTTTACATACAAAAAATAGGTTTCATGCCAAACTAGGATATGCAATACACCATTGATCCCCTTCACTCATCCATCAATGAATTAGATTAGGGCTCTTCCATGGACAACAATCTTTAGATGAGAATCATCTCCAAGGTACACCTTCCCACCATCATATTCTTCATATTTTGTAAACCAACCTTAATGTGAGGTCATGTGGAAAGAAGCACCGAAGTCTATCAACCACACACCTTATGATGCATGAGTAGCCAAGGAAAAAATGAAAGCATCACCATCATCTTGGGTGAATCTCTCAAAATCATCATCAGAGTCGACCTTTTTTCTTTCTTCATCTCCTCCTTACAGTCTCTTCTAAGGTGTTCATCTTGGTCACAACTTCAACATTTCACCTTGAACTTACCAGGAGATTTGGATCTCCCATAGGATTTGGATTTAGACTTATCTTGCCTCTTATCCTTCTTTCCTTTTTCTTTGGATCTTCCATGAACTGCTAGGGCCTCCTTGGTTGACTCGTAGGTTTTCCTTCTCATTTCTCTAGAAAGAAAGGATGCAACCAATTTGTCCATTTTGAACTTGGTGGTAGTGATCTCAATAGCCATAACCAAGTGGTCCCATGAATCTAGAAAATAACACAACAAAGTCATAAAATGATCATCCTCCTCCATCTTCACTCCCACAAAGCTCAACTATTAACTACAATATTGAAGGCATTGAAATGATCAGCTACAAATCCACCATCTTTAATTCTAAGAGAGTGCATCTTCTTGATAAATTTCTCCAAGCATTTTTCAAATGTTCACTGTGGAAGTCTCCTCATGAACATTTAACAAAATTGAATATGCCAAACAAATTCTCAAAAGACCCTTTGCATTTATATCCATTAATTCCTACTCTTCTTGTTTCATATTTGATGTCTTGGTATCGGATATTGCAGCCCATAGATCTCTATCCATGATCATATCATCCATTTTGAGTTTTCATAACTCAAAGTTTGTGCTTGAGAACTTCTCCATCTCTTCCTGCAATAAGATAAAAAAACCTCTATGCAAGCTCCCACTCAAATGAAGATTAGTACCAAAAACCCTCTTCCCAACACCTAGAATCTGAGGTGAATATAATATGAAATGAAAGGAAGCAAGGTACATGGAAATGCTTCCTACACTAAACTTCAAAGGAGAGTGTTGTGAAATTTTCAATCTTTTAACAATTACATAAATTAGAAACACATATAAACATAAAATATACAATATACCATAATGCAAATGTATGTGGGTAAAACCCTTTTGGGAGAAAAACCCCACCCTCCAAAGAAACTCAATGCATTATTCAATAAAAAACATAGTTAGAATACACTTGCAAAGAAATCCTTCATAGGAGTATCACCAACTAGAGATCTAGAGGAATTCTGACAACCTAACAATACCGACAAAACTCTATATGAAACCTCCGTATCAAGCACCCAATAAATAGGAGATACAATACATAAAACCATCAAATGGTAATTAGAAAACCATGATCTAAATCCACCCCAAATAGTGGCACCCAAATCCTTAGATGAAAATATAACACACAAACTCCAAGATGAGTCTATAGGCTAAAAATAACATATTTCTTCCACCTATCATAACCTCATTATATTCCACTTACCAAATTGGGGGTTCCATTTTGGCTTCATTATCACCATCCAATGATGTCTTATGACATGATGGTCAAGAAGTGCAACTCCCCTTTATAACTCTTTTATGTGTGGATGTTTTTACATCTCCAATGTAGGAGATCCAACTTTCAGAGGCCATAAAATTTAATATGGGAGGATGATTAGGCCTTTTTTTAATTATAGAGCTTGAAGAATCAGGGAATTATGTCAAACAACCTAATGTCTTTTTCCAAAAACCAACTCTATATCCCAGTAATTGAGTTTTTCTATTTTTGAACCTTAAAATTACATTGTTTGTAATCCTAACATTAGATGCAAGGTTGAGACACCTTTCCTAACAAATATTGCCTCTATCTTCCTTTTCATAAGATAATTTCCATCATATGGATGAGGCATTTGATCATGAGGTTTTCTTTCATTCCATAGATTGTAAAATTGCATAAAGGATAGATCACCATTTAGTTGAGTTTCAAACTACCTATTGATTTTAGTTCTAATCAAGTTGTTGGATCTATTGTGGATGTAATGTGTACTATTCTTCATCATCCTAAGGGTTTCCAAATTTCTTATGAATAGTGGTTCTCATTGTGCACCATCATGATCCCTTTCCTTCGACATCTAGTGATCAAATGGGGGAATCCCATTCTAATTTGAGTCACACCTATATTCTAATTTTTCTCCCTACACTAAACACACACATTCTTGATTCTACAAATGTTGCCACTTTTGTTATTCTTCCTACTAACGTGGGTGTGTCTTCATCATCTAACACTCACAACCTTGTTTCTGATTATGGGTTCATCCCTCCTTGGCATCCTCTAGCCTTTATTTTATGATTGGATTCACCGTTATGTCCTAGCCCTTGTGCTCTCAAATGTTCACTCTCCTTGATCTTACTCTTTCCATTTCTATACCTTCTATTACTACTCCACTCCACACCACTGACCCTATTATTAACCAATTAATGTAAAAAATGGGAAACGTCAAGTAAAAACTTGCTTCCATCTCTTCTACTTCATAGTCTACCCATGACCCCACAATATTATCATCATAGCCCACTCTCTATGAAGATTTTTGCTACCCCTTTTCCTTCTAATTTTGAGGTCCCTTAGTTCAAAAAGTATAATGGTAAAGGGGACCAATAAAAACACATCTCTTCTTTCATTTCTCTTTGGAGTGACTTCATTTTTGATAATAAATTTCTAGAAAAATTATTCCCACAATCTCTCAAGGATACTTCCTTGGACTAGTTTTACTCCTTACCTGATCATCATGTTCACTCCTTTAACCAAATTATTCTTCTATTTCTACAACTTTTTTAGGTGAACATTAGTCCTCAAGTTACCTTTGTAGACCTAGTTCACTACAAATAGGATCCTAATGAAAAAGTCACCAATTTCATCTTTTGATACCAATCTCTATTTTGTCAAATTCCATATCCTCTTCCAAATTTTGATATGTAGTAAGTCTTCATCAAGAAACTTCAACATCATATTCATGATAAGATCCTTCTTATGCAATATTCTTCATTTCCATAATTGTGCACTACCCGTAGAGACTACCAATAGATAGTGAGCTATTTCAAGGCCCTTCCTTCCACTACCTTTGGTGTTGTTGCCTCTTCCTCAAGGCCCTCTACATATTATAATTCTAGATATAAAAAGAATAATAATTTTTTTTCACAAAAAAATTAGACCACACCTACTTCCAACCAAGTAGATACCACCTCATCATCTTCTTTGATGCTAGCAATATTTGTGTAGTCATAGTGAGATCATCATTTCACAAAGCTAGGTGACCCTCTTCATACCATCCTGCAACAACTTATTTCTACTAATCTTATTCAATTACCACCAAACCATCCACTTGATACTAATATTCCACTCCCTAAAATGTATGACCCTAAGGCCTTCTGTTAGTACAAATACATCTCAAGCCATGAAATTGAAAAATTTATGTGCCTATAACACGTAATTCAAGACTTGATTGACACCAACATCATCCAAGTCACAAGTGTTAATGATAGAGGAAACAAATTTATCACTCCACCTAACCAAAACCTCCAAATTTACACTGATCCATTCCAACAATATTCCATTGCTAATTTTTTCAATCAAGCCACCTTGGTCTCTTTGGTTCTAGCTTTAGATCCTATGCCTACTTCACATGAGGCTCATGCAAATACTTCTCCTAACATTCCTTCATTCTCCTAGATGGTGAATGCAATGGATGTTTAGCATTTTTCTTCCTATGTCGAACTCATTCCTAAACCCACCATTAGTTTCTCTCCTACTAATGTGCCCATTGGAATATATGATGGTCCTCTATACATTGAGGCACCGATTCACCATAAAATCATTCATGAAGTTCTAGTGGATACTATGATCTTGGTTAACATAGTTACTAAGGAATTACTATATGTTAACTAGATACATAGAGATTTGTATTCCTCTTTTGACATCTTATATCATACACATGCATTCCTTTTTGTCCCTACTACTGGTTTTATCAATCTTTCCATCTAGGATGAACCAAAATCCCTAGATGTTATCTATCATGTGATTCCTACATTTGATCATTATAAAGTCCTCTTGAGTCGTCATTGTCCCAATGTGATGAGGCCATCTCTTAAGTTATTTATAAATGTTTGAAGTTTCCCCATAATAGAATTGTTTATACTACTCCACATAGTAAGCATCAACCACTTGCCATTCATAACAACTTCTCTCTCAAACTATTTCTTGCCTACTCCTTTTATCCCACCTAAGCCATATATCAATTTTCTACTCAAATTATATCAGAAATATGTCATGATTAGGATACCTCCTCTTATTACTTATTTATCTCTGTTGGCTACACATATACATCCTATATCATCTATTCCAATTATTGTTCTTCCACCAACTTCTCAACATTACTAGAATCTCAACCCCCTTCTAATCAACCTGAGAAGAACCTCAAGAACAACATGCTGAGAAAAAGCATAAAAAATTAAGGTTTTCTTGGCTTTGACTATTGACCCTCCTCTCATTATACTAATTCCCAACATTCCCCCATTCTCTAAACTCCTTAACCTTCCAATGTTAGCATCATCCTAGCACTACCTTGGTATCCTTAGTCCCTTTCACCCACCCTCACCATGAATTTTTTCCTTATGTCTTTAAGCATTATTCTCTTGATATTGTTATACCTCCCCCACCAACCAAACTAAAATTTGAGCATTATCCTACCCTACCCTTTTTCTAACCAAAACCCAAAATAATACCCCCTTCTCCCCCTCTAATCCCTTCTACATAAATCCCCCTACAATGGACGTAACTCCACTCCCATAGGCTCCTAATCCTAGTCCTATCATGTCTACTGCTAGTATAGAGGATTATAGCATTGTGGTATATTCTCCACCTAAGTCATCCACCCATCTAGCCAATGGGTGTCTTTTCAATTTGGTGGCTGATGTTTTGATGTTGTTAGCAATATTCACCTATGTGCTGACTATTTCCCCCTCAATGGATATTTAGGAGGACACTACTCCTACTTTATAGAATGTCCCATTTTTTATTCTATTCAATCTACTACTCTACCTCTGTTGTCTTCTTCACCACCTGATTGTCCTACATCCCCACATGGTCATGATTGGGACAAGGATGATCTATTGGATATGGAGTTCGATAGTTAGATGTTTCACCTTCATATCACATGCATATATGTGTTTATGTTATTTTGTTTAGATAGCATGTTCAAGTTTGGTGTGTTTTCCTATGTACCCTTGTATGCTTATGTTTGTTTGTTAAGTGTATGTTAGTTCCCCCTAGAGGACCCATCATACCCTTGTAGGTACATGGATACAAGATGATCAAAATATTGTGAAATTCCTCTATTTGTATATACCTTCTTTCTATATGTCATTATTGTGTTCTTTGTTACATTTTAAAGATGATGCAAAGCATTGATACATTTAGGTCTCTTTCATGTTGACCTAAAATTTATATTTTTCATTATTTTTTGTTATGTGCCTTCTTCTTTTGTGCTCGTAGTTTATATGCTTTTGGAATGATGATCATTTTCTAAATATCCCTTGAATATTCCCTCCTAAACATATATTGACCCCATGCATATAGATCTTTTTGTGTGTTTTCTTGCAATGTTGTTGATGCACATATGACATTGCCTTTACTTTTGCCAATGTCATTTCTTGAACACAATTTTAGGTGTGGTAAATTTTTTTCTAGAAACATCGTGTCACTCAGGAGGCATATCATTTCATATATGTTTCTTAGAGATGTTTTCTATTCCCATTTTCTACCTTAAAATCAATTGCATATCTTGCATTTATGAAATTATCTTAAGGGGATATATTTACATATTCACATGTGCAAACTCACATACACATTGTCAGCATCAGTAGCTTGTGACCAAAAGTATAGAAAGTTACTTGGATTTATCCACCCTTATTAGGATTACCTAGCAACAAATCATGCTAGTCCATGTAATACCTAGTACTATATTTTCAAATGAGCCATCTAGAAACATATTATGCTTGATACTCATATTGGCTACATTTTATACTCTTTGTGGATCACCTAGCAACATAGAACACTAGTACATGTGATGCAGGAGCATCCAGTGGTGTAAGGGCAATCTTGCATCACCTAAAAAAAGATATGTTTCAAAACTATTGATGTTCTTTCCATTTCTTTTCAAAATTTGTGGTTCTGGTTCCATAATCGCTTGAATAATAATGTAGAACTTTCAGTTTTTCTAAACTGCTAAAAATAGTAACCTGCTATTTTTAGAAAGTTTGCATTTGGGCATGGATTGAAGTCAAAATTTATAGGAAGCTACATAACAGAAATATAAGACCTTTGGCAAAGTAATCACACAAAGATCATTTGCAAGCTGAAAGATATTAAAGTTTCTGTTTCCTGAAAAATGCCTGAAAATTATTCAAGCTCAGGTTTGAGGAACTAAATGGCCCCGTACAGGCCCAAAAATGGCTAGAACTGGCAGAGCTAGTTCTTAGCGCGTAGAGCACTCCATGAGATTTCTGACGCATAAAACAGTTTGTCAACTAGACTCCCAGATCAAAAGTTATGGCTCCCGTAAGTTGACCTATTTTTGGAGGGAGATGCAAATTTCAAAATTAGGTTGTTGGCCGGCAAAAAGGCTATTAATAACCATTTTTGGGAACCCTGGGCAATAGTAGAGTTAAGAGGGGCAAGTGTAGAGTCAAGAATAGGTGGGAAAATAGAAACCCTAGCTAATTTGGGGTTACAGAAGGCTAATGATTCCAGAGTCTTGGGAGAGGTAGCTATAGTGTGTTGCAGCCTGTGGAGGATTGATTCCTTTGATTGTAATTAAGCTTCTGTAATGTAATGAGTTGCCTAGATCAATAAAAGAAAATTCTATTTTCTGTGTTCAATTTCTATTGTTGTGTGTTTTGTGATTTACCCCCTTCATCAAGTGGTATCAGAGCAAGGTTTCCTGAGTGTGTAGACAGATCGCCAACCATGAGGCAGTTTGCACCAGGACCTGAGATTGTGGGTTTGCTGTGGAGACCAAGATGCCTCCATGAAGAAATCATGTTGGGAGGAATGCTTTGACGGAAGAGGGTTTTAGAGCCCTACAAAGGCAAATTGATGCATTGCAAGAGGAGCTACGAAGAGGGTTTGAGCCAAGGACGAGAGAAGAAAATGAAGATGAAGCTGAAGAAGAGCTATCTGAAGAAGAACAAGAAGCTACTGGAGATCCTGCAGAAGTTAGGTTGTTGAGGGCCATTTCAAAGATCAGAAAGAGGCCTAGGATCGAAGTTTCTACATATTCTAGAGATTTGAATCTAGAATAGCTTATTGATTGGATCAGTGACATGGAGGAGTATTTTGAGTATGAAGATGTGGAGGACCCAGATTGGGTTAAGTTTGCAAAAACAAAGTTGAAGGCCACACCAATATTTGGTGGAAGGAGGTCCAATTAGAGAGGAACAGAAGAGGAAAATGAAAGATCACTAGATGGGATCAGATGGTGTAGAAACTGAAGAAGCAGTTCATTCCTGTGGCCTATGAGATGGAGTTGCTGAAGAAGCTGCAAAGACTAAAGCAAGGTAACAAGTCTTTTAAGGAGTATACAGAAGAGTTTTATAAAATTACTATCAGGACAGGCCATGCAGAGCCCAACAAGGAGAAGGTAGCCCATTACATTAATGGGTTGAGGCTAAGTATTCAAGAGGAGTTGAGCCTGGTCAGAATGACCACAATAGAAGATGCATACCAGTTTTCCTTGAAGGTGAAAGAGAAGCTGAATAAAAGATTTGATAGCAAGCAATGGGGAAGAGGTTAAGGTGGAAGGACTGGTGGAAGACCCTATGGAGGCCGTAATGAAGATCAAAAGAAAAGTGAAGAAGTAGGCACCAGTTGAAATCAAAGATGGGATAATACCTACCACCCTCGTGACCAGAACAATGGTGAGAAAAGAAGAAGAGAAAGAGGCAGACCTGGGCAAGGACCTGAAAGAGGAGGTTTCAGAGGAACCTGTTTCCAATGTGGAGAAGAAGGGCATCGAGCATATGAGTGTTTGCTTTAGCAAGGAAGGACAAATAGAAGACCTGAAGGTAATGTACGAGTTGCACATGTAGATGAAGATGCACATTCTGAGCATTCTAAAGATGCTGAAAGGGGAGAAACCCTAGTTGTCAGAAGAACCTTACTGAATGAGGAGAAAGAACCCAATCAGAGGAAGAGTTTATTCCACACAAGGTGCAAATGTGAAGGTAAGTGTTGTGATATTATTATTGACAGTGGAAGCACTGATAATCTTGTTTCAGAGGAGATGGTTGATAAGTTAAAGTTGACAAGAAGAAAGCATCCGCATCCATATTGGATTGCATGGTTGCAGAAGGACCATAGAGCTTTGGTCAATGAACAGTGTTTAGTGAAGTTCAAGATTGGTGACTACCATGATGAGGTATTGTGTGATATGTCATATGCTGTTGGGGAGGTCGTGGCAGTATGATAGGATCGCTATCCATGATGGCTGTGCAAACACATATTCCCCATAAGTTGAAGCCCTTGAAGGAGGTGGAAGAAAAGGTATGTAGTACTACCAGAATTTGTTTGGTAGATGGTAGGAAATTTTTGGAAGGTATGAAGCATGAACGTCATTGCTTTGCATTGATTCCTAAGATCAGTCAAGAGAAATGTGAAGATGTACCAACAGAAGTCTCAGTTATGTTGGAAGAATTTTAGGACATTATCTTTGATAATGTACCAGAAGGTTTACCACTAGTAAGGAAGATAAGTCATCAAATGGATTTGATACTAGGAGCTAGTTTTCCAAACAAGGCAGCCCATAGAATGACTCCAGTAGAGAGTGAAGAGTTGAATAGACAAGTTTAGGAGTTGTTGAGGAAGGGATTGATAAGAGAAATCCTAAGTCCATGTGTAGTACCTACAGTACTAGCACCAAAGAAAGATGGAGAGTGGAGAATGTGTACAGACTCTCGAACCATTAATAAGATCACAATCAAGTATAGATTTCCATTGCCCAGAATGGATGACATAATGGACTATTTGAGTGGAGCCAAGTACTTCATGAAGATTGACCTGGAGAGTGGGTATCACCAGATCGGTATCAGAGAAGGAGACGAGTGGAAGACAACCTTCAAAACTAAAGAAGGTTTGTATGAGTGGTTAGTCATGCCATTTGGGCTAACCAATGCACCGAGCACATTCATGCGGCTCCTAAACGAGGTACTAAAAGGTTTTTTGGGAAGTTTTGTTATTGTTAATTTGGATGATATTTTGATTTTCAGTAAGACTTGGGATGAGCATTTGATGCATATCAGAAGAGTTCTAGAGAAGATGAGAGAGGAGAAGTTACTGATTAATCTGAAGAAATGTAGTTTTGCAAAGAAGGAGTTGGTATACCTGGGATTTGTTGTCTCAGAAGAAGGTCTTAAGATGGACCCAGAAAAGTAAGGGCTATCATTGAATGGCCTATGCCAAGGAGTGCAATGGAGGTAAGATCTTTTCATGATTTGGCAAGTTTTTACAAAAAGTTTATCAGGAATTTTAGTAGCATTTGTGCACCCCTAACTGAGACAATGAGAGGGGATAGAAAAGAGTTTAGATGGACTAAAGGAGTAGACAAGAGCTTTGATACATTGAAGCAGAAAGTTGTAGAACAACTTGTTTTGGCACTTCCAAATTTTAATAAGGTATTTCAGGTAGATTGTGATGCTAGTGGTAGTGGTATAGGAGTTGTTTTGAGCCAAGAAGGTAAGCCTATTGCCTATTTTAGTGAGAAGCTTAATGATGCCAAGAAAAAGTATTCTGTTTATGATCAGGAATTTTATACAATAGTTCAGGGTTTGAAGAAATGGAGACATTGTTTGTTGCCAAAAGAGTTTGTTTTATATACTGATCATCAAGCTTTGTAGTATCTTAATAGTCAAGAGAAGGTAAACCAAAGGCACTTAAAATAGGTTCAGTTTTTGCAGAGTTATACCTTTGTTTTTAAGCACAGGAGTGGGAAGTCCAACAGAGTTGCAGATGCCTTGAACAGAAGGCAAAATTTGTTGACAGAAATGAAGATAGAGGTTGTTGGGTTCGATGAGCTCAAATGTTTGTATCCTGAAGATCCAAATTTTGCAGAGGCTTAGAAAGCTTGTCTGGAGCCTGTTACTTTGGATAGGACAAAATGGTTGGATTTCATAATCCAAGATGGCATGTTGTTTAGAGGAAGCCAGTTGTGCATTTTGAGGAGTTCCATGAGAGAGAATTTGATTAAGGAGAAGCATAGTGGAGGATTGGTTGGACACTTTGGTCGAGATAATACCATTTCTATTGTTGGTTAAAATTATTATTGGCCATAGTTGTAGAAGGATGTGAGGAAGTTTGTACAAAGTTGCAGAGTATGTCAGATGGCAAAAGGAACAAGTCAGAATACAGGGTTGTATCAACCATTACTTGTACCAGAGAAGCTATGGGATGATATTAGTATAGATTTTGTTCTTTGTTTACCAAGGACACAGAGAGGGCATGATTCTATTTTTGTGGTGGTGGACAAATTCTCAAAGATGTCACATTTTATTCCTTGTAAGAAGACTAATGATGATGTTCATATTACAGAGTTATTTTTTAGGGAAGTGGTGAGACTACACGGTCTACCAAAGAGCATAGTTTCAGATTGAGATACCAAGTTTGTTGGTTATTTCTGGAGGACATTGTGGAAGAAGTTGAAGACAGATTTGAAGTTTAGTTATGCACACCATCCACAGACTGATGGAGAAACTGAAGTGGTGAATAGGAGTTTGGGTAACCTGCTATGATGCTTAGTAGGAGATAAGCCCAAGGGATGGGATTTGATTTTACCACATGTAGAATTTACTTACAACAATTCTATCAATAGGAGTACTGGTAAATCACCATTCCAGATTGTATATGGGAATAGTCCAAGAAATGCTTCAGAGTTAAGGAACCTGGACAAAGGAGAAAAGACAAGTGCCGAGGCTGAAGACTTTGCAGAACACATGAAGAATTTGCATGAAGAGGTGAAAAAATACATTAATAAGATGAATATTTAGTACAAGGCTAAGGTAGATCAAAAGAGGAGATATAAGGAATTCCAGGTAGGAGATGAAGTCATGGTTCACTTGAGAAAAGAAAGATTCCCAATTGGAACATATAATAAGCTGAAAATGAAGAAATTTGGACCATGCAAAATTTTGAAGAAACATGATTCAGGAAATGCATATGAGGTAGAGCTACTGAGTGGGATCAACATTTCCCCTATTTTCAACATTGTTGATTTATCAGAATATCATGAAGGTGGAACAAAGGATGGACTAACAGAAGAATAGTGGAGTATTCTGGCATCTACTTCAACAGAGGAGATAGAAGAGATCTTGGATAGCCATGTGGGAAGAAGTACTTAGAACAGGCAATATGAAGAATATATGGTGAAATGGAAATGAAGACCTATTGAAGATTCTTCTTGGTTGTCTAAAGCAGAGGTTGACCGTTTCAGTTTTCCTCACACAAACACCTGAGACGTGACAGGGTCACTTCTCAAATTACCCTGGGTGTCTGATGCAAGAGCATCTAGTGGTGTAAGGGCAATCTTGTATCACCCAAAAAAATATGTGTTTCAAAACTATTGATGTTCTTTCCATTTCTTTTCAAAATTTGTGGTTCTGGTTCCATAATCGCTTGAATAATAATGTAGAACTTTTAGTTTTGCCAAACTGCTAAAAATAGTAACCTGCTATTTTTAGAAAGTTTGCATTTGGGCATGGATTGAATTCAAAATTTACAGGAAGTTACATAACAAAAATATAAGACCTTTGGAGAAGGAATCACACAAAGATCATTTGCGAGCTGAAAGATATTAAAGTTTCTGTTTCTTGAAAAAATGCCTAAAAATTATTCAAACTTAGGTTTGAGGCACTAGACGGCCCCGTACATGCCCAAAAATGGTTGCAACTGGCAGAGCTGGTTTTTAGCATGTATAGCACTCCGTGAGCTTTCTGACGCAAAAAACAGTTCATCAATTGGACTCTCGGATCAAAAGTTATGGCTCCCAGAAGTTGACCTATTTTTGGAGGGAGATGCAAATTTTGAAATTAGGTTGTTGGCCGCCAAAAAGGCTATTAATAACCATTTTTGGGAACCCTGGGTGGTAGTAGAGTTAAGGGGGGCAAGTGTAGAGTCAAGAATAGGTGGGAAAATAGAAACCCGAGCTGATTTGGGGTTACAGAAGGCTGATGATTCTAGAGTCTTGGGAGAGGTAGCTGTAGTTTGGTGCAGCCTGTGGAGGATTGATTCCTCTGATTGTAATTAAGCTTCTGTAATGTAATGAGTTGCCCAGATCAATAAAAGAAAGTTCTATTTTCTGTGTTTAATTTCTATTGTTGTGTGTTTTGTGATTTACCCCCTTCATCAACATGTGATTCATGAAGGTATTATATGGTTCCTATATAGAGAGTATGCTAGACCTTGAGCCATATCTTGCATATTCCTAACAACAAAATATGTTGGGATAATGTTTTTTGATTTTCTAGCAATAGAGCACACTAGAAAATGCTTTCTTTTTCTTCTTTGTATCTTTTTATGTCATTTTTAGTTATTTATGTTTGTGTGTTGTATTTTTTTTTGCATGTGTTGTATATGTATTGGGTTATATATGATTTGATAACACATTTGTGCTACAAGTTATGTTTTCTAATGCATTTATTTTGCAAGTTTTATGTCTTGACACTAATTATTTTGTAGGTCTTTATTTGACTAATGTGTGGTTTTATAGATTCTTAGCTTGGGGGCATGGCTCCCTCACTAAAAAAATTGCAACATATCCTTTTAAAACTATTATTTACATGTATTTTTCTTTTTAGCACTTTAGTGTAGCTTATCATCTAGTGGCATCAACCCACTAAAGTGGGGGCAAAATATAAGGTCAAAAATTGCATACCCTATAATTTGACATTACAAATTAACCTTAGTTTGGCATTTTCCTCTCATAGCATGTTTATAGGCCCATTCAACCCTATCCTAGCCTTTGTCCCACCCTTGGTGCCAATGTGGGCTTGGTGTTTCTGTGTGTTCAAATGTTTTCTACACAAGTGTATATATTTTATAAGCTAAACTAACATTTTATCTCCATTTGGCATTATTTATAGCCTTGCTATATTAGGATGGAATCATGGCACACAGATGTCTACACAACACATTTCCATCATTTGATAACATAGTTGTACATTCATTGTTTCTTATGAAATTTACCACCTTTTCATACCTAAACATGCAAGTGTAACTACTATTATATTTGTTGGGTGAATCTCAATAGCTAGTTCACCCTTGCATGCCTCTTCAACTTCCCTACAAGATAATTTTTGAATCTATCACAATATTGAATTTTACAACATTCTATTCTTTGAGGCAATTAAAACATCCTACACTAGTGTTACAACAATCCTCTCACCTACTTATGTCATGACTCTGTCTTTTCTTATGGGAAGCAATTATTATTTATTCATCAATGGTCAAAGTATCACTTCTACTATGACATTGAGCTGGTAGTACTAGAAGGGTTGGTTTATCCAACTTGAGAGTAATTTTTCCTTTGCCTCTTTTATTGTTAGAAAAACTCATTTTAACAAATACAGAGAGTAGAGAAAAATGGGAGGGAAACATCTATGGATTGGGCCTCTTTCCTATGTTTAATTGAAGAAAAACATTGAGATATGGAGTATCTTTGAGTACAGAGGAATAATGCCTTATTTTTAGGCCATGAAGGGCCATGATGAATCCCTCACTTTGGAATTTGTAAATTTTTGGCATAACAAAGAGTTTGTTATTGGGGGTGTTAGATTTACTATCACTAAGGAGATGATTGGTCATGCTACTAGACTTAGTTGTAAAGGGAGGGAGGTTCCACAACTGGGGAAGTACAACGAAAAGTAATTCATTGATTGCTTCCTGGAGGAGGAAGAATCTATAGTTTGGCATTAGAATGGTTATGATAAGATGGCTCTTCCTTCACCTTGGGCCTTGGCCAACTTTCATCTCATCAATTATTTCACATTGGAAGGTAGGTTTTCCATAGTCCACAGTTATCACTTTCCTTTACTTGATCATCTTAGGCATAGAAATCTTGTTAGCTTTCCTTTGTTCTTGCTATCCTCACTTGAAAAATGCATTAAGGAGGGTGTCTCCCCCCTGCCCACTAGAGTTTAATCTATTCCCTTTACTAGTATAATATCTATTTAACCCCCTCTATTATCTCTAATGTTGGTACTCCTTCATCTTCTATGAAGATCTCTAAATATAGTGGCAAGGCTAGAAAGAAATTTGACTTTGTTTTTTAGAGTATTCTATTAGAACACAAAGATATATTGAGAGGGGGGGTGATTCAGTATATATAAAAACTTATTCCAATTCAAAACTATCAATCAAACTTCTAAGTACTTTAACCAGAAGATTAGCAAATTAAACCAATTAAAGAACAACACATAAGCACACAACCACAACACCAGATTTACATGGAAAACCCAAGAAGGGAAAAACCATGGTGAACAAGCTACTTGTGAAAGGAAGCAAGGTACATGGAACACACTTCCTACACCAATATAATGAGGGTAAATGTATGCAAATTCATTTTAATCCTTACAATTGCAACAATATTAAACATATAACATAAGAAATTACAACAGTAACACAACACAAGAGATTGACACAAGATGTATCATGGGGAAAATATTTTCAGGTAAAAAACCCCACACTCTAAAACCTGCACAATGTATTATCTGAAACAATAACAGTTTACAATATACTTACAATGCAAGTTCTTCCAAGAGTCTTCAAATGTCGTTTATGGAGTGATTCCAACAGCATAATAGTACTTGTAAAAACACTATGCAAATACAACTCCAAAACAATGCATTTTATAGAGATACAAAGCATATTCTGGAAGCTTCTTGAGATAGGTGTCCACCTTGGCCACATGGCCATTATCCTGCATCAAAGGACACTTGTCCAAGCTACAAATACATCTCTTACATCTGTCATACATGCATATTTGACTTTCCCAAAATGGAGCACTCTGTGAGGCCTACATTTTTCATTTCCGTGCATGTGACTATTTACCTTATTGTTGCTGATACTTTTATACTTGTGGGACTGTTGATCCTAGATTTTCAAACTATTAAACCTTATTATGCTAAAGGAAAACTAATTGGGTGATGTTAGTTAGATGTTTGCTTTAAGAGAAAACAAATTGGGTGATGTTAGATAGATGTTTATTTTATAGGAAAACTAATTGGGTGATGTCCAATTGATGTTTACATTACAGGAAAACTAATTGGGTGATGTTAGTTAGATGTTTTCTTTAAGAGAAAATAAATTGGGTGATGTTAGATAGATGTTTATTTTATAGGAAAACTAATTGGGTGATGTTCGATTAATGTTTACATTACAGGAAAACTAATTGGGTGATGTTAGAAAGGAAATTGTTATGTGATTTCATTATATTTATGAGAACTATGGTATGTTTTAGGAATTCATGTTTTAAGTTGCTTCAGCTATGATATTTATATGTGAAATTGACCTTGTAATTGAGTGCGTAGGTTTTGGCTAACAAACCACAGATATTGGAGATCATTCCGCACCTTATGTTGTGATCCCTTGTGAAGCCGATCTGGTTCCACTAGGAACCGAGATCAACTCTATGTTTGATTTAATGTTGTAATGTTGTCTTTCATAAGGTTGAATGGGTTAGGTCTACCCTCTTGTAATTTGAATTATGATTTGTGTTGTAAGAAATGTAGTTGAATTTTATTTTTTAAATTTTAAATTTTTGAGACCCTTTTCTTGTGTCTTAACTTGACCCTGGGTGTCCTAACTAGGTTAAATTTGACCCTGGGTTATACCCCATGGGTCTAGGGTCCCTTTTGACTTGGGTAACCCTTGGGTAACCTCCATATGGTCACCTTAACTTCACACTGAAGTTAAGTGACGAATTTGAAAGTATGGGAGGGATAGGATGAGTGGTACCAACACTCAAGCCCATCCCTTTTCAATTCCCAAGGTAAGAGATGACTCCAAGACCTACCAATTATGGAGGATATGACTTCAAGTCTCCCTCACAATTGGTGAGAGTCCCCATGGAGTTGTGTGGTCATTCATAAGAAGGATGGAAGGGGAGACATGTGTCACCCTTTTTCCCCCTTTAACTCCTTTTATTTCTCCCATGCGTAAGAGAGATGACACGTGGTAAGGGATAAGGAAGACTTTAGGGATGGGTGAGTGACATATGCCAACACTCATCCCTTGGGACACAATAGTAGTTTGGGGAAGAGTGAGGAGGTGACAAGTGTCACCTCCCCCATTCCTCTAAACTCATGGAATTGGGGTTATTTTAATCCCACTTGGGATAGGGAGAGGGTGGTTGAATTTGGAGGATTTTTGTTTATTAAAAATTGCTTTTGGGAGAGGAAGGTGAGAGGGAGTTTGGTGGCTTAGGTTGGAGGAGATTTTAGTGGAGCTCTACATCAACTTTATCCATTAAAGGGCTTTTTAAGGTTGGATTTCATGGCCTTTCCTTTGTATTTCTATTTGTTACATGAAGGATGTGTGAAAATTATTTATTTTGCTTGTGTTGTAAATTTTGTTATTGTGGGGAAATTTTATTGGGATGTTGATAGAGCTTCTTCCACTTGGGAGAAATGCTCATCAAGTGTGGGGTAGGGGAGGAGTGATCCTTCTCGAGTTCATGCCTTGTTTTTGGGATGTTGAAAGCCTTGAGGGCATTTGTGTGACTTTGAGAAATTATGTTATATGGCTTGAGAGCCAAAATATGAACTCCTTGGAGAATTTTGTTAACAAGTATGGCTTGAGGCCATGAGAAAAATTGTGTTGAAATAAAGTTGAAGGGTGACACTCTAGAGTTGAGTGTGTCAACTCTCCTACCCCTTGTTAAACTCACTGTGGATGAGTTTTGTGTTGTGTAAATAGCCATGGGTGTAATTGTGTTTTGGGATGTTGTATTGTTTTGTTGTGAAGTAGATTTTGGAATACCCTAGGTGTGTGGATGATCTCGCTAGCTCGGGGGTGACCCTCTTGCGGGTCTACGGTAGGGAGCAGAGCAAGTTGAGTGGTGTTTTCTTCCCTTGTGTGATATGCAGGTTCTTGGAGCTCATTGTGAAGCTTGGAGAAGATTATTTGAACTTGGAAAATATTTTATTTTCCTTAAGTCTTAAGGAGAGCTTGGTCTTTATTGTTTACATCCTGGTTAATTCCTAAGAGGAGAGATTTCTCTTTCTATTGTTGTAATTTTTGTGTTTTGAGTTATGAAGGAATCCTCCTTTTGTAATGAAGTTTTTACTTATAGTGTTTATTACATTTGGTTATAATTTATGAAATGATTAAGAGAAGAAATTTGTTTTTAAAAGGATATTAGAATTGTCTATTTCCTTATATCCCTATTTGAAAAATTGTGAAATTTGTTGTTATAAATAAGTTTGTTAAAAATTTATCTCATTACATGATTTGTGAAAATGTTAATTTTTAATGAGTTATTTGACATTGAAGTTTTGTTATTATGAAAAGAGATGAATTTGGATTATAGTCATGCTTTTGAGTTTGGTTAAAATAAATGCCTACTATGTTTAAATTGAATCATTTGACTAATTATTGAAATCTAGTTAAGAGAAAACTAAATTTAATTGTCCTTGTATAATATCCTATATTTATAAATTCTATTTTTGAGTTGCATTGAAAGTAAAATTTCATGAAAACTCCTTTTAGATTAATTTCTATATTCTGTCCTATAAATTATTTGACAGAAATTGTTTAATAATTATATATCTTTTATTTTACTTTTGTGGTATATATATATACACAAAGGGGAAATAAAATTATGTTCGCTGTGATTTTTGGTTGTATTGCAAAACACAGTCGAAATAAAATTATAAAAGAAAAAGAATTAACAATGGTGGGGGTTCAAACCCCCACCATGAGTATTACAAAGGGTGTGGGGAGGGGTGGAGCCCCCACCCACACCCCACGTAGTGGGATGTGGGTGGGGGCTCCGCTCCTCCCCACACCCCTGCCACACTTCCAATCGCGGCCCTGCGAACCACCACACTCCTGTCGCAACTCCCGCTCCCCGCCTCCGCAGTTCCCCCAAGCCCGCGACCCTCTGCGGATTCCTTGTGCCCTGCTCCCCATGACACCAATCCCTCCACCTGCGCGGCCTCCACACTGCCACCCTCTATGGCCACCGCGAGCACCACCATCCCTCTACTCTTCCCCATCTTTGTGCCATTCACACAGCGGCCGCGCTCTGCTCCAAGCGCCGTCACCACCCTCCAATTCTCTGCCCTAACAAAACAAACAAATAAAAGTTAGGGTTTTCATAAGATTAAATAAAATATGGAATGAACATAATGCTTGGTCTTTTATAAAGGAAAACCTATTATATTAAATACTATAAAATATTAATATATATATATATATATTAATTATTTGTTAAAAATTTAAAAGGGAGGCCATATTTTTTTAAAAAGAAGGAAAGAAATTTATATTAGGAGATTTTTAACGAGAATAAGGAAAAATATATTTATAAATTAAAAAGAATATTATATTTATATATATATTTTATTTTTAAGAAAATGTATTTTGGAAGTTTAAACAATTATCACAAATTAAATATCAAGAAAACGAAAAGAAAAAAATATGATCTTTCATTTACAAAAGACACTTTGAAATATAAATGCAAACAAGCCATCACAGGCATTCCATGTGTGGCCATTGTAAACTCAACTGTAGATTTAGAAAACGTCCAATTGAGAAAAAAAAGAGAGAGAAAGAGAAAGAAAAGCTAACCTTGAAACACAAAGAGGAGAAAATGTGTGGCATTTCTGAACTAGGCTAAGAGAACTAAGTAAGTTTGACCTATCGTTAATCCTGATTAGGAACAAGTTAATTATCAAATCTAATTCATACGATGAGATGAAACTTAGAGCAGAAACCTAGGAGACTGAGTCAAGCAAAGTTAGTAAACCCTGTTTAAGTGACCTGGTCTACCAAGAAATTAGGGATAATGTAAAGGATGCAGTGATTGTGATAGAAATACAATCAAAATTAAATTTCAGAGAAACGATAAAGTGAACGTGATAGAAATACAATCAAAATTAAATTTCAGAGAAACAGTAAAGTGAACGTGATAGAAATACAATCAAAATTAAATTTCAGAGAAATGGTAAAGTGAACATGATAGAAATACAATCAAAATTAAACTTTAGAGAAACGGAAGAGAGGGAAAATGAACGGGCTTTGTTGAAAATGCTAAGTCTGAAGGAGGAGAAATTAATATTAAATTTTAGAAAACAGGAAAGAGGATAGATGATCGGGCTTTGTTGAAAAATGATCCATTAATGAGATCAAGTGTAAATTCATTATAATTAGGGAGTCGTAGGAAGTTTGTTAACCCTATCAGGAAACCACGTGTTAAGAGTAGTGTTTGTGTAATAAATTCCACTCATGCCCGTGAGGCATTATGTTGCTGGATTCTTCCAGAATCTAGGGTTTAGAGGCTTAGAAAGTTTAACCCTTGTAGCAACATTAACCACGTCGCGAAGACCCCCTTGTTGGCCTTCTTGTGTTTGGGTGTGCGCATGTGTGCGTATTACCCCACTGACAACTGAATTGTTTACACCTTAAGCATACACCACCGAGCATGCTTATGCGTGCGAGGGGGTTTCTAGGGAAGCGTGGGAAAATTTTTGATATTTCATGTCATGACCACATGGCGCATGTGGACATGACACGTGTGATGCGTGTTGTGACCGCATGGGAAATGTGGGTATGACACACTCCAAGGCTAAAAATAGACTATGACGGATGCTCTTACACATCTTACAATTGTCATAAAAATCTGCAACATGACAATCTTAAATGTTGTAAGAGAATCTGTCATACAATGCTAAATATAGCATATTCCTCTTACAACATGTCATAGTCCAACTTGGGCACCCAAAGATGCCTTTCCCTCATGCAAAGATACTCATCGACACTTGTCACCACTTGTCATAGGAATCTCCAAACTTGGCTCTTACACGTCATAGATTCTATCATATGGAATATCCTCTTCCACATATCACAAGGTGCTGACACATGGAATATTAGTGCCACCTCAAATGGGATGCCCAAATCCATGTAGGTTTGACTTGACCATCCAAGTCACATTCCAAGTAAGATGACATGTCATCATGCCACCTCAACTAAGTGACCAAACTGAATGTGCAAGTAAATACAATATTAGGCAATAAATAAATACACAATTAAATAAATAATGCTAGGAATTTGTAAAGGTTGAGACACCTTAATTCCCAACATTCTCCCACTTGTTGAAGACCTTGCAAGAGCCAAAAGAAATTAAAAAATTTAACTGTTAGGGGCCAAGAGGCCCATAGACTCTGACCACCATCTAAACTTCTCTATGCCCATTGGTTTCGTTAATACATCTGTAACATTCATCAAAGTATCTACCTTCTCCAATATCACCTTCCCATCTTCTACCATATCTCAAAAAAAATGAAACTGAACATCAATATGCTTTGTTCTGGCATGGAAAGTAGGATTCTTTGCTAGGCAAATTGCACTCTAACTGTCATAATAGATAGTAATCTATCTTCCATCAACACCAATATCTAAACACAACCTCTTAAGCCAAATGGATTCCTTACAAACATGAGTTTCTGCCATGTACTTTGCTTCTGTCGTGGACATAGCAACTACATCTTGTCGCTTACTTATCCAACTAATAGCACCACTGAACATGGTAAACACATAAGCACTGGTGGATCTCCTACTGTCAATGTCACCTGCCCAATCAGAATCCACAAAACCACAAATACTCACATAATGCAAAGGTCCTGTAGGATGACCATGATAACATATGGAATACTTAGAAGTACCCTATAAATATCTAAACACTCTCTTTACTACATCCTAATGTACCCGTCCAGGATTATCCATAAACTGACTAAGGACTCCCACTGCTTGGGCAATGTCTGGTCTTGTACAGACCATAGCATACATCAAGCTACAAACTGCACTAGAATAAGGTACTCTGCTCATATCCTCCATGTCAGAAGGAGACTTTGGACAATCATTCATAGATAACTTTATTCCCAATGAAACAAGAACACACAATGGTCTGCAATCTTCCATACATAATCTATCCAACACAGTCTTCATATACTTAATCTGGCTTAACCAAAGTTTTCTATTTTCTCTATCTCTTCTAATCTCCATCCCTAGAATGTACCTAGCTACCCCTAAGTTTTTCATCTCAAACTGTGTTGACAACTGAGACTTCAAATCTGAAATCATATTCTTACCATTCCCAATCAGCAACATATCATCAACATACAGTGCAATAATGAGAATACGATCATTGTCAAAATTGTAATTGACAAGGTGTCATTGTACCTCATCATTTAATCTATTTTCAGATGTCAAAAATCTAGGGGTTGTGTCCTCGGCTATCTGCAAATAGAGATTCTACAGTTACCAGTTTTCCTAGCTAATCTTAACAGCTTCTACTAATTTGAAAAGATTAATCTGTCTACTTACTGAATGAATTTAAGGAATGCTGAAATAGAATTAAACAGGAAATTTACTCAAAGCAATTCTTAAAAATAGTAACATGCATCTATCTATCAAAATTAGTAAATACTTTTCATATCAAAAAGTTAAAGTAATAAAACAATGGTACTAGCCTCCTGCCTTGGTGGTGAGAGTGGGCCCTTGCTCCACACCCTTAGGGTTGAAGGCTATAGTAGAAAATCAGCACAAGAGAAGATCACAACTAAATCCAGTCCAATTCATTCACTTTGCATTCATGAAAAATATTGCTATCACAGAACTGAGATTACCGAGAATCAGAATAATTTAATCATTGTATCTTTCTTCTACTATTTTTATCAGTATATATCAAAATGAGTGATGACCTATCACTTATCTTCTCTACCAGTTCCTCTATGAGATGACATCCATCTCTTTATTGTACTAGCTGTCTAACTATGGAAAATAATCATGCAATAAAAGAAGACTGAGTGGAACAGAAGTCCACTCATAATTCTAAGTTTGAGTCTTAATACATTTGGGTAGAGAGGCCCTAAAAATATGGGTATTGAATCAGTTCTATCTATAACTCATGCAAAAACTTTATAAAGATAAAAACTCCAGTAGTTTAACTAAAGATGACCCTTCACCACTCAGGTGATGATTTGAGTGAAATGAGGGGTATTAAGGTAACTGCTGAGAGTGCCTAATCGACAGCTTATGCTAGAAATATGCCCTGCTCTCAGGAGGCTTCAGAGATATCTGTCCCTGTTTGCAGCTCCAGAGATATGTCTGTAGCTCTGGAGATATGTTTGTAGCTTTAGAGATATCTGTAGCTTTCTTTGTTCAGCTCCGGAGATGCTCCAGACTCCCGTAGAGCTCCGGAGAGGCTTCCTCATTTCTTCAAAACTTCAAGTGTCATGGTACTTTGGTATTGTCTCTGGAGATCATTGAAGACTATCTATGGAGGTGCGTAAAATTTCTATTCCTGGCATCTACAGCTGTTGATTCAAAAAGAGAGAAGTTTCTGCATTTTTTCCATCAATTCCATGCACATTAGTCACTTAATCAGAAATTATAATCTTAAGTAATCTATCTCAATTAATCATTAACTAGAATGATCTTTCTAGCTTATTTGGGTGTAGACATTAGGAAAGATGGACTCAGGAAGGAGAAAAAGAGGTAAAAAGATGTATTTCATGGGTACAACTTGGCACTCATTAATAATACACACAATGATCTGATTTTGATGTCAAAAATCCAATGGGCAACACAAAAGCATCAAATTTCAAGTACCACATCCTAAGAGATTACTTCAAACCATATAAAGAATTCTTTAACTTACAGACCAAATTTTCTTTACCTTTCACCACATAGTGCTTAGGATGTGACATATAAATTTCTTCCTCCAAGTCACCATGAAGGAAAGCTGTCTTCACATCCATTTGCTCCACTTCTAAGTCATAAGCTACTGCAAGAGATAATAGGGACCAAATAGATGTTAGCTTTGCAACGGGAGAGAAAACTTCACCATAATCAATTCCTTCCACTTGTGAATACCCCTTCGCAACCAATCTAGCCTTGTACTTTTCAACACTGCCATCTACTATAAATTTCTTCTTGAACACCCATTTGCATCCAATGGGTTTCTGTCCATCAAGCAAAGGCACCAAGTCCCAAGTTTTATTCTTTTCCAAAGAAGCTATCTCATCCTCCATGGCCTCCTTCTAGGAACCTACATCTTTCATGTCCATAGCCTCTGTCATAGTTCTAGGCTCATCAGTGTTAGTAATTAAGACATAAGCACAACTAGAATCTAGCAATGTATAACCAAACCTATTAGGTTACTTCCTATTTCATGTGGACCTCCTCAAAGGCTGAGGTGGAGGTTCTACCTCTTCTTCTAAACTTTCAGAGCTGCTAGAGCTCTCCTCATCATCAGGTCCAACAGGGTCTTTCGGTTCAGTCTTCTCAGGGGTAGAAGGAAACTGAACTACATCCTCTTTCTTTTATTTTTCTTCTGGTTGAAGGACAACATGAGAAGGTGTTATCTCTCTAAAGATAACACTTCTATACAACACTTTTTCTACCACAGGATCCCAAAGTGTGTACCCTTTCACACCGACACCATAGCCAATGAAGATACACTTAACTGCCTTGTTCTCTAATTTTGACCTCTTCTCCTTAGGCACATTTGCATATGCCTCACAACCAAAAAACATGAAGATGTCTCAATGAGGGCTTCTTTCTAGACCACACCTCCATGGGTGTCTTATCAATGAGCGATGAGGTAGGAGACCTGTTAACCAGGTAGCAAGTAGTGGCTACAACTTCAGCCCAAAACCTTTGTTCGAGGCTAGCATCACTAAGCATACTCCTAGCCCTCTCCATCAAAGTTCTTTTCATCCTCTCTACAAATCCATTTTTCTACGAGGTATAAGGAGTTGTCTTATGTCTTTCAATCTCATGTTATTTGAAGAACTTATCAAACTCTATGGAACAAAAATCACCACCGTTATCAGTTCTCAAACACTTAATCTTTTTACCAGTCTAATTCTCTACAAAAGCTTTAAACTCTTTGAACCAACTAAAGACTTCAGATTTGCTTCTGAGAAAATAAACCCATGTCCATCTACTATAATCATCAATGAATGATACAAAATATATAGATTTAGAGATTGAAGGAACATTCACAAGACCAAACACATCAGAATGAATAAGATCCAAAACACCAGAAGACTTGTGAGAACTAGAGTAAAACTAAACCTGGTTTTGTTTTCCATATATACAATGTTCGCAAAAGTCAAACTCAAGATTACAATCATTTAACCCCTCAACAAGGTTTTTATTTTTCAGGGCTCTAAGACGCTTCTCACCAATGTGACCAAGTCTCTTATGCCACAACATTGTCTTTTCAATAGGAAGTTTCATTTCCAAAGAATGAGCACCCTTAGGTACCCATAAAGCACTACCATTATAAGTAGAAGCAGTAGTCTTTTTCACTACGTGTTCCAATGGTGAGGATGAAGAATCTGAAAGTTTTTTCTTCAAAACAGAAGAATGATTGCACTGAGTAGTGTATGCATCCAGCTGAAATAGAGTACCTGTCTGAGTACCCTTAGCAAGCACCATAGCTCCTCTTGTCATCTTGCATCCTCCACCTAAGAAGACAATCTGCACACCTGCATCATTCAATTTACTTACAAAGAACATGTTTCATGCTAAACTAGGGATGTGCATAACCCCATTGATCCCCTTCACTTGTCCTTCAGGGAATCAAATCAAGACTCTTCAACACCCAACTATCTTCAGGTGAGAGTCATCACCCAAGTACACCTTCCCACCATCGTATTCTTCATACTTTGTAAACCAACCTCGATGAGAGGTCATGTGGAAAGAAGCACCGAAGTCAATCAGCCACACATCTTTAGATGTATGGGTGGCCAAGGCTGCAACAAAAGCATCACCATCATCTTGTGACTTGTCAGAATCAGAATCAGAGTTCTTTTTCTTCTTCTCCTTTTTGCACTCCTTTCAGAAGTGCCCAATTTTTCCATAGTTTCAACACACTGCCTTGGACTTTCCAGGAGATTTGGATCTCCAACGAGATTTGGATTTGCCCTTTTCATATTTCTTGTCTTTCTTTTTCCCTTTTTCTTTAGGTCTTCCATGAGCCGCAAGAGCCTCTTTGGCTGACTCAGATGACTTTCTCCACATCTCTTCAGATGATAGCAAAGACACCACTTCATCCATTTTGAAAGTGGATGTGGTACTCCTGATGGCCATAACAAGATGATCCCATGAGTCTGGCAAAGAACAAAGTAAGGTCATGCAACGATCCTCCTTCATTTTCACACCAATGGATGTCAACTGTGCAACTAGCATGTTAAAGGAATTCAGATGGTCTACAATGGATCCTCCATCTTCCATCCTTAGAGAATATAGCTTCCTCTGTAGGAATAACTTGTTTACCAGGGATTTATCTTGATAAACATCACCAAGTTTCTTCCATAGCTCCTTTGCGGTCTTCTCCTCATGGACATTTAACAAGACAGAGTCAACCAAACAGAGTCTCACAAGACCCTTAGCTTTCCGATCCTTGAGATCCCAATCATCTTGCGACATTACCACTGGTTTTACACTGGAAATTGCTTCCCATAGATCTCTGTCAACAAGCATGTCTTCCATTTTGAGTTTCCACAACTCAAAATTGTTACCATTAAAATTTTCCACCTCTACTCTTCTAGATGTGCCTACCATCTTCTTGTTACAACAAGATCACAAAATACTCTGCACATACTCCTACTCAATTGAAGATTAGCTCAAAAAACCCTACCCAATAACTAGGATCACAGGTGATCAAACTTTGATACCAGTTGGAAGTAAGCAAGGTACACAGAACACACTTCCTACACCAATCTAATGAGGGGAAATGTATGAAAATTCATTTTAATCCTTACAATTGCATCAATGTTAAACATATAACATAAGAAATTATAGCAGCAACACAACACATAAGAGATTGACACAAGATGTATCATGGGGAAAACCTTTTCAATTAAAAAACCCCACACTCTAAAACCTGCACAATGTATTATTTGAAACAATAACAGTTTACAATACACTTGCAATGCAAGTTCTTCCAAGAGTCTTCATATGTCATTTATGGAGTGATTCTGGTAGCATAATAGTACCTGTAAAAACACTATCCATATTCAACTCCAAAAAAATGTATTTTATAGAGATACAAGGCATATTCTGGAAGCTTCTTGCGATAGGCGTCCACCTTGGCCACATGGCCATTATCCCACATCAAAGGACACTTGTTCAAGCTGCAAATACATCTCTTACATCTGTCATACATGCAGATTTGACTTTCCCAACATGGAGCACTCCAAGGCTAAAAAATAGACTATGACAGATGCTCTTACGCATCTTACAATTGTCATAAAAATATGCAACATGACAATCTTAAATGTTGTAAGAGAATTTGTCATACAATGCTAAATCTAGCATAATCCTCTTAGAACATGTCATAGTCCAACTTGGGCGCCCAAAGATACCTTTCCATCATGCAAAGATACTCATCGACACTTGTCACCACTTGTGATAGGAATCTCCAAACTTGGCTCTTATGCATCATAGATTCTGTCATATGGAATATCCTCTTCCACATATCACAAGGTGCCAACACATGGCATATTAGTGCCACCTCAAATGGGATGCCCGAATCCATGTATGTTTGACTTGACCATCCAAGTCACATTCTAGGTAAGATGACATGTCACTATGCCACCTCAACTAAGTGACCAAACTGAATGTGCAAGTAAATACAATATTAGGCAATAAATAAATATACAATTAAATAAATAATGCTAGGAATTTGTAAAGGTTGAGAAACCTTAATTCCCAATAGCTTGGATCTATTGTCCAAATCCAACCTCACAAATAAAAACAAGATTACAATATTATTTATGGGATACAACCCAAAAGAAGTTGAAAATACCTAAAACACAATTCAATAGAACTTATAGAATGAGGCCACAACCTCTTGATATTACATTCAACAGATCTTACTGAACCAAAAACCTTCGCATCATCTATACACTTCACTTTGTCTCAAACTCTCACTTTCTCTGCACAATGAACTCTGCTACCTTCAACATACCTTCACAAGCATGCTCACATCTATTCACATATCTTCACACACCATCAAACACTCTTACCTTCCTCGAAAAACAAGATCTTTCATTTATACCTTTCGCAAATTCCAAAATCCTTCTCCCATGTCATCCAAGAAGTAATGTGTATTCATGAAACGTGCAAGGCCACACCAAGTCAGCATCCAAAGGATGTAGAAAATCAATGTGGTTCAAGACAAGTGATAACCATGACCTATTATTCATTGACACATTCTTCCAAGTAGGTGCACACTTCAAATCATTTGGTGGGAACATCAAAACACATGAAGTCAGCCCAGCAAACACTTATTCTTCCACACAATAACTATAGACCTAAAGTGGTACCGGAGGGATTAATTAACATTATGCATATCATCACACAAGCAACATAAGACTTCCACAAACCTTCGCAACCAATCCTTTCTCTGAAATATATGTTTTCTTTTTGGAGCAAACAAACAGAAACTGAGCTTGCTATCATGAACGAACACTGAACACAATCTTGAGATAGAGCATTGAAAAACCAACTTGTGGTGCACTTCAGCACTTGAAACCTAAATTGAATCTTCCATATGAATACCTTAACTCATCTGCCAAACATCAAATCTAGAAGATAAACTGTAGTGAAATGTAGTGGCTTCTACTTTCTCCTCCAGACAACCCTAGTCAACAACAAGATGTGTCTTTATTCTGCTTCAACCCTAGAGAACCTTTGCAGTACACTTTAGTAGATGAAAATTGAATATTATCATCTTCCCATCTATAAATGATCATATTTCAAACCACAGGACCTCAACTTTAAAAGCAAATAAATGCAGAGCATTTCCTAGACGCATCCTGATTGCAACAACTCTAAACACCCATCTTCACTCTGCGGGCTCTAGAATCTTCTACGTTAATCTTCAAGCTCTAAAATTAGGAACATATAACCTTAAGACATATCTTTGACACTCTCCCAAACCGCAAGGCCATACCTTCAAATGCGGAGGAATGTAGAGCATTCTCTTGAGCTTATTCTGTGCAAACTCCAGTGCCTTGGACAACTTGAATCTTTCTTTCAAAACTAAAGTAATGCTTTTCCTCAAGAAATAATGAATACAATATTTACTACATCAAAGACTTCATTCTCAACTTCATACAAGAACAAAAAAATATTTTCTCTAAGAAGGAATCTTCATGTTAGTACAATCTTTGTCTTTAAACTTCAAGATATAGGGTATAATTGTGTACATAATATATGTCATCCATCACCTTATCCTTCTCATCACAACTTTTTTGATCCATCTTCTTTGTCTTATTTTCTGATCACATTGCCACATATTTCCTTTGACATTACTTCTTGTTCACTTTACTTCCAACCTTCTTCATTACAACATTGCTGACAACTCTCTTAAACCTCAGACTATTGACATCAATGACAACACAAGTGTAACAATCTCCCCCTTTGTCATTAATGGCCACTTGACTTGATATGCAATTTTCTCCCCATTTGACATCAAGGAAAAAGGGCTAGTGGTCTTCTTCCGAACTGATCTTCCTTTAGCTGTCCCTATACGTATTCTTCTTGATTTTTCTTTCACTACTCACCTATCAGCTCCCCCTGACTGATCAAAACTTGTTATTCTTCAAAACCTCTTGCCTACTTGTTCCCTCTAAGAGGTAGCCACCATAAATCCAAGGATAAAAATATATCTTGAATTGCTCCCCTGGACAGATGCACCATCTATGCATCTAGTTAGAAGGAGGGGCAACAACCCCTAACTTTTGTCTGAGATACTCAAAAGTATCCTTAGAAAGTGTCTTGGTAAAGATGTCTACAACTTGATCCTTTGTAGGCACATACTCCAATCTAACTTCTTGATCTGTAACGTTCTCTCTCAAAAAGTGATACCTAATACATATTTCCTTGGTTCTCAAATGCATCATTGGATTCTTTGAAATATTGATGGCACTTGTATTATCACAAAGAATGGGAACAGGTTCATCATATATAACCCTGATATCCTTCAATGGTTGCTTCATCCACAACACTTGGGTGCAATAGGCAGCTGTAATTATATATTCTACCTTTGCAATTGATAAGGACACTGAATCCCACTTCTTTCTAATCCATGAGACTAGTCTATCTCCCAAAAAGAAAGCTCCTCCACTGGTACTTCTTCTATCATCAACACTACTACCCTAATCTGCATTAGTATAAGTAGTTAGGGAAAAGTTATCACCTTTTTAATACCACAGTCCATGTTCTAGAGTGCTCTTCAAGTATCTGAATATTCTCTTTACTTCCTTTCACATGTGTTTCCTTAGGATCAACTTGAAACCTTGCAACCAAACACACAACTTGCATAATGTCAGGCTTGTACCGAGTCTGATTAGCTTCAGGTGACTCATCATATTTACTCAAGCGGCAATTGGTTGCCATAGGAGTACTCACAGGTTTGCAATCTTCCATTCCAAACTTCTTCAACATTTCTTTAACATACTTTTCTTGAGAGATAAAGATGCCATCATTTGATTGAGAAATTTGTTGCCCAAGAAAGAATGATAGCTCTCCTAACATAGACAATTCAAACTCTTTTTGTATATCTCCTACAAACTTCTTACACATCTCATCATATCCACAAAAAAATTATATCATCAACATACACAACAACAATTAGAATTTGTTCACCTTCAGCCTTGATGTAAAGGTTACTATCTATGGTGCGTTTCTTGAAACCCTGCTAGAGTAAGTACTTGTCCAACCTTGCATACCAAGCCCTAGGGGCTTGTTTGAGACCATACCGAGCCTTCTTGAGTCTGCACACCATGCTTAGATCTTCTGATAACTTAAAACCATCCAATTCTTCTATGTAGACCTCTTCTTCCAAGTCACCATTTAGGAAAGTAGATTTGACATCCATCTAATATACCTTGAATCCCTTATGTACTGCAAAAGAAAGAACCATTCTGATTGCTTCCATTCTTGCCACTAGAGAAAAGTCTCCTCATAGTCAACAACTTCAACTTGTGAATATCCTTTGCAAACCAACCTTGCTTTGTTCTTGACTTCTCCATCCTCATCAACTTGTTCCTAAAAACCCATTTTGTTCCTATCACATTCTTATCTGCAGGCCTTGGTACCAACTCCCAGGTCTAAATATTTTCTATCTGATTCAGTTCTTCTTCCATGGCTTGTATCCGTCCTTCATATTTGCTAGCCTCATTAAAATTTATAGGTTCTATTCTTGACAGTAAAGAAAAATTTACATGTTCATTTGTTCTTGCAAATATTCTTCTTATCTGAACTCCTTAATTCTTGTCTCCAATGATCTGATCTTTTGAATGATTTTTCTGAACATACTTTGTTGGAGTCTTAGCAGTCTTCTCTAGATTTTCTTCCTTTTCTTCAACTTCTACAACTTCCTCTGTGCAGGCAAGTTCATCTAGCCAACAATCCTCTTGCTCAACCAAATTCTGATGTGATTCTTCATCCAATCTTACATTTGCACTCTCAACTATCTTCCTTATTCTTTTATTACATAGCATTTGTAGGCTTTGCTAGTAGTTGAGTACCCAAGGAAAACACTTTCATCTAATCTTGAGTCAAATTTTCCCAGACCTTCTTCATCTCTTCTAATGTAGCATTTGCTTCCAAAAACTATGAAATACTTGACTATTGCAGGTCTTCCATTCCAAAGCTCATAAGGGGTCTTGGTGCTATGCTTTATTAGTTGTCAGGTCATCCCACAATAATGGGTTACACTTTTTGGCCAAACTTGACATTGAAATCAATATTTTGAACTAAATCTTCACTTTCTAACACCTATAGCCACTAAACCATTAGGAATTTGAAGATGATGTGAACTAGTGATTTGTGAAATTTTGTTTGTAGATTCTAAATATATATTTTTAAAAAAATTTAGAGTTAAATTGTGATATTTTGTGTCCTTTGATAACTAGTTTTTAATAGTAAACAACATTTTTTAAAGTGATATGTATTCTATAACACATAACTTTTTTTCTACCAAGGATAAAATTTTGATTCTTTTGAATTTAGATTGGTAACACTGATATCTAGGGCATGCATTTGGTTTCATAATGTTTTCTGGAATATTTCTTTAATTAAGTTTTGAAGTAAAACCAATTATAATTTAGACATAGATGTATTCTGTAAAACATAACTTTTTCTGTATGTATCGAAATTCATTTTTTTTTTGTTGAAACAAGGACATCAATACCTAGGGCATAGATATTTTTTAGAATTTTTTTTCTCTATTTTCTTATTTTTTCGTATGTGTGAAACAAAGACCTTGATATTCATTGAAAAACCTACATTCACAAGAAATAAAAAATAACTATAATAATCAAATTAAATATATTTAAGTCGATAAGGGTGTGGTTCAGTGGTTAAGTCACTCGGTTGTAGTGGCAACCACCAGAGTTCAAACCTCCACTGGGCTAATGAGCTCACAGGCTTTACACCTTTGCTGGGCCAATGAGCTCGTGGGTTTGAAATGTTATTTATTGAGGATGAGGTCCCCTGTGTTGTGACCTCACTGGTTCATAGCTCTGGGCAAAAGAATTATCGTGGCACCGGAGGGCATGTCGCGCCAGCATCACTGGTCATGTTAAAAAGTTAACTAGACACATTAAAAAAAATTAAATATATTTAAAATTATTCTTTTTGGGAAGCTTATAATAAGGACTACATACTTACAAAATATAAATTTTAAATGAATTCATTTGATCCCCCAAAAGGTAAATCAAAAGTGGTTTTTTATCAGCATTTCGATAGGTGTAGAGGAGACTCCATTATAGGTATGGTTTAAAACTAGCGGGGTTCTATCTAAGGGGGTTTCATCAAACCATCTTCAATTAAAATCCTTTAAATGGAACTTTTCAAGGCTTAAATCATTATATTTTCTAAAAATATGTGATTTCAACAAAAATTAGGATGTCCCAGAAAGTGTTACCCATTATTGTGGTAACACCCTGTCCTCTATTAAGAATGCACAATGTGGTATGAATTGCTTCTTTCTAGTATATATCAGGCAATTTAGCTTCACTCAACATTGTCTTGGCCATCTCCTGGATAGTCCTATTCTTTCTCTCTGTAACACCATTCTGCTGAGGGGTTCTTGCAGTTGCATAGTGTATTTTGATTCCATGTTCTTGACAAAAATCTACAAACTCATTTGAAGTGAACTCACCACCTCTATTAGATTTCAAGCACTTGATTCTAGCATTCATTTCAATTTCAAATAGATTTGAAGATCTTGAATCTACTGAAAGCTTCTAATTTTTCTTTCAAAAATGTAACCCATGTAATTCTAGAGAAATAATCAATGAGCAACATGAAATACCTTTCACCTTGTAGGCTTTTTGTCCTAGTTGGTCCACTCAAGTCTGTATGAACTAGCTCCAAAGGCCTTGTAGTAGAATATTCCTTGGACTTGAAATTTATCCTTTTCTACTTCCCAATTTGACATTCCTTGCATATTGTGCTTGCAGGCTTGATGATCTTTGGCATGTCCCTTACTACTTTCATGGACCTGATCTTCACAATATTATCAAAGCTGATGTGCCCCATTCTCTTATGCCACAACCAACATTCATTTGTTTGTCCTACCAGACAAGTCCTATCATTAACCCCTTTCAGATTATACAAGTTTCCTTCTGTCTTAAATCCTTCTGCCACTAATTTTCTAGAGTTTTCTCTATGATTTCACACCCTTGATCATGAAATGTGAGATTATATCCTTTGTTGCACATTTAACTTACACTAAGAAGATTATGCTTGAGGCCTTCTGCATAAATCACATCATGTGTCTGAGACTTTCCATCAATGCTTATAGTACTTTTTCCAGCGATATTTGCAGAGGAGTTATCTCCAAACCTAACCAATCCACCATTCCATTTGCCAAGATTGATGAACTTGCTCTTATCACCTATCATGTGATTTGTACATCCACTATCTATCACCCATCTAGATTTTTTTGTCCTTGAGCATGAAATGTTGTTTGGACAATCATTGAGTTCTCAAATCCATTATTATTCTCTTTATCTTTGTTCAATGACATCAGATATCTGAGATTCTGAATTTTTAAGATCATTCCTACAATACCTTGTTATGTGTCCAAACTTGTTGCAAATTTGACATACCACATTAGCATCCACAAAAGAAGCAAGATAATTTCTACTTACAAGATTTGTTCTATTTATTTTAGACTTGCAATCCATATCCTTATGCCCAAATTCCTTGCAGATATAACAATACGAAAGAAAATATGATCGAACCTATTCATGGAGAATTGTCTTGCATGAAGAGATCTTCCTTGAGGTAAGATGAGATTTGTATACTTTGTATCATTTGGACTTCCAAGCTTCACCTTCTTCATCTCCTTTTTGAGTAACTAAATTTCTTTCTCAAGTTTTATACATTCTTTTGTCTTGGCTTCAATCACTGCTCTTTGTTATTGAATCTAAGTCTTCAAGAGCATAAACAATTTCACCTTCAAAGTCAACTTCATATTCTTCCTCATCTACAACCTTGTATAAACCATCTGAGATCACCATGGCCATGAATAGAGATTCCCCTCTATCCTCATCATATGAGTAGCAATCTACTTCTTCTCTGGAGCCGTAGTCTTCTTTTGAAAGAAGGTTCCTCTGAAAATTGTTTCTCTTGAACCCCTTGCTCTACTTTCACTTTCTCCAAAAGGACATTTAGGCATAGTGAACAATTCTACCACATTTGAAACATTTGAAAGGTATCTTACCTTTATAGTTACCTGATCCTCTTTTCAACTTTCTTACAAAATTTGCTTCTTCGTCCTCAACTTCATTACATATGTCAGATGCTCCTTCATTCTCGACTGCATTGAAAGTAACTTCTTTTTGACATGGACCTATGACTTAAATTCTCATTTCATAGGCAGTGAGGGACCGAAACAGTTCTACCATGGTGAGTGAAGAACAAGAAAACTACAAGGGTTATAAACTCAAACAAAATGCATAAAACACTCAAATGTATACCTTGACGTCCTCCTCCTCCTTGATAAGGTTGAGAGCTTAGCACCCAAAAGCTCTTGCTTCACCCATGGCCATATTTTCAATGTGAAATGCTCTCAAACTCAAATGCAAGTCACTAATAGCCTAGCTAAATATGATGGAGATGATAGAAATTTTAGCATAATAACAATACTCAAAGATTGGATGATAAAATGGCTTGTGAGAACTTGTATTTATAGGCAAAATGGAGGGAGATTTGATCCAATGGTGGAGATTCAATGGTGAGATCAATGGATGAGGTTGATTGCAAGATGGAGGGCTTAGATTTGATAAAGAAGATTGGATGGATGAGAATAAAAGTGAATTTTTAATTCACATTGGGAAGGGGTTTACATTAATGAAGTTAGATGAAGGGGATAAAAAGTGAATTTTTAATTCACATGGGGGACTAGTTCCATTAATTAGAGACTAGGACAAGTTAGGTGTTGTAAGAGCTCATTTAATGGAGTTTAGGACAGGTTAGAATAAAAAATTACCTTATGTGGAATTAAAGATAATTTTTTATTTGTGAGGTGTGGGAATGAGTGTTCAATGAGGTTTGACCAAGCTAATCAAGGGGATTAGCTTAATTAATATGGCTAGAGAAAATTAGTAGAGGGATTAATTAGGGGTTAAAATTAATTAAATAATGATCTATTTAATTAATTTAGGTCTAGGGGTCATGTAGGCTTAGGGTAGCTAATTAAATAATAGTTATTTAATCAACTAGGTTAGGGGTAGGGTAATTAGTAGGTTTGATTAACTAGATAAACATAATTTATCTAATTAATTAGGTTTAGGGAAGTGGAGAATTTAACCAAATAAATATTTGGCATATTTATTTAATTAATTGGGCTAATGTTAGTAAGTGTAACTATTGAATTAATTAAATTAATTAATTTTAAGAATCAAATGATGAAGAAAGGGTGAATAATTCAGGTGTTGGATGAGGTAATTAATTAAATAAAAATTTAATTTATTAATTAGAAGAGAAATTAATGATATGGGTGATGTTGGAGGATGGTTAAGACATTTTTAGGTGTCTACATTTGCCCCTCTTTGACGTGGCATCGTGACCTAATAGGGATATGGCGTTAAGTCAAAAAAAATTTCCCAGCTGTCAGGAAGGAATGCAATGGATGAGGGATGCCCCCTCGAGAGGTCGGGTGAAAAAATAAAAAATTTTCAGGTATCTCTCAAAAGGAGGAAATGATGGTGAAAAATGGATAGAGGACAAAAAAATAGGCTGACAGGAAGAAAACTAGGCAAAAAAGGTTATGTTTTGCACCCTAGGATGGAAAAAGTGTGTTGGAGGATGACATGGCCTTCTATAAATAGAAAATGTGGCCCCAAAGTGCCACATTTGCACACATTGAGCCTATTGGATGAGAGGAGAGAAGAAGAGATGGTTGCACAACCACCATACCCATGCTATGAGCATCTATCTAAGTGAGTACACACCAACATGAGATCACCATTGGCGGACCCCCGAGTATGTGGACTAACCTTGAAATTGTCAATTTTGGGGTTATGGGACATTTATTGCATGGGAATGGGTAGGTTTTAGGTTCTGGCACCATAACAGACTCGTGTGGCACCATAATCAGCTAGATTGGTGCCATCCTCTAGAATGGCGCCATCGACCAAGGGGAATTTTTGGGGATTTTGGCACCATTCAAATTTTTCATGGCACCATGTTCTAGTTCGACGCCATGTCAAATTGAGGTGCTTTAGTACATTGGCGCCATATCACTTTTTTTGTGGTGCCAAACTCTAGTTTGGTGCCACACACTTAGGATACTAGGTTTTGGCGCCAAACGTTGGCGTAGTGGTGCTATCCTCTAGAATGGGCCATACCCAGGTTATGTGGCACCATCCTCTAGAATGTAACTAGGGTTTGGTAAGTCGAATGGGGGTTTTAGGATTAAGCAGAGGAATGACACCAAAATTGGGAGAATCGGTGCCATCCTCTAGAATGGCACCATATCAGGGAAGATTGGTGCCATCCTCTAGACTAGTGCCATACTTGGTAGGATTGGTGCTATCCTATGGAATGGCACCATGTTGGTTAAAATTGGCACTGATTTTGTTGCAAAAAGGGGAAAAATCAGTGCTATGACACTAATTTGGAAAAAATGCTAAGTTTTTGACTCACATTTTATGGATACAGATTGATGGGGGGGTGTGGCTTTGCGAGAGCGGCAAGTTCCCGTAGTTATGTAGTTGTTAGATGGTTTTGAAAAGGTTACATTAGCCAAGTTAGGGAGATTGGGTCTCTAGATAGTGGCTGAGATGCCTATGATATGGGCGCATAGGGCCATGATGACAGTCCTAGTAGAGCGATGGCAGAGTGAGATATGCTCATTCCTCCTACCCACACGTGAGATTACCATCACCTTGGAGGACATGTATCTCATTCTGAGGTTGTCAATCACTGGAGTGTGGGCTACCTATGACATTGCAAGAGGACGAGCAACCTTAGATAGAGCTTTTGCCCCAAGCCACCTAGTTCTGACACAAGATCGATGTCAGATGAGTTATAGTCAGACATTGGTAGTAGGAGTAGATGATTTCACATTGTTTCTATGTGTGGTGATTGGGGGTATGGTGATGTCAGATTGATGTGCATACGGTTTATCGATGGGCTGGGGAGAGGAGATTGAGCAGATGGTGCAACATGAGACAATGTATGCATGGGGACCATGCATGCTGGGGTAGTTATATCATGAGATGCACACTATTGTGTGTCTATTGGATGGAGCCTTGTTTGCTGGGGTGACATTGCTACATGTGTGGGCTTTTTAGCACTAGGGATCACAAGGCCATAGGGAGCATTATTTCAAGGGCAGTTCGAGGCATTCGTCTTCTTGTACATGGCCACTATTCAGTACTCATATGTTGGGCAGTTATGTTACTAGCGATGGATTCTGGACGACTTGGTGCATATTACATGGCGCCCCTACATTGGAGTGGAGGCATGACAAGATGAGCATATTGATTTGCCTTATGCATTCTAGGCACAATATCTGATGGGCCGAGGGGACCATACGATTGACATGTATCTCCCCTCTTGAGTTATGAGACAGTTTGGGTTGCGCCAGGACTTGCCATAGGTGATGGCTATTTTTTCTAGGACACCTCGAGACATCAGATGGCCACCATAGATAGCGTCATCGGTGGCAATATATTACTTTGCAACATTGCAGCCCCAACAGTAGGATTGGAGGAGCACAGTGATTGATGCAAGGTCCACCCTTGCTTATGATTAGTGGTGGGTGGTGTGGAGACCGATTTGTTTAATGGATCCCACTGCAGAGCCAGACATGATGGTAGAGGATGAGGTGGAGGAGGAGGTTGAGGTGGATGAGGATGATCCCATTAGGATGTTGGTTGTAGCAGTAATAGAGTAAGTTTTGGCTAGGAGAGGACGAGGACGAGGACAAAAGAGTCCTCAGCGACAGCGGGCACCCAAGAAACAGAGGCAACAGTAGTAGCAAGCACCTGTGCAATAGGCATAGGTAGGATAGAAGGGAGAAATGCTACCACCACAGGCACCATCATAGCAACAGGGACCTAGGTAGGTACCTCCATAGGCACCATCCTAGTAACAAGCACAGAGGAGGTAGATGTCGCCACCATAAGTGCCACAATAGAGGCCACAGGGGTAGTAGGTGAGACTGAGGCAGCAAGATACACAATAGTAGTAGGTGAGGCCACAAACTCAGTAGCGTCGTGTTCTAGAGATGCAGATGGCATTTACAAGGGTAGGGGCTATAGAGGCAGGGAGTTCCAGGACAAGGCCTAGTCCTGTTCTAAGTGTGCGTACTAGGCATTGGTGCACTCATGCCAATGATGAGGAGGATGTGGATACATTATGAGCCCAAGTTTCTAGCTTAGAGGACACGGTGGAGAGGCAGAGGTAGGAGCTCCAATAGCTACCAGGAGTAGTAGCCTTGTTAGATTGGAGCAGTGGTGTAGATGGACAGATTAATGCACTACATGCACAACTAGTACAACTTCAGGGTAGGTACAATAGCTGCAGGCTCAATTAGTCAGTGTTACTATAGAGAGAGATATAGAGAGGTCCTCTGTTAGGTTGTGGATGCTAAGGTGGGGGCCTTACAAGCAGAGGTGACCTGACTACAAGGTATGGTATCCAACACTAGCATTGGTTAGATTTACTTAGATTCCTAGCAACGTATCCAGTAGTTACAGGATCAGCTGTTAGAGAAGTGCTCTAGGGCCGAGTATTATTATGGTGCATATTGCACAGCAGTCCCTGAGGGCCAGTGTGTGCTAAGCTATAGTCAGCGGAGAGACTCTAGGATGTCTAGGTCATATAGGTCTAGGAGATCAGTACAATTAGTGTAGTAGCCTATTCAGCCACAAGCACCTCCATAACAACCACCTCAGTAGTAGTAGCAACCACGTCCTAGGTCTCCTACTGATTCTGCTAGGGGGTCATCAACCCAAGGTTGATCATTTATTATCTGATGTATTTTGACCCTTGTGGCGATTTTGTATCATGACACTGTATTACTTTGAGCAATGTATATTTTGGCGATGATGTACTTTATGATGGTCTATGATGTTATGGATGCTTTTGGTATGATGGTGTATGTATTATGATGGTTTATGATACTTTATGATGATGTTGTTTATGATATGATGATTTATGCATTATGAATATTTATGGATGTTTATGATGATGTTTTTATGAATATTTATATGGTGTCGTGGATGATATGATGGATATTTATGATGTGATTAATGTGATGTTATGGATGCATTTATAGATTACATAGATATATGGATTTATGGTTATGTTATGAAATGGATATGTAATGGATAAATAGATTATGATGTGGATTATATGCTCAAATTAATAAATATATATTATGAATGCAAATGGATGTAAATGTGAAATATATGCTCTTATATTGTGAATGCAAATGGATGTAAATGAGAAATATATGCTCCAATTAATAAACATATATTGTGAATGTAAATGGATGTAAAGTGTTTAATGAATAAATGTAACTATGATAATGCAAATGGACCAATGAATAAAATGATTAATGGATAAATGTAATGTTTAATGAAATGGACAAATGATAATATAAATGATAAAATGGAATGATAAAATGTAATGGTCAAATGGCAATGAGATGGGGAATGGGTTGAGTTAATGTTATAGTTGTATGTCATGATACATGTGATGTTCATATAACCTTGGGTGATGGGGTTAGGTGGTGGGGATGTTTGGGATAGTGAGATAGGTTTGGGGATGGTTAGGATAGGTTTGGGAATACTAGGTCACCAGACGCCATGCTATTAGAGGGGTTTTGTTGGGATGGGTAAAGTATGTAGAGTGATTTGATTGGGATGATTGATTAGTGGGGGAAGGGATATGTTAGATGGGGGGATTATGTTGGAGTGAATGGATGGGGGGGGGGTTGAATCATTTAAATGCTAAGTCTAGATATTGTGTTGAATGGTTGGTGATAGAAAGGAAGATGGATAAGCTAGGAAAAGTACTTGCATTACATTATTGAGAGCATTTCTAGGTTTATTATAGCAAAATAGGATATTGTTCACCAAGGTATAAAAGGACCAAGGTGATGATATATATCCATCTTGTCATGGACTAGACCCATAAACAATTGGTTGACTTCATGCATGCCCAAGGTAATATAACATTGCCTAGATGAGGGAAGGGGACTCATAACATAAGTTCTACTAGTACATAGAAGGTATGATTAACCTTATACACAAATTGGGAACACTATGCTAGAACTGACCCTATCTTCAAGATATGAATACTATTCTTTGAGCAATGAAATCAACCCACAAGCACAACATACAAAAATAATGGCTATGTCTATTCTAGGTGTTTTCCGCCACATACCTTGATATAGTGAGATTAAGGTAGCTTTAGAATGATTCTTGGAACAAGACAAAAGATAAAAATCAATAATAAAAAAGACCAGCAAATTACACAAACAACCATTGTATCTCTTGTCAAGATAAGTGTTGATGATGGATTTTGCCTATTATATGAATGATATATCTGTTAAGGCGAGAATCAAATGGATGTTGTTGGATAAAATTTGAAAGGTGGGAAAAAGGATAGCAAGGCCATGTGTGATGATTATGGTTGGTTTGTTGATTGATGATTTTTTTGCATGAGATATGATGTTTTGACGTTACGCTTAGCGTGTGTATTGCTTGGTGAATTTAGTTAAGCTCAAAAGATAGGGACCATCCAAACGGGTTGGATGGGTGCATCTTATGTACCTAAGTACTGAATACTTTCTTCGTATTCCAGACTACCTACATACCCTGTATCCATGGGATCAAGGTGCTTTAAGATGCGGGTGAGATGAATATGTAGTTCTGGTTTGACTTGATGATGTGGGAATTGTTCGGGATGGGTATGATGATGGTGTAAGATGATGATGTGGGATTATTTTTGGTAATTTTGTGATTTTTCTTTTTTTTTATTTGTAATTTTTTGGATTTTGTATTGTTTTTGGGTTTTTGTATTTTATAATGTTTTTGGATTTTTTGGCTTTTAAGCTATATAGGAGAGCATACAAGGATCCTCGTTCCATGGATTATCTTTGGGTGGGATAATGTAGGGTAGGTGATGGGATTTGATGTTTCATAATTCCAAACCATGGGATGTGCATGATGTGGAATGTTATGATGGGCAAGAAGACTTGTTAGATGGTAGAACCGATCACTACGCATGGTGTCTAAGATAGGTTTTCACCATGGTACTTATCCAAGGTGTCACCGAAGTGATTTTCACCTTTGGACGGCTTTATTGCACTCAGGTTTTTTCTTAATTTTTGGATTTTTTTGGATTTTTCTATTTTTTGATTTTTTCTATACTTTTTTTATTTGGGATACTCGATGGGTCATGCATAGAACTTTTTCAGATGTAGGATGTTCATAGGTTTATCTAGAGGCTGCCCCTTAGGTGTTGCAAGCTGATAATGTCCCCGACCCATAGTTGGCTGTGATTACATATGGTCCCAGCCAATCGGGCTTAAATTTTCCTTTCTTGGTGTGCTCTTGTAGGTTTTTCTGATTCTCCATAAGGACAAGATTGCCTATCTCAAACTTGCGGTTCTTGATGTTCTTGTTGTATCTCCTACGAAGGTGTTTTGATAGGCTTGAAGGTGATTGAGAGCATTCAAGCATTTTTCATCCAGTAACTCTAGTTCATTTAATCGCGCAACTCGATACCCCTCCTCAATGATTGTATTTTGCAATGAAATCCTAAGTGATGGGAGCTTGACCTCAATAGGTAAAATAGCTTCAAAACCAAATACTAAAGAGTATGACGTGGCTCATGTGGGTGTGTGGATGCTTGTGTGGTAGGCCCATAGGGTGGGGTTGAGATGGAGGTGCTAGTCATGGCTAGCTTCATTAACCATCTTTTTTAGAATGCATAAGATGGTTTTGTTAGAAGCCTCGGTTTGACCATTACCTTGGGGGTAATATGGTGTGGAAAAGTGATGTTGGATGTGGAATTTTTCACACAAGGTGTAGACTTCTTGGTTTTTAAATAGTTTCCCATTATTTGTGATGATGGAATGGGGAATGCCATAATGGCATATTATGTAATGGAGAATTAATTTAGCAATCTAGATGCCTGTGGTGAAAGTGAGTGGAATGGCTTCAACCCACTTAGTGAAGTATTTAGTAGCAGTGATGATGAACTTGTGGCCATTAGATGAGGGTAGGTAAATTTTACCTATGAGGTCGAGTCCCCACTGTGAAAAAGGCCAAGGAGTTGTTATCGGCTACAACTCCTATGAAGGTGCATGTATGAGATCACCATGTTGCTGACATGGTAGGCATTCCTTCACAAATTGGTAAGCATCTCATTCCATGGTTGGCCAATAGTACCATGTCCTTAGGATTTTCTTTGCCAAGGTAGGTCCACTAGAGTGTGCCCCACAAATGCCTTCATGTACCTCTTGCAAGGCCACTTCAACTTCCCTAGAGTTGAGACATCTTGAAAGAGTACCATCAAGACTTCTTCGATAGAGGGTGTCTCCTATGAGGGTAAAGTGGGAAGCTTGGTGGATGAAGATTTTGTATTGTGTGGAGGATAGGTTTGGTGGGATGATGTTGTCATGAAGGTACATGTAGGTCTCTTGATACCAGGGAGATAAGGGACCAACAATGTCGTGCACGAGCTATGATTGTGGTACATCATAAGCTAGTATTAGGAGTTCTTCAATCAAGAACTCACACTTCTTATTGTCCTTCTTCATATCGACCAAGGATCCTATTGTAGCCATAGCATCTGCTACTTTGTTGTTTAATCTTGGAATTTTCTCAAAATGGATATCATGGAAATAATCTTTGAAATCATCAACCATTCTTTTATAGGGCAGGAGCTTGTCATCCTTTGTCTTGTACTCGTTGTTGACCTATCTGATGACTAATTGGGAGTCTCCATAAACTAACAGCTTCTCAATTTTCCATTGTATTGCCATGCAAAGTCCTATGATGAGGGCCTCATACTCTGCTACATTATTTGTGCATGGGAATGTGATTTTGTGGGATTTAGGAATAGTGTCTCCTTGAGGGGTGACAAACTAGATGCCTACCCCCGAGCCATGATGTGTGTAGGATCCATCAAAATACATTTTCCATGTACCTATTGTCAGTGCTATTGTCAGTATGGACTCATCTGGAAATTCTACAAGCAGTGGTTGTTCTGTCGAGATTGGTACATTAGCTAATTAATCAACAATCACCTATCCTTTAATAGCTTTCCTTTCTGTGTATTCAATATCAAACTCACTTAGAATCATAACCCACTTAGCCATCCATCTTGTAAGAGCTGCTCTAGTCAGTAGATATTTTAGTGGATTGATCTTTGCAATGAGCTTTGTCTTATGAATGAGCATGTGGTGTCTTAAATTTTGAGAAGTGAAGATAACAACGAGACATGCTCGTTCAATTGGAGTGTAGTTCAGCTCATAGGTCACCAAGGTGCGGCTGATATAGTATATAGCTCTTTCCTTTCCATGTTCATCGTGTTGTGCTAACAAGGCCCCTATTGTTGTTTCTGTTGTTGAGATGTACAAAAGGAGGGGTTGTCCTTGTTTTGGTGGGATAAGGACAAGTGGGTTAGCAAGATATTCTTTCAACTGTTCAAAAGTGTTCTGACACTAGTTATCCCATACAAAAGCTGTATTTTTCCAGAGGAGATGTTGAAATGGATGACACTTGTCGGCAAGCTTTGCTATAAAGTGGTAGATGGATTGCAGTTTGCCGTGTAGGCTTTGAAGTTGCTTGAGTGTCTTGGGTGGAGGCATCTCCACTATGGCCTTGACCTTGGCAGGATCAACATCAATTCCTCTTCTCGACACAATGTATCCTAGAAGCTTTTGGGAAGTGACCCCAAAGACACATTTCTTGGGATTTAATCGCACGTTGTATTTCTCCATCCTGTCAAAGATTTTATCCAACACATCTAAGTGCTCTTCTCTAGTTTTGGACTTTCCCAGTAAATCATTGACATAATCTTCCATTATGCTATGGAAAAGGTCATGGAAGATGAATGGCATTGGCCTCTAATAGGTAGCTTCTGCATTCTTCAACCCAAAGGGCATCACAACCCAGTAGTATATTCCCCACAAGACATATAAAGGAAGTTTTATGCTGATCTTCTACTATCCTGATTTGATTATATCTAGAAAGTCCATCCATCAAGGATAACATCTCATGGCTGACAGTGAGATTCATGATGATGTCTATGTTAGGTAGTGGAAAATCATCTTTAGGGCAAGCCTTGTTAAGATCTCTGAAATATGTGCAGCAATAGATGCCCCCAGTGACTTTAGCTACTGATACAATGTTGGATACCCATTCCGAATAGTCTATAGGGTGAATGAATCCCACATCTAGGAGTTTCTTGAGTTCCATCTTGACGAGGAGTGCTATTTAGGGATTCATTTTTCTTAGCTTTTGTTTTACTGGCTTTGCATCAGGACATACTGCAAGGTGATGAACACCAAGAGCATGATCTAATCCTAGCATGTCAGTATATGTCCATGTGAAGTTATGACTCCTCCATTTAAAGAAGGTTAAGAAAGCCTCTTGTTCTTTTGCTGTGAGGGAATCTGCTCAGAATGTGATCTTTGGTGTCTCTTCAGTTCCAATATTCATCTCATGTGATGCTTCAATTAGGATTGGTGATCTCTCTTGATATAGCTCAGATACTTCAGGAAGGCCCATGCTCTCATCTCCTAGTGCCTTGGGGAGGTTTTCACTAGGTGTTATGTGCGTTATTTTTATTTTTTCTTCATCTAAAAGTGCCACAAAGTGGTTTTCACTAGGGGATGTTATTTTTTATTTTTATATTTTTGTGACTAAGAGCTTGGGTTGTCTCCCTGAAGTATGCAGATGTGTTTAGTTCCATGATGTAGCTAGCCTTATGATCTCCAAGGGGAAAATGATCTCTAACCCCCATCATTTCAGCTATTGCTTCATCATTGTATGCGATGTCAAGGACAGGATGTCCTTGTTGGTCCCAATCTATGAGTTGTGGGTAAACAAGAGGTAGGTCATTGGATGTTGATGGCATGGTGGTTAAGATATAGATGGTGCATATGGATGAATCAAAGAATTCAGCGAAATCACTAAAAGAGTCTTGATAGTCCTCTTCATGGATGTTCTCAACTGTAGGGAAGGAAACAACTTCACTTAAGATACACTCGACATCTGTAGGGGTAGACTCTTTTTTTCCATACCCTAACCCATGAAGATATGGATTTCTTGATGCTTGGATGGGCTCTACAATTCCTTGTTCATGAAGGCCTATGTCACCTTGTCCTTTGTAGCCCATATACTTGATGATTTCGAGACCTTTTCCATAGATCTTGTTTGGGAGAGTAGGAGATTCTTAATTTGCTTCTTCTTCTTTATATAACCAAGAAGATATATCTTCGAGAACATCCTGTTCAAGGAGGTGCTTCGTCTCAAAGGTAGGTGACAGCTTGCACTTGATGATCACCATAGAGACTTCTTCTTCCTTAGGAGCACCAAATGTCTTAGGAGATGGTAATAGTCCCACACAAAATGTGCCATGTAGGTCATATTCACCACATCCCATGTCACTTATCTTGATCTTGACCTTAGGAGGAGGGGATGTTTGTGATGTGGTCATGATGTTGGAGGGACTAATGTATAAGGCAGATGATGTAGGATTGGCCTGTGAGGTGGATTTTTTGGTAGCATTGTTGTAAGAGAAGAAAGTGTGGTCATGTCCTTCCAAGAAACTACAATATTGGAAAGGACGAGGATCGACATAAATGGTAATTTCTATGCCATTGTGGGGAAATTTTAAGCATTGATGGAAGGTGGATGGGACAGCTTGCATGGCATGAATCTAATGTCGGCTGAGAAGAATATTTTATGGGAGGTCAAGATCAAGCACTTGACATTTGGTTTCCAAGATCTTTTGTCCTACTTGAATAGGAAGCTTAATGGTGCCTTCAAACAATCTCTTGGTGTCATCATATCCTTTGATGGTTATACATTCACTAGAATCCACAACCACATTGGAGTATCCCAAATATTTTAATAATTTTAGAGTGTAAAGGTTTAGGCTAGAGCCACCATCTATTAAGACTCATTTAATGATATGCTTGTGGATTAGGACTTTAATGTGTAAGGATTCATAATGAGCGACATTAGATGCAAGTAGATCTTTTTCCAAAAATGTGAGGTGGTGAGGTGAGGTGATATGGGCTACCATGGATTGGAATTGGTCAACATTCAAATTGGTAGGGACTTGGGTTTCCATTAAGGCTTTGTTGAGGACTTCCTTATGGAGGGGAGATGTGTGGAGTAGCTCAAGAATGGAGATCTGTGCATGGGTTTTTCTGAGGTGATCTAAGAGGTTGTACTTGTGAGTGGATGGTGGATTGGTAGGTGTAGATATAGAGGGTTGATCATTGGTAGGGGCTCCGTAGATGGACATGCGACCGCGATGAGCAGTAACGGTGTAATTTGGCATCTTAGCTCTAATGGTGACAGTGTTGATGTGGTTGGAAGAATCTTCTATGCATCCCACAACGGAGTCGAAAGAAGAGGGAGATGGTATGACATTGTATGTTTGATTAGAAGAGGATGATTTTCCTTTGTCATGGTCGGGAAGGGGATCCTTGTATGCTCTGAAGTTGGCATTCGGTGATTGTCTTGAAGGTTCATCAATGGTTATGTCACCCCTATCAATAAGGTCTTGTATACAATGTTTCAACCTCATGTAGTTAGATGTCTTATGCCCTTTCCCATGATGGTATTCAGAATAGGCATTCTCATCAAACCAAGAGGGTTTGAATTGATTTTTATCATAAGGTTGAATAGAGGGTAATGTAATTAAGTCCACCTTCACAAGGTTATTTAAGACATTTTCAATGGGCTCCCCTAAAGGTGTGAACTTTCTCTTAGGGTTGTTGTTTTGTCTCGAAGGTCCCATAGGAACATTGACATTATTATTCATGGATGTACTTAGTGGGGTGGAGTTTTATACATTTTGGATGACTTTCACATCGGTGATGCCATCATTGAGGGTATTCTTGTTCTTAGCCCAGAAGCAAGGTTTGTCATTGGATTGCATGTTATTGTTGGTGTTGTTGGTGTTGTTATCATTGTTGTAAAGTTTTATAGAGCCCTTATCAATAAGAGTTGTTTCGATGGTTGTTCCTTTGTCTATAACCTCCTCAAAGGTTGATGCACATTGGATTTGTAAATGGAACCCCATTTCTTGGTTAAGGTTAGCCACAAACATAGTGCCTAGTTGCTTCTCAGGAATGGGCCAGGGGAGTTTGCTTGCTAAGCCTCTTCATCTTTGCAAAAAGGTGGTGAAGGACTCCCCACTCTTTCGTTTTGTGTTGCAAAGGTCGGTCATGGATTTTTCATACTCAAAGTTATAGGAGAAATGGTTCACAAACTTCTTTGTAAGCTCATGAAATTTCTTAATACCGAGGGAAGATGCGTAAACCATTCAGTAGCTTAACCACCAAGGCTTCTAGGAAATAGTCTCATCAAATAGGTATCATCATATGAGACTTCTAAGCAAGCTATATAAAAATCCCTAAGGTGTTCCGTAGGGTCTCTCTTTCCTTTGTATTTGTCAAATTTTGGCATTTTGAAATTTTTAGGAAATGGAGGCATGTGTAATGTTCTATCAAATGGATATGGGAAAATATCCTTGAAAGAATATTTCTTTCTTTTGTTTCCATGTTGTATGTTGTCAACATTTGGGATCAATGTTTGCACAATACTAGATAAATCTTGTGGTGGTGGTTGTGGGACGTAGTGTTGTTGATTTTGGATTAGTTGTTGGAGGAAAGGTGAAATTTGATTTTGGGGTGGATTTTGGTGTTGTGATATTTGGTTTTGAGAGATTTGGTTTTGAAGAGCGAGGTGTTGTTGGTATGCAAGGAGTTGTTGTAGAACATGAGGTGGGATTTGTTTATTTTAGTAGGGATTTTGTTGCACGGTTTGGACGGAGGATGTGATAGGTGATTGGGAGATTGGATTTTGTACATATGTGAAATTGGATGAGGGTTTATGACATGGGTTGTTTATAGGGATGTTGGATGTGTTGTAGGGTGATTGCAAGAAAAATTGGGTTATTAAAGCTATGGTGTTAGCTTTGAGTTGGGGAGCACTTATGGAAGTGCTTGCATGTGTGGTGTTGTAAGGGATATTAAGGGTGATTTGCAGTGTAGATGTGGTGATGGTGGATGTCGACATGGTTGAGATATTTGGTGTGGTTGATGTATTGGTAGGAATCGTAGATGTGGTGATATTTAAATCTTGGGATGTTTTGAAAATAGTATGGGATGTGGACGGTTGTGATGATGTGGTGACATTAGGTATGGTGGCATCATTTTGAAGTTGGAATTCAAGATACCTACTGGGGTTCAATTTTAGGATTCTATCGAGTATATCCATGGAATGTGCGTCTTGTGTGAAATCTAGGACATCTTGATCTACTTGGTTGGTGTTAGTTGTTGTTTGGGTTGGTGGAAAAGTATTTATCATAGCATTCACATCAAATGTTGGTAATTGTTGGACCATGGGGACATTGTTTTGGTCAGTGTGAGGCATCCCTATGCCCGTGTTGATTCTAAATGGCTCTATATCCTTGTTTTTCTTAGCTTGAGACCTTGTCAAGGGCATACAATGGATTTGGATGTGGATTTGGTTGGAAGGATGAAGGTTTTAGACTTTAGAGAATAGATTTCAAAGTATTGGACCCAAGGATAGGTGATGATGAAAATTTGGTGAAAGGGAATAAAGATTTAGCCTTAAGAGAATAAAATCTCAAAATTCTAAACCTAATGATATGGATATGGTAAGATATAGGTTTTTAGCTTTAGAGAATGAATCTCAAAAGTTACAAACCTAAGGATGATTAATGATAAAGGTATGAGGATGGATGGGGACCTTAGAGGTTAAAACCTCAAAGATAAAACAAATAAAATTGATTTTCAAAAATTTGTACCAAAGAGGATGATGGGAATGGATGAAGTAATAAGGGTTTGGGTATGTAGGTCAAGAATGATTTTGAAAGGGATGATGATGTGACTAAGGTAGTCTTAAGATGATTTGGATAATAATAAACCAAGGGAGACCTTGGGTGATTTGGATAAATGAATTTTGGATGATAATCAACTAAGGAAAACCTTAGGTGATTTGGATGTTTTGGATGATTAAAGATTTTGATGATGTTTAGATAAGATGTTCAAATCAAAAGGGAGATTGAATAAACCTAGATCTTTGGATTATCAAAAGGATGTCTCTCTTTACTTAAGGTAGACTTATGACCTTAGGCAAAAAGGGGATGGTTATTTTACTTGAAGGTAGATTAATGACCAATCAAGAAAAATGGGATAGAATGGTAAGATCTAGATTTAATTTTTGCACAAAAAATTGATTTGAGGTATGGTTTTGGGATGTTGGTTGATGTTTAGTTTTCTAGATGATTTGTGGATTTTGGATGGTTTTGATTTGAGATTTGATGGATGGAATTTGGATAAGGTTGGGTGAATGTTGGATTTGAAATGAATTTTAGAATGGCTAAGTTAAAGGTCCAAAGATGAAAATCAAAATGTAAGGTTATATTAGACTATGAGGAGATGAAAAGATGGATTATGGTTAGGATTAATGATTGGTTAATGGGTTGAGATGAAGGGTCCAATAGTCAAAGTAATTATCTCTAAGGTCAAAATGGAAGTATATGGATGAATTTGGACAAAATGGTTGTGGATGATGGGCAAAGGTGAATTAGGGTTTTGATTGATTTTGACAAGGTGACCATGGATTATGACTGGGCAAGACTCAAGGATTCTGAGACAATTTACCAGACACGTGTGCAATTTAGTTTCCAAATGGTGTTAATTTATGGTGATAAGGCATCAAAATAGAGTGAAATGGTGCTAAAAATCATGGAAATAGCGTTACTTTAGTGAATTATGGTGTCAAAGAAAATGATGCCACAAGAGAATTTTTAGGTGCCAAACAGAGAAGTTATAGCACCCAAATAAGATAGTGTCTTGGATTTTGTCTAGGTTTTTGGTAATTTTTGGATTTTGGTCTCAAAATTTTGAATTTTGAAGGTCAAATGATTGATTTGGAAGGCTCAAATGCTCAATGGTTCAGTTTGTCAATGTGTTTTCTTAGCAAGCATACAAACACTCCAAACAAGAGAACACAATGGCCAAATGTTTGATGGGAAGTACAAGAATTATGTGTGTGTTCAAGAGCCCCTCAAGACCAAATTTCCATGGGCATAGGCACAATTGAATACACTTGAAAAAAATGCTTAGTCTATCTAAGGTCAATGGCGAATGACGACTTGTTCAACCCTCACTTGGAATCTCCATCGACTCAAATGTCATCATACCTAAAGTGGGTGTGTACATTCTTTTGTATTTACGAGAGAGGACGGGTAGGGGCCTCCAGGACTAGAAGGATAACCCAATCACCCTCTCCTTGGAAAGATACAACTAGCTTATACTAAGCTAGGGATTTCTGTCTCATCTCAAGGGAGCCTTATGGTGAGTAATCTTGGGGGCGTCGTACCCTTGCATTGAACAAGACACCAATAGGTCAATAGGATAGGCTTCTAATTTAATGTGTCTAGTGGAAATTCGAGGACTTGAAACTTATTCATGTGACAAAGACTCACTTAAGAGACTATCCCAACCACTTACATCAATCCTTTTGCAAGAGAGAATGGGGTTGACGTATCACACACACAAGTGTATGGATACTGGGGAACTGTCGGAATAAGAATACCTTGCCAAGAAGTTTTCATCTTTTGCCTAAACCATTTATATAGCAGACTGAATTGAAAGCACCACTTAGAGTCATCCCCTGGGGTGAGTACCTCTTTTCCGAGCAAGGCAGGCTCTCCTAAAAAGATAAAAGAAAAATAGAATGATTTCTCGTACACCTAAGATCCTTTAAAAGGCGAGGGGAGAGGATACTTTTGTTCTATCTTTCAGGATCTACTTGACAAAGTGTACAAGTGTACCAAACACGCCAAACAATCTAAGTTCTTTTTAAGCACCAAATGAAATGTTCTTAAATTTGAGCAAGCAAGTTTATTTTAGGTGCACCAAATCAAAATGTTCCTATGATAACAATGCACACACACATAAAAAGGGAAATCCTACAAGGAAACTCGTTAGTAGTTTGATGTTTTGTCTTTGACAAGCGTTCTTTTTCCTTGCAAAATGTGTTAACAACCTACATAGGTCCCAATAAGCAGTTATGAAAATGACACCAAAACAAAGAGCAATGGCACCACGAATCATAGGGATGGCATTAAAATCAAGCAAAATGGTGCTATAGAGATAGTAGATAGCATGTAGATTTACATCAAGGAACAAAACTCAAATAGCACCATAGAAGAGTAAAATGGCACCAGTACTAAAGATAGCACTAAAATGTGTTAAAATGACGTCAAAATTTTGAAAAATGGCTTCAAAACACATTTATACCTATGCTTACCTTGTTACTGGTCTAGATGGCGTCAAACTATGTATGGATAGCAGCAAAATGATGCAGTCTCTTTAAATCTATCTAAAAAAGGTTGTTAGTTTCAAAATATGAATTCAAAAGGAGTTTAGAGAGCCTCCTATCCTACCTACAAACACCAAATGTTAGATAAGAGCATAGAAAACCATTAGTGTGAGGCAAAACAAGTTAGGGTTAGACAAGAAACATATTTTATGCATTTCTAGAGAAATTTCCACATTATGCCCCCCTTACACGTGTATTTCTGTCAAAAATAGAGAGCAAGATGTCTTAGAATCCCCAAAAAATCTCAAAAATACATTAACAAAAGTTTCTAAGCCTAACAAAGTGTCAAAATGCCATGAGATATGGCACCAAAACATATGAAGATGGTGCCAAGAATCAGAGAAATGGCACCACTGCATGACCGAATGGCACCAAACTGAGAGCTTTTAGTGCCAAAACCTTGCAAACACGTCTATTTTCACAACTTCAATTAAAACGTTAGTAGCTTGGGACCATGGGGGTCCCACTGGGCATGCCAAATGAAGAACAAGAAAAATACAAGGGTTAGAAACTCAAACAAAGTGCATAAAACACTCAAATGTATACCTTGAAGTCCTCCTCATCCTTGATAAGGTTGAGAGCTTAGCACCCAAAAGCTCTTGCTTCACCCATGGCCATATTTTCAATGTGAAATGCTCTCAAACTCAAATGCAAGTCACTAATAGCCTAGCTAAAGATGATGGAGATGATAGAAATTTTAGCATAATTATAATACTCAAATATTGGATGATAAAATGGCTTGTGAGAGATTGTATTTATAGGCAAAATGGTGGGAGACTTGATCTAATGGTGGAGATTCAATGGTAAGATAAATGGATGAGGTTGATTTCAAGATAAATTGCAATTTGGCTTCCTTTATTGTGTCATCTGCTTCATAAAGACCTTTGAGCTTCTCCCATTTCTCCTTTGCTATCTTGTACCACACAACCTTGCCTAACTCTAAACTACTCAAATGACTTAAGATAACATTCTTAGCTTTGACATTATTCTCATGGGCCTTCTTCACATCTAAATCTATAATGGGATGATTGGGTTCAACATAATCAATTTCAATTGCCATCCAAACATCATACCCTAGTGAGGTAAGATAGGCTTCCATCATTACACTCTAGAAGTCATAATTATTTCCATCAAACATCAAAGCTTTAGAAGAGGACTACTTTTCAGCCATATGTTCTATTCCAAGATCTACCTTCAGTTGTCAGGCTACACCAGGGAACCTCGCTTTGATACCAATTGTTAGAACACAAAGATATATAGAGTGGGGGGTGAATTAGTATATATCAAAACTTATTAAAGTTTAACACTATCAATCAAACTTCTAATTGCTTTAACCAAAAAATCAACAGATTAAACCAATTAAAGCACAACACATAAACACACAACCACAACACTAGATTTACATGGAAAACCGAAGAAGGGAAAAACCATGGTGAGAAAGCTACTTGGATCTACTATCCAAATCCAACCTCACAAATAAAAATAGGATTGCAATATTATTTATGGGCTACAACCGAAAGGAATTTGCAACTCCCTGAAATACAATTCAACAGCACTTACAAAATGAGGCCACAACCTCTAGATATTACATTCAAGAAATCTTACTGAATAAAACACCTCCGCATCATCCTCACACCTCACTTTGTCTCAAAATCCCACTTTCTTTGCATAGTGAACTTTGCTACCTTCAGCATACCTTAAAAAACATGCTCACATCTATTCACATATCTTCACACACCCTCACACACTCTTACCTTCCTCAAAAAACAAGATCTTTCACTTATACCTTCCGCAAATTCCAAAATCCTTCTCTCATGTCAGCCAAGATGAAACGTGTATTCATGAAACGTGCAAGGCCACACTAAGTCAGAACCCAAAAGATGTACAAAATCAATGTAGTTCAAGCCAAGTGATAACCATGACCTATTTGTCATTAACACATTCTTCCAAGTAGGCGCACACTTCAAATCATCTTGCAGGGACATCAAAACACATGAAGTCATCCCAGCAAAAACTTATTCTTCCACACAATAGATCTAGACCTAAAATAGTACCAGAGGGATCAATTAACATTATGCAGATCATCACACAAGAAAAATAAGACTTACACAAACTTTCTCAACCAATCCTTTCTTTGAAATATATATTTTCTTTTTGGCACAAACAAACAGAAACTGAGCTTGGTATCATGAGCGAACACTGAACACACAGTCTTGAGATAGAGCATTAAGAAACTAACTTGCGGTGCACTTCAACACCTGAAAATTGAATTGAATCATCCATATGAATATCTTAACTCATCCTCCAAACATCAAACCTAAAATATAAATTGCGGTGGCTTCTACTTTCTCCTCCAGACAACCCTAGTTAGCAACAAGATGTGTCTTTGTTCTGTTGACCCTAGGGAACCTTTGTAGTACACTTTAGTAGCTGAAACTTAAATATTATCATCTTCCCATATATAAATGATCATCCTTCAAACCACAAGACCGCAACTTCAAAAGAAAAGAAATGCATAGCATTTCCCAAACGCATCCTGACTACACCAACTTTGAACACCTGTCTTCACTCTACGAGCTCTAGAATCTTCCACATTAATCTTCAAGCTCTTAAATAAGGAACATACAACCTTCACACATGTCTTTGACACACTTCCAAACTATAAGTCTCAATCTTCAAATGTGAAGGAATGCAGAGCATTCTCTTGAGATTATTCTATGCAAACTCCAGTGCCTTTGACAACTTGAATCTTTCTTTCAAAACTAAAGTAATGATTTTCCTCTGGAAACAATGAATACAATATTTACTACATCAAAGACTTCATTCTCAACTTCATACAACAACAAAATCTTTTCTCTAAGCAAGAATCTTCATGTTAGTACAATCTTTGTCTTTGAACTTCAGGAGCAAGGGTACAATTGTGTACAGAGTATATGACATCCATCACCTTATCCTTCTCATCACAACTTTTTTGATCCATCTTCTTTGTCATATTTTTTGATCACATTGCAACATATTTCCTTTGACATTACTTCTTGTTCACTTTACTTCCGACCTTCTTTGTTACAACACCACTGACAACTCTCTTGAACCTCAAACTGCTGACATCAATGACAACACAAGTGCAACATATCCCTCCTAGTGAACCTCAAGACCCTAAGAAGAATGTTGTTATCCATTGTAGCCCCCATTCTGTTAGGGATAAGGGAAAGAATAAACTCTCATTTGCTAATAATGTGTTGACTTCTGATGTTATGGATATGGTAAATGAAGACCCTTAGCTTTTTACCCCTATTTCTAATACTAAAGGGCCTTTGGGTAAAAAAGATAACACCTCTTCTGTAGAGCAGATATTTATTTCCCTCAAAAATGATGAGGTTAGGATAGGTTCTTCGTCAAAAAATCCCAATAAAAATATCAAAATTAAGTCTGGTAAAGCTGGTTTGGACCTTGATATGGACTTTGAGCCTTTTAACCCCAAATATACTGATAACTTGGATGAGGTCTATGTTCAACACACTGGGATACTGAGAGGGGGGTGAATCAATATCTAAACAAACTTCAAATCCTCTGGAGCAGATTAAAACTTAAGCATTACAGGATCAACATAAACATGAAAGATCAACACAAAGCACATCAACACATAACACTAGATATACGTGGAAAACCCAAGAAGGGAAAAACCATGGTGAGGATTAACTCACAATATATGAAGCTCAAAATTACAACTTTGTTATAGGGCTACAACCCAAGGTATCTACTACTCCCTAATGAAATGCTTTTAGGGTCACTCCTGAGGAAGCTACAACTCCTTGTTGACTTTTTTTTAGGGCAAAAACCCAAGGAAGAAACTACTCCTTGAACTGAGAGTGAACTTAGTAAAGGTTACAAAATGACAGTCCTTCTATTGTATGAAACTGATAATGAAGCTCACACCTTTGATGATTGGATTAGTTAGGCACACTCTTCACTTCCCTCATGTCATAAACATATCTTCAAGATGAATTAGGATAACCCTTGTTACTTCTGGTCTTTCTCCTTCAATCACACATCATAATGCATGTAATAGTCATATTCTTCTCTTCACATACTCACATTCACAATCATGCTTCACCTAGATCAACTAGGTTTACAATATACACATGACATTACATTGATTACATTACAAGTCAACCAATACAACAAGATTATTACAATTTACAAGTCAGCCAAAAATCACACTACATGAAACATGCATAGGGCAAGCCCCATCATGAACTACACGCTACTCTAGGAAGAAACACACGCTTTTCAGATCCCAAAACATGCTTAGCCTGGTCCTAAACATCCTTCACAACAACATCCTTCAAAGAATAACATCCACACACTTCATAAATTTGAATTAGGCCACCCTTAAGGAAGAACACATGAAGCTTATATAAAAATGATCTTCACACTCTTGGTGGTACTCATGAATGTTTAAACATTGCTTGCACTTCTTCTAGATGAGTCTCTAGGACCTATACACTATCTCCAAATACTTCTTGAACTCTGCATAGCAAGAAATTTGTGGTGTACATCTTCAACCTTCTTCAATTGGCTAGGTAGAGGCATAGCCTAGCAATATCATCATTCTAGACCTCAGCTAGTTCTAGAGAGAGAAGAAAAATACCTTGTAGAGAAATTAGAAACAACACAAGATCATCAGCATATGTCCTGAGAGCAACAAGACATCTAGAACTATCTGTATCACAATTGTCGTTTGAAAACTAAACTTGTGGACCTCCAAACCACCTAAATAACATATGGATTAATGCATACACAACTTTGAACATATCATCAAAACTGCATGAGCAAATATTCATTTGCAGAGGAATGCAGAGTATTTCAATTAGCCTTCATCAACACTTTACTCTTCTAGAGTACATACCGGAACTCAATTACTTGTAACTTTCACTGTGGAGGAGAAAATGATCTAAAACTTTGGATTTAGTACCTTTACAATATATTGAACTTAACTTATGAATCACATGACGATATCTTCAGATGCAGAGGAATGTAGAGCATTTTACTAGACAACCTTCTAGGCAGCTTCCTGCAACAATAGCCTTCACCAACATCCCGAGGCTAGAACTCTCTTATAGAAAATCATACTCTCTTAGGAACAATAGGAAGGATCATACAACATGCAATAGGTCATCAGCAAAATCTTTTCATCCTCAGCATAGCTTCTAATTCCCATCTTAATATATCATCATTCATCTTAGTGCTTCTAATTCTCATATTAATATATTATCATGAAATCATCTCTGCTAACCCAAAACATGCACAATACACCTTGTCTTGACAATAATCAAGGCATGACATCCAACCATGAACATCAGAAACTCACTATGAACATCAAGAACATCACTGAATATCATCAACCCTAAACATTAGCATCATCACTGTATTCACTGCATCTCTGTATATCATTCACATCAACCACATCAGAAAATCATAAGGAGAGTGGAAACATTAATCAGAGTGTTGCTATCAATGACAACACATATTGCCAACAATCTCCCCTTATCATTGATGGCAACACATACTCCCCCTTAGATTTATATTTCTCTCTCTCTCCCCCTTTGGCATCAAGGATAAAGGGCAACTGTTTGTCTCCCTTAGGGCATAGACTCTCCCTCTAAGGTGCACATTTCCATACCTTTTACCTCCTTTGATGTTCATACATTCTTTCTTGAAGTAACTCACAAACTCCCCTTATTAGCAACAACCACTACATGCTCCCCCTCAGAGGTAGCTATCATCAGTCTAGGAAAAAGATATAGCATGAACTCCCCCTAAACAGATGTACCACTATGCATATAGCAAGAAGAAGGAGGAGCAATTACCCCTAACTTCTACTAGAGATACTCAAAAGTATCCTTTACAAGAGCCTTTGTGAAAATGTCTACAATCTGATCCTTTGTTGGAACATATTCTAACTTCACTTCCTTATCTGCAACCTTCTCTCTCAAAAGTGATACTTGATTTGTATATACTTGGTTCTAGAATGCATCACTAGATTCTTTAAAATATTGATGGCACTTGTATTATCACACAAAATAGGAATGGGCTCATCATAGAATACCTTGATATCCTTCAAAGTTTGCTTCATCTAGAACACCTATGTACAACATGGTGCTGCTGTAATATACTCTACCTCTGTAGTTGATAAAGACACTAAATCTTGTTTCTTTCTCTACCATGAAACTAATCTATTTCCTAAGAAGAAATCACCACCACTTGTGCTTCTTCTATCATCAACAAAATTAGCCCAATCAACATCAATGTAAGCACTTAGATCAAAGTCATTACCTCTAAGATACCATAAGCCATAATCTAGAGTTCCCTTCAAGTAACTAAATATTTTTTCACTACCTTCTCATGTGTTTGCTTTAGATTAGCTTGATATATGTAAACTATTGTCTCTCATATTTGCACCCTTGCTAAGTTGCATAACTTAGCATTCTAGAGAAACATGGGATCTTTCCAGGCCTGTGGGTCACCTGTGATAGAAAGAACCTCTAAAGAAGGCTGAATTCCTAGCTGGTTATCACCTAGAAATTGCTAGATTTATAGAGGAAAAGGGAAAAGAAATGCTTAAAATATGAAAAGTAAAACTATAAAATGAGAACAAGGGTGATACACCAAACTTGATATGATTTATGGAACTTAGATTTACATACACTTGGCCATAGACATTAGAAACTAAACCTACACAACCTATTACTGTATGCTTTGCAAAAACACTTCACAAAGAGGCCTAAATGCATTAACCTTTTAAAAGGAAGCTAACTTCATAGTTAAAAAAGCATATACAGTTTTAAGACACAGTTTGCAACTTGCACAAACACACTTTTTGCAGAAAGGTATTTGAAACATGAGACAAAATCACAAGGAGATAAAAATAACCTCACAAATGACTTAATCAAATACTTGGTAATACACAATACTACATAAATAAGAAGGCAAAACTTGACTATCAATGGTATCCAAGGTCTGTTCTATATTTCATATGTCAAAGGGGTTACAAAAACATGCTCAAACTGAGTAAGGATTGTAGAAAAATCACTAACTCCAAAAATTACATGAAAAGAACTCCTTTACAAAGAGTCAAATGAATGACTATATACTCTTCAAGCAGCGGTAGCAAGATAAGCATGAGAAACCTCCATGGTCATGCATCTCATAAAAGCCCCAAAAATATCTCCCTTATCCTTCTAGTTGTCGCACCGCCACAGGAAGGGTTTGGAGAGAAAACTACATCATTTTTGTTGATCTCTGAGGGTTTTGATGTAGAATCTCTAAGTAGAATGCAAAGTAAGTTGTTTTCACTGAGATTTTGACCTCTTGTTTTTCAATTTTGGGCCAATTTTGGGCCTCCAAAGCCGCGAACTGACTGTTTCTTTTATGCATTCTTTAGTTTTTTGATGGTTGACCACCATATGCATTCGTTTTCACTATGTGAGGCCTATATGAAGGTCATTTGGGAAAAATATCTTTGATTTGACACAACAAATGATAGAAAAAATAGGTAATTCATTTTTTGCTATAGATTCTTCTTCATTTTTTGAGATTTTTTTTGTATATTGTGTTGCTAGAGGTGCAATTTGGAGGCATTCTAATTATTTTTGTCTGAAATGAGTTTTGAAAAACTCCATTTTCTCTCCTCTGTATCTACATTATTCTAGCTCAAAATGAGCCCCAAACCTGATAAAAAACTTGCAAAATGACATTCCTATGCATTGTACTGCCAGAGGCATGATTTGGTAGCATTTCTGGGCATTTTTTAACTTGAAAATCTACATTTATTCTTTGTTTGCTGTAGCATGAGGTTCAATTTTGACTATAGGCCATAGCCATGCTCCATAACTGTGTTCTCTTTTCTCTGGAAATTAAAATGGCACAAGGGTTTTGAAATATCCAAGGGTTTTATATATTACTCATACATAAACCTCTTCTTTGGGGTACGGCCATGTACCATTTTATATTATGTAACCTCTCACTTCAACTGTAACTAGAAAAGAAACAAGGGTTTGAACAAACTCCAGATGGGTATTACATTTGTAACATTAAAATATCCTTTCATGGCACGACTATGGCAGTAGATGCATTACATCACTTTCTTTTGGTTGTAAATGTAAAACAGAAAGAGGGTTTTTGAAAATATGAAGAGGGTTTGCTTCTTTTGTACAAAAATGCTTCTCCTATCATACTCATGCTTCACCCCTTCCTTCCTATGACTTTGTCATTTCCTGCACTTCTGTGCTACTTTTCTGTATACTGTCATTATTAGATTACATCATGCATGCTACTTGATTTGTCTTCTACTGTAGCTCCAAGACATTATATGATAAAAAGGTTTTAATATTTTAAAAGCATACTTCTATTTTCTCTTATCTTACCTGAAGCTCGACACTTTGATCTTCTATATGCTATCATATCATTCATAGCACTTAATCATATGAAATGAATATGATATTTCATACCTTTCTCTGTATTTAATGTCTTCTATAACTGTATATTCCTTGTCTTTGAAAACAGTCTTTACCATGCTATTTCTCTATCACCTAAACATGTTGCTTTATGATGTAGCTACATTTATCTTCAATGGCACTTAGATCATATCCTTCTGGTGGCTGTCCCACTTAGGCATTTGGCATTGGCACTGATCTCTTTATTACTGTGTACTATTTGCTATCTTTTAGACCTTTTACCAATCATTAATACTTGGTTGTTCCTATGAGACTCATAATACATTTTTATCTTGCTTTCTGTCTTATAAATTGATGACATCAATAACTCGCTTTTCTTAGGATTATTGACTGCATTACCTATCATTTGCATCATTTCATGATCTGATTCAACTCCCAAGGCATAAAACATAAGCACAACTAGAACTGTAATCGATGAAAAACCAACGGTAATCACTTCTCTTTCAGCAAACCATTTGTCATATTTGGATGTCTTGATCACTTTGATAAAACTTTGCTCTTGTTGCAGGTAAATCCACTTGATAAGTAATGAAATACTAGCTATTCTTTGTTTACTTCTACATATAAACTTTTGTTATTTCATTTGACTCCTATTTGAAGACTCCATTGTTTATTCACTTAACTGTTAATGCACAAGGTGAACTCTCTTGCTGTCTATAAGTTGTTCCATGACGTGTCTTTGGTTGCCACCATCTTGATATGGCATTATGTAGTTCATTGTTTCAGTTTTATCTCTGTAGAAACATGAATGTTTCTATTTACTTTAGCAACACTTTTCCTGTAGCAAAACTGATCACTTTCTTTGCTCTTTATAATATGGCTGATCATGTTGGTGAGATATGGCAGTAATAAGAATGTAATGTAACATATAATAGATGTCATTTGTACCTCTGGTACTTGATGTTCATAATGCAAGTCAATCTACTATTGTGCTTTATATCCTTCAATGTACTTGATTCACATGGATTGTCTTGAACTATTTAATAATATCACACTTCACTCATGAAAAACAATGGAAAAGTACCTGTCATCTTTAAATGCCTTGGCTATTTTTCATAACATGACTATTCTATTTGCAGTTCCACTGTGATTGATCGTTCATTATGGCTGAAAATGCATGGTTACAACTAGGATACTTCAGCATTAACAACTATACTTTGTGCATGCTGGGCTCAACCCTTATGGGAGCCCATTTTCTCCACATGCCATTTCATAAGAGATGAATCAGAAAACTAATTTCTTATATACCTACACAGGAAGCAAACATGGTAGATAAAAATGTACCTTTGTTTATGATGTGATGTGACTTGTATGATCTTCTTTCCTGATATGGCACTAGTATCTACTCATTCTGATTTTTCTTATGCTAATATCTGATGACTGATGTTGCTGCTAAATAAAAGTAGATGGTACTTTTGATAATTTTGATCATGTATGAAAAGATTTGGACCCTAAGGATTAACAAAAACTATTTTCTAGGTATGCTGGAGCTCAAATGGATGGAGGAAGACAGTAGCCGGCTTGACCACGGGATTCGTCATTCGCAAGCAAAGACGGATCCCCTTTCTTTTCTTATGCATTTCATTATTTTCAAAAGTAAAATTTACTTTTATGTTGCCAATTTTAGTTACTTCTACAGCTTGTGTGGGAGCATTTCATTTGACATTTATAAATAATGAAAATGTCTTTTAAAATATGCAATGATGTATGGTTCTTCTTGCTTGTAAACGATTGCATTTAATTGAAGTTCTTTTATGGCATTTTTCTCTCAGAAAAACACTCACTAATAATAGACATGCACCCCTTAAAACTATAAAACTTAACCTACTCCACTTGATTGGGATGGATAAAAAAATAGGTAACGTTTCTGGTGACATCTGCGTGGTGCTTTCCAGCTACGTACCCAAACCAGCTTCTTAAAACTATCTGTTGGGCATAGAGTCACTCATCAAGTGCATATGTATGGTTGGTGATAATGAACCAACAAAAATCACTGTCATTGATGATATGCATCTACTTGATGGGCTAGAAGGGGATAATCAACAAGAACACCTCCTTAGCAAACTACTGCAATTTATTACAGTTCTATGAGGGAGATAGGTATGATGTGTGATAGCAAATAGATGTATTCACTATTTCATATGATTTCTATCTATACATACAATTGTAGTACATTACAATAGTTTCAAACCTTGTGCACAACTAGACCCAGGAACAACTAACAACTGTGCAGAAACACACTTAGGGAAATGAAATCTGCATCTAATCTACTGTGCAACAACACTTATTTAACATCAAAAACTTAGGAAATATGTACAAACATACAAGATCATACCTCAGAAGCAATGCTTGAGGTGAATCCCATTGACTGGGATTGGCTCCATGTCACCATCTAACCTAGACAGTTGGAAGGCATTATGCTGTTTACATTCTGAAACAATATAGGGCCCACTCCAAAATGCATCGAACTTAGAGTGCTTTCTAGGTTTTCTTTTCAACACATCCCATTTTAGTACAATGTCATCCTCCTAGAATATTCTTGGAGATGCTCTTTTGTCAAATGACCTCTTCATTTAAGCTTGGTGATGCTCTATGTTCGTCATGGCATCATTCTTGGTCTCTTCAAGCTCAACTAGTTGAGCTAGCCTTACTGTCATAGGGCCTTCTTCTAGCATGTCCAGTTGATTCACCAAATCAAGTGCTGGTAACTCAAGTGTGATAGGAAGCCTCACTTTCTTGCCATACACCAACATGAAAGGTGAATGCCCTATTGACCATTTTGTAGTAATTGTGTCAACCCATAATGCTAATTTTAACTGTGTATGCTAGGCTCTCTGGTTACCCTCCATGGTCTTCTTGATAATTCTGATGAAGTTCTTATAGGTGGATTATGCTAGGCTATTTCCTTGAGGATAGTAATTGGAGGATATATTTAGATAAATTCCATTTCTTATAGTCCAATTAGAGATCTTGTAACCAACAAAGGCAAGGGCATTGTTTGAAATAATAGACTCAGGGACTCCAAATCTGATAACTAGCTCTTCATAAAAATTTAGAATAGCAGACTCATTGGCCTCTTTAAGTGCGACTGCTTCAGTCTACTTAGTGAAATAATCAATGGTTGTGAGAACCCACTTATGACCAACACTGGATGGAGGGTTTATAACTCCAATGAAGTCTAATCCCCACCTCATAAATGGTTGTTCAACCTGAACTGGCTGCAATGGTAAGGCTGCCAACCTCTCTTTTCTAGCAAACAGAGCACATTCCTTGCACTTTCTAACCCATAAAGCGTGCATCCTTAAACAAACTGGGCTAATAATAGCTACCTTTCATCACCTTAAGAGCTGTTGCTCTAGGTGAAAAATGGCCTCCAGCTAATCCCTCATGAAATTCATGCAACACTTTCTCAACTTGGTTAGGTTCAATACACCTCAGTAATACTCCATTGAAATCTTTCCTAAAAAGCAAACCGTTAATGAGTACATAAGGTATAGACTACAATCTAAAATACCTCCTTTTGGCTCTATCCAAGTCTTGGGACACTCACCAATCTGCAAGAAATGAACCATTTCTTGCACCCAATTAATAACAGGAACTGAAATAGTTATTTTCTCTTTATCTTGCAATGATAGAACAACTTCCTGCTCATGTTCTTCTTTGCTGATAACACCATCAGCAAGCTATTCACATAGCCCTTTACCCCTGACTAGCTTGGTAACCTTAATGTCCACATCATATTCCATTACCTTAGTCACTCAGCAAGCTCTCTTATCACCGAGATCCTTACTTAATAGAAATTCCTTCACACTTAGATGAGCAACCATTAGATTAATCTTATTACTTGACAACATGTGTTTAAATTTCTTTAAAGTCCTTATAACAACAAGCACATGTTTCTCAATGAAGGTGTACCTTAGCTCATAATCCTTCAATGCTTAACTGAAAAAAGCTAAAGGCTACTCCATTTCTAAATCATTCTTTTGTACCAACATAGTAAAAATAGAATCAACATTACCATAAGCATACAAAGTGAAATCTTTAGAAAAAATAGGATTCAAGAGTGTAGGTGCAGCTGCCAATGCTTCCTTAATAAGCTCAAAACTCCTTTTTCCCTCTCTAGTCCAGCTGAAAGACACGTTCTTTCTCAACATAGTAGTTAATGGACTTAACAAATCAGTAATATCAGGGATGAATCTCTTGACGAAGTTGATTCTACCAATGAAACTCTACAGACCTTTCTTGTGTGCTGGTAAGGGGAGAGCCAAGATTGCACTTATCCTTTTAGGGTCAATGGTGATACCTTGTTTTGACACCATGTAACCAAGCAATCTACCCTCATGGATAGAAAACACACACTTTTTGGGATTAAGTGATATCCCAAACTCCCTACATCTCTCAAAAATCTGCCTTAAGTGGTTTAGATGATTCTTGGCCTCTTTGGAGAAAATAGTAATGTCATCAAGGTAGACTAGGACGATCTTGTACATTAGGCCTTGAAAGGCCATAGCCATAGCCTTTTGAAAGGTTTCTCCAGCATTGGACAAACTAAAAGGCATCTTCTTGTAAGCTATAGTCCGCCATTTTGTGGTGAAGGTTGTTTTATACTGGTCTTCCTCTTTCACCAATATCTGATTGTAATCGGAATAACCGTCTAGTAAGGAAAACCTCTCTGATCCTGAGACTACTTAGAGTATCTTCTCCATGGAAGGCAAAGGATGACGGTCTTTCAAGGAAGCTCTATTCAAGTCACGAAAGTCTACACACAGCCTTATCTCCCCATTTTTCTTCCTAACCGGGACAAGGTTGGAAACCCATGAGGTGTGCTTAATAGGAAAGATTATGCTACTCTCATTCAGTTTGTTCAATTCTTTTTTCATAAGAGGCTCTAATTTAGGATTCAATGGCCTCTGTTTCTACCTGATAGTTTTGGTATTAGGTTCAAGTTCAATAGTATGTTGAGCAAGATGGGGATTAAATCCTTTTAAATCACTATATTCCCATGCAAAAATGTCACTAAATTCTTGAAAACGCCGAATAAATGCATGCTTTTCTTTTGTTGTACATACCTTGCCTAGTTTAAGAAGCTTACCCTTGAAGATCTCAAACTCTTCATAGTGATCTTACTAAACTTGTATGCTGGCCTTGGGTTTTGTAGCTTCATCATCAGTATTAAAATGGACTCTAAGGTGACCAAACCCTTTGGCATCTTGTTATTCTTGAGCTAAATGATTTGGTCACCGTACTGGTGTTGTAGCCTCTCTTGGTTAGCATGAGAAAATTCAGCTTCCTCTCTCAAGAAGTTTACAATCTGTTGGTCACTTTCAAACACTTGCCAATGTGTGTTTTTATTTGGTACAACAAGCCTCACAACAACCTTAACATGTTGATTAGTCTTATCACTACTAATCTCTTCTGGAATATCATATTCAACCCCTACAGCAGCCAGCCTATCAGCATTTTTATTTTGATTTCTAGGTATGGATATCAAGTTAAATGCATCAAATCCCCCCAAGAGGTCCCATACCCTATGCTTGTAAGATTTAAGCAAATCATTTCTTGCAATATTAAGGTTTCTCACCTGATTAACCACTAGTTCGCTATCCCCATAAACTTTTAGATAGCTAATACCTATGTCTTGCCCACTCCAAGCCTTGACTAAGAGCTTCGTATTCAGTGACGTTAGTATAATTGAAACAGAATCTAAAGGTTGAATAGTACTTCTCACCCATTGGGAAAACAAGCATGCATCCATCACCGACACCTACTTTATTCCTTGAGCCATCAAAAAATAGCTCCCAGACCTCATTATCTTGCTGCTCATCTTGTTGTTCTACACTTTTTTCAATGTTAGGCAGAAACGAATCAGATTCATGCATCATATACACACCCAAACTAGCTTCTTCTAGGTGCTCACATGGACTAACCACATGAGTTTGATCTGCCCACTTGTCAAGAAGAACTTCTGGTATACCTTCAATTTGAGTACTACCTTCAGGAATAGTAGGCTACTCCTCTTGTTCACTTGCAACCAAGTTGGCATTGATGGGACGTGGAGTGTAAAGCTCAATATGGTCTTTAGCAATGGGTTCTGACTTGATAGTCACCTTAGTGCCATACCTAGTTCTAAACAACATATGAGACCAATCTGAGGACAAGTAACCTCCTATTTTTGCAGTAAAATCCCTTGACAAACAAATAGCAAAATAAGGAGGTAACTCAATGACATAGATATCCTGTGGGATAGAGAAATTTGGATAGGCATGAAGAGTTAAACTCAGTCCCTTTATGACACCCACTATTTTAACAGCAATTCCATCTAGCTGAACAACTCCCTTCTCTAATGGCTCATATTCAATTCCTAACTTGTCAACAATCTGTTTGGGCATGACAGAACTGCTAGCACTTGAGTCAATCATGCAGTTATGGACCAAATGGTCACCTATGATCAAGGACACATAAAATGGTGGTGGCTTGACCTTTGAAGCTTGATGTTCTTTATCATTTCCAGCCGTATTTGTCAACACAGCCTTAGACTTATCTATATTAGGCTCTTGGGACAAACTTAAATTTGATAAGGCTGATTGAAGCAAGTCCTTTTGGCCAGGGATACTTAGGGAATCCCACATAGACATAGATACATTCACTTTTTTCATATGCTCAAGGATATTGAAAGTAGATGTACCTAATTTAACTTAGCTTTCAGGGGTAGCCACGTCACCTTGAGCACAAGCTGGCTGAACTAGTGGATTAAGCTACTCCTTGCCTACCAAAGGCTAACTTTTTGATAAAACTTGAATTTTCTTAGCATTTGATGAGTTAGAAATACATTGATCCACATTTGGCAATTGATGCTCATGAGTTTGAACCTTAACAGATTGTTGCCTTTCATCTATAGCCCTCTTCTTGCTATGTGTATTAGCTCCAATTGAAGAACCAACTTGGTTCATACCATAGAATTCCTCTCCTTGCTAGTTTAGGAGTGTTGTCTCATGTACCTGTTCTTCTTACTGCTGGACAAGAGGTTCTACAGGCACATTAGACTGCACTGCTAGACTATTTTGGACCATCAAAGCTTGGTTAATCACCCCATTAGCACAGGTATTTTGGTTATGGGGTTGATTACAAGGAAAGCACCAGTCATAGTCCTGAGCCAATTTTTTTTGTGTGGGTACAATATCCTTCAAGGAACTAGCAGTGTTTGGGTTGTAAGCTTGATGAGGTCTAGAGTTAAAGGCTTGTCTTGGACCTTGATTATTTGGCTGATATGGAGGCCTATTTGGCTAGTTCTGCTAGTAATTAGATTGAAATGGGGGCTGATAGGGCCTGAAATTTTGACCTTGCTGCCTCTTGAGGTTCACTATCACATTACCAAAAGATTGTAACAGTCCTTTGATCTTTTGTAACTCAAAAGATTGAGTTTGAGCAGCATTTTCCTGGTTATTAGGCTAGATATTAGGTGCTAGTAACGCTGGTATAGTGGGTATAATAGCTATAGGAGGCACATGCATTGGTATTGGTGGCTGAATAGCAGAGAATATTGGCAAATGAGGTCTAGGGGCAATTTTACCAGCCTGTATGAGGTTGTTCTCAGCTCTTATAGCTATATCATAAGCCTGTGGTAAGGAAGCTCCTCCCATAGATTGGACCATAACAAAAATATCACTATTTAAAGCTCTCAAATAATATAAGAAAGCATGATTAGCAGTAGGCCTTACCGTTGGTGGGATTCTATTCCATGTCTTCTGAAAACGATGGTTGAAGTCTGACATAACCTCGTGGGGAGCCCTCTTAATTGTAGACAATTGCTCCACCAATGACAAATGGTCTAATTTGTCTTCAAAGAAACTACACAATTCCTCTCCCAAATGATCCCATGAATCTATGGAGTTAACTGGTAGGCTTCTGAACCACTGCAAAGCCTTCCCTTTGAGGGAAGCTGCTAACAATCTGATTGCCACATTTTCTTCTATCACATGATGGACAACACACAGGTTTACAACATATTTTATATGCTTAGCTAGAGTAGTTTGATCTTCACCATTGAAATATGGTAAACTTTTCAAAGCAGCTACATGAATATCATCATGCTGAGCTAAATTCAGTGGGCTGCCTTTGTTGAATGCAACAAATGGCTGATTTCTGGCCACATGAATCATTGTAACTGAGATTCTAGGGACAGTATGAGTTCTAACAGTAGGAAGAGTAGACTTGGTTCTCCTAGAATAGACATGAGTTTTCTTGGGTTTCTCAGCTATTATCCCTCTTCTCCTAGGTGGGGATAATTACAAATACTCAAAGGACAAAGAGCTGCTTCTGGTTTGTATCCTTTTCATAAGCTGAAATGTACTAATTTTGCTAAACCAAAGCTCAGAGTCACCAAGTATGCTAAAAATATATCTCCTAAAGACTAAAAATACTACCTCACACACCAAACAACATCATAAGACTTCAAATCCTAGACTAAAAAATTAGTTTTCAGTCCCACCGAGTGTGCCAAAAACTATTGTCTCTCAGATTTGCATCCTTGCTAAGTTGCAGAACTTAGCATTTTGGAGAAACATGGGATCTTTCCAGGCCTATGGGTCACCTGTGATGGAAAGAACCTCTAGAGAAGACCGGCTTCCTAGTTGGTTATCACCTATAAACTACTGGATTTGTAGAGGAAAAGGGAAAAGGAATGCTTAAAAAATGAAAAGTAAAACTGTAAAATGAGAACAAGGGTGATACACCAAACTTGATATGATTTATGGAACTTAGATTTGCATGCACTTGGCCATAGACATCAGAAACTAAACCTGCCCAACCTATTATTGTATGCTTTGCAAAAACACTTCACAAAGAGGCCTAAATGCATTAACCTTTTAAAAGGAAGCTAACTTCACAGTTACAAAGGGGTTACAAAAACATGCTCAAATTGAGTAAGGATTGCAGAAAAATCACTAACTCCAAAATTTACATGAAAATAACTCCTTTACAAAGAGTCAAATGAATGACTATATACTCTCCAAGTAGCTATAGCAAGCTAAGCATGAGAAACCTCCATGGTCGTGCATCTCATAAAATCTCCCAAAATATCTATCTTCTCCTTCTAGCTGTCGTGCCACCATAAGAATGATTTGGAGAGAAAACTACATCATTTTTGTTGATCTCTAAGGGTTTTGATGCAGAATCTCTCAATAGAATGCAAGGTAAGATGTTTCCACTAAGATTTTGACCTCTTGTTTGTCAATTTTGGGCCTCCAAAGACGTGAAATGACTATTTCTTTTATGTATTCTCTGGTTTTTTGATGGCCGACCACCATATGAGTTCGTTTTCACTGTGTGAGGCCTATATGAAGGTCATTTGGGAAAAATATCTGTGATTTGACACAACAAACGATAGAAAAAATAGGTAATTCATTTTTTGTTGTAGATTATTTTTCATTTTTTGAGATTTTTTCTGTATATTGTACTGCCAGAGGCGCAATTTGGAGGCATTATGATTATTTTTGTCTAAAATGAGTTTTGAAAAACTTCATTTTCTCTCCTCTATATCTGCATTATTCTAGCTCAAAACGAGCCCCAGCCTTGACCAAAAACTTGCAAAATGACATTCTTGTGCATTGTGTTGCTAGAGGCATGATTTGGTAGCATTTCTCGGCATTTTGTAACTTGAAAATCTACATTTGTTCTTTGTTTGTTTTAGCATGAGGTTGCCATGGCCATGCTCCATAACTATGTTCTCTTTTCTCTGCAAATTAAAATGGCACAAGAGTTTTAAAATATCCAAGGGTTTTATTTATTGCTCATACAAAAACCTCTTCTCTAGGGTACGACCATGTACCATTTTATATTATGTAACCTCTCACTTCAACTATAACTAGAAAAGAAACAAGGGTTTGAACAAACTCCAGATGGGTATTACATTTTTAACATAAAAATGTCATTTTCTGGCATGACTATGGCAGTAGATGTATTACATCACTTTCTTTTGGCTGTAAATGTAAAACAGAAAGAGGGTTTTTGAAAATATGAAGAGGGTTTGCTTCTTTTGTACAAAAATGCTTCTTTTGTCATACTCATGCTTCACCCCTTCCTTCCTATGACTTTGTCATTTCTTACACTTTTGTGCTACTTTTTTGTATATTGTCATTGTCAAATTACATCATGCATGCTACCTGATTTGTCTTCTACTGTAGCTCCAAGACATCATATGATAAAAGGTTTAAATATTTGAAAGGCATACTTCTGTTTTCTCTTATCTAACCTGAAGCTCGACACTTTGATCTTGATCTTCTGTATGCTATCATATCATTCATAGAACTTAATCATATGAAATGAATATGATATTTCATACCTTTCTCTGTATTTAATGTCTTTTGTAGCTATATATTCCTTCTTGTCTTTGAAAACAATCTTTACCATGCTGCTGCTCTATCACCTGAACATGTTGCTTTATGATGTAGCTACATTTATCTTCTATGGAACTTAGATCATATCCTTCTGGTGGTTGTCCCACTTAGGCATTTGGCATTGGCACTGATCTCTTTAATACTATGTACTGTTTGCTATATTTTAGACCTTTTACCAGTCATTAATACTTGGTTGTTCTTATAAGACTCATAATATAGTTTTAACTTGCTTTCTATCTTATAAATTGATGACATCAATAACTTGCTTTTCTTAGGATTACTGACTGCATTACCTATCATTTGCATCATTTCATGATCTGATTCAACTCCCAAGGCATAAAACGTAAGCACAACTAGAACTGTAATCGATGAAAAACCAATAGTGATCACTTCTCTTCTAGCAAACCATTTGTCATCTTTGGATGTCTTGATCACTTTGATAAAACTTTGCTCTTGTTGTAGGTAAATCCACTTGATAAGTAATGAAATACCAGCTATTCTTTGTTTACTTCTACATATGGACAAGATTATAAACTTTTGTTATTTCATTTGACTCATATTTGAAGACTCCATTGTTTATTCAATTAACTGTTAATGCACAAGGTGAACTCCCTTGCTGTCTATAAGTTGTTCCATGATGTGTCTTTGGTTCCCACCATCTTGATATGGCATTATGTAGTTCATTGTTTCAGTTTTATCTCTGTAGAAACATGAATGTTTCTATTTACTTTAGCAACACTTTTCCTGTAGCAAAACTGATCACTCTCTTTGCTCTTCATAATATGGCTGATCATGTTGGTGAGATATGGCAGTAATAAGAATGCAATGTAACATTTAACAGATGTCATTTGTACCTCTGGTACTTGGTGTTCATGATGCAAGTCACTCTACTACTGTGCTTTATATCCTTCAATGTACTTGACTCACATGGACTATCTTGAACTATTTAATAATATCACACTTCACTCATGACAAAGAATGGAAAAGTACCTATCATCTTTAAATGCCTTGGCTATTTTTCATAACATGACTGTTCTATTTGTTGTTCCACTATGATTGATCATTCATTATGGCTGAAAATGCATGGTTACAACTAGGATACTTTAGCATTAACAACTATACCTTGTGCATGCTGGGCTCAACCCTTATGGGAGCCTATTTTCTCCAGATGCCATTTCATAAGAGATGAATCAACAAATTGATTTTTTATATACCTGCACAGGAAGAAAACATGTTAGATAAAAATGTACCTTTGTTTATGATGTGATGTGACTTGTATGATCTTCTTTCCTGATATGGCACTAGTATCTACTCATTCTAATTTTTCTTATGCTGATATCTGATGACTGATGTTGCCGCTACATAAAAGTAGATGGTATTTTTGATAATTCTGATCATGTATGAAAAGATTTGGGACCCTGAGCATTAACAAACACTATTTTCTAGGTATGCTGGAGCTCAAATGGATCGAGGAAGATAGCAGCCAACTCAACCACGGGATTCGTCATTCGCAGGCAATGACGGATCCCCTTTCTTTTCTTGTGCATTTCATTGTTTTCAAAAGTAAAATTTACTTTTATGTTGCCAATTTTAGTTACTCCTATGGCTTGTATGGGAGCATTTCATTTGACCTTTATAAATAATGAAAATGCCTTTTAAAATATGCAATGATGTATGGTTCTTCTTGCTTGTAAACGATTGCATTTAATTGAAGTTCTTTTATGACATTTTTCTCTCAGTAAAACACTCACTAATAATAGACATGCACCCCTTAAAACTATAAAACTTAACCAGCTCCACTTGATTGAGTTGGAAAACAAAAATGGGTAACAGAAACCACACATACTGCATGCATAATATCAGGTCTAGAAGCAGTCAAGTACAACAATCCTCTAATCATAGATCTATGGAGAGTCTAATCAACCTCCGGAGACTCATCATTCTTGCTTAAGTGACAACTAGTAACCATAGCAGTACTTACTGGTTTGGAGTCCTCTATTCCAAACTTCTTCAACATCCCTCTAACAAACTTAGCCTAATAAATAAAGTTACCATCATCTAGTTGAGCAATTTGATGTCCAAGGAAGAAAGACATCTCACCAATCATAGACATATCAAACTCTTTTTGCATCTCCTCTACAAACCTCTTACACATATCATTATCTCCACCAAAGATGATATCATCAACATATACTGTAACTATCAATATCATATCTCCATCTTCCTTGATGTAAGGATTACTATATATGGTACCTTTCTTGAATCCTTCCTAAAGTAAGTACTTATCTAACCTAATATACCAAGCCCTAGGTGCTTGCTTGAGACCATACAAAGCTTTCTTGAGTTTGCACACCATGTTCAGATCTTCTAATGTCTAGAAACCATCTGGTTACTCAATGTAGACTTCTTCCTCTAGATCACCATTCAAAAATGTTGACTTGACGTCCATCTAATAAACCTTGAAGTTCTTATGAGTAGGAAGGGAAAGAAACATCCTAATTGCCTCCATCCTGGCTACCAGAGCAAAAGTTTCTTCAAAATCAATGCCTTCAACTTGAGAATAGCCCTTACACACCAATCTTGCTTTGTTCCTCACAACTTCTCCATCTTCATTCAAGTTGTTTTGGAATACCCACTTTTTTCCTATGTCATTCTTATTTGCTAGTCTAGGAACTAGCTCCCATGTCTCATTCTTCTCTATCTGATTCAATTCTTCTTCCATTACCTTCAACCATCCATCATCTTTTCTAGCATTAGTAAAGGTTTTGGGCTCTACCTTTGACAGTAGAAATAGATTCACTTTCTCAGTTGTTTTTGCAAACCTTCTCCTAGTCATTACACCTTCATTATTATTTCCAATGATCTGATCTATTGAATGGTTCTTTTGAACATACTTTGCTAGAGTCTTAGGGATCTGCTCTGGTGCTTGTTCCTTCTCTTCTTTCTCTTCTTCTTCTTCTTCTTCAATACATGGAAATATATCAAATCCGTAGTCCTCTGGTTCTTGTGAAATCTGGTACAAGTCTTTATCTACCTTGACATTTGTGCTTTCAATCATCTTTCCCAATCTCTTGTTGTAGCATCTATAGGCCTTACTTCTGGCTGAGTAACCAAGAAAAATCCCTTCATCACTTAATAAAACTTTCCTAGGTCTTCTTCATCTCTTCTAATATAGAATTTGCTACCAAAGATCTTGAAGTATCTAATAGTGGGAGGTCTTCCATACCATAGCTCATAAGGGGTCTTAGTGCTATTGACCCTCATTTGTTCTCTATTAATCAAATAGACAACAGTGTGAACTACTTCCTTCTAGTACATATAGGGCAGATCTGCCTCTTTCAACATTACCCTAGACATCTCTTCTACAATCCTATTATTCCTTTCTACAACCCCATTTTGTTGAGGGTTCTATTGTGTGGTTACACAACACGCCCCATTTTGACTTGGCAAAACAGGGACCCAGTTTTTGGTTTGGCTTGTGCGTCTGCTTCTGGGCGGTTTGGTAAAAGTAAGTCGAGCGCATCATCCTACAAGATCATGATGAGGTAGGTCACCATGAGGTTAGTTTGTGAAAATTCGTATTTCATCTCTGTGGCCTTATATTTTGAAAGAGCATTGAAATTTAGGCAGGTTTGCCTTTTACATTACCTTGATATTCATCAGGATATAAAAGTTATGAACAGTCAAAGTTTCGGTCAAACCTGATATTCATAAGAGGAAGGTCATATTGTTGAAGTTCATCATCATATTTGAAACACTCCCCCCCGATATGTCATGTGGTTCAAATATCCGGACGTCAACTTTAAATGGTAACAAACTCTTCCCGTCAAACAATTTTATCTATCGCGAGCATCATACTTCGCATATAACCCGATGTGTCTTTATATCCTCCTGATGCAAATATCACCCTTAGCAAATATCTTGATGACATCATCCTAATATGATAAACGGACGAACATACATCCTGATGACATCATCATCACATTTACATTACCGCAGGATGTTATCTAAGACATGATCATGTTAGCCTAGTATGATGATGACGTCATGATGCACTTCCGATACGAAGAGTGAATATCAGGATGACGTCATCCCAATATTCCGAAAGAGAGAGAGATGTAAGTTTGTCTCATCATCATCATATTTTGAAACATCACCTGATACACTGAAATATCCTCCTGATGTACTACGTATAAATAAAGGTGCTTTTGTCACCTGAATCTTGTCGCGATAACAATGACAACACGAGGGAGGATGATATTGAAACTCAACTCGATATTTGTGAATACCATCCTGCCCTCATAATATCCTGTCATAGGGATATTCTCCCGCTCCCGTTGCTGCCATTATCATTTAATGCGCGCAGCCATGGTAGGTGGTTCCTGCCGACCCCGGAACCCAATGACACACCTGGCGAGATCCTGCATTTTTTCGCATGGATAAGCAACGAACATGATCTAATCTGTTAGAGTTGCCCTAAATGCACCCTAAATGCGAGGTTAAAAGGTAATTCAACCGCCATTTTCACATTTACCTTATGATAAACTTGTTTTACAGAGCACCAGCTTCCATATCTGCATACCAGCTACCTTTGCGTGATTCGAGCTCATAGGTAGAAAGGAGAGGTGATCACTAGCTGAATTAAGAACGTCTCGGCACACTACTGGTATAAAAGGAAATCTGCACAACCAGGTAAGTGAATAAACCCTCATCATATTGTTTCTATTCTGGCGCGATGATGTAAGTTCTGGTTTATGCACCTGTATAGTCAAGTAATGATTAAAATTCATGCGGTAGGCATAATGATTTATAAATTCAATTGCAATATGCATGCATATATGTACCTTGTTGTGAGATAGGATTGTCATTAATTTGCAGGTACTCATGGTTGAGAAGCGATTATTCAAATGTCAGGAAGAGTTCAGCAAGCCCATGTTTTCTACTCAGAGGGGGGTCCTGTTTAAATACGGAGCAATCATAGACACCCATCAGGGAAGCACTAATTTGGAAGCCTGGTCAGCCAAACTAAATAATGGGCATGACAAGAGTCCTGTGCTGGACGCAGTGTTCATATCTGGATTGTGGAATGCCACTAGTTTTCCCTACTCCATGGAATCTCTGGAGCTCGTCATTGAGTGTGCCCAGAATTACAACCCTCAAACTAGGCAGGTGGTGAAGCATGGAAGGATATATGCAGACCTCTCCATCAAGGGTCTCTCCCAGACATTCGGATTGCCACTGGGAAGTAAGGTCAAAAGTGTAGACTTGAAGAAGTCTGAGAGGGAGTACGAGGCCAATAAGAAATCAGCCAGGAAGAACATGTATCCGTGGCGGGCTGAGAACAGCACCTATAACGCAACCGCCAAGCTTCCTGTGCACCTATTCAAATATGATTTCAATGAGGAGTATCAGTACATGATTGCACTCCTGAACAGAGTTACTGGCCAACCTGATACTGGAAGTTTCAGAGACTGGATGTACGGGATAATAATGATGTGTCTATATTCAGACACCAAGCCACTGTGGGGGCAAATTATAAGTGATGCTCTGCATGAGCAACTGATGAACCTGGGAGGTTCTAATTGTGCTTTCTTCATGTCCTCGTATATTGTTTACTCTTGTGCCTATAGAGGCACTTTTGATGCCTTGGTCACAGATGTGAAGCTCACAGGCACAAATGCGGCATATATTTGGGATCATCATCCTCAGTTGCAAAGAACCAACTACTTAAAAGATTACAAACTGGTCAATGATGCATTCTATATGCATCTGGTAAGGACCATGGAAGAAGACAGAACAAAAAGATTGAGCTTGGAAGCTCAAGAGGCAGTCTACAAGCATGGGGCCTGGTACATACAATTCGCAACCTTTTCCTACATCAGGGTTGAAGGTTTTGAGGGACATCCCCTGATGCTGCCAAGGTATCCTATAGATGCTGTGGTATTAATGGAATTCATCAGGTAGGGCTCCACCATGATCCAGATGTACAAGGATGCCAAGAAGCTGCCACCAATTTTGTTCCCAGTCAGCATTAGCAATTATATGTGCCCTGACTCTGATAACATCAAGAAGGTGATGGTCACCCTGAATAAGATGAACTTGCAACCCTTTCCAATAACCAGACCATATGATCCTTACGGCAGAATACAGAAGGTGCTAGGAAAGCCTATTCACCAGAGGCACCTAGAGGATTTTTGGGCTGACTGTGAGGATGAGGCAGAAGCCAGGAGGAGGAGGTATCAGAGGTTAACTCTGAACCAAGTCAGAACGTTTGATTGCATCTCCCTACCTCAGCAATTAAAGAAGGATGATGGCAGGACTATGGCAGATGAGTATGAGGAGAAAAAGATATATAACGACACCATCTCTGCACCTGACCTCACTATGCAGGAGGATATATCCTTAGACCCGTTCATTGCCAGGACCCTACGCCTAACCCAAGCTTGGGTTGATGAACAAGTAGAGGCATTGAAGAAGAAGGGTGTTGCCATCATGGTGGACAACAAGAAAAGGGGGCAGGATATCCCTGCAGATGAATATGATGATTTCCTGCTGGAGAAAAGGAAGACCAAGGGAGATAGGGTCCCTCCACCACAACAGCAGAGTAAAAGACCCCCAAAGGGCAAGAAGGTGGAGCAGGGACCAAAGGGGATTATAATTGAAAGAGCAGTGTTTACAGCTGAGCAGGCCACAGGGTCAGGATTTGAATCAGCATCCCCTCCAGAAAAGGACAGGCCCAAGAAAAGTAAGACAGCAGAGGCTGGAATCATTGAGACCCAAGAGGTGGGTCAGTCTTCTAAACAACCAGGGATAGAAGGCACCCTCATAAAGGAAGAGCCGGAGGAGGAGGAGACTCCGTTGATAATAAGAAGGAAGAGGAGAGCTCCGCAGGTGATGGTGTCTTCCCCACCAAAGAAACAAAGGACCTCCATGAGAGGTGGAATAAGCCAACCCCTTACTTCATCACAAGGGGAGGGTAGTGAAGTGCACAAGAAACTGCAACACAATGTTCCACTTCCTACCATTGTCAAATTCAAAACTGAACTTGCTGAGGAGCAATTGAAAGAGACCTCCCAGACACAAGTAGAAGGGCATGTCTCGCTGGACGAGACGATAAATTTGTCTGATGATGAGGTAGTGCAGGATGTGGCTGCACAAGAGATGGAAAAACTTGCTGTTGATGTAAGTGTGACTCCTCACAAGCCTCCAACGGTTCAAACAGTGCTTGAGGAGATGAAATAAGCAGAAGAGGAGCAAGAAAAGAGCCCAGAGCAAATAGCTTAGGAAATAGGGCTAGACACATTAATCACAGAGGTGACCAGTCCTGTAGTGGTGGATCTGACAGAGAAACAGGATGCAAGTCCTAAACAGCCAGCAGGATCACCTGATAAGGGTCACCTAACAGAAGAGATGGAGATGACAGAGATAGAAGGCCATGCTCTTGAAACCGGCCAACAAAGTCCACAGGATACAACGAAGGAACCTGCTATAGTAGAGGTTCAGGAGGTGAGGGCTGGTGAAAAAGAAACATTAGAGGACCTAGCTGCCAAAGTACAAGAGGTAGGTGGTGCAGGCTCAGAAGAAGTAGTAGCTGCAGAGCAATCTCCACCACATCAGGCAGAGTCCCCAATATCTGGTGCAGTAGATAGACCACAAGAAGAAGAAGAAGTGGGAACAGATGAAATAATGACAGAGGCAGGTCATGATCATCATGATCAGGACATAGCTACGCCACAGGGTTCCCCACAGCACATAGATGCACCACAAGGTTCCCCTTAGCATGAAGATGCTCCTCTGGAGAAGGAAATCCCTCAACAGGAGGAGGTACCGCAAGATCAACCACAAAAGGAACATCAAGAAGAAGAACTGAAGAAGTCACCATCTCCACAACATTTGTTGACAGAAACGGGAGATGTAGGTGAACATTAGGATGATGTTGAGAAACATGATCAGGTGCCTCCGTGGTTGGCAAAAGAGGTAAGTGCTGAAGAGGAAATTGAAATTCAGGAATTCGACGTCTCCACCCTATTTTCTGCGGATATAATGAAGCCAAGGAGGAAGGCCAGAATGACTTTGGCCATCAAGAGAGATCCGGCAACAGGGAGAAGGACCGCGCAAATTGCCATACCTGCGGTAGAGAAGGAAAAAGGTAAAATCACTGTCGATGAATTTCAGATTAGTACAGTAGATTTGGGCTTTGCCAATGAGGACCAAAAAGGTCAGGAGGGCAAAGATATTATTGACTCTCTAATTTAGAAAGTGAAGAGAGAGAAGGAGAAAAATAAGCAACATAAAGAGCACATTGCTCAGTTGCACGCCTATATCAAAGGGCTGACCAATCCTGATGATACCGCAACTGAACATGCAGTCCCATTGATTGCCATTTCTCAGGAGGAGGTAAATAAATTGGACATCATGAAGCATGAGGCATCCGTAATAAGGAGATGGATGTCATCCACATTGGATGATGCTGTTGAAATAGTGAAGGCCTCTTTGAAGAGGTGGAGCACCCTAAGTGACTCTAAGGCCAAAGTGGATAGATTGCAGATGCAGACCGGAAAGAGGTCTTACAAGCTGGAGAGAGTCCTGGCCCTGTTAGGGGAAATAAGAAATATAAATCCACAACTGCTTATCAGTAAGCAGGTGCTGAATAATAATACAACATTATTAATTGATATTTGGTATAAAGACACTCAGTTTGAGTGTGCAGTCCTCAAAAGGTGTAATAATAAGCTGAGGGATGTCAGCATGAGGCTGTGAGATTTGATGGCTCAAGAGGCAGTGATACTGGAGGCTTTGGAAGGTAAGGTGGAAGGAAAAATAGAGAATCAGGATGAAGAGTCCGCCATCAAAGCTGTACATAGCAACTTCCAAGCAGAGGCAGATGGTCCACCTATCCCTTTGACAGAAGAATTAATAAATAAAATAATGAGGATCAAGGTTCAGATGGAGAAATACAAAGAAACACTGCAGGACAGGAAAAATAAGCTGGACAACAGCAGAGATAAATATGAAGCACATAAGCACACCATTATAAAGGCAAAGACTCAAGATGGCGGAGGGATAGATCAGGTTGTGCATTCATACGAGCAGGTCCGTAGTATTATGCAGCCCCATATGCAGCCGCATCATCATCAGGATAGTGAAAGTTTGGAAAGTGAGGCACATGATGATGACCTGCATGAATCAACTGAAGAGCATGATGAAGATACATCATGAAGGGGAATACTAACATAAGTAGTATAGATAGTTGCCAGCTGGCAACTTGTGCCATTTTTGTAAAGATTTACAAAATCAAATGAATCAGGACCGTAGATATGTATTGATGAATCTAGATTGTAGATCTTTTGTAATGGATTCCTCACCTTATTCTATAAAAGGTGGTGGAATGCCTTGTTGAAACATTCAAAACTTAATTGAAATCTGTTTGCTGAAGTATTCAGAGCTTATTTCAAAGTTATTGCATATGTACATGTCTTTTGCATACTTAATGAAAGAGAAGAGTATTTCGATTACAAATCTTCGTAAATCTTGAGTAATCTGTGTCTGAATTCTAGATATGTGCTTTGATTTGCTGCGTCCCTTGGAGTGCTCATCATGTTGCATGTATTGTTTTCATTCATCATCCTCTGAAGTTTACATCAACTGTATCTAGCTGTGGAACATCCTGGTGAACATATGGTTTGATTTCTTCTCATCATGACAGTATCTAGTATGTATGTGGATCAATAGCTGAAGATTCAACTTTAAATTGTAGTATTCCTTTAATTTCTTTCAATTTCAAAACATTTCACTACCACAATTGCAAATAATTGATAATCTTAAGCAAATAATGCAAATATGCAGACATCTCGTAGGTAATCGCAAATATTCAGCATATTTGAATACAAAGCATGCACAATTGAAAATATCATGCAAAGATTGAGGTATTTCTACATCTTTTCATCTAATAACTGCATAATATGACTTCTCTGTAAAGAATTTCTACAGGAATGTCATGATGATGGCACAATTTCATGTAAGGCCCCAAAATGGAAACAACAACTCACATTAACCTCTGAGTAACGTCAGACGATTAAGACCTAATCACCGGAGACTTGGGATCCTGAATTTCTTGAATTCGCAGTATCTTTCAAGATGAATAAAGGTTAATGTGTACTTTTATTCTATGCTTGTTTATGAATAACATCATGACCAACAGGTTCCTAGGGGTTGACAAATGTCTCTTATTACCATGATCTTCCCAAAAAATTTCAAATTCATTTGAAGTAAACTCACCTCCTCTATCAGAACTCAAACACTTGATCTTAGCATCCATTTCATTCTCATCTATATCTTTGAAAATCTTTAACTTATCAAAGGCTTATGATTTTTCTCTTAAGAAAGTAACCCAAGTCATTCTAGAATAATCATCAATAAGCAACATGAAATACATTTCACCTTGTTGAATCTTTATCCTTATACACATAGGTCAATGTGGATCAACTCCAATGGTATTAAAGAGTACTCCTTGCTCTTGAAATTTATCTTTATCTACTTTCTCATTTGACATTCCTTGCATAATGTGTTTGTAGGCTTGGTTATCTTGGGAATATCTCTCACCGCATGAATAAAGTTGATCTTTACCATATTATCAAAGTTGATGTGTCCCATTCTCTTGTGCCACAACCAACACTCACTAGATTAAGCCAATAAACAATTTCTTCCATTTACCTCCTTTAGATGATAAATATCTCCATATGCATTTTAATGCCTTTTGCAACTAATTTTTCAGACCTTGCCTTCCTGATTTCACATCATTTGGCATGAAAAGTAAGATTGTATCCTCTACTGCACATCTGATTGACATTGAGAAGGTTATGCTTTAGCCCTTTGACATAGAGGACATCCTTAGTCCTATTCTTCCCATCAATAGTTATAGCACCCTTTCCACAGATTTGTGCTAACTCATCACCACCAAACTTAACAGCTCCACCATTCCACTTCTCAAGGTTGATAAACTTCTTGTCACCATTCATGTAGTTGGAGCAGCCACTATCAATTACCCAAGTATTGGATTCTTCTTTTGCATGAAAGGTAGTCCATACAACCATTGATTTTTCATTGTCTTTATCATTCTGCAAGGTATCAAACTTTTCACAATTCCCAAAATCATCCTTTTTGTCACCAACATTCAAGGCCATGAAAAGAGTTTCATCATTTGAATCATCATGATTCTCATCTTTTGAAGAACCATTTCTCTCTATGGAATACATTCTTCTTTTGAACTTGTTTCTCTTATTACTACCCCTTGATTCTTTAAACGGACATTTAGAAGCAAAATGACCAATTTTTCCATAATTGAAACATTTGAAAGGTAACTTACCTTTGTATTTGCTAGTTCCCTTATTCAATCTTCTTACAAAGTTTACTTCTACCTCATCAAGGTTATCATCTTGATCAGCTGCTCTATCTTCTATCTTCTTACTTGCTTTGAATGATGCTTCCTTCTTTGGAGCACCTTTGTCAAATTCTCTCATTTCAAGGGTAGTGAGAGCCAAACAATTGATCTACTATATATGTATCCAAATCCTAAGTCTCCTCAATAGTAGATACCTTATGACTGTAAGATTTAGGAAGAGTTCTCAATACCTTCTTCACAATCTCATCTTCTTTTACCGTTCCACCAAGACTTGTGATGCCATTAACTATTTCATCCACTTGGAGCATATAACTGGTAATGTATTCATCTTCTGTCATCCTTAGGGTCTCAAATTTACTCTTGAAGATTTACATCTTGGCTTGCTTCACTTTACTATCTTCTTCATAAATGCTTTCAAGTTTTACCTAGACATCCTTGGCAGATTTGTAACTCATTACCTTTAGAAGTTCTGAATCAGCTAGCCCACTCATGATAGCACTCTTTGCCTTGGCATTATTATCATACAACCTAATCTCATCAACACATGTAGGCTCAAAAGCAGGAGCAATGTGAGACAAATTGCCACACACCAAACCATAGAGAAGATAGATAGTTTTCCATCCTTAGCTTCCAAAAGGAGTAATTTGTTCCATCAAACATAGAAGCCTTGTGAGATCTATTACATGCCATCTCAGACCTTCCTCAAGCAGTTAAGCTTCTTCTGAGTAACTTGGCTCTGATACCATTTGTTGAACACATCAAGATACTAAGAGGGGGGGTGAATCAGTATCTAAACAAACTTTAAATCCTGTAGAGTAGATTAAAACTTAAGCATTATAGGATCAACATAAACATGAAAGATCAACACAAAGTACATCAACACATGACACCTAATATATGTGTAAAACCTAAGAAGGGAAAAACCACATTGAGGATTAACTCACAATATATGAAGCCCAAAATTATAACTTTGTTTTAGGGCTACAACCCAAGGAAGCTACTACTCCATGCTGACATTTTTTTAGGTCTACAACCCATGGAATCTACTACTCCCTCAAGAATTGGTTTTAGGGTCACTCCCAAGGAAGCTACAACTCCTTGTTGACTTTGTTTTAGGGCTACAACCCAAGGAAGCAACTACTCCCTGAATTGAGAGTGAACTCAGTAAAGATTATAGCATGATAGTCCTTCTACTATCTAAAATTGACAATGAAGCTCACACCTTTGATGATTACAATTCTACCTCTTCACACTTCTTCTAATGATTGGATCAATTAGGAACACTCTTCACTTCCCTCCTGTCACAAAATATCTTCAAGATGAATCAAGACAACCCTTGTTACTTTTGCTCTTTCTCCTTCAGTCACACATCATAATATATGTAATATTCATATTCTGCTCTTCACATACTCACATTCATAATCATGCCTTACCTAGATCAACTAGGTTTACAATATATACATGACATTACATTGATTACATTACAAGTCAGCCAATACCACAAGAATATTACAATTTACAAATCAGCTAGAGATCACACTACATGAAACATGCATAGGGCAAGCCCCATCATGAACTACATGCTACTCCAATAAGAGACACATGCTTTGCGGATCCAACACATGCTCATCTTGGTCCTAAACATCCTTCACAGCAACATCCTTCAAAGAATAACATCCACATGCTTCATAAATTTGAATTAGGTCACCCTTAAGCAAGAACACATGAAGCTTGTAGCACAATGGTCTTCACACTCTTGGTGGTACTCATGAATGTTTAAACATTTCTTGTGCTTCTTCTAGATGAGTCAGCAGGACCTATTCACTATCTCCAAACACTTCTTGAACTCTGCATAGCAAGAACCTTGTGGCGCACACCTTCAACCTTCTTCAATCGACTAGGTAGAGGCATAGTCTAGCAATATCATCATTCTAGACCTCAACTAATTTTGGAGAGGGTAGAAAAACACTTTTCAAAGCAACTGGAGACAGTACAAGATCATTAGGACCATCTTCCATTAGTAAAAGTATCATTTCATGCCACAACAAGTTAGCACACATCATCAGCATATGTCCTGAGAACAACAAGGCATCCAAAACTATCTGTATCACAACCATCATTTGAAAAATAAACTTGCAAACCTCCAAACCACCTAAAACACATATGGATGCATGCATACATAGCTCTAAATATATCCTCACAACTGCATGATAAAATCATCATTTGCAAAGGAATGTGGAGTATTTCAATTACCTTCATCAACACATTATTGTGCTAGAGCATAGACTGGAACTCAATTACTTGTAACTTTCATTGCACAGAGGAGCTGATGATCTGAAACTTTGGATTTAGAACCTTTACAACATATTGAACTTAACTTTTGAACTGCATGACCATATATTCAAATGTGGAGGAATATGGAGCATTTTACTAGATAGCCTTCCAGGCAGCTTCCTACAACAACAATCCTCACCAACATCTGGAGGCCAAAACTCTCTTATAGCAAGTCATACTCTCTTAGGAACAACAGGAAGGATCATACAACATGTCATAGGTCATCAGCAACATCTTTTAATCCTCAGCATGGCTTCTAATTCCCATCTTAATATATCATCATCCATCTTAGTGCTTCTAATTCTGATATTAATATATTATCATGAAATCATCTCTGCTGACCACAAACATGCACAATACACCTTGTCTTGACATTAATTAGGGCATGACATCCAACCACAAACATCAACAACCCACTATGAACATCAGGAACATCACTAAATATTAGCAACCCTGAACATCATCATCATCGATGTATTTCATTGCATCTCTGTATATCATTCACATCAACGACATTAGAAAACCATTAAGAGAGTGGAAACATTACTCAGAGTGTTGACATCAATGACAACACATATTGCCAACAATCTCCCCCTTTGTCATTGATGGAAACACATACTCCCCCTTAGATTTATATTTATCTCTCTCCCCCTTTGGAAACATAGTCTATTCTCATACTATTAGTGGTGGTCAGAGATTGTTAGCAAACAAATTTGTCACCATTTGTGCAATATACAACTAACCCTCTTTGTAGTAACAAATTGCACTAACAATTGGATAATTTCATCAACTGTCCTCTAAATTTTTAGAAGGTACAACTTCCTTTGTGTAATAGGTGTTTTCAATTTTTTGGCATGCTTTTAACCTGAAAGCAATAAAGGAGGTTTTTTTTTCTGATTTAAAAATGAAAAAGAACCCCAACGCTCAATGAATTGTAGGAAAACTAAATGAAAACTATAATTGTAAAATCACTAGAATACATCCAAACATATGAATGAAGCAAAACTGATAAGGAACAATAAATCACTGAGTTACCACCTTTGCATCAAATTCAAACATAAGAGTGAAGACACGCTATATGGTGATGTAAATAAAATAGAGGTAGGTTGTCAATATTCCACATAGAAATAATGGAACTTTTTATACCCAAGATGCCATTCATTCAACATAAGAAGAATAAATCACAATACACAGAGATAATCACCTAATGTCTACTTTCTCTTATATTAATGAGCAAGCGATAGAGCCTAATACTCTATTCTCCCAAAGGAATGTTACACAATACTGTATTGCAATATCCCCCTTTCCTTCCAAAAATTTCAAACCAAGTATCACAATGATCTAGTCATGTAAGTAATTTCACCAAAAAGACCTAAAATTTCTTTTACTCATTGATTTTATAGTAAAATAATGGGAATTACTTTTTCCCGTATAACTATCTTTCACAGCTAATAATTAAAAATAATAAAGTTTCTTGAATCATAAAGAGACATAATCTCAATAATAACATGTTACATCAGAAAATGTCCCTTGGGGGATTTTCCCTCTTAAAGTTTAGCTCCCAGACCTTTAGAATGCATTTAGAGCATCTTGCATGATTTTGATGACTCCCGATGAGAAAAACCTAAAGTTTCATGGAAAATAAGACTTAGGGGATGCACTTAGCATAAAACCTGCCTAAAATAGGGGGGAGGACTTGGGTGCCCATGCCCTAGTCCTACCCTATTTTAGGTCAGGACCAATTTCAAAGTGTCGGTTTATGACTATTATTTAGGTCCTATGACGACATGATAAGTTTGAATTACAAAATTCTTAGCTGGAATGTTTGTAGTTGCATATATAAGCATGTTTAGGCATTCATTTGTAAACTAGATGGACATTTTGATTTACAAGATTGTGTGAAAAGTGATTCAAGGCATTCATTCTGTTGCAGAGCAGAATTTGTGTTGTTCTTGTGTTTGTATTTGTAGATTTGGCATCCATCTCCTCATGGCATGAAGAGCATCTTCCTTCCATGAGATCTTCACTACAAGGTAATATCAATTGTGTTTTCTATCATTTATCATTTGGATTTTGACTCTATCCCACAGGGATATGCACTCTTTATCTGACAATGGTGTTTGGAAGACTTGAATGTCTCTCTGGGGCTTGACCGAGGCAAGCCTCTAAACACCACAACCCCCCAACCAAATTTTTCATGATTGTAGGTTAGGTTGCGAAAGCAAAAAAAGTGGAGTTGCTAGAGAGTAGTGTAGATTGTCAAAATTGTAGATCAGAGAAGAAAATAGGGACCTAGACTTGGGCGCCCACTCATTAGTCCTTCGGATCCCACAACTAGAAAATCTCTGGAACAACAGGAACAAGTTGCAGACAAGGTTTTCAGATCTCTACAAAAACTATGGCACTGGACTAGGGTGCCCACTCATTAGTCCCCAACTTTTCCATTTTTTGAACTTTGAAATCTATTACACATTTGATTGTTATTTGATATCTCTGTGTGCGATCATTTTCTGTAATTTGTCCATTTGTTCACGAAATTGCATAATTAGGGTTTTGATCATAATTGGGCTTAATTGAAAAACTAAATCACACAATTCAAATCTTCCCCTATGTTCCAAGTGACAAAAAGCCTATAGTAGACTTCTTATTCAGCTGAATGTCCTTGAATGTTTAGTGGTGAAAGGAGGATCAACACAAACCATTGAAAATAAATCCTCTTCACATTTTACCCTAAACATTTTGGTGAACCTGTGTTTTAATGAATTTTTCACCTTGATGAGTGTTGTGCTTCATATTTATATTCATTTCATTCATTCATATCATTGTTCATCTTATTGTATCTGGAAAATTACAAAAAAAACTGAAGAATTTGGAAAAATATGAAAAAATTGGCATTTTTAGCTTGCATTTTCATATAATTTGAATTAGTTGGCATTTAATTTCAATAAATTTTTGTCATTATCATCAGATCTGATTTAAAATACAGAAATTTTTCATTCATCATTCATTTAGATTGCATTTTCATGCTTAAATTGTTGAAAATTGCTGTAAATTGTGCATTTTTCCATATAACCTAGTTTTGCATTAGCTAGGGTTTGTAGTCAAAATCTTGTTTTAGATTTTAATACCCTTTTAAAAAACTCATTATGAATTATTTCTAACTGTAATGTTTCATCATAGCGGTTTTTTTGCAAAATTTCATGCCTAGGGTTTGAAAACCTTGATTTTTCACTAGATTTTGGCCTTATCGTCTCTCTAGATTTGCACCATAGGCATGTTGTAAAGGATATTTTTGAACTAATTGGATGTTATCAGGGTTATTATCTTCTACTCCTCCTAAAATTCTTTACAACGCCCCTTTTATTGGGTCTTTGCATTGAAAATTTGTGAAAAATTACATATGTTAGTGTATTTTCATTAGGTTGACTTGTCATCACTCTAAGGTTGCATCAAAAGTGTGTTGTGAAGGATATTATTGGTTTATTGGACTGATATCAGAAATATTACTTTCTTCACTTCATAAATTTCCTTACAACACCTTTTCTTTCACTTATTTGTATTGAAAAAAGTTTTAAAAATCAAGCATTTTAGGTCATTTTCATTCATAGTTTTGCACTTGTCTTTTGCATAACTTTTGAAAAGCTTTTAAAATCTGATCTTAAATTGATTTAAAAACTTATACACATGGCACTTTCATGTCATTTTTCCATGGTATCTTTGCATGCATTTATCAAAGATCTTGATTTTGACAAATTCTTAACCCTCATGAGTGAACATCCTACGATATTGGAAAGCTTAACTGAGTTTGTCTCCATGAGTAGCAATGAAATAGATAATTGTCATAAAAATTATCCTATATCTACTACATGTGATGATGACATAAACTTGTCCCCTAGACATTCTTTCAAAAAGAATCCTTCCCATGAGGATATGCTAGTATAAGACAGTGAAATCACTGATACCTTTCCAACAACAGAAGAAACACAACTTTCGCAAGACACCATGCCTCCTACAACTTTAATAGAAGACCAAATATCTCATGATGTTGAAGACCCTATTGATGTGATAACATATGTATCTGATGAGTAAATAAACAAACTTGATAATGGCCTAGCCGATTTCCAAGCATTTGTGGAAAATGAAAGGATAGTGGACCAAGTTGCACCTGTTATTCATAACATAAGAGAATTGATAAAAGAAGGACAATATGTTGTTGATATAATTCGAGGGTTAGCACACATTATACAAACTAATGTCATTTCTTGATATGATTTAGATAATTACACATCTCTCATGAGTACACACCCTTGGGTAGTGGAAGACTTAACATACCACATTGAGAATGATGTGTATGAAAGTTCTCTTAATGGACTGGAATCAATAGCTAAAACTCATGATGATGATGATGATACAATATCTACACTTCTTAGAAACACTTTACCTTTCTCTCAACCCAATGCTCTCACCAACTAAGATGAAGTTTTGGTGAATGCAGAAAGATATTTCACAGAACAACAAGCTTATTATGACTTATCAAGATGACTATCTAGACTTCAATAATATAATCGCTATTATAGAAGTGGATAAGGAAAGTACTGAAGTATTACCTCATCCATGGAGAGATGGTATTTATGCTAAGGTTTCTCCTCCATTATCCTTTCAAGGATTGGGAGATAATCAAAATACATTGGAAAGACTATTGGAATTAGGGCAGACAACTGAGAGGGGGGTGAATCACTTGTCACAAAATTTTAATACTTGCTACAGTTAATTCTTCTTTGACACTTAATAAAAAATTAATGATTTAACCATGAAAAGTAAGAATCAATAACACATCAGCAAAAGCATAATAACACACTTGACACCAAGATTTTGACCTGGAAACTCGGTTAAGGGAAAACCCATGGTGGGGGTTAACCCACAAAGATTATACTCTGTTAAAAGTATTACAAATGGGAAGGCACATGCCTTTGGGCTCACTGCCCAGAGCTCACTGCTCAAAAGAGGCTCACTACTTACAAGAATGATTACAAAAGGATTATAGATTGTTTAAAATGATGAAAAACATCTGCCAATGCAAGAATTCAATTCCGGTTAAGCACATAATACTAATCTTACACATTTCATCTTTACTCTGCCCTGTTTACTACTCTGCCATAATCTAGACCTTAGACCTCTTCTCTTTTGCACTTATATCTTCCCTTTCCACACTTACTCCATATTCACATATCAACATGCCTACAATACAATCAAATCCATCAGCTATATATATCCGCCTCAAGAAATTTAATCACCTTTCTATCGGCCTTATGAAGAACTTAACAAACAATACAAGTACTCTGTTCTAAAGGCTGAATCCATACACCAATATTGATGCATACCAGAAATAACACTTGCAGGTCACCATACATGTCGGCCACTAACATTATATCCCATACACAACTCACTAAAATACTTCTACTAGATTCGTACAAGGATCTAACACAAGTCGGCATGTTCTTCACTGAACTGTTCTATCATATTAGGACTCGGTACTTAGATGCTTATAACTTTTAATCCCTTTGTCACCGGAGGCTAAAATCTTGGAGTTAGATTATCCTAACATTCCTCTACACTCCCTCAGATTCGCAACACACAATGATTAACTAGAGAGATCCACTGACTAAAATATTGAACTCTACCATATACCCTGTTGATGTCTATCCAGACTTGACAAATCTTGGAACTGACTTCCGGTATGATCTGATACTACACTGTGGATGTGTGGAATAGACTTAGTTGCCATCAATGACAACACATGACATGCCTTGTAGTGTCTCTTTCCAACAATCTCCCCCTTTGGCATTGATGGCAACACTTAGTGAAAAATGGCTAAGTGTCATGACTGACTCCCCCTATTGTGTACACTTATATATTTTTCACTGCTCCCCCTTTGATGGATTCTTCATTTTCTTTCATTTTTCACTGTCTCTCACTCCCCCTTTGACATCAATGGCAAAGGGTGGGACCCACAAACCAAAATTTACACAAGAAATCTGTATACAAGGCCGCATATGTACAATTAATCCATGTATTATGTTAACATGAACTTGAGCATATCTGCAAAACTATTTTTGAACTGCACAAGTTCAGAAGCCCAACTTCTTTTCATGCCATCCAAAATTGAGATGTGTCTAGTTAGTAGGAATGCCTGTGATTTTGCTTTCTTCAGATCTGAATGATCACCTGTCTGGACTGCAACTTGAACTTCTGATAAAGTAGTAAACATTGTTTCTAACTTGCAGGCAATCAATCCCCAGAGCTAACACATTCTCTCCACAATATTGTGTTGGTAAGAGACACTGTGTGGCTTCATGAGTGTTGTCATTGATGGCAACAAAGTCTATCCCACACATCCGTAATACATAGTATGCCCTTACCAGAAGTCAGTTTGGAGATTGTTTTGGTCCGGTGAACAAGAACAGAGTATGCAACAAGGTCCGACAATCAGGTCCAGATCTCTCAGATGGTGTAACTTAGCAAGTTGCATACTTGGATAAGTTAAGAGGGGTATCATGACTACTATATTCCAGAGATTTAGCCTCTGGTAGTAAAGCATGGAAATGATATGAGCATCTGAGCATTAGGTTCCAGTCAAGTAGAGCAGACAGAGGAAGAACTATCTAACAGAGTATCAGACTTCAATCCGGATGAGTAAATGATGTTGATCAAACAATTTGTGGGATCATACATTGTTGGGCGACATGATTAATGACTTCTATGTCTATGTTTTTGATATGCATTACAAATCAAGCATGGATTCAGCCGATAGATCAGTAACTTGTAAATATCTTGAGTGTTCTTGTTGCTGACTAGAAAGTTGATGAAATCCTTGATGCGGATATATATACCAGATGGATTCTAGTATGTAGGTGTGTGAAAAATAGAAGTGATGAAATAAAGTGTGAAGAAAAGCAGGGGACAAGTGTGAAAGTATCAAATCAAGTCCGATATGTGATAGAACAATAGTATCAAAACAGAGGAAGAATGAAGTGCATCAAATCATTGTATTGTGCCTAACTAGAATTGAACTCCTGCATTTGTAGATGCCTCTCATTAGTTCAAACACCTGATTACCTTCTGTAAGTTTTGTAGATAGTGAGTCTCTTTTAGGTAGTGTGCTCAGGTAGTGAGCCCTAATTGGCAAGTGCCATTTTGTACTCTTTTATTCTTTTAACAGAGAATACTATCTTGGGTTAGTCACACCATGGTTTTTCCCTTAACAGGGTTTTCCACGTAAAAATCCTTGTGTTATGTGTGTTGATTTTATTTTAGTTCTTATGATCACATATGCTTATATGTTTGATGCTACACTAATTATTAAAGAAGAAAAGAAAGTTAAAGAAATTTGAGATAACTGATTCACCCCCCCTCTTAGTTATCTGCCTTGTTTTTTCAACAATTGGTATAAGAGCTAAGTTCCTCTGAACAAGGCCTAACAACTTGAGGAAGATCTAGGAATTTCAATGGACATATATGGTATGAAGGAACAACTTCAGTCTGCCCTAGATGATCTTGAACAATCCCATTCTAAAGTCAATAATTTGAGAGAAAGACTCAAACAAGCTGATGATTTCATAAATGAGCTAAAAGAAAAACTTAGTATCTCTATGAAAAAAGAGAAAGGAACTACTTCAAAAATTAGCCAATCAGAGTGAAGACAATGATACTAATGAAGATATGAATGAGAAAAATAAGTTATGTGAGAAGTTTTCAAAAGAGGTCATTATGGTAAGGCATGAGATGGAATCAGGGGTTATGAGATTCACCCAAGAAATTGAAGAAAAGAGGAAAATTGAAGATAATCTAAAACAATCCCTCAAGGAGAAGACAGAGGACTACCACAAAATGGACAGAATAATTAGGCATCTTGAATCTGATCTTGAAGAAGCTAGAGATAGTGAAGAACATCTTGAGAATTAGATAGACACTCTTAAACAAGATCTTCAAACAACAAATGAATACAAAGAGAAATTCAAGATAAGCTCAGCCCAACTTGAAGTTCTTCTTGAAAGCCAAAAGATCTGTCAAGTTTATCTCAGAATTTTGATCCCCTTACTACCTCTTTAATGAATCAAGAATGCCAGGCCATTGCTATCATAAATGAAATGAAGAGGCTGAACAAAGAAAAGAAGGATGTAATAAATAAAATGAGTGAACTCAGAGGGATAATTATCCTTAAGTTAGAGGCAATGCATAAGGCCTTGACAAATGCTTAGACCACAACTTGAATTAGCGATCTGGCAGATTTAAGAAGGGCAAAAGCATATGCATTTTTGTTGAGTGGTCACACCTCCATTTTGGATAGGATGAAGCAGAGCTGGGCCACATAATATGTATAGTTAAAGGCCACTTTTGCGGATATACTTAAGTATATGTAAGTATAACATATATATATACTTATGTGGCCATGTATAGGTTAATTTTTGCAAATTTTGGTGTGCGGATTCCGCCCTTTTCCATTGATGTCAAAGGAGGAGTGAGGAGTAGTGAAAAATGTGGAATACAACTAAGGGGGAGCTCTGGTAAAATAGTGCAAAAGATAGATCATCATCCAAGGGGGAGTTACTGCGACACTTAGCCATTTTTCACTAAGTGTTGCCATCAATGCCAAAGGGGGAGATTGTTGGCAAGAGACACTATGTGGCTTCATGAGTGTTGTCATTGATGGCAACAAAGTCTATCCCACACATCTACAGTACATAGTATGCCCTTACCGAAAGTCAGTTTGGAGATTGTTTTGGTTCGGTGACAAGAACAGAATATGCAACAAGGTCTGACAATTAGGTCTGGATCTCTCAGATGGTGTAACTCAGCAAGTTGTGGACTTGGATAAGTCAAGAGGGGTATCATGAATACTATATTCTAGAGATTTAGCCTCTGGTAGTAAAGCATGGAAAAGATATGAGCATCTGAGCATTAGGTTCCAGTCAAGTAGAGTAGACAGAGGAAGAACTGTCCGGCAGAGTATCAGACTTCAATCTAGATGAGTAAATGATGTTGATCAAACAATTTGTGGGATTATAAATTGTTTGGTGACATGATTAATGACTTCTATGTCTATGTTTTTGATACGCATTACAAATCAAGCATGGATTCATTCAATAGATCAGTAACTTGTAAATATCTTGAGTATTCTTATTGCCGACTAGAAAGTTGATGAAATCCTTGATGCGGATATATATACCAGATGGATTCTAGTATGTAGGAGTGTGAAAAATAGAAGTGATGAAATAAAGTGTGAAGAAAAATAGGGGACAAGTGTGAAAGTAGAAAATCAAGTCTGGTATGTGACAGAACAACAGTATCAAAACAGAGGAAGAATGAAGTGCATCAAATCAGTGTATTGTGCCTAACCAGAACTAAACTCTTGCATTTGTATATGCTTCTCATGAGGTCAAACACCTAATTACCTTCTGTAAGTTCTATAGACAGTGAGTCTCTTGTAGGTAGTGTGCCTCTTGTGAGCAGTGTGCTCGGGTAGTGGGCCCTTATTGGCAAGTGCCATTTTGTACTCTTTTATTCTTTTAATAGAGAATACTATCTTGGGTTAGTCAGCCCATGGTTTTTCCCTTAACAGGGTTTTCCACGTAAAAACCCTTATGTTATGTGTGTTGATTTTATTTCAATTATTATGATCACATACGCTTATATGTTTGATGTTTCACTAATTGTTAAAGAAGAAAGGAAAGTTAAAGAAATTTGAGATAATTGATTCACCCCCCCTCTTAGTTATCTACCTTGTTTTCAACATATTGCTCTTTTCTTTAACAAGTTTCTTCATTTCATCAGTCAAGCTGATTGCTTGACACTCTTGACTTACCAGAGAAGCTGTTAGAGGATCAAAATTTTGAGATAGATTCAACAATTTTTGTTCTCGCTCCTTTATCTTCTTCTCAATATCCTCAATAACTTTGGGCCTAGATAGACAAAATTTGTATACATCACCTCCATTATTGAGAGCATTTTGAATACTCTTTATACTGATATCAAGTACCTTTCTATCATATCCTATTAGCCCCTTTAGGTCACTAAATCTCTTATCCAAAAATTCTTTTCAGACTTTAATCTCTAAGACTTCTCAAAGGACTCAAATTGTGTACTTACAGAATTTACAAGGCTCTTCAGATTTCTGGAGGGAGAATCGGATGGAATCTTCTGGAAAGTTGTTACTGTCTTCTCCAATATACCAAATGCAAGGCCTAATAGCTCACTGTCCTCTATGTGAGATTTCAATATCTTTTCTCTTGCCTTAGCTTGTGTGAAAGATGCTATCTTCATCATTTGGACCAGAGAGAGAGTATCCAGGTTGAGTGGTCCTTGAATCAATTCTAGTCCATCAAACTCTAGCATCTCTTTACTCAGAAAACTCTTCACTGCATCTATAGTGTCTCTTGCCACAATTTTTGGACCACCTTCCTTTCCTTGAGTTTTCTCAGTATTAGGACTATTTTGTTTGGGTGTATCAACATTTGCACCATCTTCTTCTGCTTTATCTTCCTTACCTTTGACTTCTTCTTCTTTCTCTACTTCTCCTTTCTCTTTGTCATCTATAGGGGGATTCTTTCCTTTGTCCTCACCATTTGCAATATGTTCTAGAGGATCTTGTGTAGCAGCAATATTCTCAACATTGTCTTCTTTTCTATATTGGTCAGGAAGAGTTAGAGTATATCCTGCATCATTAGTTTTATCCACCATCTCTGTATCTTCCTTGTTTATTGGCTCCATTTTTGGAATAGAGGAGTCATCAACCTTGGTTTACTACTCATCAATTTTCATTTCTTCAATATCTAGGATTGATGAATCAATCCCATCATCAGTCTCCTCCTCAACAAATGGAAGATTGTGTCTCTTCAATGCACTTAGAAGTATTTCCTGTGTTTCTTTAACTATTTTGTCTAATTCTCCAAGCATCAATTTGTTCATTCTCTTCTTTCTCCTAAATTCATCCTTCACTTCTTTGAATATCATATTCATTTAAACTTGAGTGATCTGAGGGCATAGTTTTATCAATACATGTTCTCTAAGCTTTATATCCTTATTTTTTGCATTTTCTTTCCTCAATTCCAAAATGTCTGCAAGACTTTGAGGGATCTCAGAAGTTATTTCAATTAGGGCCTTATTATAGATAATCAGATATCTAACAGTTGCTTCCTCTAACACCCTCTTATCTGTATCATTGTATTCATCATAAAATTTAGTCATGGGTTTCAAATTTCCATCCACATTGACTAATTTTATTACATCTTCCACAGAAAGTGTGGGCTTCTCAACATATGTATCCATCTTCTGCCTTTTGCTTGAACTTTTGCTTCCGGAGGGTTTTTCCTTAGTTACTTTGGTTGTATTTGTACCTGAGGCCTTCAACTCTTTGATCTCAATATCAAAATTAGTTTCTTCTTCATCATTTTCCATGCTTTTATATGTCCGGGTGGCCTTAGTTTTCACTCTTTTCCCTTCTTTTTTGGATGATTTTCCTTTCGATTTCTCAATATTTGCAGGTTTTGGGGAAACAGAGGTAGTAGTAGAGCTTCTAGTAGTCCTTGAAGTGGAGGAGGATTCTATCGGAGCACTTCCTTGTTTCTTATCCTGCTTCTCCTTCTCTACCTTTTTAGTTCTTTCCTTGAATTGCCTCACAGCTTCCTTTGTGATGCCTAGATTTTCAGCCAACTGCTCAACTTCTTTTCTTACTTTCCTTTTGGTTTTAGGGTTTCTAAGCCCATCATGCAGTTTTACACTTAGCTCCTCATATGTCCCAAATCTTTCAACTGTTGTGTCTTTTGGCTTGCTCAAGAGATGTTGAGCATACATATTCAAGATTTTTCCATCTACCTCATATCCCATTGGCATGATCCAAACAGTTCTAGGTTCTACTACTTCCATTAAGCACTAATCAATGTCTGCCATGAAACAAATATCCTCCTTGTATTTCCCAACAATAGTTTTAGGTATTCTTTCCCTAGAATGCATCATACCCTGAAAATTCTTGAAGTATCCCCAGATTGTAGTTTTCGATGCTTTTAGCCACTAGTGTTGCGTAGATGATCTCTGATCTGAATAGTAACTGGTTCGTCATTAGTCCAGTGTACACCTTTTACTCTAGGTACCTCATTCATAAAGTAGAAAAATAAACATAGAACCAATGTACCATATTTAAAGGTGTTTTTCTTATCTTTCTTGATTTTGTTCAAGTTTTCAATTAGTTGGTTCTGCAATAATTCACACAAGTCATAATCTATATTTTCCTTTAACATTTTGTATGTAGCATATATGGCCGTTCCGAAGACAGAGTTCTCCTTGCTGGAATGATAAATTTTGTATCCAATTACCATTGAAGCAAACTTGACATCCGGATCAATAATATCATTGATAGTCATTGCCCTTTTGTTGAATTTGGCACCAGTTGCATCAGTTACAGTCTGGTTCTTCACAGATTTTAGCATGGGTAAACCACCAATTGAATTCAACCTAGTCACAATCTTGATAGCATCCTTTGTAATTTTGAATGGTTTCAATAGCCACAAAAACTCATCATGCATTCGGATTAAAACATACCAGACCCACTCATCTTCATCGAATGTTGGAAACCCCATAATCTGAATGAAATGTTTATCATGTAGTGCTTTATACTCAGGTTTAAGGTCATGATATTCATCCCTGAGATGACTCTCAAACAAATCTACATATCTTGAGTCCCCAAATTCATCTATGTTTGCATGAATATAGACCCTAAAATCTTCAACATGCAGCACACCATATGGAACACTTGAAAATGCACCTAATGGGTTGACTTCTATTGATTTGTGTGGATGCCTTTTAAATTTGGGTCGAGCCCTTTCAGTAGTATCAACAACCAAAGGTGTAGCCATTGCAAAAGATTTCAGGTTCAAAGCTTCATAGATAAATACCTTTTTCACAAAATTAGGGTTGGCAAGCAAATTCACGGGTCGCACTTCAAATCCTTGAAATCTCTGCTCAGACGTTATTCTTCCTACTCTCTTTATATGTAAAGTGATTCAAATGAAGAGTGAATGACCTTTTTATACTCCACAAAACCTAATTTGCCTTTGTAATAAATGTTCTGCCTTAACACATCTAGTAACACTATTTTTGCATATAATCGATCTTCAATTGCTCTCCAAATCATCATATCCACTTCTTATCTTCCAGAAATACTTTCAAATGATCTATAATAATCCAAATTATTTTCTTTCATCATGCCAAATTCAGACACCCACTTATTGGCTGGGGGAATTAGATTTTTATTGCAACTCCCCCTGAGCTAGACCTTCTAGTTTAATTTCTAAAAGGATTATCAGCACCTGATTCTGGTGGAGACCCATCACCACTGTTCATTACACCTTTCTTTACCCAAATTTTGTTCATTTCATTCTAAATCTCATTCACATCCACTTTTCCCTTTCCTTTGTCTTGTTTCTAATTTTTGTTTATCGGACCTTTTCCATCATTGTTCATGCTTCTGCAAAATCTTGCAATATGACTAGATCTATTGCAATTAAAGCATACAACATTTCTTTTCTTATTTACTTGATTCATTCTTGATCTGTACTGATTGGCCATGTGTCCAAATCCATTGCATGCAAAGTAGTAGCCATAAAAAGAATTGTGATTTCCTTTATTGTTAGGGTTATTTATTATCATACTTCTACATTCATTGAATCTTGTTGTTCTCAAAATCAGCTACGCTCGTTTTTGTAGACAACCCCACGAAACTTGTCCGTTTCGTGAAACTACGCTCTAAGATCGCAAATCGAGAAAAGATGTTCGTGTTCTCGTGCGAGGTCATTTGACATTTTTACGACGCTTCCTTGAATTAATTTCTCAATGAAGGCGAGGAAAGTTCAAGTCGTAAATTGGTTTAGGTGTTAATTTTAGTCATTTTTAAGTTTGGTAAATTTTGACTCTTGATATGCAAGAGCGGCAAAATTTGCCGTTCTTACATATTATTTTAAGTTTGTTTTTGTTGTGATGTAATGGCGGCAAAATTTGCCGCTATTGCATCGTTTTAAGCTTGCATGTGCGCAAGCGGCAAAATTCACCGCCATCGCGCGTCTTTCATCGGAGTTTCCCCTCGTGTAATGTCGGCCATTTTCACCGACTTTGCATATTGGTCAAACGGCGATGTCGTGGCGGCCGAAATCGCTGCCCGAACGAGATCTTCGAGATTTTGGTGTCGGATGCCATTAATGGCCACTCGTGCCAGGCGTTCCAACTCCGTTTTTAACCTTTTAAAAGGCGTTTCAACTCCCATTGTCGCTTGTCTTTCCTTATAACTGAAGTCTTCGTTTGGTTTACCAATGCTCTCAACGCTCGCTTGATCGCACCATCCCGATTGGCGACGGATTTTGCTGAAGCTTGAACATAGGTTTTCCGTTCTGGATAGGTAAGTTTTCCTCCCGTTTCCCATTTCCTTCCTTCACGGATTGAGGTGTATGTCGTTTAGGGTTTTTATTTATTTATTTCCTTTTCGTTTGTTTGTTTGTTTCGTTTTACCATTGCTGAATTTCATTTTTAGAATGCCCTAGGTTTTACCCCGAAAACCCTAGGGATTCTCTCGCCTTCGATTTCCCAAACCTTCGACACAAAATTCCCCTCATGTAGCATCGGTGAATTTTGCCGAGCTTACCTGGACATAGTAAATTTTGCCGAGTGTTATAGCGGCGAAAACATCCCGACCCCCACACTTAACTAAGCAAACGTGACCAAATGCATTGTCGGCTAAATTCGCCGCTTAGACATGTATTTGCTCCCCTCGCGTGATGTCGGCAAAATTTACCGACAAAACATCAAAACAATAAACCTTTGTGCAGCGTCGGCGAAAATTGCCGCTCTTACCAAACGAACCTCAGCCTATTTCCTGCATCGACGGCAAATTTTGCCGCTCCAACCATCTCACGGTTCTTTCAAACTGCACGGGCGGCGAATTTCGCCGCCGATGCACAATATCAAACCCCTCACATGCAAGGGCGGCGAATTTTGCCGCCCGTGCAAAAAATATCCCAAATTTTCCTAACACTGGAAAATTTCCAATTTCATTTTCCCGAGCCCGCTTCTCCTCTGATCCTTGGCCAGCTCGCACTATAGCCCTTTTTCAAGCGCACTCCCATAGTCGTGATCATCAACATGCAATTTTCCCAGATTGCCCATATTTTCCCTGATTGCATGATCATGATTTCTGTTGCAGTTTCTTCTGCGGAGCTCCTTTCGACGTCAAATTTCTTCTCAGTGAAAGGTCGTCCAAATGACTGATTTGTCTCCGAAGAAGGCTAAAGCTATGAAGTACAAATATCAAGGTGTTTTCCCAATCACCTCAGTCCACTCTAATGTTGAAGATATTAGAGATACAGAGATTGGCCATGTTGATATGGCTGAGTTTGTAGAGAGAACCAAGTCGAGCAACCCCAGTGCTATGATGAGGAAAATAGTAGAAAGTAATATTCATCTGGTATCCTCCTTCCCAGTGGCGGCTCACAATACAGAATTTGTTCTTCAGTGCGCCCATTTCTACAACAAAGATATCAGAGCTGTGGTGGACGCCAGTGGTAATGTAATAATCAGGTTGGACCCTAAGTTTATTGACAAGGTGTTCATGTGTCCTCCAGCAACAGAGGTGTTGAAGCTTGATTTCACCGATGCTCAAAAGGAATATGATAAGGACCCAGAGAAGGCGAAGAAGGTAATCAACAACAAATGGTTGAAGATTGCGAGGTCAAGTTTGTCTAGATGGCCACGCAGCTTCCCTCGAAGTGATTTCGTGGAAGAAGTTGGTGACTTGATTACCCTCCTCAGCAGGATAAGAGGTTTGTCTTCCTCTTCACAATTTCAGGAATGGATGTATCCCTTCATTAAGGTCATACTCCAAGGCAAGCAGGTCATTTTCTGGGGAGAGCAAATTAGTAACGCTTTGCATGATCAATTGACGAAGGTATCCACTACCTCCAAGTTCTTCATGACTTCCTATCTGGTATACATTGCAGCCTCCATGAGGATTTTTCCAGGATTGTCGTCAGAAGGGGATAGAAGAGTAGTCCCAGTATACCAGTACTATTCTCAGCTAACATTGAAAGGCTCAATTCACCATTTCAGGAGAGTGAATGATGCATTCTTTGCTGTATTCTTGTGCCTTTTCAATCCCCAACTGGAGCAGAGAAGAATCTCAGATGAGGCATGGACAGTGGTTAATGGTTTTGGTTGTATGTTTTTGCAATTTCCATCTTTCTCCTACTTGAGGGTTGGCTTTTTCCAAGGTTACCCTTATATGCTTCCAAGGTTTCCTTCAGATAGATTGGTCTTGATGGAGTTGTGCAGGCAAATGATTGTCGTGCATAACAAGCAGATGGAACTCAAGAAGCCTGGTTTCAGATTTCCTGTAGAAATCGGCAGATACTCAGTATTGACTGCCGCAAAGGCAAGAGCTATGGAAACGGAGATGCAGCTGGTCACCATGAAGCAATTCAAGAGGAGACCAAAGTTTGATTACCGGGGTGTAAAGGATAAAATCAAGAGGAAAACACAGTTCCATGAACCCATTGTGGAAGATGTCTGGATAGACTTGAGAACAGAGGAAGACATCCGGAAACTGGACTATAGCAGGCTGTCTCTAGAGCAAATTGAATACCTAGGACTTGCTGATATCCCAGAAGACCTTGTAGATGATGGAGAATTGGTTGATGCCAAGTATGAAACAGAACAGATAGCTGGTACTCCTCTACCGCCAATCCAATGGTCCCAAAAGGAACTGACTTCCCTAAGGAAGAGATTTGAACCCATATTGGCCAACACCAATAAGTGGCTGGAAGATAAAGGAATTACGCTGAAGGAATTCCTCACTGGTTCAGAAACTGAAGTTCAAGAGCAAACTGGTAAGAAGGTTGAAAATAGAACGAAGAATAAGAGTGATGCTCCATCATCCTCTAAAACACATAAACCTAAAATCAGATTTGTGACAAAGAAAGCAAAGGTTGTTGAGAAGGAACCTGAAGCGAAGGATATGGAAGTTGAGGAGCCAGCGGCCGAGGATCCAGCAATTGAAGAGCCAGCTACAGAAGAGATGGATGTCGGAGACAAGGGGTCAGAGGAACAAGATAAAGAGGCTTTGTCTCCACAAGACAATACACCTGTTGCACCCCCTGTGCCTGCTTCCCCCATTATCATTCCTTCCTCTGAATCCCCCTCTCCTCCCAAGATAATCTTTGATAATCCTCAGGGCACTTTTGAGAATGTTCTCCATTCTTCTGATTCCATTCCTAGTTTGTCTTCTTCATCATTTGATATAGGAGATACTTCTATGTTTGATCATTTTGTGATAAATACTGAGCAAGTTTCAAGTGCCAATGTAACAGGTCCGGTTTTTACCAACACCCCGCCTATTGTTTCTACCACCAGCACAAGTACAGTCCCAGTAACACCAGTGGCAGGAATGGACTCCAATGTGAATACTTCTCTGCTGCCACCTTGGTTGTCAGCTTACACGCCAAAGAGGAAAAAGCAAGTCATCTCTCCAGATGATTTTGACTTCACTAAGCTGACACCTGCAAAACCTAAAGCTCCGAAGAAACCAAAGATCCTTTCGAGAGTACTTGAAGAAAAGGGGCAGAAGGTTTTGGAGATAGCAAAACCCCCACAGGATGCAACTGTCAAAAATTTTGACATGAATGACTATTCTATTTCTAGGGTTGAATTGGGCAAAATCACCCATGAAAGCGCTAAAAATGATATGCAGTCAGCCATGGACATCCTGATCCAGAAATTCGACAGGGAAAAAGAAATGAAAGACTACTACAAGGCAAAAGCAGAACAGCTGACTGCAGTGGTAAGAAAGATCACGTTGAATTCAGAAGCAGTTACTCCAGAGGCCGTGTCTGTAGAAGACCCCGTCATCCTGAAAGCGGAAAAGACTCACCTCAGAGGAAAAGTACTTGAAGAGTACTTAGACAGGATGCGAGCTCAGGGAATCTCTTTGCTCAAGGAGGTTTTTGAGAAAACGGATAAGATGAGGAAAGTAAGAGCAGAACTCAACGATCTCATTGATGCCATCTCTCATGATATTGAGCACACAGAGGATACTCATGATAAGTGGGTTGAAATGAGGAAGCTGAAAATGAGCACTTTAATATCCATTGGCGCCATTTCCAACAGGGATTCATATATAGAGACAAAGGAAGCTCTAACGTACAGGAGCAATGTGCTAAGAAATTTGATCAAGGATCTCGAAGCTGCCAAGGAAACCAGTGAAGAAAACGATGTTAACATTTTGCATAAGCTGGAGGAGTTGCCCTGTAAATTGGTATCACAGGATAACCAGTTTCTTTCTGCAGAAGAAATGGTTAAGGAATTTGAGGACATGTTTCAGCAGGAATTTGAAGACAAGGTATTTTCAATAACTTCTGTGGACAACATATTAGACAACCAGTTAACCTTGGACAATTTGAAAACCAGGTTAACCAATCACGCCAAGTCAATCACTACAGTAAGGGATGCCATAGTGAGGGCCAGGATGATTTTCAAGAACACATTCAAACCAGATAGCATTGAAATGCAGGCGACCTTCACTATGTATGATGACCACGTGAAAAAGGGCGGTGACACAAGTCGAAGCAGCTGATTTTTTCCCTTAGTTTATTTTCTGATTTCCATATGTACTTTCAAAACAGTTTTGGACATTTTTACATGTACATTTTTGATATGCAATTACATGTAAAAAATAGGAAGTCCCAAGTCAATAAGGACTCCTATTTTTGAATAAGTCAAAGTAGTTGTAGATTTCCTAGATTTTCTCAAGGTCTTTCCCTATAAATAAAGGGGACCTCTTTTGTAAATATTATCTTTTATCTATTGCAAGAAAACTCTGGCGAATTGAAAAGCAAATCAAGACTTTGTGCTTATTGTGAAAATCAATATTCAAATATTCATCAATACAAGAAAGCAAGTTCAATTCCAATCTTTGTCTTGGGATTATTTGCGTTGTGATAGTTTTGTTCTTATGTCTTGCTATCATAATCTTAATTGATAATAATTGAAAGGTGGAGTTTGTTTCAAGTGATTGAAGAGCGCTTTAGATTTGATTCTGATAAACTTTGTGTTATCAAATCGGTTGTGGGTTATATGTTCATGTTTGTGAAAATACAACAGTTTGAAGACTTTGTGCTGCAAGTTGTTATATTTGAATCATTTTTATCATATTGAAGGAGAGTGAAGACTTTGGGCTGCATTTTGCTTCAAACAAGTTCTGGTTACAAGTAGTGAGTGAGGTAACAGAAAACTTTGTGTTTCTGTGATATTGTGATAATTTATAAGTTTTATATTGAGAGTTTGAAATATAAACATCTATTCTGAAAAAAGAGAATGAGATGAGATGGAACCACCCCAAACATAGTTTTTAGTGTATATAAATTTGATAAGTGTTTGATTTACAAAAGTTAAGCAATTAGAGGGAACCTGCCCTTGCTGAGAGGAGAGACTTTGTCTCATCATAGCTGTGGCTGATATACCCATTTTGCCGTTAGAGAGTTAACGACAAAATATTCACCCAACAAATCTATGACCATACCTCTTACAATTGAAGCATGACCGAAGAAGGGTGGACTACTTTGATTTACTCTGCTTCTACACTGAGTAGTTCTATGACCAAAATTATTACAATTAAAATAATTTCCATTGAAAGATGGATATCTTTGAGCATTAGGCTATCTTACTTGAGATCTTCCAGGTCTATTTCTCCTATTTCTTGATTAAAAATTTCTTTTTCCGGATGCAGAGCTTTCACCTTTCTCATACCCAAGACCATGCTTATTATCAGCCTTCTTTTGACTTTCAAGCATTGCTTCAAGTTTAGTTGAGCTTTTCTTGAACTTCTCTTTGTATTCATTTGCACCTTCTAGGTCATGTCTGAGAATGACAATTTGCCTTTCAAGTTCTCTCTCATTGTTTTTCCTTTCTTGTAGATCAGACTCTAGATGGACAACTATTCCATCCAGTCTACAGCATTTGTCTGTTCTTTCTTTTAGAGTTTGTTTCAGGTCTTCTTTAGTCTTCTTCCTTTCCTCAATCTCTTTGGTTAATCTCATCACCCCAGATTCCATTTCATGTTTTAGAACATAAACTGTTTTGGTTAGCTTCTCACATTCCTTTGTCTTCTTATTTAGAGCCTCATCCATGTTATTGTCTACATTCTGATTTCCTAGTTGAAGAGGTAGCTCCTTTCTCTTTTCATTAGATTTGCTCAATTTTTATTTTAAGATCTCAATGAAGTCTTTAACATTTTTAAGGTTTTCTTACAGTACTTTGACATCTACTCTAGACTGATCAAGATCTTCTAGAGCAAGTTTAAGTTGATCCCAAAGATTGTATGAATCCATTTTTATACCTGCCCAGATCTTCCTTAAGTTGTTAAACTTCTTTCAAGGAACCTTGCTCTGATACCAATTGTTGGAATTAGGGCAAACAACTGAGAGGGGGGGTGAATCAGTTGTCATAAAACTTTAATACTTGCTACAGTTAATTCTTTTTGGCCACTTAATAACAAATTAATGATTTAATCATGAAAAGTAAGAATCAATAACACATGAACATAAGCATAATAACACACTTGACACTAAGATTTTTAACGTGGAAACCCGGTTAAGGGAAAAACCATGGTGGGGGTTAACCCACAAAGATTATACTCTGTTAAAAGTATTACAAATGGGAAGGCACATGCCTTCGGGCTCACTGCCTACAAGAATGATTACAAAAGGATTATAGATTGTTTGAATTGATGAATAGCATTTGCCATTGCAAGAATTAAATTCTGGTTAAGCATAGAATACTGATCTTACACATTTCATCTTTACTCTACCCTATTTACTGCTCTACCATAATCCAGACCTTAGATCTCTTCTCTTTTGCACTTCTATCTTCCCTTTCCGCACTTACTCCATATTCATATATCAACATGCCTACAATACACTCAAATCCATCAGCTATATATATCCACCTCAAGAAATTTAATCACCTTTCTATAGGCCTTATGAAGAACTTAACAAACAATACAAGTACTCTGTTCTGTCAGTTGAATCCATACACCAATATTGATGCGTACTAGAAATAACACTTGTAGGTCACCATACATGTTAGCCACTAACATTATATCCCATACGCAACTCACCAAAACACTTCTACTAGATCCGTACAAGGATCTAACACAAGTCAGCCTGTTCTTCACTGAACTGTTCTATCATATTAGGACTTGGTACTCAGATGCTCATAACTTTTAACCCCTTTGTCACCAGAGGCTAAAATCTTGGATTTAGATTGTCCTGACATTCCTCTACACTCCCTCAAATTCACAACAGATAATGATTAACTGGAGAGATCCGCTGACTAAAATACTGAACTCTATCATATACCTTGTTGTTGTCTATCTAAACTTGACAAATCTTGGAACTGACTTCCGGTATGATCTGATACTACACTGCAGATGTGTGGAATGGACTTAGTTGCCATCAATGACAACACATGACATGCCTTGTAGTGTCTCTTGCCAATAAAGACAAATGGAATAACCTACATCTCTTTCCTCTAGCATTCGAGAGTGGGAAGAGGATGATCTGATTGTTGATAACCGGTAGCACAAACCTCTCTAAAGGTAAGTATTTCTAACCATTCACCCTTCATGTTGTGTTTCCCCCATGATGTTTTATGTGTTGTTCAAGCCTCCTGGGATGACCCTTAATTCTCTTGTAAGGTCCATGATACTAGGAGACCACCTTTGTTGTGACCTTCTTCTATTTGTATCAGCATTCTTCTATATTGCCTCTCCTCTATTTTCATTGTTTGGTGTTGTGTTTCATGGACATAGCATTGCGGTTGGTGACTTAGGGGCCCCTCCTATGTGATTGTCCCTAAGACACTTGTTTCTCCTCTCTTGATTTATTGTTTCCCTTCCTCTAGTGTTTCTATCTAGCGGGCGGATGACAAAAAACATATTATATTGATGCAGACCTAGTGTCCCTTTAGCGAGAAATCAAAAAATGGACCCAGTCCATACATGAAAATGGGGTTGATATATATTATCCGATGCTTGGCTAGTAGAATCACTCTGTGTGATCTTTTGATGTTGTCTTATCGCACTTACAAACCATAACAATACTGCTGCTCTGTGCACTTTGTTTGTCTTTGAATCTCACCTTGGGTACACTCGATTTTGAGATTTTTGTGATGTAGCCCCATGATTATACCCGGTCTCCGAATTTGTAGTATAACCTTGGCTCTGTGAATGATCATATGCATTTTGTTTATCATGATTATATGGATGCTAACAATTTTCTTGTAGGAATGTGTTTGTGGCAACATTTGGTGATCGTAAAGTACATGTCACCTCTGGGGGCCATGGGCTTTGTGAGAGCTCGTGTTCCCTTGTGTGTTTTCTTCCTACCTTAATGTGCTTGATAATGGTACCTAATATCAATCACCTTAAGGTGGGGGCATATATAAGGTAAGCTGTCTATTTTAGATGTTAGCAATGTGTTTGTTCTTAGGTGCAGTCTTAAAGACTGGTGGTGATGAGTCCCTCCTACACTCTAAGATTTATTTGAAATCTACTGTAATAATTTAAGTCCTCTACAGATGTAGGGTATCGCATCCTTTTTATCTTAAGCCCTTTGCAGAGGTAGGGATGATGTATTTCTTGTGGAGAGTGCACATCCTATCATTTTCTAAAAGTCCCTTGTGCAGGTGAGGAGTGATTTTGTGACTAACTCAACCCTTAAGCATGTCTTCGGTGATTTTTGTGGTGAAGCCCAATCGTCGGTGTGTGCCTGAGATGGTAATAAACCTAGAAATAGGAACATTCCATTGCTTGTCTGTCATTTTTTCTCCATGTCTTCCAAGTGTGTGTATTGCATGTTTGTTCCCAAGCATAGTCTTAAACACCCGTGTTGATGAGTCCCTCCTATACTTTGGGATTTGTATGGTGTGCTTGTTTTGTATGGCATATTTATTCTCAAGTGTAGTCTTAAAGATTGGTGGTGATGAGTCCCTCATGCACTCTAAGATTTGTTTGGCGTGTGTGTTGCCCCATATGTATTTTAAAGACTGGTGGTGATGAATCCCTCCTACATTATGGGTGGTGTGTTTACTTTCCTTGTACTTGCATCTGCATTTCTTATATATGAAAATGAGAAAAAGAAAAGAAAATCATCAATATCTTCACTGCATTCACTATGTTTTACGTGTCTTCAATACTACCTTCTCTATGTCTTACGTGATTGTAACTATCTTCTTTGTGTTTTGCGTGCTTGTTACTATCTTCTCTGTGATTGGTATGTCTTCTCTATGCTTGGTGTGTTTGTTGTGCTTGTTGACCGTACTTTGATGCATGTATTGGCCTTGTGTTTATTACATACATTAAAGTGGGGGCTAAATGTTATGTCAGAAAATGTCCCCTTGGGGGGCTTTTCCCTCTTAAGGTTTAGCTCCCAGGTCCTTTAGAATGCATTTAGAGCATCTTGCATGATTTTGATGACTCCCGATGAGAAAACCTTGAAGTTTCATGGAAAATAAGACTCAGGGGATGCACTTAACATAAATCCTACCTAAAATAGGGGGGAGGATTTGGGCTCCTACGCCCTAGTCCTGCCCTATTTTAGGTCAGGACCAATTTCAAAGTGTCAGTTTATGACCGTTATTTAGGTCTTATGCCAACACGGTAAGTTTGAATTACAAAATTTTTAGCGTGAATGTTTGTAGTTGCATATATAAGCATGTTTAGGCATTCATTTGTAAACTAGATGGACATTTTTATTAACAAGCTTGTGTGAAAAGTGATTCAAGGCATTCATTGTGTTGCAGAGTAGAATTTGTGTTGTTCTTGTGTTTGTATTTGCATATTTGGCATCCATCTCCTCATGGCATGAAAATCATATTCCTTCCATGAGATCTTCCCTACAAGGTGATATCAATTGTGTTTTCTATCATTTATCATTTGGATTTTGCCTCTATCCTACAGGGATACACAATCTTTATCTGAGAACGGTGTTCGGAAGACTTGAATGTCTCTCTGAGGCTTGACTGAGGCAAGCCTCTAGACACCACAACCCCCAACCCATTTTTACATGATTGCAAGTTATAGGTTGTGAAAGCAAAAAACATGGAGTTACAGGAGAGCAGTGTAGACTGTCAGAATTGTAGATCAGAGAAGAAAATAGGGATCTGGACTCGGGCACCTGCTCATTAGTCCTTCAAATCTTACAACTAGAAAATCTTCAAAACAACAAGAACAGGTTGCAGACAAGGTTTCCAGATCTTGACAAGAACTTTGGCACTGGACTAGGGTGCCCTCTCATTAGTGCCTGACTTTTCTATTTTCTAAACTTTAGAATCTGGTACACATTTGATTGTTATTTGATATCCCTGTGTGTGATCATTTTTTGTAATTTGTTCGTTTGTCCATAAATTTGCATAATTAGGGTTTTGAGCATAATTGGGCTTAATTAAACAACTAAATCACACAATTTCAATCTTCCCCTATGTTCCAAGTGACAAAAAGCTTATAGTAGACTTCCTACTCGACTGAATGTCCTTGAATGTTTAGTGGTGAAATGAGAATCAACACAAACCATTGAAAACAAATCCTCTTCACATTTTACCCTAAACATAACATAAGTCTTAAGAAAGTATGAAAGCATTAAAGAAACTTTGAAGAAGACATTTCTTTATCCTCGCCTTCCCTTGTATCATATCTTGTACTCTTTTCTTGAAGAACCTATCCATCAATGCCATCTTTCCCTGCTTGATCCCCTAACCTCTGTGAAGCATCCAACTTGGATTGAAGAACCTTGAATTTGTTTAGAATAGGAATGATACCCTTGATGTTAGGAATACTAGTAATCATTAACCTAATCCTCCACATCTATAACATGCATCTAGCTTGCTCATATTTCTTGTGCATTTCTACTATATATTTCTTGAAATTTATGAGACAAGTAGCCATATTGTTTAGTTTCTCCATTGGATTACTAGTTGAATGCTCTTTACCCTTTAGCTATTCAACCAACAGGTCCTTGAAAGCCTATTTGACAACTATAGCATCCAATAGATTGGTCTTAGTTTTATCAAAGATGTCCACCCCCAAATAAATATAGAAGATCCTGAGATCTAGAAAATGAGATTTATTGTCCTTGGCTACATTCTTCAAATCATTTTAGAATGGCTTCACCATGGTGAATATCCAATCCATTGACTTCAACCATTTAACTGGTTCATTCTCCTCTGGTTTAATGATAATCTACTATGTGTCTAGGACATTGGAATCAATTTTCACCGTTCCCATCAATCCATTCTTTGCCACATTCAACATGGTTTATTCTTTCTTGATAACCTTTAAATCAACCAAAATTTCATTCTTCTTATTGGACATTTTAGTATATAAAAGAATAGTTTCATGAATGAAGAATAATCCATCCATAGTGAGATTTTCTACCCACTCTTCTATTGCTTTAATTAGAAATTTATACCTACTAATCTGATCAATTACCTCCATACTGGTGCAGTCACAGTAGGAGGGTTCACATAATGAACTGTCCAGACCGTGCAACAAGAGTAAACACAACGGAAACAACTCAAATATATGAAACAAACATAGATTCAGTCATTCAGTATATAATAGAATTCAAATACAATCTAGCTAGCATCATGCAGGCTTACAATTAGGGCTCACATGCCTGATTACAAAATATCAGAATATGCACAAGATACAGTGTTAAAGTCCCCTCGCAAAGGAGCCAAACTATCTATCTTCTAAATCATGATAATTATACTAATTGCTTTCCTAGGGATCTACTACATCCTTATATATCATCTCTAGTACAAAAGATTCCTCTGCGCTGGCCAAGGAAGGTCACAAACTCCAATGAAGAGTTGTAACATGTGTACATGGATAGGTTAGACCTCATCATGTAAAACACCTCCACAAATGAATGAAATGACATGTGGATCTTAGGGAAGGTTGGCCATGAACTAAATATCATTAAATGATGTGTCATTAGGCTCCACAAGTTGAGGAATGCTTCACAAGTCTTCTCCTTTAGCTGATTATCAGATACTATCAGGATGCTCTGTTTAGATAAAATAACTGATCTTCTGATAGTGATAATTTTCTGGTACTTAATCCAAATGCTCTAAATTTTGGATATGATGTAGATGAATGAATCTAGATGCTAAGTCCATCTTTGCAAGGTGTGAAATACAACTATGGTAGAATGCAGACCAAAATGTAGAAACTGCTTCTGACTGAATTGAACTGGAAAATGAAAGGAAACAAAATGAACTGTAAACAACTGAAATGCAAATGTTTTTGGTTGATGCAAGATTTCTCTTGATCTAGGGATGCTCCTACATCAGACATCTAGGGTTATTGAAAAAGTGAGTCCCTCACTTTGCTAGGACTAGGGGAGAACCAAGACAGTTCACCTCAGCCTGAGAAATCCATGATGAATCTTCTTCCGGTCTGCCTAGGTATTCTTTGTATTGTCTTCCTCTACTGCTGCATCCAACTCTGTTGTCCAAGATGTCTGCAATCTACTTCGGTGCTTGTTGTGGCAACTGTTTCTTTAAGTCTTCTTCAATGCTATCACTGAATTCTAGCTCATGATACTGATAAAGGTTTGCAATGTTGAAAATAGGTGATATACGTAATGTCTTTGGTAATGCTACCTCATATGCATTTCCTAAATCAAATTTTCTGAATATCTTACAAGTTCCAAACTTTTTCATCTTCAACTTGTTATAAGTGCCAACTGGAAATCTCTCTTTCTCAAGTATACCATCACTTCATCTCCAACTTCAAATTCCTTATGTCTTCTCTTCTCATCTACCTTTTCCTTATACTTACTGTTCATAACCTCCAAATGCTTCTTCACCTGATTATGCATTGACTTCATGTGATCTGCAAATTCCTCTGCTTCTACACTTTGCTTTTCTTCTACACTGATATCTCTCAATTCTTCCACTCCTCTAGGGTTTACTCTGGTAACAATCTTAAATGGTGTTCTTTTGGTACTCCTATTTACTCAATTATTGTATGCAAACTCTGCTTGTGAAAGAATCAAATCCCAACTTCATGTCTTCTCTCCAAGCAAACATCTCAACAAGTTTTCCAAACTCCTATTTACTACCTCTATCTATCCATCAGTCTGTGGATGAAAAGCTGAACTGAACTTCAAATCTATCTTCATCTTCTTCCAAAGTGTCTTCCCAAAGTATCCAAGAAATATGGTGTCTCTATCTAAAATTATACTCTTAAGTAATCCATGTAATCTCACAATCTCCTTGAAAAATAGGTCTGCTACATGCACTGCATTAGTTGTCTTCTTACAAGGTATGAAATGAGCCATCTTTGAAAATCTTTCAACCACTAAAAATATTGAATCATGTCGTCTCTATGTCTTCGGCAATCCCATTATAAAATCCATGCTTATGTCTTCCCAAGGTCTCTCTGGTACTGTCAAAGGTGTCTACAATCCAGTATTCTGACTACTCCCTTGTGCAACTTGACAAACTTTACAACTCTACACAAATCTCCTAACATCCTTATGTATTTGAGGCCAAAAGTAGATTTCACTTACCAAAGCCATTGTCTTATCAATTCCAAAATGTCCTGCTAATCCACCACTATGTTTCTCCTTGATCAAATTATCTCTCATTGAACTCTTAGGTATGCACAACTGATTTCCTCTAAACAACATATCTTCCTAAATCAAATAGTCTAGCCACTTATTCCTATATGTCACAATAGGTTCGTTACATGCTTTCCAATGTTCTACAAAATCAATGTCTCCCTCATACATGTTCTTTAATTCATCAATACCCAATACCTCAATTCTCATTTCTATCAACAAGTTTCTTCTTCTACTCAACGCATCAACAACTTTGTTTGATTTTCCACTCCTATGCTTCAACACAAAAGTGTAACTCTGGATGAACTCTACCCATCTCATATGTCTCTGATTCAACTTTCCTTGATTGTTCAAATATTGCAAAGCTTGATGATCTGTATATAGTACAAAATCCTTAGGCAACAAGTAATATCTCCACTTCTTCAAGGCTTGAATTATGGCATAGTACTCTTGATCATAAACTGAATATATTCTCCTTGCATCATTCAACTTCTCACTGAAATATGCTACAGGTCTACCTTCTTGACTTAATACTTCTGCAATTGCATTTCCACTTGCATCACAATCGACTTGAAATAACTTATTGAAATCTGGTAATGCCCAAATAGGTTGCTCTATCACTTTCTACTTCAACAATTCAAATCTTTTATCTACTCCAGATGTCCACTTAAAGTCTTTCCTGTCACCTCTCATTGTCTCTATCATAGGGTTACATACTTGTTGTGATGTTCACAACACGCCCCATTTTACTCCTTAGCAAAATGAGGACCCCTGTTGTGGTTGTTGCTTTTTCTTTTGTGTGTGTTGTTTTGCTTGGTGGTAAAGGGAAAAATAGGTTAAAATTGCAAACTTTGTTAAAAATAGAGAAAAATGCATTTTTAGTACCAGGGCATAATATGGTTGGATTCCTTGTGAAAAATGAGCTAGGGTTTCTTTTTGAACCATCTTAAAATTTGCCATATTTTGCAAGTTATGGTCATTTTGGTAAAATGTACATTCTGGTTGGTATGTCGTTTTCCATATACAAAGTCATTTGTATATGCAAGGGGCCATTTTATACTTAGTCGCATTTGTATATCGGGTTCATATACATTGTCATTTGCATGTTGGGTCGCTTGCATGTTGCACATACAAGGGCCTTTGTATATCGATTTCATTTACAAAGTTGATTGTATGTCTTTTTTACCTTGTATGCATTTGGTAGGGTTTTTTATGCATACATACAAGGTGGACCTGAAATGGTTTTAGAGTTGAAATGTATAAGTGGTTAAGTCCAGTGTTGCATCTTTTGCTTTGTATGTTTCTTACATACAAAGGTCACATACAATGCTACATGCAAGGCGCGGACTTGAAAGGGTTATTAAACAGAGTTAAGTCGTCGTATCTTTTATGCTTTGTATATTTGAACATGCAATGAAATATACATACAGTGGACCCGGAACATTTATGAATTAGAATTAAGTCTTTGTATGTTTCGACTTGTATGTATGTTTTGATATACATACATTTTGAAACATACAAAGCGGAGATACATTTCCGTGGACTTGAAAAGTTATGAAACAGTGTTAAATCGTTGTATAATTTTGGGTTGTATATTATCAAACATACATTGCACATATACAAGTGCCAGAACTAGAAATTTATCAAAGAAAGTTAAGTCCATGTATGTTTTAAACAATGCATATCAAAAGATACAAAACCACATATATAGTGCAGACTCGAAGGAGAAATTAAAAAGGTGAAAATGCTTGCATGTTTAAACATTTGTATGTATCAAGATGTACAAACCGATATGCAAAGGTTAAACATACAAGCTGGAATCCAAATGAATATAAAAATGGATTTATCTTATGTATCATGTCTGATTTGCATATCAAGAGATACATTGTGGATTTGATAGGTTATAAATTGCTGTTTATAACAGCGATAAATCCAAAGGTTGTATACAACGCTTTATACATTGCTTTATTTGGCGAAATTGAATAATTATAAATTGGAGTTAAGTGCTTATATATTTTTGCATTTGTATATTGTGATATACAAGCCAATATGCCGTGGCATGCATACAAGCCGTAGAACTGAAAAAGATTCAAATCTGATAAAACAAATGTATCACGCTTGACTTCTATATCAGAAAATACAAAGATTTAAACAAAGAAATGAGCAGGAGAACAAAGTGATGAAATTTTGAGGCCGATTTAGGGCTCGAATGCATGTTTCTGGTCAATGATGGTTGACCCGACCAGTTTAACGTTGAATATGCATTTTGGACTCGTGATTTTCACGGATTTGGGCTTGATTTTTGCAAACACATAGTCACGACTGGATTTAACAAGTGTTTAAATTTCCTGTAGGTTTATTAAGTAAAATGGTATTTATTGCTTGTCTATTTTTGTAGGTTTGCAGTTGAGGAATGGGCTAAAGCTTAATAGCGATGATGTGATGGAAGGGAGGAAATCTGATCTTAGGAGTAGAGGAAGATAAGGATGAAGGGCAAGAAAGTCAAGGCCTTCAATGATGAAGACAAAATGCAGCTGAGGACATCATTGCAGCAGACCACAAAAGTTATTATTAAGCTGCTAGGGTTTCCAGAAGAGCATATTTTGCCTAGATTTGATGTATGCTCAGAGATATTTTGGGAGAGTTGTTCTCCAGCATTTATTGCTGTAACCAGAGGTTTGAACCATTGCGTAACTAGGGTTTTGAGCTATATTGAGGACAATCAAAGTCTATATATTGTGCCTCTCTACATTGTAATACTTTACACAGGGGCTACACATGGATTTTTTAGACATAGCTAGTAGTTGTAATTAGCATTTAGAATAGAGGGACCTTTTAGTTTAGGAATAGAAGAAGGAGGTCGCCTGTGTCTACAACAAGGAGCGTGTGGAACGTCCTGCCTCCTTGCTATATCTGTAAAGCTTGTAAGTTTTCTATAGTTTGATCAATGAAGCTAAGAGTCATTCAGACATTGTAAATCTTATATGACTATCTATTTCTAATACAATTGAATCTGGAATTCTACATCTATCTTCTGAGTGTTTTCTTGCTCTTCATTGTGTTTTGAAACATTTTCTCTTAGAGCTTGCAATCTTAAGTGTATGTTTGTGAAAACGCTCAGAACTTACACTTAAGGTTTTTGTCTATGGATTTGATCAAGTTACTGTATGATTTATAAAGTGCATAATAGAACAATTAGATCCTTTGGTAGAATGAATGATGTTTAGTTTAGATCTTTCTAACTTTTCCCAACCCATCTAAAAATACTTAGCTTAAAACATAGAAATTTAAAGAAAATTTGTCTCATATTTTAAAAAGCATGCATAACAGAGTTAAAAGTAGATAGTTTTCGTAAATATTTAAGAGGAGAAGGCTGCAATAATTCAAGAAAACCATTTAAAGCTTTATAGCACAGTAACATTTTTATGCAAAAGGAATGAACAACATGCTGATTTTTATGATCTTTTGCATAGTTTGAGTCCAGTTAACCAACAAGAAACCCTAAATCACGTAAGGCCCCTTGAACATTACAACTTCACATCGACCAACTGAATTTGCCCAATAGGTCAAGACCTAACCATATTAAACTTGGGATTAAGTGAATCTTAATCGATTCCTTCATATCTTTCAAGTCAGTTTTGGTTCATTTTATGTGAATTTTAACTAATTGTTATGGTTGTCTCAAAACAATCACCAACAATACTGAACTAAATTTTTTGATGAACTTTTGATAGAAACTAGCCAATCCATGAAATGATCTAACCTCTCCAATGCTCTCTAGTGTAGGCCATTCAACAATTGCTCTCACTTTCTCAGGGTCCATCTTCAATCCTTCCATAGAAATCATAAATCCTAAGCACACTAGTTCTGCCTTCATGAAACTACACTTCTTGATGTTTATCATCAATTTCTCTTCTCTCAACCTCTGCAAAACTTATGAGACACTGCTACACATGATAGGTGTTGTCATTGATGGCAACTAAGTCTATCTTACACATCCACATTACATGATTTATTCATACCAGAAGTCAAAGTGAAGATTTGTCTAAATCTGGGTAGTTAGAGACATAGCAAGTGACAGGGTCCAGTATCTTGGTCTGGATCTCTCCAGTGGTAAATCACAGTGTACTGCAGATTTGATGGAGTGATAAGAATTGTTAGGACTATCTAAATCCATAAATTTAGCCTCCGGTGATGAAGGATTCAAAATTTATAAGCATCTGAATATCAGGTTCCAGTTAGTCAGTACAGTCAGAAGAAGAACAAGACAACCTAGCATTTGATCTTGGTCTGGATGAAGAAAAGCTATTGGTTAAGCAATTTATGATAATCAGTGGTATTGGCCAACATGATTGATGATTTGAGAACACAAGTTTTGGTCCACGTTGTTGATTGTGCATGGATTCAACCAATAGAGCAGAGTTCTTAATAAATAATCTAAGTTTTCTTGAAGCTGACTACAGTTGATTAAATTTCTTGATGCGGATATATATAGCCGATGGATTCAAGTGTTTTAAAGTATGATTGTGATGTGATGATGGAGTAAGTTTGAAAAAGGGTAGGAATAAGTGCAAAGGTGAAGATCTAAGCTCAGATTATGGCCGAAGAGTGAAATAGGGCAGAGTAAGGATGAAGTGTGTAAGATCAGTATTATGTGCTTAACCGGAACTAAATTTTTGCATTGGTAGATGCTATTCATCAGTTAACACATTCTGTAATCTTCTTGTAATCATTTTTGTAGGCAATGAGCCTCTTGGAGCAGTGAGCTCTGGGCAATGCACCCTGAAGGCATGTGCCTTCCCCATTTGTAATACTTTTAACAGAGTATAATTTCTTGTGGGTTAACCCCCACCGTAGTTTTTCCCTTAACTGGGTTTCCACATAAAAATCTTGTTGTTATTTGTGTTGATTATGTTTCTGTTCATGTGTTGTTGATTTATGCTTCCATGGTTATATCATTAATTTGTTAATAAGTGATAAAGAAGATAAATTGCTGCAAGTGTTAAAGTTTTGTGACAATTGATTCACCCCCCCTCTCAGTTGTCTACTCTAATTTCAATAATTGGTATCAGAGCCTAGTTCCTTAGAAGAAGTTTAATAGCTTGAGGAAGATCTAGGAAGTGTTTTCAATGGGTTCACTCAAGTATTCTTATGGCATCTAGGAACAACTTAAACTTGCTTTAGAAGATCTTGATCAGTCTAGAGTAGAAGTCAAAGGACTGCAAGAGAACCTTAAAGATGCTAAAGACTTCATTGAGACCTTAAAAGAAAAATTGAGCAAAACTAATGAAAAGAGGAAGGAGCTACTTCTTTAACTAGGAAATCAGAATGAAGACAATGACATGGATGAGGCCCTGAAAGAGAAGACAAAGGAATGTGATAATTTAGCTAAAGAAGTTGTTTTCCTAAAACATGATATGGAATCCAAGGTGATGAGGCTAACCAAGGAAATTGAAGAAAGGAAGAAGACTGAAGAAAAACTGAATCAATCTCTGAAAGAAAGAATAGAAGAATGCTATAGATTGGATAGAATAGCTGTCCATCTAGAGTATGATCTACATGAAAGTAGGGACAATGAGGAAGAACTTGAAAGGCAAATTGTCATTCTCAAACATGACCTAGAAGTTGCAAATGAATATAAAGAGAAATTCAAGATAAGCTCAGCTAAACTTGAGGTGTTACTTGACAGTCAGAAGAAGGCAGATGATAAGCATGGTCTAGGATTTGAGAAAGGTGAAAGATCTGGATCTTGTCAAAGAAATCCTGATGCAAGAAATCAAAGAAGGAATCCTAGAAGACCTCTGGGAAGATAACCTAATGCTCAAAGGTATCCATATTTCAATGGAAATTGTTTCAATTGCAATAAATTTGGTCATAAAGCTACTCAGTGTAGAAGTAGAGTGAATCAAAATGGTCCATCCTTCTCTAGTCAATGCTTCAATTTTAAAATGTATGGTCATAGATCCAATGATTGCAAAAGTATGATGATAAACTACTTTAACAACAAAAGAAATGTCAATTCTTTCAATGGCTACTATTTTACATGCAATGGATTTGGACACATGGATAATCAGTGTAGATCAAGAGGAAATCAAGTAGATAAGCAAAGAAATGTTGTGTGCTTTAATTGCAATAGATCTGGTCATATTGCAAGATTCTACAGAAGCAGGAATAATGATAGAAAAGGTCTGGTAAACAGAAACCAAAGCAATGTAGAGACAAGATAAAGGCAAGGGTATAGTTGATGTGAATAAGGTCTAGAATGAAACGAAGAAAACATGGGTAAAGAAAGATGGAATAAATGATGGGAATGGGTCCACACCAGAATCCGGTGTTGATAATTCCTTTAGGAATTGAATCAAGAGCTTTGGCTCAGTGGGAGCTGCATTAAAAATCTAATCCCCCTGCCAGTAAGTGGGTGCTTGAATCTGGCATGATGAATGAAGATAGAGAAGCCTACTATAGATCTATTGAAGCAAATTCCAGTAGAAAAGAAGCAAATGTGATTGATTGCAGAGAAATTGAAGATTGACAGCATGCAAAAATAGTGTAACCAGATGTATTAGGGTAGAACATTTATTACAATGGAGAATTAGGTTTTACAAAGCATAAAAGGTCATCCTTTCATCTTTTGGATCACTTTGCATTCGAAGAGAGCTAGAAAAAGAATACCTGAGCTAAGATTTCAAGGATTTGAAGTGTGACAGGTGAATTCATTAGCTAACCCTAATTCTGTGGAAGAAAAAGGTATTTTTCTGCAAAGCTTTGAACTTGTGATCTTTTGCAATGGTTACACCATTGGTTGTTGATATTACTAAAAGGCCCTAACCCAAATTCAAGAAGCATCCACACAAATTAGTAGAAGTTGACCTGTTAGGTGCCTTTTCAAATGTTTTGTATGGTGTATTGCATGTTGAAGATATTAGGGCTTATATTCATGCAAGCATAGATGAATTTGGGGACTCAAGGTTTGTAGATTTGTTCAAGAATCATCTAAGGGATGAAATTCATGGTCTTAAACCTAAGTATAAGGCACTACACGATAAACATTTCATTCAGATTATAGGATTTCTATCCTTCGGTGAAGATGAATGGGTCTGGTATGTTTTAGGCTATATGCATGATGAGTTTATGTGGCTAATGAAACCTTTCAAGATCACCAAGGACACCATCAAGGTCGTGACAGGGTTAAACTCATTTGGTGGATTGCCCATGTTGAAATCAGTAAAGAATCAAACCGTAACTGATGCTACCGGTTCAATGTTTGACAAAAGGGCAATGATAATAAATGACATCACTAATCCTGATGTCAAATTTTCTTCAATGGTGATTGGATACAAGATTTATCATTCTAGCAAGGAAAATTCTGTATTCGGTACATCTATCTATGCAGCTTATCAGATGTTGAGAGAGAACATTGATTATGACTTGTGCGAGTTGTTGTAGAACCAACTGATGGAAAATTTAAATAAGGTAAAGAAGGATAAGAAGAACACCTTCAAATATGGTAGACTAGTCTTATGTTTGTTCTTCTATTTCATGAATGAGTTACTCGAAAAGAAAAGCATGTGTTGGACAAATGATAAACCTGTTACTATACAGATAAGAGAGAACTTGAATAATATTGGTGACTCTAATGCCCAAAGGACAGCTCTTTGGGGATTCTTCAAGAATTTTTAGAACATGATGCATTCAAGGGAGAGAATTCCTACATCTGTTGTTGAAAAATACAAGGATACAGTCTGTTTTATGGTGGATACAGATCAATGTCTAATGGAATCTGTTGAACCAAGAATAGTATGGATCATGCCCATGGGGTATGAAGTTGATGAGCAAGTATTGGATATGTATGCACAACACCTTCTAAGTAAACCAAAGGACACCACAGTTGAAAGATTTGGGACATATAATGAACTCAGTGTGAAACTGCATGTTGAGCTTCGGAAGCCTGAATCTAAGAGAAAGATTCAAAAGGAAGTTGAAATGTATGCTAAAAGCATTGGCATAACAAGAGAGGCTATGAGACAAAACAGAGAAAGAATAGAGAAAGCTAAGAAGGAGAAGCAAGAAAGAGAAAAGGGAAGTGTTCCGATGGAATCCTCTTCTAAGCCAAGAACTACAAGGAGTACATGCATAACATCTGGTGCATCACCTTCTATTGCTGCATAAAATCCCTCCAGTAAGGAAAGAAAAAGGACAAAGGTGAAAAGCAAAAGAACATATGTCAGTATGGAGAAAGTGGATGAATAAGAAACTGCTTCAGATGATGAGCTTAAAGAGCTAAAGGCCACAGGTACTAAAGTAGTCAAAATGTCTAAGGAGAAGCAGAGCAAAAAGACAAATAAGAGGCAAAAGTCAAAGGTTGATGTTGAGAAGCAAATTCCTTCTATGGAAAACATTGTCAAAACAATCACTGTTGATGGAAATTTAAATCCAATAGTTGAGTTCTATGATCTTTACAATGATGTAGACAAGAGATTTTTGGAAGATGCTACTATCAAATATTTGAATGTTTTCAATAGAGCATTAGTGGAGATTTTGTCAGAAGTCCCTAATAGCTTAAGGGACATTCTAGAAATGAGAAAACAAGCTACCAAGACAAAGGACATGGAGCTAAGGGAACATGTTTTAACCAGTCTATGTCCGATGATATCCAAGAAAGAAGCAGATAATTTTTTTAAAGAGGTCAAAAATGAATTCGGAAGTAAAAAAAGGATGAACAAGTTGATGATTGGAGACATAGAAGAAGTTGTCCAAGAAACTGAACAAATTTGAATCAAAGCATTGGACAAGAACAAGTTCTTTGTGGTTTTAGATGAACCTGCTAATGACACATCAATTCTAGATAATGAAGAGCAATAGAAAGATGAGCAACAAACTGGAACAGCTGATGACTCCTTTCCAGAAGTTGAGGAACCTAAAAAAACTGCCACTGAGGGTACACCAAATCCTCTGGAAGAAAATGTAGAAGATATCTCTGAGATAGACAAAAGCAAGAATGCTTCTGATGAAGATATAGAAAAGGCAGAAGTAGAGAAAAGGAAAGAAAATGATGGACAAGATAATATGGTTGACTCTCAAAAGGGAAGATATGGAGGCCCTAAAGAGCACAAGTCTGAAACATCATTTTGGGCAAGAGACACTACAGAAGTAGTACAAGAAATTTTGGAAAGAGATAAACAAATTGAAGAAGATTAGGACATAATATAAGGCCCAATCAATTTTGATACTTTATCACTAGTGCAGAAGATAAAATTAGCTTCTATTGCTCAAGCCAAGGAAAGAGAAGATATCTTAAAGTCTCACATAGAAGATAGCGAGTTGCTTGGCCTTGCATCTGGGATTTTGGAGAAGATCATGCCCACATTTTAGAAGGATTCATTTGCATCTCCCTCTAGCCAGTTGAAAAGTCTAATAAACTTGGTAAGTTCTCATTTTGAAACTCTAGAGAAGTCTGTAGAAGTTGAAGTCAAAAATGAATTCAATGAGAAAAGGTTTGTTGAGATAAAGAAAATAATTAGCTATGATAGATCTGGGCTTGATACCAGTGTAAAGAGTATTCAAAATGCCCTATCTGAAGGTGCAGAGATCTATAGGTTTTGTCTAAATAGATCTAAAGCTATTGAGGATATTGAGAAAAGGATTAAGGACATAGAGCTCAAACTGTATAATATATCTCAGACATATAATCCTTTAACTGAATTTGTCATTTCCAAAGAATGCCAAGTAGTGAGTCTCCAGAATGAATTAAGTGATTTGGAGAAGGAAAAGGCCAAAACTCTATTGGATGAGCTCCAAGGACTGATCTCCCCTAAGTTAGAAGCTATGTATGATATATTGGCAAAGTCCCAAGTAGCAGCTACTACTAGTGATCCTACTAACCTTCAAAAGGCAGAATCACTGGCATTTTTGTTCAGTGGGCACATATCTATCTTGGGTAGTATTAAAAAGAACTGGGACAATAAATTGACAAAGTTGAAAAACATTTTTGGTGATATCTTTTTGCTGATGAACAAAGCCTAAGGATTGTATGCGGAAGTATGTAGAGTTTTGACCCTTGTACATAAATTTTTTGCATAAATTTTGGTTTGCGGATCCCACCCTTTTCCATTGATGCCAAAGGGGGAGTGAAGAGTAGTGAAAAATGAGGAATCCAACAAAGGGGGAGCATTGGAGAACAGTAAAAAGCATAAGTGTACATAGTAAGGGGGAGTTGTTCCGACACTTAGTCATTTTTCACTAAGTGTTTCCATCAATGCCAAAGGGGGATATTGTTGGCAAGAGACACTGCTACGTATGACATGTGTTGTCATTGATGACAACTAAGTCTATCTTACAGATCCGCATTACATGATTTGTTCATACCAGAAGTCAAAGTGAAGATTTGTCTAAATATGGGTAGTCAGAAACAAAGCATGTGACAGGGTCTAGTATCTTGGTCTGGATCTCTCCAGTGGTAAATCATAGTGTGCTGCAGATCTGAGGGAGTGATAAGGATTGTCAAGACTATCTAAATCTAGAAATTTAGCCTCTGGTGATGAAGGATTCAAAAGTTATAAGCATCTGAGTATCGGGTTCTAGTTAGTCAGTACAGTCAGAAGAAGAACATGATGATCTAGCATTTGATCTTGGTCTGGATGAAGAAAAGCTATTGGTTAAGCAATTTGTGTTAATTGGTGGTATTGTCCAACATGATTGATTATTTGAGAACACAAGTTTTTGGTCTACGTTGTTGATTGTGCATGGATTCAGCTGACAGAGCAAAGTTCTTAATAAATGTTCTCAGTTTTCTTGAAGCTGACTACAGTTGATTAAATTTCTTGATGCGGATATATATAGCCGATGGATTCAAGTGTTTTGAAGTGTGATTGTGATGATGGATTAATTGCGAAAAAGGGTAGCAAGAAGTGTGAAGGTGAAGATCTAAGCTCGGATTATGGCCGAAGAGTGAAATAGGGCAAAGCAAGGATGAAGTGTGTAAGATCAGTATTTAGTACTTAACCATAACTAATTTTTTGCATTGGTAGATGCTATTCATTAGTTCACACATTCTATAATCTTCTTGTAATCATTTATGTAGGTAGTGAGCCTCTTGGAGCAGTGAGCTCTGGGCAGTGCACCCTAAAGGCATGTGCCTTCCCCATTTGTAATACTTTTAACAGAGTATAATTTCTTACGGGTTAACCCCCACCGTGGTTTTTCCCTTAACCAGGTTTCCTTGTAAAAATCCTAGTGTTATGTGTGTTGATTATGTTTCTACTCATGTGTTGTTGATTTATGCTTCCATGGTTATATCATTAATTTGTTAATAAGTGATAAAGAAGATAAATTGTTGCAAGTGTTAAAGTTTTGTGACAACTGATTCACCCCCCTCTCTCAATTGTCTGCCCTAATTTCAATAGCCACAAATGTTCTTTTTTTGTCTTACACTCATACAATCCTTCATTTGTCTTAAAAGCAGTCTTCCATTCATTTCCCTCTCTAATTCTAATATGATGGTATCCACTCTTCAAGTCTATCTTTGTGAAATATCTTGCTCCACTCAAACAATCCATGATATCATCCATCCTAGGTAAATGAAATATATACTTAATTGTGATCTTGTTTATTGCTCTAGAGTTAGTACACATTCTCCATTCTCCATCTTTCTTAGGTGCTAACACTATAGGTGCTACACAAGGACTCAAACTTTCTCTGATCAAACCTTTCCTCAGCAACTCTTGTATCTATTTGTTTAACTGTTCATTCTCTGTCGGTGTCATTTTGTGTGCTGCTTTGCTAGGCAAACTAGCTCTAGGTATAAAATCCATGTGATGACTGACACTCCTTATAGATGGCAATCCTTTAGGCACATTATCTGATATGATGTCTTCATACTCTGTTAGAAACTTTGTTATCTCCTCCGATTGTTCTCCTCTAGTCTCCTTCTTCAATGTTTTAGGTTTCTTAGGAATTAAAGCATAACACATATTCTCATGTCTCAAACCATCCAAAAATTTTCTTCCATCTACCAAACAAATTCTAGCATTCTCACATACTTCACTCTTAGGATCATCTTCTAAAGGAATCAAAGTAATTCTCTTTCCATTTGTTGTTATAGTGTACGTATTCTTTCTTCGATCATGTATAGTTTTTCTATCATACTACCAAGGTCTACCAAACAAGATATGACAAACATCCATAGGCATAATATCATGCAAGACTTCATCATGATAAGATCTGATGAGGTATAAATAACCTCATTTCTTTAATGGATCAAATAGCCTTTTTGCACTATCCAATTCCCTAGCCTTGCCAATTTATTTATTTTTATAAGTGATATTTAACTATTTTTAATAAAATATTGTACAAATCCTTGTTCACTCACCAGTACCTTATGATCATCCTGAATCCATGCTATATGGTAGGGCTTAGGGTGTTTCAATATTTTGAACTTTAGCTTAGTCACCATCTCTTCTGAAACTAAGTTATCTGAACTACCACTATCAATCACAACTTCACAACACTTACCACCTGATTTGTATCTGGTTCTGAACAAACTTTTCCTCTGCGGTGGTTCCTCATTTGTTTCTACTTGAAGTACTACTCTCCTCATCACAAGTGATTCTCCTTTCTCTGGTTTTTACCAATGGAACTAGGCAATCCAACAAGTTCTTCTTCAATATAAGTTGCTCTCCCACTGTTCTCTATCTTCTTACTTGTACTACCTTGATTACATTCAAACGCTCTATGTCCTTCACCTCCACACTTGAAACAAGTACCTTTGAATGTTCTCTTATCAAATCCTCTTCCCTCTCTTTTGTATTCTTCATTCCACTATGCACTAGGGTTTCCTCTCTGGTAAAAATTTCGGTCATCTCTCCGGTAAGAATTATTATCTCTGTCCTCCTTCTTGAATGTGTTGTCAAACTTGTTCTATTCTAAATGTGATCTATCTCCTCCAGAAAATATTTTACCTCTCTAAAATTTATCTCCTTAGCCTCTTTGTCTCGGATCATGCCTTTTATTCATCTTCTCTTCAACCTTCAGGGCAAACTAATATGCTTCTTCCAAAGATGTCATCCTTACCAAGCTTAGTTCTTCTTGAATGCTCAATCTCAGTCCACTGATGTATCTGGCCACTTTCTCCTTTCTTGCTTCACTATGTCTTGTCCTTATAATCATCTTATAAAATTCTTCAGTATACTCCTTCATAGATTTCTCCTTTTGTCTCAGGTTTTGAAATCTTTTCAAAAGCTCCAACTCATAGTCAGCAGGTATAAATGGATTCTTCAATTTTGTCATCATCCTATCCCACTTTGTAAGCTTTTCTTTTACTCTTCTATTTGTTTCCAACTAAACTTCTTTCCACCATATAGCAGCATGTCCTCTCAATTTTGTCTTTGCAAATTTCACCTTCTCTAGATCTTCAACTTCTTCATATTCAAAGCATTCTTCCATGTCATTTATCCAGTCAATCAATTCTTTAGGGTTCAAATTACCAGTATAGTTCGGTACATTAACTCTAGGTCTCTTTCCAATCTTTGAAATAGCTCGCAACATCTTTACTTGATCTGATTCTTCTTCTTCATCACCTCCTAGGGTTTTGTCAATTTGTTCAACAGATTGAAATTCTTCTTCATCATCACTTTCAACATTAGGTCTCGGTGTCAGTCCTCTTCGTCTATCTTCTTCAACAACATCCAAATGAATTCACATCATCTTCATCATTTCCATCATCTCATCCATTCTACCAGCCATCATTCCACTAGCAACAACTCTCCTTGGTGGCATTCTTCCTAGGATCAAGTGCAAACTACCTCAAGTTTGGCGATCGGGCTACAAGGTGACAACTGCCTCACGATCGGTGATCGGTTGCAACACAAGTAACCTACCTCAATTCGATGATCTATCCATAGCAAGATCTTATGGAATTCCTTTGCCAACTTCACTCAATTTTCTCCCAAAGATTGAAACTTTCACTTTGATACCACTTGGTGCAGTCACGGTAGGAGGGTTCATAGAATGAACTGTCTGGACCATGCAGCAAGAGTAAACACAACAGAAACAACTCAAATATATGAAGCAAACATAGATTTAGTCATTCAATATATAATAGAATTCAAATACAATCTAGTTGGAATCATGCGGGCTTACAATTAGGGCTCACAGGTTTGATTACAGAGTATCAGAATATGCATAAGATATAGCGTTAATGTTCCCTCACAAAGGAGCCAAACTATCTATCTTCTAAATCATGATAATTATGCTAACTTCTTTTCTAGGGATCTATTACATCCTTATATATCATCTCCAGTACAAAATATTCCTCTGCATTGGCCAAGGAAGGTCACAAACTCCAATGAGGAGCTGTAACGTGTGTACATGGATAGGTCAGACCTAATCATGTACAATGCCTCTGTAAATGAATGAAATGATGTGCAGATCTTGGGGAAGGTTAGCCACAAACTAAAGATCATTGAATGATGTGTCATTAGGCTCCACAAGTCGAGGAATGCTCTGCAAGTCTTCTCCTTTAGTCAATTATCAGATACTGTTAGGATGCTATGTTCAGAGAAAACAACTGATCTTCTAATAGCGATAACTTTTCGGTACTTAATCCAAATTATCTGAATTCTAGATATGATGTAGATGAATGAATCTAGATGCTAAGTCCAGTTTTGTAAGGTGTGAAATGCAACTGTAGTAGAATGCAGACAAAAAGGAAGAAACTGCTTCTGACTGAACTGCTTGAACTGAACTAGAAAATGAAAGGAAACAAACTAAACTACAAACAATTAAAATGCAAATAGTTTTGGTTGATGCAAGATTTCTCTTGAACCAAGGATGCTCCTGCATCATGTACTCACACCCTTAGGAGTGTCTGTGGTAGCATCCAAGGGTTGGGATGTAGTATCAACAATAGACTTGATATAGGTCATCAAAATATTCACTTGGTCTTCCAAAAGCTCATTTTCCCTTTCTTTCTCCTCTAACCTAGTAGCTAGAATTTATATAGAAATATTAGCATTATGAATATCCCCCTAAATAGAAGGAGGTCCCAAGTCTACTTTACTAACATGAAAGTCATCGACAGACACTTCCCTCTCTTCTTTTCCCACCATTGGTTCAACATTTTCTACATATTGGTGCTTGGTTATAGGGTCAACCATGAGCATTGACATTCTTCTAGCTTTCTTGGGGGTTCACTCCAATTTTAGGAGTCTTACCACTAAACCAAACTTTGTATCTATAATTTGTGAATATCTCCACTTGTTACCAAATCTATTTTTAGCCAGACAGGACTTGATAGCACTGAACAATCATCTATAACAACATGAGGTATACCATTTGTTCTAGGAGTACCGTCTACTCCTTGTTGTTGTTGAGAGGATGGGGGAGTCTGAGACACTCCATATTGAAAAACATGATGAGGAGTTTGTACAAAGGGTGGAGGAGTTGTATTCTGACTTAAAGAGGGTGTTGTCTCCTCTTCTTCATCCTGTAAGAACTAATCTTGCACTAACAACCTATTGGCATGGGGATTCAAATGCCTTTTAGTCTTCAGTTTTCTCCTAGGAGATTCACTATCCCCTTCACATTGTGCTTTCAATTCTATATTTTTCTTGGGATCCACCACACCATCACTCCCATCCTTGACTGGAGATTGTGGGCTTGTGTTGTGGGTAGTGATAGGTGTATTTGGGCTAGAAGTGCCTACATAAACTTGTTTTCCCCCCATGATTTGCTCCTTATGAGAAGGAGAACCTGCACCATGATCACTCACTTTAGATCTCAATGACTGTTGGCTTCTATTCATCACAAAATAAGATCTAGAACTAATATTTGTAACTTCATTTACAGTCCAGTCAATATCAGGTAGAGGTTTAGGATTTTTAGCAGAAAAAGTAGGGTGAATTAAATTAGCATAATCATCTACTAGATTAGGAAGATCCAAACCAAGCTTGTAGATCCTCATCTAGTCTAGGGTCAACCATGACCAATCTCTTCTGCTTACTTCATGCTTATCTACACAGTCAGCCCAAAAATCCTCCAAGCGAGGCTGATCTTCTGTTAACATAGGGAAATAAAGATTTTTCTTCACGAAATCCTTACTATAAAAGAAACTTCTAGAGCTGTATGATGCTAAATGAAATTTAGCAAGAAGCCTATCCACATTCTTAGTATTCTCTAGTTTAGTGCAAGTGTAATGGGTCGATCTCAAAGGAAAAGGATAACCTCTTTTCTAAGAATCATGATATCTCTTACTTACAAGAGATGCCTGCCTACGTACTTCCAAGAATACCAGATAATTAGAAGCATACCTAGGTATCTTTAGGGGAGGAAATTCAAAGCCACCTATTCTGAGGTAGGTAAATTTATCAAACTGAATAAAATAACTCTCGAACTGTATTACCCAATTTATCACCTCTGTTGAAATTCTGACCTTAGGGTTTTCATAAATTCTTATCATCATTAGCATAAGAAAAGCATCATTGACTCTCCTATAATATTTGTTGCCATGCTCTTCTTTCAACTGAGGAAAATAGTCATATACCTGATTATCTTGAGTCATGGGGCTATATTTAACCCTAGACAAACCTGTTGGGTTGTGGCTAGCAAATAGACCAAGTAAGAACACATGCTAGATTTGTTTCCTCTCCTATGAAAATTGACCAATTGGTCATGTAAATGTTCATTGATTATTTGGGACCAATCTATATATTGTTTCCTAGTGCAGATGACAAGAATGAATTGACAAATCCACTGAACAAATTCATTAGAATCTTCACTATTGACCACTTAGTGTAACAATTTAATGATGTCTAAAATATCATCCTTGAATAAGGCTCTGACTAAGTTTTTGGGTAATTGTGATCTACCCTTCTTCTCCTTCTTGAGCTATGTATTAGAAATGGCATCTTTTCAATTCTTCTTGCCATCAATGAAATAACTCCAACTAGTTTTCTGTGAAATACGAACATATCCATGTCTCACTGGTGATCCCAATCTATCATTGATGTTATCTACATCTATACATAAGATTGTTTTACCACTTGTTGTCTTGACCTCATGAGATTTTTCATGGTAGTTATGGATACAAGCCATGATTAAGTTCTTGCATTGAATTGCTTGGGGGAAACCAAACGCATGTGCCATCTCACTGTCTAAAGTTTTTTGGGCAATAGGTGTTCTTGGGTTGGCATTCATCTAGACCCATAATTCTTTAAGGTCAATGTGACCCAAATCAGTGTCTTTAACCCCTAATAGCTTGTTCTCAATTATAAAAGAGATATCAAGTCCTTGGTATTTATACTTTATTTTGATAAACCTGAGCAACCAATCTATTGAGTTGTTAATGATGACCAGGATTAGGGGGCTTAGGTTTGATAGGAGAAGGTTACAGCTAGTAGTTGGGAGGAATGGGGTTTCACAAGTTGGGAAAGGTGAAAAGTTTGCAATGTACAACCCTTCCACCAATACTAGCACTAAATTTCAACTAAAAAAAGGAAGAGGTAGTGCACTCACCTTGACTGTGATGCTTACGAGAAGGAAGAGGCTAAATTGACTACGACCAGGCTCTAAATCATGTTCTCAATAGCAAATGTGAATTATACAATAAGAAGTGTTTACTTTATAAGGTAAACAAAATGAGTGGGGTTACATTAAATACCTTCTCATAATAAATACCTTTACAACTCATTAAGCCAAAATCACTTTATCAGGAAACTTAGCTTTCAGTGAACAACTCCTTTCATCCGAGGTGCTTTGTCGTCAAAAATGATAATCGCCGAACTTAACCATTGGCAAAACTTTGAATTCACAAACCAAATTTCAACTTTGGTGTACATATATATATCGGTGAAAAGTTAATTTCACAAACTGAATCCTCTTCTGGATATATGTTTATCACTTAATTAACAATTTCAAGAGTTTGCAAATGAGACAATTCTCCAACAAACTTTGCAAGAGCTCAAAAGTTTATAATAGTCGGTAAAATATTCCTTTCATGAACTTCCAAGAAAAATGCCCCAGCCAACAAGACTTCTCCTTCATTGGAAAAAAGGACTCAACATGAACCAAATACAAGCTATTAGGTTATCAGCAAAAACAAAAACTCAAGAACTAAAGATGGATAAGGATAACATGAGTTAAGTTCGTGAGAGGCAGAAAAAGCCAATAAAGGAATTTACTTGGAAAAACATTGACAAGACCAAATCAAAAGAAAGGTTATTAGGAAAACAAAGGATTTGCGAACTTAAAACTTCTTCGATAAGTTCATGCACTTAAGAATTTTTTGACAAAGTTTGCCAAAAAAAGATTTCCTTGATAAGGAAGTAAGAAAGCCCAAGTTTAGGAAAATGAAAAAATGTCAATAACCAAGGAAAATGAAAAGGAAAAATTTAAAATTTTAAGGTTTGAAAAATGGTAATTTTGTTGATAAAGGGGGAAAAGGACTTCAACATAGAGAGACAACATGAAGGTAAGGAAAGAAGATCAAAATAGACCAAGTTTGAGTTGTAAAAGGACAAGATCAAAACTGGGGCAACAACTGGCTCTAACTGGAGATGAAGATTGAACAGGATGAAGAAAACACAGAGTCTTTGGCTAGCCAAAGCCTTATTCATTGGGTTATAGACTCACACCAAAAATGGAAAAAAAGGAAACAAACGAACACAAAAAGATATGATACAAATGGGGAACAACCTGTTCACATGTTGCATTGTTTCAAATTATGGCCATTATGTGGAAGAGGTACTTGTGTACCATCTAGATATGATAGCATGAAAGCATTGTTTCCACATACCTGTGTTATAATGAAAGGTCCCTTCTATAAAGAGTCAAATTTTCCATGAGCTCCCTTTGGCGCTTTGCTTTTATCCCAAAGTAACACTGAATCACCTATTGAGAAATCTCTTCTCCTGGCCCTCTTGTCAAAGATCCTCTTTACTTGTAATTGATTCTTTGAAATTCTATCAACAACTTCTTCTCTTTGTTCTTCAATTAGATACTCAGAACCATGACCGTCTTATCTAGTGCATTCTAAAATTGTTCATCCTCAATAGCCCTTTGTAGATTAATGGCTGATAGTTCCAATGGAATGGATAAAATACTATTCATACCATAAACAAGTTAAAAAGGAGACATGCCTATAGCTCTCTTAGGAGTAATTGTATCCTCCCACAAAGCATCAAAGAGCTTTTTGTGCCAATTCTTCTAGTTCTCATATATTAATTTCCTCACAATAGATATCAAATTCTTATTGCCGGATTTTTCTTGACCATTCCCTTGTGGATAGTAGTTAGATGAATGGGCCAAAGAAACACTATAATCATAACAGAATGAGGAAAATTTGTATGAAGAAAAGCTAGAAGCATTATCAGTAACAACCTTCATAGGAACTCCAAAACTGACCAAAATGTTCTACTTGATAAAATCACACACTACCTCAGATGTGGTATGTTTGACTAGAGCTGCCTCTACCCACTTAGTAAAATAATTAGTAGTGGTTAAAATGTGGGTGTGACTAGCACTGAAAATAGGATTTATGGGCCCAATAAAATCTAGCCCCCATTGCTGTAAAGGATTATCAATAATTACTGGTCTTAAGGGTAAAGCCGCTAGTTGAGGCTTGCCAGTAAACTGAATACACTTTTCACATTTTGAAACCCATTTGTATGTGTCCTTGAACATACTTGGCTAGTAGTACCCATGTCTTAGGATTTTATAAGTTGTGACTGAAGAAGAGAAATGGCCTCCATAGGCTTCATCATAGAAAAGCTTAAGTAATCTCACCTATTGTTCTTTATCAACACACTTAAGAAAAGAACCATCAATACTTCTTTTATAGAGACCGTTATTCCATAGTACATACTTAGCTACCTTAAGTTTGATGTTCCTTTTATCTTTTGTAGATAAGTGAGAAGGACAATCTCTGTAGGTCGGGTAATAAGTAATTTGTGAAAACAAATCATCCTTAACTCTAGAAAATAAAAGAAAAGACAGATCTTCTGAATCAATTGTGTTTTCAGCAATGATTTGGCATAAACCTGTACCTCTAACAAGTTTGGTTGGTTTAATCTCTATATCATACTCTTGTACTCTAGCTACCCATGCCCCTCTTCTATTCCAGCTTAGATCCTACTAAGTTAAAATGCTTTTGACAACCAAGTCAGGAACAAACACAGTTGTATGAGAATGCTGTTGGCAAGAGACACTATATGGATTCATCATTGTTGTCATTGATAGCAAAAAAGTTCATCCCACACATCCGCAGGACATGGTGTGTCTATACCAGAAGTCAGAGTGAAGAATGTTGTGGTCACATGTGGCGAGGTCCGATAGTCAGGTCCAGATCTCTCAGAGGAAGTAACTTGGTGAAGTATAGATTTGGGGAAGTCAAGAGGACTACCTTAACTGATATATTCCAAGGATTTAGCCTCCGGTGATAGATGAAGAAAAATATATGAATACTTGAGTATTGGGTTCCTGATTGGCAGTGTGGACAGAGGAAGAAGTGACTGGCAGAACATCAGACGTTATTCCAGATGTGTTACTGATGATGGTAAAGGTTCTTAAGGCATAAGTTATGATTGGCTGACATGATTGATGACTTCTACAAGTATATCCTTGATTCGCATTACTTGGTATGCAAGGATTCAGCCGACAGATCAGAGTTTGTGGAAAAGATTGACTATTCCAGATGCCGACTAGAAAGGTGATGAAATCACTTGTGCGCATATATATACAAGATGGATTTAGTTTTGAGAGGTGTCATGGTTTTTGTGAAGTGCGAAGAAAAGCAATAGTGCAGAGTGAAAACAGGAAGGCAGGTTCGGTATGTGAAGGGACAGCAGCACTAAGGAAGAGAAAGGATGAAGTGCAGTAGATCAGTGTACTAAGTTTAACCGGAACTAAACTCTAGCATATGTAGATGCTCCTTATCAGTTCAAGTATTGTATTACACTCTTTCTAAATTATAGACAGTGAGTCTCTTGTAGGCAGTGTGCCTCTTGTGAGCAGTGTGCTTGGGCAATGAGCCCTAATTGGCAAGTGCCATTTTGCAATTCTATTCTTCTAACAGAGAATACAATCTTGGGTTAATCACCCCATAGTTTTCTCCCTTAACAGGGTTTCCACGTCAAAAATATTGTGTCATGTGTATTTCCATTTCATGGTTATGTTTGCTTGTTTGAATTGATGCTGCACTAATTATTAAGAAAGCTCAGAAAGCTGAAATAATTAAGATAACTGATTCACCCCCCTCTCAATTATCAACAATTGGTATCAGAGCCAATTTCCTCTTAACAGAGTCTAACAGCTTGAGGAAGATCTGGGAATTCAAATGGATGTATATGGTTTAAGGGAGCAACTCAAGACTGCCCTTGATGATCTTGAGTGGTCAAACTCTGAAGTCAATGAATTAAAGGAAAGACTCAAACAGGCTGATGATTTCATGAAAGAACTAAAAGACAAATTAAGTCTCTCTATGAAAAAGAGAAAAGAGCTACTTCAGCAATTGGCAAGTCAAGGTGAAGCCAATGATACAAATGAAGATTTGAAGGAGAAAACCAAGTTATGTGAAAAGTTATCAAAAGAAATCATTATGGTAAGACATGAAATGGAATTAGGAGTTATGAAGTTTACCCAAGAGGTTGAAGAGAAAAGAAAAACTGAAGATGATCTAAGACAATCTCTCAAGGAGAAATCAGAAGATTGCCACAAGATGGATAGAATTATCAGACATCTTGAATTTGATCTTGAAGATGCTAAAAATAATGAAGAAAAACTTGAGGATCAAATTGTCTCTCTTAAAAGGGATCTTCAAACAGCAAATGAATATAAAGAGAAATTCAAGATAAGTTCTGCTCAACTTGAATTTCTTCTTGAAAGTCAAAAGAGGGTAGATGACAAGTGTGGTTTGGGATATGAGAAAGGAGAAAGCTCTGGATCTGGTCAGAAGAATCTTAGATCAGAAAATCCAAGGAACAAGCCTAGAAGACCTTCAGTAAGACAGCCTAATGCTCAAAGATATCCATCCTTCAATGGATACTGCCACAACTGCAATAACTTTGGTCATAAAGCTAATCAGTGCAGAAAGAGAATGAATCAGACTAATACATCCTTCTCCGGACAATGCTTCAACTGCAAAAGGTATGGTCACAAATCTCATGAATGCAGAAATTTGCAAATGAAGAATTCATTCAATGGTAGATGCTTTGCATGCAATAGAATGGGTCATATGGCTAATCAATGCAGATCAAGAGGATATCAATCAAATATGCAAAGAAATGTTGTTTGCCAAATTTGCAATAGATTTAGTCATATTGCAAAGTTTTGTAGAAGCAAGAATTAGGACAAAAGAGGTCCGGTATATTATAATTAGAATCAAGATAAGGGAAAACAAAAAGTGAATGCGGATGAAGTTCAAAGTGAGAAGAACAAGATTTGGGTGAAGAAAAGTATAGAGAATGTAGGGGATGGACCCGCACCAGACTCTGGTGCTGATATTCCTTCCAGAAATTAAAAAGTGAGCTCTGGCTCAGGGGGAAACACAAAGAAAACCTTGTTCCCCTAGCCAGTCAATTGGTGTCGGAACTGGCACAAGGAGAGTTGCGGATTAAAGGGCTCATAAGAGAAACATATAAGTAGACTATGGTTAAGATTTGGATGATCTGCAAGATGTTTAAGATCAAGATTGATCCAATTCTTCAAGTCATCTGAATAAGGCAAACCAAAATGACTTAGGTCAAACATTTATTGCAACTTGATATTAGGGTTTGCAGAGCAATATAATGGTTTTCTCATCAAGCATTTGTTCATTCTACATTCAAGAAGAAACGAAAAGAAACTCTGCAATAGAAATTCCTCAAACCCATCAAAGATCATCTGCAGAATCTTATTCATCCAGCAATTGATCCGGCTAACTCCGTGAAACTGAAAGGCGCAAAAGGTATTCTCCATTATCAAATATCTCTCTCTAAATCTTTGAATGATGGGTACTCCAAATATTGTGAAGATCTCTGATAGGCCTCACCCCAAATTCAAGAAACATCCATACAAATCTTTGGAAGTAGATCCCCTAGGAGTATTTTCCAGTGTTCCGCATGGTGTGTTGCATACAGAAGATATTAGGGTTTACATTCACGCGAATATTGAAGAGTTCAGGGAATCCAAACTAAGTGATATCTATCATAGACAATTGATAGATGATGCTTTTGAGCTTAAACCTCAATATAAGGGCATCCAGGAGAAACATTTTGATCAGTTCATTCATTTCCCCTACTTTGAAGAAGATGAATGGGTCCGGTATGTATTGAGTAGGATGCATGATAACTTCCTATGGCTGAACAAACCTTGCAAAATCACTAAGGAGGCAATTAGGGCAGTAATCAGCTTATACTCCTCTGGAGGGATACCTATCCTCAAATCTGTCAAAAACCAAACTGTAACTGAGGCCACTAGATCAAAATTTGATAAGAGGGCAATGACCATTGAAGATATCACGGACCCAGATATCAAGTTTGCATCTATGATAATAGGGCATAAGATATATCATTCCAGTAGGGAGAATTCAGTGTCTGGAACTGCAGTGTATACTGCCTATGAGATGCTAAGAAAGAATACAGAGTATGATCTCTATGAACTTCTTCTAAGTCAATTGATGGAGAACATACCAAAAGATCTTGCAGGAAGCAGTAGTTAAGTATCTGAACATATATAACAAGGCTTTTATTGAAATTATATATCTTATTCCCAAAAGCCTAGAAAAAGAGTTAGAAATAAGAAAGAATACTGCCATGGCAAAAGATCTTGAGATCTGGGAACAGATAGGCATTCAGCTATATCCCTCAATCGATTCAAAGCAAATGAACGTGATCTTCAAGGATTGCAAGAATGAATTTCAGAGCAAATCCAGAATGAATCAACTCATGCTTGGTGAGACTGACAAGATAGCCAAAGAAATAGAAGAGATCCTTAGGAAGGCCTTCAAAAGATTCAATCTTCCTATTATAGAGGACTTGGGTGTTGATCCTTCGGTCACAGGTGTTGAAAAAGAATCCACTGAGCAAATTATGGACATCGGCACATAAAAGGATAAGGACTTAGAATCCTCTGTTCTGGAAAAGGAAGTGCATGAACAGACAAACATCACTCCTCCAGTTTCCCCTACTGACTCCAAATCCAAAGGAGAAGAAAGAATAAAGGAGAAAGAAGTAGAGGTGTGTTAGTAATATTTTATGTTCAGGGTTTTGCTGCATGGCACCTTCCCTAAGTATCCAAAAAATGTTCTAAGTGTTGGACCTCCTCAGCATTTTTTAGCTGCATCATCATATTTTCTTTGAGGAGGTGATCATCATCATCATATTGTCTTCGATGATGGTCCGCATCATCATGTTTTCTGTCGACTTGTTTTTCATCAGGATCATCATATTTCAATATCGGGTGATGTTTGGATATCATCCCGATCCTGCTGATGAGCTACAATGTGCCTTAATTTTCTTGCGGAGGGTGATTTTTCAAATATCCGGTGATCTTCCAAATATCACCTTGCCCTTTTATGATGATGATGTCACCCCGATCTTCTGAAGGGGTTATTTTCTGAGTTGTTCGACCCGACTTGTTTTTTCTTAAGGGTCGTCATCATCATGATCATATTTCCAGTTATCGCCGTGTTGCTTGCGAGGGTCATGATATTTTCTGCCTGCATGATCTTTCACCGGGGTGATATTTTAACATCGGGTGATCTTGGTTAAGATCATCCTGATGATGTTGCTGTAGAGTTCTAAGTGTGACCCGATATTCATCGTGGTCATCATATTTTGAATGTCAGGATGATCTTAGTCAATATCATCCTGATGTTGTTGTATCACTTCATGTTCGTTGTTTTATCATCCTGATGATGCTGACGTCATTCTTATGTCAGGGTGATATCCACTTTTCTGCCTGTCTGCATCATGATATCTCCGAAGAGAGATATCCACCTGTTGGCTTCGTGCATTGTCTAGTGGGGGGTGATCTTTTCAAATATCTATCATATTCATATATCACCCCGATCTTATAGCGGAGCTACAGTGCAGCATGATATTTGTGCATCAGGATGATATTTCCAAATATCTAGTTATCTTCCGAATATCATCCTGATGTCGACATGATGATGACGTCAGCAGGATATGACGGTGACGTCATCAGGATGTTCATCAGCCAGACATTTGGTATCGGCTAAGCAGGAGGATCTTCCTCCGATGGATCAGGTTGTGCCGATGAAGGCGATTATCATGTAGGTTATATTGTGATATGATGCTGACGTCAGGGTGATATTTCAAGCAACAGGATATCATGCTACTGAAGGATAATGATGATGAAGTCTTATACTAGTGTCCTCAGGAGCAAAAGCACCGACATCATATTTGCTCGTGGCCTAGTATATAAAGTGTTAAAGAGGTCACCGCGGGGTGCATGTGGGATAATTGATATCCTGCATATTTTCAAATATCATGACGATGAATCTTGGCGGGAAATGGTTGCGATGCACAATTGATGTTTTTCCCAAGGCCGCGGGTTGGTGCACCATTAATGGCGAAGGTTGCAGAGGTATGGACGGATTTGATACCCGATTGGAGGTGTACATCAACGGACAGTAGCGCAGGGCTCGAGGTTTCTTCCTGTCTCCTCCCCTACCTACTGCATTCATGTTTGGGCGCCAATCTGGTAATGCGTTGAGTGCCATTTTTCTGATACTGTGTATCTGGCGGGATTTTTGGTCAACCATGTAATTAATTGCTGTGGTACACTACCTGGCTGTTATAAGCAGGAAGTGTTACTCATTTTAGGTTGTTGTTGAAAGTTGAAGATTTTTGGCTCTGTAATTCAAAACAAGCTGATCTGGTTGCTCTGTACAGCTTAACCTGTGAGTCTATGTATCTCTTGTTGTATGTTTTGGCATGAACCCACTGATTTTATGATTAATCTTATATGAGAAATGCTATCTTAGCATGTGTTTTGTTAATTCTGTCTCCAGTATTGCATGTATCTTTCTTCTGAGTCTGGATATTTAAGCAATATTTGAGAATCTAGAACATAGAATTCCTGTGTTGAATGTATGATCTCTTCACTTCTGCTCGAAGGGTGGATTAAATTGTTTTAAGGTTAAACATCGGGAAGGGTATACTGCAGTAGGGATGCCATAAGTAGAGATAACTTAACACTCTGTATTGGGAGATATCTGTAAGGCAGGTATCACATATATCCCCGTGAAATCCAGTTTTAGCTGTTCATGCTGATCATTCACAGGTGTATGTCTATTGACTCCAGGCCCTGGATAGGCACCAATCTTGCTTTGTGTTTGTGTTACAACCATGTCCAGCTTTGCATCCAAACTTAAAGTCAAAATCTAAATCTAAAACAATCTTTAGGACATTAGAATTAGTTTTAGGATCCTCAGTCCTCTATCTACAACTGCAAATAGGCCCAAAGCTAGCCCCTTTGCTCTTATCTTTCAGTTTTGGTCTACTTACAGGAGGACTTATCTGCTTTCTGTCAGCATCCCAGCCTTGTATGCATATCCTCATGAATGTTGAGTAGGGAATACCCCCTAGGTCTTGCAGAGCCTGAAGAAGAAGAGGAGATAAAATATAGAGTCTATCTCCTACACTGTTGGCCCCTGGCCCAGAGATCCTGTTGATCACTGATGGCTACCTTGTAGGGAAATCTGGGAATAAGCATCTAGTCTGGGAAAAAGTCAACAGAAATTGGCGACTCTGCTGGGGAATTTGTGAAAGAACCCTGGTTTTCAAAGGAAAATAGTTCCTAGTAATAGGTGGCGACTCCGAAGTAATCTCCCAACCGGTCAAAGTAAAATTTATATGCAGGGGAGAAGATCCCAACAAAATCCTTTATTTAAAGAGTTACCAGTAACAAGAAGAATGATGTATAGAAGAAAGGGAGCTGTCTCAGTTAGTCATGAGGGTTCCCCCAGAAAAGGTGATGATATGCAAGATAACCCTAGGCCATCAGGACAGCATGTGCCTTACTTTTCAAATGCAGAAGCTGATATTCAAGGTGCATATGAGAGGCAACAGGGTGGTAGCATGAGAATGAGGTCAGAGGTGTTCCAAGAACGCCCATTTCTAGACCCTAGTGAAAGGTTTGAAGAGGCAGAGTCTCTGAGGGATGATGAAGATGATGACCAGAATGGTATGAGACCATCTACCTCCATGCCTAAGGATGAACAGTTAGCTAAAGAAATCAGAAATCTAAGAGCAGAACTAGAATATCTACAAGCCATGAAAATCAGAGATGACATGAAGCAGAAAGTGCAAGCTTTAAGAACTGCCCAAAATGATTCAGTTCCTACCCTAGAGAATGCAAATATGCAGAGACATCAGCAAAGAAATGAAGTGCAACATCAGCATAATGATGAGAGACAAAATGTGAATGATGCTAGGATACCACTGAACAATGTAAGAAACCAGAATGCAAATAGAAATGTTAATGTTAATCAGTTAAACAGACAGCCCATGCAGTTAGATAGATTCAGGTAGCTGGTGTTTGATGGTATTCTTGGGTATCCTAACCCCATTGACAAGCATCTGAGGCTGCAAGTGCCTAAATTTTCAGGAAACAACACAGTGTCAGGAGAAGATCATCTAAAAGCCTTTCAAAATGTCATGGATAACTTTGAGGTTGAACATGAGGATGTTTTCATGAAGTCATTCATGCAATCCTTAATAGATGAGGCAAGAGAATGGTACAAGAATCTGCCTGACCGGAGTATTTCATCATGGGATGATTTTAAAAGGATGTTCAAGGAGCAATATGGTGACAAAACTGACCCTAGCTTTTTTGTAAATGAGTTCACCAGTATCACTAAAGGGTCAAATGAGCAGGTTGCAGATTTTAATGCAAGATTTACTAAAGTGTTAAACAAATTGCCACACCACATGAGGCCAAATGAACCAATGTACATAATATTGTATATCAATGCCTTTGATGCAAAAACTGCATATGGATTAAGAGATAAAGGTCCTGCTACTCTCAGGGATGCTTTCAGAATTGCAGTGAATATTGAAAACAACAGGAAAGCATCGGGCAAGACAAATAGAAGGGATGATATAAAAATTCTGCAGAATCCAAACAAGCCTCAGAACACTCAAGGTAATACATCTGCCCCTGAAGATAAGATAGACAAATTGGCAAATGTTGTTAAGGACCTAAGCTATAGATTAGCTAGAAGTGAAAAAGGGATGTGTCCTGATAGGCAAGTCTATCAAAGGCAGGAAAAGAGGCCATCATTGCATGATATGCCTTATAATACCAATTGGCATGATGGTAAGCCTATTTTCCCACGTAACCACACAAATCAGAGGGCTCAACATGTCAAAGAAACTCCTGATCCTCTAAAGAAAGCTATAAATATTGTTGATGATGCTCCATGGTGTATAATTTGCCAGATGCCACATTCACAGTTACAGTGTATGATTGCTCAATCCTTGTATGATAATGCTACATCTTGTAATGAATGCAATGAGCCACATTATGTGCAAGATGATGATGTTAATATGATGTCCATAGGCAATGGATACACTCTTTATGATGCTGATGAGAATACAGATCATCAAATTCAGGCCTGCCAACAGTTCCCATATGATGAAGATAATGAAGATAACTATGTGTATGCTTAGAGCTCACACAATTTTCTGAGTAACTTACGACGACCTTCTGATGAGGAAATTAGAGCCTTCACAGCTGCAGCAGTTGCTCAAGTCAAAAGCAACTACAATCTTAGAGGTAAAAATCAAGTAGGCAGCCCACATCAGCCAGAAGATATTTCTGCAGGTCAGCTAGTGCATGGTCATAAAGGAATTGAACCACAAAAAAGGCAGTGGGTAAATAATAAACAGAATTTTAGACATAGAATAGGTCATGAATCTCAAGGACCAGAAAACAAAATCCCTCAGGCTGAAGATCAAAGTAAAGGTTCCCAAGACAAGAATGATGATCAGGGAACTATGAAAGTAAAAGCTAAATCAGCTCAGGATAAAAACAAGATTGTGGAGCAAGCTACAACTGTTACACAAAATTATGCTCCATTTGATATAGCTCAGGTCCTCTCTCAGGTAAAAGTCTCTGTTCCACTTATGGAACTGATGAAAGTGGAAGAAATCAAGAGTAGGACAATATCCCTAATCTCAGGGGTAGCTTTTCAAGCTAAACAAAATGTTCAGACCCAGGGTGAGAAACATGTCATGTGTAATGAAGAAGATGAGGCTCCTGAAGTCTATTTAGGAGTGACTATGACAAAGTGTCCTTCACAAGTGGAACCATTTTACGTATCCCTGGTTATAAATGGAAAAATAATCAGAAATTGTATGCTTGACTCTGGAGCATCTACAAATGTCATGCCTTTGGCCATCATGCAACAAGCTGGATTGAAAATTGACAAGGCATGTGGAAAATGTTATGCTATGGATGCCAGAGAGGTACCAGTTATTGGAATCATGAAGGATGTAGATTTCAAACTGGCAACATTTCCTGAAAAGAGATATAAAATGAATATAACAGTGGTTGACATCAAGCCACAGTATGGTATGTTGTTGTCAAGAAGATGGGCAGCACTAATTGGTGGAAGTATGCAGCTGGACCTGTCATATGCCATGATTCCAATGAATGGCTGGGATGTTAAGCTAATCAGAGAACAAAGATCATCAGAGACAGTGGAAGACCAAGAAGCAGAGGAACAGGTATGCTTTGTAGACACTGACTGTGATAACTTCAAGGTTGTCTCAGATGATATAGAAGATAAAAAGAAAAATGCCTGCATTGAAGAATTGGATCAGCGAGGTTTGTGGACCATGTTTTTTGATGGAGCTTGTGCAAAAGAAGGCTCTGGAGCTGGAGTTATTTTCCTGTCTCCAACTGGTAAGCTCCTCAAATTCTCTTTCTTGCTGAGGTTTGATTGCACAAACAACATTGCAGAATATGAGGCTTTACTCTTAGGCCTAAATATTGCTCTCAAACATGGAATTAAAATGTTAAGAGTATTTGGGGATTCTAAGCTGATTGTATCCCAAATTAGAGATAAGTATGCTTCAAAAAACAAAAGATTGAAACAATACAAGCATGCTGTTTGGGATACCATTGAACTATTTGATGCATTTTCAATAGGCTGGGTAGAGAGGTCAAAGAATGTTATGGCTGATTTCTTAGCCAATGTTGCAATAAGGCCAGATGACATCACTCTGTCAGATGTTACAAATGTAGAAGTTAAAATTAGGCCTGCAGTACCAGAAAATATATGCAGTTGGCAAGTGTTTAATGATGATAGGGACTTGTTAAAATTTTTGCACTGCATAGATGAATATGAGAATCAAGAAATTGATTTCCAAGCTTTTGTAGAGACTATAAATGGAAAAGAAACTCTTGTGGGAAAAGAGATAATTCAATTGAGGACTAATAAAATCCCTAGAGGGTTGGTAGCTTTGGAAAGAGTTTTTGACAGTAAAGATAAATTGGTCACAAGGACATCTCCCACGAATAAGGAATATTTAGAAGAGATAAATTTGGGGACATCTCAGGCCCCTCAGAAGGTATACATTGGTAAACAGCTCAAACCACACATTAGGAGTATGCTGATTGCATTATTGAAAAAGTATAAACATGTTTTTGCTTGGTCATATGAGGACCTAAAAGCCTATAGGGAAGATTTATTCCAGCATGAGATCCCATTGAAGCCTGGAGCTAAGCCATTTAGACAAAAGCAAAGACCTATTAATCCTACCTTAGCTCCCAAGATGCAAGAAGAACTCAAAAGGCTCAGGGAAGCTGGAATAATTGTGCCAATCAGGCATTCAACTTGGGTGTCTAACCTTGTCCCAGTCAGAAAAAAGAATGGTGATATTAGGCTTTGTGTTGACTTCAGGAACTTGAATGTATCCTCTTTAAAGGATAACTATCCACTGCCTAATATGGAAGCTATGTTGCAGAGAGTGACTGGTTGTGAACTCTTATCCATGATGGATGGATTTTCAGGTTATAATTAGGTGAAGGTAAAGGAATCAGAACAGTATAAGACCGCCTTTACCACTCCATGGGGAACTTATGTGTATGTTAGAATGCCCTTCGGACTAACCAATGCAGGTGCTACATTTCAAAGAGCAATGGATGTTGCTTTTGCAAGGCTGATTGATTCAATTCTGGCTGTATATCAGGATGACTTGACTGCTTACTCAAAGAAAGAAGAGCAGCATTGTTTGCATCTGGAGCAGATTTTCATAAGAGCACTAGAGTATGGTATTTCTTTAAATCCAAAGAAGTGTGCCTTTGGGGTAGTTGAAGGAAAGCTCCTGGGACATATTGTTTCCAAGGATGGAGTCAGGATAGATCCAGAGAGAGTGGCTGCTATTGACAGAATTCAAATGCCAAAAACTGTAAAAGGAGTTCAGTCCTTCTTTGGACAGATAAATTTTGTTAGGAGATTTGTTCCCAACTTTGCAGAAACCACAAGGAACATTTCCAAGATGATGAAGAAGGATGCAACTGTCCACTGGGAAAGGGAAGCAATAGAATCATTTCAGAGTATCAAAGAGGCAATCAAGATGGCCCCTATTCTTAAATCTCCTGATTTTTCTAGGCCATTCCAAGTATTTTCATTTGCTTCCTTTCATACTGTTGCTGCATGTTTGCTACAGAAAAATGAAGATGGTTTTGAACAGCCCATCGCTTTCTTCAGTATGTCCTTGCAGGCCTCTGAGTTGAAGTATGATATTATGGAAAAACAAGCATATGCACTAGTCAGAGCCATCAAAAGTTTCAGACCATACTTGGTAGGATCATATAATTGCATATGTACCCCATGCAGTAGTCAAAGACATATTCACTCAGCAGGAGGTGACTGGAAGAAGGTGCAGATGGATAAACAAACTGCAAGAGTTTAACATAGACATACAAATTACCAAGTTGGTAAGAGGACAAGGATTAGCCAAGATGATGGCACAGTCAAACTTGGAAGCATGCCAAGTTAATGCAGTCCAAAATGAGAGTGTAAATGTATCAGGATCTGAATGGTACAAGGATATTATCTACTACTTGCAAAATCTGAATTGTCCTTCCCATTTCAGTGACAGTCAAAAGAGGACTTTAAAGTTACATGCAATTAGGTATGTTATTGTTCAAGGTGAGCTATACTGGAAAAACCCTGATGGTGTGCTGCTGAGATGTGTGGATGAGGATATGGCTAACAATGTTTTGATTGATATGCATAAAGGATTGTGTGGTGGACATTATACTACTCAAACAACAGCTCATAAAATTCTCAGAGCAGGATATTGGTGGCCCACTCTCTTTTCAGATGCACAAAAGTTAGTGAGGAAGTGTGACCCTTGCCAAAGATTTTCAGGAAAGATGAAATATGATGGTGCTTTACCCCTCGGAACTGTAACTGTGGATGCTCCATTTCAGCAATGGGGAATTGACTTCATAGGGGAAATTGCAGACAAATCAAGTGGGGGACACAGTTGGATTTTGGTGGCAACTGATTACTTTACCAAATGGATTGAGGCCATTCCAACTAAGAGAGCTACAAGTAAGGTGGTGACAAATTTCATGCTAGAAAATATTATCATCAGGTTTGGAGTACCATTCAAGATAGTCACTGATAATGCTATGTGCTTCAGATCAGGTGAATTTGTTGATTTTTGCAACAGGTATGGGATAAATCTATCATATACATCACCATATCACCCACAAGGGAATGGTCAAGCAGAATCAAGCAATAAAAGCATCATGAAAATTATCAAGAGGATACTGGACAAGAACAAGAGAGCTTGGGACTCAAAATTAAACTTAGCAATATGGGCTGACAGAGTGACAGTGAAAAGGGCTACTGGGACGTCACCTTTTGAGCTAGTATATGGTGCATCAGCCAGATTGCCCATAAACAATCTCCTACCAGTTTACAGATTCATCCAGGAAAATGATGAGGAGATTGAAGACTCCATGACAGAAAGGGTGAACCAGCTGGTTGCACTGGATGAAAACAGAAGGAAAGCCCACCAGATTAATCTCAAAAGACAACAAGATGTGAAATATCAGTTTGACAGGAGAGCTATAAAAAGGAAGTTTCAAGTCAATGATCTGGTGCTCATTTGGAATGCAAAAGGTCAAGAAAAGGGTAAACATGGTAAATTTGAACCCTTATGGATGGGCCCATATCAGATTTGCAGTGCTCATGGGGAGGATTCTTATTTCCTCCAGGCCCTAGATGGTGAAGTTCTGGAATTGCCTGTGCATGGCCAATTCCTTAAGTTCTATTTTGCATAAATGACTTGCCTCTGTGCACATGTGTAAAATTATGTATAAATTGTAAGTGCCTTGTACAGTTCGTGCTTTTTGGCTTTTTGTCTGGTCTGCCCGGAGATCTGGTTCTCGCTGCAGTCTTGCACCTGCACGTCCCCAATCGGAGCCTATGTTAGTAATATTTTATGTTTAGGGTTTTGCTGCATGGCACCTTCCCTAAGTATCCAAAAAATGTTCTAAGTGTTGGACCTCCTCAGCATTTTTTAGCTGCATCATCATATTTTCTTTGAGGAGGTGATCATCATCATCATATTGTCTTCGATGATGGTCCGCATCATCATGTTTTCTGTCGACTTGTTTTTCATCAGGATCATCATATTTCAATATCAGGTGATGTTTGGATATCATCCCGATCCTGCTGATGAGCTACAATGTGCCTTAATTTTCTTGCGGAGGGTGATTTTTCAAATATCCGGTGATCTTCCAAATATCACCTTGCCCTTTTATGATGATGACGTCACCCCGATCTTCTGAAGGGGTTATTTTCTGAGTTGTTCGACCCGACTTGTTTTTTCTTAAGGGTCGTCATCATCATGATCATATTTCCAGTTATCGCCGTGTTGCTTGCGAGGGTCATGATATTTTCTGCCTGCATGATCTTTCGCCGGGGTGATATTTTAACATCGGGTGATCTTGGTTAAGATCATCCTGATGATGTTGCTGTAGAGTTCTAAGTGTGACCCGATATTCATCGTGGTCATCATATTTTGAACGTCAGGATGATCTTAGTCAATATCATCCTGATGTTGTTGTATCACTTCATGTTCGTTGTTTTATCATCCTGATGATGCTGACGTCATTCTTACGTCAGGGTGATATCCACTTTTCTGCTTGTCTGCATCATGATATCTCCGAAGAGAGATATCCACCTGTTGGCTTCGTGCATTGTCTAGTGGGGGGTGATCTTTTCAAATATCTGTCATATTCATATATCACCCCGATCTTATAGCGGAGCTACAGTGCAGCATGATATTTGTGCATCAGGATGATATTTCCAAATATCCAGTTATCTTCCGAATATCATCCTGATGTCGACATGATGATGACGTCAGCAGGATATGACGGTGACGTCATCAGGATGTTCATCGGCCAGACATTTGGTATCGGCTAAGCAGGAGGATCTTCCTCCGATGGATCAGGTTGTGCCAATGAAGGCGATTATCATGCAGGTTATATTGTGATATGATGCTGACGTCAGGGTGATATTTCAAGCGACAGGATATCATGCTGCTGAAGGATAATGATGATGAAGTCTTATACTAGTGTCGTCAGGAGCAAAAGCACCGACATCATATTTGCTCGTGGCCTAGTATATAAAGTGTTAAAGAGGTCACCGCGGGGTGCATGTGGGATAATTGATATCCTGCATATTTTCAAATATCATGATGATGAATCTTGGCAGGAAATGGTTGCGATGCACAATTGATGTTTTTCCCAAGGCCGCGGGTTGGTGCGCCATTAATGGCGAAGGTTGCAGAGGTATGGACGGATTTGATACCCGATTGGAGGTGTACATCAACGGACAGTAGCGCAGGGCTCGAGGTTTCTTCCTGTCTCCTCCCCTACCTACTGCATTCATGTTTGGGCGCCAATCTGGTAATGCGTTGAGTGCCATTTTTCTGATACTGTGTATCTGGCGGGATTTTTGGTCAACCATGTAATTAATTACTGTGGTACACTACCTGGCTGTTATAAGCAGGAAGTGTTACTCATTTTAGGTTGTTGTTGAAAGTTGAAGATTTTTGGCTCTGTAATTCAAAACAAGCTGATCTGGTTGCTCTGTACAGCTTAACCTGTGAGTCTATGTATCTCTTGTTGTATGTTTTGGCATGAACCCACTGATTTTATGATTAATCTTATATGAGAAATGCTATCTTAGCATGTGTTTTGTTAATTCTGTCTCTAGTATTGCATGTATCTTTCTTCTGATTCTGGATATTTAAGCAATATTTGAGACTCTAGAACATAGAATTCCTGTGTTGAATGTATGATCTCTTCACTTCTGCTCGAAGGGTGGATTAAACTATTTTCAGGTTAAACATCGGGAAGGGTATACTGCAGTAGGGATGCCATTAGTAGAGATAACTTAACACTCTGTATTGGGAGATATCTGTAAGGCAGGTATCACATATATCCCCGTGAAATCCAGTTTTAGCTGTTCATGCTGATCATTCACAGGTGTATGTCTACTGACTCCAGGCCCTGGATAGGCAGCAATCTTGCTTTGTGTTTGTGTTACAACCATGTCCAGCTTTGCATCCAAACTTAAAGTCAAAATCTAAATCTAAAACAATCTTTAGGACATTAGAATTAGTTTTAGGATCCTCAGTCCTCTGTCTACAACTGCAAATAGGCCCAAAGCTAGCCCCTTTGCTCTTATCTTTCAGTTTTGGTCTACTTATAGGAGGACTTATCTGCTTTCTGTCAGCATCCCAGCCTTGTATGCATATCCTCATGAATGTTGAGTAGGGAATACCCCCCTAGGTCTTGCAGAGCCTGAAGAAGAAGAGGAGATAAAATACAGAGTCTATCTCCTACACTGTTGGCCCCTGGCCCAGAGATCCTGTTGATCACTGATGGCTACCTTGTAGGGAAATCTGGGAATAAGCATCCAGTCTGGGAAAAAGTCAACAAGGTGAAGGAAAAAGAAGATAACAGTACAAAGGTTGTGGAAGGAGAGAAAGCTCCAAAAGATAGTTTTGTGACTGTAGAAAAGAAGAATCTGTCTCTAGCAAGAGACACTGCAGAATCGGTCAAGGACTTTTTGACAAAAGAAACTATGGAGATTGATGAACCAGAACTTCTGCAAGGGCCATTTAATTTTGACTCTCTTTCTCCAGTACAAACAATGAAGATAGCTTCATTTACTAATGCAAAGGCCAAAGAAAAACTCCTGAAGTCTCACATGGAAGACTGTGAGCTTATAACAGTGGCATCCGGAGTGTTAGAAAAGATTATGCCATCTTTTCAGAAAGATCCCTCAGCCTCCCTATTCGGTAATCTTAAAACTCTAGTAAATAGTGTCAGCACACATTTTGATTCCCTAGAGAAGTCAGTAGAAGATAAGGTCCGGAAGGAATTTTTGACAAAAAGATTATCAGAGGTACAAGGGTTAATAACTAATGATAGGTGGAATATGAGTATAGGGATAAAGAGCTTAGAAAATGCTCTTAAAGATGGCAGAGAAATGTACAAATTTTGTTTATCATGGTCCAAAGCAACATTGGACATTGAGAAGAAAGTAAAAGAACAGGAGGACAAACTGACAATTCTATCAAAGAATTTTGATCCTCTCTCATCCTCCATAATAAATCAAGAATGTTAGACTATTGCAGTCTTGAATGAAATCAAGAAGCTGGAGAAGGAAAAGAAAAATAGAATAAGCAGGTTGGGTGCACTCAGAGGGATAATTATCCCTAAGTTAGAGGCCATAAAAGAAGCCCAGATCACAACCCAAACCAGTGATCCGACAGATCTAAAAAGGGCAGATGCATTTGCATTCCTATTAAGCGGTCATTTATCAATTTTGGATAGAATGAAGTAGAGTTGGGTAACAGAATTTGTCCAGTTGAAGACAACTTTTGTAGACATTCTTCAGTTTATGTGAGTATGTTATATGTGGCCAAGTATAGTTAAATTTTTGAAAATTTTGATGTGTGGTTCCCACCCTTTGCCATTGATGTCAAAGGGGGAGTGAAGAGCAGTGAAAAATGAGGAATCCAACTAAGGGGGAGCTTCGAAAATGTATATAAAAATAGAGCATCAGCCAAGGGGGAGCATAGTGTAAACACTTAGTCATTTTTCACTAAGTGTTGCCATCAATGCCAAAGGGGGAGATTGTTGGCAAGACACACTATATGGATTCATGATTGTTGTCATTGATGGCAATAAAGTTCATCCCACACATCCACAGGACATGGTGTGTCTATACCGGAAGTCAGAGTGAAGAATGTTATGGTCTGGTAAGCAAGAATAGAGCATGTGGCGAGGTTCGACAGTCAGAACCGGATCTCTTAGAGGAAGTAACTTGGTGAAGTGTGGATTTGGGGAAGTCAAGAGGACTACCTTGACTAATATATTCCAAGGATTTAGCCTCCGGTGATAGATGAAGAAAAAGATATGAATACTTGAGTATCGGGTCCCTGATTGGCAGTGTGGACAGAGGAAGAACTGACTGGCAGAACATCAGACGTTATTCTAGATGTGTTACTGATGATGATAAAGGTTCTTAAGGCATAAGTTATGATTAGCCAACATGATTGATGACTTCTACAAGTATATCCTTGATTCGCATTACTTGGCATGCAAGGATTCAGCCGACATGTCAGAGTTTGTGGAAAAGATTGACTATTCCGGATGCCAACTAGAAAGGTGATGAAATCACTTGTGCGCATATATATACAAGATGGATTTAGTTGTGAGAGGTGTCATGGTTTTTGTGAAGTGTGAAGAAAAGCAATAGTGCAGAGTGAAAACAGGAAGGCAGGTTCGGTATGTGAAGGGACAGCAGCACTAAGGAAGAGAAAGGATGAAGTGCAGCAGATCAGTGTACTAAGTTTAACCGGAACTAAACTCTAGCATATGTAGATGCTCCTTATTAGTTCAAGTATTGTATTACACTCTTTGTAAATTGTAGACAGTGAGTCTCTTGTAGGCAGTGTGCCTCTTGTAAGCAGTGTGCTCAGGCAGTGAGCCCTAATTGGCAAGTGCCATTTTGTAATTCTATTCTTCTAATAGAGAATACAATCTTGGGTTAATCACCTCGTGGTTTTCTCCCTTAACAGGGTTTCCACGTCAAAAATATGGTGTCATGTGTATTTCCATTTCATGGTTATGTTTGCTTGTTTGAATTGATGCTGCACTAATTATTAAGAAAGCTCAGAAAGCTGAAATAATTAAGATAACTGATTCACCCCCCCTCTCAGTTATCAACAAATGCAATATATAAAACCTAAATTGTTTCATTGCTTTGACCACTACATAAGCATGCTTCTCAAATTTTGAATAATTTAGTTCATACTTCTTAAGTGGGACACTCATAAAAGATGGGTGATTCCATCCCTTGTTTATCCTTTTGAACTAAAATAACAGACAAAGTATGCTTTGAAGCATATCTGTAAATGGTAAAATCCTTATCAAATTCAAGGTGTATAAGACTAGGAGCATTGGTAATCATAGTCTTAATATCAAAAAAGACTTGTTTACCTAATTCAATCCATTTGAAAGTTTGATTTCCTTTTAAAACTTAGGTATGAACCTCCTCAGGAAATTGACCTACCCAAAGAAAGACCTTACACCTTTCACGTTCACAGAAGGAGAGAGTTTCAAGATAGCTTCTACTCTTTTTGGATCAATTTTAATTCCCTCTTTAGAAACTATATGCCCTAAGAGCTTGCCTTTAGTAACCATAAAAATAGATTTCTTTAGATTCAGATAAATACCATGTTGTTTGCAACGCTCTAGCATAGTCTCTAGATCTTTATAGTGGTTCTCCCTTTTCCTTGAGAAGACTGTAAGGTCATCTAAATACATGACAATAATTTTGTTCCTTAGGTTGCCGAAAGACAAATACATTGCTCTTTGAAAGGTGGCCCCAACATTGATCAAATCAAAAGGCATATGGTTATAAGAAAAAGGTTCTAATAGGGGTGGTATATGTTGTTTTGTGTTGATCCTCCTCCTTCACACTGATTTGATTATATCCCGAAAAACCATCCAACATGGACATCATCTTCGACCCTGATATTGTCTAAAGTATATGATCCATTACTGGAAGGGGATAATTATCCTTAAGAGAGGATTGATTTAGATTCCTAAAGTCCACACAAATTCTAATATCTCCATTCTTCTTGTGGACTAGTACTATATTTGCAACCCAGATAGAGTGATGAATTGGATATATACTCTTATCCTTTAACATCTTATCAATCTCTTGGAAAATAGATTTTGCCACCTTTAGGTTATAAGGTCTTTGCTTCTTCCTAACCGGTGACATGCTAGGTTTTAATGGAATCTGGTGTGATGCAGGAGCATCCATGGCAAATTGGCAATCAACATCACCAAAAATAATTGTCAATTAATCTATTTTAATTTGGTTTCCTTAGGATAGATTAATTAGACGTTAAAAATAAATGTAATATTAGGCCAAAATGTTATAAATAATTATTGGCCTCAATATTGTAATTTTGGTGTGTAGTCTAGCCTAGGTGGCATTCCATCCTCATCTTTTATTTAAAAAAATATTATAAAAAGGCAAAAGAGGATGGTGGATTTTAGAAGTTTAAACTTTTCAAAACTCATTATTGCTCCTAAAAAGCTGCAAAAGAATATGGGTAACCAAGTTGAGTTGGCAGTTACTTTTCTAATTGGCTCCCTATTTTCTAGGAGTGGGAATCTTGAAAGTTTGTTATTCTTGGAAAATTTGTTGGGAGTGGATTTGGAAAGGTTGTTGGAGATTTAATGATTCTAAAATATGAAATTCAATGCATCATTCCAAAATCCCTCAAAAATAGGGGTGGTGAGAGTGGAAATCAGATTTTGCTTTAATGCATAAAAGCAAGAAAGCTAAAAATAGCACCACCACAAAGCATGGCAAGACACCAAGTTGGAATGGCTAAATTTAATCAATTTAATTGATTAAAATAAATGAAATTGGATATTTTCCAAGAGGGGGACGTGTATTTTTGAGTTGGCATGATAAATGCATTTGAAATGAAATTAAAATAAGGGAAAATTACATTTCATGCAATTGGAGGAGAAATACAAAAGGAAATTGCATTCATTTATTTGAAGAGAGTTTTTCCACATTGAAGGAGAGACAGAGGGGAGGCATGGATGACCTCCAAGAGGGTTTTAGAAAGGTGTTGTTATAGATTTGGAGCTGTTTTTTACAGCCATTGTGATTCCAGAAGAACCAGTGCAGTTGCATAGTTGTTTGTTGTGATTTTGCAAGAGATGGAAGTCTAGTTTTGTGAAATTTGTGTTTGTTGTAGCAAACTAATTTGCTGTTAAATTTTGCATCTTTGTAAGGGTTTATTACAGCCCCATTATCCTTTTTGGATTTCTATAATTTTATTTTATTAAATTGAATGAATGTATGAAAGACTGGTTGCAAGTTGCAAACCAGATTTGCAATTAACTGTGCAAATATTTTATGTAGTGAAAGAAGTTTTATTTCAACCTATGTGTGTGTGAGATTTCATGTGAGAGCTATTTATTACAATCCTTACTTGAATCCTCCATGCTCTACATCATGGTGTTATAGCTTACCCTCCCTGAAATTCTTTAAATCTTCATAACTCAAGGCAAATACATTTTTATACCTTGTCAAGAGTTGAATCAATCTCCTTCTCTCTTTTGGTGTACAACACTTTCCTATGTAGACAAGCTTTGGGTTTTCTTCAGTCCCTATGTTCACCTTATCATATTTTGAAGAACAAACCCTATTGCCCCCAAGTTTATCTTAACACATCTATCATGTTTGTCAAATAAATTTTCAAGAGGAACCAAGCCCTTAGGAATTACATTACCCTTGAGTCATATAACTCCATCTTCTTTCTTTTCTTCAGAGTCTGGGCATTTCTCCCTGCAAATAGAAGAACTATCCTAAAAATAGAGATCAACAAATTTTCTAGCTGTTTTGAGGAAACTAATTGTCTGTTTATCATCTTCAAATACTTTCCAGTGACAAGCATAGGGTGATAAATCTATTCTACTTGGTAGGTTTTGTCTTTGAAGTCTAGTTCAGGCAACAACAAAGAGGCTAACATCAAGCCAGAGAATCAGCTCTGGAATTTTGTTCTCTAGGAACAACTTCAATATTGAAGTCATCAAAGTGTTCCAAATTATCCCATACCCAGTTTCTATAATGTCTTAATCTCTCATTTTTATAGTGAAGACCTTTCTCACCTATTTTATAATAATCTCAGCATCTCCCACTGCCCTTAACTCCTTGATTCTCATTTCTTTAGCTGCTTCAAGCCCTAACAATAAGGCTTCATATTATGTGGTATTGTTAGTGTTTTCAAACTCTAATTTGTAAGAGAAAGGAAACTTCTTTCCAGTAGGTAAAATCAACACAACACCTGCCCTAGATCTTGATTTTGAACAACTACTATCAAATTCTAAAACCCACAATCCAATTAGAACTTTGTTTTCTACTAAATTAGGTGTCTCACTCACATGTATGGAAGACAACAAATGTTGCAAGGTGTCTACCCTTGGTCTCCTTGTGTTGTGCAGCACATCACTTGGGTGTGTGAAAAGGCTTAACCACCTCCCGTGGATTCATTAACTCTGGTAGTTGTATCGGGCATTAATAAGTCTATATTTTGGTGCAATGGCAATTGTCTTTCCAACAATTGGTATCAGAGCTTAGGTCATGGGTTTGAACCACTTACTTGCACTGGGGGGATTGTTGCAAGGTGTGTGCCCTTGGTCTCCTTGTGCTATACAGCACAATGCTTGGGTTCGTGACAAGGCTTAACTGCCTCTTGTGGATTCATTAACTCTGGCCCAGTTATATCAGACATTAATAGGCCGATCTTTTGGTGCAACAACAACCACCTTTCCAACAACATATAAGTTCTGAAATTAGTTTATTCATATAAAATATGTGCCTTTGGATCATCCAATTTCAAGACTGTGAATTTAGCTTTAGGTTCAGGTTCTAGTCTGACTTTCTTCCATCTGACTAGTATCAAAGCATGTGACCGATCTAATTGTATCTCACCCCCCATATTCCTACAAAAACTGTGACTTAAAAGCATCCTGTAACTAGTTGGCACATCAGCAATTTGTAGAATCAACTTCATTCTCTTGTTGGGATAAGCAACTAGGGCTACCTATGCATCTTTAATTTGACCTATCAAAGGGACTTGTTTGGATTCCATAGAAGAACATTTCCCATGGGTATTAGTCATGGTAAGACATAAATATGTGGCTAATTTTGTAGGTATAATGTTATTGAAAGAACCATAATCAATGATACAATTGCTAAGTTTACATCCAACTATATATAAGAATACATAGAAGGGATTAGGATTCTTAGGGGCTACCAAGGGATTAGGCTCTTTGTTTTTTATTGAGGAAGCATTGCAGTTTGGGATTTCAATACAAGACTTCAAAGACTGAGTATTTACATGAGCTGACCCATTTTTAGACTTCACATAACTTACAAGATGTTCTAATTCAATTGGGTTCAGTTTTAAATATTCAGCTTGAGATATCTGAGTTTTTGTATTTTGTAGAATTCTACAATATCAAAATAATGGAGAGATTAATCAAGAGGAGGCATTACCAAATATGAAGTAGTGTCTTTTGCATGTGTTGTAGAAGCTTGTCCAGCAACTGCATTGCGCGATAAAATATATTTGGGTGTAAAAGTCCCCTCATCTCTCTATTGCATTCTATTTTGCTGCTTCTCTTTTGAAGACTGATTAACCTGGCTCCTCATATGTGGTGAGAAAGCTTGTCCATTCATCTATGTGAGGACATGAGGTAATTCTTGTGTTTTTCCTTTATGATTATTGGGGGGAATATACCCTTTCCTTGGTATGTCCTAGTAGAAGGGCTATTGTGGTTGATGAACCTTTGGCAACTGCCTTTTGAGAGAAATTATTTTATTAGCGAGCTTCTGGATTATTGGATTTGTGGAGGTTGTGGCAGGGCCTTTTTGATTCAGCAACTCTCTTTTCCATTTTTTTGCTGACAATAAATCATCTTCAATCCCTATAGCAAAGGCTTGAGCATCTGCCAAAGTAGTTGCCCCATCTCTTTTTAGATGGTAGCCAACATTAGGAGGTTGTGCATTAATAAAGAACCCTTTACTCAATTCATCAGAAGGCCTCTTAGCTATTGGAATTCGGTTAAGCAACTTATTAAATTTGGCAACAAACTCCCTCAATGGTTCTTTAATGTCCTTTTTTATATGAGTTAATTCTGCGATTAGGGAATGCTCATCCTTCAAGCTTTTGAACCTATATTCAAATTTTTAGACAATGGAGGCCCAGGGATTAATAGATGTTGAAGGCAGATGATAAAACCAATTAGCAGTAGTGTCTATCAAGGACTCAACAAACAATATAATTGAAACATCCTCATGTTGAATTCCTAGGACAAAACATGTTGCGAAGAAAGCATTAATGTGTTCATCTGTAGACACCTTACCATCTCCTTTAAATTTATGGATGATTTTTTTGGACCCATGAGGGAGATCATGTAATTGATTTCCTAAAGATAATGGGCCTATAGTGGCTCCCCAAGGTATTGTTGGTTGTCTATGTCCCATAGTGTTTTGGAGATTTACAATTAATGGAAGGATTGTACCACAAGACTAAGGCCTGACACACAGGTGAATTATTTGCAACTTTGGTAGGGGAAGGTGGCCTACTAGTTGTTCTTGACAATTTTCTGGCAGAAGGGAACTCAAAAGAAAAACTAACCTTTTGCAATGCCTCAAATTCTAAATCACTAATTCCTCTCCTTCGATCACTCCTTGTGTATCTGTTTAGGGGAAAATTGAATTTATTAATGCTCTAAAATTTAGATTTTTAAATCCTCCTTTCCACCTTACATTCAAGGATCTAGGGTCGAGTGGCGAGCACTATCATACCCTAGGTCACTTGCAGATGTAGGGAAACTTGGCTTAGGGAATTTAATTATTAATTTTCCTTCTCTTATGCCCAATTAATAATTAAAACCCTAATTATGAAAATACAACAACAAATTGATGAGTGACGGAAAAAACTCTTGTAGAAAGGAGTAAAATACCAAATTACAGAATCCCTATTTTCAGGGTTCTGAAGTGGAACAGTCGGGGACACTGGAGCGGGCGCCCAAGTCCAAGGTGCAAGTTTCTTCATGGGATATGGACCTCCTTCCAACACTGATTAGCCCTTTAACTTCTATTTTCTAAAACTTGGATGCGGAGGGTACTAGAGAGAGCGCTCAAGTCCTGGAAGTGCTCCTATGTCCTTTTCTTTAGATCTCGAATCCTTGATGCTTGCCAATCCTTCCTACAACTCCACTTTTCCCAAATGCGACACCTATAACTTGCAATCACAAGACTTGGTTTGGGGGTTGTGGTGTTTAGAGGCTTGCCTCAGTCAACCCCCAAAGGACACTTAAGTCTTTGAACACTGTTGTTAGATAGAGAGTACATACCCTTGTGAGACAGAGGCAAAAACCAAAGGAATCAATGATGAAAACACAATATTATGTCACCTTGTAGTGAAGCTCTCATGGGAGGAAGATGCTCTTCATTCCATGAGGAAATTAATGCTCAAATTTGTAGATATCAACACACAAAACACACAAGTCTACTCTTGCAACACAATAGAAAGCCTTGAATCACCTTGAGAATGCCTAAAGTTCACAATGATCATCTAGTTGAAATCTAGCTTATAAATGAATACCTAAGCGTGCTTATATATGCAACTACAAGCACTCCCACCAAGATTTTAAAAATCAAAACTTACCGTGTTGGCAAAAGGACCAAATAACGGTCATAAATTGACACCCATAAATTAGGGCTGCCCCAAAATAGGCAGGACTAGGGCGTGGGCGCCCAAGTCCTCCCCCCCTATTTTGGGTAGGGTGCAACTCAAGGGGTCCACCTAGGTCCAATTTGCCATGGAACCTAGGTCTCATTCCATCGGGATGCCAAAATATGAACTAAAATGTCCTAAATGCATACTAAACACCTGGGAGCTAAACCTTATGAGGGAAAAGCCCCCAAGGGGACATTTTCTGACGTTACAGTATCTTTTAGGATTCAGCGTGAAGATCACCTCTGATTATTCTGTATATTATTTTGTTGGTTATTCTATCTGTTATCAGGGACAACATGTATTTGAAAGGACTAATTCCTCCTTGGTACTGGAATAATTCTAACATCAATAAGGTTGTCATGAACTACCCCAAATTCTCTAGCTTGTCTCCTCATCTCTTGGCCAATATCCTCTTCTTCGTCTAAAACTTGGTTGACCTAGTGATATTGATGGTTGTTTCTCCTATTTGCCCAAGCTAAGTTATGTAAATTAGTGATAATATCTTCTTGTTCTACATTAAGCCAGTTAATGTTAGGTTGAAGAACTGGGCCAAATCTCCTTTGTAAAACCATAGAGATTATATTTTCTCTTTTTTAGATAGTGCCTTCAAAATGCAAGAAAGGCTAGCATCTCGTGCCCACTACAGATTGAGAACTTCTAGTATTCTTTAAATTTCTCATGTGATTCTTTGAAAGTAGTTGTAGCCATAATCTTACAATCATAGACTTAGACAATATATTTATGGCAAAAAATAGATAACATTGAATGACAAAGATCTTATTACTCGTTTTCCCTAGTAGAGTCACTATAAATTTGTTAGTGAACAAATTTGTCACCACTTGTGTAATATATGACTCACCCTATTTGTAGTAACAAATTGCACTAATAGTTGGACAATTTCATCAACTATCCTCTAAATTTTTAGAAGGTACAACGTCCTTCATGTGATAGGGGTTTTTAATTCTTTGGTATTCTTTTAACCTGAAAGTGGGAAAGGAGGTTTTTTTTTCTGATTTAAAAATGAAAAAGAACCCCAATGCCTAATGCACTGCAAGCAAACTAAATGAAAACTATAATTATAAAATCCCCAGAATACATCCAAACATATGAATGGAGAAAATTTGATAAGGAAAAGTAAATCACAAAGTTACCACCTTTGCATCAAATTCAAACATAAGAGAGAAGACACACCAGATGGCGATGTAAATAAAATAGAGGAAAATTATCAATATTCCACATAGAAAGAATGTAAATTTTTATACCCAAGATGTCATTCATTCAACATAAGAAGAATAACTCACAATACATAGAGATAATCACCCAATGTCTACTTTCTCTTGTATTAGTGAGCAAGAGATAAATCCTAATACTCTATTCTCCCAAAGGAACTTTACATAATATTGTATTGAAATATCCCCTTTCCTTCCAAAATTTTAAAACCAAGTATCAAAATGATCTAGTCATGAAAGTACTTTCACCAAAAAGACCTAAGATCTCTTTTACTCATTCATTTTATAGTAAAAGAGTGGGAACTAACTTTTTCCCGTATAACTATTTTTCACAACTAATAATTAAAAACAATAAAGTTTCTTGAATAATAAAGAGACATAGTCTCAATAATAACATAAGTCTTAAGAAGGTATGAAAGCATTAAAGAAAATTTTAAGAAGACATTTCTTTGGCCTCATCTTCCTCTGCATCATATCCTGTACTCTTTTCATGAAGAACCTATCCATTAGTGCCATCTTTCCCTACTTGATCCCTTGACCTTTGTGAAGCATCCAACTTGGCTTGAAGAACCTTGAATTTGTTTAGAATGGGAATGATACCCATGGCATTAGGAATACTGGTAATCATTAACCTAGTCCTCCACATCTATAACATGCTACAGGATTCCTCATATTTCTTGTGCATTTCCACTATATCTTTATTGAAATTTATGAGACAGGCAACTATATTATTTAGTTTCTCCATATGATTACCAGTTGAATCTTCTTTAGCCTTTAGCTCTTTGACCAACAGGTCCTTGAAAGCCTATTTGACAACTATACCATCCAATAGGTTGGTCTATGTTTCATCAAAGATGTCCACCCCCAAAGAAAGATAGAAGCTCCTAAGATCTAGAAAATGAGATTTATTATCCTTGCCTACATTCTTCAAATCAGTTAGGCATTGGTTCACCATGGTGAGTTTCCAATCCACTGAATTCAACCATTTAACTAATTCATTCTCCTCTGGTTTACTTATAATCTGCTCTGTGACTAAGACATTGGAATCAATTTTCACCATTCACATCAATCCATTCTTTGCCACATTCAACATGGTTTCTTCTTTTTTGATAACCTTTAAATCAACCAAAATTTCATTCTACTTATTGTACATTTTAGTATATAAACAAAAAGTTTCATGAATGAAGAGTAATCCATCCATGGTGATCTTTTCCACCCACTCTTCTACTGCTTTACCTAGAAATTTATACTTATTAATCTGATCAATTAGCTCTGTACTCACACCCTTAGGAGTGTATGTGGTAGCATCCAAGGGTTGGGATGTAGTATCAACAATAGACTTGATATAGGTCGTCAAAATATTCACTTGGTCTTCCAAAAGCCCATTTCCCCTTTCTTTCTCCTCTAACTTGGTAGCCTAAATTTATACATGAAGCTTAGCATTATGAATATCCATTTGAATAGAAGGAGCTCCTAAGTCTACTTTACTAACATGAAAATCATCAACAAAGTCTACTCTACTTTTGGAGCTATATGATACTAAGTGAAATTTAGCAAGAAGCCTATCCACATGCTTAACATTCTCTAGTTTAGTGCAAGTGTAATGGGTCAATCTCAAAGGAAAAGGATAACCCCTTTGCTTAGAATCATGATGTCTCTTGGTTGCAAGAAATGCCTACCTACATATTTCTCGGAATACCAGATAATCAAAAGCATACTTAGGTAGATTTAGGGGAGGAAATGCAAATCCACCTATTATAAGGTAGGTAAATTTATCAAACTGAATAAAATAACTCTTGAACTACATTACCCAATTTGTCACCTCTGTTGAAATTGTGACCTCGGGGTTGTAATAAATTCTTCTCACCATTAGCATAGTGAGAGCATCATTGATTCTCCTATAATCTTTATTTCCATGCTCTTCTTTCAACTAAGGAAAATAGTCATATACCTGAGTATCTTGATTCATGGGGCCAACTATGTTTAGCCCTAGCCAAACCTATTGGGTTGTGGCTAGCGAATAGACCAAGTAAGAACACATGTTGAATTTGTTGCCTCTCCTTTGAAAATTGACCAATTGGTCATGTAAATGTTCATTGATTATTTGGGACCAGTCTATATACTGCTTCCCAATGCAGATGACAAGAATAAATTGACACATCCACTAAACAAATTCATTAGAATCTTCACTGTCGACCACTCGGTGTAACAATGTAATGATGTTTGAAATATCATCCTTGAAGAAGGCTCTGACCAAGTTTTTGGGTAATTGTGATCCACCCTTCTTCTCCTTCTTGATCCATGTAGTAGCAATGACATCTTTACATATCTTCTTGCCATCAATGAAATAACTCCAACCAATTTGTTGTGAAATACTAACATATTTAGGTCTCACTGGCAATCCCAATCTATCATTGATGTTATCTCTATCTATATGGAGGATTGTTTTACCATTGGCTATCTTGACCTCACGAGATTCAGCATGGTAGTTATGGATACAAGTCTTGATTAAGTATGTGCATTGAAGTGCTGGGGGAAACCATCTGCATGTGCCAGCCCACTATCTAAAGTTTTATGGGCAATGGGTGTTCTTGGGTTGGCATTCATGCAAATCTAGAATTCTTTAAGGTCAATGTGACCCAAATCGATGTCTTTAATCCCTAATAGCTTGTTCTCAATTATGAAAGATATATTGATTCCTTGGTATTTATACTTCATTTTTACAAACCTGAGGAACCAATCTATCAAGCTATTGATGATGACCAGGATCAGGGGGCTTAGGTTTGATGGGAAAAGGTTATGGCTAATAGTTGGGAGGAATGGGGTTTCATAAGTCATGAAAGGTGAAATGTTTTCAATGTACAACCTTCCCACCAATGCTAGCACTAAATTTCAATTGAAGAAAAGGAAGAGGCAGTGCACTCACCTTGACTATGACACTTACGGGAAGGAAGAGGCTAAATTGACTGCGACCAAGCTCAAAATCGTGTTCTCAACAACAAATGTGAATTATACAATAAGAAATGTTTACTTTATAAAGTAAATGAAGTGAGTGGGCTTACATTAAATACCTTCTTGTAATAAATACCTTTACAACTCAATAAGCCAAATCACTTTATTGAGAAACTTAGCTTTCCACAAACAAGTCCTTTCATCTGAGGTGCTTTGTCTACAAAAATGACAATCGCCGAACTTAACCATCATCAAACCTTCGACTTCACAAGCCAAATCTTAACCTTAGTGTACATATATATTGGTGAAAAGTTAATTTGATGAACTGAATCCTCTTCCGGATGTATTTTTATCGCTTAATCGACAATTTCAAGAGTTTGCGAACCAAGCAATTCTCTGACAATCTTTGCAAGAGCTCAAAATTTTATAATGGTCAGTGAAATCTTCCTTTCACAAACTTTCAAGTAAAAAGCCCTGACCAATAAGACTTCCCCTTTATCAGTAAAAAGGACTTGACATGAACCGAATACAAGATATCAAGTTATTGGCAAAAATAAGAACTCAAGAACTAAAGATGGATAAGGATAACATGACTTAAGTTTGTGAGAGGTGGAGAAAGACGATAAAGAAATTTACTTGGAAAAACACTGACAAGACCAAACCAAAAGAAAGGTTATTGGGAAAATAGAGGGCTTGTGAACTTGAAACTTCTTGAATAAGTTCATGCACTTAAGAATTTTTTGACAAAGTCTGCCGAAAAGAGATTTCCACCATAAGGAAAGAAGAAAGCCCAAGTTCAGGAAAACACAATAATGATGATAACCAAGGAAAATGAAAAGGAAAATTTTAGAACTTGAAGGTTTAAAAAATGGGAATTTTGTCAATAAAGGGGGAAAAGGACTTCAACATAAAGAGACAACATGAAGGCAAGGAAAGAAGATCAAAATGGAACAAGTTTGAGTTGTACAAGGACAAGATCAAAATTGGGGCAACATAGATCTGCTAGGCTTGCTAAGGCTTCTACTACTAAAGTGGGGGTAAAGGTTAGCGTAAAAGGGATGTTGCCTAGGTTTCTAATAAATTTTTGCAAGAAATTATTTCAGATTCTCATAGTCAGGAGACAGAGAGAGTTGGGGATGAAGGCGACTTTGAGGAAGTGAATGATTTAATTTCTTCTAACTTGAATGAGGAGGAGGAGAATGAAGATTTGGGTATGGAGAGTGAGGATCCAAATAATGATCAAATGGAAGATGATGGTATGGAGACCCATGAGAATGAAAATCTTGTTGAAGTTTCTGGTACTCTGGAGGATGTTCTTGTTAGAGTGGATAGACTTGAAACGACTCAGGAAAGGGATAAAGTTTGTGATAGTTGTATTGAGAGATGAGATAATATGTATGACACTATGAAGCTATATTAGAACAGGTTGGTTAAGGTTGAAAGGGCAATAAATAATCTGGTAAAAATTACTAATGATATGATGAGGACAATTTCTAGTGTCCTCACCCTTCAAGATGAACTCAATAAGTGAAAACACTAGAGGAGGAAATTGAGGCATCAAACAAGAAGCTAAAAAGAAAGGAGGATCAAAGGACTTTGGGAGAAACTAATTGGGAAGACACTTTGAATGCAATTAAAAAGGACTGGGATTCCCTGGTTGCTAATCTTAAGATTTGATTTTCTATTGTCTGGTTTGTTTTTGTGCTACTCATGTGTTGTTTATTTGTTGTCTTTGTCTATTTTGGTGTCTGGTTTGGGTGTTTAACCAACTAGTGCTTTCTATATTTTTTTAACTATTTAGTCTCTCTCTTGTTTTGATGTTCTATCTTGCTATGTAAGGGACTGGGACCCTTTTCCCAACTTATATAATAAAAAACAATCTTGAGAAGCAATATACTTTGAATAGCACTCTTACAAGATTGATATTGACATTCAAATGATATTGCACAAGTTTTTCATTCCTTCTTGATTGTTTTAATAATTTTCTCATCTCACTGATAATTTATAGCATTATAGTGTGGTCAATGGTTTTGTTCTCACCTTCTCACTCTCTTTGAGAATGGTTTTTTAGGAAAACAATGCACCACCTTCTCTTTGGAACCTTCAATTTCATATCCCATTTTTCCTTTTCTCATACACACTAGGGCATTACTCTATGTAGACCAAAGGATGATCCTCATATATTTATCTTTTATATTACTATTCTTAAGCTCTAGATGCACATAGGGTTTTAAGAGCAAACACTTTTTCTAAGATCCCTCATTTCATTAGCTGCCCATGGAGGTCAAAAGACAAAACAAGGGGCTTGAGCATCATGGTAAGCTCTTAAGCAGTCCCAACCATCACCTCTATCCTAGATTAGGTACTTGGTTGCTTCAAATGCATGAAGGTTTCATTCTCTTTCTTCCATCTTGTACTTTTAATATATTTTGTTCAAACTAGATTTTAAAGTAGATTTATTTTATTCTATGCATTTTTGGGTGTATTTTGGTCCTTGTCCTTAGTGTCTTTACTCTCTTGTGAGTAGGATATTTAGACTTCCTTGAAACCTTTATTTTCTAACTATTTTGGATGACAACGTAGGAAAAGGACAATAATGCACAAACTGAATGACATGGTGTGCTATGTAATGTCCCACCCCAAATCTGAGACCAATTTTTTCAATTTTCTGTGGGTACTTGTGATACCTGTTGCATTTTGGTGTTTTGCATTTTGATAGGCAAACACATGCATATACATATTCTTTGAAAACACAATAAAGTAGAGATACCTAGATGCTTCAAATAATTGGAAACGCATTACAAATCATATAGCAACAATACCCATATAATTGAATTGCCAAAATATGAAGTTTTTGTTGGCAAGAGACACTGCTAGGCATGTCAAGTGTTGTCATTGATGGCAACTGAATCTATCTTACACATTCGTATTGTATCATTTGATCATAATGAAAGTCAGATTGCAGATTTGTCTAAGTCTGAATAGACAGGAACAGAGCATATGACAGAGTTCAGCATTTTGGTCTGCATTTCTCCATAGGTAATCATATTGTGCTATGGATATGAGGGAATGTTAAGGGATGTTAGAGCTACCTAAATCCAAATTTTTAGCCTTCGATGATTAAGGGATTGAAAGTTACAAGCATCTGAGTATCAGGTTTTGGTTAGACAGTTTAGTTCGGTGAAGAACAGGCTGACTTGGTGTTTGATCCTTGTGCGGATTAAGATAAGTGGTTGGTTGAGTAATTTATGAGATCCAATGGTATTGGCCGACATGTGTGGTGACTTGAATACATAGGTTTTGGTCCACATTGATATGTGTGCATGGATTTAGTTGACAGAACAGTGATCTTGAAAAAGTTTCTGAGTTTTCTTGAGGCTGACTGCAGTTGATGAAATTTCATGTTGCAGATATATATGATCGATGGGTTCAAGCTTTTTGAGACATGGATGTATGAATATGCTGTGATAGGTGCGAAGTGTGGTAGTATCAAGTGCGAAGCAAAGAGATCTAAGCTCTGAATCATGGTAGAATAGTGAAACAGGGCAATGAGAGATGAAGTGTGTGAAGTCAGTAAATTGAGCCTAACTAGAACTGTAATCTTGCATTGTTAGTTGCTATTCTTCAGTTCAAGTATTTTAGTGAAATATTTGTAATTGATCTTGTAGGCAGTGAGCCTCTTTTGAGCAGTGAGCTATGGGTAGTGTGCCCAAAGGCATGTGCCTTCCCATTTGTAATACTTTTAATAGAGTATAAAATCTTGTGGGTTAACCCCCACTGTGGTTTTTCCCTTAACCAGGTTTCCACGTAAAAATCTTGGTGTTCATGTGTGATGATCTTGTTATTGTTGTTCTTAAGTTCATGCTTCTTTCTTTTGAATGTATGTGGTAAATTAATAAAGGAACATAGTAATAAGTTTTGCAGAACACTGATTCACCCCCCCCTCTTAGTGTTCCTTAATTTCAACAATTGGTATCAAAGCAAGGTTCCTTGGAAGAAGTTTAATAGCTTGAGGAAGATCTGGGAAGGTGTTTCAATGGGTTCATTTAGGTATTCTGATGGCATCAATGAACATCTTCAAGTTGCTTTATAAGATCTTAATCAGTCCATAACAGAAGTCAAAGAACTACAAGAGAACCTTAAAGATGCTGAGGATTTCATTTAGACTTTAAAAGGGCAACTGAGCAAATCTATGGAAAAGAGGAAGGAGCTACTTCAATAGTTAGTAAATTTGAAGGAAGACAATGGCATGGATGAGGCTCTGAAGGAGAAGACAATGGAATGTGAGAAGCTGGCAAAAGAAGTTGTTGTCCTAAAACCTGAGATAGAATTCAGGGTGATGAGGCTAACCAAGGAAATCAAGGAAAGGAAAAAGACTAAAGAAAACCTAAATCAGTCTCTAAAAGAAAGAACAGAAGAGTGCTGCAAATTAGATATGTAACGTCAAAAAATGTCCCCTTGGGGGCTTTTCCCTCATAAGGTTTAGCTCCCAGGTCTTTAGAGTGCATTTAGGACATTTTAGTTCATATTTTAGCATCCCGATGGAATGAGACCTAAGTCCCATGGCAAATAGGACCTAGGAGGACCCCTTGAGCTATACCCTACCTAAAATAGGGGGGAGGACTTGGGTATCCAGGCCCTAGTCCTACCCAATTTTAGAGAAGCTCCAATTTTTGGGTGTCGGTTAGTGACCATTATTAGGTCCTTTTGTTGACATGGTAAGTTTGAATTTCAAATATCTTGGCGGGAGTGCTTGTAGGTGCATATATAAGCATGTGTAGGCATTCATTTGAAAACTAGATGATTACTAGCAAGCTATTATGTTCTCAAGGTGATTCAAGGCTTTCTATTGTGTTGCAAGAGCAAACTTGTGTGTTTTGTGTGTTGATATTTGCAGATTTGAGCATCAATTCCTTCATGGCATGAGGAGCATCTTCCTCCATGAAAGTTTCACTACAAGGTGACATATCATTGTTTTTTTTATCATTGCTTCCTTTGGTTTTTGGCCTCTACCTCACAAGGGCATGCCCTCTTCATTTGACAACGGTGTTTAGAGACTTAAGTGTCCTCTGGGGTTTAACTGAGGCAAACCTCTAAACACCACAACCCCCAAACCAAGTCTTGTGATTGTAGGTTATAGGTGTCGCATCCAGAAAAAGTGGAGTTGCAGGAAGGATGGGAAGACATCAAGGATTCAGGATCTGAAGGAAAGATGGACAAAGGAACACTTCCAGGACTAGGGTGCTCACTCTAGTGTCCTCCATAAATAGATTCTTAGAAATAGAGGTTACAGGGCTGATCAGTGTCCGAAGGAGGTCTAGATTCCCTGAAAAAGTAGGTACCTTGGACTTGGGCACCTACTCCAGTGTCCCCGACTATTCCACTTCAGAACCTTGAAAATAAGTATTCTGTAATTTGGTATTTTACTCCTATCTGCAAGAGCTTTTCCATAATTCATTAATTTGTTGTCATATTTGCATAATTAGGGTTTTAATGGTCAATTGAGCATAGGAGAAGGAAAAATTGATAATTAATTCCCTAATCCAAGCTTCCGCTCATTTGCAAGTGACCTAGGTATGATAGTGCTCACCACTCGATCATAGATCCTTCAATGTATAGTGGAGAGGCATATTTAAACATCTAAAATCTAGAACATTAATAAATCTAATTTTCCCCTAAATAGGACAGAATAATTGGCCATCTAGAGTATGATCTACAAGAAACTAGGTATAATGAGGAACAACTTGAAAGGTAAATTGTCATTCTCAAACATGACCTAGAAGCTGCAATGAATACAAAGAGAAGTTTAAGATAAGCTCAGCCAAACTTGAGGTGCTACTTGATAGTCAGAAGAAGGTAGATGATAAGCATGGTTTGGGATATGAGAAAGGTGAAAGCTCTGGATCTAGTCAAAGAAATTCTGAATCTAGGAATCAGAGAAACAAACCTAGATGACCTCCGGTCAGACAACCTAATGCTCATAGGTATCCATCCTTCAATGGAAATTGTTTCAATTGCAATAAATTTGGTCATAAAGCTACTCATTGCAGAAGTAGAGTGAATCAAAGTGGTCCATCCTTCTCCGGTCAATGCTTCAATTGTAAAAGGTATGGTCATAGATCCAATGAATACAGAAGTATGATGATGAATAACTCTAACAATAGAGGAAATGTCAATTATTTCAATGGAAAATGTTTTGCATGCAATAGATTTAGACACATGGCTAATCAGTGTAGATAAAGAGGAAATCAAGTAAATGAGCAAAGAAATGTTGCATGCTTTAATTGCAATAGATCTGGTCATATTGCAAGATTATGCAGAAGTAGGAATGATGATAGAAAAGGTCCAGTAAATAGAAACCAGAATGTACAGAGACAAGATAGAGGAAAGGGCAAAGAAGATATGAATGAGATCCATAATGAAATAAACAAAAAATGGGTGAAGAAAAGTGTAATGAATGATGGTGATGGGTCCGCACTGGAATCCGGTGCTGGTAATTCCTTTGGGAATTGAAATAGGAACTCTGGCTCAGGGGAAGCTACATTGAAAATCTAATTCCCCCTGCTAGTAAGTGGGTGCCTAAATCTGGCATGATGAGAAAAGATAGAATGGCCTATTGCAGATCATTTGAAAGAATTTCTGAAAGCAAAGAGGTTGATGTGGCAACTTGTGGAGCAATCTATGAAAAATTGTATCAAAGAACAAGGTATCTAGAAGAGTTATGGAAAAAGCATTTATTACATCAAAAAGTAGGTGTGCGGAGGTTAAAAAGAAACTCAAGTGACTTCAAAATCACTTTGCATCCAAGAAGAAAGAAGGAAGGTGAGGTTTGTGCAAAGATTTCCAAGAGACTGAAGTGTGAAGAAGATATCCGAGCAAAAACCCTAACTGGCAAAATAAGGTATTCTCTGTAAAGCTCTCTAAATTTGCAATCTCTAGATATGGCTATACTATTGGTTGTTGACATCACCGAAAGGTCCTGACCTAAATTCAAAAAGCATCCACACAAATTTGTAGAGGTTGATCCGTTAGGTGCCCTTTCTGATGTTTCGCATGGCGTGTTGCACGTAGAAGATATTAGGGCTTACATTCATGCTAGCATAGATGAGTTTGGGAATTCAAAGTTACTGGATTTGTTTAAGAATCACCTGAGGGATGAGATTTATGATCTTAAACCTGAGTATAAGGTGCTAGAAGACAAACATTTGATTTAGGTTATTGGGTTCCCATCCTTCGATGAGGATAAGTGGGTCCGGTATGTACTGAGTCAGATGTATGCTAAATTTATGTGGTTGATGAAACGCTTTAAGATCACTAAGGATGCCATCAAGGCCATAATAGGATTGAACTCATCCAGTGGACTACCAATGCTAAAATTAGTGAAGAATCAGACTGTAATTGAAGCTACTAGCTCAAAGTTTGATAAGAGGGCAATGACAATAAATGATATAATTGATCCGGATGTCAAATTTGCATCTATGGTGATTGGGTATAAGATATACCACTCCAGCAGGGAAAACTCAATGTCTGGTACAGCTATTTATGCTGCTTATCAGATGTTAAAAGAAAATGTTGACTATGACTTGTGTGAGCTGCTGCAAAACTAGCTAACGAAGAATCTAAACAAGATCAAGAATGATAAGAAGAATACATTCAAGTATGGTATGTTGGTCTTGTGCTTGTTCTTTTATTTCATGAATGAGTTGCCCAGGATGAAAAGCCTGTATTGGACCAGTGACAAGCTTGTTGCCATACAAATAAGAGAGCACTTGCACAATATTGGTGACTCTAATGCCCAAAGGACTGCTCTTTGGGGATATTTCAAGAATTTCTAGAATATGATGCAATCAAGGGAAATAATCCCTAAGTCTGTGGTGGAAAAGTACAAGGATAAAATTTGTTTCATGGTGGAAATAGATCAATGCTTGATGGAAGCAGTTGAACCAAGGACTGTATGGATCATACCCATGGGGTATGAAGTTGATGAACAAATACTGGAAATGTATGCTCAACACCTTTTGAGAAAACCAAAAGATACCTCAGTTGAGAGATTCGGTACATATGGTGAGCTTAATTTGAAACTACATGTTGAGCTCTGGAGACCTAAAACTAAGAAAAAGGTCCAAAGGCAAGTTGAAATGTATGTAGAAAGTATTGGAATAACCAAAGAAGTTGTGAGAGAAGCCAAGAAGAGAGCCAAGCAAGTTGAAGAAGAAAAGATAGACAATGAACAACCATGTGCTCCAAAAGCCTCCCCTAGCCAACAAAGAAGAACAAGAAGTTATGCTGCTACCTCTAGTCACTCAAAGTCTGCTAGTATAGAGATACTGGAAGATAAACCATCTGGTAAAGAAAGAAAGAGAAAGAAGACAAAAGCCTCCAAAATGTATGTGAGCCTAAAAGATGATGAGGAGATAGAATCAGATGAAGTAGTGAAAGAAATAAAGTCAAAGAAAGCATAAGCATCAAGGGTTGCCAAAGACAAGCCCTCCGAAAGTGTAAAGGTGAGCAAAAGATAAAAGACTGAGACTCATGTTGAAAAATCCACCTTGTCAATTGAAGATATTGTGAATGTAGTAACTGTTCATGGGAATTTGAAGCCCGTAACAGAATATTATGACAACCTTGATGATGCCAACAAGAAAATTTTGGAGGATGCTACTGTTAAGTATTTGAATACATTCAATAGAGCACTTGTGGGAATTTTGTCAGAAATCCCTAAGAGTCTAAGTGACATTTTGGAGATGAGAAAAGAAGTCGCTAAAGCAAAGGATTTGGAGCTAAGAGAACATGTATTGTCCAGTCTATGTCTGGTAATCTGTAGGAAGGAAGCAAATAAAATTTTCAAAGAAGTTAAAGATGAATTCAGAAGCAAAATTAGGATGAATAAGCTAATGCTTGGAGACATTGATGAAGTGGTCAAAGAAACAGAACAAATTCTGAAGAAAGCCCTAGACAAGAATTGTTGATAACTGAGAGGGGGGGTGAATCAGTTATGCTAATTATTTCTTCTTTTGAACTTTCTTATTAATCAAAGCATCATTGAATCAAACAAACAAACATTACCATGAAATGAGAAACACATGACACAGTATTTTTGACGTGGAAACCCGGTTAAGGGAGAAAACCACGGGGTGATTAACCCAAAGATTATTCTCTGTTAAAAGAATAAGGAATTACAAAAATGGCACTTGCCAATTAGGGCTCACTACCCGAGCACACTGCTCACAAGAGGCACACTACCTACAAAGAGACACACTGTCTACAAAAGAATGTTATATAGTACTTGAACTGATTGAAAGCATCTACATATGCTGGAGTTTAGTTCCGGTTAGGCTCAGTACACTGATCTGCTGCACTTCATCTTTCCTCTATTCTTTAATCTGCTTTCCTTTCACATACCAGATCTTTCTTACTACTTCTGCTCTGCTCTTTCCTTGTTCCCTTATCCACTGCTCCTACAACACCTCTCAGCAAAATCCATCCTCTATATATATCCGCACTAATGATTTTATTATCTTTCTAGTCGGCACCCAGAATAGTTTATCTTCACACAAACTTTGATCTGTCGGCTGAATCCTTGCATATCAAGTAATGCGGATCAAGCATATACTTGTAGATATCATTAATCATGTCGGCCAAACATGATTCATGCCTTCACAGCCTTTACCAACAACAGTAACAGATCTGGAAAATAGTCTGATGCTCTGTCAGTCAGTTCTTCCTCTATTCTCACTGTCTCTCAGGAATCCGGTACTCAACTATTCATATCTTTTTCTTTGTCCATCACCGGAGGCTAAATCCTTGGAATATACTACTCAAGGTAGTCCTCTTGACTTCCCCAAATCTGCACTGCACCAAGACACTCCCTCTGAGAGGTCCGGACCAATCTGTCGGACCTTGCCACATGCTCTGTTCTTGTTCATCGGACCACAACAGTCTTCATTCTGACTTCTAGTAGAGGCACACCATGACTTGCGGATATGTGGGATGACCTTTGTTGCCATCAATGACAACAACCATGAATCCATATAGTGTCTCTTGCCAACAAGAATAAGTTTTATGTGGTCACTAAAGAACCTATTGATGCTAATGATACATCCATCCTGAATGATGAAGAGTTGAAGAAAAATAAGAAACAAGCTAAGGGAGATGATTTCTCTATTCTGGAAGAGGAAATATTAAATAAAGGAGATGAAGAGATGGTGAAGGAAGATAATGTTGATGGTGCAGAGGATACTCAAATTCCTTTGGACCAATCTGGTGAAGAAAATGCAAAGATGAATATGGAAATAAATGCTCCTACTGAAGGTGATTCTGAGAAGAACAAAGAATAGAAAGCAGAAGAAGTTAAGGACAAGGAAGATCAAAAAGAAGAAAGAACTAAGAGTGTTGAAGAACAAAAGAAAGATAATCTTGATGATGATACCAGCAAGGATCTGAATTATGAATCTCAGGAGAAGAAAGATGGAACTGCATGCACGACAAGAGACACTACAGTTGCAGTGAAGAAATTTCTTGAGAAAGATAAGCTTGAATTTGATGAACCAGATCTAATTCAAGGGCCTATCAGTTTAGATACTCTTTCCCCTATTTAAAAGTTGAAGTTAACATCACTTGCACAAGCAAAGGCAAGAGAGGAGATCCTAAAATCTCACATTGAGGACAGTGAGTTGCTTGGTCTTTCTTTTAGCATTTTTGAAAAGATTATGCCAACTTTTTAGAAGGATTCATCTGATTCTCCTTCTGGTCAGTTGAAGAGATTAATAAATTATGTAAGTACTCACTTTGAGTCTTTTGAAGAGTCAGCGGAAGTCAAAGTCTGGAATGAATTTAATGATAAAAGATAATTGACAATGATAGAATTATATTGGATACTAGTGTAAAGAATATACAAAATGCCCTCACTGAAGGAGGAGATGTGTACAAAATTTGTTTATCTTGGCCAAAAGTTGTAGAGGATATTGAGAAGAAAATATAGGAGTCCGAGCAAAAATTGTCAAATGTATCTCAATCCTTTGATCCTTTGACAGTATCTGTGGTGAGTCAAGAATGTCAAGTAATTAGCTTGATTGATGAAATAAATAAATTGGTGAAAGAAAAAGAAAACATTGTGGCAAGGATGTGTGAACTCCGGGGACTGATTTCCCCTAAGTTAGAAATAATGTTCAATGCATTGACAGAAGCTCAAGTTGCTACTCTGACAAGTGATCCCACTGATCTACAGAAGGTAGAGTCACAAGCATTTTTATTCAGTGGTCATATTTTAGTTTTGCATATCATGAAGAAAAGTTGGGACATTGAATTGGCACTGTTGAAAAACATTTTTGGTGATGTGTTTAAGTTCATGTAGACAAGACATAAGGATTGTTTGTATATATGCGTCCATGTACATAGAGTTTTTGTGTGAATTTTGGTATGCAGATCTCAGCCTTTGCCATTGCTGTCAAAGGGGGAGTGGAAAACAGTGAAAAATGAGGAATTCATCTAAGAGGGAGCATTAGAAATCACAAGTGTACATAGTAAGGGGGAGCTGTTCTAACACTTAGTCATTTTTCACTAAGTGTTGCCATCAATGCCAAAGGGGCAGATTGTTGGCAAGAGACACTACTAGGCATGTCAAGTGTTGTCATTGATGGAAACTAAATCTATCTTACACATTCACATTGTATCATTTGATCATAACGGAAGTCAGATTGCAGATTTGTCTAAGTTTGGATAGACAGGAACAGAGCATATGACAGAGTTCAGCATTTTGGTCCGTATTTCTCCATAGGTAATCATATTGTGTTGTGGATTTGAGAGAATATTAAGGGATGTTAGGGCTACCTAAATCCAAAGTTTTATCCTTTGGTGATGAAGGGATTGAAAGTTACAAGCATCTGAGTATCAGGTTTTGGTTAGACGGTTCAATCTGGTGAAGAACATGCCGAATTGGTGTTTGATCCTTCTGTGGATTAAGAGAAGTGGTTGGTTGAGTAATTTATGAGATCCAGTGGTATTGGTTGACATGTGTGGTGACTTAAATACATAGGTTTTGGTTTGCATTGATATGTGTGCATGGATTCAGCCGACAGAATAGTGATCTTGAAAAAGTTTCTAAGTTTTCTTGAGGCTGACTACAATTGATGAAATTTCATGTTGCGGATATATATGATCAATGGGTTTGAGCATTTTGAGACATGGATGTGCGAATATGATGTGATAGGTGTGAAGTGTGGCAGTATCAAGTGCGAAACAAAGAGCTCTAAGCTCTGGATCATGGCAGAACAGTGAAACAGGGCAGTGAGAGTTGAAGTGTGTGAAGTCAGTATATTGAGCCTAACCGAAACTGTAATCTTGCATTGTTAGATGCTATTCTTCAGTTCAAGTATTTCAGTGAACTCTTTGTAATTGATCTTGTAGGCAGTGAACCTCCTTTGAGAAATGAGCTCTGGGTAGTGTGCCTGAAGGCATGTGCCTTCCCATTTGTAATACTTTTAACAGAGTATAAAATATTGTGGGTTAACCCCCACCGTGGTTTTTCCCTTAACTGGGTTTCCACATAAAAATCCTGGTGTTCATGTGTGATGATCTTGTTATTGTTGTTCTTAAGTTCATGCTTCTTTATTTTGAATGTATGTGGTAAATTAATAAAGGAACAGAATTATTAGTTTTGCAGAACACTGATTTACCCCCCTCTCAGTGTTCCTTAATTTCAACAATTTTTTTACATACCCATTTCCCTGTCATGAAAATACAAGTTTGAATATGAAAGGAACAACAACTTGGAAGTTACAACTTGATGTTTCCTCACTATGGCATAGCTTACAACTCCAATATACATTAAAATAACCAGTACAAAGTTTTTTTAATGCATAAACTTTGGCAATGAAGATGTCTTCAAACCCCACGTCCCACTATGAGCCAATATGGCCCTGGAATGTTAACAACGGCAAGGAAATGGTTCAAACCCCTCTTAAAACCCTTCAACAATCTCTTCCCAGCATTTACAAAGCTAAACACCAAGCTAGAAAGATGTAAACTTGGCAAAACCCCTACAAAAAATCAATAACTCCCTCTAGGAAGTACGACCGGGTACGGTTGGGTTATGGAATCAAATGCACATCAAGATTTCCTCAAAAATGCTGCCATATCTTTCAAAATGTCCTTCAATCTATCCCAAATATTATAGATGCAAAATGATGAAGGAATGACTATGTTTTCACCTCCGTGACAAAGCTCGATGTCTTCGATGAAGCTCAAATGGTGACCCATGTGTGAAGCCACACTGATCTAACATCCTTAAGAGTGTCTTGCAACCCTATAGATGCTCCTATCAATGGAGGATTTCGTCTTCGATTGACGTTGGTTTGAAACCCTTGCTCAAGCAAGCTTAGACTTAGACAATATTTTCCAACATGAATGAATGAAATGAACTTCTTTTTTCTATTTTAATCTCCTTGCCTCAATGCCACTTTTGAGGAATAATATATTTTTACTTTTCTTTTCATTTCCTAAGCTTAGGCGCCCATACACAAGTGACATATAATTTAAAAATTTCATAAAGTGCAACTATACCATAAAGTCACTTTTTAACAATAAATTAATTAAGTTATATATTTAATTTAACTTAATTAAGTCTATTATAAAATTATTAATTCAAATGATCTACTTATCACTCCGTAGTACCTTTGAACTAACCAATGAAATGCCAACACATTTTTGGACCGTTTGCACCGATTTGCCTGGCACCCTATGACCTTGCTATAAATAGCAAGTTTGTCTAAATGGCCCAAACTCACTCTGGAAAAAGCCAACTAACAACTCCACTTCGCAAGGAATCCATCACTACACTCCAAAATGTTTTCTAAGCTATGTCAAGCCACGTCACTGTGGGTCCCTATCCACCTCACTAGTCTACGGGAACCCAAATGATAGACTAGCGCAATGACGAAGTCCCAACTTAGGAAGGGGACATTACATGCTAGTGTCTAGGCCATTGAGCTCCCCAAGCTAACTTCGAGGTTCTTTGTCCCCTGATATTTAGTGCTCTATTATTCATTTTCTATTTTTGTCTCTATATTTTTTGTTATCTCAGTTTTCATAACCTAGCTCAATACTTTGTTTAGTTGGCATAGATTTAATTAAGTAGAGTAAATCTTGGATAAGACTAAGGTGTAAAACTTATCATTTCTGTTATAAAGCAATAGTAAAAAAACACTCACACCTTAGTCTTATCTAGTAAATAGATGAAGTAAAGGATCTTAATGCAAGACACCTCTTCTCTTTATTTCACCATTACATGAAGTTTGTGAAATAACCTAAACTTATCCCCACATATCCCAAGGATTTGGATTCGATCTTCAATCTTAGCCTTCCATCACCCTAGGTTGATTTTGTGATGTGGAAATGAACTTCATTCAAATCCATGGGCACAAATTTAATCCTAGGAATTTAAAATTCAAATTTAAATTGGGCCCATGTCGAACCCTTCCCAACTAGCCATTACAAGTAGACTAAAGCACAAAATATTTAAACACTAGGGTGTTGTATAAAAGGATAAACCCTAATTCATTATTTTCAACTAGGAATCATTAAGCACAAGTAGAGGGATCACAAGAGAGAGCTCTATTACACATTGCATTATCATAAAAGCATATCATCAACATGACATTAGCATCCTCACATGACTAGGCATATTGCATGAATGCTTGGCATGTCTTCAATTGTTGTACCAAACTAGGTAAAAGAGGTTTGACCAAAGGAGAACAATGCTATCCTAGTAGGTTCCAAATGTCATGGCAAGTAGATCTCTAACATCAATTTTAGCGTAATTCAGATCCATATACAAGTTTTAAATCCTTTTAGATCTACAAACATGAAGATCAATTCTATAGGCATGGAAGTGAACCAAAACATCAAAGAACAATTTGCTCAATCCCAACGAAGTCATTTGACAAGTCTTAATTTTCAAACAATGGTAAATCAATTGATAACATCTATCATAACCAAATCTTCATCGAACCTAGAGCTAAGAACCATTACTTTATTTATTTCATTTTAAACACTCATTTTAGTAGCATTATCACCTCCAACTCTTTAGTATAAGTGTATTCAATGATTTATTCCTTAATTATACTTATTTACCTTAGATTTAACAAAAGGTGTGGTTTAAATCACTTAAATTAAATATACAAATTTTAAATTCTAATTTAAATTTTTGGCTAAAAATTATGAACTTTTAATTTAATAAAAATATTAATATAAAGACTATAATTCCAATACAATACCATATAAAATGAAATAATTAAAAAACCATCATTTTCCTAATTCTTATGGAGAAAGTGAAGCTACAATCATGGAGTCAAGAAAATGTGTAAACAATTTTTTTTCAGATTTGTTATTATATTTCCTTAAAAAGATTTTCTATTTATTAACATATATACTCATAATCTAATCTTCCTACATGCTAGTTCACATACATTGATCTATTTATTACATGGAGAGGTGTTTTATAGTGGTAACAGGGGGAGAAGCATCTAATATCATGATTGTGAATGGAAAACTCTTACCTTTTAAATTTGGCATCCATTTACACATCAAAATATTCATATTTAATAATAAACATAATATTAGATGTCATTTAATAATAAAATAGCTCTTAACTAAAACATAAAATAAATAAATAATTCATTTTTCATTTAAAATAATAAAAATACAAACAAAATTTATGACCTATTTTTACTGCATTTGTGACATAAATTAAATAAGTGCCTTGACAATAACATCTTTTATATAAATTTATTTAAGATAAATATACTAATTTAAACACTATTATAATAATTATATGTATAAGCATATTACCAAGTAATCTATTTAAATAAAGACATAGCCAATTACAATAAATCAGGATATAAACTTATACAAATGGCCAATTACACTAAATCAAAACATAGCTTTATCTTACCACTAATCTCCAGGAATCCCATAAATTTTAATACTACGACATATTTTTTTAGTCTGTGAATTTGGCCAATTTAATACTACAACATATTATCATATAATATACGATCATATATTATAACAAGATTGAAGCATATGTCCTCACACACAACATTCCTCACACAACCAACAGCAGCACAAGCCTGCTAAGCTGCAATCACAGACCCCCAAAAAAAAAAAGACATGTAAGAATATAACTTTAGTTTATAAATATCAGAGTTGCAAATTATGACTGAAGAGTCGGATGAGAGGCACATACCATCCTTCTAAAAAACCCTTCTCTCCTCTGCTCTGTGTTTTGACATGACCTGCTTCTGCATATTGTGATGGTGGAGCTTGAGTGGGGTACCCTGAAAGAAATATACATTACAATATCAATAACTAAAAAATAGCTGGTTCAAAATAATAAGAAATTTATTAATTTTAAAATAAAACTATGAAATATGAACACATAAAAATTTAACCTCCTAATTGACATTGTTTACAAATTAGAGTAATTTAAAATTCAAATTTAAAATAATTTGCTAGTAATAAAATTATTATTAATTTTAAATATAAGACTTTAGATCCTTAGAAAAATTGTAATTATAAAATTATTATTATGAAGATTTGTAAAAATAAAAATTAAATATAAAAAAACTCTACTAAAAATGATATTATCAATTTTATAGAATATCATTTTATGGGATCTTTGAAAACAAATTTTTATTATAACCAGATCTAGTCTATAAAATATATAGTTTCAATCTTTAAAACTTTTAAAAGGTGTGGTGTATTGAATTAAAATTTATATATTAAAAAAATTATTTTAATAATGATAATCTTAAATCTAATCTTAAGTAGAAAAGGTTACACATTTTAATAAAGAATGGACATGGTTGTACAATATCTTCTTAATTTATTATATTAAAACAATATTTTTTAATTTTATGCTAGATCATCCACAAGATCCTTTTTGCTAAAAATGATATTATCAATCTTATAACATATCATTTTATGTGATCTCTGAAAACAAATCTTTATTACAAGGAGGTGTGGTCTATAGAATAAAGAGTTTCAATCTTTAAATCTTTTTAAAGGTGTGGTGTATTGAATTAAAATTTATTTATTAAAAACAATTCTTTTAATAATGATAATCTTAAATCTAACCTTAAGTAGAAAAGATTACACATTTTAATAAAGAAGGGACATGGTTGTGCAATATCTTCTTAATTTATTTGAGTCTCCTATATTAAAACAATAATTTTTAATTTTATGGAGATCAACCCTACCCCATATAGGAGCATGAGCATAAGGTTGAACCTTGTCCGTTGACAACGAACAATTGAGGGGCATGATCCCTTATGGTGTCGGGGTCTTGCACTTAGCACACTTAGCACGTCTTAATCCTTGGTGGGTTCAATTAGAACCTTTCAACTTCACCAGTAGGCCAAGAGCCCTTTTTACTTTAGAATAACTTAAGATAATTTCAATAATATTATTTATACTTTCACAATCCATAAGATTAATAATACTATAAAATTACATATTAACACAGATCTATCTCCTTATGAAATCTTTTCTTATCTCTCAAAGAAAAAAAGAAAAGAAAAGAGGATTGCAGATCTACCCTGATAATTTGATGTTATAATCAAAATATATTACATCAAAATATGTTAACTAAAATCACTATTTTAAATTTGGTGAATTATATAGATCCAATTAAATAAATATTTTAAATCACACCTTCTAATCTATTATAAAAATAAATGCCAACCCTCTATATATATATTCTCAATATTTAAGATTTCACACTGATATCACATTATGAATATCTTTTTAATTGTGAAATCTTAAATGTATATTCATAACCTGATAAAGAATGAAATCTTAAAGAGAATCAAAACAAAGCTCAGTAGTTTTGAACTAGATGTAGACCAAAAACAAATAGACCCATTTCTAACACAGAAGATGGAAAAACATTTTTGTAATCTAATTTCCAAATTCTTCTTAACAGATCTAAATTGAAGTATCACTTTGGTAGGTACATAGATGGTAAGTGTTCTTGAGAAAGTTAATCATCCATACAGAACAATTCTTTCATAAACAACTAGAAGATGAAAGGAAAGAAGGGCATATAAATTTACCTGGTGGAGGATATCCTTCTGGATAACTGGAAGGTGGTGTCACAGCAGTGGGCTTCTGTTGTTCAGACATGTTGTACAAGTACTGAATTCACCTCTTCACTTACTATATGATAAATGGGTTTTCTATGCCCTTTTCTTCTTCAACTGAGTTGTGTGATCTTGTATTTGCATACACGTGATATACACCCAACAAACCTTCCTTACTGTCAAAGATATGATCTGGAAAGTTATGAAGATCCATCATCAGTCAACAACAGATCAAATCAAATGAAGAAATATTGGTTGGCTGATCTTTTCCTTTGGTACACGGCCACCTAAAAAGAATTGAAAAAGACAATTATGTCGGGCGGTTTAATTTGTTTATGTAATGAGCATCCAATGGGTTTTAGTATTGGTTGAGAGTTGGTTTGTTCTTATATCATAGCTTAGGTAAAAGGCCAAGTTCGGTGGATAACCGCCTCTATAATATTTTGTGGTCCCTTGATTCCATTAGCATGACACACCATAATGCCAAATCCATGATTCCATTAGGTTTTCCCTTCATTGTTTTTTTTTTAAGAAACAGAGAATAAAGGATTTAGCAGCAACAAGGTTGCAAAAGAACTAACAATAAAGGTTTGTCCCCTTCATTGCTTATTGGTCTAAATGTTAAAGGATTCCCTAAAAGTTTAGTTAGTGATAGTATTAATTGAAACTCATTTTATTTCAATTAACTTGCTTTCTGTTTTGGTGAAATTCGTATATTTATATTTATCTTAATATATTTATTATTATCACACCTTTATTCAAACTTACTTTTATGTATTTGTTTCTTGTTTCTTGATTGTTATTTTAGATTCTTAGATTATTTCTTAGTGGTTAAAGATTGATATTGTATGAGAAAGAACACAAAATTCAAATGATCCAATACAAATTTCAATTTTTCCATCCTTGAGTACTAATTGTTATGAGCCAACTTAATACACGTTTGTACAACATGTTTTTATATCATGGTATTTAAAGATATTCATACACAATTAATCCATATCCAAAAAATAAAAGAGAATAATAAAGAATATTTAACGATTATAAGGAGAAAATCATTAGATCACACTTCGATTTTATAAATGACAGAGAATTTGCATTCCCATCATATAGACTACCTACATGAGTGTGTATGTTGCCTTTGATATCACTCATTGTCATTAATCTCGATTGCCAAAAGTGTTGACCTAGGAGAACATGTGCTCCTCTCAAGTCAGCAATCTTCCCAACAATATCTCTAGAGACCACGATGACAAAGTTAACCATTGAGAAGACAAAGGAAAATAGGTTTTATAGGTGCACATTCTAACAAATTGATCTCATGTGTCACATATCATTTTTGCACACTAGATCAAGTCCACGGGATTGACCTCATGATGGTTGATCTAAACCACAAAATTTTTTGAGATTCCACTAGTTCTAGACAGTCATCAATTTGAGGACATATTATTTCTAAATAATGGCAAATCAATTTAGTATTCACATTTGTACTATTCTTCTATCATTGGTTCTAGAACTACGTACCCCAATCCCTCACATTTAATTTCTAAAAAGTTATGGCAACCATCAAATCCCAACTCTTTTATTTAAATTAATTATTGGCTAACTAATTATATTTATTTAATTAACCTAAATAATTTAAAAAATATATATTTTTCTTACAATATTATTGCAAATAATTTTTATTTTGTGTGTGTCTCTCTTTGTTAAGTTTTTATACAATTAAGCTTTGGAAATTTTAAATTTAAAGTGATTTTTACCTTCTTTCATATGCTTATAATACACAATTTAGTTATCTTTATAAAATTAGGTTTAAGGAATATGGTATATAATATAATTTAATTAATTTAATTTAAAGTTGTCATAGAAACTAGAAAACTAAAAATTAAAATAAATAAAGGTATTTAATTGATTTTGGTGGTCAGTAGATAGTGGTCTATTATTTTAATCATAATATTTGAACCCTAATTCAAAGTATTTATTCCTAGATGTACTAGAAGCAAAACAACAAAATATGAACTGGGTCATTCTTAAATTTTGGCTAGGTTAGATCCATGAGTGTGGAAATAAATTAGATTAGATCTACAACTTACAAACCTAAACCTTGCATGGAGATGAACTTTGTTCCACAAATCTAAACTTAATGTCTAGACTTGCAATAAAAAATGGTGGTGTTGACAAATATCTTTATGGATCTTGCTAAGTAAAAATCTTTTGTGACAAACCCCTAGGATACTGAGTTTTATGACTTGATAGATAACATATAATGAATACAAGGATTGCCCTAAATGAGAGGTAATCTAGAATCTAGAAATTTGCAATGTTATACTTGGAGCTTGGAATGTGATGCAAACAATACAAAAGACTTATCATGCAACTAAGGTTTTAAAGTGTATAGAGGCAATGAAAGAAAGTGATTTTTAAAGATGCTAAATATATAAGCATGTAGTGATCTAGATGAGATGCTAGAATGTTGTTAAATTTTGAAAATTGATTGATGGAAAGTAGTTGATGATCTCTAGATGCAAATGAGGTATGTGGTGATGTCTTTTTATACTTGTCTTAGACAGAATTTGATAGTTTTGACATGAGGGTCAACACATAGTGACTAATTCAAATTGAGTCAGGTTGGGCCCATAATTAAATATAAATTTTAAAATATTTAGGTTAGATACATGATTGCAAAATTAAACTAATGTATATGCACTAGTGTGGAAGTGAACCTAGGAGAGAAATAAGTGATCTAGGAGCTAATAAATGTCTAAGAGTGGATTTGGTTTGGATTTTGACTATTATTGGGAATTTAGACAAAGGGGGCACCAAATTAGTCAACATCATGCTCTATATTATGTATTTAAGATATCCTTGCAAAGTGACATAAAACTAATGGTAAAAAGTGTAGGGTATAAATTTTTATCCATTAAAATCATAGATTATAGTATAATAGAGTATAATGGTGAAATTCACATATACATGTCAATTCCCATTTAGTTTTGTACCCATTATGAGAGAATAAATTAATGCAATTACATGCTAACAAATGGTGCAATTTTATGTGAAGTTGGGCTCATTCCACAATATTTTACCTATCCCTATTTACACACTCTCATGCATTTGACCTTATCCAATCCATTCCCATACATTTTCCCATACACATTACATCTATTGTATTCCCCATGTAATAGAAGTTTAGATTCTAGAAATAACAAAAAATGAATGCACTTAGCTAATTCTAGTGGCCAAAAGATAGATGTCTATTTTTTTAGTCGTAAATTTAAAACTACAATTCAAAATCACAACATATTATATGCATTGGAAGAAGGATGATGAAATTTGAAGTTGATTCCTCTTAGAATCTAGTGAATCAATCCTGTACTTGCAAATCTAACCCCCACAATTTCAAATTTCAAATTTTGGTTAACTCTTTCTTGTTTCTTTTCTGCCATGAGCTAACTTGGTATGCATTTAGTGTGATTATTTCTATCTACTTGCATTTAAAGGAATTCAATTGTATTCGTTTTAATCATCAAGTAGTCATTTGCATTTACAAAAGAAGCATGCTATGAACACTTCAATTGGAGCACCTAAAAGAATATAATTTTGCATTGCATCATTCTAGAGCATTTGCATGATTGAAGATTATTCTATTCAATTATTTGCATGATTGTAAAGTTGGCCATTTTTGGGAGTCAATCTAGGAGAATGTGTACCATAGCAATCCAGTACCCCTCTAAAGGTATTCTTAAATACTACCAGTCTTCATAATAGAGAAGATATAAGTGAATTAAGCAAATGAAAGAGTAGAGGCATGCAAATTGCATGATTGGATTTACACATTAGAGGATAAATTTGTAGACATAGAAATGATCTATAGGTGTAGACATCTAAAATCTACACTCTATTAAAACCAACTATTTCTTCTATTGATTATTTTTTAATCAATTATTCCATCTTCGACATTTATATTAATTAAATAATATTTTATTATTTAATTAATATTTTCCCACTATCCTTATAATCCCCCTTCATCACTAAAATCACTATTTCATCTAATATAACCTTAGACAAATAATTATTTGTCTAAGACTATACTCCCCTTTCCCTCAATTTAAATAAATATCCCTATTTATTTAATTTGGAATTTATCCACTTTTGCTTAATTCCCCTAATCATCATTTGTCCTTCTAACCATTTGCACATGGGTTTATTAATGATTAATCAAGGATTTCATCCCCCAAACTTCTAGAGGATACACTTGTCATAATATGTACATGCATGTACATGACAAGTGGCACTTTATGGAGTGGCCAAATATTCCATTCCCTTTTCTTTAAATCTAAAATTTGGCTTGTCCTTATGCCTTAAAATTTTAAATTTTAATAAACTCCAAACCATGCCTTTTCATTAATTACTAACTACCCCTTTAATCTTGACCATCCTCTCTTTCCAAAATCAATTCTACACCATTGATCTTCCTACAATCATGGAACCTCCATTTGCATACAATCTCCATCAACTCTCAAGCAATGTGAATCCTTGATCTTCATCCTCAATCTTGACCCTCCATTTTGGCCTCCAAAAATCTATAAATTGGAGGTGCCTCTACCTATTTCTACAACACAATTGAATGCAAGGTTATGCTGGTATTTTGAGCACTTATACATTAAGCAATTCCAAGCAATAATCATAGGGCACATCCACCTTCACAAGTGCAACAAAGGGATTTCATGTTTGGGTGCATTTTGTTTGAATTGAATTTCCTTTATAGCCTAATCTTGAGTGTTTAAACTTAGTTGATAGTAATTAGGAGGTTTAACTTGTTTAGGTCTCCTTTGCATGATTACTTTCTCCTATACACATTTTTGGCATGCCCAGTGGGACCCACATCCCTAATCATGAGTCAAATTCATTTGTTTTTTAGTCTTTATGACACACAAGATATAGTTTGAAGGTTTTACTCTCCGTTCGGTGGTTCTATGTCATAGTTTGCAAACATGTTTTTAGCACTTTCTAACACTTTATCATTTAGTTTTCTAACATGGTGTTGCTTTTGTAGGTTGTTATGCTTCAAAAATCCACCTAACCTCATTTTTTATGCCGGTCTAATGTCTTTTCCATGTAGGGAGAGGTCTTTTCCATCATTCAGTGGCTCTGCTCGGGTTCAGTGGTTCCACCTTGTATTTCAGTGGCCCTACAGTATCATAGTGATAGATCAGTTTAAGTCTTTTAAATGTGTTTTTTTATCATTTTTTGCTAACTTTTTCTCTCAGGTTTTTGTCATAAATTGGTTTTACAAGGAGAGATGCTTCCAAAATCCTCACTAGTCTTTTTTGTTGGAAATTCAAATTTGGAGCGTGTGCATTAACTCCACCTACCCGTTTGAGATCCTCCGGTGATCCCCCTCCTGCCGCACCCTACAAAATAATTAATTCCATTTGTTGGCCCGTCAGTTTCTAGTTCATTGTTGGTCAGTCTTCTTTACTATAGTAGGTGAGTTTGAATTTTGAGTGGCAATTTTTGGGTGATAGATTTTTTTGGTGAAGCATAAGACAAGAGAAGGGAATGTTGGACGGTTAGAAGATGGATAGAACAATAGAAGCAAAAAAGAGAAGTTGCAGGAGCAACATCAATAGGGAATGTTCTTTGTGTACATGAACAACAGTTCTAAGCATTTCTGTGTGTGTGTAGAGAGCAGCAGCTAGCTCCAATCGAATAGTTTGTTGTGAGTTTGTGTGCAACTCCAGATTGCTGTAGATAATGTTTGTAATCTTGTAGTTTTAAATCATTTGTAAATGCTATTTTTTTGATTTAATAGAACAAACAAAGAGTTTTCTAGTCCAGCTGTGTGGCTCCAGTCATACTATTTGTGTTATTGTGCATTTTATTTATGTGTATGGGATTAAAATATCCTACAGATTGGTATCAGAGCCAGAAGGCCCTAAGTCTTAAGTGAGTTGTGCATTTGTTTTCTGGGTGTTTAAATCTTGTTTGATAGAAGACATGGCTAGAGAAGAGAGTAAGAGTTGGCAGCAACCACCACAATTCAATAGACAAAACTATGATGTTTGGGCAAAGAAAATGAAGACCATAATGGTTGCAAATGATTAATAGGAGCTTGTGTTTAATGGGTTCAATGATGTGACTGACCCAGCTGCATATGCAGCCCTCACAAACAACCAGAAGACCCACCTGAAGGAGACGAGGAAAGATGCAAAAGCATTGAGTTTATTGAGGTAGCCTTGATAGAGGCTATTTTCCCTAGAATAGCAGTAGCTAACTATGCAAAAGAAGCATGGGAAATATTGCAAGACAATTACAAGGGAACTGACAAAGTGAGATCAGTGAAACTCCAGTTGTTTCAGAGAGATTTTGAGACCTTACAGATGAAGGACAGTGAGTCCATTTCATATTTTAACACAAGGGTTTCCACCTTGGTTAATCAATTGAGGATAAATGGAGAAACCATGGATGAGCAAAGGATTATAGAGAAAATACTTAGAAGTCTACCTCCTAGATTTGATCCAATAGTTATTACCATATAAGAGACCAAAGATCTCTCAAAAATGGCACTTGATGGGCTAATGGGTTCCCTACTAACCCATGAGTAGCGCCTAAATAGGTCTACAAATTCTTCCCATGAGTAAGCTTTCAAAGCTAAAGCCAACTCAAGAGGCAGGGGGAGAGGTAGAAACAGCTCAAGAGGTAGAGGTAGAGGCAGATCTGGACATAGAAGTGCTGGTGAAGATAGCTCAGGACGAGCACACAACTAAGAGGGAAAAAGCAGATCTCAGTCCATCTTCAAACAAGTCAAGAAGAACAACTCGAGTTAGAAGTTTGACAAGATGAATGTTGAATGTTATTACTACCATAAGTTTGGTCATTATGCAAGTGAGTGCTGGAAAAAATAGCGTGATTAGTCCAAGCAAAGTGCAAATGTGGCTGATGAAAATGTGGCTGAAGGTAATCAGTCAAAGGCCTTTATCATGTGCAACATTGCTGAGCAAGGCAGTGATGAGGTATGGTTTTTAGATAGTGGATGTAGCAACCACATGAGTGGTAATGAGAGTTTATTTTCTTTCATTGATAAAAATGTCAAGTCTGAGATAAAAATGGGAAATAATGAAATAGTTCCAATTGTGGAAAAGGGGTCTATTATGTTTCGCACCAGTTAAGGTGAGAAGGAAATTGAAAATGTATATTTTGCCCCTGGCATAAAGCACAATCTCATGAGTATTGGACAATTGATATAAAAAGGCTATAAAGTGTTGATGGAAAAGGGTGAATGCATCATTTATGAGAAGGATGGAAGCAAGAAAATACTTGCAGCATGTCAATGGCAAAGAATAGAATATTTCCTTTAAGGTTAGAAACGTGTTTTTCAGCTCAGTCTGCAACTGTACCTGTCAAGTTCTAGATGGCTCCGGACGGCTCTGGAGTCAACCAGATGGTGTCTACAACAGTAGCACAGCAAGCAGCCTTCAAGAAAGTCATTCAAGACCCCTCAAATCTTTGGCATCGCAGGTATGGACACTTAGGTTATGCTGGTTGAAATCTTTTGTCAAAGAAGGGTATGGTTAGAGGTTTGCCAACCATTGTAGAGCTGAGTGGTAAATATCAAGCCTGCATTTTAGGAAAGCAGCACAGGTTGCCCTTTCAATCAGGGCATTCTAGAAGCACAAGAGCACCATTGGAGCTGGTGCACACTGATTTGTGTGGCCCTATGCAAATAATTTCTATTGGTAAGAGCCAATATTTTATGACTTTCATAGATGACTACAACCATAAGATATGGGTTTATTTCTTACAACATAAATCTGAAGCATTTGACAAGTTTAAAGTGTTTAAGGCCCAAGCTGAAAAGGAGAGTGGACATTTCATCAAGGTCCTAAGGTCAGATAGAGGGGGAGAGTATACCTCCAATTATTTTGTGAATTTTTTCAAGTAACATGGCATTAAGGAGCTAACAACAACCTATACTCCGCAGCAAAATGGAGTGGATGAGAGGAAAAATAGAACCATTGTGGAGATGGCAAGAAGTATGCTTAAATCCAAGAGACTCCCAAATGAATATTGGGGTGAAGTTGTAGCAACAGTGGTATATTTAATAAATAGAAGTCCCACAAAGGTAGTTCGTGACAAGATTCCACAAGAGGCGTGGACAAAATGCAAGTGGATGGTTGAGCACTTGAGATTGTTCGAGTGTGTGGCATATGCACTCGTACCAAAAGAGAAGAGGCAAAAGTTGGATGACAAGGGTGAGAAGTCCATATTCATGGGCTATAGTTAAGAGTCCAAAGCCTATAGGTTGTATAACCCCATCACCAAGAAAATAGTTATTAGCAGAGATTGTGAGTTCTTAGAGAATGAGTCATGGGATGGCTTGATAGATAATGATAGCTCTAAACAGCTCCCAACAACACTGATTGATGAAGAAAAGGAGTATGAACAGCTCCTGATAACTCCAGAGAGCTCCTGACATAGACCATAGATAGGCATAGAGCTCTGTACATAGAGTTTTGAATAGCTCCAGACCGCTCCTGACATAGACAGAGAGCTCTAGATAGCTCCAGATAGGGTTTGCATAGCATAGAAACAATAGTAGTGAGAGTTCAGACCCCACTCTCACTTCCCTATTGCCAAGAAAGACTAAAAGTCTAAGGGAGATCTACCAAAATGAAAGGTATGATGAAGAGTTTGATGAAAGCATGAATTTTGCATTATTTTTTCATAGTGATCCAATTTATTTTAAGGATGCTATGAAAGAAAAGAAGTGGTGTGAAGCCATGGATGAGGAGATAGATGCAATAGAGAGGAATCGAACATGGGAGCTAACTAATTTACCTCCCAACAAACAAGTCACTGGAGTGAAATGGGTATATAAGACCAAGAGAAATGTCGATGGAAGAATAGAAAGGCATAAGGCAAGATTAGTTGTCAAGGGGTACAAACAGTAGTTTGGGAGAGATTATGATGAGACATATGCTCCAGTTGCAAGGATGGAAACCATGCGGGTAGTTATAACAATCATAGCCCAACATAAATGGAAGGTGTATCAAATGGACGTGAAGTCTGCCTTCTTGAATGGAGTGTTGAAAGAGGAAATGTATGTAGAGCAGCCACCTGGTTATGAAGTTTTGGGTCAAGAAAACAAGGTATACAAGTTGAAGAAAGCTCTTTATGGGCTGAAGCAAGCACCATGGGCATGGTACAGCAGGATTGACTCATATTAGTTGAATAATGGCTTTAGCAAAAGCGATGGTGAGCCCACTCTTTACATCAAGACAATTGATGGTAAGATTTTAATTTTTGTCTTGTATGTTGATGATTTAGTTTTTACTGGAGATGATGATTTCCTCATTCCTGATCTTAAAGAGGCCATGAAAAGAGAATTTGAAATGACAAACTTAGGACTCTTGAGGTATTTTCTAGGCATAGAAGTAAAACAAATGCATGATAGTATATTTATCTCTTAAGTAAAGTATGCAGCAGAGATTTTAAAGAGGTTTAGGATGCAAGATAGCTAGCCTATCCCCACACCAATAGCTACAGGTCTGAAGTTGAGCAAGGAGGACAACAACAATAATGTGAACCCAACCCTCTACAAGAGTATGGTTGGAAGTCTGATGTATTTGACTACTACTAGGCCTAATTTAATGCATAGTGTAAGTCTGATTTCTAGATTTATGGCGACTCCAAAAGAGTCACATTGGCAAGTGGGTAAAAGAATCTTGAGATATGTGAATGGAACCAAAGGATATGGAATTTTGTATAGTGCAACAAATGTTTTTGTGCTGGTTGGTTACACAGATAGTGATTGGGCATGGATTCTAGATGATAGGAAGAGCACATCTGGATATGTGTTTCACTTGGGATTGGGAGTCATTTCATGGGCTTCCAAGAAACAACCCATAGTTTCCTTATCTATAGCTAAGGTTGAGTATATAGAAGCTAATGCAACAACATGTCAAGCTATTTGGCTAAGGAGGATCTTAGAAGATTTGAAGGAAGAACAAAAGGATGGAACAACTATATTTTGTGACAATACTTCAACAATTACTTTGACAAAGAATCCAATTTTTCATGGAAGAAGCAAGTACATTGAAATTAGGTATCATTTCATAAGAGAATTAATTGAGAATGGTGAAATCAAAATGAAATTTTGTAGTTCTGAGCAGTAGCTTGCAAACATTTTTACCAAACCATTAAGCAAGGAAAACTTTGAATGTCTAAGAGACAGCTTAGGCGACGTTGTGGACAACTCCAATTTCAGTTCTGGAAAGAAAGCTCTAGATAGCTCTGGAGACACAAAATAAAAGAGGTTTGTGGCTCTAGATTTAGGGGGAGTGTTAGAAATTCAAATCTAGAGCATGTGTATTAACTCCATCTACCCATTTAAGATCCTCTGGTGATCTCCCTCCTGCCACACCCTACAAAACAATTAATTCCATTTGTTGGCCCATTAGTTTCTAATTGATTATTGGTTAGTCTTCTTTACTGCAGTAGGTGAGTTTGAATTTTGAGCGGCAATTTTTGGACAACAGATTTTTTTGGTGAAGCATAAGACAAGAGAAGGGAATGTTGGGCAGTTAGAAGATAGATAGAATAGCAGAAGCAGAAAAGAGAAGTTGCAGGAGCAGTAGCAACAGGGAATGTTCTTTGTGTGCATGAATAATAGTTCTGAGCATTTCTGTGTGTGTGTAGAGAGCAACAGATAGCTCCAGTTGAATAGTTTGTGTTGAGTTTGTGTGCAGCTCCAAATTGCTGCAGATAATGTTTGTAATCTTGTAGTTTTAAATCATTTGTAAATGCTATTTTTTTTATTTAATAGATCAAACAAAGAGTTTTCTAGTCCATCTGTGTGGCTCTAGTCATACTGTTTGTGTTATTATGCATTTTATTTGTGTGTATGGGATTAAAATATCCTACATTTTTGTATTATCAAGTGATCTAATTTTAGGCAATTAAAAATTCATTTTCTATGCAGGACTTTTGTATCAGCGGTTTTGCTTCAGTTCAATAGTTTCATTCTGTATTTCGACAGATCTGTCAAGTATAATAATTTTCTATTTAATTTCAATTTCTATGTAATCACTATAGATCAACGGTCGTGTCTTGTCTTTCAACAGTTTCATTTTGTTTTATAGCTTTGGTTTGTTTCACTTGGTCTAACATCCTAACTTGTTTTGTTGGCTATTGTGCTTGACTCTAACACTTGTTTTGTAGCCTTCATTCATAATCTAAAGAGCATAAAACCAAAACTACTAACACATTTTATTATAGCATCGTGGGCCAAAGATCTTATTTTTCCACTAGTTTAGTTGCACTAAGTTAAAGTAGTGGTAAATTAACTTTTTTTCTTTTCCTTGGGAGTGTTGGAGAAAGTATGTTCTCCCCTAGCACCTTTTAGTGATCTTGGGGATCAAAAGTTCTTCACATTCCCCTTTGTTTTTTAATCCTAAGGGTGTTAAAGCACATATGCTCTCTCCTTGCACTTCGTGCAATCTTGGAGATCAAAAGTGCCTAACATTCTTTCCCTTTAGGAATCCTGTATATGGATTTCAACACCCTAGAGGATGACCTCAACCATGTGTTACATTGGGGTATGCAAAGGGGGAAGAGAAAAAGTTGTACTTCAAAAAGGAGCCATCATCATGTGTGGCTAAGCCCCAAGACCCTCAGTTCACTGAGACTTGTGAGGTGAAGAGACTATGAGAGAGCCTCCTAGTTTCATGTATGTAGATGGGCCCTTAGTTCATGTACTTGTGCCTCAAAGTACTAGCATATATCAAGGACTCCCCTAGACAACTTGGTCATCCTATCATAAGACCTTTCTGTCATTTTTCCTTACAGTGCATCGACATTGAAAAGGCTCTAGAAGACACTCACAACTTACTTTCATAGTGGGGAGATAGAACTTACCTTGGGCAAAGTCTTGACCTCCAAGGTAAGGTGTGCATAGGTGGTACATGACCTTGCATTCCCTAGCTATCCATCACTTGATAGATAGTATATTTGTGGGCCCACAAGGATAAAAACACCTACTTGAATAAAATTGGGATTGTTCATGTGTTTGACGCATCTTCTTGTGTTATACTACTAAATTCCTTTATCCTAAAATGCCCTAAAGTTAAACCAAGTGTCTTTTATGTGAAATTGTTTGGAAACTTTGAATCATACCCTTGTCCAAAATTTTAGCTAGTTCGACGTATCCATCACCTATTTTGGTAGCTGTGTCCAGGGTCATAAGAAATCAACCCCTATCAACTGAAATATAATTTGTCAAGACCATCCCTAGTTCAACATATCCACCCCCTGATTCAGTGGTTGTGCCCTACTAAAACAAAACTTAGTTTGTTAGCATTGTCATCCAAATTATTCCAACTCTAGTCTGGCACATCCATCACCTGTTCCAGTGGTTGTGCTTTGTCTAACTCTCGGTCAACGTATTTGTCACCTATTTTAGCATTTGTGCCCTATTAAGATCAAACACAATCCCTGTCTAATACAAAATTAGTTTGAAATTCATCAAACTTTTGTCTGATGGTCATGCCTCTATTTTAGTGACCTTCTCCTATCAATTAGTGTTTTTTTCTGAAACATCAAACACTCAAAATCTATCCATCTCTTGTCCAACATATCTATTTAAATCTTGGCGGCCCCATCTATCATTTGGTGGTTCTACCCTCACGTCTGTCCAACACTCAAATCTTGTTAGTCTCCCATTTAACGTATCCATTGATCTTTCAGTAATTTTGTCTCATCCTTCAATGGCCCTATCCTCTCATATTGTCCCGTGTAATTTTGGGAAACTATAGTTTAGTGATCCTGTTTGGGTTTTGGTGGTTCCGCTCTATGTTTCAACAACTCTGTCTCCTAAACTAGAACAATAGAGTACACCTACAGTCCTAGATAAATTTTCCCTCTTAGTTCATATCAAACATTAAACATCACCTTTAGACCCATTCACAACACGAAATCCTTACTGAACCACATATAAAACATTCATCCCATGACATCTATCTCAAGTCTAGGACAAACATTAACATCACCCTAAAAATATACATTCCAAAGTAAAATTTGAAGACCTCAACCTTACAAGACACGGTCTTGAGAAATTTACCTATCTTAAGATTGTAATTCACTTAAGCTTTGTCTTAAGCCAATGACATAGCTTAAATCCATTCTCTTTCTTAGGAACTTAGCCTATCCTAAGTAAGAAAATCAAAGTCAAACACTCCAAACAAGGTCTTGATCAATAATTTGAGAAGTAATATCCTTGAACCCTACACATCCACAACTAATCACCAACACAAAGTCCTTTGACTTGCGACCACATCTTATACCATTTAGCATCCACCATTTATTACATTGATCATTTCATGCCCCCTATCAGAAGATCAAAAACCAAAAAGAAAATGGATTCTCAGAGTAAGTATAACTCTGCATGGAGTAGACCCCTTGAAATTCAAATAAATCTTGCTTCACCTCATGGATCCTCTACAAGTGACGTCGAAGGATTTTTAAACCAACCTAAGATGAGTGAAGCTTCAAATCCAACACAATAATATTCACTTAGATTTGTAGATTTCCTTAATGATCCAAGACTATAGGATAAATTTAATGATTTCATTAGAGATCACAAGGATAAATTCCTTGCACAATTCATTGACAAAGGAGATAAACTCCCATGAAATTTTGATCAAGATAAATTACAAACACTTCTACATATCACCCCACCAACTCTGGTTCTTGACAATCTGTGGGATCATGTGCTCAACCAAAGCAACCTCATCCATAATACCCAATAACATATTGACATTGGGACAACATTCAACCTCCTCCAAATCACACTTCATCTTACATATTGCAACCACCACTAGGTAGTGTGCCACTTCATAATCCCTCATCCAAACAATATATCCCTAAACTTTTCATTTTCTATCAAATGGGATTCATGGATATGACATCCATCCTGCAATATCTTCCCCCCCTCTATTCCATAGAGAGAGAGCACAGTGCAATGCACATTACCTCCAAATACATATCATCAACCCCCTCCACAACATCAATACACATCCCAACATCATTCGATAACCCAAAATCCTTTAACAAGCTTTGTGCTTCCCAACGATTCCAAACTACCCCTACATCAACAATAAACACATTATTCATCTAACTATCAACCTCTACCAAACACATCACATCTCCATGTCATCAATTAAACTTACACACCTCCAAACTATTCTTAACATATGGCACCTTAATAATCATTCCAAACATACAATCCATTACCACAAAACACTATATCACTCCCACTTCCTCCTCTTGCTACTCCTTTTGATCAAGAGTGGCAAGAGATGAAAAATGTGCTTAAGAATTTACAATTAGAGACACAAAAGAAACATTATACATTTGATGATCTATGTCCCTATCCACTTGATCAATCCATAACAATGATTCCCTTTCCAAAACACTTTGAAATACCCAAGTTTGACAAATACGAAGTGAAGGGAGACCCCCATGATCATGTCAAAGAATTATTCATGGCATGCCAAGAGGTGTTGTATGATGATCAATATTTACTCCACCTTTTCCCATGTAGCTTGGGTGGACAAGCCTTGGAGTGGTTTATGCATCTATCCCATGGTTCAATTTCATCCTTTGTTGATTTATCTGATAATTTGGTCACCCAATTTTCCCATAACATTGAACATGAAATATCCGTGCTCAACCTTTGTAACACTAAGAAATGTAATGGGGAAAGTTTTGTGGCCTACTTGTAAAGGTGGAGAGCTCTCACTATTCATCTCCCTTGGACCATGCTAGAGAAACAACTTGTAAATATTTTCATTCAAAATCTAAATCAAGAAATGTCATTCCATTTACAAGTTCATTGCACATCTACCTTCAATGAAATCATTGACAAAGGGGTCACCATTGAGAAGGCCCTTATAGCAAAAGGTTTTAGTTAAAATTTACAACAAAAATGATGACAAATCAAACAACAACAAACCTTAATTCTTGGTAGAGAACAAAAATGTTGTTGGTGATGGTGCTACTAATTCCAAACATATACAAATCACCACATCTAAATCACAAGATGCAAAAGTAGTCTAGAATGTGTCTCAACTAAACAATGTCACCGTTCCATCTAGAAAACCTAAGCGTAGCTCCCAAAACAATCCAAAGTATAAATACACTCCCTTGGGGGAACCTCTTGAGGTAGTATTCCAAAAAATGGTCCAAGTTGACATGGTTCTCTTCCTAAAAACCAAACCATTTTATGATAACCAACCCAAACCTACATGGTATAATGATAATGAATATTGTGACTACCATTGGATCAAGGGACATTTTATAACTAAGTGCACGAAACTTAAGAACTACATCTAGACCTCACTGCCCGAGGTGAAATCCAAGTAGAAGGGGATAAGTCCACTTCACCAAATGAGAAACTAGGGATCTACTAGAATCCTCTCCCTGATCACAGTCAAAGCTCCCAACCATCCTCCTCTCATGCTAACCAAAAACATTACACCAACCATGCCATTATAATTTCACTCCTCACAACTATGGCAATGTTGTGGGTCATGTCAATTGTGACTCCACCTATGTGTCTACCATCAAGATCAAAGGAAAATCCTCTGACTATTCCATCACCACATGACGTGATCGAGTCACCATCAAAGCACCTTCCCCATCATCCTCTTCTTCACAAGATTTTGAGTATAGTCTCCTAGGCCATCTTGGGAAAACTCTAGTGCAACTATCTATCTTGGAGCTCCACAAAACATCCCCCATCCATAGAGACATCCTTGATAAATCCTTGCAAGAATCCTATGTCCCTCACGACATCCATCCTAACCAATTCCAACACCTTGTCGCCCACTTGTCCTCTACCTATTAGCTCGCCTTTAGCCAAAATGACATGCCACCCATTTATCATTCACACAACAAAGCCCTGCACATAGAGGTACTTATCACCAAGCACAAAGTTAAATGTGTTCTTTTAGATAATGGGGCTAGCTTAAATCTGTGCACACTAAAGTTTATAAAACAACTAGGATATTTAGTAGAAGACCTAGAACCATAGGTGATAACAATCAAAGCGTATGATAATGTAGAAAGGGAATTTGAAGGCACCATTTTCTTTCCCATACAAGTGGGCCCTATTCTACAGAAAACACTATGCCATGTGGTTGATCTTTATCTTCCCTAAATAATCTTCTCCTTGATTGCACATGGTTACACACCATGCAAGCTATCCCATCCACCTATCACCAATTCCTCAAGTTCCCTCACAATGACATGGAAGTAACTATTCACATTGATCTCCAACCATTTGAGTATTGCAAATCCCTGGAAGTCTCATATCATAAAGAGTATCATTTTATTAGTACTAATGTTTCTCAAAATCAAGAGACCTCCTCCCATGTCACTCCTAAATCCAAACCATCTACATCCATGTCATCCCTAATCCCCAAGATCAAGATTGTATCCAAAGTCTAGGGTGAGTATGAGATGCATAGTGCCTTTCATGTGGGTCAACTTCCTTTGTCCCCTCGATCCTATGGTTGCCCATCCAAGAAAATGCAAAAGAAGATATGCAAACAGTGGGGTTCCACTAACTTCCAATTCATAGGCACCCTTGAGGACGAGAAAATTGAACCTCCCCTAGATTCCTAGATATATAAAAATGAATCAAATGATGAGGAAGAGGATTTGCAATACCTAAAGCAAAAATATCCTATGAAATATCATATATGTGAGAATATGCAATATCATGGTAAGGGACTCAACATCCACGAATAAGGCATCCTCAAAGGATATTTATCCCAAATCTATTGGGTTGGGATACTTACCTCTTAGTATGAAAACCAATAAATTCACGTATTCTGATAGTTGCAAATGATCCTTCTTCTTTTATTGAAAACATCCCTCTAAAAGTCATCATAGCTTTGTTCAAAGACCTTGATCTATCATGCCTCTTTCCTGATAATACCATCTTTACCATCGAACTTCCTCTCGACCATCCTAAGTTAATCACCTGGGACCAATGAGAATCACCACCTCTTGATGTCTTAAAAAATGATGAGGCTATCATTGAATTCTTGGGTCTTAGAGATGACATTTTGATAGGAGAGCACAAATCGGGATATGATATCAATTTGCATGTTGCCGCCTACTTTGGGTAGCAAGACGAGTTCCTTAGTCACCAAAAAAAAAATCAAAAAATGAAAGATTGTCCCCTAGTGAAAAACTCTCTGAGGCGCTATCAGACATAAAAGAGAAAAATAAAGACATATTTCCTTGTGAAAAACTCTTTGAGGAAGTAGGGGATGACCAACTTAATCTTCCACCAATGCCTCCACAATGGCATGAGTGTTCGATCATTCTTATTAAGGACACACATGAAATTAACCTTGGAACCATAGTACAACTAAAGATAATCTATATGGTAGACTCCCTTTCATCTACAGAGAAACCCACCATATCAGCTATCTTACATGATGCAATGGATGTGTTCGCTTGGTCATATGCTGATATGCCTGGGTTGGATCCTTCCTTGATGGTTCATCATCTAGTGGTACATTCTGATGTAAAGCTAGTCAACCAAAATCTTAGAAAAATGCATCCTCAAATTGCTTTATTGGTCAAAGAAGAACTATAAAAACTCCTAGAGTTTGGCTTCATTCACCCTATAGATTATCTTGAGTGGGTTTCTAACATTGTGCCCATTACAAAGAAACCTAGGGGCATCCACATTTGCATAGACTTCATGGATCTTGGCAAAGCATGTTCAAAGGATGATTTCCCACTACCCAACATCGACATAATTGTGGATCTTACAATAGGCCACAAAATGCTATCACTTATGGAATGCTTCGTAGGATAAAATCAAATCAAAATAACACCTAAGGATCAACACAAGACTACCTTCTCATATCCTTGGGGTACATATTTCTACCAAGTGATGCCTTTTGGGCTCAAAAATGTAGGGGCAACATACCAAAGAGCTATGACTATAATTTTCAATGATGTGCTTCATGTCATCGTGGAAGATTACGTGGAAGACCTCCTTAGGAAATCCAAAACAAGGAATGGGCACCCCAAAGTATTGCAATGCATCTTTGAACATCTTAGAGAGTACAAGTTGCACCTAAATCTATAGAAGTGTGTGTTTGGGGTCACATCAGGAAAGGTATCTGCCATCACAAAGATGCCCTCACCAAAGAATCTAAAACAACTTCGTAGCCTCCAAGGAAAGCTTCAAGTCAGTCATAGATTCATTGCACAAATAGAAGAAAAATGTTATCCTTTCTCTCATCTCCTTCGTAAGGATGTTCAATTCAAATGGGATCAAAATTGTCAAGAGGTATTTGATAAAATCAAGGAATATTTAGTGTCACCTCCCATCCTCATGGCACCTATTCTTGGAAAAACCCTACTAATCTACATCTCAGCAATGCATGTAGCACTAGGGGCACTACTAGCATAAGAAGATGAAATAGGCCAGGAAAGGGCTATCTATTATATCAGCAAGACTCTCATCGCCTATGAGATAAACTATACACCAATGAAATGTGCATGCCTAGCTTCCATCTTTAGCTCCCAAAAGTTGTGGCACTAATTGCTAAGTCATCCTATAAAGCTCATCTATAAAGTTGACCTACTCAAATACCTACTCTCAAAGGCTTCTCTCACAGGATGAATTACAAAGTGGATCATGCTACTCAATGAATTTGACATTGAATATGTAGACCAAAAGGCTATCAAATGGCAAGTTGTTGCAAATTAGCTTGTAGAAGCTCTATTGATTGATCATCAACCATTAATCATAGACTTTTTAGATGAGTCCATCTTTGCAGTAACAGAAAAAATCTCCTGGAAACTATATTTTGATGCATCTTTCACAAGTCATGGCACAGGTGCCAGCATCTTGTTTATCACACCTCAAGAGTAATTCATTCCTAAGGCTTTCGGGCTCAACTTCCCTTTGTTAGAATCTAAAAAAGATGATTAACCTAGAAAACTAGTGCAAATGAATAGATATTAAACTATGAATGGAAATGATATGAAATCAAAATGGCAGCATAGAGTTAGTCTCCATGAGAGTAATGCAAATGCTCCAAAAGAAAAATAGCATTAAGAGGATGCAAAAGCAAAAGATGCAAAATACAAGCTAGGAGGTGAGTATAAATAGACTAGAAGAGAGGGGAGAGGTGGCAAATACAACCAATGGGAAGAGTCCATGATAGTAGTGTAAAATAGGCAAGTGAAACTCCCATAGAAGATGTCAACACCTTGTACCCACTCACACTAATACTCTCTTAATTAACCCTAAGCAAGCTTAATAACATGTGTAGGAAAAACCTAGGAATATAGGAAAAGAAATACCCTGTAGACACCTAAAAATGTCTCAACCCATCGACCACCCTCCAACATCATCTATATCACTAATTTCTCATTTGATTAATTAATTAATTAACCTATCCAACCCATGAGCCATCCATTCATCCTTCATCAATTAACCCATGAAACTAAATTAATTTAATTAATTCAACATTCACACCTTACTAACATCATCCCAATTAATTAAATAAATATGTCCAATATTTATTTGGTTAATTTGTCCACTTCTCTAAACCCAATTTATTAAGTAAATTATACTTATCTGATTAATCCACCCTACTAATTAGCCTACCCCTAACCTAGTTGATTAAATAGTTAATTAGCTACCCTAGCCTACATGCCCCAGGTAGACCTGGATTAATTAAATAAATCATTATTTAATTAATCCTAAACCCTTATTACCCCACTCACTAATTTTTTCCAGCCACATTAACTAAGTTAATCACCCTAATTAACTTGGTCAAATCATGCTTAACACCTTCTTCCACACCCACAAATTAAAAATTACAAAAAATACATAACCCCTCCAACTCATTTTTGCCATTTTCATGCTAAAATATCTTCCACATTTTTAGCTTACAAATGTAAAGCCCCAAAAATGTTCATGTGTCACACGACCTTCACATTCCCACATAAAATGGAATTTTTAATTCCACCTCCTCCCAAGGAAATTAATTTTTAATTTCCTCACACATCTAAATCACATTAAATGCTAAGTCCTCCTCAGTCACATTAAATGCTAAGTCCTCCTCAAAATGAATAAAAGATTCATTATTATTCTCCACCATCCAATTTTGATGATCAAATCCTAGCCCTCCATCTCACAATCAATCTCATCCATTGATCTCAACATCCAATCTCCACCGCTGGATCAAAATCCCCTCCAAATTGCCTATAAATACAAGCCTCCACAAGCCATTTCATCAACCAATTTTAGAGCAAGTTTATTATGCTAAAATTTCTCTCAACTTCCTCCATCATAGCTAGGTTATAGTGAATTTTGCATTGAATATGGAGAGAATTTCACATTGCAAGCATTAGTTGGGTAGAGCTAGGAGCTTAAGGGTGCAAGTTCCTCAACCCTATCGAGTGAGGAGTTATGAAACTATGGAAGGTATGAAGATTTCATTTGTTTTGATTTATTTCATGTTTTCATGTTTCCCAAACTTCCTCATCTTCATTTGGCACTCCGATGGGACCCCATGGTCCCAAACTAATCTCTTTTTGAGTGTTCTTCTTGAAGGTTTTGGGTGTACAGGTGATTCAGTGCCATATCCTCTCAGATTAGCACCATTTCTTCATGGAACAATGCCATTCCTTCTTGTTTCAGTGCCACATGGCACTGTTTTAGCACGCTGTCTCATGACATACTTTTAGTGTTTTAGGCTTGAAACAAGTTTAACTTATTTTTAGGCTTCTTAGAACTTTTCAGTAATTTGTTGCTCTCTGTTTTTAATAGAATCTAACAAAAATAAGGGGTCGTAATGCCTAAATGAGATTAAAAATGATAGGAGAATGATTTAGAGAAAGTTTACAGCATTCTATTGCAAAATGAATCATTGGTTGTTCTTCAAACCTAACACAGGGTGTTTATTTGCTACTTTATTCACTCTAACACCCTTTTGAGTTCATATTTTGGCTTGAGAACACTTTGTTGAGCAGGTTTGGACTTTAACCTATGGATTAGCACCATCACCACTTAGAACAACACCACTGAACTAGAGGATAGAAGGTAAAAATGAGGTTAAAAAATTACTTTAGTGTCATTTTCCTATTAATCAATGCCATGTTAGAATTTAGTGCCATATTTTTTATTTTTAGCACTTTTTCCATTTTAGTTTCTGTTGTTTGTCTGGTCTGTGAAAGTGAAAATTTCAGTGCCATATTTTCTATTTTTAGCACCATTTGTTTGTTCCTTAGCGTAGTTTAAATCTGTTTTAGTGTCATTACTCACTATTTTAGCACCATTGCTCTTTGTTTTGGCACCATCTGTTTAACATGTTTTTGGGACCTGTGTAGGGTACTAACATATTTGTGTAGGTAAAAGAACGTAGGCTAAAGACATTTACTGAAACTACTAATTGGTTTGATGCAGGTTTTCGTTGCTCAAAGATTTTGATTTCTCACTAGATTAGTGGCATTAAATTAGTTAGAAGGTTAATGAACACTTGTGTGATTTGTTTGGTCCACTTATAGATGTATTCTCTCCCCTCACACCTTAGGGTGATCTTGGGGATCAAAAGTCTATTTGTGGGCATTTTCATGTTTTTAAGTGTTAACCCGAAGGGGCTACTTTTCTTGTGTATGCTCTCCCCTCGCACCTAGTGTGATCTTGGGGATCAAAAGCAAGAGGGTAGTTTCTTCTTAGGAGGCATGCTTGGGGATTTCATCACCCCAAGGGATGACCTCAACCGCATGTTCTAGTGTGGTATATAAACATTGCGATTTGAAAGATAGCTTTAAAGGAAGGACCCTTTAGCCTCCAAGCAATAGACCTCCAAGACCCTTGGTCTTCCAAGACTTGAGTTCTTGAGCGTTAGTCAATTGGAAATCCCCCATTCATGGACTTGTGCCTCAAGTACCTTAAGTACACTAGAGGATTCCCCTAGAAGCTCATAACTATCCTAGTTTAAGACCTTTCAGCTGTATGATATTGTAATGCAACAAATACCAATTAGGCCCATGAAGTTACTACACAAGCCACATTGAATTTATCACCAAGTGCAAATTCCCTCTAGAAACAAGCATGCATACCATGTATGCTCTCCCCTCTCGACATAATGAGAGATCTTGGGTGATCAAAAGCGGTTAGTTTCCTCCTCGTAGGACTTGTACGTTATGCCTATATAAAGGCAACGAAGTGGGCTTATGGTCTCATACACTCCTACTTGAATAATTTATAGGATGTTCATGTGCTTGGTGTGTCTTTATGTTATACCCCGTGAAAGCAAAAGTTATTTTGGTACATTGAGTCAAAGGCCATTGTGTTTTCTTGTTTGATTTGTATCTACATGCCAAGAAATCTTATCAACTTTGTCCAAACATTTAAACATTTGACCCTATTGAAATCAAACATTTGAGCCTTGAAATCAGAGCATTTGACCTTTGAAAATCTAAAAATATGATCCCAAAATCCAAAATTTTCCAAAATAAATCAAAACCCTACTCAAAATCTTAGAGACTATCATAGTTTAGTGCCATAACCTCTCTGTTTGGCACCATAAAATTCCTTTATGGCACCATTTTCTGTAGCACCAAAATCTTGTACATCAGTGCCATATTCCTCTATTTTGATGTCATCCTTGACTATTTCAGTGCCATAATTTCAAGGATTCATGCCATTTACAGACCATATCCTACACATGTCATCTGAATTGTTCTAGGATCCTTAAGTTTTGATCAGTCCAAATACATAATCACCTTGTCAAAAATCATCCAAATCAAAGTCATCCATTTTGAACCCAAACCCTTGATCAAATTACATCCACAACATTTTATCCAAATCCACCTACATCTCTTCATTTAGACCTTAGAGAAAATCATTTTGATTATTAGACCCTTGATTATAGCCCATTCATCTCAAATCCCCAATCAATTGTTAAGTCCAACCTTTGTCCATAATTCCATCTCCTAATCTAGGGTAACCTTTGTCCAACTCCATTTACCCCATCTCATTTGACCTTAAATAAACATCATTTTGATATTTGATCTTTGGTCATACCTTATCCACCCATTAATCCTTTCATTCCAAAATCTCAATCCGATTTCATTATCCCTCCATTATTCACTTAAGTTTAGAAGAACGTTTTGATTTTCACCTTTCGACCTTTGCCTATCCATTCCAAAGTCCATTTTGAATCCACGTTATCCCAACTTTAGTCCAAGATCAATCAAATTCATTTTCCAACACCCCCAACATTATTCAACATTATCCAAATCCTATCCATATTATCCAAAATCCAACATCAACATCCAAAAATCAAAATTCATCCAAAGAATCCCAAAATCAACCCAACATCCAAAATCCAAACTTCAAATCAATTTTGTGCAAGAATTAAATCTAGATCTTATCATCCTCTAGTTTATAGGGTACTTAAGACTTTGTCTACCTGAAGTGCTTTTATAAATTAGCCTTTATTAACCTTTAGAATAATTGATTTAGGAGCCTAGACAACTCCTAAGTTGATATATTCTAAGGTATCCCATTTTGCTTGGTGGTCATTAGTCTACCTTCAAGTAAAACAATCCTCCCCTTTTTTTCTTAAGGTCATTAGTCTACCTTAAGTAAGGAGGGACATCCCTTTTATAATCCAAAGATTTAGATTTATTCAAGCTCTCCTTTGTTTAGAAAATCTTTTTCAAACATCATCAAAATTATCCAACATCCTTAGTCATCCAATCCCATCTATCCAAATCATCTAAGGTTTCCCTTGGTTGATTATCATCCAAACCACCCTAAGTATACCTTAGTCATCCATTTCTAAATCATCATCCCTTTCAAATTCATCCTAAGGTCATTCTCAAAATCATTACTCACCCACATATCCATTTTCACTTTGGTTCAAGAGATCCTTTGAGATTTAATCTCTAAGGTTATCTTAAACCTTTATCTTAAATCATTTCCAAATTTCTAAGGTCATTATCCACTCCATCCATTATCCCACATTTTCAATTTATCCTTCCACTCATCTATCATTTTAGGTCCAAAATTTTAAAAAAAATCAATTCACTCATTTCATCCATTTATCTTTGAGGTTTAACCTCTAAGGTTTCTCATCTATTTTCATACCTTTATCATTTACATCATCCTTAGGTTTAAAACTTTTGAGACTTTATTCTCTAAAGCTAAAACCTCTACCAAACCTATCCATATCATATCCACCATTACTCATCCTTAGGTTTAGAACTTTGAGATTTAATTCTATAAGGGTAAACCTATCCCCTTTTTCATCACATCCAAACCTATCCAAAGTCCACCTTCACTTATCCTTGGGTCCAATATTTTGAAATCCATTCTCTAAGGTCTCAACCTTCATAGATCCACCTTTCAAGAATCCAACCAAATTCACACCCAACCTATTGTATGCCCTTGACAAGGTCTCAAGATAAGAAAAACAAGGACATGAAACCTTGTAGAGTCAATTCTGGCATTGGGATGCCTCAAACCAATCAAAACAATATTACCACAAATCAACCACAATCATCCCTTGATGCAAATGCTATATTAAATCCTTTTGCCAACTGACAACTAGGACCATCATCCAACATCAATAATGTGGATTAAGATGTTTTAGACTTCATGTAAGATGTCGATTCCATGGACATATTAGATAGAGTCCTAAAATTAGATCCCATGAAATATCTTGAATTCCTCATAAAAATGGTACTAGTATACCCAATGTCGCTACCTCATCACAACCATCCTCATCCCAAAATATTCCTAACACATCCCTATTGCAAATATGTGCCTAAGTGGTGTTGTCCTTGATGTCAACATATTCTTGTTGCCATTGGTGTCAACTGTATCCTATTTTGCTGTCTGTATATAAGACTGGATTGTTGAGGATATTGAGAAAATTAATGACAATCAATGCATGCGGACCATATGGCTGTGTAGAGGATTGTCAGAGGTTGCTCCAGTTAAGAATTGAGAAATCCACATGAAGATTGAAGAAGTTATGGCCATCTGAGTAGAACCAATTTTTGTAGTATTCAGAAGACACAGTGTGACAGTAAGTTGGTCCGGATTGCTCCGTAATTAAATATCTTGGTGTGCAGATCTAAAGGCATGTTTGGGAAGTCAGTGAGTATCATCAACTCCAGTGGTTTGTGGTTTGGAGGTCCACAAGCTATCCTTCTAGTTTGATAGTCATGGTAGAGAGTGTTCTTGAGGTTTCGGAGGAAGATTCAAATGTTTCTAGTAATATGGTATAGAGTGAATGTTATTGGTGATTTTAATATGCTTGTGGAGGTCTCTGGATCATGTGGCTACTATGTTGGTGGTTCACATTGAAGTTTGAGTTTGTTAATTGAAGATTTCTTTTTTAAGGTTGATGTTCTTCCCAGTCTTGGCCGACCGGATGTTCCTAGCATGTTGTGGATGCCTTAAGAGCATTTTTGTGAAATGTGGAGTAGTTGTAGAAGTAGATTCAAGTCTCAGGTGTGTTTGGCCGATAGTGTGATGATCCACGTCAAGTTTAGCTGACATTGTTGATCATTCCAAGGTTGATGAAGCATATAAATACTGGTTGAAGAGTCATTGAAAAATATCCATGTGCAAATCAGATAAAATTCAAATAAAGGATTGGGATTAGAGCAGAGAAGAAAAGGAGAGAGAGTAGTACAGAGTGTGAAGAAGAATTTGGGGCAAAAGTAGAAGTACTTGAGCATTCATTGAAATTGAATCAGGCATGAAGTAGATGCTATTTCTCAGTTAATTCTTTCTGTTCTAAATAAATTATGTAGGCAATGAGCCTCTCTTTTGAGCAATGAGCTTAGGGCAGTGCACCTAAAGGCATGTGCCTTCTATTTTTCTAAAGTACTTTTAACAGGGTACAAATCTTTGTGGGTTAACCCCCACCATGGTTTTTCCCTTAACTGGGTTTCCACGTCAAAATCTTGGTGTCAAGTGTGTTGATTATATTTCTACTCTTATGTTGTTGATCTATGCTTTAAGGTTTACATCATTCATTTGATAATAAGATAATAAAGAAGGTTAAAGAGAAGAAAAAGTTTATATTGTCGACAACTAATTCACCCCCCCCTCTTAGTTGTCCGGTCTAATTCCAACAATTGGTATCAGAGGCAGATCCTCTTCGAAAAGCCTAACCGCTTGACGAGATCTAGGATGTCAACCTACAAGAAGGATAGACCGAGATTTAATGGAACAAATTATTCTATTTGGAAGAATCACATGGAGTGTCATTTGCAATGCATGGGTGATGCCTATTGGGTGATAACTGGTGTTGAGTATAAACCTCTAGAAAAAGGTCCTTCAACTCCAGATCAAATCAAAGATGCTGAAAATAATCTTTGAGCTAAAGAAGCCTTGTTGAGTGCCCTGACTGATTCAGAAATGACAAATGTGTTTTAAATCTAAAAACTACTTATGAAATCTAGAAAAAAGTTGGAGTTTCTATATGAAGGTGATAAATATGTCAAATGCACCAAGCTGCAAAGTCTGAGAGGAAAATTTGAAACTATGAGGATGAGCAAAGATGAAAACATCACAATCTACATGCAAAATATAAATGAACTTGTGTGTGGCATCAGGTGTGCTGGTGGAACCTTGGAAGAATCAAAGATTGTATCAAAAGTGCTCAGATCTTTACCTGATTCATACAAACATAAGGTTGCAGCCATAGAGGAGATTAGGACTGTCTCAGATGTTACAAGAGATCATCTAGTTGGCAAAATTTTAGCTTTTGAATTAAGTGAGTTTGGTGATTATCTTCCCAAGTCTAAATCTGTATTTAAGGCCAGTGTATATGGAAAACAAAAATATGATCTGGGTGAAAGCTCTTCTACAAGATCAAACAAATTCATGAAGACTAGGAAGGATCTTGAAGATGTTGAAATTGAAACTGCAGATCTTGAAGCTCTTCTTACCAAAAGATTGCCAAGAGGATTCGGTAAGTATGAAGGAAAATTGTCACTCAAATGTTTTTCTTGTAATAAGATTGGTCATTTTATCTCAAGATGTTTGGAGAGGTTTTCAAAATCAAACCCTAATAGATACAAAAATCAGAACAAATGTTCCTATGTCCAAGAAACTAGAGAAGGAGTCACAGATGATGAATCTAATCATGGAGGTTCCCCTAAAAATGATTGGGTGTTCATTGCCATCAAAGAAGAAGATCCGGTGTCCACTGAATCTGTTAGCTTCACAAATATGGAAAGTACCTTGGCTGCTTAGGTTATTGAGAAAGATGAATGGGTGATTGATAGTGTATGTTCTCATCATATGACTGGAGACAAGAGTAAGTTTGTGAATTTTAAAGATTATGAAGGTGGGCTTGTGAAATTTGGAGATAACTCAGCTGGTAGAATCCATGGCAGAGGATCCATCTCTTTTGATAGTAAAAATAGCACCAATGATGTTCTATATGTAGAAGGACTGAAACATAATCTTCTCAGTGTTGGAAAGTTGGTTGATAAAGGTTATGATCTTCGATTCAAGGATGGAAAGTGCAGAATCTTGGAGAGTTTTAGAACTAAAATTGCCTCCGGTATTCAAACTAAAGGTAACATTTTTCACTTAAGTAGCTCCGGTAAAAGTTGTTTGATTGCTCAGATAGATCAAAGTTGGTTATGGCATAGGAGGATGTTTCATGTGAATTTTGATAACATTATCAAAATAAGTACCACTTAGGCTGTAAGAGATCTTCCAAAACTTGTGAAACCTATTAGCATGTGTAGAGGATGTCAATTGGGGAAACAGAGAAAAATTTCATTCAAAAGTAAGGAACAAGATTCAAATGGTCGATTGGAGCTAGTACATACTAATCTCTATGGTCCTGCTAGAATTAGGAGTGTGCAAGGAGATAGATATTTCATGTTGCTGATTGATGACTACTCCATAATGATGTGGGTAACCTTCCTAAAAGGAAAATCAAAAGCTCTTGACAAATTTAAGGTGCTCAAAGTGATGGTGGAAAATGAAATTGGTGAAAAATTAAAATGTCTGAGATCTGAAAGAGGTGGAGAATTTACTTCTCGTGAGTTTGATGCTTTCTGTGAAAAGCAAGGCATAAAAAGACAGTTATCTGCTCCTAGGACTCCCCAACAAAATGGAGTTGTGGAAAGAAAGAACTGAACCATTCAAGAAGCTGTCAGAACCATGGTGATGGAAACAAATGTTCCTCAAGTTTATTGGAGAGAAGTTGTAAGTACTGCTGTCTACACTCTTAACCGAGTGTAGATCAAAGGCAACTCTAGTAAGACGTTGTATGAACTATGGTTTGGTCATCCTCCTATAGTGAGATATTTCAGAGTTTTTGGTAGTAAATGCTATATCAAAAGAGATGAGAATTTAGGAAAGTTTGATACAAGAAGTGATGAGGGAATATTTTTGGGATACTCTACTCAAAGTAAGGCTTACTGGTGCTTTAACAAGAGGTTGAAAAAGATTGTTGAAAGTGCTAATGTCAGAGTTGATGAAAGCAAGGAAGGACATTCCAGATTCTATGGATATGATTCAGATGATCAAAATGAAAGTCAAAGTCAAGGAAGGTTAGTTCAAACTCTGACTTAGATGTAGATTGATTTAGAAACCCCAGAGATTCAAGGAATTAGTACAGATGTTGAGAAATAAGCTCAAGAAACAGAAGCCTAAGAAATTCCCAAAACCCCCAGGTATGTAAGAATGAATCATCCTGAAGATCAAATCATAGGAGATAAAAATAGAGGTGTTTGAACTAGGAGAAGAGTTGCTGAAGATCAAGAAGAGATTTGTTTGATTTTAAAAAGTGAACCTAAATCAATATGTGAAGCTTGTAATGATGAAAACTGGGTTAAGGCAATGGAAGAAGAATTGATGCAAATTGAAAAGAATCACACTTGGGATCTTATTCCCAAACCTGAGGAAAAAAATGTGATTGGAACCAAATAGGTCTTCTAGAATAAACTGAATGAAGATGGTGAGGTTGTAAGAAACAAGGCAAGGTTGGTATGTAAAGGTTATTCTTAAATGGAAGGAATTGACTTTGAAGAAACTTTTTCTTTGGTGGCAAGGATAGAGGCAATCAGAGTATTTCTTGCTTTTGTTGCTTTCAAAGATTTTAAAGTTTATCAGATGGATGTCAAATCAGCATTTTTAAATGGAGATTTGGAGGAAGAAGTATGCATTGAGCAATCAGAAGGATTTCAGCTATCTGATCAAGGAGATATGGTTTGCAGACTAAGAAAAGCCTTGTATGGACTCAAGCAAGCTCCAAGAGCCTGGTATGCCAGATTGGATAAGCATTTGCTTAAGTTAGGATTTGGCAAAGGTACTGCTAATAGTATTCTGTACTTCAAGATAAATCATGAGGATATTCTAATTGTTGAGGTCTTTGTTGATGATATCATTTTTGGTGGAAATGAATGCATGTGCAAAGCATTTACTGATCAAATGAAAAGTGAGTTTGAGATGTCAATGTTTGGTGAGATGAATTTCTTCCTATGTCTAGAAATTGTTCAGTCAGATAAAGGTATCTTCATATCTTAGTCCAAGTATGTGAAAGAATTGTTGAAGAAGTTTGGAATGGAAGATTCAAAGCTAATAGGCACTCCTATGGTAATCGGATGCAAGCTAAGCAAAGATGATGACTCCCCAAAGGCAAATCAGAAAAGGTATAGATCAATGATTGGAGGACTACTCTATCTGACTTAGACCAGACCTAACATCATGAATGTAGTTGGACTTGTTGCTAAATTTCAAGCTGATCCAAAAGAATCCCATGTTATGGCAGTCAAAATAATTTTCAGATATCTCAAGGGGACAATTAATTATGGACTATGGTATCCAAAGGATAATGATTTCACTCTTCATACATATACGGATGTTGATTGGGCAGGAGAGGTGGATGATAGAAAAAGTATTAGTGGTGGTACATTCTTCTTGGGAAGAAGATTGGTCTCTTGGATGAGCAAAAAACAAGAAGCAATTTCTTTGTCTACTGCAAAAGTAGAGTATATAGCAGCATCAAATAATTGTTCTCAAGTTTTGTGGATGAAGCAAATGTTGAAGGACATCAGTGTTGTGTTTGAGGAGCCAGTTACAATCTTTTGTGATAATTCAGGTGCTATAAGTATTTCCAAGAATCTGATATTGCATTCAAAGACAAAGCATATATCTATCAAGCTTCACTTCTTAAGAGAGAAAGTTAATGAGAACGAAGTCAAGTTAGAGTTTATGTCTTCAAAAGATTAGATTGCGGATATTTTCACTAAGTGTCTTCCCAAAAATACTTTTGAGTATCTCAGAGAAAAGTTAGGGGTAATTACCCCTCCTGATTAGAACTAAGATGCACTAAGGTGCATCCATCTGGTGGAATTTACATTCATATTTTGAGATTCAGATTGATGTTAAGAAGGTACTACTCAAAGGGAGAGTAGTCAATATGCAAATTTTGGGATCAGTCTAAAGCAAAAAGGGTAGAAACAATAGCAAATATGTGCCCTTTGCCATTGATGTCAAAGGGGGAGAGAAGTCATGTGAAAAACTAGTTGTTGATGTAAGGGAGAGCAGTAAAGGAAGTAGTTGCAGAAGTGAGAAGAGAAAGGGGAGAAGTTCTTGTCTTGATGGTTAAATTTAGTTTTTCACATCATATGTTGCCATCAATGAAAAAGGGGGAGATTGTTGCAAATATGTGCCTAAGTGGTGTTGTCATTAATGTCAACATATTCTTGTTGCCATTGGTCTCAACTATATCCTATTTTGCTATCTGTATAGAAGACCGGATTGTTGAGGATATTGAGAAAATTAATGACAATCAATGCATGCAGACCATATGGTTGTGTAGAGGATTGTCAGAGGTTTCTCCAGTTAAGAATTGAGAAATCTGCATGAAGATTTTAAGAAGTTATGGCCATCTGAGTAGAACCAGTTTTTACAGTATTCAAAAGAGACAGTGTGACAGTAAGTTGGTCCAGATTTCTCTGCAATGAAATATCTTGGTTTGTTGATCTGAAGGCATGTTTAGGAAGTCAGTGTGTATCATCAACTCTAGTGGTTTGTTGTTTGGAGGTCCGCAAGCTATCCTTCTAGTTTGATAGTCATGGCAAAGAGTGTTCTTGAGGTTCCAGAGGAAGATTCAAATGTTTCTGGTAATATGGTTTAGAGTGAATGTTATTGGTGATTTTAATGTGCTTGTGGAGGTCTCTGGATCATGTGGCTACTATGTTGGTGGTCCGCATTGAAGTTTGAGTTTGTTAATTGAAGATTTCTTCTTTAAGGTTGATGTTCTTTAGTCTTGGCCGACCAGATGTTCCTAGCATGTTGCGGATGCCTTAAGAGCATTTTTGTGAAGTGTGGAGTGGTTGTAGAAGTATATTCAAGTCTCAGTTGTGTTTGGCTGACAGTGTGATGATCTGCATCAAGTTTAGCTAACCTTGTTGATCATTCCAAGGTTGATGAAGCATATAAATACTGGTTGAAGAGTCATTGAAAAATATCCTTGTGTAAATTAGATAAAATTTGAATAAAGGATCAGGAGTAAAGCAGAGAAGAAAAGGAGCAAGAGCAATACAGAGTGTGAAGAAGAATTTGGGGCAAAAGCAGAAGTACTTGAGTATTCATTGAAATTGAATCAGGCATGAAGTAGATGCTATTTCTTAGTTAATTCTTTCTATTCTAAATAAATTTTGTAGGCAGTGAGCCTCTCTTTTAAGTAGTGAGCTCTGGATAGTGCACCCGAAGGCATGTACCTTCTATTTTTCTAAAGTACTTTTAACAGGGTACAAATCTTTGTGGGTTAACCCCCACCATGGTTTTTCCCTTAATCAGGTTTCCACATCAAAATCTTGGTGTCAAGTGTGTTGATTATATTTTTTGTCTTATGTTGTTGATCTATGCTTTAATGTTTACATCATTCATCTGATAATAAGATAATAAAGAAGGTTAAAGAGAAGAAAAAGTTTATATTATGGACAACTAATTCACCCCCCCTCTCAGTTGTCTGGTCTAATTCCAACAATCTTAAACTTCAAATGTCACCACATCCACAATTCATACTAACACATCAACCACAACAAATCCCACAACCATATCAACATCTACTATCACTACATCCATGCCATAAATCACCCTTAACATTCCTAAAACAACACCATGCACACAAGTGCTTCCACAAGTGTACCTCAATTTGACACTAACACCATAGCCTTCATGACACAATTATTCTCCCAACTACCTTATAATGTGTCCAACATTCCTAACAACAATCCATGCAACAACCCTTCATCCAACTTCACATACGTATTTGGGGCAAGAGCAGTACAGAGTGTGAATAAGAATTTGGGGCAAAAGTAGAAGTACTTGAGCATTCATTGAAATTGAATTAGGCATGAAGTAGATGCTATTTCTCAGTTAATTCTTTCTATTCTAAATAAATTTTCTAGGTAGTGAGCCTCTCTTTTGAGTAGTGAGCTCTGGGCAGTGCATCCGAAGGCATGTGCCTTCTATTTTTCTAAAGTACTTTTAACAGGGTACAAATCTTTGTGGGTTAACCCCCACCGTGGTTTTTCCCTTAATCGGGTTTCCACGTCAAAATCTTGGTGTTAAGTGTGTTGATTATATTTTTTGTCTTATGTTGTTGATCTATGCTTTAATGTTTACATCATTCATCTGATAATAAGATAATAAAGAAGGTTAAAGAGAAGAAAATTTTTATATTATGGACAACTGATTCATCCCCCCTCTCAGTTGTCTGGTTTAATTCCAATGATCTCAAACTTCAAATGTCACCACATCCACAATTCCTACTAACACATCAACCACAACATATCCCACAACCATATCAACATCTACTATCACTACATCCATGCCATAAGTCACCCTTAACATTCCTAAAACAACACCATGCACACAAGTGCTTCCACAAGTGTACCTTAATTTGACACTAACACCATAGCCTTCATGACACAATTATTCTCCCAACTACCTTACAATGTGTCCAACATTCCTAACAACAATCCATGCAACAACCCTTCATCCAACTTCACATACGTACAACCTCCAATTTACCAACAACATATTACATCTTCCATCCAAACCTCACAACAAAATCCCAATCAAAACCAAAAAATTCTGCCACATGTTCTACAACAACTCCTTTCATATCAACAATACATCGCCCATCAAAATCAAAATCAAACCCCACAAAATCAAACTGCCCAACATCAAAAAATTCCCAAATTTCTTCAACCCCTCATCTAAAACCAACAAAACCACATACCAAAACAACCACCTACCCAAGATTTACCTAGCATTGTCCAATCTTTGATTCAAAAGGTTGATGATATGCAACATGGACACAAAAGAAAGCAATATTCTTTTGAGGATATTTGCCCATACCCATTTGATAGGACCATCCACATGCCACCCTTTCCTAAAAATTTTGAAACACCAAAATTTGACAAATACAAAGGAAAGGGATACCCTAGGGACCACCTTAGGGAGTTTTACATTGCTTTCCTAGAGGTCTCATACGATGACACATATTTAATGAGATTATTTCCTAGAAGCCTCAGTAGTCAAGATACCAAATGGTTTTCTCGCGTTCCCCCCAGTATTAAAACATTCCATGAGCTTGCGAAGAAATTTGTAAATAATTTCTCTTATAACTTTGAATACGAAATATCCATGACCGACCTTTGCAACACAAAATGAAAGAGTGGGTAATCTTTGCCACCTTCTTATGAAGGTGGAGAAGCTTAGAAAGCAAACTCCCTTGGCCTATTCCCAAAAAATAATTAGTCACCATGTTTGTGACTAATCTTAACCAAGAAATGGGGTTCCATTTACAAATCCAATGTGCATCAACCTTTGAGGAGGTTATAGACAAAGGGACAACCATTGAAAGAGCCCTTATTGCTAAAGGCTCTATAAAAATTTACAACAATGACAACAAGACCAACAACAACAACATGTTGCAAGTATGTGCTAACTGGTGTTGTCGTTGATGTCAACATATTTGTGTTGTCATTGGTGCCAACTATATCTTCTGTTATTGCTGCTTGTTGATTGATTGAAGAACACTGTCTGAGTATTTTCCTCCACATTTTTTTGTATTCAAGATTAGAGTATGAGCTTTGGATATGATTTAGAGAAGTGTCTAAAGATGATAAATCTAGAATTTGGTGATCCGGATCGCTGTGTAGAAAAATTTTTATTCACCAGTGTGAAGACTGTGCCTGGCAAGGTTTGTAGAGTGACAGGGAGAAAGTGTTTTTCTCCGCATTTCTCCACAGATTGAATTTTGGCTTTGCGATTCTAGACTTAAGATAATAAGGTCTTTAGTCATCTTCATTCAAAATGATTTGTCGTTTAGTGCTCTGGAAGGCAAGTTAATGACTAGTAGAGTTTGACAGTGTCTAATAAGAAGTAGTCTATGATATGTTCTTCAAGTGATATATGTTGTGTTCAAGTGAGATCTATTACGTTTGGATTTGTTGGCTATGAAAGGAAGCAAGGTACGTGGAACACATTTCCTACACCAACCTAATGAGGGGAATAGTATGCAAATTCTTTTTAATCCTTAAAATTGCAACAATGTGAAACACATAACATAAATATTATAGCAGCACCACAACACACAAGGAGAGTGACACAAGATATATCATGGGGAAAACCTTTTCAGGTAAAAAATCCTGACACTCCAAAACCTGCACAATGTATTATCAAAACAATAGTGTGTTTACAATACACTTGTAATGCAAGTTCTTCCTGTTATCACCTAAGTATGCACCCTAACTAATTTGTAGAAATTAGTCTATTTGATGAAACATGGGAAGACCTCTAAAGTTGTGGGTTACTCTATGAATAGAGGTCAACCTCCAGAGAAGGCCGACTTCCTTAGATATCACCTAAACTACTAATTTGATGAGGAAAAGAGTAAGAATATGCTTGCTTAAAACGAAGTGGTGAAAATGGGGTAAAAATGGGTGATACACCAAACTGACAAGAGCTATGAGACACTAAGACTGACATACACTTGGTTATTTATGATGAAATACTAAAAAATACACAACATGTTACTGTAAGTTTATGCATAAATGTTTCATGAATAGGTCTGTTCTGCATATATTTTCAAAAAGAAAAGAGAAACTTTCACAAACTAGAGGTTTCTATGCAATTTCAAGACATGATTCATAACCTGCATATTCCTACTTTTGCAAAAAAGGCATAAAATGAGACAAAGTTAAAGAAGAAAAGAAGAATCTCACAAATAACTTAGTCAATCACCTAGCAATGCACAGTGTTTGCAAGAACAAGAAAGTAGAAAGATTCTTCAATAATCTCCAAGGTAAAATCTGTATTTCACACTCCCAAAATGATGAGTTACAAAAAATATTCAATACTATAACAAAGGACTATATCAGTCACAACCTCCAAAACAAATTTTGCATAATAAGAACTGAGTACAATAGAGTCACAAAAGTGACTATATCCACCACTATCCAAGTGGTTCCACAATAGAAGGAATCTCAAACTGATTGGGGTCAGATGCACCCAAAAAGCCTAAAATCTAGGACCTATATCCTCTTCAAAAGTGTCCATAATGCAAGAAAAATTCCATTAGGACTTAGCCAAACATTGTGGCTCATGAAAACAAGTCTAAAAAGGACTCTAGGAGTAATAAAACACTCCTAGAATTGCCTCCTGACTAAGTAAATCTCCTATCCTCCAAGGCAAAACAAGATGCTATATTATTTGCATGTGTCTGCGAACTCCTCTACACTCCAACCATATTCCCTCAAAGACACTAAAGCCCTCCACATACTCCTCTTTATTCTCCTTTGCAATAAAAAGTTAACAATATGCCTCAAATGATTCATAATGTCATCACTTAAGGTTATTGTTTTACATTAAATAATATCTGCAAGGAATAAATACAAAGCAAAAGGGCACCAGAGTGCTTACCCTAGTACAAAGGGATGAAAAACTTAACAAAAGTCTCATACTGTCTAAAGGCCACCTTGTGGCATAGTCCTAGGCAACACAAGATATTCATGTCTTGGACCAGGGCTATTTTAAATATTATGCAAATAATATAAAAGACAAAATGAAAAGCTATCGGATCTTTAGGGTTATGAAACCCTAAGACACAAAAAGCATTTTTGGGCCCTCATTTTTTGCACTTTGCACTATTAAAATCTTGCTCTGCTATTTTATTTGTGCTGCCATGAGGGTTTTTTACATCTGAGCTCTCTGTAGACAACTTTCTACTATTTCTTAGAGATTTGACTGGAAAAATGCCATACACTGCTACAGGATCTTCATACAAGCTCGGGTAAGTTCTGTCAACGAGCTCTTCTTGCCAAAAACTTTGTGCCTCTATCTTTTATGAGAAAAAATACAGTAAATCTCTTTTTTTTAATCCACTGCTTTCTTAGCTTTCCTTTTAGCTTTAGTTATGAGATATATTTTCTTATTTCACCCCTCTTCTCGAATTACAGCAAATATATGTATTTTCATGATAAAAGGTAATTGAAAACCAAGACATTCACTGTGTTTTTGCTCTACTTGTAGCAATATGTGGAGATTTTAGACTATTGCCATACATTCCTTTTAGTTTTGACATTATGGGTCTTCTTCATTTTGACAAACTGCTCACTTCTAGTACGATCCTCCGAGAATACTAAAGTAATGTAGAAAACCCCTTTTTTTCATGACAACTACCACTTTAGAACTGCTATTCTTGTTGTTTGAAGCTTTTGACAGTCTTCCATCTGCTATCATGCCCATCTGCTAAACAGTCAATGCTGTGACTATATGCACACAGACCTACTACTCATGTAAAATAGCCACACTGTCCATTTTGTCTCTAGCTATAGGCTCTTCATACATCTTGTAACAACATCTTTGCTGACTGATGACTATTCTGGCCACTATGAAGGCTGTAGCTTGACATGGTATTTTATATCAATCAACTTTAATGGCATTCTATATCATGATACACTGCTACTTCATGACTGCATCTACAACTCTTTGCCACTTCTATAGATCTCCTTCATAGCATCTCTATATCATCTTCCTTCATAATGTTTTTGCCTTGGTGAAGTATTTGTGTAGGCCTAGTTCATTGACTATGCATGAAAAATGTAGTAAGATCTACACCCAATACACAGTGTGCATTCCATAATAGGTATATCATAGCTTCTATTTGGTATCATGGTTTTAGTTCAGTCTTCCATTTGTGCATCTTCTTTATCCTAGCAATACACTAGAAGTTTCTCACAGTGCCTTCTTACTATCTCTGCTTTTAAAACAACCATGAAATGACTATTTCTCAGCTTCTTGAAACAGTCTTTTAAATGACTACCCCTATGACTGTAGTGAAGGCTCACATGAACTTCCCTTTGCTATAACTGTTATGATTGTGTTTTCTTGTCACAGTCATAACTGACTATTTTCTTTTTCTTAGAAATCCCTTAACTATCATACTGTCATGGCAGTGATTGTGGTTCTTTAGAAATTCCCTTGTGATCTCTGTCACACTGTAGTGCAGGTTTCTTGCATGGTTTACATGCAATCTTGAGTCACCAACCTTGGTAAAAAATCAAAAGACTTATTGGCCCTCTTTGACTATTTACCCAATACTATGTATTTGATAGTTACTTGATTGTAGATGTTCTGACACTGACATGTTGCTATGTTGTCTTTCTTAGTAGGACTATCACTATTGTTATGACTTCTTACAGTCATACCATGACTGTCTCTTAGTCTTATTTGCTTCATCACTATTCTTATAACTGCTCCAACTTCTTTTTATCCTTCTAAAGTTTGACACAAACCTGTATCATTGTTACTGGCTCCTTCTTGGTAGACTGATGCTTGATAGAGGTGACTACTACAACACTTCTATATGATTGCCTTATATCATTTCATCAAACCTTTCCTGATGTCTAACTCAAACATGCATCATTGTTACTGGCTCCTCATGCACCTTTGGCAGTCCTTGTCATGTGTTGTCCTTTGTGACTATCTAGTGTTCTACAATGTTGATTGCATGTGATTGTATTCTCACATCCATGTGCTTTAATGATCCTGCAAGCTACTTGTGCTAACACTCCACTGTCAAAATAGACTGTCCCCTACTCGTATTGTAGTGCATAGTCTTTTAGCACATCAATATAGACCTATAGGACTGAGTTGCATGTTTGCTCATATGACCATTCACAAGATATAAGACTATTCAAAACAGTCACTAGGATTGTCTTGAAAACCTTGCTTTAGTGTTATCTATACCTTAGAAGTAAAATCCCTCTATAGTCTTAACACTATTATTAGAGCCTTCCATGCTCACTAATCTTATATCTTCTTGTTGACTGCCTTTATGACTGTCCTTCTCAGAATGTTAACTATCTCTTCATGCATCTAATAAATACATATGAAATGTTCTTTAATGACTATGAGCTGGGGTCAACCCTTGTGGGAGCCACATTTTCCCCACTCATAATGTAGTCTAATGAATCACTCAGAAACACAATTTCACTTGTATCTGCACATGAAGCAAACTTGTTAGAAAATAAATGCATACTTTGGATGTGTTTGATGACTTGCTTGTTTTCTAGGACATCCAAAGTATACATTTCTTGTTTAATGCATTTGAGGATTAGTTTATACATGCATAGGTCCTTGTTCATGTCAAGTTAGGGACCATTCATTGCTTAGAGTATTACTCTAACACCATTCTTTTGCCAGATGCAAGAACTAGAGATGACAGGAAACTAGGAGGGACAAAGGAAACTCAAGACAACAGAACCACACACCAGAACCAGAACTAGTCATTCTCAGGCAAGGACTAGCCTCTACCCTTACATGCACATTATTTTACTTTTACTTATTCATATATAGATTGTTTCTTCAATTTCATTGAATAAGGAAGTTAATCTCACGACTTGTGTGAGATAATGTACATTTTACATTCAATAAAGATTATTTATTTTTTAGAAAGGATTTGCATAGATATTTCTTATGTTACATGCACTTGGATAAATACAGTAATTTGATAATCATAATCTTTTAAATTTCATTTATGCACTTGAATGTAATGTAATAAGGATTTGATAAAATGTACCTTTTAAAATTTGAATCAAAAACTCTACCTGAATGAGCTGTAGTGAAATTTAGGTAACACTTCCAAGAGTCTTCAAATTTCATTTCTGGAGTGATTATGGTAGCATAATAGTAACTGTACAAACACTATGGAACTACAATTCCAAAACAATGCATTATATAGAGTTACAAGGCATAAACAAAAAGCTTCTAGAGATGGGCATCCATCTTGGACACATTGGCCATTTTCCTGCATCAAAGGACACTTGTCCAAGCTATAGATACCTCTCTTACATATGTTATACATGGCAGATTTGACTTCCCTAGGTTGGAGTGCTCCGGGCTAAAAATAGATATGACAAATGCTCTTACACATCTTACAGCTGTCATAAAATCTTCCCAACATAAAAACCTTAAATGTTGTAAGAGAATCCATCATATAAGGCTAAATATAGCATATTTCTCTTAGAACATGTCATAGCCCAACCTAGGCACCCAAAGATGCCTTCTCCACATGCAAAGATACTTTACAACACTTGTCTTCACTTGTCCCGAGTATCTCTTTTTGTAAGTATGTGCCTAATTGGTGTTGTCATTGGTGTCAACATATCCTTGTTGTCATTAGTGTCAACTGTATCTTATTCTATTACTTGTTTAGAAGACTTGTATGTTGAGGATATTGATAAAATTAGCCTCTTTGGAAGAAACAAGTGAGTTACAGAGAAGTGTAGTACAGATAGTGAGTTGTATGCTAAAGAACAGTCCTGTAAACTACTCTGCATTTATTTCTTCTTGAAGATTGTGGTCTATGGATTGGAAGTAAGTTAGAGGTATGTCTGAGGATGCTACATTCCAAGTTTGAGCCATCTGCATGAAGATTTGAGTGAGTTGTGTTCACTTGAGTGAAACCTACTTTTTCTATAAGTTTAGTTGGGACAGGAAGATAGTATTTGGCTCCGCATTCCTCTGCAATAAAGTATTTTTCTTTGTGGTTCTAGAGAGAAGTTTGTGATGATGATAAGTGTCAACAATTGCAGTGGTTCATGTTTTGGTGGTCTGCAAGCCATCCTTCTTTTATGACAGTTGAAGAGAGTGAAGTTCATGTGTTCCAGTGAGAAGATTCCTATGGACAAAGTGGTTAAGGTTTACGTGGTTTCTCATGATGATTATAACATTCTTGTGGATATCTCCTAATCTTGTGTTTGATTTTGTATCTGTGGTTAAGTTTCTAATTTCATGCACTCATTGTTAAACTATAATAATTGTGGATAAGTGATGAATGTTTAATTGTAGAAAGTGTTTAAGTTTTTGTGACAATTGATTCACCCCCCCCTCAGTTGTTCAGCGCATATCAACAATTGGTATCAGAGCCAAGTTCCTCTGAAGAAAGTTTAATAGCTTGAGGAAGATCCAAAATGTCTTGCAAGAAGGAGGCGCCACATTTTGATGGAACAAACTATGTTCTCTGGAAGGCTCGGATGAAAGGCCATCTTCTTTTCTTGGTTACAAAGTATGGAAAGTAGTAGAAATAGAATACACCATACTTCAAAATGGTCTGACGACTAAAGATGAAATCAAATAATATGAGATAGATATCAAGGCAAAGGATGCTCTGCTAAGCTCATTAACCGATTCAATATTGACAAAAGTTGTGGATCTTGAAACTGCAAATAAGGTATGGGAAAAGTTGAAAAATCTGTATGAAGGAGATGATTCTGTGAAGGAAGCCAAGTTACAAATTCTAAAAGTGGAATATGAAAGCTTGAAGATGAATGATGATGAAAACATATCAGCCTATATGCAAAGAGTTGATGAACTTGTTACAGGGATAAAAGCCATAGGCAGAACTCTCGATGAAAAGGAAGTTATTATGAAAATCCTCAGATCTTTACCTAAATCCTACTGTCACAAGTTAGTTACAATTGAAGAGTTCATTCAAGTTAAAATGGTTGACAAGGATCAGCTTCTTGGTAATATCACGGCCTTTGAAATGAGAGAGTTTGGTGATGCTCTACCAAAAGTTGAGACGACCTTCAAAGCCAGTACTCCTGGAAGTACTTCCAAATCAGAAAAGTACAAGGTAGAATCTGATGATGAGTTTGATGAAGTTGAAGCCAACTTCGTGGACAAACTACAAGAGGATCTAGTAAGTATAAAGGCAAATTACCTTTCAAATGTTTTTCTTGTGGGAAAGTAGGTCATTTTGCTTCCAAATGTCCTGAAAGAATTGAAAGAAATAGAAAAATATATGAGAACAGGCCTAGGACCCAAAATAAGTGTTATTATGTTGAATATTTTTTATGATGATGAAGGAGTATCAGATAATGGTGAACTAGATAATACCTCTAGAAATAAATGTGTGTTTATTGCTATTAAGGAAGATCTTGTGACTACTAATTCTACTAGCTATGTGAAGAAAGAAAAACCAGTGGAAATTGCTTTGGCTGCTCAGGTCATCAAGGACAAGGATGAATGGGTTATTGATAGTGGTTTCTCTCACCACATGACTGGTGACAAAAGTAAGTTTGTGAGTTTGGAAAGATATGATGGTGGACTAGTTAGGTTTGGAGATGATACAACTGGTAAGATTTGTGGGAAAGGATCTATTTCTTTTGATGGCAAGCATAATACTGAAGATGTCTTGTATGAGAAAGGATTAAAGCACAATGTTTTGAGTGTGGGTCAGATATGTGACAAGGGCTATGATTTAATCTTCAAGGACAATGGATGCAAGATTAGGGGAAGCTCCATAACAGTCATTACAACCGGTAAGAAGACCAAAGGTAATATCTATCACTTGAAAGAGACTGATAACTATTGCTTGTTGACTTAGATTGATGAGAGTTGGTTATGGCATAGAAGGTTGTGTCACATAAATTTTGACAATATTATGAAGATAAGTACTACACAGGGTGTTAAAGATTTGTCTAAAATTGTGAAGCCTGCTAATCCTATTTGCAAGGAGTGTCAATTTGAGAAACAGACAAGAACAAGTGTCAAAAGCAAGGACCAATTAGTTGGAGGACTACTTGAGCTAGTGCATACAGATTTGTGTGGACCTACCAGAGTAAGAAGTTTGCAAGGAGACATGCATTTAAGGCAATGGTTGAAAATTCAATTTCTTTTGTGAAGAACATGGAATAAAGAGACAACTATCTACGTCCAAAACTCCACAACAAAATGGAGTTGTTGAAATGAAAAATTTCAAGAAGCTGCTAGAACCATGATGAAGGAAGCTCATCTTCTGGAAGCATATTGGAGAGAGGCAATTCACACCATACTATATATCCTAAATAGAGTTCAAGTAAAAGGTAATAGTTCAAAGACTCCTTATGAATTGTGGCATGGTAGAGTTCCTACTATGAAATATTTCAAAGTTTTTGGTAGCAAATGTTATATCAAAAGAGAAGAAGAGTTAGGCAAGTTTGATGCTAAATGTGATGAAGGAATCTTCCTTGGTTACTCCACCAAGAGTAAATCCTACTGGTGTTATAATAAGAGGTTGAATAAGATCATTGAAAGTACAAATGTTAAAGTTGATGAATGTAAGGAAAGGTCTCCAAAATCAAGTGGATATGAGTTAGATGATCCAAATGTTTTAGAAGTAGTGAATCATGAAGACAACATAGATGAAGAAGAACAAGCTCCGGTAAGTACTACCAAAACTCCAAGATATGTAAGAATCAGTCATTCTAAAAATCAAATCATAGGAGATAAGAGCAAAGGGATCTTAACCAGAAGAAAAGCTACAGAGAAACAAGTAAATTTCTGTCTAATTTCTAAGATTGAACCTAAAACTGTGGATGAGGCTTGCAAAGATGAGAATTGGATAAAGGATATGAAAGAGGAATTGATGCAGATAGAGAAGAATCAGACTTGGGATCTTGTTCCCAGACTAGCAGAAAAGAATGCAATTGGTACAAAGTGGGTCTTTAGAAACAAGATGAATGAGAATGGTGAAGTGGTAAGGAACAAAACAAGGTTGGTATGCAAAGGATATGCTCAAGTTGAAGGAATAGATTTTAAAGAAACTTTTGCTCCAATGGCAAGGATTGAAGCAATAAGGATGTTTCTGGCTTTTGAAGCATACAAAGATTTCAAGGTTTATCAAATGGATGTAAAGTCTACCTTCTTAAATGGAGAGTTAGAAGAGGAAGTCTATATAGAACAACCAAAAGGATTTCAATCATTAGATCAAGGTGACATGGTATGTAGATTGAAGAAAGCTTTGTATGGATTAAAACAAGCTCCTAGAGCATGGTATTCACAGTTGGACAGGTACCTGGTATAGATAGGGTTCAATAAAGGTACTACATATATAAATTTCTACTTCAAGATCAATAATGAACAAACCCTGATTGTTGCAGTTTTTGTTGATGATATTATTTTTGGAGGCAATGAAGGTATGTGCTCAGCTTTTACTGGAGAAATGCAAAGTGAATTTGAAATGTCTATGTTTGGAGAGATGAACTTCTTTTTAGGTTTGCAAATAAGTCAATTAGATAAAGGTATCTTCATTTCTCATTCTAAATATGTGAAAGAGTTGTTAAAGAAATTTGGAATGGACAATGCTAAACCAGTTTACACACCTATGATAACTGGTTGTAATTTGAGTAAAGATGATAAATCACCCTTGACAGACCAAAAAAGGTATAGATCTATGATTGGAGGATTACTTTATCTAACTCAAACTAGACCTGACATAATGCATGTAGTAGGTCTTGTGCCAAGATTTCAGGCAGAACCCAAGGAATCACATGTGATGGAAGTCAAGAGAATTCTAAGGTATTCAAAAGGTACAATAGATCATGGTTTGTGGTACCCTAAGGACAGTGACTTTATTCTCAGTGCATATACTGATGCAGATTGGGTCAGAGATGTGGATGATAGAAAAAACACAAGTGGAGGTGCATTCTTCTTGGGAAAAAGATTAGTATCTTGGTTGAGAAAGAAATAGGATTCAATATCCCTGTCTACTACAGAAGTAGAATACATTGCAACAGTATGCAGTTGCACTCAAGTGTTATGGATGAAGCAGACTTTGAAGGACATCAAAATTATTTATGAAGAACCTATTACAATCTTTTGTGACAATACAAGTGCCATAAACATATCAAAGAACCCAGTGATGCATTCAAGGACTAAGCACATATCCATTAGGTATTATTTCTTAAGAGAAAAAGTGACAGAGAATGAAGTCAAATTGGAGTATGTTTCTACCAAGGATCAGATTGTACACATTTTTACCAAGCCTTTGCCTAAGGATACTTTTGAGTATCTTAGAGAAAAGTTAGGGGTCATCACCCCTCCTACTCTAAAGTAAGATGCACAATAGTGCATCAGTCTAGAGGTGTTTAGAGGTCCAGATTGATGCTTTTTAGGGCTACTTCTAAGGGGGAGTAGTCAGAGAGTTTAGAAGAGAGATTAGATCAGAGCAGAAGAGTGCAAGTATGTGCCCTTTGCCATTGATGTCAAAGGGGGAGAGAAGTCATGTGAAAAACTTAGAGTGCATATGTGTAAAATAAAGGGGGAGAATTTTGGAGAAAGAAAGAAGTGCAGGTGTGTAAAGAGAAAGGGGGAGAATCTTGTCTTGATGGTTGTTGTAGTTTTTCACATCATATGTTGCCATCAATGACAAAGGGGGAGATTGTTGTAAGTATGTGCCTAATCAGCGTTGTCATTGATGTCAACATATCCTTTTTGTCATTAGTGTCAACTGTATCTGATTCTATTACTTATTTAGAAGAATTGTATGTTGAGGACATTGAGAAAATTAGCCTCTCCAAAAGAAACAAGTGAGTTATAGAGAAGTATAGTATAGACAGTGAGTTGTATGTTGAAGAACAGTCTGGTAATTTGCTCCACATTTATTTCTGCTTGAAGATCATGGTCTATGGATTGGAAGTAAGTTAGAGGTATGTCTAAGGATGCTACATTCTAGGTTTGAGCCATCTGCATGAAGATCTAAGTGAGTTGTGTTCACCAGAGTGAAACCTACTTTTTTTGTAAGTTCAGTTGGGACAGGAAGATAGTATTTGGCTCCACATTTGATGAAGGGGGTAAATCAAAACACACAACAATAGAAATTGCACATAGAAAATAGAATAATCTTTTATTGATATGGGAAAAATATTACATTACAGAAGCTCAAATATAATCAGAGGATGAATCCTCTATAGGTTGCATCACATTACAATTTCCTATCTCCAGACTCTGGAATCATCTGCATTCTATAAACCCAAATTTAGCTAGGGTTTATGTTTTCTCTCCTATTCTTGACTCTAAAATTTTCCCCCTTAACTCTACTACTGTCCAGGGTTCCCAAAATAGTCATAAATAGCACTTTTTGGCTGTCTCCAGCTAAATTTTGAAATTTGCAACTCCCTCCAAAAGTAGGTCAACTTCCGGGAAGCATAACTTTTGATCCGGGTGTCTGATTGATGAACCGTTTTAAGCGCCAGAAAGCTCGCGATGTGAAATATCATGCTAGAAATTTGTAAATGGACTTCTATCAACTTTTTAGGATGTTATGGGATGTTTTAGTGCCTCATATCTCATTTTAAAAAAAATTAGGGGCTTTTCAGAAAACAAAAACTTTAATATCTTTCAGCTCACAAATGATCTTTTCCTGATTCCTTCACTAAAGGTCTTATATTTCCATTATGTAACTTTTTGTAAGTTTTCACTTCAATCCATGCCCAAATGCAAACTTTCCTAAAATGGCAGGTAAGCTTTCCAAAACTGGTAGTTTGCTATTTTTAGCAGCTTTGGAAAAACTGAAAGTCCTACATCATTATTCAGGATATTATGGAACCAGAAACACTAATTATGGAAAGAAATGGAAACAACTACAATGATTTTGAATTAACTTCTTTTTTGGGTGATGCAAGATTGCCCTTACACCACTAGATGCTCCTGCATCAGACACCCAGGGTAATTTGAGAAGTGACCCTGTCATGTCTCAGATGTTGGTGTGAGGAAAACCCAAATAGTCAAACTCTGCCTTAGACAACTAAGAAGAATCTTCAACATGCCTTCCTTTCCATTTCACTAGATATTCTTCATATTGCCTATTCCGAGTACTTCTTCCCACATGGCTATCCAAGATCTCTTCTATCTCCTCTGTTGAAGTAGATGCTGGAATACTCCACTGTTCTTCTATTGGTCCATCCTCTGTTCCACCTTCATGATATTCTGATAAATTAGCAATGTTGAAAACATGGGAAATATTGATCCCACTTGGCAGCTCTACCTCATATGCATTTCCTGAATCATGCTTCTTCAAGATTTTGCATGGTCCAAATTTCTTCATTTTTAGTTAATTGTATGTTCTAATTGGGAACATTTCTTTTCTCAAGTGAACCATGACTTCATCTCCTTCATGGAACTCCTTATATCTCCTCTTTTAATCTGCCTTAGCCTTATACTAAATATTCATCTTATTAATGTGCTTTCTCACCTCTTCATGCAAATTCTTCATGTGTTCTGCAAAGTTTTCGGCTTCAGCACTTGTCTTTTCTCCTTTGTCCAACTTCCTTAACTCAGAAGCATTTCTTGGGCTATTGTCATATACAATTTGGAATGGTGATTTACCAGTACTCCTATTGATAGAATTGTTGTAAGCAAATTCTGCCTGTGGTAAAATCAAATTCCATCCCTTGGGCTTATCTCCTACTAAGTATCATAGCAGGTACCCAAACTCCTATTCACCACTTCGGTCTGTCCATCAATCTATGGATGGTGTGCAGAACTAATCTTCAAATCTATTTTCAACTTCTTCCATAATGTCCTCTAGAAATAACCAACAAACTTGGTATCTCAATCTGAAACTATGCTCTTTGGTAGGCCGTGTAATCTCACCACCTCCCTGAAAAATAATTTGACAATATGAACAGCATCACTAGTCTTCTTGCAAGGAATTAAATGTGCCATCTTCAAGAATCTATCCACCACCACAAAAATAGAATCATGCCCTCTCTGTGTCCTTGGTAAACCAAGAACAAAATCCATACTAATATCATCCCATGGCTTCTCTGGTATAGGTAGTGGCTGATATAGACCTATATTTTGACTTGCTCCTTTCGTCATCTGACATACTCTGCAACTCTGCACAAATTTCCTCACATCCTGCTGTGACTGTGGCTAATAATAATTTTTCCCAACAATAGCAATCGTCTTATCTTGACCAAAATGTCCAACCAATCCTCCATTATGCTTCTCCTTAATTAGTTTCTCTCTCATGGAACTCCTTAGAATGTACAACTGGCTTCTTTTAAACAACATGCCATCTTGGATTATGAAATCCAACCATTTTGTCCTATTCAAAATAACAGGTTCCAGACAAGCTTTCCAAGCCTCTATAAAATCTAGATCTTTGGGATACAAACTTTTGAGATCATTAAACCCAACAACCTCTATCTTCATTTCTGTCAACAAATTTTGCCTTCTGCTCAAGGCATCTGTAACTCTATTAGACTTCCCACTCCTGTGCTTCAAAACAAAAGTATAACTCTGCAAAAACTCAACCCCTTTTAAGTGTCTTTGGTTCAACTTTCCTTGACTATTAAGATACTGCAAACCCTGATGATGAGTATATAAAACAAACTCTTTTGGCAACAAATAATGTCTCCATTTCTTCAAAGGCTAAATTATTGCATAGAATTCCTGATCATAAACATAATACTTTTTGTTGGCATCATTAAACTTCTCACTAAAGTAGGCAATGGGCTTACCTTCTTGACTCAAAATAGCTCCTATAGCACTACCACTAGCATCACAATCTACATTAAATACCTTATTGAAATATGGAAGTGCCAAAATAGGTTGCTCTGTGACTTTCTACTTCAATGCATCAAAGCATTTGTCTGCTCCTTTAGTCCATCTAAACTCTTTTCTATCCCCTCTCATTGTATCCATTAGGGGTGCACAAATGCTACTAAAATTCCTACTAAACTTTCTATAAAAACTTGCCAAACCATGAAAAGATCTTACCTCTATGGCACTCCTTGGCATAGGCCATTCAAGGATAGCTCTCACCTTCTCTGGGTCCATCTTAAGACCTTCCTCTGAGACAACAAATCCCAGGTATACCAACTCCTTCTTTGCAAAACTATATTTCTTCAGATTCATCAACAACTTCTCCTCCCCCAGCTTCTCCAAAACTCTTCTGATATGCATTAGATGCTCATCCCAAGTCTTACTAAAAATTAAAATATCATCCAAATAAACAATAACAAAACTTCCCAAAAATTCTTTCAATATCCCGTTCATGAGCCGCATGAATGTGCTTGGTGCATTGGTTAGCCTAAATGACATGACTAACCACTCATTCAAACCTTCCTTTGTCTTTAAGGCTGTCTTCCATTCATCTCCTTCTCTGATATGGATCTAGTGATACCCCCTCTTTAGGTCAATCTTCATGAAGTACTTGGCTCCACTCAAACAATCCATTATGTCATCCATTCTTAGCAATAGAAATCTATACTTGATCGTGATCTTATTGATGGCCCGACAATCTATATAGATTCTCCACTCTCCATCTTTCTTCGGTGCTAGTACTATAGGTACCACAATATGGACTCAGGCTCTCCCTTATCAGTCCCTTCCTCAACAACTCATGAATTTGTCTGTTCAACTCTTCATTCTCTACTGGAGTCATTCTATGGGCTGCCTTATTTGGCAAATTAGCTCCTAGTATCAAATCCATTTGATGACTTATCTTCCTCACCGGTGGTAAACCTTCTAGTACATTATCAAAGATAATGTCCTAAAATTCTTCCAACATATCTGAAACTTCTGCTGGTACATCTTCACATTTCTCTTGACTAATCTTAGGAATCAATGCAAAGTAATGACTCTCATGCTTCATACCCTCCAAAAATTTCCTACCATCTACCAAGAAAATTCTGGCAGTACTACATACCTTTTCTTCCACCTCCTTCAAGGGCTTCAACTTATGAGGAACTCCATCCTTTGTTAGGGAATATGTGTTTGCATGGCCATCATGGACAGCTCTCCTTTCATACTACCATGGCCTCCCCAATAGCATATGACATGCATCCATTGGTATGATATCACATAGCACCTCATCGTGGTAGTCCCCAATCTTGAACTTAACTAAACACTGCTCATTGACCAAAGCTCTATGGTCCTTCTGCAACCATGCAATCCGATATGGATGCGGATGCTTTCTTCTTGTCAACTTCAACTTGTCAACCATCTCCTCTGAAACAAGATTGCTAGTGCTTCCACTGTCAATAATAATATCACAACACTTGCCTTCACATTTGCACCTTGTGCGGAATAAACTCTTCCTCTGATTGGGTTCTTTCTCCTCATTCAACAAAGTTCTTTTGACAACTAGGGTTTCTCCCCTTTCAGCATCTTTAGAATGCTCAGACTGTGCATCTTCATCTACATGTGCAACTCATGCATTACCTTCAGGTCTTCTATTTGTCCTTCCTTGATGTTGCAGACACTCATATGCTCGATGCCTTTCTTCTCCATATTGGAAACAAGTTCCTTTAAAACCTCCTCTTCCAGGTCCTTGCCCAGGTCAGCCTCTTCCTCTTCCTCTTTGCTCACCATTGTTCAAGTCACGAGGGTGGTAGGTATTATCCCCTCTCTGATTTTGATTGGTGCCAGCCTCTTCATTTTTCTTTTGATCTTCATTATGGCCTCCATAAGGTCTTCCACCAGTCCTTCCACTTTGACCTCTTCCCCTTTGCTTGCTATCAAATCTTTTATTCAGCTTCTCTTCCAACTTCAGGGAAAACTGGTATGCATCTTCTATGGTGGTCATTCTGACCAAGCTCAGCTCCTCTTGAATACTTGGCCTCAACCCATTAATGTAATGGGCTACCTTCTCCTTATTGGCCTCTGCACGGCCTATCCTGATAGTAATCATATTAAACTCTTATGTATATTCCTTGATAGACTTGTTGCCTTGCTTTAATCCTTGTAGCTTCTTCAATAACTCCATCTCATAGTCCACAGGAATGAACTACTTCTTTAGTTTCTCCACCATTCAATCCCATCTGGTGATCTTTCCTTTTCCTCTTCTATTCCTCTCTAATTGGACCTCCTTCCACCAAATACTAGCGTGGCCCTTCAACTTTATTTTTGCAAACTTGACTTGATCTGGGTCCTCCACATGTTCATACTCGAAATACTCCTCCATGTCATTGATCCAATCAATAAGTTGTCCTAGATTCAAATCTCCAAAATATGTAGAAACTTTGATCTTGAGCCTCTTTCTAATCTTTGAAATGGCCCTCAACAACCTAACTTCTGCAGGATCTCCCGCAGCTTCTTGTTCTTCCTTGGATAGCTCTTCTTCAACTTCATCCTCACTTTCTTCTCTTGTTCTCAGATCAAACCCTCTTCGCAGCTCCTCTTGCAATGCATCAATTTGCCTTTGAAAGGCTCTAAAACCCTCTTCCATTAAAGTATTCCTCCCAATATGATTTCTTCGTGGAGGCATCTTGATCTCTACAGCAAACCCACAACCTCAGGTCTTGGTGTAAACTGCCTCATGGTCGGCAATCTATCTACACACTCAGGAACCTTTGCTCTAATACCACTTGATGAAGGGGGTAAATCACAAAACACACAATAATAGAAATTGCACACAAAAAATAGAATGATCTTTTATTGATATGGGAAAAACATTACATTACAGAAGCTCAAATACAATCAGAGGATGAATCCTCTACAAGCTGCATCACATTATAGCTTCCTATCTTTAGACTCTAGAATCATCTGCCTTTTATAAACCCAAAATCAGCTAGGATTTCTATTTTCCCACCTATTCTTGACTCTACACTTTTCCCCCTTAACTCTACTATTGTCCAGGGTTCCCAAAATAGTCATAAATAGCACTTTTTAGCAGCCTCCAGCTAAATTTTGAAATTTACAAATCTCTCCAAAAGTAGGTCAATTTTTGGGAAGCATAACTTTTGATCCGAGTGTCCGATTGACGAACCATTTTAAGCACCAGAAAGGTCACGATGTGAAATATCACACCAAAATTTTTTAAATGGATTTCTATCAAAAATTTTAGGATGTTATGGGATGTTTTAGTGCCTCATATCTCTTTTCAAAAAATTTTAGGGGATTTTCAGAAAACAAAAACGTTAATATATTTCAGCTCACAAATGATCTTTTCTTGATTCCTTCGCCAAAGGTCTTATATTTCTATTATGTAACTTTTCATAAGTTTTCTCTTCAATCCATACCCAAATGCAAACTTTCCTAAAATGGCAGGTAAACTTTCCAAAACTGGCAGTTTGCTATTTTTAGCAATTCTAGAAAAACTGAAAGTCCTACATCATTATTCAGGATATTATGGAACTAGAAACACTAATTATGGAAAGAAATGGAAACAACTACAATGACTTTGAATTAACTTCTTTTTTGGGTGATGTAAGATTGCCCTTACACCACTGGATGCTCCTACATCATCATTCCTCCGCAATAAAGTATTTTTCTCTACGGTTCTAGAGAGAAGTCTAGGATGATGATAAGTGCCTACAATTGTAGTGGTTCATGTTTTGGTGGTCCACAATCCATCCTTCTTTTATGACAGTTGAAGACAGTGAAGTTCATGTGTTCTAGTAAGAAGATTCCTATGGACAAAGTGGTTAAGGTTTGTGCGGTTGCTACTGATGATTATAACGTGCTTGTGGATATCTCCTAATCATGTTCCCATCTTGATATTGGTCTATGTTAAGGACTTGAGATCATGTTCGAAGATTATTCCCAGATAGTGTAATGTGTAACCAGTTTGGCCGACTTGTTAATCCCAGTGATTGTGGAAATCTTTGGAAGATTGTGGAAGTGTGTTGCAAAGTGGAAAATCATTTTTTAATCCTAGCTAAGGCATGGTGTGATCCACATTTCATTTCCTTTGCATAATGTTGTAATAGGTCATGACCTATTTTGTAAATGTTTGTAATACCAACCTTGGAGATTGTTCCAATGGTTGATGATTGTGATGCCAACCTTGATGATCATTCCAAGGTTGTTGTGGTGTATAAATAATTGTAATTGAGTCATGGAAAAAGTGTCCCTGAGCTAAAATGAGAATATATTAAGAAAGGTCCAAAAGGTAGAGCAGAGATAGAGGCAAAGAAAAGAAGAGGAAGAACAGAGTAGAGGAAGAGTAGAGTAGAGGAATTGTTATCCTACATTCACAATATAGAAAGGTTTGATTGTGGTAGTGAGTTTGGTAGTCAGCCGCCAGTAGGGTTTAATAGCCCTCAAGGTTTAACAGCCCTTATTATAATCTTGCTAGGTTTAGGGTTGAGGCAGTGAGCCTACTACACCTAGTTGTTCTTCATGGTAGTAAGCCATTATGTTTAAGCCTATGGAGTGACCAAGCCTGAACATCATTATTTCAAGATTGCAATATATATTGAGAGATAATCTTCTCAGTGGTTTTTCCCCACCTTGGGGTTTTCCACGTAAATTTGGTGTCTCTTGTGTTTGATGTTGTATCTGTGGTTAAGTTTCTGATTTCATGCACTCATTTTTAAACTATAATAATTGTGGATAAGTGATGAATGTTTAATTGTAGAAAGTGTTTAAGTTTTTGTGACAATTGATTCACCCCCCTCTTAGTTGTCCAGCGCATATCAACATCTCTATACTTGGCTCTTACGTGTCATAGATTCTGTCATACACAATAACACCTTTGTCATACCACAAGATGCCAACACATGGCATACTAGTGCCACCTCAAATGGGACGCCTATATCCACATGGGATGAGTTGACCATCCTAATCACCTTTCAAGTTGAGTGACAACTCACCATGCCACTTCACACTAAATGACAAAATAGAATGTGCAACATAAATTACATCATAGGCAAATAAATAAATAAATAATCAATGCTAGGAATTGCATGGTTGAGACACCTTAATTCCAAATATACTCCCACTTGTTGAACACCTTGCAAGAGCCAATAGAAAGACAAGATTTAATTGCTAGGGGCCAAGAGGCCCATAGACTCCGAACACCATCTGAACTTCTCTTTGCCCATAGGTTTAGTCAATGCATATGCAACATTCTTCAAAGTGTCAACCTTCTCCAATATCACCTTTCTATTTTCTACCATATCACGAACAAAATGATACTAAACATCAATGTGCTTTGTTCTAGCATGGAAAGTAAGATTCTTTGCTAAACAAATTGCACTCTGATTGTCACAACAAATATTAATCTGTCCTGCATCAAAACCAATATCTGAACACAGCCTCTTAAGCCAAATGGCTTCCTTACAAGTGTTAAGGGAAAATTGGAATGATTATCAATAATATCAAATAAACCCAATAACTCAATGAAAAGGGAAATAATCAAGATCAAACAAACAAAGACAAAACCTTGCAAACCTCAATACTTCATAGCTTCCATTGGTCGCCAATCTCAATCGATCTTGTGTATGAATATGGCCCTCAAAAGGTGCACTTCCTTTCTATTTCTTCAAGATGTCAATGGAGAATGGCTCAATACTTCATAGCTTCCATTGATCACCTACCTCAATCGATCTTGTGCATGAATATGGCCCTCATAAGGTGCACTTCCTTGTTATTTCTTCAAGATGTCAATGGAGAATGGCTGTGATAATGAGCTTCACAACAATGATAAAAGTATGGTAACAAGTTGATCGCAAGGAATGAAGGAATTGGTGCCAAAGGCACACTATAATTCCTGCAGATTAAGGGTACTAAAAGCTTGGATGAATGAAATTGAAGAACAAGGTTCAATTTATAGACTTGTGAGAGAGAAGATCAACGATATAGAAAGAATGAGAAGATCAACGGTATAAAAACCTTGAGAGAATGTATGTGAATAGAAAGAAGACAAGTGTCACACAAAAGCTGTTTTGTTTGAGTTAACTGCTTTCTTTTATAAAGATAAGATTTAACTTCATAAATTAGAATGTTTTTTTCTAATTTAAGAGTTATTGATAAAAACAAGGTTGATTGAGTCAGTTAACTCAACTTGAGTTTTGCTTTTGCATGATTTTGAGAGAATTTAAATAAATTTGATTGATTTATTTAAAATTGGAAAAAGAATTTGACTTAATTAAACAATTAAGAATTATTTAATTGTTTGGAAGAATTTAATTAAATAAAGGATTTTATTTAATTTTGACTTTAGAAGAGATAATTAAATATTTTGATATTTAATTAACTTAGAGAAATATGAATCGAATAAATAAATTTGATTGATTTATTTATTGATAGAGGAATTAGAATGGAATAAATATTAAGAATATTTATTTAGACCAAGTCATGTCATTTTTAGGCGTATACATTTTGCCCCTCTTTGATGCAATGTGTTTTATCACGTTGTTTCAAAGAATAGATTTTTCTGATAATGATACATGCCCTAGTTTGAACCTGGTATAGGTTTAATGACAGTAGGATGCCCCTCAGGAGATTGGATGGGAAGAATGCAGAAGGATGTGAGATGGACAATCTCATGAAGAAGAAGGAGAAAAATAGGTTAGGTTTGAAGAAAATGGGTTACGGTTTGGAGAAACGGGAAGAAAATGGGCTTGGGAAGTAGTCACGGTTGCTACACAGCTAGTTAGAGTACACTTGCTATATATAGGAGCTGGGTCCACAACACAAGTCATTTGCACATTTGGCTTTTGTTGATAGGTTCTTGAGAGCTTAGGAAAGCACAGGAGCATAGAGCAGTCAGCATAGAGATGGATATTCCATGTGAGGAGCACATCTTTGAGCGAGTTCGATGGTTCAATCGGCTAGTTGAGGTAGGACCACCGATATGTAGTTAAAAAAAACTCACCTAGGGTCATTTATTAGTGCAATAAATGCTAGGGAAAGTTAGCCAAGACAGATGCGCTAATTCACATTTTGGCCATATGCACTCCAAAACTGCACGTATGTAAAAATTTGGTGCATTTGCGTAATGGAATGGTGCATAGGACAAAGTTGCGCATGCATGATATGAGTCAGCGCATACATTAGGAACTTGTGCATATGGTATGAGAAGTTGCGCATGGGACACCTATTCTGGCGCATTCAGGATGAAGTTGTGCTTTTGATATGGAATTGTGCTTTTACTCAATTTGGTGGCACATTTTCTAGAAGTTGCGCATTTACTGTGAAATGGTACATGTACCTTCTAGTTCGGCACACATGTTTTAGGTAGTCAGTTTACTTAATGAAATTGACTCGATTGGCATCTTGCTTGATGCATCAATCGATAAGCTATCTCTAAGATTTGTAGGAATCTAGTCAAGAGATGTTTATGTTATTTTGATCAATTTGATATGTTAAGTAAGTGATAGGATAGTTTGATACTTTGAGCAGTTTTGTAGTTTTTGGTTGATGCGTTGCTTTGCGTGATTACAGGAGGACATTTGTGACATACTTATGTTGCAGGAGCAGTTTCCCTTGCCATTGTTGTAGCAGTACATGCTCATAGAGATGGATCGAGAGGCACTCGGTGCTATGGGACTTGACTATGTTTGCTTCATTCTTGAGGTACGTGCGAACCTCAGTTTGCTAACTACCGTAGTGGAGCGCTTCCACAACGAGGATGGGACCTTTCACCTGCCTACCAGTGAGATGGCGATTACCCTAGAGGACGTCTATAGGATTATGCACTTGTCAATATAGGGGGAGCTTGTAGAGTATGATCCTCAGCGCGATGCTGGACTGGCGGAGTGTAGATAAGTTTTGATGACCCAGAGTTAGAGGGTCAAGTTATCTCTTGGCAGGACATTCATGACTACTATGACTACTTCCCAGGGATAGTTGTTGGATTGATCGGGGGTGTTGTCTACCCTGGTAGGAGGTCACATGGCTTCCCTATTGGTTAGGGTAGGACCATGGAGAGGATGGTGACAGAGGGCACCCATTTTGCATGGGGTGTCTATGTTTTGGCTCACCTATACCATGATATGCATCAGGTGGTATACCACAGGGGTGCTAGCTTGTTGGCAGGCGTCTCACTACTACAGTTTTGGCTATGGGATCATATTGCTATTACTCGGTCAATGTGCATCTTTTCTAGGCAAAGGGGTGAGCCGTATAGTTATGGATATGTAGGTGTTATTTCCCAGCACAAGATGGGAAAGCTTGAGTATTGGAGACACACGCTAGGAAAGCTTGAGTATTGGAGACACACGCTGGATAATGTAGATAGAGTTGTCTGGCATCCCTATCTAGATTGTGAGCCTTGGGATGATGAGGATGATGAGCTACCCTTCTACTTTCAGACTCAGTGGCTCATTAGGAGGACTTGACACTTTTTAGAGAGGTAGATTGTTAGCCGGGTTCAGCGATAGTTTGGCAGGATATAGGGTATGCCATAGGGGCAAGCCCGGTTTGTGAGGACACATGCAGAGTGGTTCAGATGGGGCCTAATAACATCTTATGAGGAGGCACTAGCAAAGTTTTAGCAGACTCCTTACGTGGCCTAGCTGATGAGGAGGGAGGTGATAGACGCAAGGATGACTCCTGATTATGAGGAGTGGTTTCCTGCTCATCCGTTTCTAAGGTATTCAGGACCCGGAGAGGTGGTTTCTCGCTTGGATGAGGAGGATTTAGATGATGAGGATGGTGTAGGTATGAGGAGGAGGAGATAGAGGAGGGGGAGAGGATGATAGGGAGATGGGGATGATGGAGGAAACGGAGGAGATGGAGGGGGTGGCGGAGGGGGTAGAGGGAGGCATAGGAGGAGAGCTGGGGAGGGACCCTCCTAGCAGTAGAAGGTAGAGTAGCCACATGCTGCACCATAGGTATAGGTGCCAACACAACAGGTGCCCCAGTAGGTAGTTCAGTAGCAGGTGCCACATGTTCAGGTTCCTCAGGCTCCTTAGCCTAACTTATAGCAGCAGGCTATTGCTATGCTGCAGGGTCAGATCTGACAGCTTAGGGCACATCTTTGAGCAACAGAGTTTCAAAGAGAGGCAGATGCAGGTGTCATATTGAGGCTCACTACAGAGTGAGATACTGCACTGGTGAGGGTGCGTGTCCTTAGGCTAGAGAGGGATTCAACTTTAGCAGCCTTGGGGACTGATGGAGCTACTATATTTTTGGTTACACAGGGGCAGCAGGGATAGGCCCAGGTACACCAATTATAGACACAGATTACCTAGATACAAGAGGAGCTAGCCAGAGCATAGGCTCAGACTCAGTATTATAGAGGATTGTACCACAAGACGGTGCTGGCAAACCAGAGGGCACCTAGCTATAGTAGCCAATTTGTGGTAGGTATAGCTCAGAGAGTAGGGGGGTCACGCTCAGCAGCGTCTGCGATGGGCCCACAATAGTCTAGGGCTAGAAGAGGAGGGAATGGAGAGGGCAGTGTTGGAAGTAGCGTCCCATGGCAGTAGGGCTAGCCGTTACACTTGTACCGGGTTTTGATTTATGTAGACACTTTTGATGGCTCAGTTAGTTGGATATGTATATACTTGTATCACTTTGTACCGAGACATGTATCATTATTTGTGATGTATACACTTTATGACTTGACTCAAAGAGGATAGACACTTTGATATATTGTACATTTTAGACATGTTTTACATTATATTTATATGATGATGCAGCTATTGATGATCTATATGCAGTTGTTTATGCTATATGTCATGGATGCATTTACTTTTGATGTCTATATGTGACGCACATGTTTATTTTGTCTAGATGATGCTATGTGATGGATGCAAATTACTTTTTGATGTCTATATGATCTGATGCAGACTTAGATGATTTCATGTATGCACCTAAAATGCAAATGTTCTCTATATGATTATGTAGATTATGTGATGATCTACATGTACTTGTCTATGTTTTTTATTTTTCTGTTGACACTATGTTATGATGCAAATTGTATATGGATGTCCTAATGCAATTTTATGTATGCAAATGATCTAATCATGTTAATGACTACTTCATATGATATGATATGCAACTTATGCTATGTTTTTGTATGTCCAAACATACTCAATCGACACAGAAATGACACAAGATAGATAAAAGATTGATTGATAGAAGAAATGTGAATGAATGGATCACAAGCTTTTCATTGATACTCTGCATTTTGAATCTTTATTGTATAGGATATGGATGCTTTTATGGATGTATAATGGATGCGAATGGTTTTTTAACATCTTGATTTTGCAAGTATTTTGAAGTGCTTATTTCATCATTGGGCGATTTTTTTGGGTACTTTTTCTGAATGTTGTAAGTTAATACAAGCATCTAGGTATAATTGAACCAAGATGACCTTAGTATTGCTTACATGGATTTTGATTTAGCAAGTTGATACAAGCATCTCAATATAATAGAACCAAGATGACCTGAGTATTTCTTGCATATCAACAGACAAGGATTGCCCCCTTTCATGTTAGACCTTTGATGTCGTCGATGATCTTTTGCTGATCATGTCGTTAGACAAGGTTTCAAATTACTAAAGATTGATCCACAAACAACAAACATAGAAAATGATCATGCCCCCATCATAGCATCTCTATCTTTTGGCATCCTTGAGTAGCGTAGGAAGACATGATAAAAAAAATCAATATGTCGTAACCTAACCTGATCATGAACACAAAACATTCTTGCATTTAGATGTGTTTTTCTTGCCATAATTTAGATAGAATCATTTAGATCGCTTTGCTCTTGGTTTTTGCTTTGTTTTGGATAGGTTGATGTCTTGCATCAAAAAATTTCTGCTTTGGAAGCTAGCTTTGCTACGCTTGCATGTCTGGTGAAACGTATCACCATTCTTATTGGTGAAACAAACCCTAAGGGACTGACCTAGTGCCTCGGGGGCTCAATGCTACAATGGCCTTGCCTATGTGATGATGCAGAGGTAATGTAGTTTGGGGTGAACCTTGATGGACCTAAGACCTAGGCAATAGAAAAATGGTGTGGACTCAGATAGATAGAAGGACAGATGAAACATGAAGGAATGGATGGGAAGTGGAGCCTCGGGGGTGCATTAAAAATGGACTTGCCTACATGACAATGCAAAGGCAACGTAGTTCGGAGTTGACCCTATGATACTGACAACAGACACTAAGACATGTTGACACTATGGATATGGTACTTCGACAACCTTAGTTGATAAGGTGACAAAAAGAGATAGAGTATCAAGCCATGATAGGTCACCATTAGGTTAGACAAGGTGTTTTATTATGGAACAGATATGGATTGGATTAGAAACGATGGTAGGAAGAATAGACACAAAGTGATTGGTTTCCCAAAGATGGAGGAAGCGGTTTATCACAAGTATCGCTTGTTTACGAGGTCTTCACCACTTGTTTTTATTTGCACGAAAGCTAAAAGTACACATGATGCCTGTTTGCCAGTTTTCACCATGGTACCTATCCAAGGTGTCTATTTTCTAGGTTTTCACCAAAGGATGATTTTTTTGTTGTTTTTCCCATTTTTTGATTTTTTTGCTTTTTTTTTTTAATTTTTTTTATTTTTTTATTTTTTTAATTTTTGCCCCCCTTACATTGGGGTTCTCTTAGGTATAGAACTAACAAAGATGCATATTGTTGATTGGGTCATTGAACATCTCACCCTCTAATGTTGCTAATTAATACACTCCTAACCCATAGGCCGCAATGATTACATAAGGACCAAACAAGTTGGGCTCAAACTTTCCTTTCTTTTCCCGATCCTACTGATTGTGAGGATTGTCCTTGAGTACTAGATCACCAACATTGAAGATCCTTGGACAGACTTTGTGATTGTAGCTTCATGACATTCTCTGCTAATATGCCTTGAGATGGTTAAAGGCCTGTTGCCTTCTTTCTTCTAACAGCTCTAACTCTTGCAGTCTGGAAACTCTATAGTCTTCATCAGTGATAAGACCTTTTAATGACACCCTTAGAGATGGTAACTCGACCTCGATGGGCAAAATGGCTTTTGATCCATAGACAAGGGCATATGGGGTAGCACCTGTGGGAGTTCGTATACTAATTCGATAGGTCCATAGAGTGGGATTGAGTTGGATGTGCCAATCATGACCAGCATCGTTGACAGTCTTCTTGAGGATTTTCAAGATTGTTTTGTTAGATGTCTCTGCTTGGCTATTGCCTTGGGGATAGTAGGGGGTGAAGAAATGATGTTGGATTTTGAATTTGTCACAAAGCTCTTGGACATTGTGGTTCTTGAAAGGTCTTCCGTTATCCATGACAATGGATGAGGGAATTCTATATCTACAAATGAGGTAATTAAGGATGGAGGCAATCTATTTGCCTGTGACATTGGTGAGTGGAATGGCTTCAATCCACTTAGTAAAATATTCAGTGGCGGTTATTATGAACTTGTGGACGTTGGATGATGGGGGGTGAATTTTTCCCACAAGGTCGAGTGCCCATTGACAAAAGGGCCAAGGTGTCGTTAAAGGTCATAGCTCTTGAGTTGGTTCATGGATGAGTTTTCCATGTATCTGACACTTCTTACATCTCTTCACAAACTAGTATGAATCAGTTTCCATGTTCGGCCAATAGTATCCCAAACACATGAGTTTCTTAGCTAAAGAAGGACCGCTAGAGTGTGTCCCATAAATTCCTTCGTGCACATCTCGTAAGGCAGTTAGAGATTTTTCATGTTCTAAAGATCAGAGTAAAGTACCATCCAGACCTTGTCGATATAGGGTATTGGTGATAATGGTGTAATGAGAGGTTTGGCAAATGAAGTTTTGGCGTTGGTTGGTAGATAAGTTAGGTGGTAGGGTGTTATCCTTGAGGTAATTGTAAATCTTACCATACCAAGGTGAATCAGATCCGACTAATAGGCATATGGAGTGTGTTTCAGGAAGATCATAAGCTAGTTACATAACTGACTCCACCAAGAACTCATACTGTGACTCATTCTCTGGGATCTTGAGGAGTGAGGCGATGGTTTCCATGGCGCCTGCTACTTTGTTTTCAATGCGAGGTATTTGCTCAAAGGAGATGATCACAAAGTACTCTTTAAATTCATTGACCATACACTTGTATGGGATTAACTTGTCATCTTTGGTCTGATAGTCATCGTTGACTTGATTGATTACCAGTTGGGAGTCACCATAGACATGTAGCTCTTTTATTTTCCATTCTGCTGCATATGCTTATATGGGATTAACTTGTCATCTTTGGTTTAATAGTCGTCATTGACTTGATTGATTACTAGTTGGGAGTCGCCATAGACATGTAGCTCTTTTATTTTCCATTCTGCTGCCATCTTGAGACCAATGACCAAGGTCTCATACTCTACTATATTATTTGTGCATGGGAATAGCAAACGATAAGACTTAGGTATGGTGTCGCCATGAGGAGTGACCAACAAGATTCCTGCCCCTGATCCATGGTTTGTATGTGATCCATCAAAGTAGAGTTTCCATGAGTATGTTGTTATATTGAATATGGATTCATCTGGAAATTCAAATGTCATTGGTGTGGTACTTGCAATGGTACTTCTGTTAACTGATCGGCAATGATTTGACCTTTGATAGCCTTCCTTTCTACATACTCAATGTCATATTCACTTAACAGCATTACCCACTTGGCTAGGCATCCTGTTAGAGCTGCTTTGCTTAATAGGTACTTCAATGGATCCATCTTTGCAATAAGTTTGACTGAATGTGCTAGCATGTAATGTTGCAATTTTTGGAAAGCAAAAACTACAAGACACGATCTTTCTATTTGGGAGTATTATAGTTCGTAGCCCACCAATGTGCGACTGATGTAGTAGATAGCTCTTTCTTTGCCTTCATAATCCTATTATGCTACTAGGGCTCTGAGGGCTATTGGCATAGCAAATATGTAAAGTAATAGCAGCATTCCTTGGATAGGTGGCATCAAGATAGGTGGATTCGTAAGATATTCCTTTAGTTTGCCAAATGCTTCTTTGCACTTCTCATCCCATCTAAATGGAATGTTTTTATGTAAGAGATGACTGAAAGGTTGGCACTTGTCTGCCAGTTGTGATATGAATCGATGGATGGCCTATAACTTGCCTTATAGTGACCGCAGTTGAGTGATGTTCTTTGGCGGTGGCATTTCCATAATAGCTTTGACTTTAGTAGGATCTACTTCGATCCCATTTGTTGATACAATGAAGCCTAAGAGCTTGCCGGAGGTGACTCCAAACACACATTTCTTCAGATTCAACCTGACTTTGAATTGTTCTGGTCTCTGAAAGACCTTCTCTAGTACATCTAGGTGGGATTCTCATGTGAGTGACTTTGCAAGGATGTCATCTACATAGTCCTCCATTGTGACGTGCATCATATCATGGAGGATAGTGGTCATAGCACGTTGATATGTTGCCCCTGCATTCTTTAACCCAAATGACATGATGTTTAGTAGAAGGTGCCCCATGGACAAGTGAAAGTAGATTTATGTTGGTCTTCTAGTGCTATCCTGATTTGATTGTATCTGGAGAAGCCATCCATAAGAGAAAGCATGATATGTCTTGCTGTCAAGTCGACTATGATATCAATATTGGGCAAAAGAAAATCATCCTTGCAGAAAGCTTTGTTGAGATCTCAGAAATCATTACATAATCTGACTTTGCCATCAGGTTTGGACACTGGTACTATGTTGGATACCCACTCTAGATAGTCGATTGCCCTAATGAACCCTATATCTAGTAGTTTCTTGAGTTCCTCTTTTACTAGTAATGCAATGTGGGGATGCATCTTCCTGAGCTTCTGTTTGACTGGTTTTACACCTGGATCTAGTGGTAGATGATGTAGGATCAAATCTGGATCTAAATTGGGCATATCTGTGTATGACCAAGCAAGGTTGACTTGCTTTTTCTTGAAGAATGGTACAAATTTAGTCTTTTCTGGTGGAGATAGAGACTTTGCAAAGTGAATGATCTTAGGATTATCCTCTATTCTAAGACTTCTCCTAGTACATATCGTTGGGGAGAGTGTCAAGCCTTCCATTGTCTGGTGCCTCAGAGAGGTTTTCACCATCTGATACATCCTTTCTTTTTTACTATTTTGGGATCTGATACTGCCACAAAGCAGTTTTCACCATCAAATCTAGTTTTTATTTTTATGTTTTTACGATTGGAAGGCTTGGCACCCTCTCCAAAATAAGCCACGGTGTTGAGTTCAATGGTGAAGCCAGCTTTATGATCTCCTGTAGGTAGGTGGTCCTGAAGTTGGTCCCGAAGTTCCATGTAGTCAACATAGGCATCGTCATTTTGGAACATGTCTAGTTGCGGGGTTCCTTATAAATCTCAGTTGATAAGTTTAGGATGCACAAGGGGAAGGGGATTGAAAGATAGATCTAATTCATTAGGTGTGATAGTTTGAATGGATACATGGGTAGGACTTGGATTGATAGGGATAGAATCTGAGATGGTACTTTCCTTTAGATTGTTTATCACGATGGTACTCTGACCTTCCTCGAAAGTCATACTCTCAGGAGTGGGCAAATCACACTCTAATGGTCTATGCATTAGCATTTGTCCCTCATGGTAGGGGCTATAGGTTTGAATGGTGTCAACTCCTTTGTCTTCATGGGAGTGCTCCGTGAGTTCATCCCATTCATATTTGTTGGAATCTGTGTCACTGTCCTCTTGTAGGTTATGAATCATTTCCACAAGACAAGCATTTGCCTTAGCTTTGCCTTTGTCCTTGTATCCTAGCCCTTTTGTATTTCTTGCCAATGAGGATGAGGAAGGTTGAATGGGTTCAATGATTCCTTCTTTTCTTAGGACAATGGGACCTTGTCCTTCATAACCCATTCTGTGTAAGATAGACTCACCACGCCCATAGATTTCTATTGGGATCTTAGGTGGTTCTTGTTGTGTGTTATCTTCCTTTGTGTAGAGCCATTGCAAGATGTCTCTTTCCTCTGTTTCATTGGATAGGGTCCCCCATTTTACAAAGGGAGGAGTAGATGGCTTTGGAAAAGGTGTAGGTCACCCAAAGGATCTTGGAGATAGAGGCATTTTGGCTAGGTTGAGGCTGTGCTTGATGGAGTATTCCCCTACCCCTATTTCTTTGATTGTGATTTTTTGCTCTTTGGGCTTGGATGAGTGAGCTTCGGAGGTAGAATCATGCTATGAGATGGGGGATGTAGAAGCTCTATTGTTGGGTATGATGCAATTAGGCTTTGAGTGGATAGAATTGCAATGTTGAAAAGGATCTGGATCACCTTGGATGGTGATCTATTTTATGTTATGAGAAAATTTGATGCATTGGTGGTAGGTAGAAGGTACAACTTTCATGGCATGAATCCATGGTCTACCTAGGAGGATGTTATAGGCTAGCTCCCTATCGAGGACTTGGTAAACAACATCCTTTATCACTAGTCCAACTTGTATTGGTAACACCACTGTTCCTTTGGTAGTTCTTTCTTCTTCATCATAGGCCTTAATAGTGATCTTTCTCCTAGGATCCATTGTAGTTTCTGAGAACCCCAATGTAAGGACTAGCTTGAGCATGTAAATATTTAAACCCACTCCTCCATCAATGAGAACTCTTTTGATATGGTGTTTATGAATGAAGGCGATGATATGCAAGGGTGTGTTATGGGGCTGAGGCACTGAAAAGTCATCCTATTCGGTGAATGATGTGGTGCTTAAGGAGGTTAGATTTCCTACCATGGCTTGAAACTTCTCTTGGGCTAGGTTCGTGGGTACAATTGTTTCCACTAGGGCTTTATCAAGAATTTCCTTGTGGGAGGGAGACAGATGCAACAACTCTAAGATAGATATGTGGGTAGGATTTTCCCAAAGTTGGTCTATGACATTGTACTGATGGGGGTTAGACGGAGAAGGTGACGATCTTGGAGGAAGCATGTTTAATGTGACCTTACCACTATAGGTGATGATGCTGCAATTAGTTTTTTTAGGTTTTGACTATTGGTTGGACATGACCACATTGACTTGTGGGATGTGCTCCGATATGTAGTTGATGGTATAATCGAATGACATGCTCGCATAGTTAGCATTATTGTGTCCATTATGTTGATTCTACCTATTGTGGTGGTTGTTGTTGTTGTATGACCTATCCTGGTTGAGGAGCAGATCCATGTATGCCACATGTGTCTTGTTAGAGGTATGTTGTTTAGTACCTACCTGATTTTGGTCAAGTATGTCTTGAATGATGTGTTTTAGATGGATATAGTCATTGGTCTTATGGCCTCTTCCCCTAGGATATTCACAAAAATCAGTAGCTTTCCAATAGTGAGGTTTCACTTGAGGTTCATAGTCACTAGTGGGGGGAAGAGTGATCTCATTGTTGGCTGATAGCTTTCTTAACAAAAATTCTTGGGACTCCCCTAGTGGTGTGAATTTTCATCTAGGATTGGAGGTAAACCATTGTTTTGGCTTGTGAGGGAAAGTTTTTCTTGGTATGACATTGTGTGCTTCTCCTTTGAGAGTGAATATTGGTTGTTGTTTGGGAGCCGCTACTTTGGCATCAACCACTCCATCATTGACAACATTTTTGTTCTTTGTCTAAAACTTTGACTTGTCCAAGGTGTAGTTAGAGTTAGGGGTGTCCTTATACAACTTTATTTACCCCTTGGAGATCATAGATTTCTCAATAAATAATCCCATCTCAATGACTTTTGTAAATGAGGTAGGGCATTGAATTTGGATTTGGTAACTTAGATCAGGGTTAAGGTTGTGGACAGACATCTCTGTGATTTGCTTCTCTAGCATGTGATATATGAGCATTTGCTCGCGATTTGTCTCCATGTTTGTAAGAAGGCAGCAAAAGATTCGCCATTCTTTTGCTTTGTATTGCATAGGTCAAGCATGGAAACTTCGTGTTCAATGTTATATGAGAAGTGTGTGATGAACTTGTTTACTAACTCATCAAAAGTTTTGATACCTAGGGGAAGTTGTGAGAACCATTCCATGGCTTGGTCACCTAGAGATCTAGGGAATAGTCTCATTAGAAAAGTTTCGTTATGAGCTACTTCTACATACACGGCACTAAATTCCCTAATGTGATTTCTTGGGTCCCCTTTTTGTTTATATTTGTCAAACTTAGGGACTTCGAACTGAAAGGGGAAAGGTATCATGTTCAATCTTTTGTCAAAGGGGTATGGTGAGATATCCTCCAATGAGTAAGTTTTAGTGGGTGGCCCCATTTGGAGATCCGCCACTTTTTGCATTAAGCTCTCGATTTGTTTTAATATGTCTAGAGGTATGTTGGAGTCTACGGCCTTTTTACCTTTATCTTGGTCAATGGCTTTATCTTCACTCACGTGGTCCTCATGAGTTTCTTCCACTACAATTTCTTTTAGTTTGTTGAGATCAAAGTCTGAGGGGAGTTTGAGTCCTTGGTTTGCAAGATGAAGAAAGTACTTTTGATGGACCTCTTTGAGCATTTTGTCTAGCATGCGCTAAAATTTTTGATCTTAGAGGGCTCCTTGGTAGTCCTCATGGGAGATTTCCTCATCACTATCATGAGGGGACACAATTCCCTTAGATGTTCCAGCCATTTTGAGTTGTGTTTGCTTTTGTAATCTGGTTAATACCATGCAAGGCAATGTGGGAAGAAGTGAGGTGGTACTAGAGACTCTGGCAAGGTGTTGGTGGAGATTGTTGAGAAGAGGATACTTGCGGTGATGAGATTTGAACAAGGGACTCTTTTGGTCAATGATTCCAAGTAAGTTGGTCGACACAAGACGATAGCCACGAGTAAGGATATCCAATACCCGTTTACTATGTAGAGACTAGTCTTGTATGAAGACCACTAGTGAAGTTTCAAGAGAAAAGGATGTACAATCCTTGATAGTAAAGACTTACTAGGTTTACTTGAATCTGAAATGATCTAAAAAAGGTCTTGCACTAATATGATATAGATACTTTGACTAGTTTTGCAGGAAGACCTGGTAGAAGGTAGATGAGATGACTAATGAAAGAGAGGGTACACTATGGAAATGGATGGAAGAGGTGACTGCATGGTAAATCTGATCTCAGAAACTAGAACAAGGCTGAAATGGGTATCTAGAAAGATGAAATTTTTCTCCCAAAAGATGTGGAAATGCTCACTGTTGTGGATGCGCAGCAATAAATGCACTGAAACAAAAGGTATATGTGCAGCAAGTTGGTGCAAATGTGCAGCTCTGGTGAATGACAAAAGCACAGTAACAAGTGATAAAAGCGCAGAATGTCATAGTAAATGCGCAATAGGTCGAAATGGATGCGCATCTCTGTAGGACAGATGCGCAGTTCTGGTTTTTTTATTGTTTTTGTAAAGTTTTCGTCATGTTTTTCAATGTTTTTGGTTTCTTGGCTACAAGTTGGTCCTTTTGGTCTAATTTTCTCAATTATGGCAAGTAAGACACAGTAAACACAAAGAATTTTTCATGATTTTTGTAATTTTTTTGGACTCTTTTTGACTCAAATAGAAAGTACAAATCCTAGGCTGGCTGGGAAAATATAAACTGAATTCTCACTATTTCTAGTTGAGGCATATTTGGGAGGTGATAATCGCCCTTCCCTGCACCGGCTTATAGGAGTTTTTGGCTACTAAAAACAAAGGATGATTAATAAGTGCAACCGTTTGAGTGGTTATACATGCGGCAACACTACTCTCCGATATGGAGTCTCCCAGCCTACAAGGGTTGCGCCTTGGAGGGTTTTGGGGGAGGTTGGATGTCAGTATAACACAAATTCACTCGGTGTTTGAAGCTTTCACTCTAAACATAATTTATTTATAGTGGCTTGGTAGAGCTTGGCTTTAGCTTGTTACCACTTAAGATCGTTCCTACTTGGACAGAAGGATATCCAAGGGCAGGTCTCTCTAAAGGTTTAACACATGTGAAAATGATATGTCTAGCATTTTGGTCACCCAAGATAAGAAAGAGGATAGTCCTAGTATCATTCCCAAAAACACAAAAGATAGTGGTTCTTTTCCCCTAGTTAAAATGAAAAAGACTATATCAGCTAGCTACTTGGGCACACACACAAGTTGTTAGCTTTGAAAGAAAGATATCAATCGTTCAATTTTATCCTCCTAGTATTGGGACTATATTAAACTTGTTGATGCAACAATACCAAATTACAATCCTCCTAGTTAGAACTAAATGAGATTTGAATGAACATCCATTTACTTTCCTTTACAATCAAGAGATGAGTTAACAAATGCAACTATATGATTAAACCTGTCCCTAACTTGCAAGTAGGTTAGAGAATATCCTTGCAAAAAGTGTGAGCGTTAGCAAAATCACAAGGAACAACTCAAAGTCACTATCAAAATTAGATGCGTAGCTACAGAGATCAGATGCACAGAAACAAACAACAGATGTGCAGAATTACAAAAGTGTTGAGATAGAGGTCAAAAGCGCAGAAATAGTGAGTATATACACTGATTCAGTAAATGCACTGCTTCAAAGCCTATATGCACTGCTTCAGGAGGTATATGCGCTGAAAGATCAGATGTGCCAAAACAGAGCTCAGATGCATGTTAGGATTGGTCAGATGCATAGAATCTCCCTATGTATGGAACCTAAACTCACAAAAACTTAGTTTTTGGGTTAGATTGGGGCAAGGGCCCCACAGTAGGTGCCAAAAATGTTAAGGGAAAATTGGAATGATTATCAATAATATCAAATAAACCCAATAACTCAATGAAAAGGGAAATAATGAAGATCAAACAAACAAAGACAACACCTTGCAAACCTCAATACTTAATAGCTTCCATTGGTCGCCTATCTCAATCGATCTTGTGTATGAATATGGCCCTCAGAAGGTGCACTTCCTTGCTATTTCTTCAAGATGTCAATAGAGAATGGTTCAATACTTCATAGCTTCCATTGATCGCTTATCTCAATCGATCTTGTGTATGAATGTTAGTTGACAGATTTGTCCTTCGAGAATAAATGTAGAAAATGACTCAGGACGCTTGAGAAGAAGAACAAACAGTACTAACAATTGGAGAAGTTGTCATTGAATTCATAACTTTCCTCTGAATTTTAGAGGTACAACTCCCTCTTAAGATATGCAATGAATAAAACATGGGGTGTGCTTGTAGCCAAAAAGCAGAAAAGGTGTATTAACATCTACCCATCACCATGAAATAGATGTGCATGACTGATTACGGAAAAAAATGAATGTAGATAAATGATACACAGCCCACTTATCCAACATTCATAAACAAGGACAAATTAATTGAGAGAAATAGTTATATCCTACCTTAACACATGTCAACATAAAAGAAGCAATACTAAAGATAGATTACTAATTGACATAAGAACAATTGCAATCACAGAAGACACTTGGAGACACAAAGTTCTGTAAGTAATTCTTCATTTCTTCAATATGACCAAAACTCAAAGTTTCTGTAATGCTTCTATACATGAATAGAGCTAAGAAAAGTATAACTAGAAATTAATACCAAAATAAACTTGCTCTTCTTCCCCACTATTCACAGACAACCACTGGAAAAAAAGATCCTTTCCATTAGAATTCTTCCTCCTTATATAACTTCCCAAAAATTATAACTATTCAAAAACGGTCCTTTTTGAGTAACCATAATCAAGAAAGTGACTTCTCAAAATAGAAAATGGTTACATTATACCAAAATTGTAGTAATCATTGCTAAATATAAAAAGACTTCAAATATACAAGACAGGCGGCATTAATCTTCCCCCAATTCTAGGCGTATCTCCATAAAAAGCTAGCGTAGCTCAGCTCTCTCTTCTTCTTCCTCTAGTACGTCAATTATCCTGTGATATTTAGCATAACTAGTTTTCTCCTTCCAAGTGACTATGTGCAGCTGAGAGATGATATCGATCTGCTCCTCCTCAGGCCATTGTAAATCAGGTTGCAGAACAGGCATAGTTTCATCGTCCCAAATTTCATTGTTTGCTGGAAGTCCCATTCTGAAAAATAGCTTGGCTGGCAAGAAAACAAAACATAGAGAGCACCGCCACCTTCACCTAATTATGTCAGTAGGTAATGATGTCTTTCAAACTTATTAACGTCATGCCACCATCTTAATGAGCTTCATTACACTTGTCCTTAATGCACCATTAATTTTATAGCTTGGGAAACGGGTCTCAAGATTTGAACTTGCACTCCATAGCTTCTGAAAAGACATTCTCATTGCATACCACACGAGCAACCTGATGAGCTGGCAATACCTTGAAAATTGGGCACCGCAAAGATGCAAACTAGTCGGCGGCTGGAGTAGACCCATAACTTTGAACTTAGAATAGAATTTCACAAAACTTGCAAGTTCCTGAAAATGAATGAGATTGTTTGAACTATTAGAGTAATGTTCAAAAGATTTCAACTTCCTCGACACAAAAGAGGAGTCAGGAAGTCAGCCATTTCTCAAAATTAAGAACATGAGTTAGGTAAACAAAAGATTCATGAATTTGAAAACCACCTGATGACAAAGACTTATAAAAAAAGTTTTCGAGACTTCAAAATTTTTGGGGCAAGAAAATGACCAAACTGGGGCAAAGCAATGATTGTATCAATCCTTAGGCACAAAAATTTGAAAAAAAAAATGGGTTAAAATTTTGGGGCAACAACAGGCTCTGATTGGGGATGAGGACTACAAAGGATGAAGCAAGGAACCTAGAACATCAAGCATGGACCATTGCATAAATCCATTGGGTAGTAGAGTCAAAGAGCACAGGAGACAAAGGAGCTAGAGAAAGCCAAAAATGGGACACAAAAGGCAAAGGAAACAACTACACTACCAACACAACAAAAACTCCTAAATATGTACATGGTCAGGAAGACCCTACCTCCAGAGATTCCAGGATTGTCACACAAATCCATTGATCGGCTGGGAGAAATAGCTACCAGTGCACAACAATGTTTGGTAAATGAGGAGTCCGCAAGCGACTGACAACCAATTGATGACTATCATAATCAGAGGAATGTAAGCAACACCATGTAAAAAAATTTCAAATAAAATATGATGCTCCACCAGTCGCTCCTCACTGTATACTTCTGCAATAGGATGACTCATATCAGCATTACTCAGCATATGATTACCAACATCTGCCTATATAACCTCATATGTGATATCATAATGTACTTGATTTTGTGAGCAAGCATGGGTCAGCCCCCAAATTGGACATCCCACACACAAACCAGATGATAAAAATTTGACATCTTTTAAAAATTTTGGTTCCAATCTTGAAATACATGTCCCGACATTTTCCTATGTATGATCACTCTTATTTGTAGTAGACAAATTCACATCCCATGCCTGAAAATAACCCATTTGAGCCATTGGATGACCAACCATCAGCCATGTATGTATCATGTAAAACTGGAAGTGGACTAGACTGAAAATATAAATTGCAAACAATATTTTCATTAGGCTGAAAATCACCCCCAACTGGAACAATCTCATCTTCCTCTACAAGATTTGACCTAACAATGCCATGACACACTTCATCCTCTTTGTTTGTAACTTACAAATCAAATATGGCAACCTCTTCTCCACACAAGAATTCATCATCACATGTATTAAGGCACCAATTTGGAATGTAAACAACATGAGGTTCATTATATTCATCCATTTGATCACTTTCAGCAAGGCCTTTTTCTTTAAGTATAGGAAAGAGCACATCATCTTCTTCATAAAGGTCACCATCTAGAGCTTCTAAAAGTTCTTGGGGCTGTGAACCTTCATCAACTTGATTATTCCTTTCCTCCTTTGGCTGTATATGCATTAGAGAAACAACTTCATCTTCACCCTTTTGTTCACATGCTTTCACTGCTTCGGAGGGCATTTTGAAAGAATTTTTAGCTTTCATATCATGGTCCTCTTAATGCCAAGGATAAGATTCTTCATGGCTACAAGCAAGAAAATGTGTATCTTTCCCATCTCTTTGTTCAATTTCTTGCAAATATTAAGAGTTTTATGGGGTTCTGACCCAAATATATGAGTTAGAGCCCCAAAATGGATTTTTTTGGGTCTATATAGGTATATTATACAATGGGTTTTGTGTGCAGGTGCAGGGGAGTAGTCCAAGACAGTATTTGAGGAAGATTTGGCTTGATATCTCTATGTATTAAGCCATTAGTGATAGCTAGAGGAAGATTTAGTTGGAAAACTTGTTTCTAATGCCCATGGAGGCCCAAAACCCATTGAATCCATCCATTTGTAATCCATACTAACTTTTGGAATTGGTTAGAAATTTCTGGGTCACTCTGGTAGGGTACTTCCTTTGTAAACCTAGGGCTAATTGCCCCTTGGAACAACAAGAACAATCATTTTTAGAGGCTTGTGTTCCAAAACAATGTACCATGCATGTCAAGTATATTATATAGGGCCGTAATGGGTATCTTAAAACCTAAAGAGTTCTAGGAGTTGTTTGGAAATTTTTGGAGTTAAGCCCTCTAAACCATATTTCTAGGGCTATAAGGAAAATAGGTCATTTGTGAAGGAACCTTGGGTAGGACAACTTGCTAGGCTAACTTATGAGTTTGATAAGATTCATTGGTCAAAAGAACATGTCTCATGCCCTCCTCAAGTTTTGACAATCATCTCATACATCCAAATCAAGTTAGGCTCATGAATGGAGGTTGTAGATGTCATGATGTGCAAGTTTGTTGTCCTTCCCTCCAAGATCAGTCACTCATGTTTGTGAGACTTGATAAGTGTTCCCCTATTCTACATCAAGTGGTATTAGAGCACAAGTTCTAATTTGGGAAAGTGTGAAGGAGTACAAAATGCCTCCTAAAAACAGTCCAGTCCTCACTAAAGAAGTGAGATTGATGAAGGAATCTCAAGAAGGAGTCCTAACCAAACTTGCAGCCATTGAAGCAAACCTGAGAAAAGGTGGGGTCATTGAGGAAGATAGTGACCAAGAGTGTGAGGGTGATAATGTAGACCCTCAAGAGGGACCTAGTGAGATAGAGATGGATCCAGATGCAAAAAGGTTTATGAAGATGCTGCAGACTGTGAAAGGAGAAAGCACTGATGTCAAGATGGAGTTGCCCATGTATGAGGGTAAGATGAACAGTGAGGAGGTACTAGACTGGATTAATGCTTTAGATAACTACTTTGAGTACAAAGAGATGCCAGAAGAGAAGAAAGTCAAACTGGCAAAGACCAAGTTGAAGGGAGCAACACTGACATGGTGGAACTATGTTCAGTTAGAGAGAATAAGACAAGGAAAAACCAAAATTAGTTCATGGGACCGGATGGTGTCCAAGGTGAAGGGTCAATTCCTTCCAAAAGATTATGCCATTCAAACCTTCAGAAGGTTGTAAAACTTGAAATAGAAAGAGATGGATGTAATGGCCTACACAGAGGGGTTTCATAAGCTCAGTATGAGAACTGGCCATAATGAGGATGAAGTTGAGAAGATTGCTAGATACACGAATGGGCTTAGGTTCAATATCCAAGATGAACTAAGTCTGACTACAACCAGGAATGTGGAAGAATGCTTCCAGTTGGAAGTAAGAGTTGTGGAGAAGATCAAGAGGAAACAAGAACAAAATGGATGGGGTAGAGGAAAGAACTTCAGAGGAAGAGGAAACTCTGGTGGAAGAGGTAAAAGCAACAAGGAGAAACAAATGATAGCAACAAGGAGAACCATGAACCAAGATGAGAGTCAAGTGAAAGAGGTAGCTTTAGAGGAAGGAGATCAAATAGTAGAGGCAGGTTTGGAGGCCATGGTAGAGGGTCAAGCACCTTCACAGGAAAGTGCTACAACTATAATCAAGTTGGACATCCTACATTCAAATGTCCAGACAAACAAGCATCAAGTTCACATGGAGGTGATAGAAGGGTCCACATAGTACAAGAGGAGGACCAAGAGAGTATAAACTCACATTCTATGCATGCAGGCCCAAAGGCAAGAGAATCCTTAATGATAAGAAGGACATTGCTGAAGGTACCATCAGCCAAAGAGTCCCCACAAAGAAAGGCTTTGTTCAGAACACTCTGCAAAGCACAAGGAAAGGTATGTAAGGTGATTGTTGATTCTAGTTCTACTAACAATCTTGTGTCTCTAGAAATGGTAGAAAAGTTGAAGATAAATAAGATTCCTCACTCTACACCCTACAAGGTATCATGGCTCAACAAGGGTTAGCAAGTACTTGTGAATAAACAAGCTTGGGTGGAGTTCAACATTGGTGGCTACAAGGACAAGATCTTGCCTGATATCATCCCTATGGATGTATGCCATCTGCTCTTAGGCAGACCATGGCAATTTGACTGAAAGGCCAAGCATGATGGAGAAGAGAATACATACATGATTGTGAAGGATGGGGTGACCTACAATCTTACACCCATAAAAGAAGATGGTGCAGCAATCCATGAAGGACCAAGCGTGATGATGGTGAAAGAGATAGAATTTTTGAAGACACTGAAGGAAGGAGAAGTTGGTTATGCCATCATTGGCAAGCCTGTGACAGTCAAGGCAGAAACAAAGGTAGAAAAGATACCAGAGGAGGTACAGGTCCTATTGGACAAGTATGAAGACATAGTGGTGAAAGACCTACCAAGTTCACTGCCTCCTATCAGAGATGTAAGCCATCACATTGATCTCATCCCTAGTGCAAGTTTTCTAAACAAGGCAGCATACAAGATGACACCATAGTAAAATGAAGAGGTGAAAAATTAGATCCAAGAGCTATTGGATAAAGGGCTGATCAAGGAGAGTTTGATTCCCTGTGCTGTTCCAACTGTCCTAGCACCTAAGAAGGGTGGAGAATGGAGACTTTGCACTATCAATAGGATAACCATCAGGTATAGATTCCCAATACCTCAGATAGAAGACCTAATGGATAGTTTGGGAGATGCATGTTACTTTTCAAAGATAGATTTAAAGAGTGGTTACCACCACATAAGGATAAATGAGGGTGATGAATGGAAAACAACATTTAAGACAAATGAAGGTCTTTATGAATGGATAGTTATGCCGTTTGGGTTATCAAATGCCCCAAGTACATTTATGAGATTCATGAATGAAGTCCTGAAGCATTTCATAGTCAAATTTGTGGTGGTCTATCTAGATGACATTCTTGTGTATAGCAAAACCAAAGAAGAACACTTTCAAAACTTGGACATGGTGTTGAAGAGATTGAATGAGGAGAAGCTAATGATCAACCTCAAGAAATGTGAATTCACAAAAGAGGAGCTTGTCTATCTTGGATTTGTGATTTCCAATGGCACACTCAAGATGGATCCATCTAAGGTGGAAGCCATAATCAGCCAGCCAACTCCTAAAACAACAACAGAGGTAAGAAGTTTCCATGGTTTGGCTACATTTTATAGAAAGTTTATCATAAATTTCAGTCATATTTGTTCTCCTATTCTTGATACTATCAAAGGAGATAAGAAGAAGAAGTTCCAATGGATTGAGGAAGATGAGAAAAGCTTTAAGTATTTGAAGACAAGGGTGGCTCAACAACCCATTCTTGCACTCCCTGATTTCAGCAAGGTGTTCACCATTGAGTGTGGTGCAAGTGGATATGCCATAGGTGCAGTCCTAAGCCAAGATGGGAGACCGATTGCTTTCTTTAGTGAAAACTCAATGAAGCAAAGAGGAAGTACTCTTCCTATGACCTTGAACTCTATGCTATGGTACAGTCACTCAAGAAGTGGAGGCACTATCTATTGCCTAAGGAGTTTATTGTCTTCACAGACAACCATGATTTAAGTTTCTTGAACAACCAAGATAAGCTAAGTCACAGACACATGAAGTGGATGGAGTATATGCAGGCCTACACATTCATCATCAACACAAGAAAGGACAAGAAAATAAAGTTGCTGATGCTCTGAGTAGAAGGTCCATGATGGTACATAAGATCAAGTTGCAAAGTGTAGGTATTGATGCACTCAAAGGTATGTATGAGAATGATGAAGATTTTAGTACTATTTTTGCTATTTGCAATCAGGCCCAAGATGTTTTTCACAATGAATTTTCTAAGTTTGTGGTACAAGATGGTCTACTATTCAAGGGAGCTCAGTTGTGTGTGCCAAGATGCTCCATGAGAGCAAATTTGATCAAGGAAAAACATTGTGGCAGCCTAAGTGGTCATTTTGGTTATGACAAAACTTTGGAGCAGTTCAAGAGGTTTTATCATTGGCCTAGGTTGCATAATGATGTGAAGAAGTTTGTGGAGAGTTGTGTGATATGCCAGAGTGCTAAAGGATCAAGTTCTAATGCAATCTTATATCAGCCTTTACCAATACCCAATCAGCCATGGGAGTCTATTAGCATGGACTTTGTTCTGGGTCTACCCAAGACACAAAGAGGTTATGACAACATTTTTATTGTTGTAGATAGATTTAGTAAGATGGCACATTTCATTGCTTGTAAGTCCACTAATGATGCCTCTCATATTGTTAGTCTATTCTTCAAGGAAATTGTAAGAATCCATGGATTGCCTTTGACAATAGTGTCTGATAGAGATTCCAAGTTCATTGGTCACTTTTGGAGAACCTTGTGGAAGAAGCTGGGAACAAATCTAACTTTCAGTTCTGCCTACCATCCCCAAATAGATTGGAAAACTAAAGTTGTAAATAGATCTTTGGGAAACCTATTAAGGTACTTAACAATGGAGCATAATCAGTCATGGGATCTACCGCTGCCCCAAGCCGAATATGCCTACAATGACTCTGTTAACAAGAGCATTGGAAGAACACCTTTTGAAATGGTGTATGGTATGAAGCTAAGAGACATTTATGAGCTGAGAGACTTAAGGGGAGTAGACAATAGGAGTGCACAAGGAGAAGACTTTGCCACAACCATGAAGGAGATACATCACCAAGTAAGAGAAACTCTTGAAAAGAGTGTTGCCAAGTACAAGGAGAAGGCTGATCTAAAAAGAAGAGATGTTCAATACAAAGTAGGTGACATGGTACTGGCTCATTTGAGGAAGGAGAGATTGCCCAAGGGCAGATATATAGGGCTGATGATGAAGACGATAGGACCTTGCAAAGTGGTCCACAAGTTTGGTTAGAATGCCTATGAGATAGAACTCCCTCCTGGAGTTGCTATCTCCCCCATTTTCAATGTTGCAGACTTGTATCCTTTCAAAGGATCTAATGTTACAAATGAAGAAGCTGAAGAAGCTATTGATGAGGATTGGATAAGGGATCTCTCACCTAGTCATCTAGTGAAGCTTGATACTATCTTAGACACAAGAGAGGTTATGAGGACAAGAAATAAAGTCTATAATGAACATTTGGTGAAATGGCATGGTTTTCCAATTGAAGATGCTACATGGATGATAGAAGAGGATATCAAATAGCGTGGAGCCTCAAGAACAAAACATTGTCCCAAAATTGTTGTTTCTAGGAGGGTTTGGTAGGGTTTTAAGAGTTTTATGAGGTTCTAACCTAAATCTTTGAGTTAGAACCCCAAAATGAATTTTTTGGTTCTATATAGGTATATTCTACAATGGTTTTTGTGTCCAGGTGTAGGGGAGTAGTCCAAGACAAGATTTGAGGAAGATTTGGCTTGATATCTCTATGTATTAAGCCATTGGTGATAGCTAGAGGAAGATTTAGTTGGAAAACTTGTTTCTAATGCCCATGGAGGCCCAAAACCCATTGAATCCATCCATTTTCAATCCATACTAACTTCTAAAATTAGTTAGAAAGTTCTGGGTCACTCTCGTAGGGTACTTCCTTTGTAAACCTAGGGCTAATTGCCCCTTGGAACAACAGGAACAATCATTTTTAGAGGCTTGTGTTCCAAAACAATGTACACTGCATGTCAAGTATGTTATAGAGGGTTTTAATGGGTATCTAAAAAGATAAGGAGTTCTAGGAGTTGTTTGGAAAGTTTTGGAGTTAAGCCCTCTAAACCATATTTCTAGGGCTATAAGGAAAATAGGCCATTTGTGAAGGAACCTTGGGTAGGACAACTTGCTAGGCTAACTTATGAGTTTGGTAAGCTTCATTGGTCAAAAGAACATGTCTCATGCCCTCCTCAAGTGTTGACAATCATCTCATACATCCAAACCAAGTTAGGCTCATAAATGGAGGTTGTAGATGTCATGATGTGCAAGTTTGTTGTCCTTCCCTCCAAGATCAGTCACTCATGTTTGTGAGACTTGATAAGTGCTCCCCTATTCTACATCAAATTGTGGAAGAAGAGAAGTCTCCATTATTACTAAGAGGATAAGTAGATGAGGAATGCAATTCATCCATTCTCTTATCATGGAAGACACGAGTGACTTTCAAATCTTGTTTAAAATTTTTGGTATTTATAAACTCTTCTTGCAATCGTATCTCTATATTATTTGACGTAGGATACATGAGGCTTTCATGTTTAACTTGCATGCATACCAGAGAAAAGGTGCTCAACACTTCCTCTTCACACTGTATAGCTTCAGGTTGCTTATCTTCCATATTGCATGGGAAAACTACAGATTTATCATTATCTTCCTCATAATGCAAATAATAAGCTTCAACTCTCCTATTCAAGTGAGATTTAATTCCTGCAGCACTTACCTCACTTCTACTAAATTGTTTGGAATAAAAAATAGAGAGATTAGAATATTCAACAGAAGGAGATAGGATATTATGGGAACCTATAGGATTGAGATTTTGTTTATACATAATAGGTTTCATCATAGGTTCACAATTCAAATTACTCACAACCTGATGTATTTTCCATAAACCACTTGTAATCAAGTCATCTTCAATTTTCACAGCGTCTTGTTGAGCAATCTTTATATCGTTTACTTTACTCCTCTTCAACTCAAATTGAACATCTGGATGCAAAGAGGAAATAAAAATACAAAGCTGAAGTTGCTCACTTGGTTGAAGGAGGGCTGGAATCTTCTTGAGCATCCAGTTGAATCTATCCATGAAATCTCTGATGGATTTGCCTTCTTGCTTTTGAATGTTGAAAATTTGATATAATAGGGTAGCTTCATCAACTGGACCCTTTTATCTCACTAAGAACTTCTTCTTCAATGAATCCCAATCTGTTATGCACTTCTCTTCTAAGCAGCAAAACCAATCTGCTACAGGTCCAACAAGAGATTCAATAAATAACCGGACAAAAATATCTTCTTCACTTACCCCCAAAATGCTGCATGCAACTGTGAATTCCAGGATATGGTTTTTAGCATCTTGGGAGCCTTCTCCACTAAACTTTGGAAAAAAATTTCTTGATCCTTCTGGCAAAGGTGAAAATTGAGACAAAAAGAGGAGGCCAAAGTGATTTCCCCATGGCTGGGAGGAAACTAATGCCATACTACAAATCTGAAAATTAAATCAACATAGGTCTTCGTTGGAACATAAATGTTTCTAAGTGCATTCATCAAACAGAGCTTCTAGCCTCCGTCCTCGAGGAGGCACCTTTAAATATCTGGGAAAACAAAGGCACCATTCTTCACTTTCGAATCCCCGGTAGAGTCGCCAAAATCTGTTAGTTGACAGATTTGTCCTTCAAGAATAAATATAGAAAATGACTTAAGACGCCAGAGAAGAAGAACAAACAGTACTAACAATTGGAGAAGTTGTCGTTGAATTGACAACTTTCCTCTGAATTTTAGAGGTATAGCTCCCTCTTAAGATATGCAATGAATAAAACATGGGGTGTGCTTTTAACCAAAAAGTAGAAAAGGTGTATTAACATCTACCCATCACTATGAAATAGATGTGCATGACTGATTACGGAAAGAAATGAATGTAGATAAACTATACACAACCCACTTATCCAACATTCATAAACAAGGACAAATTAATTGAGAGAAATAGTTATATTCTACCTTAACACATGTCAACATAAAAGAAGAAATACTGAAGATAGATTACTAATTGACATAAGAACAATTGCAATCATAGAAGCCACTTGGAGACACAAAGTTTTGTAAGTAATTCTTCATTTCTTCAATATTACCAAAACTCAATTTCTGTAATGCTTCTATACATGAACAGAGCTAAGAAAAGTATAACTAGAAATTAATACCAAAATAAACTTGCTCTTCTTCCCCACTGTTCATAGACAGCCACAGCAAAAAAAGATCATTTCCATTGGAATTCTTCCTCCTTATATAACTTCCTAAAAATTATAACTATTCAAAAATGATCCTTTTTGAGTAACCATAATTAAGAAAGTGACTTCTCAAAATAGAAAATGGTTACATTATACCAAATTTGTAGTAATCATCACTAAATACAAAAAGACTTCAAATATGCAAGACAGGTGGCATTAATCTGCCCCCAATTCTAGGCATATCTCCATAAAAAGTTGGAGTAGCTTAGCACACTCTTCTTCTTCCTCTAGGAGCTCAATTGTCCTATGGTATTCATCATAACTATTTTTCTCCTTCCAAGCGACTGTGTGAAGCTGAGAGATGATATCAATCTGCTCCTCCTCAGGCCATTGTAAATCAGGTTGTAGAATAGGCATAGGTTCATCGTCCCAAATTTCATTGTTTGCTGGAAGTCCCATTCTGAAAAATAGCTTGGCTGGCAAGAAAAATAAACATAGAGAGCACCGCCACCTTCACCTAATTATGTCAGTAGGTAATGATGTCTTTCAAACTTATTAACGTCATGCCATCATCTTAATGAGCTTCATTACACTTGTCATTAATGCATCATTAATTTTATAGCTCGAGAAACAGGTCTCAAGATTTGAACTTGCACTCTACAGCTTCTAAAAAGACATTCTCATCACATACCACACGAGAAACCTAATGAGCTAGCAATACGTTGGAAAATAGGCACCACGAAGATGCAGACTAGTCAGCAGTTGGAGTAGACCCTGAACTTTGAACTCATAATAGAATTTCACAAAACTTACAAGTTGCCGACAATGAATAAGATTCTTCACTATTAGAGTAATGTTTAGAAGCTTTGAACTTCCCTGACACAAAAGAGGAGTCAGGAAGTCAGCCATTTCTTGAAATTAAGAACATGAGTCAGATAAACAAAAGATTTACGAATTTGAAAACCACCCGACGACAAAGATTTATAAAAAAGGTTTTCAAGACTTCAAAATTTTTGGGGTAGGAAAATGATTGGACTGGGGCAAAGTGATGATTGTATTAGTCCTTAGGTACAAAAATTTGAAAAAAAAAAATTGGGTTAAAATTTTGGGGCAACAATGAATATGGCCCTCAGAAGGTGCACTTCCTTGCTATTTCTTCAAGATGTCAACAGAGAATGGTTGTGATAGTTTATTGAAATGAAGATGAGCTTCACAACAATGATAAAAGTATGGTAACAAGTTGATCACAAGCAATGAAGGAATTAGTGCCAAAGGCACGCTATAATTCCTACAGAGTAAGGGTACTAAAAGATTGGATGAATGAAATTGAAGAACAGGGTTCAATTTATAGACTTGTGAGAGAGAAGATCAACGATATAGAAAGAATGAGAAGATCAAATCTATAGAAACCTTGAGAGAATATGCACGAATAGAAAGAAGACAAGTATCACACAAAAGTTGTTTTGTTTGAGTTAACTACTTTCTTTTATAAAGATAAGATTTGACTTCATAAATTAGAATGCTTTTTTTCTAATTTAAGAGTTATTGATAAAAACAAGGTTGATTGAGTCAGTTAACTCAACTTGAGTTTTGCTTTTGCATGATTTTGAGAGAATTTAAATAAATTTGATTTATTTATTTAAAATTGGAAGAAGAATTTGACTTAATTAAACAATTAAGAATTATTTAATTGTTTGGAAGAATTTAATTAAATAAAGGATTTTATTTAATTTTGACTTTAGAAGAGGTAATTAAATATTTTGATATTTAATTAACTTAGAGAAATATGAATCGAATAAATAAATTTGATTTATTTATTTATTGATAGAGGAATTAGAATGGAATAAATATTAAGAATATTTATTTAGACCCAGTCGTGTCATTTTTAGGCGTATACAACAAGCATGAGTTGTTGCCATGTACTCTGCTTCTATCATGGACAAAGCAACCACAGGTTGTCATTTACTCATCTAACTAATTACACCACCAAACATGGTAAACACATAAGCACTGGTGGATCTCCTGCTGTCAATGTCACCTGCCCAATCAAAATCTACAAATCCATGAATACTCACGGAATGTTGAGGTCCTGTAGGATAACCATGATAACATAAGGAATACTCAAAAGTGCCCCTCAAATATCTAAACACTCTCTTAACTGCATCCGATTGTACCTGTCTAGGATTAGCCATAAATTGACTAAGGACTCCCACTGCTTGGGCAATGTCTGGTCTTGTATAGACCATAGCATACATCAAGCTATCAACTGCACTAGCATAAGGTACTCTGCTCATATCCTCTATCTTAGAAGGAGATTTTGGACAATAATTCACAGATAACTTTGTCCCCAATGAAACATGAACACACAATGGTCTACAATCTGCCATGCTAAATCTCTCCAACATGGTCTTCACATACTCTAGCTTAACCAAAGTTTTCTATTTGCTCTATCTCTTCTGATCTCCATCCCCAAAATGTACCTGGATGCCCCTAAGTTTTTCATTTCAAACTATGCTAACAACTGAGACTTCAAATCAGAAATCATATTCTTACCATTCCCAATCAGTAACATATCATCAACATACAGTGCAATAATGAGAATATGATCATTATCAAACTTGTAATACACACAATGATATGATTTCAACCTTAGAAATCTAATGGACAACACAAAGGCATCAAACTTCAAGTATGACATCCTGGGAGTTTGCTTCAAACCATACAAAGACTTCTTTAACTTACAAAACAAATTTTCTTTACCTTTCACCATGTAGTGCTCAGGCTATGACATATAAATTTCTTCCTCCAAGTCACCATGAAGCAAAGTTGTCTTCACATCCATTTGTTCCACTTCTAAGTCATAAAATGTTGTAAGAGATAACAAGAACCAAATAGATGTCAGCTTTACAACGGGAGAGAAAATTTCACCATAATAAAATCCCTCCACTTGTGAATACCCCTTTGCAACCAATATGGCCTTATACTTTTCAACACTTCCATCCGCTCCTAATTTCTTTTTGAACACCCATTTGCATCCAACACATTTCTATCCAGTAAGCAAAGGCACCAAGTCCCAAGGTTTATTCTTTGCCAAAGAAGCCATCTCATCTTACATGGCCTCCTTCCAAGAACCTGCTTTCATGTCCATAGCCTCTGTCACAGTTCTAGGCTCATCAGTGTTAGTAATCATGGCATAAGCAAAACTATAATATAGCAATGTAAAACCAAACCTTTTAGGTTGCTTCTTGATTCATGTGGACCTCCTCAAAGGATGAGGTGGAGGTCCTACTTCTTCTTCTGAACTTTCAGAGCTACTAGACCTCTCCTCATCATCAGGTCCAACATAATCTTTTGGTTTAGTCTTCTCAGGGGTAGAAGGAAATTGAACCACAACCTCTTTCTTTTCTTTCTCTTCTAGTCTTTCACATTGACACCATAGCCAATGAAGATACACTTAACTTCCTTGCTCTCTAATTTTGACATCTTCTCCTTAGGCACATCTGCATATGCCTCACAACCAAAAACATGAATATGTCTCAACGAGGGCTTCTTACTAGACCACACCTCCATGGGTGTCTTATCAATGAGCACTGAGGTAGGAGAATTGTTAACCAGGTAGAAAGCAGTGGCTATAGCTTCAGCCCAAAACTTCTATTTGAGGCAAGCACCACTAAGCATACTCCTAGCTCTCTCCATCAATGTTCTGTTCATCCTTTCCGCAACTCCATTTTCTTGCAGTGTATAAGGCATTGTCTTATGTCTTTCAATCCCATGTTCTTTACAGAACTTGTTGAACTCTGCAGAACAAAAATCACCACCATTATCAGTTCTCAAACACTTAATCTTTTTACTAGTTTGATTCTCTACAAAAGCTTTAAACTCTTTGAACTGACTAAAGACTTCAGATTTGCTTCTGAGAAAATAAACCCATGTCCTTCTACTATAATCATCGATGAATGATACAAAATATAACTATTTAGAAATTGAAGGAACATTCATAGGACCAAACACATTAGAATGAATAAGATCCAAAACAACAGAGACTTGTGAGAACTAAAGTAAAACTAAACATGGTTTTTCTTTCTATATGTATAATATTTGCAAAAATTGAACTCGAGATTACAATCATTTAACCCCTCAGTGAGGTTTTTATTTTTTAGGGCTCTAAGACCCTTCTCACCAATGTGACCAAATCTCTTATGCCACAACATTGTCTTCTCAGCAAGAAGTTTCATTTACAAAGCATGAGCACCCTTATGTACCCAGAAAGCACTACCATCAGAAGTTGAAGCGACACACTTTTTCGCTATAGGTTACAATGGTGAGGATGAAGAATCTAGAGTTCTTTTATTTGAAATAGAAGAACTATTGCACTGAGTAGTGCATGCATCCAGCTGAAACAAAGTACCTCTCTGAGTACCCTTAGCAAGCACCATAGCTCCTCTTGTCATCTTGCATCCTCCACCTAAGAAAACAACTTACACTCCTACATCATTCAATTTACTTACAAAGAGTAGGTTTCATGATAAACCAGAGATGTGTATCACTCCATTGATCCCCTTCACTCGTCCATTAGGGAATCGAATCAAGACTCTTCCACATCTAAATATCTTCAAGTGAGAGTCATCACCCAGGTACACATTCCCACCATTGAACTCTTCATACTTTTTGAACCAACCTCGATGTGAGGTCATGTAGAAGGAAGCAAGGGAGTCAATCAGCCACACATCTTCTGATGCATGGGTGGCTAGTTCAGCAATAAAAGCATCACCATCATCTTGAGATTTTCCAGAATCTGAATCAGAGGTGTTCTTGTATACACCTAAAAAAGACATGACTCTACCTAAATAAATATTTTAAATATTTATTTCATCTTAATATTCCTCTATCAATAAATAAATAAATCAATTTATTTATTTGATTCATTTTCTCCCATTTAATTAAATAAATTACATTTATTTAATTAATTTCATCTATATCAACTTTATTCTTCTAAATAATTAAATAATTTTAATTATTTAATTAAATCATCCATTCTTTCAAATTTAAATAAAATGCAAATTTATTTAAATTAAATCTTAATCTCCAAAAAATAAAATATAATTAAATATTTTATTTATTCTTCCAAAATCATGTGCAAGTAATTAAATAAATTTATTTATTTAATTACGCTTTCTTATCTTCTAGAAAATCTTCAAAATCTTCTACAAATAAATTCTTCTTGTCACACAAAAGCAAAAGCTGAGTTAACTAATTTAAAGCTATCAACAAAACTCTTAAATTAGAAAAATATATTCTAATTTAAGAAATCAAAAACTCATCCTTGTCAAGAAAGCAGTTAACTCAACAAAGCATCTTTTTGAATGACACATGTCCTTCTATTTGAGCACATTCTCTTGAACATCCTCTACCATTGATCTTCTTATTTCTTATCCATCATTGATCTTCTCTCACACAATCCTATAAATACAACCCTCTTCTTCCATTTCATATATCAAGCTTTTGAGTAAACTTATGTTGCAGAATCCATAGCGCGCCATTGGCACCCCCACTCTCATACCATCTATCATTCATTTCATATTGTGTTGAAGCTCATCTTCAACACAAGTATCCGAGCCGTTTCTCCTTGTCATCTTGAGGAATTGAAGCAAGGAAGCAAGCTTCCTAAGGGCCATCTTCATCACCAAAAGATCAAAAGAGAATAGGCGAACAATGGAAATTGCAAGGTAAAAATGTTGTGAGTATCATTTCTTCTTATTTTAAAATCTTCTTTACTTGAGTATTCTATTGATGTTTTTGGGTTTTTATAATTCATTTTGATTATCCCATTTTACCCATCACATTTCTGGCACCCACTGTGGGGCCTTTGCCCCAAATCTAACCAAAAAACTAAGTTTTTTAGGACAAGTTCTGTACAAATTCTGTACAGGCTTCAAATAGGTTCAGGCGGCGCATCTGATTGATCCTAAGGTGCATCTACAAATTGTTCTGGTGCATGCAAACTTCTAGCGCATACATCCTCTGAGCCGATGCATCTACAATCTGTTATAGTGCATGCAAAGTTCTGGTGCATACATCCTCTGAGCCAGCACATATACCACCTGTTCTGGCGCCTGCAGCATTCCAATGCATATACCCTCAGACATGACACTTACATACCTTTTTACGACGCATCTGTAGAAATGGTGCTTGTGTCTCTTCTTCCTGTGCTTTTGACACCTATCTTAGCACATTTGTAACATTGCGTTTACAGTCTCTATTTCTGCGCATACAGACTGTTAAGTGGTGCATCTATTCTGCATTATGATTTTAGGATTTTCTCGTAGTTTTCATATCAATGCTAACATTTGTCTTGCAGGATTAGGAGCTGGATAGTCATTTAGCTGCACTAATTAACTCATCTTAGATTAATTAGGGGAAAAAGTAAAAAAAATGCATGTATGCAAATCTCACGTAGTCCTTAACTAGGAGGATAGTAATGAACAATCACTGCTATCTTTGCATTATTGCTATCTTTCTTAGTTTAGAACATTGCTATCTCACAAATGGAATGAACAATTGCTATCTTTAACCACTTAAAAGTTGACAAATGTGTGAGTGCCCAAGTAGATAACACATTTAGTTTTTTTCCTTTTAAATAGGATTAGATTAACCACTATTTTCTATGTCTGTTGAATGATAATAGGCTTATGCTCTCCCCTTTACTGGGTGACCAGAACACCAGACTTGTTATTCTTTGTGTTTAACTTTAGAGGGGCCTACCCTTGGATGCCCACCTATCCAAGTGGGAATGACCCTGAGTGGAAATAGGGTAAAGCCAAGCCTAAAGATCCACTTTAAATAAATTGTGCTTAAGGCGAAAGCTTCCTACAATGAATGTCGTGTTACACCGACAGCCAACCTCCCCTAAAACCCTCCAAGGCATAACCCTTGGAGGCTAGGAGACTCCATAATAGAGAGTAGTGCTGCCGCACGTGTAACCACTCCAATGGTTGTCTTGACTACTTAGCCATTTGTTTAGTATACCAAAAACCCCTATTTGTTGGTGCAAAAGGTGGAACCTTTGAATTAGCCCCGATTCATGTGATTCTTAGTAGAGGTAGCAGGGACAATCCTATGGTTCGGTGGGGGTACGAGCCTAAGGAAACTTGGATCTGGTATGCATGAGAAGTGAGTGTCATGGAGAGGAGCCGGTGCTACCAGATCCTAGAGCTACATGATTTGAATATGCATAGCTAGGGGACTCAACAAATACTATCCTTTCCAGCCTAGGTTGTGATTGTTCTTGTGTCAAAAAGTCCAAAAATACAAAAAAATAACAAAAGATAAAAATCATGAAAACTTCTATGCACTTGCTGTGTCTTTTTCCATAATTATAAATCAAAATTCAAGAAAAGACTAAGTTTTCAACCAAAAACAGATTTTTTTGAAAAATGTGCCAAAACCCTACAAAATCAAACTAAAAACTAGAACGGTGCATCTGCTACGACCTGCGATGCATATACTTAGACTTACAATGCATTTGATCACTGTTTCAGAGCATATAAAAATTGCCAGATTGGTGTATTTGCTTTGACCTGCAGTGCTTTTACACTATATTCCAATGCATTTATTGTTGTGCATCCAATCTAGAGAGCTATTCCATACTTGCTAGGAGAAAAACTATCAACTTTTCAAAAACCCATTTCAAACTTGTCTCAGTTTTCCCAAGATCTATTTAGAATTGTGCAAGTCAACCATTTCACTCTTCTCCCACACCATAGCTGCTTTTCCCGCACTACATCATCCAAAACTTTGCAAAAATTCTTCCAAAATCCAACAAGGTGAGAACCAAGCTATTCTTGATCGCATTAAACCTCAAACAAACCTAGTGAGTCTCCACTATCAAGGACCAATCATCCTTTTCTCTCAAAACTCTACTAGTGGCTTGTGCAAGACTAGTTTACATCAAGTAAACGGATTTCTATCATCCTTACTTTGACTATCATTTTGTACAACCAACTTGTTTGACACAAATTAGATCTAAGGAGAACCTTACTCAAATCTTGGCACATTCTAGCACCCGTTGCTCAAGTCTTTCAAACTCACTTCATCCCATCTCTAGTCACCTTGCATGGTCTTAACGAGGTCTCAAAAACAAAAATAGATTGAAATGGCTGAGAAAACTATTTTGACCTCTCACGACAGTGATGAGGAAATTTCTATGGAAGAGGTCCTCCAAACACAGCAAGACTAAAGATTTCAATGCATAATGGATAAGGTACTTGCCCAAGACCCTACTGAATTCTTTCTACACCTAGCACAACAAGGAGTCAAGCTCCCTAAAGATTTTGATGTAGAAGTCTAAAAGAACCTGAGGAAGAAAGAAACCCTGAGGGAAGCATACAAGAGAAATACCCGCAGACAAAAGCAAAGAAACCATTGATTCCACAGATGCCTTAAGCTTAATGACCCAACAGATCCAAGCTTTAAAATAACAATTCAAAGAAATACAAATAGGAGCATCAACTAAACATTATTCCCTAGAGGATATTTCACCATATCCTTTTGATAGAACCTTGATCATGATACCTTTCCCCTCTAAATTTGAGGTGCCAAAATTTGATAAATATTGAGGAAAGGGTGATCCAAGGGACCACATTAGTGAATTTAACGCTGCATGTCTTGAAGTCGCCCACAATGATACTTATCTTATGTGACTATTTCCAAGAAGCTTAGGAGGACAAGCCATGGAGTGGTTTTCTAGACTACCGCCCAACATTAGAACCTTTAACAAACTTGTGGACAAATTTGTCACACATTTCTCTTACAATATTGAGCATGACACCTCAATCTTAGATCTTTGTAACACCAAGCAAAAAGGTGAAGAATCTTTCACCGTCTTCCTACAAAGATGGAGACAGTTGGCAAGTAAATGCCCACATCAAATGCTTGAAAAACAAATGCTGGAAATGTTTGTCCATAACTTACAAACTGGCCTAAGCTATCAGATACAAATCCAATGTCCTACTTCCTTTAGTAAGGTCATTGAGATGGGTCTAATCATCCAAAAGGCTTTAATCACAAAAGGTCAAATAAATCTCTATAAAGACACTCCTAGTACCAATACCAATGTAGATAAACCAAGATTTTGGACAAAGAACAAAAACATTGTGAATGATGGGGTGGTAGATGCCAAGAATGCTACACCAAAAAAACCAATCTTTAACTTATCAAATCCTCAAAACAACCCCCCACAAGACAAACCAAGAAACACTGAATCACGGTTTACAAATTTTCAACCTAGGAGAAAATTTACACCTTTGGGAGAATCATTGGAAACTAGCCTATGGAAATTGATCACAAGTAAGATCATAACACTTCCAACAGCATGAGAATATGAACCAAAAGTCAAACCTCCTTGGTGGAATGACAACAATTTCTATGAGTACCACCAAAACAAGAGGCACAAAACCAACGATTGCATTGCGCTCAAGCACACAATCCAAGATTTGATTGAGCAAGACAAAGTGTCACTTGATGGACATACCTCTAATAATGATCATTGGGCATTCAAGGATCCTCTTCCCAACTATGAATAGGGAGGGTCTTCCAACCAAAACAATAGTGGAACTAACAATGCCAATTACACAAACGTCTCCTTTGACTATGTTGTTAACCACATCTCAGAAAGTGATTCACGCATCAATGTGATCACTATAAACAAAGAGGTAGATTGTAATGTTACCACCCACAGTAATAGAATTACTCTTAGAGGAGCTCCAGCCCCTCTGGCTAATTAGTATAGTATCCTGGATCAACTCCATAAGACACCAACACATATCTCCATTTTGGAACTTCTGCGTCTGTCCCCATCCCATAGGGCCATACTTGACTAAGCTCTTTCTGAAGCCTCCATTCCAACAAACCTCACCAAAGAATCGTTCAAACCATGGTAGGTCACATTACCCCACCTCACTCCCTATCATTCATTGAAAAGGATGACATGTTAATCACCCAACCTCATAACTCCTCTCTTCATATCGAAGCCTTAATTTACAAACACAAGATAAAAAAGGGTTCTAATTGATGGAGGAGTTGGTTTGAATATTTGCACCTTGAAGATAATCCTTGCATTGGGGTTTGTAGAGAAAGCTATAGATCCAAAAAAGAAAATCACTATCAAAGCCTACGATGAGGAGGAGAGAACTTCCAAGGGAACTGTTACTTTACCAATTAGAGTGGGACCTATAGTAAAAGATGTGGCATGCTAAGTCCTTGATATGGAGCTAGCATATAACATTCTTCTTGGGAGACCATGGATACATGCTCTGAAAGAAGTGTTGTCAACATACCACCAGTGTATCAAATTCCCCTATGAAGATCAAGAGATCACCATCCAAGGTGACCCCAATCCATTTTAGTATTACAATTCCATTCAATCTAAACTTGAAGTTGTGATTCCTAACAACTGTGCTTCTACTTCATCTTCATCTTGTGTTGACCCAAATTCACTTACTTTCACTTCAAAGGCATCACAACTTGACCTCAGACTCAAAGATAAGGGCTTGTGTGAGTACACAATCTCCCAATCCCTCTATTTGGCACAACTCCCCCTATCTCCCAGATCCTATGGAAGACCTACCCTGAGCAAATCCAAAGCAGACAAAACTACCAAAGGTCCGTTTATCAAATGGGGAAGCCTCGAAGATGAGAGTGATGAAAAGGATATCCTACAATGGTTATACAAGGATGAAGGCAATTCATCAACACAACAAGACCATCACATTATACAAACTGAACAATATGGTCAAGGATTCCAAATGCTACAAAGAATGGGGTATGAAGGACACAGTCCACTCGGTTCAAGAAAAGATGGTATCACTGAACCCATCCAACCTCATACCTTGATAGTCCGAGACACTATAGGGCTAGGTTATACTGGCACATCAAGAACCAACAGAGCAAATAAGAATAAAGGCAAACAACCAGAAACATCTACTAGTAATCTGGTTGACCAAATTTAGCAACTACAAATGGAGAGTGAGACTGATTCCAATGAATATGAGTGGGATAATCTCTTGGAGCTATCTTGTAATGAAAAAGGTATCGATGTTGTCCACGAGTATGACCCAACCCATGCAAATGAGAGACAAGGTCCAAGGGCTAGACCACTAGAGTCTGACCCATGTAATAATGATAGTGAAAGTTGTGAGGAAAGAATGATACCCCCTTGACAGATCCACTAATAGAGAGTACCATCGCAGACTTTGTCCGTGCTTATAATGACCTCCACAACAACTCTATCTTAACCATCAACACTATCGAACCAGACCAACCCAATGACCCCTTACCATTGTTGCACCCCGAACTCATAGATTGGGACTTACAAGGTACTACCCCTAAGCTCGATACCTTTTAGAATGATGAAGCCATCATAGACTATCTTGAGCTTAGAGATCATATACCCGCAGGGGACCACAGAGATAGCTATGCCATATAACTCAATGACAAGGCCTATTTTAGAGAGAGTGCCAAGCCTTTCAGTCTCAAAAATGTCAAAATGAAAGAAAGATCTAATGGTGAAAACTGTTATGTGGCAGTGTTAGATCATGAAAAAAGTAAAAATATAGATGTATCCAATGGTGAAAACCTCTCTAAGGTGCTGAAGGATGGAAGGCTTGACCCTCTACCCAATCTCACACATTAGGAGAGATCTTCAATCTTGATAGAACCAGCAGAGCCGATCAATGTCAGCACAGGTGATAATCCCAGAATGATCCACATGGCACAGTCTTTAATCGCACAAGAAAAGCTAGCATTTACTAAATTCTTCAAGAGAAAACAAATCAACTTTGCGTGGACATATGCAAACATGCCAGGGTTAGATTTGAATCTCATAATGTATCACTTATCCTTAGCTCCAGGAGATAAGCTAGTAAAGCAAAAACTTAGAAAGATGCACCCACATGTGGCCCTCATGGTGAAAGAAGAGCTAAAGAAAATATTAGATGTCAGATTCATAAGACCAGTAGACTATCCTGAGTGGATTTCAAACATAGTACTAGTTGCCAAACTAGATGGCAGAGTCCAAATATGTAATGACTTTAGGGATCTGAACAAAGCATGTCTGAAAGATGATTTCCCCTGCCAAACATTGACATTATTGTAGATCTCATGACAGAGCACACCATGCTGCCACTAATGGATGGTTTTTCCAGATACAACCAGATAAAAATTGCACCTGAAGACCAACACAAGACTGCATTCACATGTCCTTGGGGCACCTACTATTGGTGTGTCATGCCATTTGGTTTGAAAAATGCCAGCGCAACATATCAGAGAGCTATGACCACAATCTTCCACGACATGATGCACACTTTAATGGAAGATTATGTTGATGACATCTTGGCAAAATCACTCACAAGAGGACACCTGGCAGTACTAGACAAAATCTTCAAAACACTGGAATGGTTTAATGTGCGCCTCAATCCAAAGAAGTGCATGTTTGGAGTTACCTTAGGTAAGCTACTTGGATACATAGTGTCCACCAATGGAATTGAAGTCAACCCAGCTAAAGTGAAGGCCATCATGGAAATGCCGCCTCCTAAGTATATCACTCAACTAAGGTCCCTACAGGGAAAACTACAATCTATCAAAAGGTTCATTTCTTAATTGGCTGACAACTGCCACCCATTTTCCCACCTCCTATATAAGAATGTCGCTTTCAGATGGAATGATGCATGTGAACAGGCATTTCAGCAGTTAAAAGAGTATCTCATGAAGCCACTTGTATTGATGCTACCAGTTTAGGGTAAACCTCTGCTATTGTATATCTTAGCCACACCAATAGTTCTGTGAGCTCTCCTCGCACAACAAAATTATGAAGGGAAAGAACAAGCAATCTACTATATCAGTCAAACACTTGTTGGATATGAACTGCAATATATGCCAATTGAAAGAGCATGTCTCACTATGGTCTTCGCCTCACAAAAGTGGAGACATTACATGTTGTCACATTTGGTCAAACTAGTAGCAAAAATTGATCCACTCAAGTACTTACTCAACAAAGCAGCCCTAACAGGTAGATTGTCCAAATGGGTCATGCTTCTCAGTGAATTCAACATTGAATATGTTGATAGGAAAGCAATAAAAGGCCAAGTACTTGCAGATCAACTGGTAGATGCACCTCTAACAGATGATAGCCCTTTGATTTTTGACTTTCCAGATGAATCTATCTTTCACATAACCACAACAACCTGGAAAATGTATTTTGACAGCTCATATACTCAGTATGGATCAGGAGTAGGTATCTTGTTGATCACCCCTAGTGGCAACACCATTCCTAAATCATACAGATTACTCTTTCCCTGCACTAACAACGTGGTAGAATATGAGGCCCTAGCCATTGGCATCAAGCTAGTAGTTGAATGGAGCATCCAAGAACTTCAGGTGTATGGTGACTCACAGCTGGTCATATATCAAGTAAATGACGACTGCCAGACAAGAGATGAGAAATTAATCCCTTACAAATGAATGGTAGATGACTTCAAATAATACTTTGTCAAGATCTCTTTTGAGCAGATACCAAGGATTGAGAACAAAGTTGCAGACGCCATGGCAACGATTGCATCTCTCCTTGATATTCCAAATAATGAATCACGTAATGAGTTCTTGGTAGAGCCAGTGTCCTATCCTGCATACGACACCCCTGAATCACATATCATTTGCCACATTGTCGGAACTTATTCCCCCCTCTATAGAAAAATATTTTCCTATCTTAAAGAGAATACCCTCCCACCTGATCTCTCCAGTAACCAAAAATGAACCTTCATCCGTCAAGCGTCTCGATATGCCATTGTCGCCAATACCCTATATCACAGAGGTCTCGATGGTACTCACCTTAGATGTCTCGATAGTGAGGACTATGAAACTGCCCTGAATGAAGTACACGACAGTATATGTGGGACCCACTCTAGTGGCCCTACCCTAGCCAAGAAACTCATATGCATGGGATACTACTGGCCAACCATGGAACAAGATTCCTATCATTTTGTAAAGAAGTGCAAAAAGTGTCAAATCCATGGGAACCTAATACATGCACTAGCACAGGAGCTGTAGCCATTAACGACTCCTTGGCCTTTCTGTTAGTGGGGGCTCAACTTAGTGGGCAAGATTCACCCTCCTTCATCCAACGGACATAAATTCATAATCACCGCCATTGAGTACTTTACAAAGTAGATTGAAGTTGTGCCTTTAGCCAATATCACCGGCAAGCAGATTGCCTCTTTTATCTTGAATTATATCATTTGTCGCTATGGTATCCCTTCGTCCATTGTCACGGATAACAGATGACCTTTCAAAAATTAAGATGTCAGGGAACTATGCAACAAATTCCATATCTAGCATCACTTTTCTACCCCTATTACCCCCAAGGCAATGGCTAGGCAGAGGCATCAAATAAAACTATTTTGAAAATCCTGAAAAAGACTATCAATGATGCCATTCGTGATTGGCATGTCCAATTAAATCCCGCACTGTGGGCCTATCATACAAGCATCCGCACACCCACAAGTGCAACACCATACTCCCTAGTCTACGGATCTGAAGCCATCTTGCCCATTGAAGTTGAGATCCCATCCTTGCGAGTTTTATTAAAAGGCCTCATATCTGATGAAGAGTACTAAGTGTCCAGACTTCAAGAATTAGAGCTGCTCAAAGAGAGAAGGCAATAGGCCTTTAATCACCTAAAAGCTTATCAATAATGGATGCCCCGAAGCTATAATCATAGGGTAAAACCCCAAGTATTCCAAGTTGGTGATCTAGTCCTCAGAGAAAATCCCAGAAACCAGCAAGATCAGGAAAAGAAAGGCAAGTTCAAACCCAACTGGCTAGGTCCCTATGTCATCATTGCAACTTATGGGTCAGGAGCATATCAATTGGCTACATCTGAAGGTGAACTGTTTGATGATCCTATCAACAACATGCACCTTCGCAAGTTCTATACCTAAAACCCCAATGCAAGGGAGTCCTTAAAAATTCAAAAAAAATTAAAAAATGATCAAAAAACAAACAAACAAAATAAAAAAATGGGAAAATACCAAAAAAAATCATCCTCTGGTGAAAACCTGGCAAACAGGCACCTGGGATAGGTACCATGATGAAAACCTGGCAAATAGGCGTTAGGTGTACTTTTAGCTTTCGTGCAAATAAAAGCAAGTGGTGAAAACTTGGTAAACAGGTGCTGTCTGTGACAAACCACTTCCTCCATCTGTTATGACCTCATGTCTCTTGTGTCCATCATAGCATTCATCTTGAGCCAGTCCTTTGAACCGTTGTCAAACTACATCACCTTTGAGCTATCACATAAGGCAAGGCCATTCTCAATGCACCCCCGAGGCTCCACTCCACTCCACCCCATTCCACCCCACTTCTTTCCTCTCCATTCTTTTAAGTGTCATCTATCCTATTGTCCATGCCGTTTCTACACCTTTGCCATCACCTAGGTCTTAGGTCCATCAGGTTCACCCTAAACTACGTTGCCTTTGCATTGTCACATAGGCAAGGCCATTTATCAATGAGCCCCCAAGGCACTAGGTCAGTCCCTTAGGGTTTGTCTTTCCATGTCTATTTGTCATATCACCCATAATAAGTCGATCCTTTGTCTAAATTGGGGGCATCTCCTCGACCTGGTTGCAGATTTGGATTCTTGAGTGCCACATGTTCTAAGAGGATACCAATAAGGATTGTGATACCTTTCACTAGACAAGCATGTGTAGCAAAGCAAGCTTCCCAAAACAAAAATCTTGGCACAAACATCAACCTGTCCAATGCAAGCATATACCGAAACACTTAGACTAATTCTATATCAATTATGGCAAAAAAGACACATCTAATGCAAGAATGTTTTGTGAATAGGTTAACCTTACAAGGTCTTGGATTTTTTTCATTATGTCTTCCTATGCTACTCAAGGATGCCAAAAGCTAGAGATGCTATGATGGGGGCATAATCTTTTTCTTTGTCTTCTATTTGTGGATCAAACTTTAGTAATGTGACAACTTTTGTCTAACGACATGATTAGCAAAATATCATCGAGGACTTCGGAGGCCTAAACATGAAAAAGGGCAATCTTTGTCTATTGAAATGCAAGAAGTACTCAGATCATCTAGATTCAAGTTTGACTAGATGCTTGTATCAGCTTGCTATATCCAAATCCATGTAAGGAATACTCAGGTCATCTCGGTTTAATTATACCTAGATGCTTGTATTTTCTTACAACATTTCAAAAAGAGAAAAGAAACAAAAAGTGCCCAATGATGAAAGCAAAGTGCTTGCACTCTAATGATGGCAAAGTATCCACATCCATCCCATATCCAAAAATCTATATCAACCATGCAATAAGAAAATCCTGCAGTGTATCAAATGAAATCATGTATTTCTTTCACCCCTTTTTCTTCCACCGATCTGTATCATCTCTATGTCAATTGAGTACATTTGGATATATCAAAAACATAGCATAGATATCATATCACATGAGATAGTCATTCACATGATTAAATCATTTTGCATACATAATAAGTGCATTAGGTCATCCACATACATTTGCATCCACATATCATCTCAAAAATAAAAAAACCTAGACAAATACATATAAGAGCTGCATAACCATATCAATAACATTTCACATTTACATCGGCATATCAAATCATCCTAATCCATCTAGTATGCATCACATATACAAGGCATCATAAGATAGATTGCATCCATAACATATCAACATAGAACACGTGCATATACAACATCAATAACTGCATCATCATATAAACATCAAAACATGTTCAAATGTGCAATATATCAAAATATCTGTCCATCTCTCAGAGTCATGTCATGAAAAGTATACAAAGTAAAAAAAGATAGTGATACATGTCTTAGGACAAAATAATACATAACAGGCTATCTAAGCCATAAAAAATGTGTACATCTTGCCAAAAATTGGTACAAGTGTCAAAATCTGGCTAACCCTGCTATCGTGGAGCACTGCTCCTTGCACTACCCTCTCCTCTGCCTCCCCCTGACTACTGGGGGACTCTCCCTAATGCAATAGATTGATATTCACCCTCTCTCTGAGATGCCACAGACTGACTCCTATAGCTAGGTGCACGCTGGTCCGCTGACACTACCTCGTGATATAATCCCCTGTAATACTTAGTCTGAGCCTGTGCTCTGGCAAGCTCACCCTGTACCTGGGCCAGCTGTGTCTGTGCCTGCTGCACCTGTGCAACCAAAAATCTTGAAGTACTATCTATACCCAAGGCTTTCACTGTTGCATCTCTCTCTGCTTTGATTGCCTGCACACTCGCCATGGTTGCATCTCACTCTCTGGATATCTCTAATATCCATCCTGCGTCTACCTCTCTCTGAGACTCTACTTCTCTCAGGTGGTCCTCAACTTCCTAACCTGACCCTATAATACAACCATAGCCTACTACTATAAGTCAGGCTGCGGAGCCTGTCCCTGTCCCTGCACCTACTGTTGTGCCACCTGCTGAGGTGGCGACATCTGTCTCTATTGTACCTCCTACTGTACTAGCACTTACACCTGCCCTGTAGCCTGCTGCTGCGCAACCTCCTACTGACCCAAAGGTCCCTCCCTAAACCTCCTCCTCTGTCTTGGTCTACCATCTCCTCCATCTCCACCATCATCTCCCTAACCTCCTCTCCCCCTCCTCTGTCTCCTCCCCCTCCTACCAGCTCCACCCTCATCATCTGAATCCTCCTCGGCTATACGAGGAGCCAACTCTCCATATCCTGAATATCTAGGAAATGGATGAGCAGTGAACCACTCCTCATAATCTGGTGTCATGCCTGCATCTACTATATCCCTCCTCATAGGCCAAGCTACATAGGGGATCTGACGAAAGTCTACCAAGGCCTCCTCATACAATGCCACAGGACCCACCTAAATCTCTCTGCATGGGTCCTCGCGAATTGCGCCTACCCTTATGGCCTGCCCTGCACTTTGCCAAACTACCTCTATACTCTGCTAACAATCTGCCACTCTAATATGTACCTCATCTTGCCAAAAATCCACTGAGTCTGGAAATAGTATGGCAACTCATCAACCTCATCCTCCCATACCTCGTAGTCTAGGTATGGGTACCAGATAACTAGATCCACATTATCCAGCACATGTCTCCAATACTCGAGCTTCCCCAGCTTGTGCTGGGAAATCATGCTTGCATATCCATAGCTATAGGTCTCACCCCTCTGCCTATGAAAAAGACATATCGACCGCATGATAGCTATGTGCTCCCATAACCAAAACTGCAAAAGAGAGACACCTGCTGACAAGCTGGCCGCTCTGTGATACACAACCTGGTGCATATCCCTGTACAAGTGTGCTAACACGCACACACCCCATGCATATTGAGTCCCATCTGTAATCATACTATCCAGCACCCTCCCCCACCCAATTGGAAACCCATGTGACCTCCTATCAGGGCATACTATGCCACCAATCAATCCTGCCACTATCCCCAGGAAGTAGTCATAGCAGTCATGAATATCTTACTATGAAATCACTTGCTCAACCAACTCTGGGTCATCGAACACTCGTCTGCACTTAGCCAATCTCGCATCATGCTGTGGATCATACTCCACCAACTCTCCCTGAATAAGGAGATGCAAAATCCTATACACGTCCTCTAAAGTGATCGTCATCTCCTCGATCGGTAGATGAAATGTACCATCCTCCCTGTGGAATCACTCCACTACTGTAGTCAACAAACCACTATTCATGTGAATCTCAGGCATGAAACAAATATAATGAAGACCCATAGCACCAAGAGCCTCACAGTCCATCTCTTTCAACATATACTACTGCAACAATGGCAAAGGGAACTGCTCTCATGACATCAGGGTATCCCGAATATCCTCCTGCAATCAGGCAAAGCATAGCGTCAAAGAAATCCATATCCAAGCAAAACCTACTCAAAGCAATCAAATTATCCCATCATTGACTTAGCATATCAAATTAATCAAAACAACATATCATCTCTTGACTAAATTCTCGGCAATCTCAGAGATTGCTTATCAATTGATGCATCGATCAAGGTGCCAATTGGGTTAAGTTCGTTAAGTCAACTAACTATCCTAGTGAAAATGTACCAAACCAGGTGGCAAATGTGCCGATTCATATCATATGCACTGCTTCACCGTGAATGCGCCAATCCTTGACGTGTATGCATCATTCTGGCACATGCACCGCTTATTGTGTGGATGCGCCAATTCGTAACCTATATGCGCACATCTATCATATGCGCCATAAGATTTCTTAGATGCACGATTTCGTGGCATATGTGCCATTTTGGAGTGCATATGCGCCGAACTATAGTTTGGTGCATCTATCCTAGATTTTTTTCCATAGCATTTATTGACCTAATAAATGAATTTTAGCGAGATTTGAAGAACTACATACCGGTGGTCCTGCCTCGGGTGGCCGATTGAATCGTCAAACTCTCTCAAACCGATGCTCCTCACGTGGAATATCCATATCTTTACCAATTGCTCTAGCTCCTCTACTCTCCTAAGCTCTCCAAGACCAATCAACTAAGGACAAGTGTGCAAATGAATAGAACTTGTGGACCCAGCTCCTATATATAGCAAGAGAACCCTAGATGACTGTATGACAACTATGACTACTTCCCATATCTATTTCTCCAAACCATGTCCTATTTTTCTCCATACTAACCCACTTTTCACTTTCTTCTTCGTGAGATTGCCCATCTCACGCTTTCTGCCTTGTTCCCGTCCAATCTCCCGAGGGGGTATCCTGTCGTTAAAATTGTACCAAGGGCAAACTAGGGCATGTATCATTGTCAAAAATTCTTATTCTTTGAAAAAATGTGATAAAACACATTGCATCAAAGAGGGGTAAAATGTATACACCTAAAAATGACATGACTCTACCTAAATAAATATTTTAAATATTTATTTCATCTTAATATTCCTCTATCAATAAATAAATAAATCAATTTATTTATTTGATTCATTTTCTCCTATTTAATTAAATAAATTACATTTATTTAATTAATTTCATTTATATCAACTTTATTCTTCTAAATAATTAAATAATTTTAATTATTTAATTAAATCATCCATTCTTCCAAATTTAAATAAAATACAAATTTATTTAAATTAAATCTTAATCTCCAAAAAATAAAATATAATAAAATATTTTATTTATTCTTCCAAAATCATGTGCAAGTAATTAAATAAATTTATTTATTTAATTACACTTTCTTATCTTCTAGAAAATCTTCAAAATCTTCCAAAAATAAATTCTTCTTGTCACGCAAAAGCAAAAGCAAAAGCTAAGTTAACTGATTTAAAGCTATCAACAAAACTCTTAAATTAGAAAAATATATTCTAATTTAAGAAATCAAAAACTCATCCTCATCAAGAAAGCAGTTAACTCCACAAAACATCTTTTTGAATGACACATGTCCTTCTTCTATTCGAGCACATTCTCTCAAACATCCTCTACCATTGATCTTCTTATTTCTTCTCCACCATTGATCTTCACTCACACAATCCTATAAATACAACCCTCTTCTTCCATTTCATATATCAAGCTTTCGAGTAAACTTATGCTGCAGAATCCATAGCGTGCCATTAGCACCCCCACTCTCATACCATCTATCATCCATTTCATATTGTGTTGAAGCTCATCTTCAACACAACAAGTATTTGAGTCGTTTCTCCTTGTCATCTTGAGGAATTGAAGCAAGGAAGCAAGCTTCCTGAGGGCCATCTTCGTCACCAAAAGATCAAAAGAGAATAGGCGAATAATGGAAATCGCTAGGTAAAAAGGTTGTGAGTGTCATTTCTTCTTATTTTAAAATCTTCTTTACTTGCACATTCTATTGATGTTTTTGGGTTTTTATAATTCATTTTGATTATCCCATTTTACCCATCACAGTTCTTATTTTTTTTCTTCTCCTCCTTGCACTCCTTTCAGAAGTGCCCAATTTTTCCATAGTTCCAACATACTACCTTGGACTTGTTGACCTATTTTCCTCTGTCCAGAGTTAAATAGTTCACCTTGTATATTCCTTGAAAATTCTTTAGAAAGTGACCCTACAAGGCTTAAATCCTTCAAATACTCATGCTATGCCTTGCCAAAAAATCCCAAAATATTGCCTAAAGAATCCTTACCAAAAACCCAAAAAAACCCAGAAATCTTTTGTCTCCAAGTGCCTTCCATTGCAGATATTTCCCATTTTTATACTTAGTCATTTTTATATGCATATACAATGTATGTTTCTTTATATGTATGTTCGCATTGTATGTACATATATACAATCACACATATAAATGTAATATACAAGTCAAAGATACAAGGGGGAGACATACAAAGGATTTTTGGCATGACCACGACCATCGGCGACTTAGTTTGAGGTCTCTCCGATAGGCCGATGAAGCATACAAAGGCATATGCATTGCAAAGATACAAGCGTCTTCGGCGAGACTCTGCATATCGGTGACTCGAAGAAAAGTTTCCCTGACAGCTGATGCATGTGTACATACAAAGGGGGAGATACAAAAGCTGGGGTCCGCTTTTGTGCAAAGGCAATTGTATCTCATACACAAGTCACATTGTATATGCGATATACAAGGCAATGATACAAAGGAAAGATGCAAAGGCTATACACAAGCAAGAGATACAAAACCTAGGGCCCACCAATTGTATGAATATGCGATTGTATTTTGGTATATACAATCGCATATACAAGGGCATATACTTTCCTGATATACAAGTCCCGGACCTGAAATGAATATGCATTCTGGTTGATAAAGGCACAAGTAATTGTATGTATCTTTTGTTTGTATGTTCGCGTTGTATGTTTTGACATACAAGGGTCATATACAAAGCAATATACAAGGGTCACGTGTATATGCCGAGATGAAATGTTTGTATGCAAGAAATTGTATTGCATCTTTTGCTTGTATATTTCACATTGTATATGCGATATACAAAGGTTAGATACAACGGCGATATATAAGGCGGACCTAACTTGAAAATCAAATTTGGCAAATTCAGCGTTGAGTTCTGCAGTTTGTATGTTGAGGTGCTTGTATATGTCAACATGCAAAGGGGCAAAGATACAAGGGCCGGACCTACTTCAAAGTTTCATTCTAGTTGATAATCTCCTAAGTTCTGCATTGTATGTATATGCGATTGTATCTCATATACAATTGCGATATACAAGGGGTCACATACAGGTGCCTTCGGCGAGATTTGGTGCAATGGTGATTCAGTTTAAAGTTCTTTCGACAGCCAATAAGGAGGATGCAATGTTCAGTGATGGGTCTCATGCTCAACTTAGCAGCAAATCAGATGGTGCCACGTGTCAGGGGTGATTCAAAGGCTGATTCAAAAGGTAAAGTAGGGGCCCACTTTTGTATGTAATCGTTGTATTGTATATGCAAATGCATATACAAAAGAAATATACAAAGGCAATTTCAAAGGCTGTTTAAAATACCGAAGGAAAAAGCACATATAATGAACATTTCGGCAAGACTTTGCTTATCGGCGACTCAGCTAGAGGTCACCTTGACAGCCCGATACATACAAAACAGTTTGCATATGCAAAGGTATATACAAAGGGTCTTTTAGATGGCAATTCAAGTGGCAGATGCAAAGCGATATACAGATGCAATTGACTGCAACTTTGACCACCCATATCTCCCTCATCCTAGTGAATTTCAACATGCTTCAAGAGGCAAATATGCTTGTTTTTGCCTCCTCTTTCGTCTGGCGGGCTTTGTGGAGGATATCTTCACTTTCAAAATTTGGATTTGGATTTACATGCTTGATCGACTAGATGTTTCAATGACCATTTTTTGGCATATGCAAATGCAGATATTTGTTGCATTTATGGGTGCAGATCGATGATTCAACAGCGCACATTGAAGATTCAAAATATCTTCTATTTGCCCCAGTTCCAGATCTTTTATTCCATAACTTCTTGTAGGTGGACGTCCCTTCAGATGCAGATATTTTCCTGATACAACCCACGGGGCGAATTTATGGGAACTGACTTAGGTCAGATTGTAAATGCTATATATGCATAGAAATGAGATGTAAAAAAGGTTGGACTTTGGAAGATTTAGCTATCTATATGCTTCTGATTTCCAAATAGAGCATTCCTCTATTGTAACCATGCCTTCTGATTGAATACATGCTAGTTATTTTACCTCTTCATACTATTTTAACCCCGTTGTGATCAAAGAATGATGTGTTTGTGAATGTTTAATTCCTTCTAGTCATCTCTTGCTCATTGCCTCTATTAAAATCAGCCTGATCTGTGTATGTTTATTGGTTGTATCCAATCATTTTGTGCATTTTTCTCAGTTCTATGAAGGTTTCTTTTATTGTCTGGTGCATCAGCCTTATCTTTCAAGTTTTCTTGTTTTATCTTTCATTTAAAAAGCATTCCTTCTCCCCTTTCCTCTACAAATTTAGTAGATTTTAGGTGATAACCAGCTAGGAAGCCGGCCTTCTCTAGAGGTTCTTTCCAAACACAGGTGACCCACAGACCTTGGAAAGATCCCATGTTTCTCTAGATTGCTAAAATTTTCACAAACTCAGCAAGGGTACAAATTTGAGAGACAACAGGACTTTCCAGGAGATTTGGATCTCCCATAGGATTTGGATTTGCCTTTTTCAGCTTTCTTGTCTTTCTTTTTCCCTTTCTCTTTAGGTCTACCATGAACCGCAAGAGCCTCCTTTGCTGATTTGGAAGACTTTCTCCACATCTCTTCATATAACAGTGAAGACACCACTTCATCCATCTTGAAGGTGGTTGTAGTACTCCCAATGGCCATGACAAAGTGGTCACATGAGTCTAGAAAAGAATGAAGCAAGGTCATGCAACGATTCTCCTCCTCCATCTTTACACTAACGGATGTCAACTGTGCAACTAGCATGTTAAAAGCATTCAGGTGATTTGCAACTGATCCTCCATCTTCCATCCTCAGATAATACAACTTCTTCCTTAGGAATAACTTGTTAACTAGGAATTTGGCATGATAAACATCACCAAGTTTCTTCCATAGCTCTTTCGCGGTCTTCTCTTCATGAACATTCAACATGACAGAATCAGCTAAATAGAATCTCACAAGACCCTTAGCTTTACAATCTTTGAGATCCCATTCATCTTGAGGCATTGCCATTGGTTTTGTGTTAGAAATTGTTTCCCATAGATCTCTATTAACAAGCATGTCTTCCATTTTGAGTTTCCACAACTCAAAATTTCTACCATTAAACTTTTCCAATTCTATTCTTCCAGATGTGGATTCCATCTTTTTCCTACAAAAAGATTGTAGAATACTCTGTATAGGCTCCCACTCAATCAAAGATTAGCTCAAAAAACCCCTACCCAACAACTAGGATCAAAGGTGATCAAGCTTTGATACCAACTGAAAGGAAGCAAGGTATGCAGAAGACACTTCCTACACCAACCTAATGAGGGGAATAGTATGCAAATTCTTTTTAATCCTTACAATTGCAGCAATGTTAAACACATAACATAAATATTACAATAGCAACACAACACATAAGGAGAGTGACACAAGATATATCATGGGGAAATCTTTTCAGTTAAAAAACCCCACACTCCAAAACCCACACAATGTATTATCAAAACAATGATGTGTTTACAATACACTTGCAATGCAAGTTCTTCCAAGAGTCTTCAAATGTCCTTTATGGAGTGATTTTGATAGCATAATAGTACCTATACTAACACTATGCAACTACAACTCCAAAACAATGCATTATATAGAGTTACAAGGCATAAACATGAAGCTTCTAGATATGGGCATCAATCTTGGACACATGGCTATTTTCCCACATCAAAGGACATTTTTCCAAGCTGCAAATACCTCTCTTACATCTATCATACATGGCGGATTTGACTTCCCAAGGTTGGAGCGCTCCAAGCTAAAACTAGCTATGACAGATGCTCTTACGCATCTTACAGCTGTCATAAAATCTACCCAACATAACAACCTTAAATGTTGTAAGAGAATCCGTCATACAAGTATAAATATAGCATATTCCTCTTAAAACATGTCATACCCCAACTTGGGCACCCAAAGATGCTTTCTCCACATGCAAAGATACTTTACGACACTTGTCTTTACTTGTCCTGAGTATCTCTATATTTGGCTCTTACATGTCATAGATTATGTCATACACAATAACACCTCTATCATATCACAAGATGCTGACACATGGCATATTAGTGCCACCTCAAATGGGATGCCTATATCCACATGGGATGAGTTGACCATCCTAGTCACCTTCTAAGTTGAGTGACAACTCACCATGCCACTTCACACTAAATGACAGGATGTGCAACATAAATTACATCATAGGCAAATAAATAAATAAATAATTAAATAATCAATGCTAGGAATTGCAAGGTTGACACACCTTAATTCCCAACAAGCTACCAAGCGACTCTATGTTGTTTGTAGATGTCTCCAGAATGTGTTGAAGACATGTGATTGATCTGCAATATACAATGAAGATCTTGCAAGCATGCTTCTATGTGTTCTTGATATGTGCATAAATTTTGGCTGACTTGGTTTGTCACACTTGTTACGGAGGTGATTCGTAGGTTGTGAAAGTGTGTCCAAGATTGTGAGGATGTATTTGGGTCTGAGCTAAGCCATGATGTGTTCATCCTTCATTCATTTACCCCACAAGTTTGTTTAGGTCTAGTCCTAATTTGATCTATGTATGTATGCCGACCTTGGAGAAAGTTCCAATAGTTGTAGAATGTAATGCTGACCTTGATGTTCATTCCAAGGTTGAGGACATGTATAAATGTATGTAATGAATTTGTGTTTGAGGTGAGATTGTGCAAAGATGTGAAGATAAGTGCGAAGTGTAAAAGCAAAGCAAAGCAGAGGAGATATATTGCGCTTCAATGGAACTAAACTCAGGCATGGTGTAGATGCTACTAAATTAGTTCACCCTTTGGCAGTGAGCCACCCTTGGTAGTGAAGCAACCCTCGGTAGTGAGCCACCCTTTGGTAGTGAGCCATTCTAGTGTAGGAGCACCTAGTCTTGACAAGAGCACTTAGGCTTAACACTTAGGCATATAGTGAAATTTTGTTTTTTGAGATCAATAATGAGCCTTAATGTAATTTTGGTTTGAATATGATGTAGTAAGCCCACTTAAGGAATATCCAAGTAGTGGTAGTGGTGGAAGTTTGATTTTGCCTTATTTTTAGGCATGTCTTTTTGGACAACAGTCATGTAAGGCTAATTTTAGCCATTTCCTTGCTTTTCTCAACGATGGAAAAAGAGATGTATAAGGAGTTTTGTGTTGTGAGGGATTCATTCATGCAATATGAACTCGAATGTATGAAGGAGAGCATTGGGAGAGGGAAATAGTACTGAAATTCACTATTTTCCTATTTTTTTACTATTCTTTTACTGTTGTAGCTAGCTGTACGTGGCCGTACAGGGGTGTCAAGACCTCTAATGAGAAAAAATTGAAAATACATCAAGTCAGCTTTGCATTGCAGGTGGTTGGGTAGATTTTTATCAAGGTTGAGCAATTTTATTATCATTTTTGTCAAAACCGTCCTAAAACCCTTGTTTTGAGGGTTTTGGCCAAACAATGGGTTTTTGACCCATTCCATCTGACCCATCAACACAAAATGGATGGAATGGGGTTTTTTTGTCTAGTTTTCAATTGGGTTTTCATGATGGAGGTAGGCGATAGAGTTTTAGCTACTATTCATATAAATTAGGCCTAATATCCTCATGTATTAGGCATTCTTGCATAGCTAGAGTATAGGTTTGATGCATGAGAGTTGTGTGGTAGCCCAAGAACCTCAAAATTAGTGTAATCCACCTATTTTCAACCTATTTAAGACCCTAGACTAGGTTGGGAGAGTTGGGAAGGAGTACTTCTCATAGTTGCTTCACAAAAGAGGCCTAATTAGGCCTAGGACAATAGGGTGCAGTCATTTTTAGGGCATTTGTTCCAAAGAAACCTTAGGTGCATGTTAAATATGTTGTGTGTGGACCAAATGGGTATCCATAAAGCTAATTTGTTCAAGGTTTTGATCTGTAGTTTGTGAGTTATGCCCGAAAAACCACTTTCCAAGGGCTATAAGCACATATGACTAGTTGTGAGCAAAAGCATAGGTGGGTGTTTAGCCATGATATATTATGGCCTTGAGTGGTCCTAGACTACCAAAAAAAAGTGATCCAAAGTGATTTTGGTTGTCTGCAAGTTGGGTTTTCCATCTAGCCTCCATTCAAGCATTTTACCTCTCAAGTTGAGCATGCAAATTAAGGGGACAGTCAACTCTTTAGGATAGTCAATTTTGCAAATGAATTTCAAACCTTTTTGATGTTTTTGTGAGCTTCCCCCTACCTCTATATCAAGTGGTATCAGAGCCTAGGTTCAGGTTCTAATTGGGAGAAAGAAGAAAGTCAAAGTGTGAAGGAGGAATAGTGCAAAATACCTCCAAGAAATAGTCCAATCCTCACTAGAGAAGTAAGAATGATGAAGGAATCTCAAGAGGGAGTCCTAGCCAAAATTGCAGCCAGAGAAGGAAACCTAAGAAGAGGTGGGGTCATTGAGGAAGAGAGTGACCAAGATAATGAGGGTGAGAATGCAGGCCCTTAAGAGGAATCCAGATGATAGAAGGTTTATGAATATGCTGTAGACCGTGAAAGGAGAAGGCACTAATGTCAAAATGGAGTTACCCATGTGTAACGTTAGAAATTGTCCTCCTGTATGGAATGGTACAATTTCCCTTGGTTTACCTCCTCACTCTTGGTGACCTCTCAACCTTTTCTTTTTCGGCCTTCCTAAAACCCTAATTGACTAAGTTTAGAAGTAGTTTGTTCACTTTTTGAGGTAACTTGTTGATAGAACCCCGAAAGGGGATTTGAAATTTGGGTCCCTAGGACCCCCAAAAATGTAGATCTAAGTGGAAATTAGGGGCTACGACTTGGGCGCCTGCACCCTAGTCCTCCCCTGTTTCCCAGGATTTTGAATTTTGGCGGGGTGTCGACTCCCGCTGAGTGCCTCGGGATTCCGTTTTCAAATTCTCAGTTTTTGCGCGATATCGAGACGTTATTTCAAAATTTGAATTCCCCTAAAGCTAGATATAAAAAGGCATTTGCAAATCATTTTATCACACACAATTCTTATGCAAGCTTGATGCCAAAACTTTGCTACAATTGCCATTGAAGATTAGTGACTTGTTGAAGCTCTTGAAAGTCTTTTGTATTTGCTATCTTGGAGACAATGGATGGAGATTAGGAATCAAGATCTTGAGTCTATCTTGCTCTTCCTAGGGTTTGTACACCCTTTGCAGGATCGGGAGAAGGGTTGAAGCCTCTAAAAGCAAGCTTGGAGATCCTCTGTGGACATTGCTAATTCACCTTCTTGTTCATGCAAGTCTTCATTTATCTCATCTCCTTGAGGTGAAGTTGTATGTGTTTATTGATGCAAAGCAAGTTGTTGATCTTCCCTTAATTGAGACATCTAGGGTTTGATTTTTATGCATACACATATTGTTAGGTTTGCACACATTTATGCAAATCTTTATCTTTGGCTATTATTGAGGTAGAAATACCAAAGACAGGGCTTGACTGAGGCAAGCTCCTATATAGCCACAACATTTTCCTTCTTTTATAGGTGCAGATCATGTTTTGTAGGTTCTAGTGGAAAGAAGCTATAGGAAGGAAGATATTGCAGATACAGTCGTGACATACTTTTGGATTTTTGGATTTTGAGACTTGTGAGACATTGGAGCGGGCACCCTAGTCCAACTAGGGGTTATTTTCAGGATCTGGAATCCTTTTAGCAGTCTCAGACACCCTGTGCAGAAGATTTTCTAGTTCAGAAACTTGCGGTACACTAGAGTGGGTGCCCTAGTCCAAGTGGCCCTCAAAATTTGGGTGCATAGTCTCTGAAACCCTATCTCTGCACTTTTGTGATCAGTTTTGCCAGTTGTTTCATCAGTTTTTGTATATTTATGATCTAAGGCATAATTAGGGTTTTACTTAGTTGAAAGGAAAACACTTGATAAAATTTTGATTAGGGCCTTAGGTTTCACAACCACGTGAGCATAAGGAATAGACAAAGTGATTAGAAGCTTGTTCATATGCTTAGTCCTTTTTCTCCCAATGCTTAGTGGAGAAATGGTAGTACTTAACCTAGTTTAAATAAACTATCCAATTTTCCCCTAAACATTTTGGTGAACCCGAGCTTTAAATAATTTGCATCCTTTTAAACTTCATATTTGAAATAATTTGTTGTTCTAGAGTATAATTGGATTGGAAAACCTCCTTAGTGAAATTGCATATGTTAAATTGTGGATTACATTCTTTATCTTTTCACTAAAAGAGTTGGAAATTAGCATTCATTGTTCAAAATTATATTTCATTTGCAAAGGCGATCATTGTGCATTTAAATCTTGGTTTAATTAGAGCATGTTAAAATGTCAGATTATTTTTTGCAAGATTTTCATGCTTGTGATGAGCTATTTAGTCATGATGACTTTGATATGTTAGATGAAGTTGTTGAGGACTTTATCTCAATTGAACATTCCACTACTGCCTCTAAGATGTCACTATTTCAAAGATTTGTAAATGCAATTTATGTTCCTAAATCTAAAGAAGAGATTGAAAAACTAAAAATTGTGGTTACTCTATGTGCAAATGTGGTTCAACCATCCTCTAAACCTGTGCCTGTTGTTAAAGGTCTTTCATCTCCTTCTCAATCTCCTGATCACATTTATGATTATGCAAAACAAATAGCAAATCAAAACTCACAACAAACCAATCATAATGTGGTTGCTCATGCATATAATACTTGGAATAAAAAACAAAGTACACAACACATGAGTGTTTCAATATCTTTACTATCTTCTCAACCTATGCTTCCTCAAGCACCTCGTTTAACATATAAAGGTGGTAAAGACTATGATCTTGTAGAGCAGCTTCGCACTACTCCTGCAAAAATATCTCTTTGGGAGCTTATACAAACTTCACCTACTTACCATGGAATGCTTCAAGAAGCTTTACAAAAGGTGATTGTTCCTCCTATTGTTAAACCAAATGATGTTGCCGCTTTACTAGATAGTATGCATGCAACAAAAATAGATATCCTATTTCAACAACATGAATTACCATCTCTCAAGGTTTAGAATCAGTATGATCCTTTGGTTACCTTTATTACAATCAACAAAACATTTGTTAAGAGAGTTATGATTGATAATGGGTCAGCCCTTAATGTTTGTGGCATTAATTTATTGCATAAGGTTAAAGTTGATGTATCTGCCATAAATTTGGAATCATTAAGTATTCATGGATTTGATAATGTTGGACGACAATCTGTGGGCACTATAATTCTACCTATACAAGTTAGACCTATGATGGTGCCTACCTTGATTCATGTCATACCTTGTTCTCTATCTTATAATATGATTTTGGGTAGACCTTGGATACATGCATTAGGAGTAGTTCCTTCTACTTTGCACCATTTGATTAAGTTTATATTTAAAGGGAAACTACATACTATCCATTCAGATCCTGAACCTGATAATTATCTGCAAATGGAAGTGCATAGGCATGTTATTTGTCCTAAGAGTTTGAACAATTTAAAAGCTGATTTATTAGCTACTCTTGCCTCTAAAAATGTTATGCAAGAGTCCAAGCAATCGAATGCATTAGTTAGTGATGATTGGGGTTCGCTAGATTTTGCATCTTCCTCCACAGGAGAACATAAACTTAAAAACCCCATCCCTGAAACATCAAATATTGCATCAATCACATTGCGTGCTTCGAATGATAAACATAAGACTTCTTTGGTGACAAATAAAGACAATACTCTTAGTTATACTACAGATTATGAGACTTATGAAGCTCTGTCTTCCTCTAAAGAATTGGTCTCTCTCTATGGCAGAGGATTCCAAATCCTTTACAAAAATTGTAACTATGTAGGTAATGGTTGTGGCATAAATCAACAAGGAATCAAATTCCCTATAGAATCCACTACATGACATTATTTAAATGGCATTGGATATAATCCTTTTAGGGAGTCCAAAGCTCACAAACACCCTACTCTAAATGTGAATACAATATCAACACTTAGTTTGATATTCCCTGAGATGATTGACATCAATTGTCCTTCAGGATCACTTCCATTAGATATGTTTATGGCGGACGAAGCGATAATGGAATTCTTAGGTGCTTATGATGGTATTCCTCGTTATCACCATAAACGTGGCTTGCCTTACTGTTTAAAGAATGATGCATATTTTGGAAAGACTACTAGCACAATAACTGCTATAGTAGGGCATACTGAAGAACTTGAAGAACGATTACAATCCTACAATCCCCCAGACCATAACACTCTCCTTAACGGAAAGACTATTGATGTCATTATGGATAAGGATAACCCTGAAAATCTTATCCCTATTGGTGATTGTTTAAATGCAGAAGAAAAAGAAGAAATGACTAAACTATTGAATGAGTTCTCAGAATTATTTGCTTGGGATTATTCAGACATGCTTGGTATAGATCCTCAGATTGTAACACATAATATCGTATTGAAACCAGATGTTAAGCCTTTCAAACAAAAGATTCATAAGATGAATCCTAAGATTATTTTGCTTGTTAAAATTGAAATAGAAAAACTTCTATAAGCTGGTTTTATCTGACCTATTGATTACTCTCCGTGGATCTCAAATATTGTTGCCGTCGCTAAACCCGATTGTCGTATAAGAATGTGTATAGATTTTTGAGACTTAAACTTGGCATCTTTGAAAGATGATTTTCCACTCCCTAATATTGATATGATTGTTGATTCCATAGCTGGACATGAGTTGCTATCTTTTATGGATGTATTTTTGAGATATAATCAAATCCTTATAAATCCTCTTGATCAGTATAAAATAGCCTTTATAACACCTTGGGGTACATTTTGTTGGGTAGTCATGTCGTTCAGACTTAACAACACAGGAGCTACTTACCAGTGTGTAATGACTCTTATATTTCATGATTATGTGCACAATATTTTAGAAGATTATGTTGACTACATCCTAGAGAAGTTTATCCTTCATAAGGATCATGTTACAAATCTTTGACAAATATTTGAGCACATACGAAAGTATAATATGCGATTGAATCCCCGTAAGTGTGTTTTTGGTGTGGACAGTGGAAATTTACTTGGGTTTATTGTTTCAAATTGAGGTATATAAGTCGATACGAAAAAGATAGATGCAATCGTTAATATTCCAATACCCAAGAACATATCTCAACTTCGTAGTTTGCAGGGAAAGATACAGGCCATCCGCTGATTTGTTTCACAACTTGTGGATAGGACTCGCCCCTTTAGACAATTACTTAGGAAATACTCTTATTTTCAATGGAATTCTTAATGTCAAAAAGCTTTCGTTGACTTAAAGGATTACTTAGCTAATCCACCCATTTTGCAACCTGTTGTTTTGGAAAAACCATTCCTATTATACATTTCAGCATCTAACAATGCCCTAGAAGCTTTGCTAGCACAACATAATGCTGAAGGTAAAGAATACGCTGTCTATTACATTAGTTGTATTTTACTCAATTATGAGGTGCGATACACAGCTATAGAGAAGCATTGTTTAGCTTTAGTGTTTGCCACTCAAAATCTTAGACATTATCTCTTAAATGCTGAAGTGCATGTAATGGTAAAATTTGACCCTTTGAAACATCTCTTCGCAAGAACAAATTTATCAAGTCATCTTGCTAATGGGTTATGCTGTTAACAAAATTTGATCTCAAATTTATTTCACAAAAAGAAATTAAAGGGCAAGCGATAGCCAATCAGTTAGCTGACACTCCCTCACCTTTCTCTATTCAAAATGTCGATACTTTTCCTGACAAACAGATCTTAACAATCTATGCAGATGAAAAATGGGAACTATATTTTGATAGATCAAAATGTCAAACTGGTTCTGGCTAGTGTTATCCTAATACCCCCCGCTAGTAAGTCAATTCCCTTATCTTACCATTTAAATTTCTTATGCACAAACAATATAGCTAAATACAAAGCTCTTATTGCAGGACTTTGTGCAGCCTTGGCTCTTAATATCAAAAACATTACAATATATGGTGATTCTCAGTTAATTGTTAAACATATCATAAGATCGTATCAAACTAAACATGATAAGCTATCTCAGTACTGTGAGTTGGCCTTATCTCTCTTAAAATAATTCACATCATATTCAATCAATACCATTCCCAGGAAAGATAACTGGCATGCGAATGCAATGGCAATCACAACTTCCCTTATATCCCTTGATGGTTCTCCTGAGGAATTTACATTTGTTGTTCATAATCTTAATTCACTAGTAATTGAAAGCCCTATAGTTTGGAATTCAAAACTTTGTGGTAATACATACACCGATGAATGGTTCTCCTACATATTCAACTATCTACGTGATGGAACCATTCCAGACTCGACATCTAAGAATGCCCGACTCCGTTTACGCAAACTAGCAGTGTGATACATTATATTATCAAATGTCTTGTATTGATGTAGTTATAATGGTGTTTTACTTTGATGTTTAAGTAATTTAGAGATTCTGATAGCTTTAGAAGAAGCTCACTCTGGTGCCTATGGAGGGCATTTTGGTGGAAAATCTTTAGTGCAAAAATTGTTATGTATGGGGTACTACTGGCAACATATGGAACAAGATTCCTTTGCTTACATCAAGAGATGCCCGCAATGCAAACAACATAAACACTTGATCCATGCTCCTTCTCAAGAGCTTTGTGCCTAGGTGTCACCATGGCCATGCTCTATTTGGGGTTTGGATCTAATTGGTAAAATTTCCCCACCCTCCTCTCAAGGACATACATTTATCATTACTGCTACTGATTATTTTACAAAATGGGTCGAAGCGGTCCCTTTGCGATCCACAACCGCCAATGTAATCTGTCGATTCATACAAGATAACATAATTTCTTGATTTGGAATACATTCCTCCTTGGTTTTGAATAATAGTACACCATTTAAGAACAAGGATGTGAAAAAGTTCCTCAAAAAATACCATATACAACATCACTTCTCTACACCTTACTAGCCTCAATCAAATGGCCAAGCAGAAGCTTCAAACAAGGTTATTAGATAGATTTTATGGAAAATTATTAATAAACATCAAAAAGATTGGCATACACAGTTATCCTATGCCTTATGGGCTTATAGAACAAGCATTCAAATAGCTACTGGTAACACACTGTATAATCTCATCTACGACACAGACGCGATAATGCCCTTAGAGTTAGAAATTCCTTCTTTGCAAATTTCCCTAAGAGACATCATGGATGATGACATAGAATGAGAGAAAAGATTACAGGAACTTGAGATGCTTGATGAAAGATGTATTAATGCTCTTGAACATCTCAAGGCTTATAAAAAAGGTGTACAATGAGCCTATAATGCGCAAGTCATACAATGTTCATTTAATGTTGGGGACTTGGTTCTCTATGAAAATCAACGCAACATAAACACACCACCTAGTGAAAAAGGTAAGTTCAGCCCTAATTGGCTTAGACTATATATAATCAGTGAAACCTTTGGATCTGGAGCATATAAATTAGCCGATGAGAAAGGTACGCCACTTAAAGATCGTATTAATGTGGCACAACTCAAAAGATTTAATGATTAAAGATTTAATGTTAAACAATTCTAAGCTAATTTAGCACATAGATTAGCTTCAATTTCAACAAACTAGTACTGTTTTGTCTTAATACATTTGGCATTACATCTTTGTTCTGTTGATCATTGTTGTACCATGTTTTAAGTAGTAATTGGTTAGATCACTTTTGTGTTAACTGAATGTAGCATGGAAATTAAAGTTATGTGTAAAATAATTAATCATTGTGTTTGTTACTACATGTTCTTTTTAGAATTGTTAGTATATCACAATAGCATTAATTATAGCATTTAGACATCATCACTAGTTGCATTTTTACAAAAAATCACATGTGATAGACCAAAAGCCATTACACATAGATCAAAAGAAATAATCATGTATATATATATATATATCTTAGTTTCATGTATACATCCAAGTCGACTATCCCTCAAAACAAAATGGGATGTCGTAGTGCCTAAAATCTATACATCACATAGCTAAGCCTCGATCGCCCATACCCTCAGGCCCTCATGGTGTACGAGTGATAGAAGCCTGACCATGTGTGGCTACGGATCGTGAATGACTCCTAGAGATGCTCCACGATTGTAACCCCCTGATCTCACCTCTCATCTCTATCATCTGCTCATGTGCCTCCTGGTACATCCTCTAGTACCGATCTCTCTTAGCCTGAACCCTATCTCTATCAGCTCTTGCCTACTGGACCTCCCATAGTAAGAACTCACTGACAGTTGGCTCTCCCTCTAATGTAGGAACCGCTACTGTCTGCTCTCACTGTGCCCTAAGCTCAGCTCTCTGTCAAAACTCCTCTCTCTCTCATGAAGACTGCTCTAGCATGGCCTCTATAGCAGTCCTATATCTGACAATAGGCACAAATATCTTAGCATGCCACCCAGTGGATGATTGTGGTGGGTAACATGCCCACACCTGTTGTTCTAAGGCATCTATCGGTACTATGTCTCCTATGACACAACTCACAAAGTCTCACCATGCATCAGTCCCAACTACAAAATAGAGGATGAGATAGATGTTAGACTCCCATATAAATATCACAAATAATAAACTATACAAAACATCAAACAATAAATCAAACCTAACCTAGATCTCCATCTCGCCAAGATGGATCTCAAATCACTGATGGTGTAATGATCTCAGATGTCTAATCTATAGCTAGGGGTGCCAACCTACTACTCTCCCCTCACTCTGTCTGACTAGCCTTCACATCATCTATAGGTGTAGGACCATGAGCCTTGGACCACGATCTCGACTTAGTCTCCTCATCAGTGTCTGCCTCCTACTGACTCTGTCGCGATCTCTCTCTGAAGAGATACTATGATGGGACCTCCTTGGACTCATCCTCATCCTTGTCCTCATTCCGCTCGAGATCATAGTATCCCACGAAATTACTGACGTTGTCCTCTACCCCTATGTCACTCGCGTGACCGGCCTAAGGTCAGACATCTCCTATAGGATTCCCAGATGGAAAGATAGGTACAGGCCATACTGTGTGCCACCAGGTCTGATATGCTTGGGTACACCTGACATCATCTGTGTTCGACACTGGCTCTACATCCTCAAGACCCTTGTCATTGCTAAGTGGCATGTTTTCTATAGTTGGCTGTCAGACGATATTGGCTCTGACTACACTTTGAGTTGCATGTGCAAATCTCAGATGAATTGTAGGAACATCCTGTATTTGTCCAAACTGTCATGCCACCCTATCAAACTAGAACCAAGATATAGTATGATCGAGGCAACCAGCCATCAGTTGATCCCTCTGCATCCTCGCTAACTACCTCTTCTCGCTAGGCCATCTAATGTAGCCGCAATATGGTCTCTAGATGATGTCACCAGGCTGTAATCTGTCAAATACTACTCTCCAGTATAATAGATTGTTGTGCCTCCAACACTTGACCAATGGATAGGCATAAACACATAGATGGGTGAATGTTGCCTCTATAGGAAAACCCACCGGTCATGTTCACCTGATGTGCTCAAAGGCCTAGACCTGTAGTAATGTGTAGACCATTAGACTATGCATCTCATAATGGATGTATCACCCTAAGTCATGATAAAGGTGTGCAAGCATACTGCACCCCCATGCATAGATAGTCTGATGTTCCTCCATCACTCTGATAGTGTGAACGAGACCCTCGTGAAGGTGAATGCCTCGTCCATCTGGTGCGATGGCTAGTGTGATTGTGACAATCATGATCCTCCATAGTAAGGGAATGTCTCTGCATCCCTACTCTAGCAAATGGAGCTGAATGTGTCCTCGCTCTTCCTGTGAAATAGTGCATCCCAAGTAGTACAGCTGACTCTCCCAAGTATACTCCGCTAAGCAATGTCCAACAACCCTCATTGTCTCTCCTCGGATCAGCAATTGAAGGATCCTAAATACATCCCACCTCTCCATCAGTGCCATAAGCATAGCACAGTGGAATCTGATTGTGGGCATCTCAAACACCCACCATAGGCCCACTGTCTGTAAATGCTCTCTCTCTGTGATAGTCAAAGCGCTAGCATGCTCTCGTAGAAGTGCCATCAAATGACTGCATGTGTGCTCACGCATCTCAGGGATATCTTGCAAATCAAAAAGCAAGAAAGAGTATTAGAATCACCTCTAGAAACCAAAATAAGCTATCAAGAACTGAACAAAATGCCTGTGCCTAGGGCCTGTGTCCTCTATGGACCAGGGTGCCCCAGGAAGACTAGGGTGCCCCAGAGGGACACTAGCGTCCCTGTGGGACTAGGGTGCCCCAGAGAGACTCTGGCACCCTAGGTGGACCCGGGCACCCCTGTCCACCTTCCCCTCTTGGCATAGACATTGATAAACACAAAAGTAAAAGAATAATGAAAGATGACAAAAGAGTTGGATTAGGACCCTGCCTCGGTCTCGAAGCATCTCTCCACCACTCAGGCTTGGAGCATCTCCGATCGTGGTGGATGATATGGATGTCGGCTCGGCATGGTCATTCTCCTATTCTCCTTCTCTCTCTACAATGACAAGAAACAAGAATGAGTTAGTGATAAGTGACAACTCCCTTTTACATAAAGTAAGCTCTTTTATTCTTGAGCCCTTTTCTTAAGCTGTCGAACTCCAATTTCAATGCCATTTGATGCATTGAAATCCTAATTTTGTTGTCTTCCTTTCCCAATGTGTTATGTTTGAGTGTTGTTCTTCAAATGACCCTCACAAAACATTTCCCTTGAAATCAACGCACGTGGATATCTTCTTGTTTCTACTCTTAGACTAAGCAAGCAGAAACAAGGTGGGCCATATATCTAACTCGATTTCCTCCCTTCCCATCACTCAACTCCCTTAGCATTTTGATACTGACTCATTGGTGGTGGTTACAGGTGATTTGGTTTTGATTTCTCTAACAAGTCTTCCTTTGTAGGTTACAGTTCCTAACTTTGTGGTCTTGCAGGATTGCAGACTTGGGGGCTCCTTCCTTCTCAGCGAAACACTTCATCTTCCTTTGCAGTATCCTTTTGGGTATCCTTTCATGATCGATGCATTTTACTTTCCTTTAGTTGCATATGCACATAGTGTTATATGGCAACGAAATTGGGGGCTAAATGTAACGTTGGAAATTGTCCTCCTGTATGGAATGGTACAATTTCCCTTGATTTAGCTCCTCACTCTTGGTGACCTCTCAACCTTTTCTTTTTTAGCCTTCCCGAAACCCTAATTGACTAAGTTTAGAAGTAGTTGTTCACTTTTTGAGGTAACTTGTTCATAGAATTTAGAAAGGGGATTTGAAATTTGGGTCCCTAGGACCCCCAAAAATGTAGATCTAAGTGGAAATTGAGGGCTAGGTCTTGGGTGCTCACGCCCTAGTCCTCCCTTGTTTCTCAGGATTTTGAATTTTGGTGGGGTGTTAGTTCCCTCTGAGTGCCTCAGGATTTTATTTTCAAATTCTTAGTTTTCACACGATATCGAGACGTTATTTTGAAATTTGAATTCCCCTAAAGCTAGATATAAAAAGACATTTGCAAATCATTTTATCACACACAATTCTTATGCAAGCTTGATGTCAAAACTCTACTACAATTGCCATTGAAGATTAGTGACTTGTTGAAGCTCTTGAAAATATTTTGTATTTGCTATCTTGGAGACAATGGATGGAGATTAGGAATCAAGATCTTGAGTCTATCTTGCTCTTCCTAGGGTTTGTACACCCTTTGCATGATCGAGATAAGGGTTGAAGCCTCCAATAGCAAGCTTGGAGATCCTCTATGGACATTGCTAATTTGCCTTCTTGTTCATGCAAGTCTTCATTTATCTCATCTCCTTGAGGTGAAGTTGTATGTGTTTATTGATGCAAAGCAAGTTGTTGATCTTCCCTTGATTGAGACATCCAGGGTTTGATTTTTATGCATACACATATTGTTAGGTTTGCACACACTTCTACAAATCTTTATCTCTGGCTATTGTTGAGGTAGAAATACCAAAGATGGGGCTTGACTGAGGCAATCTCCTATATAGCCACAATATTTTCCTTTTTTTGTAGGTGCAAATCATGTTTTACAGGTTCCAATGGAAAGAAGCTACAGGAAGATATTGCAAATATAGTCATGACAAACTTTTGGATTTTTGGACTCTGAGACTTGTGGGACACTGGAGCTGGCACCCTAGTCCAACCAGGGGTTATTTCTAGGATCTGGAATCCTTTTAGCAGTCTCAAACACTCTATGTAGAAGATTTTCTAGTTAAGAAACTTGTGGGACACTAGAGCGGGTGCCCTAGTTCAAGTGGCTCTCAAAATCTAGGTGCACAGTCTCTGAAACCCTATCTCTGCACTTCTATGATCAGTTTTTCTAGGTGTTTCATCAGTTCTTGTATATTTATGATTTAAGGCATAATTAGGGTTTTACTTAGTTGAAAGGAAAACACTTGATAAAATTTTGATTAGGGCTTTAGGTTTCACAACCATGCAAGTGTAAGGGACAGACAAAGTGATTAGAAGCTTGTTCATAAGCTCAGTCCTTGTCCTCCCAATGCTTAGTGGAGAAATGATAGTACTTAACCTAGTTTAAATAAACTATCTAATTTTCCTCTAAACACCATGTATGAAGGGAAAATGAACAGTGAGGTAGTATTAGATTGGATTGATGCCTTGGATAACTACTTTGAGTACAAGGACGTGCTAGAAGAGCAAAAGGTTGAATTGGCGAAGACCAAGTTGAAGGGGCCAGCATTGACATGGTGGAATTATATTCAATCAGAGAGGTTGAGGAAAGGAAAAGCAAAAATTAGTTCATGGGACCAAATGGTGTCCAAAGTGAAGAGTCAATTCCTTCCAAAGGACTATGCAATTCAAACCTTAAGAAGGTTGCAGAATTTAAAACAAAAAGACATGGATGTTATAGCCTATACTGAAATATTCCACAAGCTGACCATGAGGACAGGGCACACTGAAGATGAAGTTGAGAAAATTGCTAGGTTTATCAATGGACTTAGGTTCAATATTCAGGATGAAATCAGTCTTGCCACCCCTAGAAATGTGGAAGAATGTTTCCAATTGGTAGTAAGGGAAGAAGAAAAGATAAAAAGGAGACAATAATAATAGACTAGGGGTAGAGGAAGGAATTTCAGAGGTAGAGGTAACTTTGGTGCAAGAGGACAATCACAAAAACAACAAGGAGAATCAAGTGGTAGCAACAAGGAGAATCAAGAACAAAAGGGTGAGTCAAGTGAAAGAGGCAACTTTAGATGAAGAAGATCAAATAGTAGATGAAGGTTTGGTGGCCAAGGAAGAGGATCAAGCACCTTCTCAGGCAAATACTACAACTGTAATTAGTTTGGCCATCCTACATTCAAGTGCCCAGACAAGCAAGCATCAAGTTTTCAAGGAGGTTAATGAAGAACCCAAATAGTGCATGAAGAGGATAGTGAAAGTGTCAATTCACCACTTCAAACTGCTTCTCTTGAGAGAGGTGATACATTGATGATAAGGAGGACACTCCTTAAGGTGCTAGCAGCCAAGGAGCCTTCACAGAGGAAGTCATTGTTTAGGACAACATGTAAATCACATGGCAAGGTATGCAAGAGAGTTGTTGATTTAGGATCCACTGATAATCTAGTTTCTTTGGAAATGGTAGAGAAGTTGCATTTGAAGAAGATTCCTCAACCCACACCCTACAAGGTGTCATGGTTGAATAAGGGGCAGCAAGTCTTAGTAAATGAACAGGCATGGGTGGAGTTCAACATTGGTGGTTACAAGGATAAGATCCTTTGTGATATCATCCCTATGGATGTTTGTCACCTATTTCTTGGAAGACCCTAGCAACATGATAGAAAGAGTAAGCATGATGGTCAAAAGAACATTTATGTGATAGAGAAGGATGAAGTCTCATTCTCATTAACACCCCTTCCCAAAGAAGAACCTGATAAGTAGATTGGGTCTAGCATCATGGTGGTAGGAGAGGAGTTTTTACAAATAATGAAAGATGAAGGACAAGGATTTGCAGTAGTGATCAGACCTAAGACTAAGTCTGATGTAGTAACAAATAAGGTGGAAGACATACCTAGTGAAGTTCAGTCTTTGTTGGACAAGTATAAGAACACAGTCATAGATGAGCTACCAAGTTCATTACCTCCCATGAGAGATATTAGCCATCATATAGACTAGATCCCTGGAGTTAATTTTCCCAATAAAGCTGCATACAAGCTAACCCCACAGGAGAATGAAGAGATCAAAGAACAAGTCCAAGAGTTGTTAGACAAGGGACTCATTAGAGAGAGCTTAAGTCCATGTGTTGTTCCTATTGTCTTAGCACCCAAGAAAGGTGGAGAGTGGAGGATGTGTACTGCCTCAAGGGCCATAAACAAGATCACAATCAGATATAGGTTCCCAATCCCAAGAATGGAGGACCTAATGGACTGGTTAGGAGGTGCATGCTACTTTTCCAAGATTGATCTCAAGAGTGGATATCACTAAATCAGGATAAGGGAAGGAGATGAATGGAAGACTGCCTTCAAAACCAATGAGCTACTCTATGAATGGATGGTAATGCCTTTTGGACTCTCAAATGCTCCTAGTACATTCATGAGGTTAATGAATGAGGTCTTTAAACCTTTTATTGGGAAGTTTGTAGTTGTCTATCTAGATGATATTCTTGTGTTCAACAAGACAAAAGAGGAGCACTTGTAGCACCTTGACAAGGTTTTATAGATGTTGAATCAGGAGAAGCTGATGATAAACCTCAAAAAGTGTGAGTTTATGAAAGATGGGCTAGTCTACCTTGGTTTTGTCATCTCTAAAGGCACATTGAAGATGGATCCTTCCAAAGTTGAAGCTATTCTTAGCTAGCCAAATCTAAAATCAATAGGAGAGGTAAGAAGTTTTCACGGTTTGGCTACATTTTATAGGAATTTTATCAAAAATTTTAGTCATATTTGTTCTCCTATTCTTGACACTATTAAGGGAGATATGAAAAGAAAGTTTCAATGGACTGAGGACGTAGCAAAGAGTTTTGAATACCTGAAGAAGAGAGTGGCACAATAACCCATACTTTCTTTACCTGACTTTGACAAAGTCTTTACAGTGGAATGTGATGCCAGTGGATCAGCAATAGGTGCAGTCTTGAGCCAAGAAGGTAGGTTAGTATCTTTCTTTAGTGAAAAGCTCAATGAGGCTAAGAGAAAATACTCTTCTTATGATTTAGAACTTTATGCATTAGTACAATCCCTAAGGAAGTGGAGACATTACCTCTTACCCAAAGAATTTGTAGTCTTCAAAAACAATCATGCTTTGAGTTTCTTGAACAACCAAGACAAGTTGAGTCAGAGGCACATTAAATGGGTGGAGTATTTGCAAAGTTATACCTTCACCATCAAGCATAAGAAGGGCCAAGATAATAAGGTAGCTGATGCATATAGTAGGAGATCAGTCCTAGTGCATGAAATACAACTTCAAAGTGTAGGTTTTGAAGCACTAAAGGACATGTATGCTGCTGATGGAGACTTCAAGGATGCATATTCCATTTGCCAACAATTTCAAGGTACCTTTCATGAACAATTTTCTAATTTTCTACTACAAGATGGACTGTTATTCAAGGGAGCTCAGTTATGCATCCCTAGATGCTCTATGAGGACAAATATCATAAGGGAGAAGCACTGTGGAAGTCTTGGAGGACACTTTGGCATAGACAAGACACTAGATCAGGTAAGAAGGTTTTATTTTTAGCCTAAGATGTATGTTGATATCAGAAAATTTGTTGAGTCTTATGGAGTTTGTCAAAGAGCCAAGGGCTCTAGTTCCAATGTAGGCCTAAATCAGCCTTTTCCAATTCCTAGTAGACCTTGGGAGCATCTTAGCATGGATTTTGTGTTAGGCCTACCCAAAACTCAAAGGGGAGTTGATAGTGTTTTTGTGGTTGTGGATAGATTTAGCAAGATGGCACACTTTATTCCTTGCAAGTGCACAAGTGATGCATCTAACATTGCAAGTCTATTCTTTAAGGAGGTAGTTAGAATACATGGACTGCCCCTCATCATTGTTTCAGACAGAGATTCAATGTTTATAGGCCACTTTTGGAGAACCTTATGGAGGAAACTTGGAACCAACTTGACTTTCAACTCTGCCTATCACCCATAAATAGATGGGCAGACTGAAGTAGTGAATAGATCATTGGGAAGCTTGCTTAGATGTCTTACAAAAGAACATGGACAACAATGGGATCTTGTTATTCAATAGGTAGAGTATGCTTACAATGACTCCATTAATAAGAGCATAGGTAAGAGCCCTTTTGAGGTCATGTATGGATTGAACCCAAGAGGTAACTTTGAGCTAAGAGATTTGAGAGGGGTAGAGAAGAGAAGTGTTGAAGGAGAGGAGTTTTCTATGGCCTTGAAAGACATCCATGATCAAGTTAGAGAGTACCTCAAGAAGGGTGTTGAAACCTACAAGAAGCATGTAGACTTGAAGAGGAGGAATGTTCAGCTAAAAGTTGGAGATTTAGTACTTGCACACCTAAGGAATGAGAGGTTACCTAAGGGTAGATATACTAAGTTGTTGATGAAGAAGATTGGGCCATGCAAGGTGGTCCACAAGTTTGGGGAAAATGCATATGAGATAGAACTCTCTCCTGGAGTTGCTATCTCACCAATCTTTAATATTGCTGACTTATATCCTTTCAAGGAGTCTTTGGATGTAGGTATAGGTGTTCATGAAGGTGATGATGTTGATTGGATCATAGATCTTCCTCCTGCTACACCAATCAAGCTTGAAGCCATCCTAGACACCAAAGAAGTCAAGAGTACAAGACACAAGGTTTATAATCAGTATCTAGTAAAGTGGCAAGGGCTACCTCATGAAGATGCAACTTGGATGATAGCTGAAGACATTGCTAAACATGGCACTACAGTCCATGACTTGATCTCAGGTGGAGACTGAGATCCCTTCTCCTGGGGTGTATGGTGCAGGACCACCTAGTCTTGACAAGAGCACTTAGGCTTAACACTTAGGCATATAGTGAAATTTTGTTTTTTGAGCTCAATAATGAGCCTTAATGTAATATTGGTTTGAATATGGTGTAATAAGCCCACTTAAGGCATATCCAAGTAGTGGTAGTGGTGGAAGTTTGATTTTGCCTTGTTTTTAGGCATATCTTTTTGGACAACAATCATGTAAGGCTAATTTTAGCCATTTCCTTGCTTTTCCCAACAATGTAAAAAGAGATGTATAAGGAGTTTTGTGTCATGAGGAATTCATTCATGAAAGATGAACTCAAATGTATGGAGGAGAGTGTTGGGAGAGGGAAATAATACTGAAATTCATTGTTTTCCTATTTTTTTACTATTCTTTTGTTGTTGCAGCTAGTTCTACGTGGCCGTACATGGGTGTCAAGACCTCTAATGAGAAAAAATTGAAAATACGTCAAGTTAGCTTTGCATTGCAGGTGGTTGGGGATATTTTTATCAAGGTTGAGCAATTTTATTATCATTTTTGTCAAAACTGTCCTAAAACCCTTATTTTGAGGGTTTTGGCCAAACGATGGGTTTTTGACCCATTCCATCTGCCCATCAACACAAAATGGATGGAATGGGGTTGTCTTGTCTAGTTTTCAATTTGGTTTTCATGGTTGAGGTTGAGGATAGAGTTTTAGCTATTGTTCATATAAATTATGCCTAATATCCTCATGTATTAGGCATTCTTGCATAGCTAGAGTATAGGTTTGATGCATGAGAGTTGTGTGGTAGCCCAAGAACCTCAAAATCAATGTAATCCACCTATTTTCAATCTGTTTAAGACCCTAGACCAGGTTGGGAGAGTTGGGAAGGAATATTTCTCATAGTTGCTTCACAAAAGAGGCCTAATTAGGCCTAGGATAGCAAGGTGCAGTCATTTTTAGGGGCATTTGTTCCAAATAAACTTTAGGTGCATGTTAAATATGTTGTGTGTGGACCAAATGGGTATCCAAAAAGCTAATTTTTTTAGGGTTTTGATCTGTATTTGTGAGTTATGCACGAAAAGCTACTTTCCAAGGGCTACAAGCACATAGGGCTAGTTGTGAGCAAGAGCATAGGTGGGTGTTTAGCCATGATATCTTATGGCCTTGAGTGGTCCTAGACTACCAAGAGAAAGTGATCCAAAGTGATTTTGGTGCTCTGTAAGTTTGGTTTTCCATCTAGCCTCCATTCAAGCATTTTACCTCTCAAGTTAAGCATGCAAATTAAGGGGACAATCAACTCTTTACGACAGTCAATTTAGCAAATGAATTTCAAGCCTTTTAGATGTTTTTGTGAGCTTCCCCTACCTCTGCATCACATTCTTTTGGGTAGTGATCCCTGGGCAATGAGCCCTTTGGTAGTGAGCCACTTTTGATATTTGGTATTGTTACTACATTATATTGTGAGCTAACGCTCACCGTGGTTTCTCCCTGTTTAGGGTTTTCTATGTAAAAATTTGGTGTTCATGTGTGTATGGTGTTGATGTGTTCATGTTTTAATTCTACTATTCATGTTTAATGTTCATTAAAAAATAAGGAAATACGTTAAGTGATTGTGAAATTGATTTTGGTTTAAAGAAGTTGAAATACAACTGATTCACCCCCCTCTCAGTTGTCTTGTGCCTTTCAACAATTGGTGTCAGAGTGAGGTTCCTTTAAAGAAATCCTAATAGATTAAGGTAGATCTAAGATGGCACATAAGAAAGACATTCCTTAGTTTGATGGATTTGACTATGCCTATTGGAAGGTATGAATGCAAAGTTATCTCATTTCTCTTGGTTATAATGTTTGGGCAATGGTTAAAGATAAATACACAGTTCCTAAAGATTTAGAGTCTAAAGAAGAGATTAAAGAGTTTGAGGCTAATCAAAAAGATAAAAATGCTCTATTAAATGCCTTGTCTAACACTAAAATGGCAAAAGTTGTAAATCTAGAAACTACCTATGAGATTTGGGACAAATTAAAGCAAGTCTAGGAAGGTGATACATCTATTAAGAAGGCCAAGTTGTAGAACTTGAAGACCACATATGAAACCATGTGAATGGCTAAAGATGAGAACATAACAAGTTACTTACAGAAGATTGATGAAGTTGTCAGTAGCATCAGGGGTCTTGGTGGAGAATTAAAAGATGAGGATCTTACAAATAAGATACTTAGAACTCTTCTCAAAATCTTATAGTCACAAGGTATATACCATTGAGGAGTTGCTTGATATGGGAAAGCTTTCAAAAGATCAATTGCTTGGAGAATTGACTGCTTTTGAGATAAGAGAGTTTGGTACTACTGATGGCTCTTTGAAAATTGAGACTTCTTTCAAGGCCAAGAAAGAAACTAAGACTACTAGATTAGAGAAATATGCTGTGGAATCAGATGAAGAAGACTTTGCAGAGCTTGAGGAAAAATTTGCAAGAAGAATGAAAAGGGCTAGCAGAGGAAAGTTCAAAGGTAAGTTACCTTTCAAATGCTTCAATTGTGGTAAAATTGGTCATTATACTTCAAGGTGTCCTAACAGAGCCTTGAAAATTAATGAAAGTAAAGGAAAGATGGTAAGAAAGCATTGCTATGTTAGAGATTATGATGGTGTAACTAATGATGAATCTAATTCTGATGATGGAAATAGTAGTGAATTCTTATTTATTACACTTAGAGAAGAACTTGTTTCTGCTAATCTTGCAAGTTGTGTGAATGAAGAAAGTCCAGGAGAGTTGTCTACATTTCATGTTGAAAAGGAAGATGAACGGATAATTGAAAATAGATGTTCAAACCACATGACTGGAGACAAAAGTAAGTTTGTTAAGTTTGAAAAGTATGATGGAGGACTTGTTAGGTTTGGTGATGATGTAACTAGTAAGATTTATGGAAAAGGATCTATTACTTTTGATGGCAAGCATAATACAAATGATGTTCTTTATGTCAAGGGTCTAAAGAATAATCTACTAAGTGTTGGACAAATGTGTGACAAAGGGTATAATATTGTGTTCAAGGACAATGGGTGTAAGATATAGAATAGCTCCAAAACCCTAATTGTTGCTAGTAAGAAGACTCATCGTAATGTTTCACTTGAAAGGTGCTGAAAATTGCTGTTTGTTGACTAAGACAGATGAAAGTTGGCTATGGCATAGGAGAATGTGTCACATTAACTTCAATAATTTGGTGAAAATAAGCACTATTCAAGATGTAAGAGACTTTCCCAAGATTGTGAATCCTACCAATATTATATGCAAAGAATGTCAGTTTGGGAAGATGATAAAAACCACTTTCAAAAGAAAAGAACAATCCTCTATCAGTTTGCTAGAGTTGGTGCATATACACCTGTGTGGTCCCACAAGAATAAGAAGTCTGCAAGGTGAAAGGTATTTCCTGCTCCTTATTGATGATTTTTCAAGAATTACTTGGGTTACTTTCCTTAGAGAAAAAAGTAGAAGCTTTAGATAAGTTCAAGGCATTCAAAGCTATGGTTGAAAATGAATTGTATTTGAAAATCAAATGCTTAAGATCTGACAGAGGTGGTGAGTTTACCTCAAATGAGTTCAATGATTTTTGTGAAGAACATGGAATAAAGAGACATTTGTCTGCTCCCAAGACTCCTCAACAAAATGGAGTGTCGAGAGGAAGAATAGAACTGTTCAAGAAGCTGCTAGAACAATGATCAAAGAAGCAGACCTTCTAGAAGTGTACTGGAAAGAACCAATACATATTGTCATCTACATTCATAATAGAGTACAAATCAGAGTAGAAGAAACAAGGACACCTTATGAGCTGTGGTATGATAGAACTCCTACAAATACTTTAAAGTTTTTGGAAGCAATTGTTACATCAGAAGAGATGAAGAATTAGGAAAGTTTGATGCTAGATGTGATGAAGGCATATTCCTTGGGTACTCCACTAAGAGCAAGGCTTATCGATGCTATAACAAAAGACTAAGAAAGATCATTGAAAGTGCAAATGTGAAGGTAGATGAAGACAAACCAGATGGATATGAGTCAGATGAACCTAATAATACAGAAAAGGTTGAAAAAGACAAAGAAAAGGAAGTTCAGAATGAAGAACAATTTGCTTCGAAAGAAGAAGAAACTCAAGCTGAGGCTCCGATAAGAACTCCTAAAAATCCAAGGTATGTGCAAAGCGATCATTCTAAAGATCAAATTATTGGTGACAAAAGGAAAGGTGTGATGACAAGAAGCAGGATTGCAGAGGAATAAGTAAATCTCTGTCTACTTTCAAAAGTGGAACCTAAAATAGTAAATGAAGCATGCAATGATGAGCATTGGGTCAAGGCAATGAAAGACGAACTACTACAAATTGAGAAGAACAAGACCTGGAAACTTGCCCCCAGACTTGCAAACAAGAATGTGATTGGAACAAAGTGGGTTTTTCAGAACAAACTGAATAAATTGGAGAAGTTGTGAGAAACAAGGCAAGACTTGTATGTAAAGGCTACTCCCAAGTTGAAGAAATTGATTATAAAGAGACCTATGCTCCACTAGCAATAATGGAAGCTATCAGACTATTTTTGGTATTTGCAGTACACAAAGACTTCAAGGTATATCAGATGGATGTGAAATATACCTTCCTGAATGGTGAGTTAGAAGAAGAAGTCTACATAGAGCAATCGGATGGGTTCCAGTTATTAGACAAACCAGACATGGTTTGCAAGTTGGAGAAGGCCTTGTATGGATTGAAGCAAGTTCCCAGAGCTTGGAATATAAGACTAGATAAGTATCTATTGCAGCAAGGTTTTAGTAAAGGGTTCATAGATAGTAATTTGTATATCAAGGTAAGAAAAGATCAAATCTTGATTATTGAAGTTTATGTAGATGATATCATATTTGGTGGAAATGAACAGATGTGCAAGAATTTTGTAAATGAAATGCACAAAGAGTTTGAGATGTCTATGTGTGGTGAGATGAATTTCTTCCTTGGACTACAAAACAATCAAATAAACAAAGGCATTTTCATTTCTCAATCAAAGTATGGCAGGGAATTGTTGAATAAGTTTGGAATGGAAAACTCTAAACAAGTATGCACTCCTACGGTTATTGGTTGTAAACTAAGCAAGAATGATGAATCTCCTATGGTTGATCAAAGTAAGTATAGATCAATTATTGGAGGACTACTTTACCTAACTGCTACCAGACTAGATATCATACATGCAGTCTGCCTTGTGGCCAGATTTCAATTAGATCCTATAGAATCACATGTGATGGTAGTAAAGAGGATATTTAGGTACTTGAAGGGCACTCCTAATCATGGCTTGTGGTACCCCAAGAATAATGATTTTTCCTTAAGTGCCTATATAGATGTAGATTGGTTTGAATGTGCTAATGATAGGAAAATTACAAGTGGAGGTGCATTCTTCCTTGGAGATAGTGAAGTATCCTGGCATAGCAAGAAACAAGAATTAGTCTCATTGTCTACTGCAGAAGCAAAATATATTGCTGCAGTATCATGCTACACTTAGGTTCTCTAGAGGAAGCAGACCTTGAAGGAAATCAAAGTCAAGTTTGATGGGCCAATTCCTATTCTTTGTGATAACACAAGTGCCATAAATATTTCAAATAATCCAGTGATGCATTCAAAGACAAAGCACATTTCAATCAAGTATCACTTTTTGAGGGAGAAAGTTGTAGAGAATGAGGTAAAGCTTGAGTATGTGCCTACAAAAGATCAAGTTGCTAATATATTCACTAAGGCTCTTCCAAAAGACACATTTGAGTACCTCTGAGAGAAATTAGGGGTTATTGCCTCTCCTTCCTTGAAATAGATGAATAAGGAGGTGCATCAATCTAGTGTGCTTCAAAGTACATTTCTTCTTTTGGACTGGTGTTGGAGGCTACCTCTTAGGGGGAGTAGGTAAGTGGTTTGAGATTATTGTTGCATTTAGGGGCAGTAAGGAATAGTTTTAGACTGATCAGAGAAGTATTATGCAAGTATGTGTAGTAGAAGAGATGTGAAGCCCTTTGCCATTGATGTCAAAGGGGGAGAGAGATCATGTGAAAAACTCAGGGGGAGTAAGAGTGCAAAGGTGTAAAAAGAAAGGGGGAGTGTTGTTAGATAATTGTGCCTTGATGATAGAACATGTTTTTCACATCATATGTTGCCATCAATGACAAAGGGGGAGATTGTCTCAAGTATGTGCTAACTAGTGTTGTCATTGATGTCAACATGTTTGTGTTGTCATTGGTGCCAACTATATTTTCTGTTATTAGTGCTTGTTGATTGATTGAAGAACATTGTCTAAGTATTTTGCTCTGCATTTTCTCTATATTCAAGACTAGAGTATGAGATTTAGATATGATTTAGAGAAGTATCTAAAGATGCTAAATCCATAATTTGTTGGTCTAGATCGCTATGCAGAAAAAGTTCTATTCACTAGTGTGAAGACTGTACCTGGCAAGGTTTGTAGAGTGACAGGGAGAAAGTGTTTTGCTCCGCATTTCTCTGCTTATTGGATTTTGGCTTTGTGGTTTTGGACTTAATATAATAAGGTCCTTAGTCATCTTCATTCAAAAGGAATTGTCATTTGGTGCTCTGGAAGGCAAGTTAATGACTAGTAGAGTTTGATAGTGTTTGATAAGAAGCAATCTGTGATATGTTCTTCAAGTGATATATATTGTGTTCAAGTGAGATCTATTGTGGTTGGATTTTTTGGCTACCAAGTGACTCTATTCTATTTGTAGATGTCTCTAGAATATGTTGAAGACATGTGATTGATCCACAAGCTCCAATGAAGATCTTGCAAGCATGTTTCTATGTGTTCTTGATATGTGCATAAATTCTGGCCAACCTGGTTTGTCACACTTGTTGTGGAGGTGATTCATGGATTGTGAAAGTATGTCCAAGCATGTGAGGGTGTATTTGGGTCCAAGCTAAGCAATGATGTGTTCATCCTTCATTCATTTACCCCACAAGTTTGTTTAGGTCTAGTCTTAATTTGATCTATGTATGTTGACCTTGGAGAAAGCTCCAATGGTTGTAGAATGTAAAGCTGACCTTGATGTTTATTCCAAGGTTGATGATAGGTATAAATGTATGTAATGAATTCATGTTTGAGGTGTGATTGTGTGAAGATGTGAAGATAAGTGTGAAGTGTAAAAGTAGAGCAGATCAGAGGAGATAAATTGTGCTTCAATGGAACTAAACTCAAGCATGGTGTAGATGCTACTAAGTTAGTTCACCCTTTGGCAGTGAACCACCCTCAACAGTGAGCTAACCCTCAACAGTGAGCCACCCTTTGGAAGTGAGCCACCCTTTGGCAGTGAGCCACTTTTGATAATCAATATTGTTACTACATTATATTGTGAGCTAACACTCACCGTGGTTTTTTCCTGTTTAGGGTTTTCCACGTAAAAATATGGTGTTCATGTGTGTATGGTGTTGATGTGTTCATGTTTTGATTCTACTATTCATGTTTAATGTTCATAACAGAATAAGGAAATACGTTAAGTGATTGTAAAATTGATTTTGATTAAAAGAAGTTAAAGTTTTGATACAACTGATTCACCCCCCTCTCAGTTGTCTTGTGTCTTTCAACACAACAAAGTCAACAACTAAAATACCAACACTTCCCATACAAACAACAACTCACAATCAAATGACAAACCCTACTTTTGGAGTAAAAGCAATAATATCCTCAACAACAGTGTCACTGATGTGAAGGCTTTTGAAAATGTACAAAATCCCATTCCACCAATTACATCCATTAACATTAACAATGTAAATGTTCCTAGGGGACTGCCAAGACAAAACAACAATCCTAAGAGGAAATTTACACCTTTAGGAGAACCCATTGAAAATGTCTTGAACAACCTTGTAAAGGCAGATTTGATAACATTACCCCTTATTCGTCCTTATGATGAAAATCAATTTAAACCCTCTTGGTTTGATGAAAATGCCTATTGTGAATATCATCATGTGAAAGAGCATAAAACATCTAATTGTATGAGGTTGAAACATTACATCCAAGACCTTATAGATAAAGGTGATATAACCATCAATGAACCTCTAAAAAACTCACCTAATGACAATCTAGGAGCATACAAGGATCCACTTCTGGATCATAACAAAGGAAAAGCCTCCTCTTCCAACCAAACATACAACATCATGCCACATCCTTCTTTTGATTCTGTTGTGGGTCGAATAGAAGATTTATCCAACCACATCAATACCATCACTATTAGAGCTAAGGCACCTAGTTGTGTCATTACTACTCATTGTAGCCATGTCTCCATCCATGGAGCCCCTACCAATGATCAACCTTCTACATCCGCACCTACCAATCCACCATCTACCCACAAGTACAACCTCCTAGATCACCTCAAAAAAACTCCCGCACAAATTTCCATCCTCAAATTACTACGCACATCTCCCCTCCATAAGGAAGTCCTTGACAAAGCCTTGATGGAAACCCAAGTCCATACCAACTTGAATGTTGATCAATTCCAAGCCATGGTAGGCCACATCACCTCACCTCATCGCTTCACCTTCTTGGAAAAGGACCTACCTACATCTAATGCCGCACATAACGAAGGCCTACACATCGAAGTCCTAATCCATAAACATACCATCAAATGAGTCTTAATAGATGGTGGCTCTGGCCTAAATCTTTGCACTCTAAAGGTATTAAAACATTTGGGATACTCCGATGTGGTTCTGGACTCTATGTTGGACTGCACCAGACAACTAAGAGGGGTGTTGAATCAGTTGTCCTAAAACTTTTAACCAATTATGATCATCAACTTATCAATTACTTATATTCAAATATAACCAAGAAAGAATAAAATGAGAAGCTCAACACAAAAGCATAATCAACATAGGAGACACCAAATTTTTAGGTGGAAAACCCTAAAAGGGAAAAACCATGGTGGGTGTTAGCCCACAAAAATATATTTAAGTTATATCAATACCAAAAAATAGAGGCTCACTACCTATAGGGATCACTACACAAATTGCTCACTACAAAGAAAGGCTCATTGCCTATGGGTGGCTCACTACCAAAGGAAGGCTCACTGCTAAAAGGAGGCTCACTGCTAAAAGGAGGATCACTACCAAAAGGTTGAACTGAGATAACAACATCTACTCCATGCCAAGGTTCAGTTCCATTGAAGCACAAACATCTCTGCTCTGCTCTACTACCTTACTTCACTTTTTTTCTTCGCATCTTCGCACTTAGATACATTTTCATGACTCAATTACAAGTATTTATACACTACATCAACCTTGGAATGATCATCAAGGTTGGCATTACAATCATCAACCATTAGAATAATCTCCAAGGTCAGCAAATATATGTTACATCATAATAGGTCTAGACCTAAACAGATTTACAAATAAAAGAAATGAATGTGGATCACATTGTGCCTTAACAGGGACTCAAACACAACCTTCCATGCTACAACACACTATCACAATCTTTGATGCATCTCCGCAGATGATGAATTCAACCAGGTCGGCCAAGACTAATGTTAACACAAATATTCACAAGAACACACTTCATGCATGATTTGAATTACACCTTGTAGACCAAACTAAATTTAGGAGCATGACCAGGAGACATCCACAAGCACATTGTAATCACCAGGAACAACTGCATGATCTCTAATCACTCTATCAATAAGATTCTTCAAACCAAAGTATAGGAACAACATTGTCAGCCACTGTCATGAGTAAAAGATAGCTTGTGGACCACTAAATCATGAACCATTGTATTTGAAGGCACCTAACATCATTACTAACTTAATTCTAGAACCGCAAACCAAAATACTTCAATGCAGAGGAATAAGGAGCAAAACACATTCTCCCTGTCACCACCAAACATACAGAAATAACTTCCAATCTTTCCTTGCATTGAAGTATCCTAAATAGAGTCCAAATAAAAGGTAACAGTTCTAAGACTCCTTATGAATTGTGGCATGGTAAAGTTCCTACTATGAAATATTTCAAAGTTTTTGTTAGCAAATGTTATATCAAAAGAGAAGAAGATTTAGGCAAGTTTGATGCTAGATGTGATGAAGGAATCTTCCTTGGTTACTCCACTAAGAGAAAGGCCTACTGGTGCTATAATAAGAGGCTAAATAAGATCATTGAAAGTGCAAATGTTAAAGTTGATGAATGTAAGGAAAGGTCTTCAGAATCAGGTGGATATGAATCAGATGAACCAGATGTTTTAGAAGTGGTGAAGCATGAAGACAAGTCAAATGAAGAAGAACAAGCTTCGATAAGTGCTACCAAAACTCCAAGGTATGTAAGACTCGGCCATTTTGAAGATCAAATCATAGGAGATAAGAGCAAAGGGATCTTAACTAGAACAAAATCTGCAGAGGAACATGTAAATTTCTATCCGATTTCTTAGATTGAACCTAAAACAATGGATGAGGCTTGCAAAGATGAGAATTGGGCAAAGGCTATAGAAGAGGAATTGATGCAGATAGAGAAGAATCAAACTTCTGATCTTGTTCCCAAACCAACAGATAAGAATGTTATTAGCTAATGTGGGTCTTCAAAAACAAAATGAATGAGAATGGTGAAGTAAGAAACAAAGCAATGTTGGTGTTGAGAGGAAACTCCTGCAACAATATAATGAAAAATGCACGAAATAATAGAAATAGTAGAAACACAGAAGGAATTTATTGATCGCAGGCCACTTTGAGGGGTAACCTCCTTTGAGCAAGCTCAATACAATAAATTCGTGGATGCCTTCATTGGCCTCAACATGTACTTATTTACTAAGTCCAATCTAAAAAACTATTACTTGCCATGAATGTGGGATAATATAATATACTCACGGGACGAATTACAAAGCATATGCATCCAACAACAATATACTAACAAAGTAAATAGAAGGGTTAAACACAAGTTCCTAACATCCCCTCCCTCTCAGAAAAGTTTTGTCCTCAGATAAAAATGTGGAAATTGTTGCTGAATCTGAAGGAGTGGTTCCCATGTAGCATCCTCTAGTTGCATTCTGTGTCATTGAATTAACATGTTTGTGATGGATCAAGAGTGAAATTGATGAGTGTGCTTGTTGAGGATTACCGTTGGCTCTAAAATGATGGATCCTTCATTATTTAGTTTTGGTAAAATAGTTTGTTCTCTGATGTTGGTGCCAAGAACTTTCTTTAGACAAGAGACATGAAATACTGGATGAACATAGGAAGGGGGAAGCTCCAATTTATAAGCAACTGACCCAATCTTCTGAAGAACCTTATATGGCCCATAGAACTTTGGAGTCATCTTATGATGCCCTTTGAGTTTTAGGGATGATTGCTTGTATGGTTGTAGATGAAGAAAAACCATATCACCTACTTGAAAAGTGCACTCAGAATGATGTTGATCAACTTGTTGTTTCATTCGATTTCTTGCCATGTGAAGATTGTCCTCCAAGATGCAAAGAATTTGATCTTGGGTTTGGAGAACCGTGTCCACTACCTAAACTGGTGACCTACTGGGGGTGTATGGAAGGAGCCTTGGCGATGCCTGACCATAGACTGCTTCATATGGAGTCATTTTAGATGTAGTGTGGTAGGAGGTATTGTACCACCTTTCAGCGAGAGGGAGCCACTTTTCACATTGATGCTGTTGTTCTGAGGTGAAGCAACGAAGATAAGTTTCCAAACATTTTTTGATAATTTTAGTCTGACCATCTATTTGTGGGTGATACCCCAAACTCATCTTTAGTTTGGTGCCAGTGTGTTTAAATAGTTATGTCCAAAAATGACTGGTTAAAGTTGCATCACGATCTGAGACAATGGAAGAAGAGATGCCATGAAGATGAAAGATCTGGTCAATGAAAATTTGTGTGACTGAGGAGGCAGTATAGGGATGGCTGAGGGCACAAAAATGATTATATTTAGAGAGGCAGTCAACCACAACCAAGATCACTGTCTTCCCTTCAAATTTAGGGAGCCCCTTAATTAAGTCCATAGAAATATCTGTCCAAATCCACGTAAGGATGGGCAAGGGTTCGAGCAATCTAGGAAGGAGTGTTGTTTCACCCTTGTTGCGTTGGCAGGTATCACATTCAGCCACCATTTGTTGAATTTCCCTTTTCATTCCCTTCCAAAAGAAGTTATGCCATGCCCACTCATAAGTTTTGAGGAACCCAGAGTGCCCTACCAATGGAGAAGCATGGAGTTCATAGCAGATAGCCTATTGAAGATCTATGCTCTGGGGAAGCACTAGACGACCCTTATATCTCAGAGAAGCACCATCCCAAGAGTAATGCAGTACAACAGGAGGGTTATTGGCCAAATATTGGATGATTTGAGATAATGAAGAGTCATTGACATAGCCCTGTTGGACAAATTCCAACCAATTTGGAACAGGCATAGAAATAGCTAAAAGAGAAGCTTGGTCATCAAATGTGTGAGAAAGAGCATCTGCCACAATATTGTCCTTACCCTTCTTGTAAGTAATCTCATAGTCATAACCCATGAGTTTTCTAACCCATTTCTATTGTGCTAGGGAGGAGACCCGTTGTTCTAGGAAATATTTCAGAGTCTAGTGATCAGTCTTGATGCAGAAATGATTCCCTAGTAGGTATGGCTACCACTTCTGTACTGCATGCAAAATAGCCATCATTTCCTTCTCATATGTAGAGAGTACTAAATTCTTACCAGAAAGGGATTTGCTGGTGAATGCAATAGGATGTTCATCTTGAAGGAGACCAACACCAAGTCCATTTCCGCAAGCATCACTCTCAATACTGAAGGTCTTGGAAAAATCTGGCATAGCTAGAACAGGTGTAGTACACATAGCTTGTTTTAGTTTTTCAAATGCAACTCAGTAGCATGTGTTCATGTAAAAGCATCCTTTTTCAACATAGCTATTAATGGAGCTGCAATCTTCCTGTAATCCTTGACAAACTTGTGATAGTAGCCAGTCAGTCCCAAAAAACCATGAAGGCTCTTGAGTGTTTGAGGATGTGGCCAATTTTTCATGGCATCTATTTTTGCAGGATCCACTCAAACCCTTTGGGCTGAAACAATATGCCTGAGATACTCCACTTCTTCCTGGCCAAAAATGCATTTAGACTATTTTGCATAGAGATGATGATTAGAGAGAAGTTATAGTACAAGATCCAGATGTTGGAGATGCTCAGCCCATGTTTTACTATAGATGAGGATATCATTGAAGAAGACCAGAATGAATTTCTGCAGGTAGGGTCGGAATATTTTATTCATCAATGCCTAGAATGTTGAAGGAGCATTAGTGAGGCCAAAGGGCATGACCAAAAACTCATAGTGGCCATCATGCATGTGGAAAGCCATTTTAGGGATATCATCCTCATGAACTTGAATTTGGTGATACCCAAAACGAAGATCCAACTTGGAGAAAAAATGAGCGCCATGAAGCTCTTCAACAATAGGAATCGGAAACTTATCCTTGATTGTGATGTGATTAAGTGCTCCGAAGTCAATATAGAGGTGCCATGACCCATCTTTTTTCTGGACAAGAAGAACTGGTGAAGAAAAGGAACTAGTACTAGGGCAAATAATACCTTGCTTCATTAAGTCTCGAACGAGCATTTCAATCTTTGTCTTTTGGTGAAATAGGTAGTGGTAGGGGCCTGATGTTGGGAGGAATGCTTCTAGGAAGAAGTTGAATAAGGTGGTCCTCTAGTCATGAAGGAGGAAATCCCACTGGTTTGGCAAAGACACATGCATAACTATCCAAAATTTGTTGTAGATCCAAAGGAGTAGTGGAGACCGCTAATGGTTGCATCTGAATGGAATGGAGCTGAGTGATTACACCATGTGAATTCTTCTTAAGAAGATTTTCCATGTGATGTGAACTGTTGATGTTGAGAGACCCTGGTTGTAAGCCCTTCAATGTGTGTTTTTGCCCATTGTTTGAAAACTGCATCCAAAGTTTAGCAAAATCTCATAGGATGGGTCCAAGTGTACGTAACCACTGAGCACCCAAAACCACATCACATCCACCTAAAAGCAAGGCAAACATGTCGGAGTGCAGGGTATAATCTCCAATAGAGATATACACATTTTGAAACTTCCCTTTGCAAGGTAATGTGTCCCCATTGGCAATCATGACTTCAAAGCTGGAGCAAGGATGGACAAAACAATCAGCCTGTTTGGCGATCTGAGGGTCAATGAAGTTATGAGTGCTACCAGAATCAATGAGTATTGTAAGAGGGATCTTATTGAAGTAACCCTTGACCCGCATGGTTTGTGGGGTGGTGACTCTTGCTAATGCATGGAGACATATCTTTGGGTGGTCTTCCTGAGAAGTAGGATCAACAAGCGGCTGTTGAGTTTCGACTGGATCATCTACTGTATCCTAAGCATCTTCATAAACTTCAATTACAGGCAGAGAATCCACATCCAAGAGATTGAACTTTTGCTCAACACATCTATGTCCTCGAGTGAATTTCTCATCACAATTATATAAAAGCCCTTTTTCTCTACGTGCCCGCATCTCTACTTCAGTCAAATGCTTGATAGGAGTTGTTCTAGGAGCTGGCGTGATTGGAGGTCTTTAGGAAACCATATTTTTTAATACAACAAAATTGGATTTGGAGCGTTATTGAGCTATGATCTTGTCCTCTGCCAACTTAGCCAACCCTAGGGCTTCCATCATTGTGCTAGGATGGAACATTTTAACCTCAGATCAGATTGCATCCTTCAGACCACTGACAAAACAAATCCTGAAGAATTCATCAGATAATCCCTCTGTGTGATTGCATAAGTTTTTTAATTTTGTCTGATATTCTCTCACAGTGCCAGTTTGGTGAAGTTTAGTGAGTGCTCCTGTGAAGTCATCAAAAGCACTAGGGCCAAATCATTGGAAAATGAGTTTGCAAAAATCTGTCCATTTTGGCTCTTCATGAGCCTTGATGTACCAATAGAACCATTGAAGGGCTTCATGTTCCAAATGAAAGGATGCAAGTGGGACTTTGTTGACATCAAAAGTATTATGCAGACTGAAATATTGTTCTGCCTGGTATATCCATCCAGTCAGATCATCACCATTGAAGCAAGGAAAATCAAGCTTTGGCCCACAAAAATTGCTAGAAGAAGAGAACCTAGTGTCTACAGAAGACTCTGGCTGCCATCTATTGTTCATGGTTGAATGCTAAAGATTGAGGCCGAGAATTTTTTCATCCAGATCTTGGAGTTTTGTCTTGAGGGTTGCAAGTTCATCCTCCATGTTTTTTGCTCCTATGCAGGTGACAACCATAGCTAGGAGATTTTTTTTTTGGGGAATGGGTAGAAAAACAAAAACGGGAACTTTTTTAGTAAAGAAAAATTTGGATTTGGGAAAACTCTGATGGGTAATTGGGGTTTGACTAGGTTTTGGACACTTTCTAAGGGATAGGGAAGCATAAAATGGGGATTTTAGAAGCGGGCTGAAAGAATGGGAAAATTTGTCCAAGAGGGACAAAGGAGCAAAAATAGGAAATGAACATTGTGGCAAAATTTGAAGGCTATTGAGTGAGAATCAAAGAAGTTATGGCAAACCCTAAAAATAGACAAATGTGGTATTTCTGGCTTCGATAAGTGGAATTTGGGATAGGGTCCTCAAGGAAGGAAATATGCAGAATGAAATTTTAGGGGTTCCAGTGAATTTTGAGAGGAAACAGAGCTATAGCAAGGAAGATATGGCAAAAAAATAGAAATTGTTTTACTTTTTTTTTTAAATTTTGGAAACAATCTGCAAATGGCTTTGGACAAATTCAATCTGTGATTTGCCAGCTGTAAATAGATATGGGCCCTAGGTATGTTCAACTGCCTAAAGGTTCAGGGGAGTCACTTGGCCACCAATGTTGTCTAATGGCTTGCGTATTGGGGTAGTACCCCTCACTCCATGACTCAGGTAAAATTGATAACTGCTTTGCCACCAACGATAACTCTTGGTTTACCTCACGAATGGGAACTAGTCAATCAAGTAGGGGTCGTTGCCCTTTTCACTGGCAGGTCCTCTTAATGGGCCAACTACTTAAGGGTTACTATGGTACTCTTCACAATGAGTTTTAGGGCTATGCCCAAGCACTTCCCACAGTTAAGACGATAGGGTTATTCCATGATCCGAACTTGTAATTAAAATGAACAATACAGATGCGAAAAAGAAAGAACTACTATAATAATCACGACACCTGGAGGCCACTGTAGAAAAAAAATCAACAGAAATTCCACCCAGCAAGCCCAAGAAAGTGCTCTAATACCAGATGAGAGGAACCTCCTGCATCAATATAATGAAAAATGCACGAAATAATAGAAATAGCAAAAATAGAGAAGGAATTTATTGATCATAGGCCACTTCAAGGGGGCAACCTCCTTTGAGAAAGCTCAATACAATAAATTCGTGGATGCCTTCATTGGCCTCAACACGTACTTATATACTAAGCCTAATCTAAACAACTATTACTTCCCATGAATGTGGGATAATACAATATACTCAAGGGATGACTTACAAAGCATATGCCTCCAACAACAATATACTAACAAAGTAAAGAGAAGGGTTAAACATGGGTTCCTAATAGGTGTGCAAAGGATATACTCAAGTTGAAGGAATAGACTTTGAAGAAACCTTTGCTCTAGTGGAAAGGATTGAAGCAATAAGGATTTTTTTAGCCTTTATAGCCTACAAAGATTTCAAGGTTTACCAAATGGATGTGAAGTCTACTTTCTTAAATGGAGAGTTGGAAGAAGTCTATATTGAACAACTAGAAGGGTTTCAGTCATCAGATCAGGGTGACATGGTATGTAGATTGAAGAAAGCTTTGTATGGATTAAAACAAGCCCCCGAGGCATGGTATGCATGGTTGGATAGGTATCTAATATAGATAGGGTTCAGTAAGGGTACTACAGACAACAATCTCTACTTCAAGATCAATGATGAACAAATCCTAAGTGTTGCAGTTTTTGTTGATGATATTATTTTTGGAGGTAATTAAGGTATGTGCTCAGGTTTTGCTGGAGAAATACAAAGTGAATTTGAAATGTCCATGTTTGGAGAGATGAACTTCTTTTTAGGTCTGCGAATAAGTCAATCAGATAAAGGTATCCTCATTTCTCAGTCTAAGTATGTGAAAGAGTTGCTAAAGAAATTTGGGATGGAAGACTCTAAACCAGTTTTCACACCTATGATAACTGGTTGTAAGTTAAGCAAAGATGATAACTCACCCATGGTGGACCAGAAAAGGTACAGATCTATGATTGGAGGATTACTTTATCTGACTCAAACCAGACCTGACATAATGCATACAATATGTCTTGTGGCAAGATTTCAAGCAAAACCCAAGGAATCACATGTGATGGATGTCAAGAGAATTCTGAGGCATTTAAAAGGTACAATGGATTATGGTTTGTGGTACCCTAAGGATAGTGACTTTATTCTTAGTGCATATTCTAATGCAGATTGGGCTAGAGATGTGGATGATAGAAAAAGTACAAGTGGATGTGCATTCTTCTTGGGAAAAAGGTTAGTATCTTGGTTGAGCAAGAAACAAGATTTAGTATCCCTGTCTACTGTAGAAGTAGAATACATTACAGCAGCATGCAGTTGCACTCAAGTGTTATGGATGAAGCAGACTTTGAAGGACATCAAAGTTGTGTATGGGGATCCAATCACAATCTTTTGTGACAACACAAGTGCCATAAACATATAAAAGAATCCAGTGATGCATTCAAGGACATTTAGCAATTATCCATTAGGTATCGTTTTCTGAGAGAAAAGGTGATAGAGAATGAAGTCAAGTTGGAGTATGTTTCTACCAAAGATTAGATTGTAGACATTTTCACCAAGCCTCTACCTAAGGATACCTTTGAGTACCTAAGAGAAAAGTTAGGGGTCATCACCCATCCTGCTCTAAACTAATATGCACAAAAGTGCTTCAGTCCAGAGATGCTCAGAGATCTAGATTGATGCCTTTTTAAGGCTACTTCTTAGGGGGAGTAGTCAAAGAGTTTAGAAGAGAGATTGAATCAAAACATAAGAGCGCAAGTATGTACCCTTTTCCATTAATGTTAAAGGGGGAGAGAAGTCACATGAAAAACTTAGATAGACAAAGAGTGCAGATGTGTAAAGAGAAAGGGGGAGAATCTTGTCTTGATGGCTATTATATTTTTTCACATCATATGTTACCATCAATGACAAAGGGGCAGATTGTTGCAAATATGTGCCTAATTGGTGTTGTAATTGATGTCAACATATCTTTGTTGTCATTGGTCTCAACTGTGTTCTATTTTATTACTTGTTTAGAAGCCTTGTGTGTTGAGGATATTGAGAAAATTGGCCTCTCCGGAAGAATCAAGTGAGTTATAGTGAAGTGCAGTATAGATAGAGTTGTATGGTGAAGAACAGTCTGGTAGACTGCTTTGCATCTCCTACTGGATGAAGATCTTGGTTTGTAGATTGGAATCTATTTAAAGGGATGTTTGAAGATGCTAAATCATGAGTTTGAGCTTCCGGTGTGAAGTTGTGAGAAAGTTACATTCACCAGAGTAAAGCCTACTCCTTCTGATTATTCTCTGGTAACAGGGAGAAAGTATTATACTCCGCATTCCTCCGCAATAAAGTATTTTACTCTGTGGTTCTAGAGGGAAGTCATGGATGATGATAAGTGCCTCCAAATATAGTGGTTCATGTTTTTGTGGTCCGCAAACTCTCTTTCTTTTATGTCAATTGAAGATAGTGAAATTCATGTGTTCCGGTGAGAATATTCCTATGGCTAAAGTGGTTAAGGTTCACGTGGTTGCTCATGATGATTATAACGTGCTTATGGATGTCTCCTAATCATGTTCCTATCTTGACATTAGTCCACATTAAGGAATTAAGATTGTGTTTGAAGATTTTTCCCAGATAGTGTAATGTGTAACTAGTCTTAGTCGACTTGGTTAATTCCAGTTATTGTGGTGATTCCTTGAAGACTGTGGAAGCATGTTGTGGCATGGAAGATCGTGTTTGAGTCCTAGCTAAGGCATGGTGTGATCCACATACATCTTTCCTTCTTTTCCTTTGCATAATATTGTAATAGGTCAAGAACTATTTTGTAAATGTTTGTAATGCCGACCTTGGAGATTATTCCAATGGTTGATATTGTAATGCCGACCTTGATGATCATTCCAAGGTTGATGAAGTGTATAAATACTTGTAGTTGAGTCATGGAAAATATGTCCTTAAGCGAAAATGGAAAGATAATAAGAAAGGTCCAAAAGGCAGAGCAGAGAAAAGGCAGAGCAGAGTAGAGGAATTATTGTACTTCAATCACAAACATAAAAAGGTGTTGATCGTGGTAGTGAGCCACTAGTAGGGTTTAACAACCCTTATTGTAATCTTGCTAGGTTTAGGATTGAGGTAGTGAGCCTACTAGACCTAGTTCTTCATGGCAGTGAGCTAGTATGTTTAGGCCCATGGAGTGACCAAGCCTGAACATCATTATTTCAAGATTGCAATATATATTGAGAGCTAACCCTCTCCGTGGTTTCTCCCCACCTTGGGGTTTTCCACATAAAATATGGTGTCTCTTGTGTTTGATGTTGTATCTATGGTTAAGTTTCTGATTTCATGCATTCATTGTTAAATCATAATAATTGTGGATAAGTGATTGATGTTTAAATTACAGAAGTGTTTAAGTTTTTGAGACAACTAATTCACCCCCCCTCTCAGTTGTTTGGGGCATATCAACAATAAATTTATGCGAATTGTCCTATTTCAGTGATTTTGGGGGATTTCTAACCAAATTGATAGATTAGACATGAAATGTTATCCAAAATAAGGTATTCATTAAGGTAATGAAATGTAGGATAAATGTCTACTAGGGCTACCACAATGAAGTACGAGTTCAAGGGTGTTCCTCCTACCTCCAAGATCAATTTTCTAGAGTAACATAGGCGATACTGACATAGGTCATGTTGACCTAGTTTATTTCAAATTGAGGGTCTTTGGAGACAATCCTACCAACTAGGCAAGGAGAATCAGGGACAACGACATTGCTCAGACTACAACATTTCCTATAGTAGTCCAATGTTCAGAATTGATTGTAACATGTGCAAATAGATATCACCCACCAACTAGGTCAGTAGTAACACAAGATGGGAGGGTAATTGTAAGTTTCACTATGGAGGCTATTTCAGAGGCTTTTGATATCCCTACATATCCTACCATGACTGTAATCACTAAAGATTAGAATCAAGTGATGTATGACCATGGATTAGAAGCATGTAAGAGAATCATCAATAATACATGGATGATGAAGAAGAGGACTACTATGTCCAAAGTACCTCAAGTGCTCTATAGGAGTTATTTCAAGGATGAGGTAGGAGATTTGGTCACATTATTGAGCAGGATCATGGGATTACCTGTTGCATCAACTTTTGAGCCATGGATGTTTGGCTATATTAAGGAGGTCTTGAAAGGAGATAGGAAAATATATTTTTCTCAAATCATTAGTGATAATATTCATTAAGGCTTCTTGGCCCTCAATGAGACCAGAATCTTCCATTGGTCTTCTTATGTTGCATACATGCTAGCCAAGAACTTTGGTTACCTCGGGCTGACCCAATTGGGAGTAGTTGGAAATGTGGATGGAGAGATGAAGGTATATGACTGTTACCCATAGTTGCACCTTATTTAGTCATTGGTGCACTACAAGAGGGTGAATGATGCATTCACAATGCACATCACCAGAATGGTGCAGGGTGACATGTCAAGGAGAATACCCTTGGAGGAAACCAATGTAATTCAAAATTATGGGCATTGGTATATCGAATTCCCAAAATTCACATACCTCAGAGTGTAGGGATTTAAAGGAGTACCTTATAGACTAGTACCTAAGTACCCTACTGACAAGGTAGTTCTGCTTGAGCTAAAAAGGCAATTATGCACGTTCCATACTATGGTCAAAGATCTACATAGGGCTTCTATTAAGTTCCCCATCATTCTAGGTAGGGGATTATTCATTTGCATCACAATTGGTGCAATAGAGTATTCTGATGTAGAGCTATAGCAATTACATTTGATCTTTTATAAAGATCACAAGCATTTTGACCCTTTTGGCACACTAGAACAACATGTTAGCAGAAAACTTTTCCATGTGAAGTAGTTAGAAGATTTCTAGGTTAACTGCACTGATGAACATGAAGTGAAGAGGAGGAGATGTTCAAGATTGTCTTTGGATTTCATAAGGAGGTTGGGTGCTGCCACAATAATGGGTTACAATTTTTAGGACATCCTGATTTTAGTTGAAATCACATATTTGTAGAAAATATAATGATTTAAGCCTTGAAAGGTTCCATTTAAAGGATTTTAATTGAAGAGGTTTTGATCAAACCCCCTTAGATTCAAACCCCCTTGGATAGAACCCTGCTAGTTTTAAACCATACCTACAATGGAGTCTCCTCTACACCTATCAAAATGCTGAAAAAATCACTTTTAATTTACCTTTTGGGGATCAAATGAATTCATTTAAAATTTATGTTTTGTAAGTATGTATTCCTTATTATAAGCTTCCCAAAAAGTATAATTTTAAATATATTTAATTTGATTATTATATTTATTTTTTATTTCTTGTGAATGTAGATTTTTCAATGAACATCAAGGTGTTTGTTTCACACACACAAAAAAATAGGAAAATAGAGAAAAAAAAATTCTAGAAAATACATGTCCTCTAGGTATTGATGTCCTTATTCCAACAAAAAAAAATGAATTCTAATACATACAAAAAAAGTTATGTTGGACATAATACACCTATGTCTAAATTATAATTGGTTTGACTTCAAAACTTAATTAACAAAAAAACATTCAACAAAATATTATGAAACCAAATGCATCCTCTAGATATCAGTGTTACCAATCTAAATTCAAAAGAATTGGAATTTTATCCTTTGTAGAAAAAAATTTATGTACAACATAATACACATCACTTTAAAAAAATGTTGTTTACTATTAAAAACTAGTTATCAAAGGAGATGCAAAAAAATTTACAATTTAACTCCAAAATTTTTCTAAAAATATATTTAGAATCTTTAGACAAAATCTCACAAATCACTAGTTCTCATCATCTTCAAATTCCTAACGATTTAGCAACTATAGGTGTCAGAAAGTGAAGATTTAGTTCAAAATGTTGATTTCAATGTCAAGTTTGGCCAAAAAGTGTAACCCATTATTGTGGGATGACCCGGTTTTCAAATCATTCCTGCACCTGATCAATTAGTTGATGATAGGGTAGTGGTTCGGAAGGCTAAATGGAAAAGGGTTTTTTATCAACCAATCCCTCCTCTGAATTGGGAAAAAGTAGAGGATAATTCCCTTGAGGAACTAATGAGGAACCCCATCAGATATAATAAGGCTTGGGTATGGACACAAGTAGCACAACTCACTGCTATTTGTGTGGCCCTAAAATATGTAGATCCTTAGTAGGAGAGAGATAGTGATGACAAGAAAAATGAACCTATTGTAATTGTTGAGCTAGAGCCTACAACACAAGGAGGAAGATCTATTAGCGAAGAGATAGAGGATGAAGTGCCATTGGTAGATAGAAAAGGGAAGGGTAAGGCAGTTAAGGAGTTCAAGAAGAAGGTCATGAGGGGCAATGTATCCCCAATTCAAATGAGTACTTCCAAGAGGATACTTGCATGAAGAGATGAGGCTGAAAGATCCAAACCTAAGAAGGCTAAGGTTTCTAAGAAGGCACCGAGCCTCAAAATTACACAGGACCCTCCAACTGCAATTGTAGCTACTTCAGTTCCTTCACCTATTGTCACTGTTCCCCTACCACATCCAATGTACCAACTACCTCTATGCCTCTTTCCACACCTGCTTCTAGTACACAACCTTCTCTAGATGCTCCTGTAGTTTATTCTATGCCAACCTCTCCTGCCATTGTCCCTTTTGCACCTTCTTCCTCCCCTCCATCTTCTCCTCCAGTATCTTCCGTTGATGTCTCTATTTCTTCACCACCTCCACTCTCCCTTTCCATTCCACTTTTTGTATCCTCTATCCCATCTCTTTCATCTGTCACAATTCCTTATTTGCCACCCATTTCAACTATCCTTACACATCCATCTTTCTCCTTGCTGCCTCTCAACCTTTCCACACCCATTGTCATTCCTTCCATCTTCCCCCATCCTTCCATTCCACCTTCCCTATCTTTCACAGCATTTGTAAACCTTTCTAGAGTGCAACTACCAAAAGTAGTAGTGGATTCATTCATTTCAATAAACAACAACTTATCCCCGCCATTCTGGGCTACTGGTGCTACTAAGGATATCCCAGAGTCTTCATCCCCTAAGGTGCCCATATTGGAGGGAATTGAAAAGGTCTATGCAGAAATAAACATAACTAATGAAGAGGTCTCTATCCAAGATGCTCCTAACAGTCCTCCTATAGATAAAGGCACTGTAGAAATAGTTAACATTGATGATAGCCCACCATCAGATTAATCAAATAAGACCACATTTGACCAAGCAAAACAAGTTACAGGAGAGCAACTAAAGTAGATTGGGTCACCTCTTGAGACTAATACGAACACTCATGGGGAAGATAACACCAAGAAGGGGTAATTACATATAGTAATGATTATTTGAATAAAGAGGGAGGCCAATTTAAGTTCCCTACTCATTATTTGACAACTCTAGATTGGCTGCAACAAAGGCTCCAAGGTAAAAAACCTCAAATTGAAGTTGTTGACCTGGATTTAGATAGCTTCCTTGCCCGGCTCGAAAAGCTGAAGAAGCAAAAATAGGTGAAGGTACATTCAAGAATTTATAAAGATGCTTCGAGGTCTAGAATTGCTGAGGTTGTAGTACCTCCAGTATAGTTAGATAAAGAGAAAGTTAGGCCAGAGGAGTATAACATCTCCACAATAAACCTCAGTCCTACCTCGAGGAGACAAGAAATTGAAGAGTTTAAATATTCTTTCTCCAACATCATGAGTAGAATGGATAAAGATGAGCTTACAAAGAAGCATCTCAAGTAGCAGGATGAATACCTCTGTGCTTCTATCAAATATCTGATAAAGCTGATGCATAGTGAGAATGGCATTGTTATAGTTCCCTCTATTCTTTTGTAGGAAGAATTAGGGGATTTTGATAAAATAAGGAGACTTGTCTCAGTAGCAAGAGAATGGATAACAAAAATCTACATAGAAGGTTGTGAGATAATTGATGAACTTGCTAAAATGCATAGGGAATTTTGTGCTTTGAAGGCAGTGAAGGATATGATGACTATCACTCACATATACATCCCAGAGTTCTAGCAATAAGTAAGTTATCTGAGGAAGTTCTCATCAAGGAGAACATTTTGGCAAAGGATAAATTACATATGCCTTTTCATTGGCTAGAAATTCTAAAGTTGAGAAGAGAAATTTTTGATAAAGCAAAGACTCAACTTTTGGAAGCTATTTACAGCTTCAATGATCTTCTTTGGGCTATGACAAGTTTACATCTGGATGATACTGCACCCATTGATGCACAAGAATGTAAGAAACAACTAGGTTTGCTGCTACAGGGAGATGTTTCATCTTATAGTGCTACAAATATGAACAAGGCCAGTAACCTGCATGTAGAATTCAAAGAATTCAAGAAGGGTAGAAGAGCCAAGTTCACAGTTTATCATACTTGTCTAGATCAATTGATACCCTCACATTTAGGGCAGATTTTGTAAAGGATCCTGCTCTAGAATCGAATGATTGAAGTACTTATGGCATATAGGAAGAGAGAAGTAGAAAAGGATAAAGTAATAGTGGATGACATTGAGCAGCAGTGAACTAAATCAGTGGGGCATAAGTCAAATGTTAAATCTAGCTAGTCTGCCACCATTAAAATGTGCCATATATTCTCTCTAGACTTGTTTTGCATTGTAAAAGAGATTTGTCTCATTAGACAACTCAAAGGCTACTCTTTTGTCCTATTATATTAAGTCCAAAAGTTATATTTTTGTCTTTTTCCTAAAGGACAAAATCAATTCCAGGATTGTACTACCCAATTGCCAAAATTAAATGTTGTTGTATCTGAGCCCTTGGTGTTGGATTAATCCTCACCATTCATTGAAAAACTTGGTATGCATGCTCCTCTATATAAGAGTAGTCATTTTCTCTATTTGTAAGGTTGGAACAATGAATTGTTGAGACTCTAACAAAAATTTTAATCAATACAAAGCATGTTTATAGGTGTTTCTATAAATTGTGTTATTGTTTTATTGAATTTTAGATTTTATGGTTCATTTCTACCTGGATTTAGATAACGTTTAGTTATAGTTTGGATGTATGCTTTAGATATCTAATGAATGCTCTGGTTCATACCATTTGTTTCTTGTTGATTGTAAGTTACTTTGCATGGTTAGTCTGAACCTGTTTTAATGAATTAATTTCATTTTCATAATATTGATTGAGTTGTGCCAATAATTGAGTGTTTAATTAATTTATGTAAACTTAGGATACGAGCAGCTCCAAATGCACCCACTTTTCAAAATTTGAGCCCTACAATTCTATTTCTCACAATTTCTCAAAAAGTTGGGGTGGGAACAGCTAGAGGATATAGGATAGGTTCCAGGTCAGAAAACAATAAACCTTTCTCACTTCCTCTCTCGCTTGGGAAATGGACGAGTCCGAAAGGGAATGGACAAGCCGTGCAAGTAAGCCATGAAAGTAGGCCATGCTTCCGAGGTGGGGGGAGGCTATATAATATGGTTTCATTCAACTAAACATATGACAACTACAACTAAGAATAGTAGGGGCCTCTAGCCGTTCCCACCCACAATTTAGAAAAGAAGGGGCTCCTAGCCAATAAAAATAGATATATATATATATATATCTCTATATATTGCCCTCCCACCCGATTTTGAAAGAGTTCAACCTAGAGCCCATATCTTTCTATTTGGTTTAGGCCCCCTTCTATTTGGATCTAGGCCCCATATACATTTCTATTTAGAGAACTCATAGAATTGGATACTTTTTGATCCATTTATCTCATTCTCCAGGGTGGCGCCCAAGAACCTTTGGGATTGGGGTGGAAAGGCCGGCTTCCCTCTTCTGTTCCTCTTGGGAATCAACCATTGGATTCATTCCCAAATCAGATATATTACTTGGATTGGACAGATGTTAATTGAAATTGTAGTCATCTATAGTGACCAAATGAAAATCTGGATTCATTCTGGAACTAAATTGCTAGACGTCAAATAGGACTAATTCCCAACCCCTGTGCAGTACTAAGATTGATCTAACTGGTTCGAGCTAGACAATTATAGTAGACACTTCTAGAACTAGACAGGGGTTAGCATAGTAATTTGAAAATATTTTGTCACCTTTGAAGATTGCACTATTTCTACAGCATTGTGGTGAAACCTAGTTAAGTAGAAATTGGTTTTTAGGGCATCTGTCTATATGAAGTAAACTCATCCATTATGACTTGTCCTTAGGGTTACTATTTATTTCCCTATCCTTTATTAGTTTTGCATTTTCTTTGGAAGTTGGTAGTTTTAGATCAAAAGCATCACATCATTGGTTAAAAACTGATGAAATTTTTAGACTTCACATGAGTCTAAATCATTTAGGGTTTTTGGATACCTATTGTTGTCATTCCTCGTAAAACCCTATAATCCATGTAAGTCCCCTTGACTAGAACTGTTAGGGTAAAATGTGGTTTAATCAAATGAACAATAACAAACCCAAACATCAACAGAATAATGAAAACATGAAAGATTGAATGGAATAAAGCAATGAAGAACACAATGCAAACCTTCCCTGTTTCAAAGCTTCTATTGTTTGCCTATTACAACCGTCCTTGCTGGTATGAAGTAGGCCCTCAGTGAGTGCACTCTTTTAGTTGTGTTGTAGGATGTCGGTAGTAAATGGCTGTGTTGATAGATAATGCTGTGAAGTAGAGCTTCAAAGCAAATGGTGATCTCAAGTAGATTGTATTGGGGATGCCAAAGGCGTGCAGGTAGAATTCTACAGAGTAACAATACAAATAACCTGGATGAATAGAATGGAGGGATGAAGCTTCATTTATAGACTCAGAAGAATGAGAATCAACGGTTGAGAAGAAGTGTGATGATCAACAGCTAAGGATGGTTGAGGAATGTGCAACCAGTAGAAATATGACAAATGTCTCATCTCCATCATGAAAGAGGGGATTTGACAACATTGATTGGAGAGTTAACTCCTTTAACTGATCAGTTAACAAACATGATTAGTTAGTTGGAAGAATGAATTTTGGAATTGACTGAATTGATTGAGGGATTAACTCAATTCACTGGTTAGTTAACACTTTTGATTGATTAGTTAACTAACTTCTGATTTGAGAAGAAATAGGACATGTGGGTGAGGGGGAAAATGGGTAATTATATATTAAATATATTTAATTACATGTGCAACCTGATGAGGTGGACAAGGTGAGGTGGAAAAGTGAGGTGTAAGTGTGAGGTGGATTTTTGGAATTAGAACTTAGGATAGAGGAATTTGGATTAATTAAATAATTTATGATTATTTAATTGTGTGAGACATTTAGAAGAATTTAGGAATTTTAATTAAATAAATTGAATTTATTTAATTATGGAACAGTGAATCGATTAAATAAATTTAGAATATTTATTTAATTGATGGAAGAATGGAATAAATATTTAGAATATTTATTTAGTTGAATTGTGTCATTTTTAGGCGTATACATTTTGCCCCTCTTTGATGTAATGGAGTTTACGGCATTGCTTCAAAGAAATCGATAGTCTGACAGTGATACATGCCCCAGTTTGCCTCTGGTACAAGTTTAATGATGATAGGATGCCCCCTCGAGAGATTGGATGGGAAAAGGGTGAAAGAATTGGAGACAGACAATCTCACGAAGACGAAGGGGTTAGGTTAGGCTGGAGGAAAAAGGATGTGTTTTAGGGAAACAGGAAGAAAACTAGAGGAAAAATGGGCGCGGGAAGTAGTCACAGTCATCACCTAGCCAGAATTAGGGTTTGGAGGCTATAAATAGGAACTAGGTCCACAAGATTATGCATTTGTACACTTGTTTGATCTGGATTGGATATAGAGAGCTTAGAGCAACTTGGAGCAGCATGGCAGCCAGAGTAGCAGACATTCCACGTGAGGAGCACCGATTCGAGCGAGTCCGATGATTCAGGCGGCCAGCAGAGGTAGGACCCCCGGTATGTGCTTCAAAAAATTTCCCCTGGGGTCGAATTAGTGCGTCATAAATGCTAGTAGAAAATAGGTCAAATAGATGCACCGAAGTGCAGAATGGTGCATATGCTGCGCGAAACGGCGCTTTTGTAATTTCGCGGCACATATGCCTAGTTTGGCTGTGCATCTGTGAAAGCTGCGCATATGTCGAATTTGGCGACGCATTTGTAGTTTCGCGGTGCATATGCCTAGTTTGGCTACGCATCTGTGAAAGCTACGCATATGTCAAATTTGGCGGCGTATTTGCTAAAGTTGTGCATACGTGCAATGTAACTGCGCATATGTTATTTTGCGGTGCTTTTGCTGATTATAGCGGTGCATATACCAGAAGCGGCGCATTTGTAAAGAAACGACGCTTTTACCACCTGTAGTGGTGCATTTGCTTTTAGATAGCAAATTACTTAGCCAAATTGATTCGATTAGCATCCTGTTTGACGTGGAAATCGATGAGCTATCTCTGAGATTGCAGGAATCTAGTCAAGAGATGTAGTGTGCGGTTTTGATCAATTTGAAATGCTAAGTTTAGTTGATATAGTGTAGTAGATATGTTAAGTATGGTATATACAGCTTTAGATTGATGCCTTGCTTTGCGTGATTGCAGGAGGAGATACGAGACACATTGCAGTCGAGGGAGACATTCCCCATGCCCCTATTGCAAAGATATATGTTGACATAGATTGATAGAGAGGCACTTGGTGCCATGGGTCTGGACTACGTTTGCTTCATGCCCGAGGTGCAGGCGAACCGTGGATTGTTGACAACTGCCGTGGAGAGATTCCACAGTGAGGATGGGACTTTCCACTTTCTGACTGGCAAGATGACTGTGACACTAGAGGACGTATACAGGATACTGCACTTACCTGTTGTTGGTGAGTTGGTGGAGTATGATGCGTAGCGAGATGCAGGACTCACCGAGTGCCAGCGAGTGTTTGATGACCCTGGGCTAGTTGGACAGGTCATCCCTTGGCATGATATACATGACTGTTATGACTATTTCCCTGGGATCGTGGTTGGGTTGATCGGAGGCGTTGTATGCCCCGATAGGAGATCACATGGGTTCCCCATTGGATGGGGATGGATTATGGAGTAGATGCTGACTGAGGGCACTCGGTATGCATGGGGAGTTTATGTACTAGCTCACCTATACCATGACATGCACCAGGTGGTGTATCACCGCAACACGAGTCTATCGGCTGGTGTACTACTGCTATAGTTTTGGCTGTGGGAGCACATAGCAGTGACGAGGCCGATATGTGTGTTTGCTAGGCAGTGAGGAGAGCCATACAGTTATGGATATGCAGGAGTTATTTCCCAGCACAGGCTAGGGAAGTTAGAGTATTGGAGGCATACTTTGGATGGTGTAGATGTGGTCGTCTGGCGACCATATATAGATTGTGAGCCCTGGGATGATGAGGGAGACAAGCTGCCCTACTGCTTTCAGACGCGGTGGTTGATAGGCTAGACATGGCACATACTGGAGAGATAGATGGTGGGCCAGGTGCTGAGACAGTTGGTAGGAGGCGGGGTATGCCACAGGGACAGGCACTGTTTGCACGAACATATGCAAAGAGGGTCCGATGGGGGCCGATGGCTTCATATGAGGAGGCCCTAGCAGGGTTCTGGCAGACTCCTTATGTGGCATCAGACATGAGGATGGAGATTGCAGATGCAGGGATCACCCAGGAGTATGAGGATTGGATTACTACACATCTCTTTCCGAGATACTCAGGACCTGGTATGCTGGTGCCTTGTATTGATGAGGCAGATTCTGAGGAGGAGGGTCAGGTTGGCCAGGGGAGAGGTAAAGGACGGGGACAAGGAGGATGGGGTAGTGATGATGGAGAGAGGCCAAGATAGCAGAGAAGGGTAGCTCAGGTTGAGTAGGCAGTGCCAGGACAGGTTGCACAGCAGTAGATACCACAGCAGGCATAGATGCCGTCACCCCAGCAGGTACCACAGCAGCAGGTGCCCCAACCACAAGGGCCAGGACAGGCAGAGGGGCATGAGAAGGTCATAGCCAGCTTGAGGGGATAGGTGAGAGAGTTGTGGGCATAGCTTAGGAGGGCCGACGACCGGCAAGAGACTGATGCCGCAGTGATCGCAGGGCTGACTCGTGAGAGGGATATGGTAGATGCACAGGTATGCGTTATCTGTGTGGAGCGAGACACTGCAGTGGCAGCTATGGGGACAGACGCAGCCAGCTCCTTTTTGGTTGGGCAGGTGCAGCAGGCATAGGCACAGGTAGGCCAGCTGCAGGCACAGTTGGCACAGGCACAGGCAGAGCTTGCCAGGGCACAGTCACAGGTGCAGTATTACCAGGGCTTGTATCATGGGGCAGTGCTAGTGAGTCAGAGGGCTTCAAGTTTCAGGAGTCAGTCTAGGGCTACTTAGAGAGCAAGTCCATCATGGTTAGGGGCTTCTGTGATGGGTCCCCAGCAGTCAGGGGCTGGTAGTGGTGGCCCACAGCAGCAAGGGTAGACTTGCACCAGATTTTGTACTTTTTTGGGACATGTATCACCATCCTTTTGGATGTATATTGTATATGACACTATGATTCAGAGAGAGATGATGATATTGTACATTTGGACTTCTTTTTACGATTGTATATATGAGGATGCAGCCTTATGATCTATTGCATATGTTATGAGATGATAATTTACTTCTATTTTATGATGCGATGTATGTGTAGACTTAGATGTTCTTTCTGATGCTATATGAGATGCTTTTGATATGATGCTATGTGATGTTTATATGATGTAATATGTTCTAATGTTTATGTGATATGAGTGTTTGATCTAATATGTCTGGAATGTATGCAAATGCAACATGATTTCTATATGATTATGCAGTTTCGTATATGATGCACTTGGCTATGTTTTTGATTTTCTTTGCTTTTGTGATGCGATATGATGATGATGTATGGATGACCTAATGCTTTGTGTTATGTATGCAACTGATTGAATCATGTTCATGCCTAACTCCCAATGTGATATGATATGCACCTATATGTTCTATATTTTTGTGATGTCCAAATGTACTCCATCGACACAAGAATGACAAGATGATAGATAGAAGAATGGTTTTGACAGACTTAGAAACTTCATTTGATATTGTTATTCTGCATAGTTTGGGTATGGTTGATTATATGGGATATGGATGCATGGATGCGTAGATGGGTATAGAATGAATGGTTTGCTTTTAGAGTGCTTTATTTCATCATTGGGCAATTTATTTTTGGTACATTTTCTGAAATGTTGTAAGTGAATACAAGGATCTAGGTATAATTGAACCGAGATGACCTGAGTATTGCATACATGGAATTTGATTTGGCAAGTAAATACAAGCATCTAGTCAAAATTGAATCTAGATGACCTGAGTACTTCTTGTGTGTCAACAAACAAGGATTGCCCCCCATTCATGTTAGACCTTGGATGTCCTCGATGATCTTTTTACCGATCATGTCCTTAGACAAGGTGTCACATTACTAAAGCGGAATCCATATATAGCAAACAAAGAAAATGATCATGCCCCCATCATAGCATCTCTAGCTTTTGGCATCCTTAAGTAGCATAGAAAGACATGATAACAAAAATTAAGACTCTATAACATAACCATGATTTTCAAATTACAAAACATTCTTGCCATTAGATGCGTTTACTTCTTGCTGTAATTTGAGTAAAATCATTTAGAAGGACTTGGGTACTTTGCCTTGTGTTTGAATAGGTTAAGCTGTTCATAGTCAAGATTTCTGCTTGAAGCGTGGGTTCTGCTTACATTTGCATGTTTGGTGAGAAGATTGCACAATCCTTATTGGGGAAACGAACCCTAAGGGACTGACCTAGTGCCTTGGGGGCGCATTGCTAAATGACCTTGCCTACGTGACGACGCAGAGGCAACGTAGTTCGGGGTAAACCCTAACAGACCTAAGACCTAGGTGAGAGAAAATGGAGACAGACTCAGATTGATAGAGGGACTAGGTATGGGACAGATGGGACAAATGGAAGCGTCAGGGGTGCATTAGAATAATGGCCTTGCCTACATGACGGTGCAGAGGCAATGTAGTTCACGGACTTGGACCATGGACACTGACGAGGGACACTATGCCAAGCTCGCACTGAATAGACGATATGGGACAAAACCTTGGTTGACAAGGCCACAAGGAGAGTAAGTTATCAAGCCATGATAGGTAACTGCCAGGAGTTTATTATGGGATAGATATGGGTCGAATGGAAAATGAGCGAAGGAAGAATGGACTCAAGGTGATTGGATTCCCAAAAATGGAGAAGGTGGTTTATCCAAGTAACGCCTGTTTACCAGGTTTTTGTCACTTGCTTTTATTTGCACGAGAAGCTAGGAAGTAAACATGATGCCTGTTTGCCAAGTTTTCATCATGATACCTATCCAAGGTGCCTGTTTGCCAAGTTTTCACCATAGGATGATTTTTTTGTATGCTTTCTATTTTTTCTAGTTTTTTTGCATTTTCTCTTTTCAATTTTCTTTTTTTTTTGTTTGATTTTTTTGATTTTTTTGCACCCCCTTGCATTGGGGTTCTCCTAGGTATAGAACCGGTGAAGGTGCCTGCTATTGATTGGATCATCGAACAACTCACCCTCTGATGTTGCCAATTGATATGCCCCCAATCTGTAAGCAGCTACAATCACATAGGGCCCAAGCCAGTTAGGTTCAAACTTGCCTTTCTTTTCTCTATCTTGTTGATTGCAAGGATTCTCTTTGAGAACGAGGTCCCCAACCTTAAAGCATCTTGGGTGAACCTTGTGGTTATAGCTTCTTGACATCATCTGTTGATATGCTTTGAGATGATCGAAGGCTTTCTATCACCTTTCTTCTAGTAGCTCTAGTTCTTGTAACCTGGAGACTCTATATTCTTCATCTGATATGAGACCTTTCAACGACACCCTGAGAGATGGTAGTTCGACCTCAATGGGGAGGATGGCTTCTGAACCATAGATGAGGGTGTAGGGTGTAGCACCTATGGGAGTGCGTATATTGGTTCTATAGGCCCACAGTGCGGGATTGAGTTGGACATGCCAATCACGGCCAGCATCATTGACAGTCTTCTTCAGGATTTTCAGAATGGTTTTATTTGATGCCTCATCTTGATCGTTACCTTGGGGGTAGTATGGAGTGGAGAAGTGATGTTGGATTTTGAAACACTCACAGAGTTCCTAGACATCCTAATTTTTGAATGGTCTCCCATTATCTGTGATAATGGATGAAGGAATGCCATATCTGTAGATAATGTAATTCAGAATGAAAGAGGAAATTTGCTTGCCTGTGACGGTGGTGAGGGGAACGGCTTCAATCCACTTTGTGAAATACTCAATGGCAGTTATGATGAATTTGTGGCTGTTGGAAGAGAGTGGATGAATCTTTCCCACAAGGTCAAGTCCCCACTGACAAAAGGGCCAGGGTGTCGTTAAAGGTCTCAACTCTTGGGCAGGTGCATGGATCAGGTTCCCGTGTATTTGGCACTGTTTGCACTTTTTGACGAACTGATATGAATCCATTTCCATGTTTGGCCAGTAATAACCCAAACGCATGAGTTTCTTGGCTAAGGAAGGACCACTGGAGTGTGTTCTACAAATCCCTTCATGTACATCTCACAAGGCAGTTATGGATTCCTCTTGTTCTAAACAACAGAGCAAAGTACCATCGAGACCACATCGGTATACGGTATCGGCTATGATGGTGTAGCGAGAGGTTTGTCATATGAAAGTTTGCTTTTGGTTGGAAGAGAGGTCGGGTGGGAGAATGTTGTCCTTGAGGTAAGTATAAGTCTTATCGTACCAAGGTGAATCAGATCCGACTAGAAGGCAAATGGAATGGGTCTCAAGAAGATCATAAGTTGGTTGCCGGATAGTTTCCACTAAGAACTCATACCGTGAGTCATTTGCAGGTATTTCCAGAAGAGAGGCTATAGTAGCCATTGCATCTGCTGCCTTATTCTCAATCTTAGGTATTTGCTCGAAGGAGATGGTCCCGAAGTATTCTTTGAAGTCGTCAACCATTCGTTTGTATGGGATGAGCTTTTCATATTTGGTTTGATACTCATCAGTGACCTGATTGATAATAAGCTGAGAATCACTGTAGACATGCAGTTCTTGGATTTTCCATTCAGTTGCCATCTTGAGACCAATTACCAAGGCTTCATATTCTGCTATGTTATTGGTACATGGAAATAACAAACGGTAGGACTTCAGAATTGTGTCACCTTGAGGAGTTATAAATAGGATAGCTACCCCCGATCCATGGTGTGTGTAAGACCCATCGAAGTAGAGTTTCCAGGAAGATGTTGACACATTGAATAGGGATTCATCTAGAAATTCAAACTGCATGGGCTTGCTGTCTTGTAACGGTGCATCTGCTAGTTGGTCAGCTATGATTTGTCCCTTGATGGCTTTTCTGTCCACATATTCGATGTCATACTCACTGAGAAGCATTACCCACTTTGCTAGGCAACCTATGAGAGCTACTTTGCTGACGAGATACTTCAATGGATCTATTTTTGCAATGAGTTTAACTGGATGTGCAAGCATGTAATGTCAGAGTTTTTGTGAATCAAAAACTACTGCGAGACATGATCTTTCTACTTGTGAGTATTGCAACTCGTAGCCCACTAAGGTTTGACTGATGTAGTATACAGCTCTTTCCTTGTTCTCGTAATCTTATTGCACTAGAAGAGCTCCAAGAGCAGTAGGTGTAGCAGATATGTAGAGAATCAGAGGTTTTCCTTAGATCGAAGGCATGAGAATGGGTGGATTCATAAGGTACTCCTTTAGCTTGTTGAATGCTTCTTCACACCGCTCATCCCATATAAATGGAATTTTCTTATGCAGGAGATGGCTAAAAGGTTGGCATTTGTCTGCCAGCTGTGATACGAATCTGCGGATGGCCTGCAACTTGCCCTATAGGGATCTCAACTAAGTTAGAGTCTTGGGTGGTGGCATGTCCATTATAGCTTTGACCTTGGCCGGGTCCACCTCTATTCCATTTGCCGACACGATGAAGCCTAGCAACTTGCCTGAAGTTACCCCAAACACACATTTTTTTGAGTTTAGTTTGACTTGTGAGAGATTTTGCTAAGATATCATCAACATAGTCCTCCATAGTTACATGCATCATGTCATGAAATATAGTAGTCATAGCTCTTTGATATGTAGCACCTGCATTTTTCAGCCCAAATGGCATGACATTCTAGCAAAAGGTACCCCATGGGCAAGTAAAAGCTGTCTTGTGTTGGTCCTCTGGTGCTATTTTGATTTGATTATACCTTGAGAATCCATCCATGAGTGATAGCATTGTATGTCCTGCAGTTAGGTCGACTATGATATCGATGTTCCTTGCGGCATGCTTTGTTTAAGTCTCAAAAATTATTGCATAGTCGAACTCGGCCATCCGGTTTAGACACTGGCACAATGTTGGATATCCATTCTGGGTAATCTATGGCTCTGATGAACCCCACATCCAACAATTTCTTGAGTTCTTCTTTGACCAAAAGTGATGTGAGGATGCATTTTTCTCAGCTTCTGCTTTACTGGATTTACTCCTAGATCCAATGGTAGATGATGTAGAATTAAGTTTGGGTCTAAACCCGACATGTTTGCATACAACCAAGCAAAGCTGCCTCTCTTCTTCTTAAACAACGGTACAAACCTGGTTTTCTCTGGTGGTGTAAGAGATTTGGCAAAGTGGATAATTTTGGGTTGTTCTTCTATTCCAATATTCACGGGCTCTATTGGTTCCACCACAATCTGTGACCTTTCCTGGTACATATCACTAGGGAGAGTGTCAAGCATTCCATCGTTAGGTGCCACAGTTGGGTTTTCACCTTTAGATACGTCCTTTCTTTTTACTATTTTGTGATCTGACACTGCCGCAAGGTAGTTTTCACTGTCGGATCTATTTTTGATCTTGATATTTTTGTGACTGGAAGGCTTGGCACCCTCCCCGAAGTAAGCCATTGTATTCAGTTCAATAGCAAAACCAGCTTTATGTGATCTGACACTGCCGCAAGGCAGTTTTCACTGTCGGATCTATTTTTGATCTTGATATTTTTGTGACTGGAAGGCTTGGCACCCTCCCCGAAGTAAGCCATATAATCAATGTAAGCATCATCATTTTGGAACATATCGAGTTGGGGAGTTCCTTGCAGATCCCAGTCAATAAGCTCAGGGTGCAAGAGGGGGAGGGAGTTGGATGATAGACCTGATTCATTAATGGTATGAATGGAAATGTTGGGAGCATTGGGGGGGATTGAGGTCGGGATGGTACTTTCTTCCATGTTGTTTATTGTAATGGAATTTAAACTTTCCTCGAAAGCCATAATCTAAGGGATGGGCAAATCAGACTCTAGTGGTCTATTCTGTTGCGTTTGTCCCTCACGGTAGGGGCTAAAAGTTTGAATGGTGTTGACCTCCTTGTCATCATAGGAATGTTCTGTTAGCTCATCCCACTCATACTCATTTGAATCTGTATTGTTGTCCTCCTGGAGTGTTTGGATCATTTCCACAAGACAAGCATTTTCTTTGGCCTTGTCCTTGCCTTTGTATCCTAGGCCACGTGTGTTTCTAGCCGATGAGGATGAAGAAGGTTGGATAGGTTCAATGATTCCTTCTTTTCTGAGGCCGATGGTGCCTTGTCCTTCGTACCCCATCCTGTGCAAAATAGTCTCACCTCGCCTATAGAGTTCTGTTGGGAGTCTAGGTGGATCTTGGGGTGTGTTTTCTTCTTCTACATAAAGCCATTGCAGGAGATCTCTCTCCTCTGTTTCATCAGATAAGGTCCCCCATTTTACAAAGGGAGTTGTGGGAGCTATAGGAGGAGTAGATGGCTTTGGAAAATGTTTAGGTTGGCCAAAAGATCTAGGGGATAAGGGCAATTTGGCAAGATTGAGACTGTGCTCAATTGAGTACTCTCCCACTCCAGTTTCTTTTATGGTAACTTTCTGCACTTTGGGTCTTGAGGAGGAAGCTTCAGCAGTATGGTCCTGTTGCAAGGTAGGGGAAATGTATGCTTTGTTGTTGGGTATGACACACTTAGGTTTTGCACGGAAAGAATTACAGTGTTGGTAGGGTTCAGGGTCACCTTGAATGGTGACTTGCTTGCCATTGTGCGGAACTTAATGCATTGATGATAGGTGGAAGGGACAACCTTCATGGTGTGAATCCATGGTCTCCTGAGTAGGATATTATAAGAAAGCTCTCGATCAAGGACTTGACACACCACATCTTTTATTACTTGTCCCACTAGAATGGGTAGGACGATTGTTCCCTTTGTGGTTCTTTCTTCCTCGTCATATGCTTTGATGGTAATTTTCCTCCTTGGATCAACTGCCTGTTCAGAGAACCCCAGTGCAAGGACTAGCTTTAGTGTGCAAATATTTAAACCAGCACCTCCATCAATGAGAACCCTCTTGATGCGGTGCTTGTGTATGAAGGCGACAATGTGCAAAGGGGTGTTATGAGGTTGGGATACAGAGAGGTCATCTTGCTCAGTAAACAATATGGAGTTGGAGGATGTCAGATTGCCTACCATGGTCTGGAACTTCTCTTGGGCCAGGTTAGTGGGGACAGTGGTTTCCACTAAGGCTTTCTCAAGAATCTCCTTATGAGAAGGAGATAGACGCAATAGCTCCAATATAGAAATGTGAGATAGAGTTTTCTGTAACTGGTCGATGACATTGTACTGATGGAAGTTGGATGGAGATGGTGATGACCTTGGAGGGGCAGTATTGAGCGTGACTTTACCATTATGGGTAATTATACTACAACCAGTTCTGTTAGGTCCTAGTTGTTGGTTGGGTGAGATGACATTGACCTGTGGGATTTGCTCAGAAATGCAGTTTATGGTGTAGTCAAATGGCACACTTTCATAGTTGGCATTACTAGTCCCGCTGCTTTGATTTGGCTGGTTGCAATTATTGTTGTTGTTGTCGTTGTTGTTGTAGCTATTGTTGTGGCTATTGTTGTTGTTGTTGTTGTTAAATAGCCTATTGTGATTTAGAAGTGGATCCCTATAGGCCACATGAGATTCATTGGAGGTATACTATTGTGTCCCTCCCTGGTTTTGATCTAGCACATCTTGTATGACATTTTTGAGGCGGATGCAGTTGTTAGTTGTATGCCCCCTTCCTCGATGATATTCATAATAGTCTATGTCCTTCCAGTAGGGAGGTTTGACTATAGGCTCATAATCACTTGTTGGCGGTAGAGAAATTTTGTTGTTAGCCAACAACTTCCTTAGTGCAGACTCTTGAGACTCACCCAATGGTGTGAATTTTCTCCTTGGATTTGAACTGAACCAAGGTCTGGGCTCCCACGAGGGTGGTTTGTTGAATGTACCATTGTTTGTTTCTCCCTTGAGAGTGAATATGGGTTGTTGCTTGGGAGCTACCGCCTTGGCATCCACTACCCCATCGTTGACCACATTCTTGTTCTTGGTCCAAAACTTTGATTTATCCGTTGTGTAATTGGAAGCAGGTGTGTCCTTGTATAGCTTAATAGCTCCTTTAGTGATCATAGCCTTTTCGATGAATAAGCCCATTTCAATGACTTTTGAGAATGATGTAGGGCATTGTATCTGTATTTGATAGCTAAGATCAGGATTTAGGTTGTGGACAAACATCTCCAATAGCTGCTTCTTAGGCATATCATAAGAACACTTACTAGCTAGTTGTCTCCATCGTTGTAAGAAGGTGGCGAATGATTCACCACTCTTTTGTTTGGTGTTGCATAGATCTAGCATAGATACCTCATGTTCGATGTTGTAAGAGAAGTGCGTTATAAATTTATTGACCAGTTCATCAAAAGTTCTGATTCCGGGTGGGAGACACGAGAACCACTCCATAGCTTGACCGCCTAAAGATCTTGGGAATAGTCTCATCAAGTAGGTCTCATTGTGAGCTACTTCTAAACATGCTGCATTGAATTCCCTGATATGATCTCTAGGGTCCCCTTTTCCTTTGTATTTGTCAAACTTTGGAACTCCGAACTGATAGGGGAATGGCTTCATGACCAAATTTTTGTCAAAGGGTTATGGTGCTATATCTTCCAAGGAGTAGTTCTTGGTACTTGTACCCATCTTAAGGTCTGATATTTCTTTTGTGAGGCTCTCGAGTTGTTTTCTCATGTCTTCCATAGGAGCATTTTGATCTACGGGTTTCTTTCCTCCATCATTTGCATGCGGGACTGTGTCATTTGTACCCCTCTCATGATCATTGTCTACATTTTCCATGATTGTATTGATATCAAAGTTTGCGGGGAGTTTGATTCCAAGGCTAGCAAGATGATGGAAATACTTATGAGGGTCTTCTTGGAGCACCTTCTCTATTAGGCGTTGGAATTTTCTATCTTGGATGTGCGCTTCATATTCTTCATGAGAAATTTCTTCGTCACCATCCTGAGGTGGAAAGATGTGATTGGACGAGCCGGCCATTTCTATTTGCTTTTTGTACTGGGATCGAGTAAGGACCATGCAAGGTGATGTGGGATGGAGTGGACAAGGATTAGAAATCTTGGCAAGGTGCCAACTGAGACTGTTGTGAATAGGATACCTAAAACAAGGTTTGGAGAAAGGATTCTCTCGCTCAATGACTTCAAGTAAGATGGTTGACACAAGACGTTAACCACTAGTAAGGGTAGTCGATACTAGTCTTACTGTGTAGGGACTAGTCGCTCAACAAGACTACTAGCAAAGGTACTGTGACCTACTAGGCTTACGTGAATTCACTATGGATACGAAAAAAAGGACCTATGTCGAACTGATATGGAATAAACTAGCTTTGCTTTGACAAGAGGTGAATGGGTGATTGACAGAAGAGAGACACTATGGGTGAAATGGATGAAGACTAACTGTAAGGCTGAATCTGATCCCAAGAGGTGAAGCTAGGCTGAAATGGGTGCTCTAAATAGGTAAAAATATTTCCTCAAAAATAGTGCAAATGCTCACTATCGTGGATACACAGAAACAAATGCGCAGCAGAAATGAATAAATGCATAGGAAGTTGCAGTATATGCATAACATTGGTGAAGTGCAAATGCACAGTAACAGTGTGTATATGCGCAGCAAGTCTACACATATGCGCAGCAAGTTGATACAAATGCACAGCAGAAATGAGTATATGCGCAGCTCTGTTTTTGGGCAAAATTTTTGGATTTTTCTGGTTTTTTTGGTATTTTTGGCTAGAAAAAGGTCTTCTTGATCTGATTTTATGAATTAACAGCAAGAAAACATAGCAAGCACAAAGAATATTTTATAGTTTTTCATTGTTTTTGTGGTTTTTTTCTGACTCTATTTTGGACTAAACTAAACAAAAGCAAGCACAAATATCCTAGGCTAGAAATGGATTACAAGGGATTTTGGCCACTAGAACTAGAGGTATTTAATGCGGGCAACCGTTCAAGTGGTTACACGTGTGGCAGCACTACTCTCTGTTGTGGAGTCTCCCAGCCTCAAAGGGTTGTGCCTTAGAGGGTTTTTGGGGAGGTTGGCCGTCGGTGTAACATAACAACACTTGTTGCAGGAAGTTTTCACCTCAAGCACAATTTATTTTAAGTGGCTTGGTAGGGCTTGGCTTTAGCCTATTACCACTTAGGGTTGTTCCCACTTGGACAAGCGTGCATCCAAGGGCAGGCCCCTCCTAAAGGTTAAACAAATGGAATGACAAGTCTGGCACTCTGATCACCCAGTAAAGGGGAAAGCATAAGCCTATTGGCATTCGTCAAGCACAGAAGACACTAATTAATCCAACCTATTTAAAAGTAGAAAAACTAAATGGGCTAATCTACTCAGGCAAGAACAGAACTTTGAAGTGATTTTGGCAAGATAGCATTGGTTCAGTTTTAACCCCAGAAATCAATGGTGAGTTTAGTTTTAATCCTCGTAGCACGAAATAGTTAACTTTGAAGTTTTGGTCCAATGAGATACTAGTATTTCAATTTTAACCCAGAAATTGATGATGAGTTCATTTTTAATCCTCATAGCACGAAATAGTTAACTTTGAAGTTTTGGTCCAACGAGATAGCAGTAGTTCAATTTTAACCCCAAAATCAATGGTGAGTTCAGTTTTAATCCCAGATAGCAATAACTTGGAAAGTGTTGCAATGCAAGACACAAATGATCTAGTTACTTCTTTCCTAATTAGAGCTAGGTGAGGATTTGAATGGACATCAGTTTTACTATCCCTTTGAAAGTGAAGTGTGAACTATTTAAATGCAACTATATGGCACTAAACCCGAGCCTATCCTGCAAAACAGCTCCAGGAACACCTGCAAAAAGGTTAGCGTTAGCAAACTTTCCTAGAAAAGCACTAAAACCATTGCTTATTACAAATGCGTAGCTTCAGTGATTAAGTGCACAGAGATAGTCAACAGAAGTGCAACAATAATGAATGCACCACAACAATACGTAAAAGTGCAGCAAAAATACACAGAAGCGCAAAAATGACAGATGCGCTGTAACAGTCTACAAATGCACAGGAATAATGAATAAATGCTCAGAAATGACGAATGCACAGTAACAGTGTGTAAAAGCACCGCAGGAATACAATGTGCAAAAGCACAGATGCGCAGAAATAATAGAAGCACCGTAATAGTGGGTATATGTGCCGTAGAAATGTTCAAATGCACCGAAGTAGCTTGTGCGTGACCTGTACAGAACCTGCCTTCAAAAAAGCTCAAATTTTGATGAGATAAAGGGGCAAAGGCCCCACAGTGGGCACCAAAAATGTTAGGGTAAAATGTGGTTTAATCAAATGAACAAAAACAAACCCAAACATCAACAGAATAATGAAAACATGAAAGATTGAATGGAATGAAGCAATGAAGAACACAATACAAACCTTCCCTGTTTCAAAGCTTTTGTTGTTCACCTATTACAACTGTCCTTGCTGGTATGAAGTAGGCCCTCAGTGAGTGCACTCTTTTAGCTATGTTGTAGGATGTTGGTAGTAAATGGTTGTGTTGATAGATAATGCTGTGAAGTAGATCTTCAAAGCAAATGGTGATCTCAAGTAGATTGTCTTGGGGGTGCCAAAGGCGCGCAGGTAGAATTCTGCAGAGTAACAATACAAATAACCTGGATGAATAGAATGGAGGGATAAAGCTTCATTTATAGACTCAGAAGAATGAGAATCAACGGTTGAGAAGAAGTGTGATGATCAACAGCTGAGGATGGTTGAGGAATGTGCAACCAGTAGAAATATGACAAGTGTCTCATCTCCATCATGAAAGAGGGGATTTGACAACATTGATTGGAGAGTTAACTCCTTTAACTGATCAGTTAACAAACTTGATTAGTCAGTTGGAAGAATGAATTATGGAATTGATTGAATTGATTAAGGGATTAACTCAATTGACTAGTTAGTTAACACTTTTGATTGATTAGTTAACTAACTTCTGATTTGAGAAGAAATAGGACATGTGGGTGAGGGGGAAAAAAGGTAATTACATATTAAATATATTTAATTACATGTGCAACCTGATGAGGTGGACAAGGTGAGGTGGAAAAGTGAGGTGTAAGTGTGAGGTGGATTTTTGGAATTAGAACTTGGGATAGAGGAATTTGGATTAATTAAATAATTTATGATTATTTAATTGTGTGAGACATTTAGAAGAATTTAGGAATTTTAATTAAATAAATTGAATTTATTTAATTATGGAATAGTGAATCGATTAAATAAATTTAGAATATTTATTTAATTGATGGAAGAATGGAATAAATATTTAGAATATTTATTTAGTTGAATTGTGTCATTTTTAGGTGTATACAGGAACAACAAAACATATCCAACCGAGTTATCCTGCAAGTCAAGACCTAACAGTATAAACCTTGGGGTAGTCTTTTTCTAGGTTTCCTGCGATTAGATTCCTTTCAAGAGAGGTGAGATACTTTGTATTTTATCTACATTGCTGAGTGTAAAAACACCCATCAACACCAGCCAAACACATACAGCTCCCCAAACCCTAAGGCTACCCTGTCTCCCACTGAGTGACACACTACAATGTGCTCCCAGAACCATATCTGTAGCAATGTCATATTACCAAAGCTTTGTCCATGCTTTTATGTAATCAGGTGCAAGTATCTATACAAGTGGGAAAGCATGCATGTCCCCCATGTAAACCTCTACTTATGCTCAATCATGTTGGCCACACAATCTGCTAGGCTGATTAAAAAAATCCTCCCACTCTTGTTAGGAAATAGAATTTTGCTGACAAGAGCTACCAACACTAAGGGCCGGTCTGGTACCAACCCCTACATTTGTCAAAATCCAACATTCACCCTCTATGAAACAAATCTGCCCTCCCAAACAATCTCATCAATAATGTGTCAATATTTGCACTCAAGGTATACACCAGTTGGGTCCTAATCGATAGTTGCAATATCTAATATACATCCTAAAGAGCAATGGTCATCAACCTTAAAGGAAGATGGAACATACTTGTCTCTAACCTCCATTGATCTACCAGTGTTGTCAACATTGTCCTATATGAATGAATCATCGACATCCTTGCAACATACTCCAAACTGCACTCTCATAGTATATCACAATCTACAACACTTATCCTGCCATCAAGTCTAAAACAACAAATCTCCTCTCCCATGTCACCACAAGCCCTAGCCACTCTTGCACATCATACTTAGACTATTTAACCCTCATAAATCATCTAACCTTCTATTAATCTACCATTCAACCCACCCCTCCCTCTATAACTCTCAGGGTGCATAGTACTATAACCCTTTTACCTAATTTCTCCACATTTATCCTACACAATCACTGAAACGCAACACACATCCACCATTCTTCCTACATAGTTGCTCCAATATACTCCTTCACTCATCTGTCACAATGTCAAGCGCATCCATTGCTCTTCCTGCACAACTATACTCCTAATGTCCCCTTGGCCCCACACATCCACCTTGATTCTAGATGGCCCCACCTCAGTTACACAGCACTACCCCATTTACATAGAACAACTACGAATTGGTGGAACCACCGAGACACTCCTCATCTACCATGATCCTTGATGCATCTACCACAATCACTCACACATATGCCTCATCATATTACATGTGCTTCGGTGGTTGTGTCATACGACCTAGTCTACCCACATTTATTACACCACAAAGCCCATAAATGCCCAAGTTAGAAGTACATACCAGTACATCCTTGCTCCATCTAGATGACTGTGCCTCCTCATGCACTCCGCCTGATACTTTGTGACTAGTGCATTCACCATCTTTGCTCCGCTACTCTTTCTTAATGCTCCTCAATTTACTATTGGCTAGGGTGAAAATGAATAGTTTTTACTCCCTAATTCTATTTGTTCACCCCGTTCACTATTTTTTTCTATTCTTCATTATTTTTGTGTCCTCTATCTATTTTTCACATTTTCTTCTTTTAAAATCTCCTCCAAACACCTTTTCACCCTTGCAACCTCTCGAGGGTGCATCATCCTACTAGGTAAAAGCAAGAAGTTAGGTCCACATTTAGGGGAAGTGTCAAGCAAAAAAATCCTGATAGGAATGGGTACCCATTTTTTTAAAAATGGGTACCTATTTAGGAATAGGCACTCGAGTCTAGAATGGGTGCCCATTTTAAAATGGGTACCCATTTTGTCTTATAAAATGGGTACTCATTTTATTTTTTATTATTTTTCAAAACGGGTACCCATTTTGTTATTTATTATTTTTTAAAACAGGTACCCATTTTAAAATGGGTACCTATTGTTATGTCAAAAAAAGTAACATTGGGGCCTTTTTCCTGTTAAGGTTTAGCTCTCGGGTCCTGTAATTGCATTTAGAGCATCTTGCGTGTTATTTCTAACTCCCAATGAGAAAAATCTTGGGTCTTGTGACAAATACGACCTAGGGGGCTGCACTTTAATGAATCCTAACGAAAAATGGTAGGGTGGACTTGGGTGCTAGCGCCCTAGTCCAACCCTATTTTGGGACTGCTCTAATTTTAAATGTCAATTTAGTGTCTGTTATTTGTGTCCTATGCCGACATCTAAAGTTTGAATTACAAAATTCTTAGTGGGAATCTTTGTAGTTGCATATATAAGCATGATTAGGTTTCATTTACAAACTAGATGGACTTTATGCATACTTGTGATCATATAGCATTCAAAATATTCGTTGTGTTGCAGAGTAGAGCATTGTTATTGTGTTTGTGTTTGCAGATTTGGCATCCATCTCCTCATGGCATGAAGAGCATCTTCCTTCCATGAGATCTTCACTACAAGTGATATCTATTATGTTTTCAATCATTTATCATTTGGATTTTTGCCTCTATCCCATTGGGATGTGCACTCTTATTTGACAATGATGTTCAAAAGACTTGAATGTCTCTCTGGGGCTTGACCAAGGCAAGCCTCTAAACACCACAACCCCCTCCCACACTCCTTTTGATTACAGGTTACAGATGTTGAATCCCACAAAGTGGAGTTGCAGGAAGGAGTAGCAGACAGAGGATTCAGGATCTGAAAATAAGCAGGACACTGGTGCTTTTCCTAAACTAGAGTGCTAGTCCTCGTGTCCTCTATAGTTGAATTCCTGGAAATGGAAGTTGTAGTGTAGACTAGTGTTGGAAGGAGATTAAGACCCCTCAAAGAAACAGGTACCTTGGACATGGGTGCGAGTCCCTGAGAGGAACCTCCTGCAACAATATAATGAAAAATACACAAAATAATAGAAATAGCATAACACAAAAGGAATTTATTGATCGTAGGCCACTTCGAGGGGGCAACCTCCTTTGAGCAAGATCAATACAATAAACTCGTGGAGGCCTTCATTGGCCTCAACAAGTACTTATATACTAAGTCTAATCTAAACAACTATTACTTCCCTTGAATGTGGGATAATACAATATACTCACGAGATGACTTACAAAGCATATGCATACAAAATGTAATATACTAACAAAGTAAAAAGAAGGGTTAAACACAAGTTCCTAACATCCCCTCCCTCTTTGAAAAGCTTTGTCTTCAAAGCATAAGATGTGGAAATTGTTGCTGAATCTGAAGGAGTGGTTCCCTTGTACCAATCGCTAGGTGCATTCCATGCCATTGAATTAATACCTCTGTGATGGATCGAGAGTGAAGAGGATGAGTGAGCCTGTCAAGGATTACCTCTAGCTCCAAAAGGATGGATCCTTCATTATCTAGTTGTGGTAAAATAGTTTGTTCTCTGTCATTGGCGCCAAGAAATTTCGTTAGACAAGAGACATGAAATATTGGATGAACGCGAGAAGAAGGAGCCAACTTATGATCCCCAACCTGATCCTGGGTACAGAGAACTGTGTCGACTACCTAAACTTGTGAACTATTGGGGAAGTATGGAAGGAGCACTGGTGGTGCCTGACCATAGATTGCTTCATATGGAGTCATGTTAGATGCAGTGTGGGAGGAGGTATTGTACCACCATTCAGTGAGAGGGAGCCACTTTGCCCATTGACGTTGTTGTTTTGAGGTATCACATGCAGCCACAATCTATTAAATTACCCTATTCATTCCCTTCCAAAAGAAGTGATGCCATGTCCACTCATAAGTTTTGAGGAACCTAGAGTGCCCTACTGATGGAGAAACATAGAGTTCATAGAAGAGATCCTACGAGATAGATTCCAACCAATTTGGAATAGACATAAAAATAGTTGAAAGAGAAGCTTGGTCATCACATTTGCAAGAAAGAGAATCTGCTAAAATATAGTCCTTACCCTTCTTGTAAGTGATCTCATAGTCATAACCCATGAGTGTACTGATCCATTTATGTTGTGCTGGGGAGGAGACCCATTGTTCCAGGAAATATTTCAGGCTTTGGTGAGAAGCTTTGATGCAAAAATGATTCCCTAGTAGGTATGGCTGCCACTTCTATACTGCATGCGAGATAGCCATCATTCATTGTAGAGCCGAAGGAGTAGTGGAGACCACAGATGGTTGCATCTGAATGGAGTGAAACTGAGCGATGACACCATGTGAATTCTTCTTAAGAAGTATTTCCAGGCAATGTGAACTTATGATGTTGAGAGACCCCGGTTGTAAGCCCTTCAATGTGTGGTTGTGTCTATTGTCTGAAAACTACATCGAAAGTTTAGCAAAATCCCATAAGATGAGTCCAAGTGTACGTAACCATTGAGCGCCCAAAACCACATCACATCCACCTAAGGGAAAGGCAAACATGTTGGAGCACAGGCTATAATCTCCAATAGAGATACGCACATTGCGACACTTCCCTTTGTAAGGTAATGTGCCCCCATTGGCAATCATGACTTCAAAGTTTGAGCAAGGATGAACAAAACAATCAGCCTGTTTGGCTATTTGAGGGTCAATGAAGTTATGAGTACTATGAGAATCAATGAATATTGTAAGAGGGAGATTCTTGAAGTAACCCTTGACCTACATGGTTTGTGGGTGGTGACTCCTACTATGACATGGAGATAGATCTCTGGGTAGTCTTCCTGAGAAGTAGGGTCAACAGGCGACTACTGCGTTTCAACCTAATCAACTACTGTATCATGAGCATCTGCATAAACTTTAGTTTCAGGTGGAGAATCCACATCGAAGAGATAGAGCTTTTGCTCAACACATCTATGTCCCCGAGTGAATTTGTCATCACAATTATATAAAAGCCCTTTTTCTCTATGTGCCCGCATCTCTGCTTCAGTCAAATGCTTGATAGGAGTTGTTCTCGGAGCTAGCATTATTTGAGGGCATTGGGAATCCATATTTTTCAATGGAACAAAATTGGATTTGGAGCATTGTTGAGCTGTGATCTTGTCCTCCACCAACTTAGCCAACCCTAAGGCTTCCATCATTGTGCTTGGACAGAACATTTTAACCTTAGAACGAATTGAATCCTTCAAACCACTAACAAAACAACTCCTAAAGAATTCATTAGACAATCCCTCTGTATGATTGGCTAGTTTTTCAAATTTTGTCTGATATTCTCTCACAGTGCCTATTTGGTATAGTTTTGTGAGTGCTCCTATGAAGTCATCAAAAGCACTAGGGCCAAATCGTTGTAAAATGAGTTTACAAAAATCTATCCATTTTGGCTCTTCATGAGCTTTGATGTACCAATGGAACCATTGAAGGGCTTCATGTTCCAAATGAAAGGAGGTAAGTAGGACTTTGTTGACATCAAAAGTATTATGTAGACTGAAATATTGTTCTACCCAGTATATCCATCCCGTTGGATCATCACCATTAAAGCAAGGAAAAGCAAACTTTGGTCCACAAAAATTGTTGGAAGAAGAAAACCCTATATCTGCAGAAGACTTTGGCTACCATCTATTGTTCATGGCTGAATGCTGAAGATTGAGCTTGAGAATTTTTTCATCCAGATCTTGGGGTTTGGTCTTGATGGCTGCAAGTTCCTCCTCCATGGTTTTTGCTCCTGCGCAGGTGACGACCATAACTGGGATTTTTGTTTTTTGGAATGGGTAGAAAAACAAAAACAAAAACTTTTTTAGTAAAGGAAAATTTGGATTTGGGAAAAACTCTGATAGGTAATTGGGGTTTGACTAGGTTTTGGACACTTTCTGAGGGACAGGGAAGCAAAAAATGGGGATTTTAGAAGCGGGGTGAAAGAATGGGAAAATTTGTCCAAGAGGGACAAAGGAGCAGGAATAGGAAATGAACACTGGCAAAATTTGAAGGTGATTGGGTGAGAATCAAAGAAGTTATGGCAAACCCTAAAAATAGACAAATGTGGGATTTCGGGCTTCGATAAGTGGAATTTGGGATAGGGTCCTCAAGGAAAGAAATATGCAGAATGGAATTTTAGGGGTTCTAGTGAATTTTCAAAGGAAATGGAGCTAAATCAAGGAAGATATGGCAAAAAAATAGAATTTTTTTTCTTTTTTCCTAGAAATGATCTGCATCAGCTCTAGATAGATATAATCTGTGATTTATCAGCTAGCAATAGATATGGACCCTAGGTATGTTCAACTTCCTAAAGGTTCAGGGGATTCACTTGGCTACCAATGTTGTCTAATAGCTTGCGTATTGGGGTAGTACCCCTCACTCCATGGCTCAGGTAAAACTGATAACCGCTTTGCCACAAACGACAACTCTTGGTTTACCTCATGAATGGAAACTAGTCAATCAAGTAGGGGTCGTTGCCCTTTTCGCTAGCAAGCCCTCTCAATGGGACAGCTATTTCAGGGTTCCTGTGGTACTCCTCACAATGATTTTTAGGGCTATGCCCAGGCACTTCCCATAGTCAAGCAGATATGGATTATTTCCTAATCTGAACCTACAATTGAAATGAACAATACAGATGCAAAGAAAAAAGAACTACTGCAATAATCATAGCACTTGGAGGCCACTGCAAAAAGAATTGGCAAAAATTCCACCCAGCGAGCCTAAGAAAGTGCTCTGATACCAGATGAGAGGAACCTCCTACAACAATATTGTATACACCTAAATATGACACAACTCTGTCTAAATAAATATTCTTAATATTTATTCCATCTAAATTCATCTATCAATAAATAAATAAATAAATTTATTTATTCAATTCATATTTCCTCTAAGTTAATTAAATATCAAAATATTCAATTACATCTTCCAAAGTCAAAATTAAATAAAATCTTTTATTTAATTTATTTCTTCCAAACAATTAAATAATTTCTAATTATTTAATTAAGTTGTTCATTCCTCCAAATTTAAATAAATAATTAAATTCATTTAAATCCTCTCACTCTCCAAAAATAAAATATAATTAAATATTTTATTTATTCTTCCAAAATCATGTGCAAGTAAATTAAATAAATTTATTTAATTAATTTGCTTTCTTATCTTCCAAATCTTCTAAAAATAAATTAAATAAATTTATTTATTTAATTTGCTTTCTTATCTTCCAAATCTTCTAAAAATAAATTAAGTAAATTTATTTATTTAATTTGCTTTCTTATCTTCCAAATCTTCTAAAAATAAATTAAATAAATTTATTTATTTAATTTGCTTTCTTTTCTTCCAAATTATCCACTAGTAATTAAATAAATTTATTTATTTAATTATGCTTTCTTATCTTCTGAAAAATCTTTCTTATCTTCTAAAAATAAATTCCTCTTGTCATACAAAAGCAAAAGTTGAGTTAAAGCAACTTTAAAGCAACTTTGCTCTTAAATTAGAAAAAATAAATTCTAATTTAAGAAAATGAAAACTCATCCTCATCAAGAAAGCATTTAACTCAACAAAGCTTTTTTTTGAATGACACATGTCCTTCTTCTATTCACGCACATTCACATGAACATTCTCCTCTATTGGTCTTCTTACTTCTTCTCCACTATTGATCTTCTCTCACCCAACTCTATAAATACAACCCTCTTCTTCTTTATTTGAGATCCATGGTTTGAATAAACTTATGCTGCAGGAAATATAGTGCGCCATTGGCACCCATCTCCATAGCACTTCATTACCATCCACTCACATTTTGTGTTTGAAGTCCATCTTCAAATACAAGCAAGTATCCTAGCCAACTTCTCCTTGTCATCTTGAGGATTCAAATCAAGGAAGCAAGCTTCCTGAGGGCCATTTCATCTCCATCAAAGATCAAGAAAGAAAAGGTGAGAAATGGAAGGCGTAAGGTAAAGGTTGTGAGTATCTTCTCTTTGTTATTTTTCAATCTCCTTTTCCTTCATATTTCATTGGTGTTTGGGTTTATTATTGTTATTTGATTAATCCAAAATACAAAAATAAAAATAATAACAAAAGATAAAATCATGAAAACTTCTATGTGTTTGCTATGTCTTTTGCCATAATTGAAAATCAGAATTCAAAAAGACCAAGTTTTCAACCAAAAAATAGATTTTTTTTTAAAAACGTGCCAAAAAACTCTACAAAAACAAACTTTGCTAGATCTACACATATGCTTTGACCTACTGTACTTTTATCCTCTGTTTCCATGCATTTGTAGCTGTGCATCTATCACAGTAAGCTTTTTTGGTCTTGTGTCAATTTCTATAGAGATGGCAAACCAATTAGAATATATTGGTCAAACACTCCAATATCTACAATTACAAATAAACTTAGGTCCCTCGCCCCAAGATTGTGTAGCAATTTCTCAACAAATCCAAGTCTTACAACAAGAAATGGCAATCTTGCAAGCTGAACGTGCTAGTACCAGCTACGCCTCACCCCAAAATCGTATATCCTTTTCCCATACTTGTGACAAGGCAAGCACCACACCAAGTTGGAATTCATATACCACTCCGTCTACTAGTCCTCCTTCACCATCTTCTAAGACACATATTCCAAAGCATATCAGTTCTACACCAACACCACCATCGAGTTCCCCAAGCTCTATACTGACAACCAAGGAATCCTCAGATGATTTATGGAAAAGAGTTTTTCCAAATTTATACAACCAGAGAAAAGTTAGGGAGAAAGCTAAATCCCCTCATTCACCTATCCATACACCTACCAATGATGTGATCCAAGGGCTACAAGCAGAGAGTCAACCATGTCCCCAAATTTTGGTCCTTGACCTTACCAAGAATCCTTCATGTCATCCGCAACCCCTTGAGCTTATCAAAGAGCCTCCTACCATGAACCGAAGTCAAGGTCCATCACACCTTCATGTTGTTGACGAAGATCTTATCCAAGAGTCTTCTACCTCCACTCCAATTCAAGCACCTCAAGAGTTATGTCAAGAGCACACTTTAGAGCATGTGGAAACATCCACCCTTTGTCTAAATCAAGATCAAAACACCCCCTTCCAATTTCCAACTATGCATAACCTATATCTTTTCCATGATCAAGATAATACCTTTGATGAAGAAGCTATCCATGAGCATCTTGATCCTATGCATGAGCTAGAGATCTAATTTTGGCCCCTCCATAACCTATGTCTTTTCTATGATCAAGATATTATCGCTGATGAAGAACCTATACAAGAGAACATTAATCCCATCATGCTAAATCATATCTATGATCAAGATCCCATCTATGATGAAGAGCCTACCTATGATCAAGCAGACCATGATGATCCTCTTAGCCCACTTTATGCGTTCCATGGTCCTGAGCCTATAACCCCATCTAGTCATATCCAAGATTCAACAACTCCCTCTTCCTTTGATGAGACACTTGCCCCCCAAGCAAGCGTAGAAGATCAAACTAGTAATACTCCTGCGCCATCTGCTATTGACCATGTTGCAAATCCCCCACCATGTATCCTTCGTCTTACCACCTTCATTCATGAGTGTTCCTCCTTAGAACACCAACAACCATTATCCTCTATCTCATCTTCTCCATCTAATAAAGAATTTGTGTCTAGTGTTCCACCTACACATAATCGCGTTGTCCAACGCATACTCCAACATACGAACTATCAAGGTAAAGGCTTAGGCCTTCATGAACAAGGTATTTTGGAGCCTGTCCATGTCAATGTTCCTCCTCCTTCATATGGCCTTGGATACACACCTGAAGGTAAACAATCTCGAGATGTTGGTAATTCCTCCACTCCTCCTAAATCCCCCACTTTTCATCACAAACCCTATTGTATCCCCAAAACATATGTCACCATCCCACCTTCGTCATCCTATAATCATCAAAAGCATGTGACCATACACCTTCCACCATCCAATCTACCTCCGCTGTTTCCAACTCCGAACATTCCTCCATGCATTTTACCACAACTTCTTCCAACACCTTATTCGCCCATCAATGAATCTTCTAACAATCCCAATCATGACCAACCAATGCACATGTTGTCTAAACAAAGGGCTTCCACAAACCTCACTTCCACTGTCCCAAGGAAATTTCATAGCAAAAATCTGGATGCCTCTACCTATAAGGTCAAAAATCCTAAGAGTCCTCATGACCTAGGATACAAAATCCAAGAATCAAAGAAACATCCTTCTCAAGAGCTGTATACACCCACACACCTATGTGCCAAACTAAAAAAGGTGTGGGTCTTCTTCCAACAAATAATTACCCCTGAAGCTACACAAAAGCTGCATACACCCAAACCCATACCTTCAAAGGTACTATCTAAAAGAAAAATGGTTTGGGTGCCTAAGCAAAAATCCCTCAAGTTACATGAGGCATCTACCTCTCAAGAATCTCAACCATCCACTTTCTCCCATTCCATCCAAAAGTATCAAACTCTTCCATCCCATATGACAAGCAAAAATTAGAAAAATACTCAGTCTATGTGGATCCCTACATGCCTAAGTCATTCATCCACAAGCAAAAGTCTCTGTTGCTTCCTACACTACTTTTCCATCACCAGCTTCAATGTTTATCATGGTATGTGCAACGGTTGGTCATGATTCCCTTCTATCCCACAAACATTTTCATATACCTCCATCCTACATATCTTCCTCATCCTATTCCTATGGTCCATGCTTTTGCATAAGCCTTCCCGCCATATTCTGCATCATCATCCACTATCGCACCTTCCATAATCCACTATCTACCTACTTCGTCTTCCTTTCATGCACTCCCCTACCAACATCTATGAGCACACTTGACATGGTCCATCCAACAACATCTTTCTAGCGGGACTATCACCTTTCAGGGAACTAGATACTTGAGTCTCTCTCTTCCGTATTCCACCTCCAAATTTTCAAAAAAAGAAAAAAGAAAAGAAAAAATGAAAAAAGTAAAGAAAAAAACCCTTCATCCAATGGTAAAAATTTGGCAAATAGGTGCCTTGGATAAGTACCATGATGAAAGCCTCGCAAACAGGCGTCATGTGTAAGTTGATCTTCTATGTCACCTACACTTGGGGGTACTTTGTCTCATTAGCATATCACTGTTCTCCTATCAGTTTCCTTCCGTACCATTTCCTAGCATATCCTTCTATCCATTACATACCTATACTATCAAGTCTATCCATCCTGATCTTCCATTCCTCTATTTCTTTGATCTTGATAAAGATTGGGAGCACAATATTGACAAATGTTTTGATGTCTCTTGACATACCTTATCCCTCCAAAACCATGCAAATCCTTCATTATCCTCTCATCCTCCTTCGTCATAAGCTTTGTCATGTCAAATCCTAAGTTATTCCTATGTGACATAGTCCTTGGAGATCACATCCTTGATTCCTTCTACCTAACCATCTGTTCCATTCCTTATCACCCATGCATCTACCTATCCATGGTGTTTCCTTATCATCAGTATCATCTGATCCATATCTAGTCCATATTTACATGATCCATATCTATTCCATATCATGTCTCATCTAATCCATATCTTAGGTCTATCAGGGTTCTTCCTGAACTACGTTGCCTCTGCATCATCACGTAGGCAAGGCCATTATCAATGTACCCCTGAGGCTTCACTACCCATCCATTCCCTACCTTATCGCCTATCCTTCGGTCCATCCACATCCACACCTTTCACCAGGCAAAGCATGTACATTAAAGCCCACTTCCAAACAAAAGTCATGATGCAGAACATCAACATGTCCTAAACAAAGTAGCGCACCATACCGAAACACTCCAAGCTAATTCTATATCAATTATGGCAAAAAGACATATCTAATGCAAGAATGTTTTGTGAATAGGTTAACTTACAAAGTCTTGGATTTTTGTCATTATGTCTTCCTATGCTACTCAAGGATGCCAAAAGCTAGAGATTCTATGATGGGGGCATAATCATTTTCTTTGTCTATTGTTTGTCGATCAAACTTTATAATGTGATGACTTTTTGTCTAACGACATGATCATTAAAAGATCATCAAGGACTTTAGAGGTCTGAACATGAAAAGGGGGAATCCTTGTCTATTGAAATGCAAGAAGTACACAGGTCATCTAGACTCAAGTTTGACTAGATGCTTGTACCAACTTGCTATATCAAAATCCATGTAAGAAATACTCAGGTCATCTTGGTTTAATTATACCTAGATGCTTGTATTTTCTTACAACATAATAAAGCCTAATGATGAAAGCAAAGTACTTGCAATATCAAGATGACACGTATCCATATCCATATCCATAACATATCCAATTACAGTTCATATCCATATCCATACCGTATCCAATTGCAGTTCATATCCATTTCCATATCCATAATGTATCCAATTGCATCTCATATCTGTATCCATATCCAATTGCATTTCTCCATATCCCATCCAATAAAGATCCAAAATGCAGCGAATCAATGTTTACAAAAGCTTGTAATTTATTCTATCAAGTCATTCTTCTATCGATCAAATTTCTATTTGTCTTCATGTCTCTCATCAACAGTTCTAGCTATCAATCTGAGCAGTGATCAAAATGCAAGTTTATCCTTAATCCATACCAATCGAGTCAAGCCAATCTTGTCGAATTATCCAATTGCAATCAGCAGTCTTGATCCTAATCTTGTCGTAAACCATATCAATCAATCATAACTATCCTTCGTGTTGCTCTAGGGATATATCGTTCCCTGCCATGACAACACTGTCATATATTGTTATCATATCAAATGTCTTAGATAGGATGCTGCATTGTCAAAACCACACCCGGAGTCTTATACGACATGTTTCATTCCTGAAACCAGACATCATCGATCTATATCCTTGGTTTACCACTTGACAGGGGCAATACCTTGTTTGTTCTTGTATCATTTGTGCATACTTGCTTACTTGCTTGTGTGTGTTATCATTTTGTCTTGCATCACATATCATTCACCTCTTTCTTCTGCATCCAACCATTTCTTCTCCTATGAACCTTCTCATCGTGAGATTGTTCGTCGCACGCCTTCTACCTTCTTCCTATCCAATCTCCCAAGGGGGCATCCTATCATCGTTAAACTTGTACCAGGGGCAAACTGGGGCATGTATCATTTTCAGACAATCTTATTCTTTGAAACAACGTGATAAAACACATTGCATCAAAGAGGGGCAAAATGTATACACCTAAAAATGACACAATTCTGTCTAAATAAATATTCTTAATATTTATTCCATCTAAATTCCTCTATCAATAAATAAATAAATAAATTTATTTATTCGATTCATATTTCCTCTAAGTTAATTAAATATCAAAATATTTAATTACATCTTCCAAAGTCAAAATTAAATAAACTCTTTTGTTTAATTTATTTCTTCCAAACAATTAAATAATTTCTAATTATTTAATTAAGTTGTTCATTCCTCCAAATTTAAATAAATTAATTAAATTTATTTAAATCCTCTCACTCTCCAAAAATAAAATATAATTAAATATTTTATTTATTCTCCCAAAATCATGTGCAAGTAAATTAAATAAATTTATTTATTTAATTTGCTTTCTTATCTTCCAAATCTTCTAAAAATAAATTAAATAAATTTATTTATTTAATTTGCTTTCTTATCTTCCAAATCTTCTAAAAATAAATTAAGTAAATTTATTTATTAAATTTTCTTTCTTATCTTCCAAATCTTCTAAAAATAAATTAATAAATTTATTTATTTAATTTGCTTTCTTTTCTTCCAAATTATCCACTAGTAATCAAATAAATTTATTTATTTAATTATGCTTTCTTATCTTTTGAAAAATCTTTCTTATCTTCTAAAAATAAATTCCTTGTCATACAAAAGCAAAAACTGAGTTAAAGCAACTTTAAAGCAACTTTGCTCTTAAATTAGAAAAATAAATTCTAATTTAAGAAAATGAAAACTCATCCTCATCAAGAAAGCATTTAACTCAACAAAGCTTCTTTTTGAATGACATGTCTTATTCGCGCACGTTCACACGAACATTCTCCTTCGTTGATCTTCTTAGTTCTTCTCCACTATTGATCTTCTCTCACCCAACTCTATAAATACAACCCTCTTCTTCTTCATTTGAGATCCATCATTTGAGTAAACTTATGCTGCAGGAAATATAGCGCGCCATTGGCACCCATCTCCATAGCACTTCATTACCATCCACTCACATTTTGTGTTTGAAGTCCATCTTCAAATACAAGCAAGTATCCTAGCTAACTTCTCCTTGTCATCTTGAGCATTTGAAGCATGGAAGCAAGCTAAGGGCCATTTCATCTCCATCAAAGATCAAGAAAGAAAAGGCGAGCAATGGAAGGCGTAAGGTAAAGGTTGTGAGTATCTCCTCTTTGTTATTTTTCAATCTCCTTTTCCTTCATATTTCATTGGTGTTTGGGTTTATTATTGTTATTTGATTAATCCACATTTCGCCCATCACAAATATAACGAAAAATGTATGAAATAACAAAAATAGCAGAAATAGCAGAACACAGAAGGAATGTATTGATCGTAGGCCACTTCGAGGGGGCAACCTCCTTTGAGCAAGCTCAATACAATAAACTTGTGGATGCCTTCATTAGCCTCAACATGTACTTATATACTAAGTCTAATCTAAACAACTATTACTTCTCATGAATGTGGGATAATACAATAAACTCATGGGACGACTTACAAAGCATATGCATCCAAATGTAATATACTAACAAAGTAAAGAGAATGGTTAAACACGGGTTCCTAATAGTCCATGTGTCCCTGACTTCTCCACCTTTCAAACTTCAAAAAATAGTAAGTTAAATATCTCTATCCCTTATCTCAGTCTGGAAGGATTTGCTGTAATTTGATAATTTGCTTACTGATTTGTATAATTAGGGTTTCTAAGTATAATTGAACATTATATAGAGACATTGTTTGATACATCTAAGATTCTATAGCCTCCCAAGTGGCTGACCAACACAATAGGTGATTGCTCTTGCTTAGTGGAGATTGAACTCGGTTGATAAGCCCTTGGAATATTTGTTGGGAAAGGAGGATTACACATAAACCCTTAAAATCAAACAAACCCCCATCTTCCCTCATTTCCCATACAAAACATTTTGGTGAACCCATTTTTTTGAAAATTTTAGCACCTTTATGATTTTTTTTTGATAGATTTTCATTCATTCATCTTATTGCATTTCAAAAATTACAAAAAAATTGAAAATTTTGTGAAAATTTGAAAAAATTGTGCATTCTTCATAAAAACCTAGTCTTGCATTAGCTAGGATTTGTAGTCAAAATCTTGTTTCAGATTTTACTACCATTTTAAAACACTCATTAGGACTGATTTCTAATAGTGGTGTTGCATTATAGTTCTCTTATTGCAAAATTTCATGCCTAGGGTTTGAAAACCTTGCATTTTCATTAAATTTGGACTTATCGACTCTTTAGATTTGCACTACAAGCATCTTGTAAGGGATTTTTCTGCATTAATTGGTTGTTACTAGGGTTATTATCTTCTTCCCCTCCTCATATTCCTTACAACACCCTTTCTACTAGGCCTTTACATTGAAAATTTGTGAAAATTGCATATTTTAGCTATATTTTCACTAGGGTTTGACCTTGAGTGGCACTATAAGCATGTTGTGATGGATTTTTTGGAATTAGGTGGTTGTTATTACTGTTATAATTTTCTTTCCATCATCATTTTCCTCACAACATCCTTTTTCATACTCTTTTGCATTGAGATTTGGTGAAAAAATGCATATTTTGGCCCTATTTTCACTAGGTTTTGACTTATCATCACTCTAGAGTTTCTTCAAAAGTGTGTTGTGAAATATATTTTTTCATATTTGGACTGTTATAAGACATATTATTTTCTACCCCTCTTGAAAATTTTCACAACACCTTTTCTCCTAGTGTTTTGCATTGAAAAAAGTTGAAAAATCAAGCATTTTTAGGTCACTTTCATACATACTTTTGCATTTGTTCTTGCATAAGTTTTGAAAACCTTTTGAAATCTGATATAGCACTCATTTGAAAACATACACATGGCTTCTCAATACAACAATAATGCTAGGCTTCCTCCTAGGCTTCATTTGAAAAGACGAGCCCCTGATCTTCAAATGACATTTACACCTCATGACAAAGAAATGGTAGATACTGAAGGGTCTCTTTACATTACAGTGAAAATAATGGAAATACATGTGCATGGAACACTTATAGACCCTAATTACATGACTAATGTGGTTATAGAATAGTTCCTTCTTAAACATGATTTGGCACAAAACTATTATGACCCGTCGGATTTGAGAATTAAAACACGATGGATCTTTGATGAAAACATTTGGATTGGTGAAACTGTTAGTCACAGTTTATGACAAAGACATGGATCAATTATTTGACATCATCCCCTTATTCAACCTCTTTCATGTAAAACTAGGACACCCATGGCTTAAGGTTATGAATGTCGTCCCTTCAACTATTCATAAATGTTTAAAATTCCCTTTGCATGGAGAAATCCATACTGTATGTCGTAACACATACCAACCTCCAGCTAAGAGCAAGAATTTCACCCTTGATTACTTTTGGCCACAACCTGAAACATAACCTGAGCCATGAAGAGATCAATCTTTCTTAAACTATAGATGATACAAATCAAAACAAGTAGCTAGAGTGGCTAGGTCTCCTTTACAAACAATCAGGGATGAACACCATGTGTTTGAGGATCCCCTTAGAGAAAAAAGGAAATGAAAACAAGACTACTATGGATATGATAAGATAATTGGTGGGATAGATGTGGATAAGGAAAAGTTTCATAACTCACCTCATCCATAGAGGGATGGTATATATGTTGAGGTCCCTCCTCCAACATCCTTACAAGGATCGGGAGGTTTTCATAGACAACAAAAATTTCCACCAAGACCAATGAAACTTGAACATGTTGCTTCCTCCTCTAATGTGCAAACACTATGGAAAAGCATAATGATGCCTTTGAAGAAGTAAGTACTAAAACAATAAGGAATAGACAAGCAAAAGAAAGGAGGACGTGAAGACAAGCTTTTTCCCAATGACTTGCCGCTCAACAAGAAAACATTCAACCTAATATTGAAACAAACATAGAAGACATCAACACTGAAGAATTGCAAGATAAAGACAAAAGTTGGGCTATGGTACCTTACACACCTCTTTCCTCTAGCATCTAAGATTGGGAAGAGGATGATTTGCTCAATGACAACCCTTAATTTGGGTATCCCTACAGGTAAGTATTTCTAACCCTTTACCTCTGTGATGTGTTTCCCCTGTGATGTGTTATGTGTTGTTTAGGCCTCCTTCCATACAAGGTTTTGTAGTTCTACAGAATTAGGAATGTACATCCTTCCCTTAAATCTCATTAATTTGTTTCATACTCTTGTAGGTCAATGATACTAGGAGACTGTCTCTATTGTGACCCTTCTTCTATTTGTATTATCATTCTTCTATATTGATTCTCCTCTATTTTCATTGTTATGTGTTGTGTCTTATGGACATAGAGTTGCACTTGGTGACTTCAGGGCACCATCCTAAATGATTGTCCCTAGGACACTTGATTTTCCTATCTTGCTTTATTGTTTCCCTTCCTCTAGTGGTTCTATCTAGCGGGTGGATGATGAAAAACATATTATACTGATGTGGACCTAGTGTCCCTTTAGCAAGTAATCAAAAAATGGACCTAGTCCATACATGACGATGGAGTTGTTATATATTATCCGACACTTGGCTAGTAGAATCACTTATCTCTCTTACAAAACATAACAATATTTCTGCTCTATGCACTTTCTCTATCTTGAATATTGCATTCCTCAGTTCTTTATACATTTTTGTTTATCATGATTATATGGAAACTGACACTTTTCTTGCAGGAATGTGTTTGTGGGAACATTTGGTGATTGTAAAGTACATGTCACCTCTAGGGGGCATGGGCTTTGTGAGAGCTCATGTTCCCTTGTATGTTTTCTTCCTACCTTAACATGCTTGATATCAGTACATGACATCAACTACCTTAAGGTGAGGGCATATATAAGGTAAGCTATCTATTGTAGATGTTAGCAATGTGTGCTTGTGAATCTTGAACCTATTGCAATCACTTAAGCCCTCTGCGGAGGTGGGATATCATGCATATCCTTTTTCTCTGTTGGCCTCATTTTCAACTTGCCAAATTTTAAACTTTTGTGTCAAATCCTTATGTTGAGTCACCCCTAGTCACAAATTCTCCTGAAGTGTCAAGTTGATTTCTAGTTTGAAGGAGGAATTGTTTGCTTGTTTTAGCCGAAGTCCTGGAAGCAGTTCAACTATGCGGTGAAATCACGAAAATAATTAAATTTCAAAATCTACAAGGGTTGAAAATAGATCATTTTACAGGGATGTTTCTATGGTTATTCTACCTAATGTGGCAACTTTTTAGGCTCATACGCCTTCTAGCTTGCAAGATTTTAAAGCTTTAATTTTTCAGTGGATAATTGGTGGGAACAATTAAATCATGGTTTCTATAAGGCCTAGAGTAGAATCATCTAGCAGGGAGATTTATAATGTTATTATGGACAAAGTGGCAAGATTTCATGAGAAAATATTATCTCTATCAAAAGTTAGCCAGTTTTCCTTCTCCATCGTATGTGCAGGCTCGACGAGCAAGTGATATAAATTTTCATGAGGTTATAATTTTCAACAAGTTATGTTTTTTCACAAGTTATAACAAGTTTTCAAAGCACACCAAAGTGTTTATAAAGTAGCTCCATAGAAATTTTCACAAGTTGTGCGAAGGTTAGTCAAAACCATAAGTCTTCCACAGCTTCTAAAAAAATGAAAGTGGGAGGTGACTTGTAGATTTGGCTAACTTCAAAAAGGAATATTTCAAAGGACGAGGTAGTTGTTTCAACTTGTGAGTTTGTCTAAGTAAGTCGGAGTGACTTAGGAACTTTTACAAGTTGATATCACTTGTAAATGGAAAAATAAATATATAAGTTAGTTATCCTAACATGGGAAAATAGTTAACCACAAGGAAGCTTTTAAAATTGGCTAACTCAATTTTATAACTAAAAATCAAGTTGTGAGTTTGGCGAAGTTGGCACATTTGCATTTGATAAGGTGAAGTTTTCAGCTATTTATGAAAAAGAAAAAGAAGGCGGCTACTTTCAATTTTTGCAAACTCAATTATTCGTGAGAGTACTTAGAAAAAGATGAAAATTGACATCTACTTTCAATTTTGGGTAAGTTTGCGTCAACTTGCACTTTTGGCTAAGTTCGCATCAACTTGCACTTTTTGCAAAGTTAGCGACAACTTTCAATTTTGGCTAAGCGAATGTCTAGTTTCACTTTTCAGGAAGTAGGGGTCTACTTTCACTTTTTGCTAATTTGATACAACTTGAGGTTTGGAAAAGTCATAACTTTTGAATTGTTGGTTATTTCACGAAGGTTTGCCAAAAGCACAAGTCATAAGTTGTAACTAAGTTGTGAAGAACTCTCAGAGTTGTCGATGGAAATTAGTTACCATAACTACCTAAAGATTGCATGAAAAAGATTTGTTGAAGGTGATATTGCGTATTCTCTTCACTGCACACTTGTCTTCAACCATTAGATACCTTCATCATCAAGAGCCTGCACACAGTAAGAGAACTCCATAGTAGCATATGGATATCCCTCAAAGAATAAAGGATAAGGAAGTTCTGTTAATTATAGTTTTGGAAGCATAAATAAAGTGTAGACTATTTGACAAGGTGTCTGAAACAAAGCTCATTCTCATGGCTGACAATGATTTGTACACGATGGATTTGTGAGAAGATTTAAAAATTTTTGAACCAAATCTGATTGGCACACGTAAAGACAAACTACTCCACCATTGTTGGCATCCTCTTAATACCAAAATGCTAGCTCTAGAACAAGGGTTTCTATTAATTCCATGATGGACCGACATGTAAAATGTGGAAGCTCAGACAAGGTGCTAAGCTACTAGACTGAACACCACAAAGAAATCTGACCTCATGAGTACAATGTTGCATGATGCATGATGGATCTATTGAGAGTACTTTAGAAACTATCAAATGCATGTGCAAGCAACTCACCTCAAAAGGATGTGTTGAAAACACTTTAGAAGCTTTCAAGTGAATGCAATTGGCAGGTTTAAAGATGAAGCCCATAAGATTTTCTTGTTTTATCCCTGCCAGCACCCAAATGGGAGTTTTGGAAAATGGCAAAGCATGGGAGCATATGCATATGCAAAGAATTGCTTGGTAGAATGCCTCAAAGAGACATCATATCATGGTTTGCAATAATGGCAGGATGTGCACTAAATGATTTTGTTGAAAAGACATTAAAAAATTTCAAACAAATGCAATGGGCAGGCATAAAACCACCTCCACGTTCCATAACCTCTGCCAATGTTGAAGCTTTTGAACTAGCAAATGCACAAAATAGGTGTGTTGAAAAGGCTTTAGAAGATTTCAAAGAAATGTACTTCATTGGCTCAAAGCCACACTTCACAACCTTTGTCTTCATCCTCCTAGGTCGCACAAGGGTAAACGACTTGTAAATACAACAATTACAAGATATGTGCAAATGTTTTTGTTGAAAAAGGCCTCAAAAACCTTCAAGTAAATGCAATTGTATTTGTAAGTGCCCTGGAAGATATGTATGCAAACTTTGGAAGCTTAGATAAGGCGTTAGAACTGTTTGACAAAGTCCCTCAAAGAAATTCAGTCTCATGGACTGCCATGACAGCAGAATATGAATAAAATGGATTTGTTGAAAAGACTTTAGAAACTTTCTAGAAAATGCAATTTTCAGGTGTAAAGCTAAATTCCATAATTTTTGCTAGCATCCCTATAGACTATAGAGATCCATCAAAGTATAAAGAACTAATGATTTCATTAGTTATAGTTAGAAAAGCTTTGAAAATCATAGAGTGCAAAATGTGGATATGGTCACATGGATAAGGTACAGTGACCATTTGACAAAATGCCTCAAGAAAATGTGGTCTCTTGTAATACAACGCCACCTGATATACACAAAACAAATATGTTATGAAGGCTTTTGAAGCTTTTAAGAAAAAGCAAGTGGCAGGTGTCGAGTCAAACTACTCAAATGTGATTTTTATCAAATGTAATAGTTGTAAGTGCCTTGGTTCACCTATATTCGAAATGTGGAAGCATGAAGGAAGCACGTGAACCATTTAATAGAATGCCAAGTAAAAGGATTCATGGAGCACGTTTAGCTAAAATGCCTCTTTTGGAACTCGGTATCATCATTGATGCCAAGGAATATGTTGACATTTAGTGAATACAATTGAAAAGATTTTATTGTCTTTTCAAGTGGAAAAGTTAATCTTTCCAGCAGTAATTGATCTTTTGCAGACATGGACTATAGACTTTGGTTTTAACCCATTGGAGATTTGACATAAGAATGAAACGAGACATCTAAATTTGATGGTCTTCCAAGGAATTGATCTATTGTAGAATCATATATGTAGTCAAGAGACACCAACACATGAACCTACAAGTTAACCCCATTTAAGGAGGTTGTAATAGCACTTGAAGGATCATCCTCTTTGTTGCTCAAGAATACAAGGATCAACCCCATGCTAGAAAATTGCTTGAGAAAACCTTCCTTCTTCATGAAGTATAGAGACTCTCTATGTTAGATCAATATCAATGAATTAAAGCAAAGAAATGAGTAGTTAAAGGAAACATTTTGTCTAATAAGGTGTGAAGATGAAGCATTTCTATCAACCAGTTATCAAATTTGCAAACACAGTGGGCTTGAGGCTTGGAATACATGGTTTGGTGATTGACCAAATATGTGATAGGTGAGGTAAGTAGGACGTGTATTATCTCCTTCAACTGGCCTTTTGTGCATAATAATGTGAGATCGAGATGAGTAGTAATTGGCAATGACATTTTATTATTGTATTGAAGAGGGAAAATATACAGCATGATTCAGCTTACGACTATCATTATGATGTGGTCGGTGAATGACATACTATTTCTACAACCCATATTTTGTATGCACAAACACAGGAGTCTAAGATTCAGGTATTCAGAAGAATTGTCATGGTCTGGCATTACAAAAATGGAGCAAACGGAGATGGAGAGTAACTTAAGCAAATCCACAACTTGAAAGTTGCAAGTCCTAGCTACCTTTTTGTGAAAGTGACTTAAGTCACTCTTTGTAATGTAAAGTTAGAAAATGAACTTTATTTCCAAAAAAGTGGTGTAAAATATAACCAAAAATAAGGTTCATTATATTATTGTATTTCAAAAAGGTAGTTACTAGGTAGTTGTCAGGTAGTTACAAGGTAGTTACTGGGAGCATGCCTATAAATACAAGGCTATTTCAAATGTAAAGGGACTTTTTTTTTGGGAAGAGACTTTGAGGGGGACTTATGGAGAAGTTTTTCAAAGACCTTTGGTCTAACACTTTCTACATGAAAGTCTTTGAAATTGTATAATTTCACAAAGAATAATTAAGAGTGCTTTGGTTCATATGTTCCAATGGTATTTCTAATTATTATTACTAATTTTTGATATGTTAGATTGGTAATACTTTTGTGTCACCACGTAAATCATAGGTCATACATTGAAACATTTTAACTATGCAATCAGTGTAAAGAAATGCAATCTTATCTTGGTATCTTGATTTGAATGTTGTTGATGTAACCTATCTCATAGTGTGTGGGATTAGTAGATCATTCTTTCATCATTGTTATAATATCATATACATTGTTGTCCAATCCATCATATAGATTTATGAACGTAGTTTCCCCTCATACTTGTCAATAAGATTGTGAAACTCATGTTGGTTTTCGTATGTCTACCATGGGAGTTTCTACATATCCAATTCTCTTGTTATTTTCCCTTTCTTTCTTTTTGTACTTTAAGGATAAAAGTACATAAAAACCACAAAAATCCCATCATATGAGGGAGCTGCCCCTCTCAAACGCAGAGGAAAGTTGTTAGTCCAATAACAACTTATCCAATTGTTGGGACAATTTAGTCACTGCTCTAAGGGAAATGGGTCATTTTCAAAGGTTATTTTGTGGTGACAAATCTATTTACCAACATTCTCTTAAGCCCTTTGTGGATGCGGGATATCGGGCATATCCTTTTTCTCTTACACCCTCTGCAGAGGCAAGATATCATGCATATCCTTTTTATCTTAAGCCCTCCATGCGAGGCAGGCATGGTGTATTTCTTGAGGAGAGTGCACAATCTTGTCATTTTCAAAAGTCCTCTATGGAGGCAGGGAGTGGTTCTGTTACTAACCTAACCCTTAAGCATGTCTTTAGTGATTGTTGTGGCAAAGCCCAATCGTTGGTGTGTGCCTATAATGTGCCTGAGATGGTGATGAACCTAGAAATAGGTGCACTCCATCATTTGTCAGACATGTTTTCTCTGTGTCTTCCATGTGTGTGTGTGTATGGCATGTTTGTTCCCAAGCATAGTCTAAAGACTAGTGGCTATGAGTCCCTCCTATGCTTTGGGATTTGTTTGGCATGCTTGTTTTGTATGGCATGTTTGTTCTCAAGTGCAGTCTAAAGACTGGTGGCGACGAGTCCCTCCTACACTTTGAGATTTGTTTTGTGTGTTTGTTGCCCCATGCGCAGTCTAAAGACTGGTGGCGATGAGTCCCTCCTACATTTTGGGTTGTGTGTTTACTTTCCTTGTACTTGCATTCTGTATTTCATATATATGAGAAAAAGAAAAAGAAAATCATAATTGTCTTCACTACATTCATTATATTCACTATGTTTTGCATGTCTTCAATGTTGTCTTCTCCATGTTTTGCGTGACTGTAAATGACTTCTCCATATTTTGCTTGACTGTAAATGTCTTCTTCATGTTTTGCGTAACTGTAAATGTCTTCTCCATGTTTTGCATGCCTGTTATTGTCTTCAATGTGTTTGGCATGTCTTCTCTATGCTTGGCATGTTTGTTATGTTTGTTGACCATACTTTAATGCATGTATGGGCCTTGCATTTATACATACATTAAAGTGGGGGCTAAATGTTATGTCAGAAAAAGTAACCTTGGGGGCTTTTTCCTGTTAAGGTTTAGCTCTCGGGTCCTGTAATTGCATTTAGAGCATCTTGCATGTTATTTCTGAGTGCCGATGAGAAAACCCTTGGGTCTTGTGACAAATAGGACCTAGGGAGCTGCACTTTAATGAATCCTAAGAAAAAATGATAGAGTGGACTTGGGTGCTAGTGCCCTAGTCTAGACCTACTTTGGGTTTGCCCTAATTTCAAATGCCAGTTTAGTGATTGTTATTTGGGTCCTATGCCGACATCTAAAGTTTGAATTACGAAATTCTTAGTGGGAATATTTGTAGTTGCACATGTAAGCATTGTTAGGCTTCATTTGTAAACCAGATGGACTTTATGCGTACTTGTGATCATATAGCATTCAAAATATTCATTATGTTGTAGAGTAGAGCATTGTTATTATGTTTGTGTTTGTAGATTTGGCATCCATCTCCTCATGGCATGAAGAGCATCTTCCTTCCATGAGATCTTCACTACAAGGTGATATCTATTGTGTTTTAAATCATTTATCATTTGGATTTTTGTCTCTATCCCATTGGGATACACACTCTTATCTAACAATGGTGTTTAGAAGACTTGAATGTCTCTCCAGGGCTTGACTGAGGCAAGCCTCTAAATACCACAACCCCCTTCCACACTCCTTGTGATTGTAGGTTACAGGTGTCGAGTCTTGTGGAGTGGAGTTACAGGAAGGAGTAGTAGACATAGAGGATTCAGGATCTGAAAAGAAGTAGGACACTGGTTCTTTTCTTGGACTAGGGTGCTAGTCCATGTGTCCTCTATAGTTGAATTCTTAGAAACGAAAGTTGTAGTGCAGATCAGTGTCAGAAGGAGATCAAACCCCTCAAAGAAACAGGTACCTTGGACTTGGGCACGAGTCCCCGTGTCCCTGACTTCTCCACCTTCTGAACTTCAAAAAATAGTAAGTTAAATATCTCTATCCCTTATCTCAATCTGGAAGGATTTGTTGTAATTTGATCATTTGCTTACTGATTTGTATAATTAGGGTTTCTAACTATAATTGAGCATTAGATAGAGCCATTGTTTGATACATCTAAGAGTCCACAGTTTCCCAAGTGGCTACCCAACACGATAGGTGATTGCTCTTGCTTAGTGGAGATTCAACTCAGTTGATAAGCCCTTGGAATATTTGTTGGGAAAGGAGGATTACACATAAACCCTTAAAATCAAACAAACCTCCATCTTCCCTCATTTCCCATACAAAACACCTATTTTATTTTTTATTATTTTTAGAACGGGTACCAATTTTTAAAATTTTGAATTTCACTCCTACATTTTTGGTTTGGTTTTAGGCTCAGGAAAGGCATGGGTAGCCGACCTTGAGCCTTGGACCTGCAAGTATTTGTCTAAGTACAGAACAAGAAGAAAGACTAAGTTCTTTTTACAAAATTAAAACCCATTATAGATGACGATGTCTAGTTTTCAAATATGTAATTTTTTTTATTAGACTTGTTTTTCTATTTCTTAATTAATTTATGAGCAAACTGGCCCAAAAACTTGAAATGATAGGTGTTTGCATTTTTTTAATAACTTTCAAGTTTTAAAGTTTTTTAAAAAATTGTATGTCATCAATCTACACATCATTCTTTACACAATGAAAAAAAACTCATTTTATGATTAATTTTGCTCAAATTATGTTGTTCGTACATGAGGGGTTTTCAAATACAATAATTAGGGCCAATAAACAATTAATAAAAAAATTAAAAAAATATCCTCATCAAACTTCATTGTACTACACATCTTTCCCCAAAAGGATTTAGAAAGATACTTTTATTTAAGTCAAATTATGTTGGCCATACACATGCATGGTATGGTAAAAAAAAGTCTTTTATACAATGGTTTTTAGACATGCCTATTGAAAATAAATTTGTATCATCTGAGTATTAAAATAAATTATATATTTGGAAACTAGACTCTAAGTACTACATTTCATATTACTAACATTTTTTAAGATTCAATCTTTAAGTGCTTCAATTTTTTAGGTAAAATGTGACAAATTCTGAAAATTAGGGAAAACAATTCCACTTTTTGGCCAAAAAGTGGACCCAACTTCTTGCACTGACCCTACTATCATTTTCCTTCATTTTTCTTTTGATCAACTGGGGCATGTTTTTCCCCTATTTCTTCGAGTTTCTTATATTTTATTTTTCTTTGAAACAAAATTATTTTAATGTCATTTCAAAGAGGGCCAAATTGTAGACACCTAAAATTGACACTCTATTAAAACTGACCATTTCCTCTATTGATTGTTTTTTAAGTCAATTATTCCATCTTCAACATTTATATTAATTAAATAATATATTTTATTATTTAATTAATATTTTCCTACCATCCTTATAATCCCCCTTCATCACTAAAAATCACTATTTCATCTAATATAACCTTAGACATAATTATTTGTCTAAGACTACATTTCCCTTTCCCTCAAATTAAATAAATATCCCTATTTAATTAATTTGGAATTTGCCCACTTTTGCTTAATTCCCCTAATCATAATTTGTCCTTCTAACCCTTTGCACATGGGTTTATTAATTATTAATCAAGGATTGCATCCCCCCTAAACTTCTAGAGGATACACGTATCATAATATGTACATGCATGTGCATGACAAGTGGTACTTTATGGAGTGGCCAAATCTTCCATTCCCTTGTCTTCAAATTTAAGATTTGGCTTGTCTGTATGCCTTACAAATTTAAATTTGAATAAAATCTAAATCATGCCTTTTTAATTAACTCCTAACTACCCCTTTAATCTTGAGCATCCACTCTTTCCAAAATCAATCCTACACCATTGATCTTCCTGTAATCATGGAACCTCTATTTGCATCCAAAATTCATTAGCCACTTGTCCATCTCCCCTTGCTTGAGAAGTCTCAATCAATGTGAATGCTTGGTCTTCATCCTCAATCTTGACCCTCCATTTTGGCCTCCAAAAATCTATAAATTGGAGGTGCCTTTAGCCATTTCTACAACACAATTGAATGAAAGGTTGTGCTACTATTTTGAGCACTTATACATTAAGCAATTCCAATCAATAATTATAGGGCACATCCAATTTCACAAGTGCAACAAAAGGAGTTCATGTTTGGGTGCATTTTGTTTGAATTGAATTTCCTTTATAGTCTAATATTGAGTGTTTGCAGTTGATAGTAATTAGGAGGTTTAACTTGTTTATGTCTCCTTTACATGATTACCTTTTCCTATACACAATAGGCACAAACTTGTCCTAGAAGAAGATAGATCTTGAACACAGTCTCAGATGACACGTAAATAGAAATAATTCAATTCTAGATTTGGGATATATCTAGATTTTAGAGTCATATTAGAATTACTCTCCTTCAAGCCTAGAGCTAAGTACATCTATCCATTGCATTTAATTTTCTGACATAACATTTACTATTTTAACTCTCACACCCACAACTCTCAATTTATTAATCTAAGTTAATTTTTACATATATTTGCATCTTATTAGATTGGCCTAATTAACATAAGAAAAGTTTAATTTCCTTTAAAAAAGATATAATTACTTCCCTAATTCATTGAAGATTACAACTTCACTTAAATATTTAATTTTTTTAATAATTAATCTAATAACATGCATATATTTTATAACTTAGAACCTTTCCAATATTCTTATAAATTGAATATTAATATAATAATTATTACAACAATTTAAAAATTAAAAACTATTATGTAAAGAAAAACATATAATTCATTTATTACATTTGTAGTATGTATTTTAATATCTAACTGTGTTTATTTTCTTATTTGCTAGTTTACATTTAATTTAAGATTATCTTTCATGATATCATTTCTATATTAATTAATTATATAGATTCAAGAAAAAATTGCATTAATATAATTCAAGGAAAATAAAAGGAAACTCTCTTTTAAATTTTATTCTAATCTAATGACAAACAAAATATTACTAAATAAATTAGATCGTAGACTACTATAAAAAGTTGAATCACACACAAGACAAATAAATGTTGAATTGAAATATATAGGTGAGAGGTGGCTTAGCTCCTCTAATAATGTTAATGTGTTATGATCTCTTTATTAGTATACTTTTGAAATTAGATTTTTCCTACAAACTTCATATCTTTCGAAATAGATGTAACTTTGAGCCCTACAAATCAACTAGATAGAATTGTTATTATGATCTTGTCTTCCAAAAATTATGATTGTCTCTTCTATAAAACAGTCTTTAGTACCCTCAAAGAATGTTTGCATGTGGTATCTAAAGTACATAAATAAGGGTTGGTGCTAAAGAGTTCCATTAAGATTTCTATGCAAAGATTGAAGTTATGTACTTCCTTATACCTTAGTCAAACTTCAGGACTAAATTAAGAGTACAAGTAAAGAAAGATGATTGGGTGATAATGAATGCATATGTATGGATGGTAGTGAATGTCATTGAGATTGATTTTTATTTCTTGATATTCTAAATGTAATCCAATGTGTGAATGTATCAATGAAAGCGGGCTTTGAATGCATGCCTTATCAAGGGATGGTAATTGACATAGATAAGTTGTGTGCTTGTTCATGTATGACAATGGATAACTAATGTACCTACAAAAGAGGAGGAAATGTATTCTATTTCAAATTCTTATTCATGAAACCATGATTTAATGTTGTGCAAATGGTGTAGGATGATGTCTTTAAATACATAACCCTAGACACATGAATTTTAATTTTTGGAATGCATGACGATGGGTAAAAATTAAATCCTAGGAACATTGTGCTATTGGGTCTTTTGGAATTCCAACTTAGTGAGTATAAAACTCTTTTGAAAAGGACCTACGAGACCTCCAAGGCTTGAGATACCCATGAATAAGTTACTAAATTTACTAGAGAGTTATGAATCAATACCCATAAGATTGATAGGTTCACTTTCCAAATTATAAATTGTTACAACAAAGGTATTTATGGAATGTTGATTTTGTTGAACTTAATATAAACTATCTCTAGATTGCATACAAACATATAAGTTACCTTGATTAGATTTGCAATGTTTATGATTTAATTTGAATAGACATATTTTCAATGAACTCAAAGGTTATTATAAAAAAATTTACAAGATTTTTAAAATGACACCAAAGCCTATACTATATACACTAATACTATCCTAATCCAAATTAAAAACATATATAAAAAGGTAAAGGAAAGAAGAGAGAAAGAGAAGAAGTGCACCATGTACACCAACAAATTTGTAATTTTGTTATCAAGATATGCAAACCCTCTAGCCAATTTGAAGCATACAATATTCACACAACCTTCTAACACAATAAGTGCAATCTTGTAAGGGAATGTACATAAAAGGTTTCCACTCTTCACTCAATCATAGATGTGAAAATAAATGAATTATAAAATTTAATTACATTTAGTTTGAATAATATAAAATCTTTAGAACACATAAACATGAGGATTCACAACAAATACTCATACTAACTAGTCTATTGTAAATTATATTGATTACAAGATACAAGGTCAAGGAAATAAGCCATGAATGTATGCATCAATTCCTTCCTATTTTTCTGTCCCCTTTACATATAATCCCTAGATTTATAGAATAGAGGCTTCCCTCTTCAACTACAACCAATTTTGCAAATATAATAGAGGATTCCCTATTCAACTACAACTAATTTTGCAAACTAGTTTATAACTATAATTTTGGTGTTTCGAATAGTTAACATTTTCATGTGCATTTAGTTCGAGTGACTACTAATTAAGCTTCCTATTGGTTTTGTTGTTAATCAATTACGTGATTTATTTCTCAAGTTTAATGAAGCTTTCATTTTCCTTGTCATAGCATGCATGCCATTGGAAGACAAGTCACAAGTGGAAATCCATGATTCATTGCCATAGGTCAAATGTTCAAAGTTGAGCCAAGATATTGAAAGATCTGAAAATAATCCTTGTTAGTTATTTTTGGTTAACAAACATTCCAATCTTTTAAATACTTCTTGGTTGAATAGGTAGGAAATATATAACTCCAAGAGGTAATTTTACTTCAAGAAAATAAAAAAGTTTGTATTTTAATTATTGGTTGATCCATGTGGCACCATTTGATAGTACCTCTAAAAATAAATAATTGGTTAGGGATATTCCAATAATCCATTGTAAATCCTTTTATTAAATCTAGGTTTAAAATTAAGTAGAACATGTGTATGGTTTTGCACTACCTAAGGTTTCACAAGGCACGCTAGGTGTCCTTGTTGTATTGATCAGGAGTTTATGTAAAGCACTCAAGTAATCTTAGTCAACTCATCAAAGGTGGATCTAGTTTAAGTTCCTCCCATGTTCAAACAAGCTTCAAGATTATGACCTAAAAATAACTCTATAGTGTTTCACAAGACATACAAATTTAAAAATTCATTCAAATTTGGTTGAAATTAATTTTAAGTATGAATTCATACTTAACACATGAAAGACCTTAAAGACTAGATAAATTGGGAAGCAACATATCTTACTATCTTATAACTTTAGGGAATGATAGATTTGAATCTTGGAGCATCACTTGGTTGTAAGGAAAGCTGAAGGGAGAAAAGTTTAAAAAAAAAAAAAACAAGTTTAAGTGGTGCAAACTTTGGCTACCTGGATGAGACCTGGTAAGATCTTGGGTAGTAACAATAACTTAGACTTAGGCAATGAAAACTTGAAATATAAAATCAGATTTGACTTAAACACATTATCATATCTATGATAGGACCCACACCAAAGAGAAAAAAATGTAAATTCAAGGTCAGATGCAATGTATATTAAACTAAATCCAAATTGATGAAACATTGGGTAGGCAAATTAGGCTTTGGAAACTTTAGTGGGAAATCTAGATATAACACGTGGATGCATCTCATAGTATGAAGAGAACCTAAGCTAGACACATGGAGAAATATCATGAGGAATTGGCAAACAAAAATACCTAAAAGAAATACTAAGGAAATTTAAATACAACCAACACAGAAAAGAAAAAAGTATAGCTAGAACCTGATGCAATAAACTCTAAAACTGGGTAAAATGTAGGATCGGGTTCAGAAAGTCAGAATGACTTACCAAGTTAAGTGAGTAAAATATAGACATGATTTATGAATAAACTAATGTTTATAGAAACATTAGACCCAGGGACAAAGTCCTAGAAAATTAGAAATCAACCTTGTGAGACCAAATCATAGAGATGATATTTTACTAAGCTAAAGAACCTAGAAGTCACATAATTAAAACATATATAAAGCATGATAATATTGATGCAGGAGCACCCCGGGTGAATAGGCATTCAGCATCACACAAAAACATTTTCATATTTGTTTGGTTTCTAGTTGATTCAATTTTGTGTTGGTAGGCAGGAGAGGTCAATGGTGGTTGTCCAGAATAGACTGCTACAACAATATGGACAACAAGAACACAAACACACAAAAGAGAGAAACAACAAACAACTAAAACAACAGTATATATTATATTTTCCTTTTTCAAAAATTACATTCAAAAAATTTACAAAAACTTCTTGCAAAGCTACTACTCTATTTTTCACATTCGAAACTATATTGTGCCCCAAACCTGGAGCTATTGTACCATTACTCTGCTTCTACACAAATCCTTTCTATTCTCTTTTGTTCTCTGCCGGAACCTTCAAAACATTCCTTTTGTTGCATGTTCTATTTTACCTATCAAAACTCTCTCTCTGTTCTTTCCTTCTGCTACTATAGGCTTACTTTCCAAAAATTCCTCTCAAAGAATTGACTGTTCATTCTTCCTTTTGTCTTTTCTATTTCCTTGCCAAAAAACTGGTGCTCATCCATTTGAAATTCAAACTTACCTACCAATATTTAATGTTAGCAAGAGCTAATGGATGCTAGGGCAGATTTTGGAAATCCCCAAGTCTGACATGGGGGTAGGCAAGAGTAAATGCACTGACAGAAGATTAATAACTTCCAACATTCCCCCTTAATCTGAAGTTAGGTGTCATTCAACAATCATCTTTCCGGAACTGATCTCCAGAGTTAAACCTTTGCATTTGCCTTTCCGGAGTAGATCTCCAAAGCTATTTCTATCATTTTGGATCACCTTCAGAGATCTTTTCTGCATCTTCGAAGCACTCTATCTATATCTTTAGAGATAAATCTTTGAAACTATCCTCTTTCACGGGCTACACACCTCTGGAGTTGTCAACAATGCCAAGCCTATCTCTTAGGTGTTCAAAAGAATCTTTTGGCAATGCCTTGGTAAATATATCAGCAACCTGCTACTCGGATTTGGAATATTGTAACTCAATCTCTCCTCATTCTACCAACTCTGTAATGAAGTGATAACGAATCTCAATGTGCTTGCTTCATTCGTGGAAGACTGGATTCTTTGTCAAGGCTATTGATGAAACATTGTCACAATGAATGGTTGTACCATCTTCTTGCTATTCATTCAAATCTACAAGGATCCTCAACCAAATAGCCTAACATGTTATTACATTTGCTGTAATATACTTAGCTACTACTATGGAGAGAGAGACAATGGGCTACTTCTTAGATGACCATGAAATCATACCTGAACCCATGTGAAAAACATAGCCAGATGTACTCTTCTGGTCATCTACATTACCTGCCCAATCACTATCCATGAAACCAGCCAGCTTAAACTCATTAGATGCACCATACAAGATGCCATAACCTATTGTGCCATTCACATATCTCAAGATCCTCTTTCCTACTTGCCAATGTGTGTCCTTAGGTTGCTCCATGAGCCTAGAAATCAAACTTATTGCATACATCAAATCAGGCCTAGTGGTTGTCAAGTACATGAGGCTTCCAACCATGTTCTTATAGAGGGTTGGCTTAAATTCCTTACTGTTGTCCTCTTTACTCAATTTTGGACCTGTAGCTATTGGTGTGGTGGCAGGTTTTCTATTCTCCATTTCAAATCTCTTCAAGATCTGTTTGGCATAGTTAGTTTGCAAAATAAATATTCCATGCTCTATTTGTTTGACCTCAATGCCAAGAAAATACTTCAGCAGACCTAAGTTTGTCATCTCAAACTCATTCTTCATTACCTCTTTGAAATCAGCAATGAAGAGATCACTATTACCAGTAAAAATTAGATCATCTAGATATAAAACAACAATTAAAATATTACCTTCAGCAGCTTTGATGCAAAGTGTGGGCTCACTGCTACTTTTGCTAAAGTCATTAGTCACTAAATATGAGTCTATTCTACTGTACCATGCCCTAGGTGCTTGTTTCGGCCCATAGAGGGATTTCTAAAGCCTATATACTTTGTCCTTAAGTGTCATGGGACTTCATAGCCAGGTGGCTGCTCCACATACACTTCCTCTTTCAACACTCCATTCAAGAAGGCTGACTTCACATCCATTTGATACACTTTCCACTTGTGTTGGGCTACTATTGTAATGACTGCCCTAATTGTTTCTAGCCTTGGAACTTGTGCATATGTCTCATCATAATCTCTTCCAAGCTGTTGTTTGTACCCTTTGACAACTAGCCTTGATTTATGTCTTTCAATCTTACCTTTAGTAGTAGATTTGGTATGTAGACCCACTTAACTCTAATCACTTGTTTACCCTTCGGCAAATCAGTTAGCTGTCATGTGTCATTCCTCTCTATGGCATCTAATTCCACATCCATGGCCTTACACCATTTCTCTTCTTTTACAGCTTCCTCAAAGTGAATTGGATCATTACAAGAAAATAATGCAAAATTCATATTCTCATCATCATCAACATACCTTGTGTTGTCATAAATCTCTCTCACACTCATCCTTCGTGGCATCAATGATGCAAGTGTAGGGTCTGAATTGCCTCTAGAGATACTACTATTTTGACCTCCAGAGTTGTTGCTCTACTGAACTCTAGAGCTATAGATCTCTAGAGTTGCAAACCTCTAGAGCTGCTGATCTCCAGATCTACTGTACTGCTGTCCACTTCTAGAGCTACTCTGATGAACACCTCTGGAACTACTATTCTCCAATGCTCTACGGTAGTTTCTCCCTAAGTTGCTACTCTCCGGGGCTCCTTCAGAATTGTTGTCCTCTAAAGCTTCTTCATCTTCAAGGGGTATTGTGATTGAAATACCCATGGTGATGTCCACCGTTCCATCCCATGCTTCATTCTCAATGAACTCAATGTCCTTGTTGATCACAACCTTTTTGGTAATGGGATTATATAGCTTGTAGGATTTTGACTCTTCACTATAGCCTATGAATATACATTTTTCACCTCTATCATCAAATTTTGCCTCTTCTCCTTAGGCATGAATGCATATGCTACACATAAATCTGAGTGCACCAACTCCAATGGTGCATTTGCTCTCCTAGAATACCCTGATTAAAATGGTTGTCTATGTTGCTTTCCTAAAAGTAGGCTTCACATTTTCTATCGGGATCTAGAATGTTTGGTAGCCCTCTAACCATGTCTTTCTTGGACAATAAACTCAAACTAGAAAAACTTAAGTGCCCATACCTTAAATTCTAGAGTTTAGATGGGTCTTTGACGACTATCCTAAAGACTGATTGCTTCCCCACTACTGTGAGCACCAAAGATAGTGCTGGGAATTGCGCCAGAGATAGCGCCGGAGACTCAATATTTATTCTAAGAGGAAATATTATGTTCCTTGTCATCTGCATTGCTACAATCACTTTCTTACTGCTTCCTTTGTCAAATATTATGTACTCTCCATTTTCCATCAAGATTTTATAACCATTTTGGACCATTTATCCAATGCTTAATAGCTTATGTTTTATGCCTGGGGCATAGTAGACACCCTGGATCTTTCTCCTTTCACTATTCTTGGACTGAATGTTGATTGTACCTTTTCCCATGATGGGAAATTGCTCATCATTTCCCATTTTGATTTTAGTAAATGTATGCTTCTATCTATGGAGGCAAAGAAATATATGTTACCACTCATATGGTTGTTACAACTATTATCCAAATACCATTCTTCATCACTACTCCTCTCAGCAAGGTTGCAAACAGTAAATACATTAGATTGTTTTTCATTTTCATCCTTGTTCTCATTTGCTACATTAGCATTTTGGCTTCCATGATCACGTTGTTTCTTTCTACACTCACTAGCATAGTGACCAAACTTATGATAGTAATAACATTGAACATTGCTTTTGTCATACCTCTGATTAGAACTATTCTTCTTCTTCTTGTCTTGGTTGGATGGCTGTGTTGTGCTTGCCTCTTCTTGGTTGTTTGAAACTCCTCTTCTAGAGTTGTTTCTTCCTCTACCTCTTTAACCTCTACCTCTGATGTTTCTTCCTCTTCTCCTACCTCTTGCATTAGTTTGAGCCTTGAAGGCTTTCTCTAGGGAAGGAACAGATCTATTCAACCACTACTCATGGGTTTGTAGTGAACCCATGAACTCATCAACTTTCATCTTGACTAGGTCCTTGGTCTCTTCAATGGTTATGACAATAGGGCCAAATCTAGAAGGTGGACTTAGGATTTTCTCAACAATCCTTTGATCATCCATGGTTTCTCCATTTATCCTTAGTTGATTTATCATGGTAGAAACCCTAGTGTGGAAGTCTAAAATAGATTCACTATCCTTCATTTGTAAAGTTTCAAAATCTCTCCTTAATAGTTGGAGCTTCACCAATCTCACCTTATCAATCCCCTTATAGTTGTTCTGCAATATTTCCCATGCCTATTTTGAATAGTTTGTTGCTGTAATGCAGGGGAAAATTGTTGGCAAGAGACACAGTATAGCTACATGAGTGTTATCATTGATGGAAACAAAGTTCATTCCACCCATCCACAGGACATGGTATGCCTATACCGAAAGTCAGATTGAAGAATGTTGTGGTCCAGTAAGCAAGAACAGAGCATGTGGCAAGGTCCGACAGTTAGGTCTAGATCTCTCAGAGGAAGTATCTCAGTAAAGTGCGGACTTGGGGAAGTCAAGAGGAGTACCTTGACTAATAGATTCCAGGGATTAAGCCTCCAATGATGAAAGAGTGAAGAGATAAGAGTACCTAAGCATTGAGTTCCTGTTTGGCAGAGTTGACAGAGGAAGAACTGACCGGTAGAGCATTAGACCTTAATCCGGATGAGATATTGATAGTGATCAAGCTTCCTGAGGTATCACTCATGATTGATGACTTCTATAAGCATCTCCTTGATATGCATCACTTGGTAAGCAAGGATTCAGCTGACAGATCAGAGTTTAGGAAAATATTAACTATTCCGAATGCTGACTAGAAAGGTGTTGAAATCATTGGTGCAGATATATATACCAGATGGATTTAGATGTGAAGGAGAGTGTTGTGTGTTGGTAAGTGTGAAAAAAATAGAAGAGTAGTGTAAAGGCAGTAAGACAGGTTTGAAATGTGACAGAATAGCAGCACCAAAGAAGAGGTAGAATGAAGTGTAGCAGATCTGTATATTGAACCTAACCGGAACTGAACAGCATGTGTGGATGCTTCTCATCAGTTCAAGTATCTTGTCACCTTATACCTTGTAGATAGTGAGTCTCTTATAGGCAGTAATCCTCTTGTGAGTAGTGTGCTCGGGCAGTAAGCCCTAATTAGCAAGTGTCATTTTGTACTATCTTATTCTTCTAACAAAGAATACAATCTTGGGTTAATCACCCCATGGTTTTTCCCTTAACAGGGTTTTCCATGTCAAAATCATTGTGTCATGTGTATTGATGTTATTTCCATTTCATGGTTATGTTTGCTTATTTGATTTGATGCTGCATTAATTGTTAAGGAAGATCAAAAAGATAAAATAATTAATATAACTAATTCACCCCCCCTCTTAGTTATCAACAATTGGTATCAGAGCCAAGTTCCTCCAAATAGAGCCTAATAGTTTGATGAAGATCTAGGAATCTCAATGGATATGTATGGTATGAGGGAACAACTTCAGTCTGCCCTAGACGATCTTGAGCAATCTAACTCCGAAGTCAATGAATTGAAGGAAAGACTCAAACAAGATGATGATTTCATAAATGAACTAAAAGAGAAACTGAGTATCTCTATGAAAAAGAGAAAGGATCTACTTCAGAAATTAGCAAGTCAAGGTGAAGCCAATAATACAAATGAAGACCTGAAGGAGAAAACCAAGCTATGTGAAAAGTTGTCAAAATAGGTCATTATAGTAAGACATGAAATGGAATCAGGAGTTGTGAAATTCACCCAAGAAATTGAAGAGAAAAGAAAAACTGAAGATGATCTAAGACAATCTCTCAAGGAGAAATCAGAAGACTGCCATAAAATGGATAGAATAATCAGACATCTAGAATCTGACCTTGAAGAAGCAAGAGATAATGAAGATCAACTTGAGAATCAGATTGACACTCTTAAAAGGGATCTTCAAACAACAAATGAATACAAAGAGAAATTCAAGATAAGCTCTACTCAACTTGAAGTTCTTCTTCAAAGCCTTTCAAGGGTAGATGACAAACAAGGCTTGGGGTATGAGAAAGGTGAAAGCTCTAGATCGGGTCAGAAAAACAGACCTAGAAGACCTCCGGTAAGACAACCAAATGCTCAAAGATATCCATCCTTCAATGGATATTGCCACAATTGCAATAACTTTGGTCATAAAGCTAATCAGTGCAGAAGAAGAATAAATCAGACTAATTCATCCTTCTCCAGACAGTGTTTCAATTGCAAAAGGTATGGTCACAAATCTCATGAGTGTAGAAATATGCAAATGAACAATTCATTCAATAGTAGATGTTTTGCATGCAATAGAATGGGACATATGGCTAATTAGTGTAGATCAAGAGGATATCAGTCAAATATGCGAAGAAATGTTGTTTGCTACAATTGCAATAGATCTGGTCATATTGCCAAATTCTGCAGAAGTAAGAATCAGAACAATAAGGGTCCGGTACATCATAATCATAACCAAGACAAAGTGAAAGGAAAAGTGAATGCAGATGAAATTCAAATGGAGATGAACAAAATATGGGTGAAGAGAAGTACATAAAATGATGGGGATGGATCTGCACCAGAATCTGGTGCTATTTTTCCTTCCAAAAACTAAATAGATGAGCTCTGGCTTAGGGGGAGTAACAAAAGAAAAACATTTTCCCCCAGCTAGTTAATTGGTGCCTAAAATTGGCACAAGGAAAGTTGCGGATTAAAGGGTTCTCAGAGGAACATCTAAATAAGCTTTGGTAAAGAGATGGAAGATCTGCAAGAAGTTTTGAATAGGTTAATCTTCCAAGACTAATCTGGTTCAACAGTCAACCGGTAAGAAGTAGGTTTTTCACAGTTAGATTCGATATGATTCAAACTAAGGAATCTTGATCTGCGGATAGATGAAATGTTTGGAGAAAGAAAGATAGATTGTCAATCATCTCCAAGAACAACTCTAAATGCTTCTTAGTAAATTGGAAAGGATTTTTCTCAAAACAAGGAGAACAAGGCAATCCAGAATGACTTAAGTTACGCATTTATTGCAACATGAAATTAGGTTTGCAGAGAAATATAAGGGTTCTCTTATTGAACATTTGCTCATTTTACATTTGAGAAGAAGAGAAAATGATCTCTAGAACAAATTACCTCAAGCCCATCAAAGATCAACTGTAGAAGTCGATTCATCTAGCGATCTGATCCGGTTCATATCGTGAACCCTAGAAGCATAAAAGGCATTTTTTGCTCTTGAAAATCTCTCTATGAAATTTTGAAAGATGGCTACTCTGAATGTGATGAAGATCACTAACAAGCCATGCCCTAAATTCAAAAAACATCCCTATAAATCCCTAGAAGTTGATCCCTTAGGTGCATTTTCTAGCATTCCACATGGAATTCTACATGTAGAAGACGTTAGGGTTTACATTCACGCAAACATTGAAGAATTTGGTGAATCCAAGTTGATGGATATCTACCACAAGGAACTGATAGATGAATCATTTGAACTAAAACCTCAGTATAAGGCCATTCGGGATAAATATTTTGGACAGTGCATTCATTTCCCCTATTTTGCTGAGGATGATTGGGTCCGGTATGTTTTAAGCAGAATGCATGACAACTTTATGTGGTTGATGAGGCCATTTAAGATAACCAAGGAAGCAATTAGGGAAATAACTAGATTGCACTAATCCAGTGGGTTACCTACTCTAAAATCAGTCAAAAACCAAACTGTGAGTGAGGCTACTGGATCTAAATTTGATAAAAGAGCAATGACAGTTGAGGATATCACAGATCCGGACATCAAGTTTGCCTCCATGATTATTGGCTACAAGATATATCACTCCAATAGAGAAAATTCTATATCCAGAACAACAATCTACACTGCTTATGAAATGTTGAGAAAGAATGCAGATTATGATCTTTGTGAACTCCTTCTGAGCCAACTGATAGAAAACCTACAAAAGATCAAGAAGGACAAGAAGAACTCTTTCAAGTATGGTGGGCTGATACTGTGTTTGTGTTAGACTTAGGGCACACAACTAAGAGGGGGGGTGAATAAGTTGTACAAAACTTTCTCTCAATTAAACACTTAATTCCACTTTGCAATTCAGCAGTCTAATAATAAATCAATCATGAAAACACAATGTAACAAATTAAGAGTAGAAACATATCAACACATGAGACACCAAGATTTTGACATGGAAAACTCGGTTAAGGGAAAAACCACGAGGTGATTAACCCAAGATTGTATTCTCTGTTAGAAGAATAGAAAGAACAAAATGGCACATGCCAATTAGGGCTCACTACCTGAGCACACTGCTCACAAGAGGCTCACTGCCTACAAGAGACACACTATCTACAAAGAAATAAGTATCACCTACTTGAACTGGAAAATAGCATCTTCACCATGCTTGAATCAGTTCCATTTAAGCCCAATACTTCTGCTCTGCCTTTCGCTCTCCTCCTTTCTACCACACACTCATCTCAACAAGGACAACTATGAAATGACTTCACAATCCCTTATTTATACAAGACATCAACTTAGGAATGATCATCTAAGTCGGCAAACATCAACAAGAACATCCGCAAGATGTGTAACTCATCCGGTCGGCCAATCTTCAGAAGAACACTATCAATCTAGAAGTTAATCTTCAAATGCGAGCTCTAACTCCAATGTAGATCACCAACATGAATTGGACATGATCCAAGGACCTCCACAAGCTTGCATAAATCACTAAGAACATCCACACTTCATTTGCTTACTGAAATACATCTCCTCTTCATCGGGAACCTCAAGAACACAGTCTGTCATTACTGTCACAAAGGAATAGATTCTTGCGGACCTTCAAACCACAAACCAATCTATTTGACACTCCATAAAGACTTCCTCAACACTCCCTCAAATCCGCAGAATAGAACAATGCAATTCTGGATCTCACCAGACCTATCTGTAACACTCTATCACCACTAAACATCTATCAAAACTAGTTTTACTTGAGCCCCCACAACTTCTTCAGATCTTCATGTGGACCTCTGAAATCTCTACTAGACCACCTTAAGACACATATCTACAAACCCTTTAAATTGGATCCTTTGATACTCATCCTATCTTAGACTTTTACCTTACTGTCATCACTGATCTTCACTGTTCCTGATTGAGACTAATTTTCTCAATATCCTCATCACATAGCTCATCCAATTCTTATCATTAATGCAACAGGAGTATGTTGACATCAATGACAACATTGGTTAGGCCCATACTTGCAACAATCTCCCCCTTTGTCATTGATGGCAACATATGATGTGAAAAATTGTTTTGACCATCAAGACAAGAACTTCTCCTCACTGTCACAACTTCCCCTATCAGCAACAACCATTCACATGTCTTCTCTCCTTTTACTGTTCCTCCTTTGATCAGTAAACACTTTTTTTCACATGTCTTCTCTACCTCCTTTGACATCAATGGAAAAGGGCACATACTTGCAATTCCAACACTTCAGAATCATACCTGCTGCCCCCCTGAGTAGCAGCTCCCCATCAATCTAGATCACAAGATATGACTATGATATCCACTAGACTGATGCACCTTAGTGCACCTTAGTTCATCACCAGAGGAGCAATAACCCCTAGCTTCTCCCTGAGATACTCAAAAGAGTCCTTAGGTAGAGGTTTAGTAAAGATGTCTACAATCTAATCCTTGGAGGGCACAAACTCCAATCTAACTTCATTCTTGTTCACTTGCTCTCTCAAAAAGTGAAACTTGATGGATATGTGTTTAGTCTTTGAATGCAACACTAGATTATTAGATATATTTATAGCACTTGAATTATCACAGAAGATTGTGATAGGTTCTTCATACTCTACTTTGATATCTCTTAGCATCTGCTTCATCCATAAAACTTGAGTGCAACTACCTATTGCTGCAATATATTCTACTTCAGTTGTAGATAGAGATATTGCCTCTTGTTTCCTGCTCAGCCAAAAAACCAATCTCTTCCCTAAAAGAATGCTCCACCACTGGTACTTTCTGGTCATCCACATCTCCTACCCAATCTACATCAGTATATGCATGAAGAGAGAAATCATGATCTCTAGGATACCACAGACCATACTCAACTATCCCTTTTAGATATCTAAAAATCTTCTTGATTACCATGACATGAGATTCTCTAGGATCAGCCTGAAATCTAGCAACAAGACCAACAACCTGCATAATGTCTAGTCTAGTTTGAGTGAGATACAATAGGCCTCCAACCATTGACCTATACTTTGTCAGATCAGCCTTAGGAGAGTCATCATCTTTGCTCAAATGACATCTGATTGCCATGGGAGTATTCATTGGTTTTGAATCTTCCATCCTAAATTTCTTCAACAATTCTTTCACATATTTGGTCTAAGAAATGAAGATTCCTTTCTTTGTTTGAGTGATTTGTAGACACAAGAAGAAATTCATTTCACCAAGCATGGACATCTCAAACTCACTTTTCATTTGATTTGCAAAAGTTTTACACATACTATCTTTTCCTCTAAAAATGATATCATCAACAAAGACTTCAACAGTCAAGATATTTTCATGGTCAATTTTGAAATACAAATTACTGTCAGCAGTACCTTTGTTGAAACCAATCTTCAAAAGATGTTTGTCCAATCTTTCATACCAGGCTCTTGGGGCTTGCTTTAGTCCATACAGTGCCTTCTTCAACTTGCAGACCATATCACCATGATCAGACAATTAAAATCCATCTGGTTGCTCAATGTATACTTCTTCTTCCAAGTCACCATTCAGGAAGGCAGACTTGACATCCATCTGATATGCTTTGAAATCCTTGAAGGCAGCAAAAGCAAGAAATAATCTGACTGCTTCAATTCTTGCCACCGGAGCAAAAGTTTCTTCAAAATCAACTCCTTCTACTTGAGAGTAACCCTTGCAGACCAATCTGGCTTTATTTTTGATTACTTCACCAACTTCATTTAGTTTGTTCCGGAAGACCCATTTGGTTCCAATCAGATTTTTGTTTCTAGGTCTAGGAACAAGGTCCCAAGTGTGATTTTTCTCAATTTGCATCAACTCTTCCTCCATTGCTTTAGTCTAGTTTTCATCATTGCAAGCTTCATTCACTGTCTTAGGTTCAATTTTTGAAATCAGACAATACTCATCTAAGTTTTGAGCAATTTTCCTTCTTGTTTGTACACTTTTGCTTTGATCACCTATGATTTGATCTTCAGAGTGATTCAATTTTACATACCTAGGCACTTTGGGAGTTACTTGCATTTTTGCTTCTTGATCAGGCTCATTCAAACTTATCTCTTCTTCCTGATTTACCTGATCAATCTGGATCTAAATCTCAGAAGAGGCTTGGGCTCCTTGAGTCACAACACCATTCTGATCATATTCATAGAATCTTGAGGGTTTTTCAATTCCTTCATCAACCTTCACATTTGTACTTTCTATCATCTTTCTCAGTCTCTTGTTATAACACCGGTATGCTTTGCTTTGAGTAGAGTAACCCAAGAATATTCCTTTATCACTTCTAGCATCAAACTTTCCTAGATCTTCATCTCTTTTGATGTAACATTTACTTCCAAAGACTCTAAAATACCTCACAGTAGGAGTGATGCCAAACCAAAGTTCATAAGGAGTCTTACCGGTATTGTTTTTGATTTGAACTTGATTGAGAGTATAGACTGTAGTGTTGACGGCTTCTCTCCAATAGATCTGAGGAACATTTGCTTCCATCATCATTGTCCTAGATGCTTCCTGGATGGTCCAGTTCTTTCTCTCAACTACTCCATTCTGCTGTGGGGTCCTAGGAGTAGACAACTATCTCTTGATTCCATGCTTCTCACAAAACTCTATGAACTCACCGGATGTGAATTCTCCACCTCTATCAGACCTCAGACACTTCAATTTTAATCTGGTTTCATTCTCTACCATAGCCTTGAATATTTTGAATTTCTCAAGAGCTTCTAATTTCTCTTTTAGAAAGGTTACCCCCATCATCTGGGAATAGTCATCAATTAGTAGCATGAAGTATCTATCACCTTGAATACTCTTGATTCTTGCCAGACCACAAAGATTAGTATGAACTAAGTCCAATAATCTGGTAGAAGACAGTTCCTTACTTTTGAATGTGACTCTACTCAGCTTACCCAACTGACATTCTTTGCACAAGCTATTAGAAGGTTTCACCAATTTTGGAACATCTCTTATAGCCTGAGTATTGCTTATCTTGATGATATTATCAAAATTCACATGACACATCCTCCTATGCCACAACCAACTCTGATCAATTTGAACAAATAAGGAACTTTTACCAGTACCAACCAAGTGAAAGATATTACCTTTAGTTTGAGTACTGGATGCAATCTCTATTCTGGAACTTTCAAAGATCTTGCATTTTCCATTCTTGAACCGGAGATCATAGCCTTTGTCCACCAACTGTCCAACACTGAGAAGATTGTGCTTCAAACCTTCAACATATAGTACATTACCAGTTTTGTTCCTTCCATCAATAGAAATAGTTCCTCTACCTTTGATTCTACTAGCAGAATTATCACCAAACTTTACCACTCCTCCTTCATACCTTTCCAAATCTATGAACTTATTTTTGTCACCTGTCATATGGTGAGAGCAACCACTGTCAATGACCCAATCATCCTTTTCTTGAACTTGGGCAGCCAGAGCTCTTTCCACAGTCTTATGATTGATAGATACAAAGGACATTGGATCTTCTTCCTTGATGGCAATGAACACCCATTCATTTCTGGATTTGTTTCCTATCTCTGATTCATCATCTGTTCATTATCATCATCTTCATGTACATAATAATAGTTCTTTTGGAACCTTGGCTTGTTAGGATTTTGCCTTGAAAACCTTTCTGGACACCTTGAGGCAAAATGACCAATCTTATTGCAGTTAAAACACTTTAACGGTAATTTTCCTTCATGCTTACCGGATCCTCTTGGCAACCTCTTTGCAATAAGAGCTTCAAGTTGAGCAGTTTATACTTCTTCTTCTTCCATATCTTTTCTTGCTTTTTCATACCATGATAGCTTCCTTGATGAATTCCCTCCAGGATCAAACCTTTGTTTACCTTTAACAGAGGCACTAGCTTTGAATGCAGATTCAGTCTTGGGGGGTCATCTCCAAACTCTGTCATTTCAAATGCAGCCAATTTTCCAGCCAATTGATCTCTTGTGACAGTTGTATGGGCTCTGAATTTTTCAATGGCAGCAGCCTTGATTTTATAAGAAGCAGGAAGGGATCTGAGAATTTTGCCAACAATCTCATCTTCATCCAAGACTCCACCAACATTCCTAATTCCACAAACAAGCTCATTTACTCTTGGCATAAAAGTAGTGATGTTTTCATCTTCTCTCATCTTCCAATTTTTGAATTTTCCTTTCAGACTTTGTAACCTTGCACATTTAACATACTTGTCTCCTTCATGCAAAAGTTCCATTTTTTGCCAAATCTCAAAAGCAGTTGGTAGGTCAATAACATTTGAGAGCTCTGAATTAGATAATGCGCTTAGAAGAGCCTCTATAGTTCGCAGATTGTTTTTAGCATCTGTGATTTTATTTAGGGTTTTTAGACCACCCTATGGAGGTACATACTATGTTGTAGCCATGGTCCAATACGCCATTCCCATACATCTCAAGTGACATTTCATGTGACCTTTCCAGAGATTAAAATTGATTCCATCAAACTTCAGACTATCCTTCTTATAAGATGACATCCTAGATCTCCTCAAGTGGTTAAGCTCCTTTTAGAGGAACTTGGCTCTGATACCAATTGTTAGACTTAGGGCATACAATTGAGAGTGGGGGGGTGAATCAGTTGTGCAAAACTTTCTCTCAATTAAACACTTAATTCCACTTTGCAATTCAGCAGTCTAATAATAAATCAATCAGGGAAACACAATGCAAAAAATTAAGAGCAGAAACATATCAACACATGAGACACCAAGATTTTGACATGGAAAACCTGGTTAAGGGAAAAACAACGGGGTGATTAACCCAAGATTATGTTCTCTGTTAGAAGAATAGAAAGAACAAAATGGCACATGACAATTAGGGCTCACTATCTGAGCACACTACTCACAAGAGGCTCACTACCTACAAGAGACACATTGTCTACAAAGAAATAAGTATCACCTACTTGAACTGGAAAATAGCATCTTCACCATGCTTGAATCAGTCCCATTTAAGCCCAATACTTATGCTTTGTCTTTTGCTCTCCTCCTTACTACCACACACTCATCTCAACAAGGACAACTATGAAATGACTTCGCAATCCCTTATTTATACAAGACATCAACTTAGGAATGATCATCTAAGTCGACAAACATCAACAAGAACATCCGCAGGATGTGTAACTCATCCGGTCGGCCAATCTTCAGAAGAACACTATCAATCAAGAAGTTAATCTTCAAATGTGAGCTCCAAATCCAATGCGGATCACCAACATGAACTGGACATGATCCAAGGACCTCCACAAACTTGCATAAATCACCAAGAACATCCACACTTCATCTGCTTACTGAAATCCATCTCCTCTTCATCTGGAACCTCAAGAACACAGTCTGTCATTATTGTCACAAAGGAATAGATGCTTGCGGACCTTCAAACGATGAACCAATCTATTTGACACTCCACAAAGACTTCCTCAACACTCCCTCAAATCCGCAGAATAGGACAATGCAATTTTGGATCTCATCGGACCTATCTGTAACACTCTGTCACCACTGAACATCTGTCGAAACCAGTTTTACTTGAGTAGCCACAACTTCTTTAGATCTTCATGCAGACCTCTAAAATCTATATTGGACCACCTTAAGACACATATCTACAAACCCTTTAAATCATATCCTTTGATACTCATCCTATCTTAGACTTTTACCTTATTGTCATCACTGATCTTCACTGTTCCTGATTGAGACTAATTTTCTCAATATCCTCAGCACACAGCTCATCCAATTCTTATCATTAATGCAATAGGAGTATGTTGACATCAATGACAACACTGGTTAGGCCCATACTTGTAACCATTTGTTCTTCTACTTTATGAATGAGCTACCCAGATCTAGTGGTTGGGTATGGCAGAATGACAGACTTGTTGCAATTCAAATCAGAGATTACTTGCATGGGCTTGGTGATACCAAGACACAAAACATAGCACTGTAGGGTTACCTCAAAAACTTCCAAAGCATGATGCAGGCTAGAGAAAGAATTCCTCAATCCCTAGTTGAAAAATACAAGGATACAGTGTGCTTTATGGTAGACACTGATCAATGTCTGATGGAGGCAGTAGAACCAAGAATAGTATGGATCATGCCAATGGGGTATGAAGTAGATGAGAAAATTGTAGAGTTGTATGTTCAGCACATGCTAAGTCAACCCAAAGATCCCAAGGAAAAAAGGTTTGGAACCTTTGAAGAATTGAGTGTAAAGATTCATGTGGAGCTCAGACAACCAGAGATGAAGAGAAAAGTGAGAAAAGAAGTAGAGAATGTTGCCAAAAGGTATGGCATCTCAAAAGAGGCACTTGATGCAAATAGAGAAAAGATGGAAAGGGCAGAAAAGGAAAAGGAAGAGGCAAAAAAAGAAAGTGCTCTGGTAGAAGCCCCCTCCCGGACCAGATCCTCAAAGAGCTCTGCATCTACTAAGAGCTCAAAGGCATCAAAACCAAAAGCAAAATCATCTAGTAAAGGAGAGAAGAGAACTTAGACAAAGGCCACAAGATCTTATGCTAGTCAAAAGGATGATGAAGAGGCTGAATCTGATGAAGAGGTCAAGAAAATGAAGAAGAAGAAAACATCCGGTGAACCCTCTACCGGTCAAGGTAAAGAAGAGAAGGAGAGGAATTTGTTGAAAGGCCCACTCTGTCCATTAATGATGTAGTCAAATCAGTCACTATTGGTGGGAACCTAAAACTAATGATTGAATTCTATGATGATTACAATGAAGCTGACCAGAAGATCTTGCAAGAAGCCACAGTCAGATATCTGAATATCTACAATAAGGCTTTTATTGAAATCATATCTCTCATTCCCAAAAGCCTAGAGAAGGAATTAGAAATAAGGAAGAATAATGCTAAGGCAAAGGATCTTGAGATCTGAGAATAGATAGCTATTCAGCTATATCCTTCAATCACTCTGAAGCAAATGAATATGATCTTCAAAGATTACAAGGATGAGTTCCAGAGCAAAGCTAGAATGAATCAGCTTATGCTCAGAGAAACTGACAAAGTAGCAAAAGAGACAGAAGAGATCCTCCGGAATGCATACAAAAGATTCAACATTCCCATTATAGAGGATGTAAGTGATGAACCTTTTGATGTTGAAAGGCAAAATGCATCAAATAAAGACCCTACTGAAAAGATTGCAGAAGAGGTAAAGGAGACAAGTGAAGAGAAAACCAAGGACCTGGATTCCTCTGCTCTAGAAGAGGAAGTCCATAAAGAAGCAAACATCTCTCCTTCAGTTTCCCCTGTAGACTCCAAATCTAAAGAAGAAGAAAGAGTAGAAGAGAAGATCAGTCAAGAAGCAGAGGAGAAGGAAAAATAAGATGACAGTGGTAAGGCTACAGAAGGGGAGAAAACTCTATCTCCAGCAAGAGACATAGCAGAAGCAGTCAAAGATTTCTTGACCAAAGAGATGATGGAATTTGATGAACTAGAACTGTTTCAAGGTCCATTCAATTTTGATTCCCTCTCCTCAGTTCAAACCATGAAACTAGCATCCTTCACTCAAGCAAAGACAAAAGAAAAACTGTTGAAGTCTCACATGGAAGACTGTGAGCTCATAGAAACTGTATCCGGTGTATTGGAGAAGATCATGCCATCCTTCCAAAAGGATCCTTCGGCCTCCACATTCGGTAATCTAAAGTCTCTTGTAAATTCTGTTAATACACATTTTGACTCCTTAGAGAAAGTAGCAAAAGAGAAAGTCTGGAAATAATTTTTGGATAAGAGATTCTCTAAAATACAGGGTCTAATTGCAAATGATAGGAGAGTTATGGATATTGGGATAAAGAGCTTAGAAAATGCTCTCAAAGATGGTGGAGATATTTACAAATTTTGTTTATCCTGGCCTAAAGTGACCAAGGACATTGAGAAGAAAGTAAAAGAGCAAGAGGATAAACTGTTAAGTTTATCTCAAAGTTTTGATCCTCTCTCCTCCTCCATAGTAAATCAAGAATGTTAGACTATTGTAGTCATAAATGAAATAAAGATGCTTGAGAAGGAGAAGAAAAATAGAATAAACAGGTTGAGTAAACTTAGAGGGATCATTATCCCTAAGTTAGAGGTCATGCATGAGGCCCCAATTGATGCACAGGCCACAGCCCGGACAAATGATCCGACAGATCTTAAGAAAGCAGAAGCTTTTGCATTCCTGTTGAGTGGTCACATCTCAATTTTGGATAGGATGAAGCAGAGTTGGGCAACAGAAGTTGTACAATTGAAGAATACTTTTGCAGATGTACTCCAATATATGTAAGTATAACATATATATTCATTTATGTGGCTAAGTATAGTTGGATTTTTGAGATTTTTGGTGTGCGGATCCTACCCTTTGCCATTGATGTCAAAGGGGGAGTGAGGAGCAGTGAAAAATATGGAATCCAACTAAGGGGGAGCTCCAAAAGAGTGTACATTAGAACAGAGCATCAGCCAAGGGGGAGTGCAGTATGACACTTAGTCATTTTTCACTAAGTGTTGCCATCAATGCCAAAGGGGGAGATTGTTGGCAAGAGACACAGTATAGCTACATGAGTGTTGTCATTGATGGCAACAAAGTTCATTCCACCCATCCGCAGGACATGGTATGCCTATACCAGAAGTCAGATTAAAGAATGTTGTGGTCTGGTAAGCAAGAACAGAGCATGTGGCAAGGTCTGACAGTTAGGTCCGGATCTCTCAAAGGAAGTATCTCAGTAAAGTGCAGACTTGGGGAAGTCAAGAGGAGTACCTTGACTAATAGATTCTAGGATTAAGCCTCTGGTGATGAAAGAGTGAAGAGATAAGAGTACCTAAGCATTGAGTTCCTGTTTGGCAGAGTTGATAGAGGAAGAACTGACCGACATAGCATCAGACCTTAATCTGGATGAGATATTGATGGTGATCAAGCTTCCTGAGGTATCACTCATGATTGGATGACATGATTAATGACTTCTATAAGCATCTTCTTGATACACATAACTTGGTAAGCAAGGATTCAGCTGACAGATCAGAGTTTAGGAAAATATTAACTATTCTGGATGCCGACTAGAAAGGTGTTGAAATAATTGGTGTGGATATATATACCAGATGGATTTAGATGTGAAGGAGAGTGTTGTGTGTTGGTAAGTGCAAAAAAAAAAAAATAGAAGAGCAGTGTAAAGGCAGTAAGTAAGACAGGTCTGGAATGTGACAGAACAACATCACCAAAGAAGAGGTAGAATGAAGTGTAGCAGATCAGTATATTAAACCTAGCTGGAACCGAAACTCAACATGTGTGGATGCTTCTCATCAGTTCAAGTATCTTGTCACCTTGTACCTTGTAGACAGTGAGTCTCTTGTAGGTAGTGAGCCTCTTGTGAGCAGTGTGCTTGGGCAGTAAGCCCTAATTAGCAAGTGTCATTTTGTACTATCTTATTCTTCTAACAGAGAATACAATCTTGGGTTAATCACCCCGTGGTTTTTCCCTTAACAGGGTTTTCCACATCAAAATCATTGTGTCATGTGTATTGATGTTATTTCTATTTCATGGTTATGTTTGCTTATTTGATTTGATGTTGCATTAATTGTTAAGGAAGATCAGAAAGCTAAAACAATTAAGATAACTAATTTACTCCCCTCTTAGTTATCAACAAAAATAACCTCTGTGAAGGTTGCCTCAATCAAACTAGGGGATTTTGCATACTTCATCCTTGTTTCCTTCAACTAGTTTCATTGAGCATTAGATAGGGTTGCATAGGCTGTTGGGTCTATTGTATCTGTGAACCCATTAATGACTAGTTCCCATAGGTCATTAGCAACCAGTATTAGTTTCAGCTTCTTGGCCCAAATGTCATAGTTCTTCCCATCAAAGTTTAGTGGTTGCTTCCATCCTTTGTTGTCCCCCACCTACCATGCTTCTCAAATCTGAGAAGATGATAATGCCTAGAGAATCTAGGGCTTTTCCAAGAACACCCACAAAATATTTCTTACTACCCAGACAAATAGGATCTGATACCACTTGTTGGCAGGTAGGGGAGCTTAAAGGTGGTTGTCCAAAATAGATTGCTACAGCAATGTGGATAGCAAGAACACAAACACACAAAAGAGAGAAATAACAGAAAACTAAAACAACAATACATATTATATTTTCCTTTTTCAAAAATGACATTCGAAAACTTTACAAAAACTTCTTGTAGAGCTACTGCTCTATTTTTCACATTCAAACTATATTGTGCCCCAAACCTGGAGTTGCTGTACCATTACTGTGCTGCTGCACAAATCCTTTCTATTCTCTTTTGTTCTCTACTTGAGCCTTCAAAACATTCCTTCTGTTGCAAATTCTATTTTACCTATCAAAACTCTGTCTGTTCTTTGCTTCTACTGTTGTAGGCTTACTTTCCAAAAATTCCTCTCAAAGAACTAACCGTTCATTCTTCCTTTTTTCTTTTCTATTTCCTTTCCAAAAAATTGGCACACATCCATTTGGAATCTAAACTTGCCTACCAATATTCAATGCTGGCAAGAGCTAACAGATGCTAGGGTAGATTTTGGAAATCCCCAAGTCTGATGTAGGGGTAGGCAAGAGTAAATGCACTGACGGAAGATTAATAACTTCCAACATTTTGATCGATGTTCTGGGTAAGGTGACAATGACATTCCATGAGAAATCTCATAGATTATCAAGTTAACTTGGAGCCTTGGATTTGATGAGGATCACTACAGAGCGTACTATTGCAAATACTGATGAGAAGTTAAAGCTCTCTTTCAAGTGGAATGGCATGATGAACTATCTACAAATCATAGATTTCAAATTTTTTTACCTCTGTCTTGACAACTATAAAGTAATTGGTTTAGCTGTAATAGTGCATGAAATAAATCTCAAATCAGGTGAAAATAGATGGATTATAGATGACATTATTGGTAAGGAGGATGGACTAGGTGTGGAGAATCTATCAGGTAGTGGAGCAATTGCTGGTGCCTATTCATATCAGGAGACTTTTACACAGACATATGTAATAGGTAGAACAGTTGGTATTGGTGCATATCTTACAAGGCTAGGAATGCGTTGCATTCAATACCTTGAGAAGGAAATTCAAGCATCGTGATAGGAGAATTGAAAAATTTCCCCTTGAAATATTAAACATTATGCTTAGCGAGGCCACAAGATTAGCAAAGTAGAATGAAGCATCCCTATTCTATTTGTAACATGTAATGGCCATTAAATGTGTTGAGAAAAGTAATTTGAGAAGTAGTAGTTGGGGCATTGTATTAGGATTTGTATGGACAATGAAATTGGATATAAGGGTCGTGTACCTTTGGAAGTTTAGAAGAGCAAATGAATACAAAAAGGGTGAGACTTGTCCATGTTGGCAGTGACCAATGGTTTCAATTGGTAGACCACTCAAAACCACATTATTTTATGATTGAAAGACTATATGTATGCAGCAATATATGATAGGAAACAACAAATGAAGGGAATAAAAATGCCACGATAGCATAGATGTCCCCATGCTACATTGAAGAGAATGTATATCAATAATAATTTAAGGGAATTCAAGTGTTAAGGTCACGGGAATCTTTGCCTGATTGGCACGCCAATATATGAAACGTCTGAAGGGAATGGAGTGCCTATCTATTGCTATGATCTTTGACACTGTTTAAACAACATATTGTAGGAAAGGTGGAGTCTCTTCAAGAAGTTGGAACGACAATATCAAGTTGCGACTGGGCTTAAGAAGAGTGTGAGTCTTTGACTCAAAACCAATTTAAATTTCATTGTGATATATTGAACTTTTAGCTTCTTGGGGTGATGCTTCAGTTGCTTAAGGCTGATCCAGATTTGGTCTTTCATTTCTCATGCTATGCAATATAAAACTTGACCTTTAGCTCTGAAGGAAGTGCAGACCAAGAACTGAGAGTGGGATCAACCAAGTGAAATAAATAAGATGAGAGTATGCAGAGAGTGTAGAATCTGAGAGTGTGAACATGCAAATATGAGGTGCTGGAGTTGTGGAAGAGGCCATTGAAGGATAATATTGTACATAAATTGCTTGCAGATGTATTTCTCAATTTGAATATGAATATCAAATTAATTTTTGTATGTTGTAATCTGAATGTTTGAATTGTGAACAATTTGACATTGTTAGTATAGAGTCATTTTTGTGTGGAGTTGTGAAAATTGAAGGCAAGAGGAGGTGTCTCTTGCATCAAATACTAACTAATGGGGTAAACAAGAATGCAATAAGGAAATTAGAACTAGTAGAAAGTTGGGATGCATTCAAATAAGGAAAAAACATGGGAAAGTAAGTGAATGAACTAGGATTTGATTACAATTAGGAATCACACTAAACTCATTTACATAAAGGGGAAAAATAATAGAATGCTACAAAATACAAGACATAAATTTAATTGATGATACCTTAAATTCATTTTGGGAAGTAAAAAATCTTGAAACTAGAGAATTTGAAGTTTAAAATGTGGCTCCAAGATTAGTACTTGAGTTTGGGTGTGATGTGGTAACAAGTGCCATCACACATTAACTTTGGAATGTAAGAATTTGATTTTAAAATTAGAGTATGGGATCACACCAATCATCTTGTCCAAAGATAGCAAATTGCAATTGCATCTAATATGTGTAAATAGGTGGAAACTAGATCAAGAAATTTTTGAATAGGACAATGTAGCATGTATAAGTGATGGATCAAGTCTTGGGTTTGTGAGTTCATCAAAGTGATCAAATCATATGTGAGAATCACGCATTTAAACATCAATATAAAGTGACATAAAATTAAAGTGAAAAAGTGTCAGGGTATGTACATTTTTACTATATAATAATATACCTCAATAAATCAAAATATTTACATTATAGTCCAATAAACTTACATAAATATAACTAAAACATGCAAAAACTACACCAAGAAACAATCCCAAGAACACTAGTTGAAACCAAGTACAAATACTAGATATATAGTTATTTACTATTGAAAAGGAAAAATAAAATCCCTTTTACATTATAACCTTAGAGTAAAATAATTAAAAAATCATAATGAGATGATAATCCTAAGATTAAATAGTTAGCATAAAAAATACTTGTAGTAAAGTATTAATATAAATGCAAGAATTAAGTAAATAAATAAAATGTACTTAGCTAAATATTCAATGTATATATGTTGTGTACTATGTCCTTAACCTATAGCATGCATGGGATATGTATAGTCAACTTGTGGCTAGCATAAACTTTAATTAAGTTATATGGTCATTTATATAGCTTTATATAGGTAGTTAGGTAAGTTTAGGTGGCATCGATGGCTTAAGTATGGTATATATAGGACGTAGTGGTTAGTTTATTATTGTCATGTTGTGAATTATGTTCTTATTAAAGACTTTGGAGGTTTTACCCTTTGAAATGGTTTATTATTAAGTATTATCAAGTATTACAACATATTTCCTATTGTATTTTTGTCTTGTTCAAGTATTTTCATTATGAGTAGTATTAGAGCATGATCTTGGCATCTAGGAGGCAAGAAACAAGGTGATTTTTTTATTTAAGAGGTCATATTGTGAAGTACATATCTCATTCAATTTGGTGTTCATTTTTTTCTACAATCTAGAGGGTTAGTAAAGAACATATTGACGCTACTACAGTCTAGATTTGAGATAATTTGACATAGTTTTAAAGATTTATTGCAAAATAAGGGTTTTCACCAAATTCACTCCCAAGGCTACAAATCAATGAATTTATTTGAGATTTTTTTAAAAAGTGAGTTCTAGGTAGAGAAGACATTAAAATTTCAAATTATTTTTCTTTGTTTTGAATAATTTATTGTCAAAAATATTTTGAAGGCATCATTATGAGGCCATAGACTAGAGGTTGAGGCAAGAATTCCCACAAACCAAGAAAAACTCTTAACAAAGAGGATATATATTCAGAGCTAGGATAAGGAGGAACTTTAGATCTGATGTGGTCTTCATGAGATGAAAAATTGCACTAGCTACAAGAAGGTGTGCAAAATATGCAATCTAAAATAACAAGAGAAATGGCTAGCATCAAGTTTTAAATGCAAGGAGAAATGGCTAGCATAAAGGAAACAATACTACAACACCAAAAATCCATCTAGAAGATATCTCTCTCACAACCACAAACCACATCACCATGTTTCAATAAATCAAGGTGGATTGTCTAAATAATCCTACCCTAAGCCAAATGCTAGCACTCATTTGGGATCTTAGAACCTACTACTAAAGGTAGACATGCATAAGTTTGATGGAAAGGATCCACTAACTTGAATAAATTAAATAAAGATCTTTGATGTACATCAGGTTCCAAGTGGGCAAAACGTGACAATGACTTCCTTATATCTAGAAGTAGAGTAGTTCATTTGGTATCGATGGATTTGTGCTCAAAAGAAGAATGGTCTTAGTGTCAATTGGTCAATTTTCATTGATGAATTAGAGTTGTACTATCATGATAGCATGACAAACAACTTTTTCAACCAATTAGCCAAATTACACCAAACAAGATCTATTGATGTAACAAAACTTCATAGCATAAGATTCAACACTATTATTATTGAAAAAATAACCAGAAACTTAGAACTATTTTAAAATTATCCTTCTCATTCCATTCCATCCTGCTACAACTGAAAATAAATACCAAATTCATACAAAAACAAAAATTACCCTTTTTGGCAGATTTTAGCAACTTTCTAAAATTGCCATTTTTGGTAACTTCGCATCCATATCCATATGGCCATGAAAATTACCAATTATTTGAAACTAACTAAAAGATGACTAATTGTCAACTTTCTAATCTAATTGCATGTAATGTTTAAAAACTAATTAGAAAAAAAACTTAGGAAAATCCTGAAAAATCATTAAGACCTTATTTTGAGGCCCTAAATGATTGAAAAAGGTCCTGAAAAAGTGTCAAAATGGTGACCTACCAAATTTACCAATTTAGTGAGATTGTCAATCAACTCTTCAAGATGCATCTGCCCACCAAATTTTAGCTCCAACAAACCCTTGGGTCAAAAGTTATGACCTCTGGAAGTTTCTACATCATCTATCAAGGATTATATTCAATAGTTCTCTAGAATCTTTCATTATGAGTAAAAACAACCATAGATGCAATTTGAATGACTTGTGTATGGGAAGGCTCAAGGATCACATACAAATTGAAGAGTGAATGTTTAATCCTAGTTTCATATTTAGGGATATGGTCATGGCATGCAGATTATAGGAAAGGACACTAGTTGCCAAAAGGAAACCTTTCACAAGTATAAGAGAACGGAGCACTCCTACACATTCATTTCCTTAGACTATTAGATTGTCTCCTCAAGGAATTGAAGAGAATAGATCAAAAGGGTTCTGCTCTAATTGTGATAGCATGTACATTTGAGGACATAAGAGTGGAGAAAAGAAATTGTTCTACATTGAAGTTTCCAATGAAGAAGAAATGGATGAAGATTTGGCAAGGGAGGTTGATGATAAGACTATTGGCAACTTGGCAAGCATCATAGAGAGAGACACTACTAATATGATGAAGAGTGTTTGTGCATGATGTTTGAAGATGTTGTCATTGATGGCAACAAGCAAAGGAACAAGATTGGAACAATTTTTTTGGTCCGGAGAAGAAGACAGCCATTTTGGGTTAAGTGTTGGTAGTATACTGAAGCAGCGATAAGAAGACAATATTTGAGTTGGTATTGGTCTATAGTAGAAGATAATATCATGTGGTTTAGGTATGTTGTTCACAGCCCTTAGATGATCACTTGTCCAAGATTTCAATCCTTGATGAGTACCAGAAGTCTATCTTCAAAAAGTCTAAGTCTGACAGTGCAAAGAACAAAGGAAATCAGAACAGAACACTCAACTGAATTGGTCCACATTCCTCCACTGTGGTACATCTTGTTATGTTGTTTTGAGGTGTTGTAAACACATGTGTGAAGTATCCAAATTCAGAGTTGCAAGTTCTGAAGTTCACTGGAGAGGGAGTTATGAATGCCTAAGTATCGCTACTTGGTATGGTATAGTTTGACTGTGATAGAGCATGTCTTCCGGTGGTCCACATTCTATTGCAAGAGAATATTTTTCTTTCTAGTTCTGAAGGTATGATCTGTGTTGTGTGAAGAATGTTTGATATGATTTTGGAAGCATCTTGTGGTCCGCAGTGAAAGTTGTTCTCTGACAGAGGAAGTGAACCAGTGAAAAATGGTGTTGGAGACCGAATGACAAGTTTGATCTATATGCAGTAAGTTCTATTGTTTAGAACTTAATCCCAAGTGGTGAAACAGTTGAGGCTAACATGTGAGAAGGTATTTAAAATATTGTTTGGGTCCACTATGAATTTTGGTGAATGAATTTGGCCGATAGAGTACATAATGCATGACTACATGGTACACTTTATTAGGATGACCTAATATGAAGATTTTGCTTGTTGTGGATATATATATGGGATTGAATTTGTTGTTTGAGTGATGCAAATGTGAATGGGTGAAACACATGTAGTATAGAGCAGATGACAAGAGTAGAAGAAGAGAGATCTTGTTTGATGTAGAAGTAGAACAGTGAAATAGGGCAGTCAAAGATGAAGAGTTTTGAGACAGTATTTATGTGCTTCATTGGAGCTACAATCATGCATATATAGATGCAATCAGAGCAATTCATTTTGGTAGTAAGCCATTTCCTTTCTTCTTTCTTTCTCTAGATAGTGAGCCTTCTTGCAGTGAGCCCTAGGTAGTGAGCCTTTATTATAATTCGGTATTATTCCTACGTAATATATTGTGTGCTAACACTCACCGTGGTTTTTCCCAGTTTTGAGTTTTCCACGTAAAAATTCTGGCGTTCATGTGTGATGGTTTGTGGCTGTTTCTTCTATTTAATTTGCTTTGTTATTGCATGCAATAAATGAATTAATAGTTTAATAAACAAGAAGTTTAATACAGTACTGATTCACCCCCCTCTCAGCACTTTGGGTGTTCAACAAAGATAGGGAAAGAAACAAAATAAACACAATCATTTCTTGTCATGAACTTTCAAGAATTAACACTCCACAAACCCTCCAGGTAGTGAGTTTTTTAGATAGAAGGTGATAGTACTAATTGACTCAAGTAGTACTCATAACTTCATCAATAGTTAATTAGATATGGGTAAGTGCACAAAGATGAGGGACCAAAAGGGGGTCTTAAGATCCCACTTTTTTTCTAAAATCAAGAAACATTAATGTTGGATCAGAAATTGAACATAGTTACACTCAAAATTTGAAGATGCAACAAAAACAAGAGTAGTAGTGCTCCGAATCTAGTTTCTAAACTACTAATTTTTTTCAAAAATGGTTGGGATTAAGGGGTTCAAAAAGGGGGAGCACATAAATTGGTCTTGTTTTTCTCAAAAAAAATAACATAGCATCTGGTGTGCTCCCCCTAAAATGTTAACTTTTTTTTAGTATTTCAAAAATCACTTCAGTGAGAAATTAGCTAACACCATGTAGTTTATTCCTGATTTTTCTGATAATTTTTTTATGAATAATTGATTTTTTAGTAATTTTCAAAGTGGACACATCTTGAAAAATAGAAAATTGAGCATGCTCCCCCCTAAATTTTTTGAAAACTAACAGAAAATCAACTTTTTTTAATACATGTAGAATGGAGTCTAGTTTCTAAAAATGTAACTTATTTCAAATTTCAATGAATGGTTAAAAAAAAGTCAAAAATACTAGACACTATTTTTTGACAAAAAATGGATACACTAACAAAAGAAATTAAAGATGAGACCCTTAACGTACTCAAAATGTAAAAAAATTTATATAGTTAAATAGCTAATAGAGAGCTTTAGATTATGGTGGTACTGTTTTTGACTTTTCATTGAAAAAGTGCAATCCTGATGGGGAGGATGCTCCAAATTATCTAAAAATTTTGTTAGAAACTGGAAAAACACGTCCTTGGATGAGCTCACATAATGTGAGCATGTAATAACGTGCTCGCATTATGCTAAGCTAATTTGGCTTTACACATGCCAATTACATTTGCTTGAAAGTTTCTAAAGCATTTTCAACAAATCCATTTTTTTCATATCTTGCAATTACTACATTCCATTACAGAACATCTCTTTGAGGTGTTAGGTCAAACAATTGACATGCCTTGTCTATGCTTCCACACTTTACATACATGTCTACAAGGGCAGTTGCACTTCCTACCATCTCTCTCACTCTCTACTTCCCTCCCCTCTCTACCTCCTACCCTCTCAATCTCTTCTTCCCTCCCCTCTCTACCTCCTACCCTCTCTCTAATTCTCTACTTCCCTCCCGTCTCTACCCAATACCTTCTCTCTCACTCTATGCTTCCCTCCCCTCTCTACCTCCTACCCTCTCTCTCACTCTACTTCTCTCCCCTCTCTATATCCTACCCTCTCTCACTCTCTACTTCCCTCCCCTCTCTACATCCTACCCTCTCTCTTACTCTCTTCTTCCATCCACTGTCTACCTCCTACCATCTCTCTCACTCTCTAATTCCCTCCCCTCTCTACCTCCTACCCTCTCTCTCACTCTCTTCTTCCCTCTCCTCTCTACCTCCTACCCTCTCTCTGATTCTCTACTTCCCTCCACTCTCTACCTCCTACCTTCTCTCTCACTCTCTACTTCTCTCCCCTCTCTACCTCCTACCCTCTTTCACTCTCTACTTCCCTCCCCTCTCTACCTCCTACCCTCTCTACCTCCTACCCTCTCTCTCACTCTCTTCTTCCCTCCCCTCTCTACCTCCTACCCTCTCTTAGTCTCTACTTCCCTCCTCTCTCTACCTCCTACCCTCTCTCCCACTCTCTACTTCCCTCCCCTCTCTACCTCCTCCCCTCTCTCTCACTCTTTTCTTCCCTCCCCTCTCTACCTCGTACCTTTGCTTTCACTCTCTTCTTCCCTCCCCTCTACCTCCTATGCTCTCTCTCACTCTCTACTTCCCTCCCCTCTCTACCTCCTACCCTTTCTCACTCTCTACTTCCCTTCCCTCTCTACCTCCTACCCTCTCTCTCAGTCTCTTATTCCCTTTCCTCTCTACCTCCTACCCTCTCTCCCACTCTCTACTTCCCTCCCCTCTCTACCTCATACCCTTTCTCACTCTCTACTTCTCTCCCCTATCTACCTCCTACTCTCTATCTCACTCTCTTCTTCCTTCCCTTGTCTACCTCCTACCCTCTCTCACTTTCTACTTCCCTCCCATCTCTACCTCCTACCCTCTATCTCACTCTCTACTTCCCTCCCCTCTCTACCTCTCCTCATCATTCTTCCCATCCAATGAAATTTCATAAATTATCTTGTTTCCATTTCATCATCCCAATTTATATCCTCATCCCTCTTTGCATGTCCTAGTTTTCTTGTTTCCATTTTCTTTGTTGACAAGGGAGAGGGAGAGGGGAGGAAGAGGGAGAGAGGATGGAGAGAGAGAGAGAGAGAGTCCTAGTTTTCTTGTTTTGAAGATAGAGAGGGTTGGTAGGGTTTATGAGTTTATGGTTGCTTAAGTTTAGAGTTTAGGGGAATTATTTAGGGTTTAGGGGTTTAGGGTTGCTCAAGTTTGTGGTTTGTGGTTTAGGGGTTAGGATTTAGGGGCATTATTTATGGCTTAGGGATTTTGGGAGAGAGAGAGAGGTTTATGGTTTCTCAAGTTTAGGGGCATTATTTAGGGTTTATGAGTTTAGGGTTGCTCAGACCTTTAGGGGCATTATTTAGGGTTTAGGGTTTCTCAAGTTTAGGGTTTAGGGGTTAGGGTTAAAGGGGAATTATTTATGGTTTAGGGGTTTAGCATGGTTGCTCAAGTTTAGGGTTTAAGGGTCAGGGGTATTATTTGAGGTTTATGAGTTTAGGTTTGCTCAAGCTTAGGGTTTAGGGTTTATGTTGAAATGCATAAGAAAACTGAGGGGGGGGTGAATCAATTGTAACCAAAACTTAATTTATTTCTAAGCATCAACACATTAATCAATTAATCACTATTAGTATGATTTAACCATGAAAGCATGAAATTAGAAACTTAAACACATCCACACATGAGACACATGAGACACTAGATTCTTTACATGGAAAAACCAATGAGGGAAAAACCACGGTGAGGATTAACTCACAATATAAATGATATATCAAAATTACAAGGCTCACTACTGGAGGCTCATTGCCCAAAATGCTCACTGCAAAAGGAAGGGGCTCAATGCCAAAGGAAGAGGCTCACTGCCTAAAGTAGAAGAAGATAGAAGAAGATAGTTACAATGAGAATGGATCTCACAGCAACCAGGGATCCACCACAAACTCAACTAAATATTTCACACCCTCTCTATATCAAAAATATATTCTTTACTACTCACTATCATACCATTCGGATCACACCTGCAACAAATGATGCTTCTCATGCAGCCATTTCATCTATCTCAATAACTTCCCTAAATTTCCTGATCATCTAACTCATATTTATACATCTGCAACCTTGGAAACAATCTTCAAGGTCGGCACAAACAACAAACTTAACCAAAATTCAAATTAGGTCTAGACCTAAACATTCCTCTAGTGGAAAGGAATGAATGTGGGCTACACCACACCTTAGCAGGGACTTAATCTTCCACGCAAAAACACACTTTCACAAACTCCAAAGCATAACTACAAGTAGTGAAAACAACCACGTCGGCCAAAACAAGTATTAACTCTAAGACCTTTAGGAACACGCTTAAACCACAATCCAAATTACACTTTGTGGACCAATCAAAAAGTAGGAACATGATCTAGAAACATCTACAAGAAATTTACAATCATCAAGAACTTCTGCACAACCTCCAAATGCTCTATCTAGAAGATTCTTCAATCTGAACCAGTTAAACATTACTGTCAACCACTGTCACAAAGAAAAGATCACTTGTGGAGCACCAAATCACAAACCACTTCGATTGAAGAAACATAACCTCATCCCAAATTTAATTCTAGAATCACAAACTATAAAACTTAAATGTAGAGAGATGCAGAGCAAAATACATTCTCCTTGTCACCATTAAATACTCAGAGAAACAATTTTTACTCTAGTGAACAAAACACACTCAAATCTTCACATCGAAGCCTCAAACTTGAGACATAGCAACTATAGACATCCCTTAACATAACTTTCAAACCCCAGACCAAGATATTCAATCTACAGAATATGCAAAGAAAAACACTACACTGTTCTGGGAGATAGAATAGTTCTGCAACTACACTAACTTCTCAAACACTTGCTCAAACTAATCCAAATAACTTCCTTTGATGCTAACCTTAGGTGTTGATATCAATGACAACAGTTATTTCTCATACTTGCAAAAATCTTCCCCTTTGTCATTGATGGCAACACATGATGTGAAAAACCGTCAAGACAAACAAACTTGCTTTGCTTCTTTGCTCCCCCTTACTTTATTCTTTCTCTGGCTGCAACTTTCTCCCTCTTTTAACATCAATGAGAATCTCTCTCCTTAAGTTTTTCACATTCACTTCTCCCCCCTTGGAAATCAATGGAAAAGGGTGTTGGCACTTCTCTCCCTCTTTACTTATCAAAGATCAACTCAGATCTTACGACCACTGCACTACTCCCTCTGTCAGCAACACTGTAACAGTTACTGCTCTTTATCAGGAACTCATATCAACAACATCTACCTACTCCCCCTAAGAGGTATCCTTTAGACCATCAATCCAGATAAAAAATGAGACTTTGGGCACCACTGGACTGATACACTTCCTATGCATCTTAGTTTAGAGCAGGAGAGGTAATAACCCCTAACTTCTTCCTGAGATACTCAAAAGTATCCTTAGGCAAAGACTTTGTGAAAATATCTGCAACCTAATCCTTTGTAGACACATATTCCATCTTTACTTCATTCTCTATTACCTTTTCTCTTAGAAAGTGATACCTTATTGATATATGCTTTGTTCTTGAGTACATCACTGGATTCTTTGAAATGTTATAGCACTGTATTGTCACAAAAGATTGAAATTGGTTCTCCATACACAACTCTTATATCCTTTAATGTTTTCTTCATCCATATAACTTGAGTACAACAACATACTACAACAATATATTCTACTTCTACAGTAGACAAAGAAATTGAATCTTTCTTCTTGCTTAACCATGAAACCAATCTGTTACCCAAGAAGAAAGAGCTTCCACTTGTACTTTTTCTATCATCAACATATCCAACCCAATCTACATCTATATAAGCACTAAGAGTGAAGTCGCTATCTTTAGGATACCACAATCCATGGTTTGAAGTGCCTTTTAAATATCTCATGATCCTCTTAACCGCCAACACATGTGACTCTCTAAGATCTTGAAATATTGCCACAAGACAAACTGCATGCATTATATCTGGTCTAGTATAGGTTAGATAAAGTAGTCCTTCAATCATAGACCTATACTTTTTCTGGTCAGTCTTAGGTGATTCATCATTCTTGCTCAGCTTGCAACCAGTTACCATAGGGGTCACATTGGCTTAGACTCCTCCATTCCAAACTTATTCAATAACTCTTTCACATACTTGGACTGAGAAATGAAAATTCCTTTTTCTGATTGAGTAATCTGTAGTCCTAGAAAGAAATCCATTTCACCAAACATAGACATCTCAAACTCCTTTTGTATTTCCTCTACAATTTTTTTACACATACCTTCATTGTCCCCAAAGATAATATCATCAACAAAGACTACAACAATCAGAATTTGATCATCATTAATTTTGAAATAGAGATTATTGTCTGCAGTACCTTTACTGAACCGTTATTGCAACAAATACTTATCCAACCTTGTATACCAGGCTCTGGGAGCTTGCTTTAGTCCATACAAGGCTTTCTTCAATCTCCACTCCATGTCACCTTGGTTTGATAACTAAAATTCTTTTAGTTGTTCAATGTAAACCTCTTTTTATAGCTCTCCATTCAAGAAGGGAGACTTCACATCCATCTGGTACACCTTGAAATCTTTGTGTGTTGCAAATGCCAAAAACATTCTTATTGCTTCAATCCTTGCCACAAGAGCATAATTCTCCTCAAAATCTATACCTTCAACCTGAGAATATCCTTTGCATACCAGTCTTGCTTTATTTCTTACCACTTCTCCACTTTTGTTAATCTTGTTTCTAAAAGCCCATTTAGTTCCAATCACATTCTTATCAGTAGGTCTAGGAACTAATCCCCAAGTTTGGTTCTTCTCTATCTACATCAGCTCTTCTTCCATAGTTTTTACCCAATTCTTATCTTTGTAAGCTTCACTTACAATTTTAGGTTCAATCTTTGAAAGTAAATAGTAGTTCACTTGTTCTTTTGCAACTCTTTTCCTTGTCAATACTCGTTTGCTTTTGTCACCAATAATCTGATCTTCAAAATGATTAATCTTTACATACCTAGGAGTCTTAATAGCACTTTCTAGAGCCTTTTCTTCTTCAACTTGACTGTCTTGTTGTTCAACTTTCTCTTCATTTACTATAACAATAGGTTCATCTAATTCATAGCCACTTAGATCTGATATTATTTCCCTGTCTTCATCAACCTTCACATTAGCACTCTCAATAATCTTTCTCAATCTCTTATTGTAGCATCGGTAGGCCTTACTCTCAGTAGAGTATCCAAGGAAAATTCCTTCATTACACATGGCATCAAACTTGCCTAATTCTTCTTCTCTTCTGATATAACGTTTTCTTCCAAAAATTTTGAAATATTTCACTATAGGAACTCTTCCATACCACAATTCATAAGGAGTTTTAGTACCATTACCTTTGACTTGAACTTTGTTTTGAATGTAGACAACAGTATGTATAGCTTCTCTCCAATACACTTCCAATAGGTTTGACTCTTTCATCATTGACCTAGCAGCCTCTTGATCTGTCCTGTTTTTCCTTTCAACAACTCCATTATACTAAGGAGTCCTAGGAGCAAACAACTGTCTCTTTATCCCATGTTCTTCACAAAAAATATTGAATTCATTTGATGTAAACTCACCTCCTTTATCATACCTAAAGCATTTGATCCTCAATTCTAACTCATTCTCAACCATCTTCTTGAAAGCTTTGAACTTGTCTAGGGCTTTTGATTTATCTTTTAAAAAGTGACCCAAGTCATTCTAGAATAATCTTCAATAAGTAACATAAAGTACCTGTTAGATCTAGGGCACACAACTAAGAGGGGGGGTGAATCAGTTGTACAAAAACTTGCTTCTACTTAAATCCTCTTTGTTATATAATAACATATCAATTAATTACTCATGAAAGCATAAAACATAAACACCAGAGCAGATACACATCAACACATGAGACACCAAGATTTTGACGTGGAAAACCCGGTCAAGGGAAAAACCACAGGGTGATTAACCCAAGGATTATTCTCTGTTAGAAGAATAAGAAAAATAGATGGCACATGCCAATTAGGGCTCACTGCCTAAGCACATTGCTCACAAGAGGCACACTACCTACAAGAGACACACTGTCTACAAAGTAACAAGTATCACAAATTTGAACTGGAGATTGACATCTTTACCATGTCTGGATCAATTCCATTCAAGCCCAAAAACTCCTGATCTGCCTTTCACTCTTCTTCTTCACTATGCCACACTCATACACACCAAGACACACTTCAAAATGAATTCACAATCCCTTATTTATACAAGGCATTGACTTAGGAACAATCATCTAAGTCGGCAAACACCTATAAGATCATTCGCAAGATGTGTAATACATCCGGTCGGCCTATCTTAGGAAGAACACCAATATCTATGGTTATTCTTCAAATGTAAACTCAAACTTCAATGTGGACCACCAATAAGAATTGTACTTGATCCAAAGATCACCAAAACCTTTCTTGAGTCATCAAGAACAACCGCATTTTATCAGTTTATTGGAATTCTTCCCTTCTTCATCTAGAACTTCAAGAACACAGTCTGTCATCACTGTCATAATGAAAAAGGTGCTTCTGGACCTCCAAACCATGAACAAATCTATTTGTTACTTCACATGGACTTCTGCAACACTCTCTCCAATCTGTAGAATGAGATAATGCAAATCCGAAGCTCACAGGACCAATCTATGACACTCTGTCACCACTGAACATCTGTCGGAACCGGTTCTACTTGAGCGACCATAACTTCTTCAGATCTTCATGTGGACCTTTGAAATCTTGACTGGATCATCTCAAGACTCATATCTACAAACCCTTTAAACTGTATCCTCTAATCTTCACCTTATCTTGGACTTTTACCTTAATGTCATCACTGTTCTTCATTATTCCTAATTGAGACTAATTTCCTTAATATCCTCAGCACACAGCTCATCCAATCCTTCTCATTAATGTAATATGAGTATGTTGACATCAATGACAACACTGGTTATCCTCATACTTGTAACAATCTCCCCCTTTGTCATTGATGGCAACATATTATGTGAAAAACCATCAAGACAAGAACTTCTCCTTTCTATCACAACTCCCCCTATTAGCAAGAACTCTTCACATGTCTTCTCTTTCTTTACTACTCCCCCTTTGATCATCAACCAATTTTTTTTCACATGTCTTCTCTCCCCCTTTGACATCAATGGCAAAGAGTTCATACTTGCAACTTTAACACATCAGAATCATACTAGCTGCTCCCCCTAATTAGCAGCTCCCCATCACTAATCCAGATCACAAGATATGACTGTGATATCCACCAGACTGATGCACATTAGTGCATCCTAGTTCATCACCGGAGGGAAAAAAACCCCTAACTTCTCCTTGATATACTCAAAAGAGTCCTTGGGAAGAGGTTTAATAAAAATATTTGCAAGTTGATCCTTGGAGGGCACATACTCTAATCTGACTTCACCCTTGTTCACTTGCTCTCTCAAAAAGTGAAACTTGATAGATATATGCTTAGTCTTAGAATGCAACACCGGATTCTTAGAAATATTTATTGCAGTTGAATTAGCACAGAAAATTGTGATAGGCTCCTCATATTCTACTTGAATATCTCTTAGCATTTGCTTCATCCACAAAAGTTGAGTGCAACTTCCTGCTGCTGCAATGTATTTTGCTTCAGTTGTAGACATGGATATTGCCTCTTGTTTCTTGCTTAGCCAAGAAACCAACCTTTTTCCCAAAAATAAATTCATTTCACCAAGCATTGACATTTCAAACTCACTTTTCATTTGATTTGCAAAGGTTTTACACATACTGTCTCTTCCTCCAAAGATGATATCATCAACAAATACTTCAACAATCAAGATGTTTTCATGATCAATTTTGAAATATAGGTTACTATCAGTAGTACCTTTGTTGAAACCAATCATCAAAAGATGTTTGTCCAGCCTTTCATACCATGCTCTTGGAGCTTGCTTTAGAGCATATAGTGCCTTCTTTAATTTGCAGACCATATCACCATGCTCAGAGAACTGAAATGCATCCAGTTGTTCAATGTACACTTCTTCTTCTAAGTCACCATTCAAGAAAGTAGATTTGACATCCATTTGATACACTTTGAAATCCTTGAAGGTAGCAAATGAAAGAAATAATTTGACTGCTTCAATTCTTGCTACCAAAGCAAAGGTTTCTTCAAAATTAATCCCTTCTATTTGAGAGTAGCCTTTGTAGACTAATCTGGCTTTATTTCTGATTACTTCACCAACTTCATTTAGTTTGTTCTGGAAGACCCATTTGGTTCCAATCACATTCTTGTTTCTAGGTCTAGAAACAAGATCCCAAGTGTGATTTTTCTCAATTTTCATCAACTCTTCCTCCATTGCTTTGGTCCAATTTTCATCATTGCAAGCTTCATTTATTATCTTAGGTTTGATCTTTAAAATTAGACAACATTCATTTGAATTTTGAGCAATTTTCCTTCTAGTTTTCACACCTTTGCTTTTGTCACCTATGATCTAATCTTTAAAGTGGTTCAGTCTTACATACCTTGGAACTTTGGGAGTTTCATGCACTTTTGCTTCTTGATCAGGCTCATTCAGACCTATCTCTTCTTCCTGATTTAGCGGATTAGTCTGAATCTGACTTTCAGGAGAGGATTGAGCTCCTTGAACTAGAACACCATCTTGATCATCTTCATCATACTCATAAAACCTTGAGGGTTTCTCTATTCCCTCATCAACCTTCACATTTGTACTTTCTATCATCTTTCTTAGTCTCTTGTTATAACACTGGTATGTTTTGCTTTGAGTGGAGTAACCCAAGAAAATTCCTTCATCACTTCTAGCATCAAACTTTCCTAGATCTTCATCTCTTTTAATGTAACATTTGCTACCAAATACTCTAAAATATCTCACAGTCGGAGTGATGCCAAACCAAAGTTCATAAGGAGTCTTACCGGTATTGCTTCTGATTTGAACTTGATTGAGAGTGTAGATTGCAGTGCTGACAGCTTCTCTCCAAAACATCTGGGGAACATTTGCTTCCATTATCATTGTCCTGGATGCTTCCTGGATGGTCCGATTCTTTCTCTCAACTACTCCATTTTGCTGTGGAGTCCTAGGAGTAGATAACTGTCTCTTTATACCATGCTTCTCACAAAAATCTATGAATTCACCAGATGTGAATTCACCACCTCTATCAGACCTTAGACATTTTAGTTTTAATCCGATTTGATTCTCTACCATAGCCTTGAAGATTTTGAACTTCTCAAAAGCTTCTAATTTCTCTTTCAGAAAGGTAACCCATATCATCCGAGAATGGTCATCAATCAGTAACATGAAATATCTATCACCTTGCATACTCTTGATTCTTGTCAGACCACATAGATCAGTATGAACTAATTCCAATAATCTAGTAGAGGACTGATCCTTGCTTTTGAATGAGACTCTGCTCTATTTACCCAGCTAACATTCTTTACACAAACTGTTTGTAAGTTTTACCAATTTTGGAAGATCTCTTACAGCATAAGTATTACTTATCTTGATGATGTTATCAAAATTTACATGACACATCCTTCTATGCCATAACCAACTCTGATCTGCTTGAACAAATAGACAACTTTTACTAGCACCAATCAAGTGGAAGATATTACCTTTTGTTTGAGTACCGGATGCAATCTCTATTCCGGATCTTTCAAAGATTTTGCATTTTCCATCCTTGAATCGGAGATCATAGCCTTTGTCCACCAACTGTCAAACACTGAGAAGATTGTACTTCAAACCTTCAATATACAGCACATTACCAGTTTTGTTTCTTCCATTAAAAGAAATAGTTCCTCTTCCTCTGATTCTACTAGCAGAATTATCACCAAACTTTACCATTCCTCCTTCATACCTTTCAAAATCTAAGAACTTGTTCTTGTCACCTGTCATATGGTGAGAGCATCCATTGTCAATAACCCAATCATCCTTCTCTTCAACTTGGGTAGCCAAAGCTCTTTCTACAACCTTATGATTGATAGATTCAGAGGATATTGGATCTTCTTCCTTGATGGCAATAAACACCCATTCATTTCTGGATTTGTTTCCTATCTCTGATTCATCATCTGTTACTCCTTCATTATCATCTTCTTCATGAACATAATAACAATTCTTTTGGAACCTTTGTCTGTTAGAATTTGACCTTGTAGATCTTTCTGGACATCTTGAGGCAAAATGACCAATCTTATTGCAGTTGAAGCACTTAAAGGGTAATTTTCCTTCATACTTACCGGATCCTCTTGGTAGTCTCTTTGCAATGAGGGCTTCAAGTTGAGCTATTTTTTCTTCTTCCACTTCCATGTCTCTTCTTGCTTGATCATACCATGACAGCTTCCTTGAAGATTTTTCTCCCAGATCAAAACTTTGTTTACCTTTCACATAGGCACTGGCTTTGAATGCAGATTCAGTCTCGAGGGGATCATCTCCAAACTTGGTCATTTCAAATGCAGCCAATTTGTCAGCCAATTGGTCTCTTGTGACAGTTGTATGGGCTCTGAATTCATCAATGGCAGCAACCTTGATTTTGTAGGCAGCAGGAAGGGATCTGAGAATTTTGCCAACAATCTCATTTTCATCCAAAACTCCACCAGCATTCCTAATTCCACACACCAGCTCATTTACTCTTGGCATAAAGGTAGTAATATTTTCATCATCTCTCATTTTTAGTCTTTCAAATTTCCCTTTGAGACTCTACAACCTTGCACTCTTAACATACTCATCTCCTTCATGCAGAAGTTCCAGTTTAATCCAGATTTCATAGGTAGTTGGTAGGTCAATAACATTTGAGAGCTCTAAGTCAATTAATGCACTTAGAAGAGCCTCTTTGGTCTGTAGATTGTTTTTAGCATCTGTGATTTCATTTAGAGTTGTCAGACCACCCTGTGGAGGTGTATATGCTTTTGTGACCATGGACAAGTATTCCTTTTCCATACACTCCAAGTGACATTTCATGCGACCTTCCCAAAGAGAGAAGTTGGCTCCATCAAACTTCAAACTGTCCTTCTTGTATGACGACATCCTGGATCTCCTCAAGCGGTTAAGCTCTTTTTAGAAGAACTTGGCTCTGATACTAATTGTTAGATCTAGGGCACACAACTGAGAGGGGGGTGAATCAGTTGTACAAAAACTTGCTTCTACTTAAATCCTCTTTGTTATATAAGAACATATCAATTAATTACTCATGAAATCATAAAGCATAAACACCAAAGCAGATACACATCAACACATGAGACACCAAGATTTTGACGTGGAAAACTCGATCAAGGGAAAAACCACGGGGTGATTAACCCAAGGATTATTCTCTGTTAGAAGAATAAGAAAAATAGATGGCACATGCCAATTAGGGCTCACTACTTGAGCACACTACTCATAAGAGGCACACTGCCTACAAGAGACATACTGTCTACAAAGTAACAAGTATCACAAATTTGAACTAGAGATTGACATCTTTACCATGTCTGGATCAGTTCCATTTAAGCCTGAAAACTCCTGCTCTGCCTTTCACTCTTCTTCTTCACTATGCCACACTCATCCACACCAAGACACACTTCAAAATGAATTCACAATCCCTTATTTATACAAGGCATTGACTTAGGAACAATCATCTAAGTCGGCAAACACCTATAAGATCATTCGTAAGACGTGTAATACATCCGGTCGGCCTGTCTTAGGAAGAACACCAATATTCATGGTTATTCTTCAAATGCAAACTCAAACTTCAATGCGGACTACCAATAAGAATTGTACATGATCCAAAGATCACCAAAATGTTTCCTGAGTCATCAGGAACAACCGCATTTTATCAGCTTACTGGAATGCTTCTCTTCTTCATCTGGAACTTCAAGAACATAGTCTGTCATCACTGTCACAATGAAAAAGGTGCTTCTGGACCTCCAAACCATGAACAAATCTATTTGTTACTTCAAACAGACTTCTGTAACACTCTTCAATCCACAGAATGAGATAATGCAAATCTGGAGCTCACCGGACCAATTTGTGACAATCTGCCACCACTGAACATCTATTGGAACTGGTTCTACTTGAGTGACCATAACTTCTTCCAATCTTCATGCGGACCTCTGAAATCTTGACTGGATCATCTCAAGACAAATATCTACAAACCCTTTAAACCGTATCCTCTGATCTTCACCTTATCTTGGGCTTTTACGTTAATGTCATCACTGTTCTTCACTGTTCCTAATTGAGACTAATTTCCTCAATATTCTCAGCACACAGCTCATCCAATCCTTCTCATTAATGCAATATGAGTATGTTGACATCAATGACAACACTGGTTATCCTCATACTTGCAACAGTACATATCTCCTTGCAAACTTCTTGTTCTTGTAAGACCACACAAATTTGTATGTACCATCTCAAGCAATCCATCAAAAAATTGTTCTTTACTCATGAAACTTGTCTTTGTATGTTTCCCTAATTGACATTCCTTGCAAATAGTATTAGCAGGCTTCACAAGCTTAGGCAAATATCTCACATCTTGTACTAAACTTATCTTCACCAAGTTGTCAAAATTGATATGACACATCCTTCTATGCCACAACCAACTCTCATCTATCTAAGCCAACAAACAACAATCATTAGTTCCTCTCAAGTGATAAACATTACCTTTAGGACCTTCTTACTAGTTGTAATCACTGTTCCAGAGCTTTCCATGATCTTGCATCCATTATCCTTGAATCTTAGATCACATCCTTTGTCACACATCTGACCAGCACTTATCAGATTATGCTTCAAACCCTTCACATATAGAACATCATCTGTATTGTCCTTTCCATCAAAATAAATAGATCCTCTTCCACAAATCTTACCAGCTGCATCATCTCCAAACCTAACAAGTCCTCCACCATACTTTTCCAAACTTACAAACTTACTTTTATCACCGGTCATGTGATGTGAACATCCACTGTCAATTATCCATTCATCCTTATCTTTCTCAACCTAGTAGATGGACAAAGCACTTTCTTCCACTGGTTTTTCTTCCTTCACATAGCTAGCAGGATTAGTAGATACAAATTCTTCCTTGATAGCAATAAACAAGCATTTATTTTCACTAGTATCATCAGACTAATCATTTGTTACACCATCAGCATCATCCTCTCTAACATAATAGCATTTCTTTATAATCCTAGGTCTACTTTCAAATTTCTTCTTGACTTTCTCAATTCTCTCCAGACACCTAGAGGCATAGTGACTAATTTTACCACAAGTAAAGCATTTGAATGGTAATTTGCCTTTAAACTTACCGGTACCTCTTTGCATTCTATCAAAAAAGTTGGCTTCAATCTCACCATGGTCATCATCCGGTTCCATAGCATACTTCTCAGATCTTGAAGTCTTCTTTGAAGTGTTGGCTTTGAAAGCAGTCTTAGTCTTTGGCAGAGCATCAATGAACTCTCTCAACTCAAAAGTAGCAAACTTTCCAAGCAACTGATCCTTTGTAATCTTCTTCACACTCATAAGTTCTTCAATTATAGACACCTTGTGACTGTAGGATTTAGGCAATGACCTAAGAATCTTCAACATGACCTCATTCTCATCAATAGTTCCTCCAAGACCTTTGATTCCATTGACAATTTCATCAACTTTTTGCATGTAGATTGTTATGTTATCATCATCACTCATCTTTAGAGCTTCATACCTCACCTCCAGGTTCTGTAATTTGGTATTCTTTATAGATTCATCTCCTTCATATAAATTTTTTAACTTGTCCTAGATCTCATGAGAAGTTTCCAGATCCAAAACTTTCACTAACTCAGTGCTAGATAAAGCATTTAACAGAGCATCTCTAGCTTTTCCATTTAACTCATACTATTTGACTTCACCTTCAGATGATGGACCATTTGGAGGAATAGTATACTTTGTTTTTTCCATCTTCCAAACAATATAACCAAGAGAAATGAGATGACTTTTCATTCATACCTTCTAGAGAGCATAGTCCGTTCCATCAAACTGCGGAGTATCCTTCTTGTGCACCATCCTGGATCTACCTCAAGATGTTAGGCTTTCTTCCAAGGAACCCTCGCTCTGATACCAATTGTTGAAATGCACAAGACAATTGAGAGGGGGGGTGAATCAATTGTAACCAAAACTTAACTTCTTTCTAAGCATCAACACATTAATCACTTAATCACTATTATTATGATTTAACCATGAAAGCATGAAATCATTAACTTAAACATATCCACACATTCAATACATAAGACACCAGATTTTTTATGTGGAAAACTCAATGAGGGAAAAACCATGGTGAGGATTAACTCACAATATAAATGATATATCAAAATTACAACAAGTCTCACTAACAAAGGCTCACTTCCTTAGGCTCACTGCCCAAAATGCTCACTGCAAAAGGAAGGGGCTCACTACCAAAGGAAGAGGCTCACTTCCTGAAGTAGAAGAAGATAGAAGAAGATAGTTACAATGAGAATGGATCCAACAGAAACTAGGGATCCACCACAAACTCAACTAACTCTTTCGCAACCTCTCTGTATCAAAAATATATTCTTTACTACTCACTATCATACCATTCGGATCACACTTGCAACAAATGATGCTTCTCATGCAGCCATTTCATCTATCTCAATAACTTCCCTAAATTTCTAGATATTTTAACTCATTTATACATCTGCAACCTTGGAAATAATCTTCAAGGTTGGCACAAACAATAAACTTAACCAATATTCAAATTAGATCTCGACCCAAACATTCCCATGGTGGAAAGGAATGAATGTAGACCACACCACACCTTAGCAGGGGCTCAAATGAAATCTTCCACACAACAACACATTTTCACAAACTCCAAAGTATAACTGTAAGTAGTGAAAACAACCAGGTCAGCCAAAACTGGTATTAACACTAAGACCTTTAGGAACACGCTTCAACCATGATCCGAATTACACTTTGTGGACTAATCAAAAAGGAGGAACATGATCTAGAAACATCTACAAACATGTTACAATCATCAATAACTTCTACACAACCTCCAAATTCTCTATCCAAAAGATTCTTCAATCCAAACCACTTAAACATTACTTCAACCACTGTCACAAAGAAAAGATTACTTGTGGAGCACCAAATCACAAACCACTTCAACTAAAGACACATAACCTCATCCCAAACTTAATTCTAGAATGGCAAATTATAAAACTTAAATGTGGATAGATGCAGAGTAGAATACATTCTCCTTGTCACCATTGAATGCTTAGAGAAACAATTTTTACTCTAGTGAATAGAACTCACTCAAATCTTCACACTGAAGGATCAAACTTGAGACATATCAACTATAGACATCCCTTAACATAACTTTCAAACTGCAGACAAAGATATTCAATCTATAGGATATGCAGTGTAAAACACTGCACTGTTCTAGGAGATAGAACAATTCTGCAATTGCACTAACTTCTCAAACACTTGCTCAAACTATGATTGCACTTAACAAACAATATGAAACGAGGAGAACTTAACATGACTGTCATTGATAGTGTGCATGTGTTCAGATTACAAACTATGATTGTCTTCTCCCAAAGTGCCAATACCTTTGTATTTGATGTAGTAATCTTTCATGTGAATAGAGTAGTGAGAGCCTATTGCATATTTTGAATATTTGACCTTAATAGTGATCTATAGTTTCATGATAGTCTTCTATGTTTATGATGTGATAGTCTATGTGGTTATTTGTAATAGTCATATCGCAATTTGACTCTCAATGCATGGTTACCACATAGGCTTCTATCATTATCTTATCAATTTATGAAACTGAATCATTTTGCAAGAATGCATTTGATTTTGGCATGGTCAAATGGGTTGGAGTTGACCAAAACCAAGAGAGGTTATTGTGGATAGACCCCACATGCACTTGTAGGTCCAAATAGAATGTTCCCAACTGCCACAAATTCCAAGAACTGCTCCATCAAAGTTTGGCAATTTTTCCTCTTATGATCTTAAGTGACTTTGTCAGTAGCCTGCTACCCCAAATGATTGGGACCCTTGGCACATGAAACAAGACCTCCCCTAGCATTTAACCCCCACCCCAATGCATTGGTGAAGTCTGTTTGGTCCACAAGATATGGAATGTAAAATGTCACTCCTAGCACCTTTCAACTACATGAAATTGAAGCATTTTACAAGAATGCATTTGATTTTGGCACGGTCAAACGGATTGGAATTGACCAAAACTGAGAGAGGTTATTGTGGAAGGACCCCACATGCCCCTGTAGGTCAAAATGAAATGTTCCTAGGTACCATGAATTCTAAGAACTACTCCATCAAAGGTTTCCAATTTTTTGGTCTTAGGGATCTTAAGGGACTTTGCCAGTAGCCTGCTACTCGGAACGACTGGGATGCTAGGCACACGAAATTGAAAACTAACACTAACTGATTAATAAATATAACAGACCCATTGCACAAATGATCTTGAAGCTTCTTTGATGAGAATTGAAACTTTGACCTCAAATCTTCCATGCTTTTAAATTGTTCCACAACTAGCTCATGGTCCTCTTCTTTTGGAAATTTAAGGTAATGCACAGTTAGTCATGCATTCTTTAATTCTAGAGACACATTGTACCACACATCATTAGAAGATTTGAACTCTAACTATATTGGTTCCTTATTTTCCATTGCCATTGCTCATGCAAATCTCTCTGTAGATATTAGACCATTTAGTGAAGCCTTAGAAGTGTTATGGGTTGGACATATTGCCAGATAACTAAAACCATAATAGAATGACAAAATTATATATGGTGTTCTCATTGTCCCGAGGATTCAATCAAGTAGTCCTTAGGTTGATATGACCATTCTAAGCTTGACATATGACTGCTACCATTTGCATATAATTGTACATTTATAAAATGAGTGTTCTAAGATCTTTATAATAGCCTTCTCTATTTTGTTGGGACAACACTATCCTAATATGTGCTGACAGTACTAAAATGTGAATAATGGTATGATGAATAGTAAATACTATTAGGACCTTGATGACTATCCTAGCAATCATATGACTAGTTTTTTAATTGCTAGATCCCCCAAATAGAAAATTTGCTCGTCATATAACAATTTTACCCTCCCAATCCAAATGCTAAGCGGTTGCCTTCTTGCTGATGACTGTCACACTCTTGACTTTAAGACTAATTTATGATTGCATGCTTGTCCATAAATGTACTGTGTCATAGTTGGTCTATTGGCCTTGCTAGGGTTGTCTTTATGTGGGAATGACATGCTTGACTTGATGGGGTTGTCCTCCCTTCTTAATTTAGGATTTCTACTCTCTGATTACCAACACAACTATCTCTTCATTATGATAGTCCTCTTCTTTCTCTCTTCTACACTCCCTACTTGTAGACTTCACATTCATAGCGCCAGGGTATAAGTATCCTCTAGGAAGACAATAATGCCTTTGATACATGATATTCAACCTAGGTTTGTCTTTGATCTTTGTATGACAAACACCTAATTAATTCTAGCTACTTGTAGTACCTCTAAGCATCTCCTATAATATCACCATGTTCATGGTCATTACCATGTGTCCTCCAAAAACAATACAAGTGTACCTACACTATAATAAATACTTAGAATGATATACCTATAATTATGCAGTTGTGAGTTCTCCTTCAAAATGGCTTGAGGTTGGAAAATAGCAAGATAAGATTTATGTATGTTTCCATGCTAAAATGCAACACCTAAAACTCATTTCTGCCTTCTATAGCTCACTACAATTGTTTGCTATTCTACCAGATAACTATCAACATAAACCTAGAACAAACTCCATCAACTTCTTTCATGAGAAACCTTACTAGGAACTTTATGTAGGTGAATAATGCACAAAGTTCCAATAGTAAAATTAAAAGTTTTAAAATACTGAATTGCTTAGAATTAGAAGATGAGGTTTTCTAGGAATTTAGAAGGTCATGTAAGTTGATATGTTTGATTATGGACAAAGGGGCAGCCTGGTCCTTATCTAACACCTATGCTAGTAGCCTAGTCCACTAGGGAGAAACCTAGTCTAGAGAGTTTCTATAGGTATAAAAAATTATAAGAGGTCAAGAATAGTATGTACACGATTCTATTAGATGTAAAATTGTCAACATTTAGTGGAAAATGTGAAACCAACTAAAAATTGGAAGCAAGTCATAAAAGCCTTTAAATAAGAAATAATGAAAAAGAAAGTAAATGGACAGTCATAAGAAGCTAGTCAAGGACTACCATAGTTTTAGGGGCAGTTATGGAGTCATTTCTTGTTTGAAACCCTCATCAAGATGGTATTATATGTAGATATAGGATATCTTTAGTTATGCATACCTAAAAGGACATGTTGTAGTGCCAAAAATAACACCATGATGCAAGAGATAGTTTTGATGTCATACATCTTAAGGCTTAAACTATTGATCAAACTCCTAGCATGAACTCAAGTTTTCAAAAAGACTTCATCACTAGTCTTGGATCACATCTAGAGACCTAACGTTGACTACCAATATTGCAAACAGGGTATGGATAGCCATCAAAGCATAAAGGATATAGGAATTTTGTCAGATGTTGTAATTGCAACTACCCTTGTAGATATGTATGCAAAGTGTGGAAGTATATACAAGGCACGTGGATTGTTTAATACAACATCTCTAAGTATAAAGGATATAGGATTTTTTGTCATATGTTGTAACTACAGCTGCCCTTGTAGACATGTATGGAAACTATGGAAGCATAGGCAAGGCATGTGGACTATTTGATAGAACACCTCAAAGCATCAAAGATATAGGATTTTTTGTCATGTGTTGTAATTATAGTTTCCCTTGTAGACATGTATGCAAATTGTGGAAGCATAAAGGATATCAAAAAAAATTTAGATGTTGTATTTGCACTTGCCCATATAGACATGTATGCAAAGTGTGGAAGCATAGACAAGGCACATGGACTATTTGACCTAACACCTCAAAGCATAAAGGATACCAAAATTTTGTCAAATATTGTATTTGCTGCTACCCTTGTAGAAATGTATATAAAGTGTGGAAGCATAGACAAGGCATGTCAATTGTTTGACCTAACACCTCAAAGAGATGTTCTGTCATGGAATGCAATGATTGCAAGATATGCAAAAAATGGATTTGTTGAAAAGGCTTTAGGAAATTTCAAGCAAATGTAATTGGCATGTGTAAAGCCAAATTCCACAACCTTTTCTAGCATCCTCCAAATTAGGATCTTTGGAACATGGTATGGAGAACCATCAAAGCATAAAGGATATAGGAAGTTTGCTAGATGTTGTAACTATAACTACCCTTGTAGACATGTATGCAAAGTGTGGAAGCATAGACAAGGCACGTGGAATGTTTGACCTAACAAGTCAAAGCATAAATGATACTAGAATTTTATCAGATACTATATTTGTAGCTACCCTTGTAAACATTATGCAAAGTGTGGAAGCATAGACAAGGCATGTCAATTGTTTGACCTAACACCTTAAAGAGATGTCCTGTCATGGAATGCAATGATTGCAAGATATGCAGAAAATAGATTTGTTGAAAAGGCTTTAGAAACTTTCAAGCAAATGCAATTGGCACATGTAAAGCCAAATTCCATAACCTTTTCTAGCATCCTCCCTATCTCTACCAAATTAGGATATTTGGAACATGGTATGGACAACCATCAAAGCATAAAGGATATAGGAATTTTGTCAAATGTTGTAATTGCAACTATCCTTGTAGACATGTATGCAAAGTGTGGAAGCATAGACAATGCACGTGGATTATTCAACCTAACACTCAACCATGAAAATTGGAAGCATAGACAAGGCATGTGGATTATTGAAAAGGCTTTAGAAAATTTCAAGCAAATGCAATTGGCACGTGTAAAGCCAAATTCCACAACCTTTGTCAACATCCTCCCTATCTATACCAAAATAGGATCTTTGGAACAGTGTATGGACAACCATCAAAGCATAAAGGATATAGAATTTTTGTCACATGTTGTAATTGTAGCTTCCCTTGTAGACATGTATGCAAAGTGTGGAAGCATAGACAAGGCACATGGACTATTTGATAGAACACCATAAAGAGATGTCCTCTCATGGGATGCAATGATTGCAAGATATGCAAAAAATGGATTTCTTAAAAATACTTCAGAAACTTCCAAGAAAATGCAATTGGCACATGTAAAGCCAAATTCCACAACCTTTGCTAGCATCCTCCCTATCTGTACCAAAATAGGATCTTTGGAACAATGTATGGACAACCATCAAAGCATAAAGGATATAGGAATTGTGTCACATGTTATAATGCCACCTACCCTTGTAGACATGTTTTCAAAGTGTGGAAGCATAGACAAGGCATGTGGGTTGTTTAATACAACACCACAAAGAGATTTCCTCTCATAGGATGTAATGATTGCAAGATATGCAAAAAATGGATTTGTTGAAAAGACTTTAGAAATTTTCAAGTAAATGCAATTGGTACATGTAAAGCCAAATTCCACAACCTTTGCCAGCATCCTCCCTATCTCTACCAAAATAGGATCTTTGGAATAGTGTATGGACAACCATCAAAGCATAAAGGATATAGGAATTTTGTCACATGTAATTATATCTGCCCTTGTAGACATGTATGCAAAGTGTGGAAGCATAGACAAGGCACATGGATTGTTTGATGCAACACCACAAAGATATGTCCTCTCATGGAATGCAATGATTGCAAGATATGAAAAAAATGGATTTGTTAAAAAGACTTTAGAAACTTTCAATCAAATGCAATTGGCATGTGTAAAGCCAAATTCCACAACCTTTGCCAGCATCCTCCCTATCTCTACAAAAATGTAGCTACCCTTATAGACATGTATGCAAAGTGTGGAAGCATAGACAAGGTATGTGAATTGTTTGACATGATGCCTTGAAATGAAATGCCATTTTATGGAATGCAATGATTGCAAGATATGCAAAAAATGGATTTTTTTGATAAAGCTTTATACACTTTCAAGAAAATACAATTGGTGGGTGTAAAGCCAAATTCCATAACCTTATCTAGTATCCTCCTTGCCTATGCCAAAATGGACATCCATCAAAGGATAAAAGATATGGGAATTTTTTTAGATGTTGTAGTTGCAACTACCCTCGAAGGCATGTATGCAAAGTGTGGAAGCATAGACAAGGCACGTGAATAGTTTGGCATGGTGCCTCAAAGAAATGTCACCTCATGGAATGCAATAATTAATGCAAGATATGAACAAAATGGATTTTTTGATAAGGCTTTAGAAACTTTCAAGTAAATACAATTGTCCAATGTAAAGCCAAATTCCAAAACCTTAGAAATGGTATCTTCGAAACACAATATAGACATCCATCATAGCATAAAGGATATAGGAATTTTGTCAAATGTTGTAGTTGCAACTACCCTACAAGACATGTATGCAAAGTGTGGAAGCATATACAAGGAACTTGAACTATTTGACATGATGCCTCAAAGAAATGTTGTCTCATGGAATGTAATGATTGCAAGATATGCATGAAATGGAGTTTTCATAAGGCTTTAAAAACTTTCACAAATGCACAAAAGAAATTTTCAACCAAATGCAATTGGCAAGTCTAAAACCAAATTGCACAACCTTATCCAACATCCTCCTTGCCTATGCCAAAATGGGATCTGGGGAACATGGTGTGGACAACCATCAAAGCATAAACAATATAGGAATTTTGTCACATATTGTATTTGTAGCTATCCTTGTAGACATGTATGGAAAGTGTGGAAGCATAGACAAGGTGCGTGAACTATTTGACATGATGACTCAAATAAATGCACAATCTCATGAAATGCAATGATTACAAGATATGCACAAAATAGATTATTTGAAAATGATTTATAAACTTTCAAGCGAATGCAATTGGCACATGTAAACTAAATTCCTATAACGATAATTGATCATCATATTAAATATTTAATATAAGTTGTCATATACAAAATATCATGAACATAACATCTAGTCTATATAAAAAGCCATATAGGCATGTCTAAACAAAGCCATACAAGCATATACAAAAATATACATCGGTAACATACAAAAGTATGTATACAAAGCCATCTAGGCATACTAAAAAAGTCCCAAAAACTAATTTCTTATGGACTTTCATCAAATAATCAGCAACCCTTTCTTGACTGTGAAGATGGAGAGCCAATTAGTGACTCATCCTCTCTCTGTCATTGAGTAGACCTCCTCAAAAAACGTTCATGCAGCTCCAACTATTTATACAATCAAACAATATGCACATTAATATAGAAAACATGAAATATATAACATCACATATGTAGTCGATCACTTACTGCTATCCGATGATCACTCTCGATCGTCTTTTCTCTCTTCATTCGTAATTGGATGGGATGGAGTTGTGACCTCCTGTGAGAAGCATCAAGAAACAAAACTGACTAAACATAAATATCATTTATGTACATCAAATGACATGAGATAAAACAAGAAATACAAAATTATGACATTTTCATGTTATTGGTTCATACCTTGGTCAAAGGATTTGAAGACATCATGGCTACAACAATGCCTACCTACACTAACTCACAAAGATGAGGAGTCTCCATATTTAGCATCTGAAAATAGAGTTCAATATTATTCGACCAAAATAAATACATAACATTATTTAAATGCACAATGATTAGAAATGGTTAAATTTACCTTTGTATAAGTGGTGGTTTTGTGTCTAGGGTGTTGCAAGTATGGGTCTAACCGGTGTTTTCATTGATGTCAACATACTCCTATTGCATTAATGATAAGAATTGGATGAGCTGTGTGCTGAGGAGATTGAGAAAACTAGTCCTAATCAGGAACAGAGAAGAACAGTGAATATAATGAGGTAAAGATCCTAGTTAAGATGAAGATCAGAGAATGCGCTTCAAAGGGTTTGTAGATATGTGTCTTGAGATGATCCAGTAAAGATTTTAGAGGTCCGTATGAAGATCTGAAGAAGTTATGGCCACTTAAGTAAAACTGGTTCTGGTAGGTGTTCAGAGGTGACAGAGTGATACAGATAGTTCTGGTGAGATCCGAAAATGAAATATCCTATTCTGTGAATTTGGTGGAGTGTTTAGGAAGTCCATATGAAGTGACAACTCAATTGGTTCATGATCTAGAGGTCCACAATCATCTATTCCAATATGATAGTGATGACAGACTATGTTCTTGAGGTTCCAGATGAAGGAGAGAATGATTTCAGTAGACAGTAGTAGTGTGGATGTTCTTAGTGATTCAAGCAAGCTTGTGGAGGTCTTTGGATTGTGTCTAGTTCATGTTGGTGGTCCGCATTAAAGATTGAGCTAGTAAATGAAGAATTACTTTCGGATGATGATGTTCTTCCTGAGTATGGCCGACCAGATGAGTTACACACCCTGTGGATGATCTTGGAGATGTTCTGTGAAGAATGGCATGTTCCTAAAGGAGTATTGGAGTCTTAGATCTGTGTGGCCGATAGTGTGCTGATCCGCGTGAAGTCTTTTTGTAGTAAGTCATGTTGTATTTATGTATTTGCTCTGTAATGTATGCCGACTTGGATGATAATTCCTAAGTCGATGTCTTGTATAAATAAAGAGTTGTTAAGTCATTTCAAAGTATGATGTGGAGATGAGAGTGTGGTAGAGAGGAGTAGAGCGAAAGGCAGAGTAGAAGTATTGAGCTTAAATGGAATTGACTCAAGCATGGTGAAGATGCTATTCTCCAGTTCAAGTATGTGATACTTATTTTTCTGTAGATAGTGTGTCTCTTGTAGGCAGTGAGCCTCTTGTGAGCAGTGTGCTCGGGCAGTGAGCCCTAATTGGCATGTGCCATTTTGTTCTTTCTATTCTTCTAATAGAGAATACAACCTTGGGTTAATCACCCCATGGTTTTTCCCTTAACCAGGTTTTCCACGTCAAAATCTTGGTGTCTTGTGTGTTAAAGTGTTTCTGCTCTTGATTTAATGCATTATATTTCCATGATTGATTTATTATTATGCTATTGAATTGTAAAGTGGATTTAAGTGTTTGATTGGAAGAAAGTTTTGAACAACTGATTCAGCCCCCCTCTTAGTTGTCTGCCTAAATCTAACACAAGGGACCAAGGAAACCATGGAGGTGCTGGTGAAGCTCCCTGTTGAAATCATCAAATTGTCACAAAATAATATTACCATTGATATATGTACAATAATTACGATCATGTGATAAATTACATACCTACTAACTTGACCTCCTCTCATAACCTACCAATGGATGGCTAACGGAGGCAGGATGAAGACTCTAACCTTGGAATTTCATTACGCAGACAATTACATACATTATTTTTTACTTATAATATAGATAGTCATATAAAATTAATTATAAATAAGAATAATAATATATTAAATCAAGATGAAACTTGTAAAAAATTACTTGAGAATCAATACCAAATGTACATTGTAAGACATCATTGGTGAGAACAATCTCATCCAATATGGATGTCTCCATCATTGGATGTTGCCCCTGTGTCACAACATCGCGCTGAGAGTCCTATCGTGAGTCCTATGTCCCATATTCACATAGGTTCCCACATGAACTATACAAATGTAGGGACAAATGATGCCCACTACTCTCACCCTCATCGGCATGCTATGCTAGAGACTGCGTGAGAGTAGACAATGAATGTAATGTCTCCACCTCAACAATCTCCTTCAAAGTCAAAGGGAGTGACACACGTTCTGGCCTCAACAGGGGTCTAGGTACACAGTTTTCATCTCACCAATCCCCCTCTCTATCTTGATTAGAGACACCACCTCTACCTTGGAACTCTTGAATGTCAAAACAATTGGGAATCCTCTAAGGACGAACTCACAATAGAGTTTCCTCAAGAAATATTGTGGCACTTCATTGTTGTTGCATGGACGCTCATCAAAGACCATGTACCATCTATCCCAAAAGTTTTGGGATATATATTGATTCCTACACCAATGAATTTGCAAGTTTCTTCTAATCTTTGGCCAGTTTTAGGATTAATAAGGTGTGTACATAATTAAGATTTTGTAATTTTTCATTCTTCACTTGTTCATAAGATAATTTGTTGGTATAGTATTGTCAACACCGCTCTCTATAGTCTTGAAATTCGATGATTTGTTTTGCCGCTGATTTGGTGTGGGAAACAATCTCCTCTAATGACTTCACAAGAGCTCTCCTACGATCAGTACTTGCACTTGGATTGTTTAACATTTCAATAACGGTTTGAAGATGTCTTTTGTTTTCTTGAGTATCTCTTACATTGTGAGGATGTGAAGGTGGGTTTTGAGGGTTTGGAGGGTTTTGGGGATTGTTTTGAACCTCCTCAGCTGGATTTGTGTTTTCTCCTACCTCATTAACTATAAATGCAATATAAAAACTAATCAAACATTGTAAAACTCAAAAAATCTTTTCAAACTCACAAAAATTAATCAAACCCTACCTTATTTGGCTGCTAGACCCTCTAAATTTGCATCATGATGTCTTTGGGAGTGGGCTCGGCGAGGTGGCATCATGAAAATGTTGATTTCTCTCTTGCATTTGCTTTGTTTGACCTTCCTTGAATGTGCTCGTGCTTTGATCCTTATTTTTTCTGCAAACAAACTCTTTTTGCCACGGGTAATGGCAAAAATGCTTGTTTTTCTCACTTTTAAAGAAAAAAAAATGTGAGCACGTTTTTATTTGTTTTGGACCAAAAAGTCCCATGGTGGTGACTTTTTGGTCTCCCATCTTTGTGCACTTACTCATATATGCTTAAATTATTTTTCTATCTAGCTGTAGAGTTTCAAGTCATGATTGTAAATGGTGGACCAATTAGTTGTTCTAGAAAATTCCTTAGTATTAAGCTCTCCATGGAAGAATATCAGCTAGATAGTCCCATGTTTTCCATTATGATGGGTGGAAACAACATTATTTTGGGAGGTCAATGGCTAAGTACCTTGGAAATGATCAAGATGAATTTCTAAGAGATTTTCATGCATTTCTAGTTAGAGAGTAGGAAGTTTAAAATATGCGGGCTACATTCAACATTGCTACAATTGGTGAGTTCTCATCAAATGTAGAAAATTATAAAAATATTGTGGATGGGTTTGTGGATCAACTATTATCAATAGAGGCACAACCAACAAAGGGGTCTACACCACTATACCTACAAGCTATCATGGAGAAACATTTAGTAATCTTTGGAGATGTGCCAAAAGGACTTCCTCCCAAAAGGAATCATGATCAATCCATTCAAGTAGAGCTAGGGTTCCAACCACCTAACATTAAGCCTTATAGGTACACATATGTCTAGAAGAGTGAAACTAAGAATATGGTACAAGAGATGTTAAAAGCAGGTATTGTATTTAATAGTTGGAATTTTAGGACTTATGAGGGTCACTATTAGTTTTTGGATATGTTAGTTGGTCTTATTTCTACATTTTAAAGTTTTATGAATTCCATATTTAATCTATTTTTTAGAAAGTTTTTATTAGTGTTCTTTGATGATATACTAATATATATCAAGACATGGGAAGACCATTTGCACCATGTTGATTAGGAATTATAAATTCTCAAAGAACATCAACTTTATGTTAAACCTTCTAAGTGTGCTTTTGGAATCAAAGAGGTTTGAGTACTCAAGTCAATTTATATCTTATGAATAAGTAAAAGTTGATTTGAACAAAATCAAGACTTTGGTGGAGTAGTTGATTCCTAAAATGGGCTTAAGAACTTGAGCCTAGTTTCATAGAATTCACTAGATACTATAGAATATTTGTAAAGAATTATGGACACATAGAAGAACCTCTCACAACACTTTCAAAAATCATGTTTTCCAATGGAATGAGGTATCTAGTACAACATTTGAGAGACCAAAGGAGGTGATGTGTACTGCTCCAATTCTAGCTACTCTAGACTTCACCAAGAATTGTATTGTGGAGTGTGATGCTTTTGGGAATGGTATAGGAGCAGTTCTCATGCAAAATTTAGGCCTATTTATTTTTAAATTCATGATTTGAAGGGTAAGAATCAATTCAAACCTATTTATGATAAGGAAATGCTAGCTTTTCTTCATGCAGTCAAACAATGGAGGCCATATCTAATGGGTAGACAATTCAAAGCAAAGATATATCATGATAGCCCAAAATTTTTTTGGATCTTAGCAGTTATGTTTTAAAGAACAACAATAATGGGTGACTAAAAAGTTGGGATATGAATTTGAGATCATCTAGATAAGAAAGGGAAGGAGAATGTAGTGGTTGATTCTCTATCTAGAAAACATGACAAGGATGAGGCATTATTGTGTGTCATTTCAATATTAGAGATAGATTGGGTTGAATAAGAGAGATTAAAGTGGTAGTAAGATTTTTTATGTGGAATATCATTCATTAATTATGAAATAATCCATGTAGCTCAGATAAGTTTTAATGGAAGACTCTTTATGTTATAAAGAGAGATTGTACCTATGTGAGAATTCCACCCTCAAACAAAAGATTTTGTAGGAGCTCCATGGTTCTCCAATTGGGGGTCACTCAAGATTTTTCAAGACATTCAATGAATAAATCAAGATTTATTTTGTGAAGGGCTTAAAGGTAACATTCAAAAATTTGTGGCAGAATGTCTAGTATGTCAAAGAAATAAAGGTGAGACAATTAAGACCCTTTCTCTTTTGAAACCATTGGTTGTTCCTATCCAATGGTGGGAAGAGATCTCCAAGGATTTCATCAAAGGCCTTCCAGTGTTTTAAGGTACAAGTGTCATCATGGTAGTTGTGGAGATACTTACCAAATATACCCATTTTTGTGCACTACCACACCCTTTTACAATAAGTATAGTGGCAAAAGTATTTATGGAGAATATACAAAAGCTACAGGGTACCACAAAGGTTATTGTAAGTGATCATGATCCTATATTTACTAGTAATTTTTATATAGATTTATTCTATTTTTTGGGTACTCAAATGGCTCACAACTCTTCATACCATCCCTAGTAAAATGGACAAGCTGAGGTAGTCAATAAGTGCTTAGAGTGGTATTTATGTTTTTTACTTGAAATAAATAATCTCAATAAGTGGATTGGCTACCATTAGTATAATGGTGGTATAACACTTGCTTCTGGAGTGCTTAAAAAATGTCTCCATTTATGGCATTTTATGGTTATTGTAGACACCTAAATCATCCACTCATCATCTTACCACTATTCATATGCAATTAGGACATCACTAAACCACTTTTTTCCACAATTAACTAGATAAACACCTATTTATATAATTAAATGATAAGTCCCCTTTCTGACACTGATTAAATAATAATTTATTATTAAATCACTATTTATGCACTATTCATCCGTACCATCTCCTAGAATTTATTGAATAAATTTAATCATTTATTCAATTAATCAATCCTTTTCCATAGTCCAACATTAGATAAATATCTATATATCTAATATCCCTTTATCCTCATCCAAAAATTAAATAAATATTCTTATTTATTCAATTCCCTAATTTGTGCATTTTTTGATTAAGTTGACTAAAACCACTTAACCAACTTAATCACATGTTTGTACATTCCAAATCCTTCATTAACCCATTCAAACCCCTCACATCCTCCAACATGTACAAAAGCATGGGCTTTTGTACATGATCACATGGGTCTCTTACAAAGGGATCGACAAGTACCTTGCACATCCCTCTAAAAAATGTCCTTTTGTCCTCCTTTGATCCTCTCCATCCACTTTATCCAAGACCATCATTTACCCTTGATCTCTCCTTGATCCAAGGACCATCTTTATCCTCCAATCCTATGATACCACTTGGTGGCCTCTCATCAATCCAATACTCTAAAAAATCCTTAAACCTTGATCTTCCAAATCAATCTCATCCATCCAATCCTCATCCCAAAAATCTATAAATAGCCATCAACCCAAGCCAATTTCAAGTCTTGATGCAAGGTTATGCTATAAATTTGAGGAGCAATTACATACATCCAACATCAAGGAGCATATTCAAAGAACAAGGTTTGCACATGTGTTGTTTATAGTTTAGCTTCATATGTTTGTATGCATTCCTTATTAGCTCAATCATGAGGTTGCATTAGTTAATGAATGAAATAGGTGAATATGATTTTATCTCTTTTCTATAGTTCATTTTCTATATGTACACATTTTGGCATGCTTGATGGGACCTTTGGGTTCTTATCTAATCATCTTTTGGTTTTTTTAGCCTCTTTGAAGCTTACAGATCTTAGATGAGCATTTTCATTGCAGTTGAGCACCTCTATGACCTATTTGAGTACCTCTATCTATGATTGATCATTTCTATAATTCTTGAGTGCCTTTGTATCATACTGGGGCATTTCTGTATTGACCTGGGTAGTTGACACCAAAAATTTTCAATCTTTCATTTTTGGGGTCTATTCAGTGGGTTTTGCAAGATTTTATCATGCTAACATGTTCTATGAAATCCTAACCCTTCATTTTGACCCCTAACAATATTTTTTGTAGCCCAAAATCTTGTTTTTTGGCCCTGAACATGAATGAATGTGTTATGTCAGAAAATGTCCCCTCAAGGGCTTTTCCCTCTTAAGGTTTAGCTCTCGGGTCCTTAGAATGCATTTAGATAATCTTGAATAATAATTGTGAATCCTGATGAGAAAACCCTAAAGTTTTATGGAAAATAGGACCTAGGGGGTTTCTATTTTGATCATCCCTGAACAAAAATGGGAGGGTGGACTTGGGCGCTAGCACCCTAGTCCTGTCTTATTTTGGGTCAGCCCTAAATTTAAATGTTAGTTTTATGACCATTACTTAGGTCCTATACCAACATCTAAAGTTTGAATTATGAAATTCTTAGTGGGAATGTTTGTAGTTGGATATATAAGCATGTTTAGGACTTCATTTGCAAACTAGATGGACATTGTGAACTTGTGATCTTATGCTAAAGTGATTCAAGGCTTTCATTGTGTTGCAGAGTAATATTTTGTTGTTATTGTGTTTGTGATTGTAGATTTGACTCCATCTCAACTTGGCATGAAAGAGCATCTTCCTTCCATGAGACCTATACTTCAAGGTGACATCTATTGTGTTTTCAATCATTTATCATTTAGTTTTTGCTTCTATCCCGCAAGGATACACACTCTCATCTAACAACGGTGTTCGGAAGACTTGAATGTCTCTCCAGGGCTTGACCAAGGCAAGCCTCTAAACACCACAACCCCTAACCACACTCCTTTGTGATTGCAAGTTATAGGTTCTAAGTTTCAAAGAGTGGAGTTATAGAAGGAGGTTGCAAAGGATAAGGATTTGGGATCTGAAAGAAAGCAGATAGAGTTGAACATTTTGGGATATAGGTGCTAGTGGCAATGTCCTCTAGATGTAGATATAGAAACAATCTGGACAATGATAATTAGCATCCAAAGAGCTTCTGACACCCTGAAGAACATCTAGCATTGGACTAGGGCACTAGTGGAGGTGTCCTCTACATCTTTCAGGGTAGAAATAGAAGATACAGTGAATATCAGTGTTAGGAGGAGATCCAGATTCCATGTAGAAAATAGTACCTTGGACAGGGGTGCTAGTGGAGGTGTCCCTGACTATTCCACATTCTGAACTTCAAAAAAGGTCAGTTATTAATCTTTGTCCTTCATCTTAATATGAGACGATTTGTCGTAATTCATCAATTTGCTTACTGTTTTACTTACTTAGGGTTTTAAGAGCATTTGAACATTAAATTGAGATATTGCTTGATAACATCTAAGTTTCTGCATCATTCCAAGTGCCAGCCCAACCTATTAGGTGAATTCTCTTGCTTAGTAGAGATTCACCTTGGTTGATATGCCCTTGAATGTTTGTAGTGAAAGGAGGATTTACCCTTGAAACTTATCAACCCATCTCCCCCCTCCTTTTTCTCTACTAAACATTTTGGTGAACCTGTGTTTTTGAATTTTTTCCACCTTGTTGAGTGTTGTGTGATATATTTGCATTCATTCGTTTTATTGCATTTGAAAAATTACAAAAAATTGAAAAAATTGAAAAAATTGGCATCTTAGGCTTTGCATTTTGGCATAATTTGAATTAATTGGCATCTAATTTCATTTAATTTCTATTATTTTCATTACATCTGATTTAAATTATATAAATTCATCATTTAATATTCATTTTCATGCTTAATTTGTCAAAATTTGCTTGAAAAATTGTGCATTTTTCACAAAAACCTAGTTTTGCATTAGCTAGGGTTTGTAGTTAAAATATTGTTTCAGATTTTACTACCCTTTTAAAACACTCATTAGGACTGATTTCTAAATGTAGTGTTGCATCATAGTGCCATTCTTGCAAAATTTCATGTCTAGGGTTTGAAAACCTTGCATTTTCACTAGATTTGGCCTTATCATCTCTCTAGAATTGCATTCTAGGCGTGTTGTAAAGGATTTTGCTGCATTATTTGACTGATATTAGGGTTATAATCTTCTTACCCTCCTCAAATTATTTACAACACCCTTTCTATTAGGCATTTACATTGAAAATTGGTGAAAATTTGCATATTTTAAGTGTATTCTCACTAGGTTTTGACTTGTCATCACTCTAGATCTGCACTATAGCTGTGTTGTGAAAGATATTGTTGCATCATTAGACTGTTATCAAGCATATTATTTTCTACCTCTCTTGAAATTCTTCACAACACCTCTTCTTTCACTCATTTGCATTGAAAAAAGTGAAAAATTGAGCATTTTTAGGTCATTTTCATACATATGATTGCATTTGTTTCTTGCATAAGTGTTGACAATCTTTAAAATCTGATCTAGCATTCATTTGAAAACATTTACATGGATTCTCAATACAACAATAATGCCAGGCTTTCTCCTAGGCCTTATTTGAAAAGAAGAGTCCCTAAACTTGAAATAACATTTACACCTCATGACAAAGAAATGGTAAATACTGAAGGGCCTCTTTACATCATAGTGAACATAATGGAAAGAGTTGTGCATGGAACACTTATAGATCCTAATTACATGACTAATGTGGTTATGGAAGAGTTCCTTCTTAAACATTATTTGGCACAAGATTATTACAAACCGTCAGATTTGAGAATTAAAACACATAATGGAGCTTTAATGAATATATTTGGGAAGATAACCATACTAGTCTTGATATATGATAAAGTTGTGGATTAGTTATTTGATGTTATCCCCTTATCTGACCTCTTCCATGTAAAACTAGGACATCCATGGCTTAAGGCTATGAATTTCGTCCCCTCAACTATTCACAAATGCCTAAAATTCCCTTTGCATGGAGAAATATGTACTATCCATTGTAATTCATATCAACCTCCATCTAAGAACAAGAACTTCACTCTTGATTACTTTTGGTCACAACCTAATAGAGATCGTGATCCACGAAGAGACCAATCTTTCCTAGAATATAGATGATACAAAGCAAAACAACTAGCTAGACTGGCCAGGCCTCCTTTACAAACAATAAGGGAATAACAACATGCATTTGAAGATCATCTTAGAACAAAAGGAAATTGACAAAATGACATAAGAATAAAACAAGACTATTATGACTATGATGAAATGACTGGCATGGTAGAAGTGGAGAAGGAAAAGTTTCATAACTCACCTCATCCATGGAGATATGGTATCTATGCTAAGGTTCCTCCCCCGTCATCCTTACAAGGATTGGGAGGTATTCAACGACAACAAAACATTTCAATAAGACCAATGAAATTTGAACATGGTGCTTCCTCCTCTAATGTACAAACTCCTATGAAAAAACATAATAATGCCTTTGAAGAGATAAATAGTAGGACAAGAAGAAATAGACAAGTAAGAGAAAGGAAGAAGAGAGGACAAGCTTTTGCCCAATGAAATGCAACTCAACAAGAAAACATTCAACCAAACATTGAATCAAACCTAGATGAACTTAACACTGAACAATTTGAAGACAAGAACAAACATTGGGCTATGGTACATTACACACCTCTCTCCTCTAGCATTCAAGATTGGGAGGAGGATGATTTAATCGTTGATAACCTCTAGCATGATCCTATCTACAGGTAAGTATTTCTAACCCTTTACCTCTATGTTGTATTTCCCCCGTGATGTGTTATTTAGGCCTCCTGGGATGACCCTTGATACTCTTGTAAGGTCAAGGATACTGGGGGACCACCTCTGTTGTGACCCTTCTTCTATTTGTATCATCATTCTTCTATATATTGCTTCTCCTTTATTTTCATTGTTGTGTGTTGTGTCTGATGGACATAGCATTGTGGTTGGTGACTTGGGGGCACCCTCCTATGTGATTGTCCCTAAGACACTTGTTTCTCCTCTCTCAATTTATTGTTTACCTTCCTCTAGTGGTTCTATCTAGCTGTTGGATGATGAAAAACATATAATATTGATATGGACCTAGTGTCCCTTAAGCGAGAAATCAAAAAATGGACCTAGTCCATACATGACAATGGGTTTGATATATATTATCCAACGCTTGGATAGTAGAACCACTCCGTGTGATATTTTGATGTTGTCATATTTCACTTACAAAACATAACAATACTATTGCTTCGTACACTTTGATTATCTTGGATCTTGCCTTGCTCAACTCTTTATATGAATGATTACATGCATTGTTGTCTATCATGCTTATATGGATGCTAACACCTTTTCTTATAGGAAATTTTGTGTTTTTGGGAAAATTTGGCGATCATAAAGTACATGTCATCTCTGGGGGAATGGGCTTTGCGAGAGCTCGTGTTCCCTTGTGTGTTTTCTCTCTACCTTAATGTGCTTGATATCGGTACACGATATCAACCACCTTAAGGTGGGGGCATATATAAGGTAAGTTGTCTCATGATTTTGGTACTAACGAAGTGTGTTTGAAGTCCTCTACGAAGGTAGGATGTTGTATCTCCGAGCGAGTGCACATTTTTATTTTCTATATTTCAATCACTTAAGCTCTCTGTGGAGGTGCCATACATGACGAGGGGGTTGATATATATTATTTGATGCTTGGCTAGTAGAATCACTCCATGTGATATTTTGATGTTGTCATATTGCACTTACAAAAGATAACAATACTATTTCTCCATGCACTTTGATTATCTTGGATCTTGCCTTGCTTGGATCTTTATATGAATGATTACATGCATTGTTGTCTATCATGATTATATGGATGCTAACACCTTTTCTTGTAGGAAATTGTGTGCTTGTGGGAACATTTGGTCATCATAAAGTACATGTCACCTCTGGGGGCATGGTCTTTGTGAGAGCTCATATTACCTTGTGTGTTTTCTCTCTACCTTAACGTGGTTGATATCGGTACACGATATCAACCACCTTAAGGTGGGGGCATATATAAGGTAAGTTGTCTAATGATTTTGGTACTAATGAAGCATGTTTGAATCCCTTTGTAGAGGCGGGATGTTGTATCTTCAAGCAAGTGCATATCTTTATTTTCTATATTGCAATCACTTAAGCCCTCTGTGGAGGCTAGATATCATGCATATCCTTTTTATTTTAAGCCCTCTATGGAGGTAGGGATGGTGTATTTCTCGAGGAGATTGCACATCCTGTCATTTTCTATAAAGTCCTCTGAGCAAGTGGGGAGGATCTAAGACTATCTTAACCCTTAAGCGTGTCTTCGGCAATTATTGTGGTGAAGCCCAATCGTCGATGTGCCTATAATGTGCTTGAGATGGATACGAACCTAGTAATAAGTTTCTTCCTGTTACATCAGAAAATGTCCCCTTAGGGGCTTTTCCCTCTTAAGGTTTAGCTCCCAGGTCTTTAGAATGCATTTAGGACTTCTTGCATGTTAATTTGACATCCCGATGAGAAAACCCTGAAGTTTCATGGAAAATGGGACTTAGGGGGTACACTTGACATGATTCCTACCTGAAATAGGGGGGAGGACTTGGGCACCCATGCCCTAGTCTTTCCCTATTTTAGGTCAGGCCTAATTTTTAAGTGTCGGTTTATGACCGTTATTTAGGTCCTATACTGACACGGTAAGTTTCAATTACAAAATTCTTAGTGGGAATGTTTGTAGCTGCATATATAAGCATGTTTAGGCATTCAGTTGTAAACTAAATAGATATTGCAAACTTGTGTCTTATGTGAAAGTGATTCAAGGCATTCATTGTGTGTTGCAAAGCAAAATTTGTGTTGTTATTATGTTTGTATTTGTAGATTTGGCATCCATCTCCTCATGGCATGAAGAGCATCTTCCTTCCATGAGATCCTCACTACAAGGTGATATCAATTATGTTTTCAATCATTTATCATTTGGATTTTGCCCCTATCTCACAGGGATATGTACTTTTTATCTGACAACAGTGTTCGGAAGACTTGAATGTCTCTCTGAGGCTTAACTGGGGCAAGCCTCTAAACACCACAACCCCCAACCCATTTTTCCATGATTGTAGGTTACAGGTTGCAGGAGTAGAAAAAGTGGAGTTGCAGGAGAGTAGTACAGACTATCATAATTGTAGATCAGAAGAGAAAATAGGGACTTGGACTCGGGCACCTACTCATTAGTCCTCTGGATCCCGCAACTGAAGAATCTTTGGAACAATAGGAACAGGGTGCAGACAAGATTCCTAGATCCTGACAGAAATGGTGGAACTAGACTAGGGCACACACTCATTAGTTCCCAACTTTTCTATTTTTTGAAATCTGTACGCATTTGATTGTCATTTGATATCTATGTGTGCGAGCATTTTCTATAATCTATCCATTTGCTTCTAATTTGCACAATTAGTGTTTTGAGCATAAATGGACTTAATTGAATAAAAAAATCACACAATTCCAATTTTCCCCTATATTCTAAGTGACCAAAGGCCTATAGTAGACTTCCTACTTGGCTAAAGTTCATGAATGTTTAGAGGTGAAAGGAGGATTCATACAAACTAGCAAAATAAACACAAAAATCCTCTTCATCAAAATTTCACCTTAAACATTTTGGTGAACCCATGATTTTAATGAATTTTGCACCTTGTTGAGTGTTATTATTCATATTTACATTCATTTCATTCATTTATTTCATTGTTCATCTTATTGCATTTGAAAAATTATAAAAAAATTGAAAATTTTGAAAAAAATTGGCATTTTTAGCTTGCATTTTCATATAATTTTAATTAGTTGCATTTAATTTTAATAAATTTCTGTCATTATCATCAGATATAATTTAAAATACATAAATTTTCCCTTCATCATCCATTTAGATTACATTTTCATGCTTAAATTGATAAAAATTGCTTGAAATTGTGCATTTTTCCATATAACCTAGTTTTGCATTAGCTAAGGTTTATAGTCAAAATCTTGTTTTAGATTTTACTACTCTTTTAAAATACTCATTAGGAGTGATTTCTAACTGTAGTTTTGCATCATAGTGTTTTGCTTGCAAAATTTCATGCCTAGGGTTTGAAAACCTTGATTTTTCACTAGATTTTGGCCTTATCGTCTCTCTAGATTTGCATCCTATGTGTGTTGTAAAAGATTATTCTGAACTAATTGGATTTTATTAGGGTTATTATCTACTTCCCCTCTTCAAATTATTTATAACACCTTTTTATTGGGCTCTTATAGTGGAAGTTTGGTAAAAAATTGCATATTTTGGCTATATTTTCCCTAGGGTTTGACCTAGATTTGCACTATAAGCATGTTGTGATAGATTTTTTGGCATTAGGTGGCTGTTGTTACTATTATAATTTTTTTTCCATCATCATTTTTCTCACAAAACCCTTTTTCATACTCTTTTGCATTGAAATTTGGTGGAAATTTGCATATTTTGGCTATATTTGCCCTAGGGTTTGACTTAGATTTGCACTCTAAGCATGTTGTAATGGATTTTATGGATTTAGGTGACTGATATTACTACTAAAACCTATTGTACCTCCTAAAATTATTTACAACACCCTTTCCATTGGGTCTTTACATTGAAAAGTTGTGAAAAAAATTGCATATTTTAGTGAACTTTCATTAGGTTTTGACTTGTCATCATCCTAGGTTTGCATCAAAAGTGTGTTGTGAAGGATATTACTACTTTATTGGACTAATATTAGACATATTATTTTATACCCTTGATTAATTTCCTTACAACACCCTTTCTTTCACTTATTTGCTTTGAAACAAAGTTGAAAAAACCAAGCATTTTTAGATCTTAGACATATCCTGCTCCTAGGGTTTGTTCTATTAGTTTGTGCACTCTGTGTTGCATGCTCTTGCATGAGCCTTATAACCCACTGCCCTAATAGAAACATCCCTTTAAGAAGAAGTAGAAGACTCATGGGATCTAGTACCCTTGAAGAAAATGATATTCAGACCTCTAAAAATTTATTGAATACCTTCTTTACAAAAGGAGCGACACAAATTTTGCAAGATATTATACCTCCCACAACCACTATGGAAGATCAAGTATTTCATGATGTCAATGACACTATTGAGGTGGTTGCACATGTACCTGATGAGCAAATAAACAAACTTGATAAAGAGTTAGCCAATTTTCAATCATTTGTTGAAATGAAAAGAATAGCGGAAGAAGTTGTCCCTGTGATTCACCACGTAAGAGAATTGATAAAAGGAAGGACAAGGTGGCATTGATGTTATCCAAGGTTTAACACATATTGTACACAATAATGTCATGATGGTGACTGAATGTGTGAATGGTATCAAAAACATATCATCACCGTCTCATACGCAAGTATCAGCACCTATACTGACTATGGAATATCTACATTCACATAGACAATTTTAACAACTAATGCAAATGCTTGTATTAATGCTACCATTGGTATTGGAGTATCTAATGGAACTCATTCACAAAATTACAAAGCTGTGGGATTTAATTATTAGAATTTGGTTTCTAAGGGGACCTCTTCTATGAATAATTGTTCTTAACCACCTATCCATTCCACTTATTCTCAACCACCTATTACCTATTCGCAACCATTTTCCACCTATCACTATGTCCAACCACCATTGACCTATTCACAACATCCACCTATTACAACTCGGGCTCAATCACCCCCTCACCTTGGTTCTAATTCCTTGCAGCAAACCGCATATCCCAATGATGCCATATTAAACCAACTTCTGCAAGGCATGACTGCTTTACAACAAAAAGTGACAAACTTGATAAATTCTTCACAACCTAATATACCAACTTATCATGCCTATAATCCTCTATCCTATGTAATTTTGAGAACTCCTATGCTTGAGAGGTTTGAGACCCCTCACTTTGAAAAATATGATGGAAAGGTGATTCTAATACTCATGTGGTAGCATTCACAGTTATATGTAGCGACTTCTACTTTGAAGAGGACTTGTTAGCAAAACTTTTCCCATGATCTCTCAAGGATATTGCTTTAGAATGGTTTTGCTCTTTACCTCCAAATTCAATACACTCCTTTTCATAGTTGGTTGATCAATTTTTACAACATTTTCAAGCAAATATTGGGCCTCAAGTTTCTTTGATTGATTTAGTTCATTGCAAGCAAGGTCTGAAAGACAAGTTAATTGAGTTTATTAGTTGGTATCAATCTCTTTATGCACAAATTCAATATCAGATAAAGATGAGGATGTTCAAAAGGTGTTTATTACAAATCTATAGCCTAACATCCGTGATAAGATTCTCTTAATGAAGTATAACTCCTTTCAACATTTATGCAACCCTTTGTGATTATCAACTTTCATCTAGTCAGTATGAAAACCAAAACTCATCGGCTCAAGTTGGTCAATCCATGGGTGGACCATCACAAAACAATTTTAAGAGGAATAATAATAGGAGTTTAATCAAGATTAATGGACCGAATTCAAATAACTTTTCTCAAGTGTCTGCTATCACTAATCTGAAGAAGGCACCGTATCAGAAAATAAAGTTTACTCTGATATCTAAGTCTTACCATTCCATCATGAATCAATCTATGAGTAATAATCTTATGAAGCTTCCCCCAATTAAGCCTTTGGATCCTAACAAACCTCAAGGACCTTACTTCAATGCTAATGCCTTTTGTCGGTACCATCAGACATAAGGACATGATACTGAATGATGTATGAGTCTTAAACATGAAATACAAGACCTCATCAACTTGAATGTGATACAAGTATTGGGTGTGAATGACAATGGAAATAAGTCAGTTGCTCCACCAAATCAGAATTTACAAATCTTTACTAATCCTTTCCCTAAGAATATTGATAACAATATGATGGAACAAGGTTTAGTGGAAGTAGATGATGAGGATTATTTGGAATACGATAACATCGTGGGCATAATAGAAGTGGATAAGGAAAAGTTGGATGACCCACCTCATCCATGCAGAAAAGGAATCTATGTTGAGGTTCCTCCTCTGTTATCCTTACAAGGATTGAGAGATAACCAAAATGCATTAGAAAAACAAATGGAACAACCGATACAAACAACTATAAAAAAGAAAAAGAGTGAGATAGTACAAGATGACTCTTGTCACTATGGTAGATGAATTCAACAATGAAAGTTGGCTGAAAATTAGAAAAGAGTAAGATGATTATTGTCAGTGGGAAATAATAGTGGTTCTCCTCCTCACAAGAAACAAAAGGTCTCACTTACATAGGAATATGAGAAACAAGCATTACATGGATTTTCTAACAATAAACAAGACTCTCATAAGAACCACTCGACCTTCACATAAAACTTGATCGAGTACCTCTCCAAGAGGTTTGTAAGTTATAAAATTTAGTACGATGGCACTACCAGGTAAGTATTTCTAATCCTTTGCCTCCCATGATGTGTTTTCCCTGTGATGTGTTATGTGTTGTGTAGGCCTCTTGGGATGACCCTTGATTCTCTTGTAAGGTCTAGGATACCAGGAGCCTGTTAGTTTCAAGATAGACAACTAAGAGGGGGGGTGAATCAGTTGTCCCAAAACTTTCTTTTTATTAACCACTTAAATCCTTCTTGTAATTCAACAGCATAATAATAAATCAATCATGAAAACACAATGCAAAAATTCAAGAGTAGAAACACATTAACACATATGACACCAAGATTTTAACATGGAAAAACCGGTTAAGGGAAAAACCACAGGGTGACTAACCCAAGATTGTATTCTCTATTAAAAGAATAAGAAGACCAAAATGGCACATGCCAATTAGGGCTCACTGCCTAAACACACTGCTCACAAGAGGCCCACTACCTACAGGAGACACACTGTCTATAGAATAATAAATATTACATACTTCAACTAAAAATTAGCATCTTCGCCATGCTTGAGTCAGTTCCATTTAAGGTCAATACTTCTGCTCTGCCTTTCACTTTTCTCCTTTCTACCACACTCTCATCTTCTACTCGATGCTCTTGAAATGACTTCACAACTCTTATTTATACAAGACATCAACTTTGGGATAATCATCAAAGTCAGAATACTTTACAGAGTAAATACACAAATACAACTTGATTTATTAAAAAGACTCCATGTGAATCACCACACTATCGGCCACATGGATTTGGGACTTAAATCTTCTTTGAGGAACATGCCATGCTTCGTAGAACATCTTCAAGATCATCTACAAGATGTGTAAATCATCTGGTCGGCCAAGTTTAGGAAGAACATCATCATCCAGAAGTAATTCTTCAATTACAAGATCAATCTTCAATGCGGACCACCAACACGAACTGGACACAATCTAGAGACCCCCACAAGCTTTCCTAAATCACCAAGAACATCCACACTACTTCTGCTTACTGAAATCATTCTCTTCTTCATCCAGAACCTCAAGAACATAGTCTGTCATCACTGTCATATTGGAATAGATGCTTGTGGACCTCTAAACCATGAACCAATTGAGTTGTCAATTCACATTGACTTCCTAAACACTCCACCAAATCTGTAGAACAAGATATTGCATTTCTGGATCTCACCGGACCTATTTGTGTCAGTTTGTCACCTCTAAACATCTGCCAGAATTAGTTTTACTCATATGGCCATAACTTCTTCAAATCTTCATGTGGACCTCTCAAATCTTTACTGGATCACCTTTAGACACATATCTACAAACCCTTTGATGTAAATCCTCTTATCTTCATCTTAGCTGGGATCTTCACTTCATAAAGCTTCATTGTCTTCACTATTCTTCTCTGTTTCTGATAGGACTAATTTTCTCAATATCCTCAGCACACAACTCATCCAATCCTTGACATCAATGCAATAGGAGTATGTTGACATTAATGACAACACCAATTAGGCCCATACTTGCAACAATCTCCCCCTTTGTCATTGATGGAAACATATGATGTGAAAAACTATTTTAACCGTCAAGACAAGTACTTCTCCTCATTGATTGACATAACTGGCCCTATCAACAACAAACATTCACATGTCTTCTCTTCCTTTACCTGTCCCCCTTTGATCAGCAACCACTTTTTGTTTTTCACATGTCTTCTCTCCCCCTTTGACATCAATGGCAAAGGGCACATACTTGCATCACTCAAAATCATACAGACTGCTCCCCCTAAGTAGCAACTTCCCATCATCAATCTAGACCACAAGATATGACTATGAGCTCCACCGGACTGATGCACATCAGTGCACCATAATTTAGTTTCTGAGGGATAATAACCCCTAACTTCTCCCTGAGATACTCAAAAGAGTCCTTAGGTAGAGGTTTAGTAAAAATGTCTACAATCTGATCCTTGGAGGGCACAAACTCCAATCTGACTTCATTCTTGTTCACCTACTCTCTCAAAAAGTGAAATTTGAAGGATATATGTTTTGTCTCTAAATGCAACACTGGATTTTTTGATATACTTATTGCACTTGAATTATCATAGAAGATTGTGATAGGTTCCTCATACTCCACTCTGATGTCTCTTAGCATTTGCTTCATCCACAATACTTGAGTGCAACTACCTGCTACTGCAATATATTCTGCTTCTGCAGTGGATAGAGATATTGCCTCTTGTTTCTTGCTCAGCCAAGAAACCAATTTTTTCCCTAAAAAGAATGCTCCACCACTGGTACTCTTCCGGTCATCCACATCTACTGCCCAATCCACATCTATATATGCATGAAGAGAGAAATCATGATCTCTAGGATACCAAAACCATACTCAACTATTCCTTTTAGATATCTTAGAATCCTCTTGATTGCCATGACATGAGATTCTCTAGGATCAGCTTGGAATCTGGCAACAAGACCAACAACATTCATAATGTCAGTTCTAGTTTGAGTAAGATACAGTAGTCCTCCAATCATTGACCTATACTTTTTCATATCAGCCTTAGGAGAGTAATCATCTTTGTTCAGTTTACATCTAGTTGCCATGAGAGTATTCATTGGTTTTGAGTCTTCCATCCCAAATTTCTTCAACAATTCTTTCACATATTTGGTCTATGAAATGAAGATTTGTTTCTTTGTTTGCGATTTGCAGTCCCAAGAAGAAATTTATTTCCCCAAACATGGACATCTCAAATTCACTTTTCAATTTATTTGCAAAAGTTTTACACATACTATCTCTTCCTCCAAAAATGATATCATCAACAAATACTTCAATAATCAAGATATTTTCCTGATGAATTTTGAAGTACAAGTTACTATCAGCAGTACTTTTGTTGAAACCAATATTCAAAAGATGCTTATCTAGTCTTTCATCCCAGGCTCTTGGGGCTTGTTTGAGTCCATACAGTACTTTCTTCAACTTGTAGACCATATCACCATGATCAGACAATTGAAATCCATCCAGTTTCTCAATGTATACTTCTTCTTCCAAGTCACCATTCAGGAAGGCAGACTTGACATCCATCTGATATACTTTGAAATCCTTGAAGGTAGCAAAGGCAAGAAATAATCTGACTGCTTCAATTCTTGCCACTGGAGTAAAATTTTATTCAAAATCAACTCCTTCTACTTGGGAATAACCCTTGCAGACCAATATGGCTTTGTTTCTGACTACTTCACCATCTTCATTCAATTTATTCTGGAAGACCCATTTGGTTCCAATCATATTTTTATTTCTAGGTCTGGTAACAAGATCCCAAGTGTGATTTTTCTCAATCTGCATCAACTCTTCCTTCATTGCTTTAGTCCAGCTTTCATCATTGCATGCTTCACTCACTATTTTTGGTTCAATCTTTGAAATCAAACAATACTTTTTGAGTCTTGAGAAATCTTTCTTCTTGTTTGAACACCATTTCTTTTATCACTTATGATCTGATCTTTAGAGTGATTTAGTCTTACATACCTGGGAGTTTTGGGAATTTCTTGCACTTCTATTTCTTGAACAGGTTCATTCAAACTTTTCTCTTCTTCCTGATTCTCTGAATCAGTCTGGATCTAAATTTTAGAAGGGACTTGAACTTATTGGACTAAAACATCATTCTGATCATCTTCTTCATATTCATAAAACCTTGATGGTTTTTCAATACCTTCATCAACCTTCACATCTGTACTTTCTATAATCTTTCTCAATCTCTTGTTATAACACTTGTATGCTTTTCTTTGAGTAGAATAACCCAAGAATATTCCTTCATCACTTCTAGCATCAAATTTGCCAAGGTCTTCATCTCTTTTAATGTAACATTTTCTACCAAAGACTCTAAAATACTTCACAGTGGGAGTGATGCCAAACCAGAGTTCATAAGGGGTCTTACTAGTATTGCTTCTAATTTGTACTCCATTAAGAGTATAGACAGCAGTGCTTACAACTTCTCTCTAGTAGATCTGAGGAACATTTGCTTCAATCATCATGGTTCTAGATGCTTCCTAGATGGTTTGGTTCTTTCTCTCCACTACTCCATTCTATTGTGGAGTCCTTGGAGTAGATAACTATCTTTTTATCCCATGTTTCTCACAAAATTCTATGAACTCTCCAGATGTGAATTCTCCACCTCTATCAGACCTGAGACATTTTATGTTTAATCTAGTTTCATTCTCCACCATAGCTTTGAATATTTTGAATTTCTCAAGAGCCTCAGATTTTTCTTTCAGAAAAGTCACCCACATCATCCAAGAGTGGTCATCAATTAATAACATGAAGTATCTATCACCTTGCAAACTCCCGATTCTTGTCAGTCCACATAGATTAGTATGTACTAAGTCCAACAATCTGGTAGAAGATTGTTCCTTACTTTTGAATGTGAATTTGCTCTTCTTACCCAACTGACATTCTTTGCACAAACTATTAGTAGGTTTCACCAATGTTGGAAGATCTCTTACAGCCTGAGTGTTGCTTATCTTGATGATATTATCAAAATTCACATGACACATTCTCCTATGCCACAACCAACTCTGATCAATTTAAACAAATAAACAACTTTTTCCAGTACGAACCAAGTGGAAGATGTTACCTTTTCTTTGAGTACCGGATGCAATCTCTGTTCCAAAACTTTCAAAGATCTTACATTTTCCATTTTTGAATTGGAGATCATAGACTTTGTCCACCAACTATCCAACACTGAGAAGATTATGCTTCAGACCTTCAACATATAGTACATCACTGGTTTTGTTCTTTCCATCAAAAGAAATTGTTCCTCTACCTCTGATTCTGCTAGTAGAATTATCACCAAATTTTACAACTCCTCATTCATATCTTTCCAAATCTATGAACTTATTTTTGTCACCAGTCATATGGTGGGAGCATCCACTATCAATGACCCAATCATCCTTTTCTTCAACTTGGGCAGCTAGAGCTCTTTCTATCATTTTATGATTGACAAATTCAGAGGGCATTGGATCTTCTTCCTTGATGGCAATAAACACCCAGTCACTTCCAGATTTGTTTCCTATCTCTGATTCATCATCTGTTACTCCTTCATCATCATCTTCATGAACATAGTAACATTTCTTCTGGAATCTTGATCTGTTTGGATTTGCTCTTGAAAATATTTCTGGACACCTTGAGGCAAAATGACCAATCTTGTTGCAGTTGAAACATTTGAAGGGGGAATTTTCCTTCATACTTACCAAATCCTCTTGGAAGTCTTTTTGCAATAAGGGCTTCAAGTTGAGTAGCTTCTGCTTCATCTTCTTCCAGATCTTTTCTTGCTTTTTCATACCATGATAGTTTCTTTGAGGAGTTCTCTCCTGGATCAAACTTTTGTTTGCCTTTTACAAAGGCACTAGCTTTGAATGTAGATTCAGTCTTGGGGGGCATCTCCAAACTTGGCCAATTCAAATGCAACTAATTTTCCAACCAATTAATCTCTTGTGATATTTGAAAAAGATCTAAATTCTTCAATAGCAACAACTTTGTATTTGTAAGTAGGAGGTAGGGATCTAAGAACTTTGGCAAAAATCTCATCTTCATCCAAGATTCCACCAGCACACCTAATGCCACAAATAAGCTCATTTACTTTTGGCATAAATGTAGTGATATTTTCATCTTAATTCATCTTCAGGTTTTCAAATTTTCTTTTCAGACTCTATAGCTTGGCACATTTAACATATTTGTCTCCTTCATGCAGAAGTTTTAGTTTTTCCCAAATCTCATATGCAATTTTTAAATCTATAACATTTGTCAGCTCTGAATCAGATAAGGCACTTAATAAAGCTTCTTTAGCCTGAAGATTGTCTTTAGCATCTTTGATTTCATCTACAGTTGTTAGACCATTCTTTGGAGGAACATACTTCTTTGAAGTCATGATCCAATATTACATTCCCATACATTGCAAGTAACATTCCATGCCACTTTTCCAAAGAGTGTAATTGGTTCCATCAAACCTCGGACTATCCTTCTTGTAGGAAGAGATCCTGGATCTCCTCAAGCGGTTAAGCTCTTTTTAGAGGAACTTAGCTCTGATACCAATTGTTAGTTTCAAGACAGACAACTAAGAGGGGGGGAGGGTGAATCAGTTGTCCCAAAACTTTTTTTTTATTAACCATTTAAATCCTTCTTGTAATTCAGTAGCATAATAATAAATCAATCATGAAAACACAATGCAACAATTCAAGAGCAGAAACACATTAACACATATGACACCAAGATTTTAATGTGGAAAACCTGGTTAAGGGAAAACCCACAGGGTTACTTACCCAAGATTGTATTCTTTGTTAAAAGAATAAGAAGAACAAATTGGCACATGCCAATTAGGGCTCACTACCTGAGCACATTGCTCACAAGAGGCCCACTACCTATAGGAGACACACTATCTACAGAATAATAAATATTACATACTTGAACTAAAGATTAGCATCTTCGCCATGCTTGAGTCAGTTCCATTTAAGCTCAATACTTCTACTCTGCCTTTCACTTTTCTCCTTTCTACTACACTCTCATCTTCTACCTGATGCTCTTGAAATGACTTCACAACTCTTATTTATACAAGACATCAACTTTGGGATAATAATCAAAGTCGACATACTTTACAGAGAAAGTACACAAATACAACTTGATTTATTAAAAAGACTCCATGCGAATCACCACACTGTCAGCCACACGGATCTGGGACTTAAATCTTCTTTGAGGAACATGCCATGCTTCACAGAACATCTTCAAGATCATTCGCAAGATGTGTAAATCATCCGGTCAGCCGAGTTTAGGAAGAACATCATCATCCAGAAGTAATTCTTCAATTACAAGCTCAATCTTCAATGTGAAAAACCAACACGAACTAGACACAATCCAGAGACCCCCACAAGCTTGCTTGAATCACCAAGAACATCCACACTACTTCTGCTTACTGAAATCATTCTCTTCTTCATCTAGAACCTCAAGAACACAGTTTGTCATCACTGTCATATTGGAATAGATGCTTGCAGACCTCTAGACCATGAACCAATTGAGTTTTCAATTCACATTGACTTCCTAAACACTCCACTAAATCCCTAGAATAAGATATTGCATTTCTGGATCTCACCGGACCTATTTGTGTGACTTTGTCACCTCTAAACATCTGCCATAACTAGTTTTACTCATATGGCCATAACTTCTTCAAATCTTCATGTGGACCTCTCAAATCTTTACTGGATCACCTTTAGACACATATCTACAAACCCTTTGATGCACATCCTCTTATCTTCATCTTAGCTGGGATCTTCACTTCATAGAGCTTCACTGTCTTCACTATTCTCTTTTTCTGATAGGACTAATTTTTTCAATATCCTCAGCACACAACTCATCCAATCCTCGACATCAATGTAACAGGAGTATGTTGACATCAATGACAACACTAGTTAGGCCCATACTTGCAACAGAGATCGCCTCTGTTGTGACCCTTCTTCTATTTGTATCATCATTCTTCTATATTGCTTCTCCTCTATTTTTCACTATTGTGTGTTGTGTTTTACGGACATAGTGTTGCGGTTGGTGACTTGGGGGAACCCTCCTACATGATTGTCCCTAAGGCACTTGTTTCTCCTCTCTCAATTTACTGTTTCCCTTCCTCTAGTGATTCTACCTAGCAGGAGGATGATATACTAATGCGGACCTAGTGCCCCTTTAGCAAGAAATAAAAAATTGGACTTAGTTCCTATATGACGATGGGGTTGATATATATTATCTAATGCTTGGCTAGTAGAATCACTCTATGTACTTTATCATGTGATCTTGATGCTATTTTATCGCACTTACAAAACATAACAATACTACTGCTCCGTGCACTTTGTCTATCTTGAATCTTGCATCATGCATTGTTATTTATCATGATTATATGTGTAGAGGAAAACTAATGTGTTGTAGACTTAAATAAAATTCAGGGTCTAACCTAACTAAATAGTCCACTATCATTGCATTCCTACATTGAATTATCAACCAAGGAGCGTAAGCTTATGATGATGCATGCATTATCTATGCCTTTAAGACTCATTTCTAATCTAAGTTAATCTTATACAATTCCTATTTTATCCAGTCCTACTCACTAGAATGCATAGAAATATAAAATAGTAAATAGAAATGGAAAATAGCAAAAATAGTCTAAACTTCAGTTGTTACGGGTACCTTCAGCAGAAGCTGAAGATAACTGTATTTAACCGAAAATTATAGTTTTAATCTAAACAACTCAAAATGATGAAAAAGGCTAACACTAACCTCCGGAGGATTAAAAACGTGCACTCTACTCATGAATCACAATTACTGGAAATATCAATCAAGAGTTCTTACTTGCTTCACAATATAGCACATGAGATGGAATGAAACAGTTTAACTAGAAATCCAGGAATAAATAAGAAAACATGCAAAGTGAGAGTTAGTACCTTGAGTGGCCAGCTCAGGGAACTATCTCACTTTTTTCTAGAGATTAAATCTACTTTAGATCTTCACAAATCCCAGAACATATAGTTGAATTCAAACCATATCAAAGATAGAATCTTCTTCAGATTTTATTCAAAATTATAACATGTCTGGAATAACTAGTAATTGTAACAAAGTAACGACTATATGGAAAGTAAAACATAATAACCAATTTAATCAATGAACTCATCCCCTAAATATATAAGGATGGGAGAGTCTTATGCATCCTTCTAACTAACTGCGATCATCAATTCATTCTTGGACATTAGGATATTGTTTTTGAGATCAACTTATTAACTGGAACAGAGGAAACAGAGTCCTATCCAAACAGAAATTCTAACCATAATAGCTCATAAATAAGATTCATAAACTTTGGTGAGACTCCTAGAATAAGTCTTCTTTCTCCCCCTATGTTTATTCTCCCATGATGACCACATTTGTCTCCACTAATCTCTATGTCTGGCACTTGGACCGTACTCTCATTGTGGTGCAGGGCACCTAGCAAGGTTCTTAGGGTCTAATCTATTAAGTCAATTTTACATATTTTCCTAGTTATGTTAGTATGTTCTAGAGTCAAATTTTGATATAATGGTCTTATTAATAAGAGACATAGTGGATTTTGGTTTTAAAATATTGTAATAAAGCCCACTAAGGGCATGATCATGTAGTGGTGGTCTTAGAAAAGGAAATTTTCTAATAATAGATCTGCAGATTTTTCCTAGATTTTAGGACAACCTTTTTGTTTCCTTTATGGAAGGCTTTATTACCTTCTTTTTTTGGTTTTCCACGAAGTAGAGAGGAGAAAATTGTGGATTTTTAATGTAACATGCTTATGATAGCTTAGAGACATCAAATTAGCTTGTGTGGAAAAGTTTTCATGAAGAAATAAGAGAAAAAGATACAGTTTCTTGCAATTTTTTATTGTTTTCTTAGTTTTTCAGCATTAGTACGGACATGTACGACCTTTTCATGGAGGGAACCAAATGAAATCTGGAAGAGGGTTGTGTTAGCTCTATTTTTCATTTGATTTGGTAGATTAATATTATTGTTTAAGAATCTTATTTGCATTTTTCTTATTTTTGGTCCAAAAAACCTAGTTTTGGGGGTTTCTTAAGAAATCGATGGCTTGGGAGCCATTTTCATCCACACTCTAACCCAATAATGGATGGAATTGAGCTATTTTGTTGCTGTTTCTCTAATTTTTGTGCTTTAGATGTAGGAAACTGGTGGAGGAGATCTGTTAGAGCAAAAACAACCTAATATCATCATGTATTAGGCATCTTAAGCATTGGTAATATAGTGGGTTGACCCAAGAGCCCTGAAAATAGTTTATATAGATCATTTTCAACATGTTTACTATCTTGGAATAGGTTTTAGAAAACTATAATAAGTTTCATGGTCATTTACTATGTGGAGGAGGCCTAATTGGGCCTAGTATAGTTAGGATAGTCATCTTTTGAAGCATATGTCACAAAACAACCATATTTGCATGTTTGATATGTTATGAAAATCCATAATGGGTATCCAAAAATCTATTTTTTTTTATTGGGTTTACCTTGAATCCTTCAAGTTTTGCTTAAAAATCCTCATTGATAGGGCTACAAGCCATTAAGGCTGATTGTGGAGAAGGATAGAAAGATTGTGTTATCAAGTTTCTTAGGGAGTTCCATGGGTGTCTATTCATCATATTGAGTTAGTCTCAGGTGTAGTGGAGGGTTAGACTTTTCTTAAACCATCTACTCTTCATTTACCCACATTTTCATCTTTTGGTAACCATAAAACTTGGAGAGACAAGACTGTCATACTAGGACAGTCAACTAGGAATCTTATGAATCCTTATTGTCTACCTTTGGAAGTTGTAGTTAGTCATTTTTAGAGAGATTTAAGTTGCCTTGAAGTGTTTGATAAACATCTCTTTTATTATCTCATGTGGAGTTACCCTTCCAAGCCATCAAATGGGTGTGAGGGTAAAAGGATAGCCAAGATCATGTTGCTCCAATAAAGATAACAGTCCTATGAATAGTGATTGTATTTACTCCCCTGCATCAATTGGTATCAGAGCCTAGGGCAAATCCTATTTGTGAGGAAAGAAGGAAATTGAAGAGTGAAGAAAGGATAGTACAAGATGCCTCCAAGGGCTAGTCCAGTCCTCACTAGAGAAGTGAGAATAATGAAGGAATCTCAAGAAGGAGTCCTAGCTAGACTTACAGCCATTGAAGCAAACCTAAGAAGAGGTGGGGCCATTGAGGAAGATAGTGACCAAGAGAATAAGGGTGAGAATGCAGGCCCTCAAGAGGGATCCAATTTGGAAGAGATGGATCTAGATGATAGAAGGTTTCTGAAGATGTTGTAGACTGTGAAAGGAGAGGGCACTGATGTAAAAATGGAGTTGCCCATGTATGAAGGAAAAATGAACACTGAGGAAGTACTAGATTGGATTGATGCCTTGGATAACTACTTTGAGTACAAGGAGATACCAGAGGTGTAGAAGGTCAAATTGGCCAAGACCAAGTTGAAGGGGTCAACATTGACATGGTGGAACTATGTTCAATTAGAGAGATTAAGGCATCCAAACTTTTAGAAATTTACAGAATTTAAAACAAAAAGACATGGATGTTATAGCCTATACTGAAGAATTCCACAAGTTGACTATGAGGACAGGACACACTAAAGATGAAGTTGAAAAGATTGCTAGGTATATCAATGGGCTTAGGCTCAATATTCAAGATGAAATAAGTCTAGACACCCCTAGAAATATGGAAGAATACTTCCAATTGGTAGTGAGGGCAGAAGAAAAGGTAAAAAGGAGAAAAGAGCAACAGACTAGGGGCAGAGGAAGAAGTTTTAGAGGAAGAGGGAAGTTTGGTGCAAGAGGACAGTCCCAGAAATAGCAAGGAGAATCAAGTGGCAGAAATAAAGAGAACCAAGAACCAAGAGGTGAATCAAGTGAAAGAGGTAACTTTAGAGGAAGAAGATCAAACAATAGAGGAAGGTTTGGTGGCCAAGGTAGAGGATCAAACACTTTCTCAGGCAAATGTTACAACTGTCATCAGTTTGGACACCCTACATTCAAATGTTCAGAGAAGAAAGCATCAAGTTCTCAAGGAGGTGAATGAAGGACTCAAATAGTACATGAAGAAGACAGTGAAAGTGTCTATTCACCATTGCAACCTACTACTTCTAAGAGGGTTGATGTATTAATGTTCAGGAGGACACTCCTCAATGTGCCAGTAGCCAAGGAGCCTTCATAGAGGAAGTCATTGTTTAGAACAACATGCAAATCACATGGCAAAGTGTGCAAGGTAGTTATTGACTCAGGATCCACTAATAATCTAGTTTCTTTGGAAATGGTAGAGAAGCTACATTTGAAGAAGATTCCTCACTCCACACCTTACAAGGTGTCATGGCTGAATAAGGGGCAACAAGTATTAGTAAATGAACAGGCATGGGTGGAGTTCAACATTGGTGGTTACAAGGATAAGATCCTTTGTGACATCATCCCCATGGATGTTTGTCACATATTGCTAGGAAGACCCTACCAACATGATAGAAAGAGCAAACATGATGGTCAGAAGAACACTTATGTGATATGAAAGGATGGAGTCTCATTTGAATTAACACCTCTTCCTAAAGAAGAGTCTGATAAGTAGATTGGGTCTAGCATCATGATGGTAGGAGAGGAGTTTTTACAAACAATGAAAGAGGAAGGACAAGGATTTGTAGTAGTGATCAGACCTAAGACTAAGTCTGATGCAACAGCAAATAAGGTAGAAGAGATACCTAGTGAAGTTCAGTCTATGTTGGACAAGTATAAGGACATAGTGGTAGATGAGCTGCCAAGTTCATTGCCTCCCATGAGAGACATCAGCCATTACATAGACCTGATATCTAGTGCCAGTTTGCCTAATAAGGTTTCATACAAGCTTACTCCATAGCAGAATGAAGAGATCAAAGAACAAGTCCAAGAATTGTTGGATAAAGGACTCATTAGAGAGAGCTTAAGTATAAGAGACATAGTGGATTTTAGTTTTAAAATATTGTAATAAAGCCTACTAAGGGCATGACCATGTAGTGGTGATCTTAGAAAAGGAAAATTTCTAATAATAGGTCTGCAGATTTTTCCTAGACTTTAGGACAACCTTTTTGTTTTCTTTATAGAAGGCTTTATTACCTTCTTTTTTTGGGTTTCCATGAAGTAGAGAGGAGAAAATCATGGATTTTTAATGTAACATGCTTATGATAGCTTAGAGACATCAAATTATCTTACGTGGAAAAGTTTTCATGAAGAAATAAGAGAAAATGATACAGTTTACTGTAATTTTTTATTGTTTTCTAAGTTTTTCAGCATTAGTATGGACATGTACGGCCTTTTCATGGAGGGAATTGAATGAAATCTAGAAGAGGGCTATGTTAGCTCTATTTTTCATTTGATTTGGTATATTAATATTATTGTTTAAGAATCTTATTTGCATTTTTCTGATTTTTTGTCCAAAAAACCTAGTTTTGGGGGTTTCTTAAGAAATCGATGGCTTGGGAGCCATTTCCATCCACACTCTAACCCAATAATGGATGGGATGGAGCTATTTTGTTGTTTTTTCTCTAATTTTTATGTTGTAGATGCAGGAAATTGGTGGAGGAGATCTGTTAGAGCAAAAACAACCTAATATCATCATGTATTAGGCATCTTGAGCATTGGTAGAATAGTGGGTTGAAGAGTATTGGATGTGGGTTGACCCAAAAGCCCTGAAAATAGTTTATATAGATCATTTTCAACATGTTTACTATCTTGGAATAGGTTTTATAAAACTAGAATAAGTTTCATGGTCATTTGCTATGTGGAGGAGGCCTAATTGGGCTAGTACAGTTAGGACAGTCATCTTTTCAAGCATATGTCACAAAACAACCATATTTGCATGTTTGATATGTTATGCAAATCCATAATGGCTATCCAAAAATCTATTTTTTTATTAGGTTTACCTTGAATCCTTCAATTTTTGCTTGAAAATCCTCATTGATAGGGCTACAAGCCATTAAGGCTAATTGTGGAGAAGGATAGAAAGATTGTGTTATCAAGTTCCTTAGGGAGTTCCATGGGTGTCTATTCATCATATTGAGTTAGTCTCAGGTGTAGTGGAGGGTTAGACTTTTTTTAATCCATGTACTCTTCATTTACCCACATTTTCATCTTTTGGTAACCATAAAACTTGGAGAGACAAGACTATCATACTAGGACAGTCAACTAGGAATCTTGTGAATTCTTATTGTCTACCTTTGGAAGTTGTAGTTAGTCATTTTTAGAGAGATTTTAGTTGACTTGAAGGGTTTGATAAACATCTCTTTCATTATCTCATGTGAAGTTACCCTTCCAAGCCATTAAATGGGTGTGAGAGTAAAAAGACAACCAAGATCATGCTGCTCCAATAAAGATAACAGTCCTATGAACAGTGACAATATTTACTCCTCTAGATCACATTGATTCCTCTATTCTACATCCTATTATAATTACTCCTCCTTGGATTCTTTATCTGGCTGCACAGGGTTAATCATTCCAACATATATACAAAACAACCTCTCATAATAAACTTATGAAATCCTATCTATATTCATGCATATAAATAATTTAAGTCATCCATTTGATAATATAACCACCTAATTTCATTTATCATCATAGGGTCAAAGTCTTTGGAAAGTATATATGAAACAACATAACATAGAGATAATGTATGTGAAGTCTTTGCATAACCATATAAAAAAGGTCTTAAAACATATGAAAATAGTATAAAAGAAGGCCAATATTTCATCCCAACATTCCCCCCAACTTAGACCCTTTCTTCTCCCTAAGCAAAATTAAAGAACTAGACACCTATGGCAAAAAGGTTATAATGCAAGGTAATTCTTCTGAGGTCTGTATCCTCTCCAACTCCTTTTCCTTGCTTGAGGTAGAACCCATTAGAGTATGCAAGTCTTTCCATCCTGATCAGCTCAGCATGCCTACATTGCTCACTTTTCTTCCCTGTCCAATGTGGCACTGGATAAAGAAAGATAGGAGGCTGATAAGTGAGAGGTAACCATGATACTCCCTTCTGTTCTGATATCTAGACATATCTGTGCAATCTTTCATGCATATTCATGAAGTTGTGGATAGAATGGGGTTCCTTTCTTTGCAACTCTAGAGTTAGACTATCCCATCTTCTCTACACATACTTCTGACAATTTTGGATGATAAACACTATCATTCTCTATATTCTTCTGTAGTCCCTAAGTCTTAAATCCATGGTCACCTTACCTGGTCCTTTATGACACAATAATGTTAACCATTGGGTGAAGATGATTTCAGGCTCCAAGGCTTCCTTCCTCAGTTGCAATGGTACTTTCTTTTCCTGCTCTTCATATTGGTCCATCAATAACCCTCTGAGTTGTTCATTTTTCAAATATGACATTAATGCTCTGACCTGGAGGTCTCCAACATAAATGTAGGGATTCCATTGTGTATCTTCATCCATTATATAATTGTGTAGGTAATACTCACACAACTAGTCTTGTTCTTCTAGACTGACCTCTTTGAAGTAATTACAAAAGATAACCCTTGAATGCAAGTCGGGTTGATCATTGATAAAATTGTTAAACTAAAAACTGAGAAATTTTCCCTTCAAAAATAGTGCATACACTCTTGATGGAGGTATGTATCCCATAATCTGCTTGGCCCTTTCAATAACCTCTGTCAACTTTTGCTCTAACTGTTTAATCTTCAAATCCTTTTCTGCAATAGATTCATTGAGGTTATGCTTCTCTTTTTCCCAGTTTTCCTTCTCTTTCCTATTTTCATTAGTCAATTTCATTAGTTCAAAACCCAAGGACAATGTAGTATGGTATTTTGGGGTTTTTACCATAGGAGATTGGAGAGTAAGTACTGCTTCTTCCTTAATCTTTGTTTTATTTTCAGCCAACTATGCTAACAAATCTAAGTTAGAACCATGGACATAAGTTTGGATCTTCTCCTCCAACTCCTAAATCCTCTTTTCTTTTTCTCCATCTCTTTATTCATAACCCCTTACCCACTCCTCAAGTTGCCTTATTCTATCTAGGGCTTCCTACAACTCCTTCCTAATATCTCTGTCTTCTATCAATTCCTTTTCACCTTCAAAATTTTCATCATTCCCTTTTTCAGGGGCATCAAAAATTTCCTTAGCAATGTCATCTGGCACAGGTTTTCCAATTTTTTTGGCAATAAATGGATCTTCTGATTTAGAATTAGAAGAATAAATGTACCTTCTTTTTCTAGCAGACATATTATCATTTGCATAGGCGTCAACAGAAGCATCCTCAAGAGCGTTTTCTCCCCTATCTGAATCTAGATTCAAAGGAGCTGGATCAGTATCCTATTGGCCTTTATTTTTGTCTTCTTCTCCTTGGTGCTCAACAACTTTCTCTTTAGTACCTTGCTTCCTCAACCTCCCTGATCACCTAGGAGTAATTGTCTCATGTTTTTCTACCTTTTTCCTCTTCTTGTTGTTCTCCTTCTGACTCTTTATTTTCTTCCTAGATGTTGAGGAAGTGGTTCTTTTTGTTTTAGGAATAGAGGTTGAGGGCTCTTTAACTGATACATGCCTAAACTTTGGAGGGTTCTCAGGTTGTGTTTCTTCTTGCTCAATATCAACAGGGTGTTCAATTTCATGTGGAATATCTCCTTCTGGCTCTGGTGCTTTCAAGAGTGTTGAGATGTCTACACATTGTTTAAAGGCTTCCCACTCAATTTGTGGGTACTGAATCCTTAAAATCCTTTTTACTAACAAAGCTATTAAACAATGGTGAGAAAGATTTGTGTCTGCTTGTTGCCTCTGATACTTTGAAGACATTCTTTTCAGCATACTATACAAATAAGTGGGAACATTGACAAGTTTCTTATGTCTCAAATGGTTGAGCAGTTTAAGATGTGCAATATACAGCATATTATATCTACCATCACAAGTGATATATTTGATAATATAGAAAGCACATTTCCCCCAAAAATATGGAAGAGATAATCATTTGGTACCTTGTGTGGTAGAATCTATATGTTCACCTCTTTCACAAAACTCCTCCCTAGCTACAATTGCATTAGTCCTGACTGGATACTTTTTATGGTGGTTTTAGCACGCAGCAACGCAGGTGTGATTGCTGGTTTCACACCTCTCTTGAAAAGTATCCTACCCTAGGTAAGACTACTCCAAGGATAATACAGCTAGGTCTTAGCTTGCTTGGAATCTCTCAGTTGGTATGTTCTAGCTGTGCTTATAAGGGGTCTTACAGGCAAACTGCAAATCTTCAGGTTTGGGGCAGCAAATACACATAAACCCTTTTATGATTTTCAGTCGATAAACAAGATAAAGCACTACTGAAATTCCTATTCAAACAACTAATGGTGTTTTTAAAGAAAATGTAAAAGGTTTAGGGTCTAGAGGAATCCTAAGTGACATTCACAATGTACAGGTTTTTCTTTAGTAGACAAACATTCTAGAAACTTTAAACCAGCTTCCTAGGCTACGAAACTGAAATGGGTGTTACAGTGCTATAGGAAATGGTGCTATCTTCAATGGAGGTCAAAATATTTTTAGATCACATTCATTTGCTAAATACCCAATGAATGGCGCAACTTAACTCATGAAATGCAATTGAACTTTAGCACAAACAATCAGCCCAGACTAACTTTACACAGCTATTTACCATCAGCAAATAACTAAAAGTATGGACTTAGAACATTCATCAAATACTTCAGCAAGCCATGAACATTACAAAAAGCATAACTAATCTAACTATGGGAGAGTAAGAAGCAAACCATGAAAACCACAATGAATCAACACAAGGTACAAATTCTCAGAATTACTGTAGAAACTTGCTTTGTATTACTTCAAATGGCATAGAGTCAACAATTTGGCATCAAAATCTCTCTTACAAATAGTGGAAATGGTAGCCCTTTATATAGAAAAGTAGCATACCCTAGCTTTCAAATGAACGGTGGAGATTAGCTCAACACCGACGGTCTAGATTACATCAATAAATACAATTATAACAGCTCTTATCAATTCTCGGATTACATTTTGTCCTTTATGAAAAAGATGAAAAACAACCCCTAGATACATTGAATCTAGTCAATTTGACTAGCCAACTCAATACATTAGTAGAAAAGAACATTTTGGAAGCAAGAAAAGACAAAATAGAGTCACATGCTACCCCGAATATAGCAATTTACAATTGAGACATGATTTCAACATTAGAATATTCAAAATAACATCAAAACTCCTTATCTAAGTTAATTATGTCTTCGCTGGCTAGCTTGTTGCGATAAGTCAACCATGCCTCAAGTGTAGGATTAATGTTTGATGGGTCTGGATCCTTCAAATGATTTATGCAATAATCAAACACCTCCAGCTCCTGACTGAATTTGCTATATATTCTTTATATTTCTGCTCCTACTTTTTGAAATGCCTTGAATTTAGCTCTAAGGTCACTTGCCTTATCCAACCGTTCCTCCATGCTCAACATGTCATCTTCAAAAATTATTTTATGCAACTTGTCCTTACATTTTTTGACATCAAACAGGGCATAATCATCATAGGACTCTTCCCTACAGTCCCTCAAGGAGTCACTGATGTCGTATATAACTGATCTCAATTCTTCATCAGCTGGTTTGTATGCTTCCTTTATATGCTCAAAGGTTTCCTTTCTCAAAAGTAGTTGTTGATACCAGTCAACGGCCTTCGATAGCTAATTCCTAGTCAAAATATTTTCTACAACTAAAGTCTGAGCAGGTAATTCTCTGATACCTTTTATCTGGGGATACATATGCAAATAATATTCATCAAAAGAATCACATTCTTCCTGCAAATCTTTCCATCTCTTGTGTAAATCTACAAATTTTTGGTGTGCTTGAGCAAAGGCGCTTATGGCTTCACATCCCATCTCAAAAATTTTAAGTAACCAATTATCTGTACCTTGGGACTTTGATCTAACCTCACCCAATTTGGTCATTTCATTAGTAGACAGGAAAGTTGATATTGTCCTTATATCTCCTCCTGCATCTACTGGCTTTATTAAAAATTGCAGACATGCCTGAAGTTCTTCATTTTGCTATTTAAGGTCTTTCTTGGACATTTCGTCTTTGTCCAATTGTTCCAAAATTGATGTGACTGAGCCCTTGAAATCATCCACTCTTTGAGCACGAGTGGCTGGACCTAGATCAATGGTAGATATGACATAATCCTCTGCCCTGACTTGTCCTCTTGTTGTATCAGCTGGCAGGACCGCTATTTCTGCTATCCTTGATCTTGACTCGTTATTATAGATTCTTGATTGAATCTTAGCCTTTTTCTGCTTCCAAGTCTTTTGGGCCTGTGACAGGATCGTGCTCAAATCAAGCTGCATTAATTCTACCTATGGCTTAGGATATGCCATTCTGCCTTGTAGCCATTCAGGAGTAGAAGATTTGTTTAATTCAAAGGCCCCCTCCTTGTCAGATATGTCTAGTTCTTTAAATGGTTCTCATTCTAGCTCTGGCTCTTCGTTGTTTTCTGGACTTTTCTCTTTCTCTTTTTCTTCTTCTATGGCCAAATTCTCTAAACTTACCATTACATTCTCCTATGCAATCTTTAGAATCTCCTCTATTTGATCTTTGTCTAGAGGACTATTAGATATGTCAATAACTTCCATATTAGCTAAAAGTTCATGGAATTCCTCATTGTTTACTATAGACAATACCTCCTTTTTCTTCCTCAAGTGCTATTTCTAAATCTTTCAACCCTAATTCTATGCACACTTTCTCAATCCTGGGGAGAAGTGGTACTGCTAATGAATCTACAGGCATTTGGGAAATGGGGACAACAGAAGAGATGGCTAAGGAAGGTGTGTTGACTAGTGTTAGATTGGCCAAGGCTTATGATAAGGGGGAAGAAACGACAAGGGGTGAAAAAAAAAGGATGTGGAGGCAGTGGAGAAGGAGGTGAAAGGATGGTAGAAATGGGAGGCAATGGTAAAGAAGAAGAAAGTGTAGGTGCAGTGGCAATGGAAGAATATGAAATGGTGAGAGTGGAGGAAATAGGGCTACTAGAGTCACTAGAAGAAATTCCCAGTGAACAAGAGGTGGCAGAAGATGTCTCTTGAATTATAGAGGCTGAGGTTATGGGTGACGTGGATGCAATAGAGGAAGGAGGAATGGAAGGAGAAGTGGCAATAGAAACAACGGAGGTTGTGAGAGTAGTGTCAACATTTTGTATAGGGGGCTGGGCAATTGGAGGATTGGAATCATTCTTAGTTACAGCATCCTCCTTGCTAACTTCTTTCACTTTTACCTTCTTTGCCTTAGAGCTTTCTCTAGCACCACTTGGCATGTCTTTTCTCTTGGAGGCTCTTGTCCTAGTAGAAGAAGGTTGATCTTTCTTCTGAGGAGACCTTGTGGAGGGCTTCTTCATCTTCTTTTCTTTTTCAGCTAGAGATGTGTGTTCCTCATTATCTGATTTCTATTTTTCTCAGCTGGCTTTGCCTCATCTGTAATATGGATCGGTTCATCTTCCTCTCCCCCAGAGTCCTTATCTGATTCTATTACTGTGTAGGTAAGCTGAACTCCTTGTCTATTCAGGGCAGCTACTTGAGCTCTGACCCATGCCTTGCTTAATCTGATTGGTTCTCTCATGACAACTTTCATGGAACTCTCTTCTGCATTTGTCCAATTTGGCAATGGGATGGGCTGATGATACCTAGCCTCCCATGGTCCTCTGACCATGACATTTTCATCATCCTGCAACTGGTTAGGCACTACCATGATGTGAAACCTCTTGATGAAATCCAGAGGCAGCCTTGCATGTGCTTTCTTCATAACCTTGTAATCATCAGGACAATTGGCCCAGAAATCCTCTATATGTATTTTATGGAAGAGCTTCTTACTTACAAATCTTTCCATTACTCTGTTTGGATCAAAATGACTCCTTGTGTTATAGTAGTGTAAATTTATGAGTTGAAGCTCTTTGTCTAAATGTTCTGCAGATGCCAAAGAGGGGCATGCATAGAGTCCCTTGCCAAACTTGATGGGGAATTGAACATTAGTTCTATGCAAGTGTTTTAGTTTCTAAGCACATGGTATCGATTGCCTAGACAGCTCCAGAAGCACTGTCTTATCATCTGGATACCTGGGGAGTCTGTAGGCCATCCCAGTGAAGCCTTGTACCCTTATGTATGTAAACTTCTCAAATTGGATATACCACCTACCATATTTGGTTATTTCATTCATGGCCTCAGTGGAAATTCTCAAAGCTATGTTTCCTTGTAGCTTTCTGGCTATATACATTGTGAATGCATCGTTTACCCTTTTGAAATGCATTAATGATTGAGATAAAGTTAGTTGTGGACAGCATTCATATACTTTGATCTGAGTCTTCTCATCATTTCTGACTTCACCAAGTTTGGATAATCCATCATAATGGTTCCATCTTGCCAATGCATAGATGATATAGGTTGTCCATCTGAAGTATTTGTTTTCACTGAAATTGCTGAAGGCTTCATGGATATTGTCACTAAGGACTTAAGCCCAGTGGAACTTAGTTCCTTTCAATATCTCAGTGATGATAGCAAACATCCAATCCTCAAAGGTGGAGGCTATGGGCAGTCCATATATTCTGCTCAGGAAGGTTACTAGGTCTCCAACTTCATCATGGAAGTCACTTCTGTATAGTACTCTAGGGAGCTTAATGAGAGCTGACCTTCTGCTCTTGGCCCAATGGTCATTTATATATTTTCTGCATCCCTCTATATCTTTGTTATATGCATCTTGTGATCCCTTTTTGTCTGGCATAGTCATAACTTTGTGCCAAGGGATATCAAAGGTTTTAGCCAGAGGTGGGGTTAGATTAGCCAATATATCCCCATTTGCCATCTGAATTGTCCTTGTCATAATGTCATATCTATCTACACATGTAGCCACTAGTTCTACACACTGCACTGAAGTAGGAAAGGCAGCTGCTTGTGCAATGCCACTATCTCTGAGTACTCTGGCTCTGGGCGTTGGATTTGGACCAAAGACTCTCAATCTGAAGTCATCTAGGTCTATATGACCCAGGTCTGTATCTCCCACATCACTCCATGCGGAGTGAATCTTTGTTTCTGGGGGAACTCCTTTGAACTCATACTTCATTGCTTTTGCCTAAGCAGTCATTTAGTCTATAGGACCAAACCTCATAAGTTTGATATACCAAGGAGATTCCTAACATACTCCTAAGTTTCAGACAAATCAATACAAATCTACTATTTTCCAATAACATGCTTTTGAAGGAAATTTAAGTCTAACTGCACTAATAATGTATGCAATCAAACATCTAATGTTGCATGAAAATTCATGAAAATTACCATTAACAATGCATTACAACATTAATTTAATCATTTTAAATCATTTTCCTTTTGAAAATTTCAAGAAATTCAGTCATTTACATAGTGTTGCACCAATTTGAGGGTTGTCTGACCCTCAGAAGGAAAAGTGCTAAATTTGAGGTCATCTGACCTCAGTGGGGAAATCAGGCAGGTCTGACTACATTTTTACTTCCTTTTATGCTTTTGAGTTTTAGCGTAGGTTTGAGTGAGTACCAACCTGTGCGAGATTTGGAGGTCTCTAACCTCCAATGGTTGTCAAGTCGGTCAGTTGAGTTTTCAGCGCAAAATCTTATTGATGCAAACTCTATTGTGTTTGCGCAGAAATCAGCTCCTTCCAACCTGCTCGAATTTAGGCAATGTCTGACTAAGTCAGTAGGAGGGTATTATAGTGCAGGTCAGATGGGTCATTTTTAGTGCAAGAGTTGATGTAAGCTCCCATCAGGATTTTTAGGTGGCGTCGACCTTACGGGGGAATTCGGGTCATCTGACCAAGTCAGAGACATGATCTTTTAGCACAAAGTCAGAGCAAGGGCTTTTTAGCACAAAAGGAGTTTTAAAAGCTTGCGAGGTTTTTGAGACCCTCTGACCAAATCAGAGAAAAGCATTTTGGGCGCGTTGGTTGGATGAGGTCAGTTTTAGCACAAAATGAAACTAAGTACTCAACACAGGTTTTGGAGGTCTTCGACTGACCAAATAATGGTTCATTCTACAGGTCAGCCGGACCTCGTTTTAGCGCTGGATTGATCTAAGGGTTTTACAAAAAAAATCCTTCTAAGTTTAGGAATTTTTAAACCATTGTGACTCATTTATTCCATAGTAAGTCTGAACTAGGGTTTCTAAATGAAAATTTCATGGTTTGCATGGAAACCCTAACCCAAAATGCCAATTTATCATTTTAATTTCCTAACAAATCTTACTACTTAGACCAAACCCTAACTGCGTGTAAGTAAAAACTTTGAATAGTAGGGTAAAAACCCTACCTAGTCAAAATGGCAGCGTGCTTGTCTTGCGTAGATAGGTCGCAGGTTCGAGCTTCGTACAAGTCGACAGACTATGAGCAGAGCTCTGAGATTTCTAGCCTTAAACGCTATCAAATGACTCAAAACATGATTAATTTCCTATTTAACCCCTGCCAAAACTACCATTAATGTGCAAGCGTATGACCTGCTAGTTTAGATTTTGCGTGGATTTCCCTCAGATCAGACTCGGCGGGAAATTTGGGTGTGTCTGACTTGGTTGGTCAAGACCATATTTAGCGCTAAATTTGGAAGTTCAGTTTGCATAATTTTGCAGAGGTTTCAGGTTTGTCTGACTTAGTTGGTGATTGCTAATTTCAGTGCAAGCCGGACAAAGTCATTTTTAGTGCAGAAGTCTGAAACAATGGTTTTTAGCGCCAGGTCCGACAGATAAGAATTTAGCGCTAGTCAGAGCAATAGGATTTTAGCGCTAAGGTTGAACAAGGTAGTTTTTAGCGCAAAGGTCAATTGAAGAGCAATTTAGCGCAAAAGGTCATTTTAAGGTCCTCAAATGGAAAATAAGGATTCATTCTAGCAGATACTAAGGTGATTTTCTGAATACCATCTCTGAATCAAGGTCAAAATGCACTTTGATAACTTAATCACTTAGGAGGTGAACAGATTCAATGACTCTCAAGCCAAATTAAAAGAGGGGGTCCTCATTTAAATGGGGCATGTGTGTGAGGTACAATAGATACTCAGACCCTATTCTAGGCAACCCTGAAACTTGATCAATTGCAAGCTCAAAAGCATCTACTATCAAACCTCTAACCATTGCTTCATCATATTGTAGAGTAAGTGCGAATTCTTTTACCATGCCATCATCATATTCTGTCAATTTGAGGAATAATCAAGCCAACCCACTCTAGTAAAGGGTGGAAGAACCAACACATCCTCCAATATTTCCTTGTGTGCCGAGGGTTCCCTTCTGATTATGTCTCCTCCAATTAAGACTATGAATTAGAACTCTGTAATGTCAATTTTCTGCATAATGCCAACTTCTGCTAACCAACTGCTAACCAGTTTCTACTGTTTCAGCTCACCACCCTGAAAAACCAATCTTTCAATTTGCCTCTTTCCTGGTTCTCCACTATAACTCCATAACTCCTTAAGGTATTAATTCATTATTTGACAGAGGTGAGTTCATAGCGCAGAGTATTTGTCTAGTTTTCTCAAAAGGTAGGGTTTTAAACAAGGTTTTGAAAGGCAAAAATGTAAAGGCAACAATGATTAAATGATAATCATTTGAAAGGAAACCCCTCCCCCCAACTTAATGATGAAGTGACCGCACTTCATATGGCAAGTTTTACAGATGGAGGAGTGATAAAAAGAAATGGTGGAAATAGACATCGCATGCATGAAATAAATTATGAATAAACATGAATATAAAAAAGAAATTAAGTGTATTAATAGAAAGGTGTTGATTGTACATATATATCAAAATGAAATAATTAACATACCTTGGAAGTTGTGAACAACATTGGTGAGGTGATAGAATATGCATGCGGTAAATGGGAAGTTGGATGTACGGTGACAGAGTGATAATGGAATAGTGCAAGATGGCAGATGGAAGTTCCAACTCATAAATGTGGATTGACACTTGGAATAATGTGAATAGATAAATTTGAAAGAAATACAGGTTGACGGAATGGGTGGGAGAAGTGAGGTAGTGTTCACCAAGCAATGGAATAGAACAGTAGATAAGTGTTGCTACGGGCACCTACAGCATAGGTCCCGACTGTGTAAATGTAAACATAATATAACAGGTCCCAGATGAGTCAGGTCCCAACTAAAGAATGAAAAACAAGTCCTGGTGGAGATTCATAGTTATAACCATGGAAATTGTGTAGTGTGTGCATGTGAGGAAAACAAAGAAAATTAAGTTTCAGCAATAGGGGTTGAGTAGTGCAACTCAACCTTCACATCACTAGACATTGTTGTTGTATCAGCATTAGAATGTGCATTGTTTGGTGTCACAATAGCTGAATCAGCATCTACTGGTGTCACAGCATCTGAATCAAGAGTATCAAGAGGAGCATACTAAGTAGATAGAGATACTATAAAGTCATCTCTCTGAAGTGGCTTCTTGTACAATTTGAGCCTATGCCTATTGACCAATAGTTAAAACCAAACTTCATCAATAGTTTGCAGTTGAACTACACCATTAGGAAAAACTTGTTGGATTTCATATGGACCTAACCAACATGACTGAAGCTTTCCCTTGAAGTCCTTATACTTTGAATTATAAAGTAGTGCCCAGTCTCTTGTAGTGAATTCCTTTGTTTTTATATACTTATAAATCCATTTTGCCCTTTGCTTATGTATGACCTATGTATGATGAATGGCTTCCAGTCTCATTTCATCCAAGGCATTCAAATGTAGTAGCCTTTCCTATTGTGCAGTGGTCAAATCCATTCCTAGGTCTATTGTTGTCCTCAGGGTTTTGTGTTCAAATTCAATAGGCAGGACTGCAGTCTTTCCATAGACCATCTCATAAGGTGTAAACCCTATAGTTGTCTTCCAAGTTGTTCTATATGCCCAAACAGCTTCAGGGAGCCTAGAAACCCAATCTCTTAAGTGAAGCTACACTGTCTTGGTCAAGATGTTTTCAATTTCTCTATTAGTAACTTCTACCTGACCATTAGCATGTGGATGGTAGGGAGTGGATTTCTTATGCCTGATCTGGTGTTCTACAACCAATTTTGTTATTAAATCAGATGTAAACTGTGGTCCTTGGTTAGTTACTATTTTTCTTGGAACACCATACCTAGTGAAGATGTCTTCATACAAGAATTTGGCCACATTGCCATCTCTGGCAAACTGTAATGCTTTCACTTCTACCCATTTAGTTAAGTAATATGTACATACCAGGATATATTCTTTGTTGTTTGATGAAGAAGATATAGGCCCCACAAAATCCAAACCCCACTTGTCAAAAGAAGCTAGTGAGATTTGTGGCTACAAAGGCATCTCATCACTTCTAGTAGGCCTCCCCATTCTCTGGTATCTATCATAGCTCCTAGTGTACTTGACAACATCTTTGTGAAGTGTTGGCCATTAATAACCTATTGTGAGGATTTTAAAGGCTGTTTGTTTAGCTGCAAAATGTCCTCCACAAGACTCATCATGAGAAGCCTTCATTACATCAAATACTTCATCCTCCCTGATACATCTTCACATAATATTGTTTGGTCCAGTGTAGAATAGAAATCCAGAAATCCAGGAGTAAGAGAAACATTTATGCACCAGCTGCCTCTTCTCCCTTGGAGAGAAATATCTTAGAATTTGCCTTGTAACCAAATAATTGGCTATATCTGCATACCATGGAGTATGTGCAGTGAGAGCAAATAAATGCTCATCAAGAAAAGAATCATCAACCACGCCATCTGAAGACTGTGTAGGTAGTCTGGACAGAAAATCAGCAACAACATTGGCTTTGCCTAGTTTGTCAACAATTGTAATATCAAACTCTTGCAACAACAATAACCACCTTACACGTCTGCCACCTACTATGGGTTTATTCATCAAGTATCTAATGGCTACATGATCTATATGGATGAAGACCTTGTAACCAGTTATGTAGTGCCTAAACTTATTTATAGCATAAACAACTACTAACATCTCTTTCTCTGTCACTGTATAATTCAATTCAGCTCCTTGCAGATTCTTACTGACATAATAAGTAGCATATTCCTTGGATCCTTCTTGCTGGCCTAAAACTACACCAATTGCAAAATCTGATGCATTAGTATGGATGTGAAAAGGTAAGGTCCAATTTGGTCCTCTAAGTACAGGAGCTTGTGTCAAGGAAGTTTTCATCTTTTCAAAAGAAATCTGACAATCTGGTGTCCACTCAAATTCACTATCTTTTATTAACAGAGTAAATAGAGATGCAACAATTTTGCTAAAATCTTGAATGAACCTTCTGTAGTAACTTGCATGTCCTAGGAAACTCCTGACATCTTTCTGCTTCTGTGGAATAGGTAGGGTGGAAATAACTTCAATTTTCTTTGGATCCACTTGGATTCTAGCACTTGAGATAAAGTGCCTCAAAACTATTCCTTGTGTCATCATAAGGAAACACTTTTCATTACTCAAAGAGAGATTGTGATCTGTACATCTCTTCAATACCTTCTCCAAGTTGTGTAGGGCTTCATCATATGTGGTGAAGTCATCCATATAAATCTCCATACTGTCATGTGCAAAATTAGAGAAAATGCTTAAAATTTCTCTTTGAAAAGTAGCTGGAGCATTGCATAAGCCAAATGGCAAGACAGAGTATGCATATGTCCCCCAAGGGCAAGTAAACGTTGTCTTATCTTGATCTTCTGGAGCAATTTTAATCTAATTATAGCCACTAAAACCATCAAGGAAAGAAAAACATTTCTTTCCTGCTAGTGAGTCAAGAACCTAGTCAATGAAGGGCAATGGAAAGTGATCTTTCCTAGTAGTAGTGTTCAATTCTCTGTAGTCGACACAAACCCTCCACTTGCCTCCTTTATTTGGGACTATAACCAATGTTGAAACCCATTCACTGTCTGAAATGGGGTATATGAAGCCTGCATCTAAAAGTTTTTGTAGCTCAGTTTTAACAATGTCCCTAAGGGTTGGATTCATGTGCCTTTGCTACTACCTGATGGGCTTGTATCCATCATCTATGTATATCTTATGCATGCACAAGGCAGGATCAATGCCTTTCATATCATTATAATCCCATGTAAATGTTGCTAAGTGTGCATTTAAAACTCTATGCAAGGAGTGCTATTGTTTATTAGTCAAGGCATTATTAATCTTCAACATCCTTCCTAGTTTTGACTTCTAGTTGTTTGGATAGTTCTTGCACAGAAGACAAATCAAGGCTGGGTAACATAGGTAAGCATTGTTGAGGTAATAAAGCATGAAATATTTGAGACACCTCTTATAATGAACCACTTGGTATTATGGTGCACAAAGGGTCTTGCAAGCAAGATAGGTAATCTTGCTACCGCAGATGCCTTCCACAATCATTGTGGAGGACATGACCAATTAGTTCATCTTCATCTGGAATGTCTAACAAGGGGTTGCATTCAATAGTCATTAGTGTGTGCAAGGAATAAGTGTCCTCTTCTTCCTAGAAAAGCCAAATGGTCTACTTAGGTTCATGGTATGGTTGGGCTAGAGGATACAACACCAGTTTCTTGGTCACCATCCCATTAGATATTATCATGTTACCAGACCTACAACCTATAAATACATCAGCAGTGGCAAGCCATGGTCTGCCTAGTATAAGAGGATAGCTAGCAAGATTAACTTTGGGCTGCAAAACTATGAAATCAGCTAGATACTCCCAAGAGTCTAATGTAATGACCAAATCCTCTATGACTCCTTTAGGTTTGACTATAGACCTATCAACTAATTGAAGAACTATCTGGCTATGCCTAAGATTGTTCAATTGGAGTATATGCATTGTTTCCTTGGTCATGACATTAATAGCAACACCTAAATCTATCAGAGTGTTCTTAATTAGAGTCCCGTTGATCTTGACATCTACCACTAGACTTCCTGGGTCTATATATTTTGGAATAGTTATATTACCCAACATGATGTCTACAAGATTACCTAATGCATGCACTATCTGGGGGTCTATTCTCTTTCTTTCTAGCTTCTTTATACAAAGATCTGTAATAGTTTTGGTATAGATGGGGATATCTTTGATATCTTGGATTAAGGGAATCTTAATGCTAATATCCTTTAGCTGGCTAAGAAGGGCAGTATCAACTTGAGCTGGTTGCTTTTGCATGGCCAAACGCTTAGGGAAAGGAGGAGACTTCTGTTGCATGGTAGGTTGGGCATCTTGGTTTGATTTAGGTTCCAAGGGTTGTTTATCTAGGGTTTCTTCAGTGGGCTCTTCATCTTCAAGCTTGGTAATTTGGGGAGATGAAGGTCCTGCAAGTTGTTTCCCTGATCTAAGATGAACATTACTCACTTCTACCTCATAGGTGGGATATTGAATCACCTCATTAGTAGAAGCCTGCTGAACAAGCTTGTTGTTCAGGTTAGGTGTAGGTTGGGCAGGTCTAGGAGATGGATTTTGAGGTGCATTTGAGGTGGTGGCATTATGGCTAGTTGCTGTGGTTGAGATGGAATCATAGGTTGCTGAAATTGTGCATTTTGTTGCCATTGTTGGCCCTTGTTCCACTGAGGCTGCCATTGTTGTTGTTGAGGAGGCCACTAAGGACTATAGTTAGGTCCTTGGAAATTTTGTTGTGGCCATGGGTTAGTCTATTGCTAGTTCCAACTAGCTTGTGGAGTAGGCCATTGGGGATTTTGCCATTGTGGGTTTTGCCATGCGTTTGGGTTACCAGACCATTGTTGAGCATTCCAAACAGAGAAGTTCTGATTTGCAGCAAGAAAGGGAGGATTAAAATTAAGTGGATCAAGAGGCATACCTTGTCTTTGTTTCCATGGCCTTCTTTGAGCAATGAAGAATAATTGCCCGTCCTCTCCTTCAAATTGCTATAACAATGGTCTCTCAATCCTTTCTTGCTAAATACTGGCCACCCTCTTGCATTTGCAATTAGCTTTCCTCTGTCTGCAGCTGGGGCAATATTCAGTGAGCATTGCATCTGCCTCTTCTTGTTTCTTCTTGATGTGAAGAGTGTCCAACTGAGTAGCCATGTGGCTAATGATATCCTCTTTCATATTGGTCAGCAAGTTACTAATTTCCATTCAAGAAACTCCATTAGCTGCCTTGCCTACAATGGCTACTCTTTCTCCTATGGGTTTTGTGGAAAAAGTCCTAGAGTAGTTCTTGCAAGCTGTACAAATATCCTCAAAGGGTAGTTAGGAGATATCCCCTATTCCAATGAGATTTAGGGCATCCATGCAATCATCATTGACTCCTCTTAAAAAGACCAACTTCAATGATTCTTCAGACAACCTATTCTAAAGTTTTTCCTCAAGGCAAATTGGAATCTCTCCACATAGTCCTCTAATGGCTCATCCTCCTTCTGTGACATCCTAAAGATTTCATCTTTCCTCCTATCATGTCCTCTGCAGTAGTCTTTGTATTTTTCCAAGAATTTTGTCTTCATGGGATCCCAGTCTGGAATGGCATCTTTGCCTAGTCCCATAAACCATCTTAAAGCAGCATCTTTTAGGGTAGCAGGGAATAACTTGAGTTTGTAAGGATCAGTGGTATAATCATAACTCCTACACAGAACATCAAACTTAAACAGGAAAGTGTCAGGATCTTCAGTCACCAAACCATAGAAAACAGGCAACGCAAAAGGTGGTATATTTTTTAGAGCAGCTGCCCGTACTAGGTCTGGTATGGGGAATTCAAATGTAGCTTGTCTTGGAGGATCCTCTACTGCATCGTCCATGGTTCTGAAAGTTCCCTTTATGACAGTAGAGGAAGCTAATGGAGATGTAAGGGGTGTTGATGAAGATGTAAAAGGAAACTCTCCTTCAACACTTCCTATGGTGTAGTTGTTGAAATCAGCTGTACCCTTGTTGTTCTGAGAAGTTGATGGGAGGAATCTACCTCGAGTATCTCTTTGCCTCCACATACAGTAAATTGAGCTTTATGTTTCAGTGGCCTTGCACAATGTTAGTAGAATTCCTGGTGTTTCTTGAAAAATGAATTTATTCAATCTAATACTAAAATCAAGATTTAACTATAAAAGCATGTGAAACCTAACAAATGAGATTAATAGCACCATCCCTGGCAATGGCACCAAAAATGTAGAGGAAAACTAATGTGTTGTAGACTTAAATAAAATTTAGGGTTTAACCTATCTAAACAATCCACTATCATTGCATTCCTATATTGCATTGTCGACCAAGGAGCGTAAGCTTATGATGATGCCTACATTATCTATGCCTTCAAGACTCATTTCTAATCTAAGTTAATCTTATACAATTCCTATTTTATCTAGTCCTACTCACTAGAATGCATAGAAATGTAAAATAGTAAATGGAAATGAAAAACAACAAAAATAGTCTAAACTTCAGTTGCTACGGGTACCTTCAGCAAAAGCTGAAGATAACTGTATTTAATAGAAAATTATAGTTTTAATCTAAACAACTGAAAATGATGAAAAAAGCTAAAACTAACCTCCAGAGGATTAAAAACATGCACTCTACTCATGAATCACAATTACTGGAAATATCAATCAAGAGTTCTTACTTTCTTCACAATACAGCACATGAGATGGAATGAAACAGTTTAACTAGAAATGTAGGAATAAATAAGAAAACATGCAAAGTGAGAGTTAGTACCTTGAGTGGCTAGCTTAGGGAACTATCTCACTTTTTCTAGAGATTAAATCTACTTTAGATCTTCACACTTCCCATAACATATAGTTGAATTCAAACCATATCAAAGATAGAATCTTCTTCAGATTTTATTCAAAATTATAACATGTTTGGAATAACTGGTAACTGTAACAAAGTAATGGCTATATGGAAAGTAAAACATAACAACCAACTTAATCAACAAACTCATCCCCTAACATATATAAGGATGGGAGAGTCATATGCATCCTTCTAACTAACTATGATCATCAATTCATTCTTGGACATCAGGATATTGTTTTTGAGATCAACTTATTAACTGGAACAAAGGAAACAGAGTCCTCTCCAAATAGAAATTCTAACCATAACAGCTCATAAATAAGATTCATAAACTTCGGTGAGACTCCTAGAATAAGTCTTCTTTCTCCCCTATGTTTATTCTCCCATGATGACCACATTTGTCTCCACCAATCGCTATGTCTAGCACTTGGACTACATTCTCATTGATTCCTCTGTTCTACATCCTGTTGTAATTACTCCTCCTTAGATTCGTTATCTAACTGCAGAGGGTTAATCATTCCAACATATATACAAAACAACCTCTCATAATAAACTTATGAAATCCTATCTATATGCATGCATATCAATAATTTAAATCATCCATTTGATAATATAACAACTTGATTTCATTTATCAGCATAGGGTCAAAGTCTTTGGAAAGTATATATGAAATAGCATAACATAGAGATAATGTATGTGAATTCTTTGCAGAACCATATAGAAAAGGTCTTAAAACATATGAAAATAGTATAAAAGGAGGCCAATATTTCATCCCAACAATATGGACACTAACACTTTTCTTACAGGAATGTGTTTGTGGGAACAATTGGTGATTGTAAGGTACATGTCACCTCTGGGGGGCATGGGCTTTGTGAGATCTCATGTTTCCTCGTGTGTTTCTTCCTACCTTAACATGCTTGATATCGATACCTAATATCAACCAACTTAAGGTGGGAGCATATATAAGGTAAGCTGTCTGTTGTATATGTTAGCAATATGTTTGTTCTCAGGTGTAGTCTTAAAAACTGATGGTGATGAGTCCCTTCTGCACTTTGGGATTTGTTTGCAATCATTTAAGCCCTCATCACAAGGTGGGGATATCACATCCCTTTTCTATTTTAAGCCCTCATCATGAGGCAGGAATGGTGTATTTCTTGTGGAGAGTGCACATCCTATCATTTTCAAAAAGTCCTCATCACGAGGCAGAAGCAGTTCTCTAACTAACTCAACCCTTAAGCATGTCTTCAGCGATTGTTGTGGTGAAGCCCAATCATTGATGTGTGCATGTAATGTGCTTGAGATGGTGATAAACCTAGAAATAGGAACACTCCATCACTTGTCTTCTGTATGTTCTCTATGTCTTCCAAGTGTGTGTGTATTGTGTGTTTGTTCCCAAGCATAGTCTTAAAGACTGGTGGTGATGAGTCCCTCCTATACTTTGGGATTTTGTATCGCATGTTTGATTTGTATGGTGTGCTTGATTTGTTTTGAGTGTCTGTTGCCCATATGCAGTCTTAAAGACAAGTGGCAATGAGTCCCTCCTGCATTATGGGTGGTGTGTTTACTTTCCTTACACTTGCATCTGCATCTCATATATATGGAAAAGAAAAAGAAAAAGAAAATCATCACTATCTTCACTGCATTCAATATGTTTTGCAGGTCTTCAATGTTGTATTCTCTGTGTTTTGCATGATTGTAACTGTCTTCTTCGTAATTTGCATGCCTGTTACTGTCTTCTTGATGCAGGAGCATCCTTGGTTCAAGAGCAATCTTACATCAACCAAAAACATTTGTATTTCAGTTTGTTTGCAGTTCAGTTGGTTTCCTTTCATTTTCCAGTTTAGTTCAAGCAGTTCAGTCAATAGCAGTTTCTGTATTTTGGTCTATGTTCTGCCACAATTGCATTTCACATCTTGTGGAGCTAGACTTAGCATCTAGATTCATTCATCTATTTCATATCTAGAACTCAGAGCATTTGGATTAAGTACCGGAAAGATATTGCTATCAGAAGATTGACTATTTTCTCATAATAGAGCATCCTAATAGTCTCTGATAATCAACTAAATGAGAAAACTTGCAGAACATTCCTAGACTTTTGGAGCTTAATGACACATCATTCAATGATCTTTGGTTTGTGGCTGACGTTTCCCGAGATCTTTGCATCATTCCATTCATTTGCGGAGGTATTCTACATGATTAGGTCCCACTTATCCATGTACACACATTACAGCTCTTGATTGGAGTTTGTGACCTTCCTTAGCCGACATAGAGGAATATATTGTTCCAGAGATGATATATATATTGATGTAATAGATCCTAGGAAAGGTAGTTAGTTTTCAAGTTATGATTATTAGCATAAGTTCATAGTTTAGATTTTGCACGAAGGAGCTTCAATGCTATATCTTGTGCATATTCTGATATTCTATAATTAGGCCTTTGAGACCAGTTGTAAGATCGCATGATGCTGGCCAGATTGTATTTGAATTCTATTATATATTGAATGACTCAATCTATGTTCATTTCATATCTTTGAGTTATTTCCATTGTGTTTACTCTTGTTGCACGGCCTGGACAGTTCACTCTATGAACCCTCCTACCATGATTGTACCAAGTGGTATCAGAACAAAATTTTGAGTCTTTGGGAGCAAGTTGAGTGAAGTTGGCAAAGGAATTTTTTAAGATCTTGTTGTGGACAGATCGTTGAATCGAGGCAGGTTACTTGTGTCACAACCAATCATCGATTGTGAGGCAGTTGTCACCTTGTAGCCCAATCACCGAACTTGAAGCAGTTTGCACTTGATCCTAGGAAGAATGCCACCGAGGAGAGTTGTTGTTGGAACAATGGCTGGTAGAATGGATGAAATGATGGAGATGATGAAAATGATGCAAATTCAATTGGATGTTGTTGAAGAAGATAGACGAAGAGGATTGACACCGAGACCTAATGTTGAAAGTGATGATGAAGAAGAATTTCATTCTATTGAACAAATTAGTGAAACCCTAGGAGGTGATAAAGAAGAAGAATCAGATCAAGTAAAGTTGTTGCAAATTATTTAGAAGATTGGAAAAATACCTAGAGTTGATATACCGAACTATACTGGTAATTTGAACCCTGAAGAATTGATTGACAGGATAAATGACATGGAAGAATACTTTGAATATGAAGAGATTGAAGATTCGGAGAAGGCAAAATTTGCAAAGACAAATTTGAAAGGACATGTCGCTATATGGTGGAAAGAAGTTCAGTTGGAAAGATATAGAAGAGGAAAAGAAAATATTATGAAGTGGGATAGGATGGTGACAAAATTGAACAATCAATTCATACGTGCTGACTATGAGTTGGAACTTTTGAAAAGATTGCAGAACCTGAGACAAAAGGAGAAATTTGTGATGGAGTATACTGAGGAATTTCATAAGATGATCATAAGGATAGGACATAGTGAAGCAAACAAGGAGAAAGTGGCTAGATACATCAATGGACTGAGATTGAGCATTCAAGAAGAACTGAGCTTGGTAAGGATGACATCTTTGGAAGAAGCATATCAGTTTGCCCTGAAAGTCAAAGAGAAGATGAATAAAAGACATGATCCAAGATAGAAAGGTAGAGGAGGTAAATTTTAGAGAGGTAGAATATTTTTCAAAGGAGACAGATCACATTTAGAATAGAACAAGTTTGACAACACATTTAAGGAGGACAGAGATAATAATGCTTATCAGAGAGATGACAAAAAAATTTACCAGAGAGGAAACCCTAGTACATACCAAAATGAAGGATACAGAAGAGAGGGAAGAGGATTTGATAAGAGAACATTCAAAGGTACTTGTTTCAAGTGTAGGGGTGAAGGACATAGAGCATTTGAATGTAATTAGGGTAGTACAAGCAAGAAAATAGAGAACAGTGGAAGAGCAGCCTATGTTGAAGAAGAACCTATTGGATCACCTAATTTGGTGGGTAAACTAGAGAAAGGAGAATCATTAGTGATGAGGAGAGCACTATTTCAAGTAGAAGCAAATGAGGAACCACCGCAGAGGAAAAATTTTGTTCAGGACAAGATGCAAATTAGGAGGTAAGTGTTGTAAAATTGTTATTGATAGTGGTAGTTTAGATAACCTAGTTTTAGAGGAGATGGTGACTAAGCTGAAGTTGGAAAGATTGAAACAATCTAAGCCCTATTAGATAGCATGGATTCAGGATGATCATAAGGTACTGGTGAATGAACAATGTTTGGTGAAATTTCATATTGGATCTTATCATGATGAAGTTTTGTGTGATATTATGCCTATAGATGTTTGTCATATTTTGTTGGGTAGACCTTGGCAGTATGATAGAAAAGCTATACATGATGGGAGAAAGAATACATACACTATAACAGCAAATGGAAAGAGAATTACTTTGATTCCTTTAGAAGATGATCCTAAGAGCAAAGTATGTGGAAATGCTAGAATCTGTTTGGTAGATGGAAGAAAATTTCTTGATGGTTTGAGACATGAGAATATGTGTTATGCTTTGATTCCTAAGAAACCTGAAACATTGAACAAAGAGACTGGAGGAGAACAACCAGAGGAGATTACAAAGTTGCTGACAGAGTATGAAGACATCATATCAGATAATGTGTCTAAAGGATTGCCACCTATAAGGAGTATCAGTCATCACATGGATCTTATACCGGGAGCAAGTTTGCCAAACAAAGCAGCACACAAAATGACACTGATAGAGAATGAAGAATTGGATAGATAGATACAAGAATTGCTAAGGAAAGGTTTGATTAGAGAAAGTTTGAGTCCTTGTGTAGTACCTGCAGTATTAGCACCTAAGAAAGATGGAGAAGGGCAAATGTGTACTGACTCGAGAGCAATAAACAAGATCATAGTTAAGTATAGATTTCCTTTACCTAGGATGGATGATATCATGGATTGTTTGAGTGGAGCAAGATATTTCACAAAGATAGACTTGAAGAGTGGATACCATCAGATCAGAATTAAAGAGGGAGATGAATGAAAGACTACTTTTAAGATAAATGAAGGACTGTATGAGTGGTTAGTGATGTCTTTTGGATTGACAAATGGACCTAGTACTTTCATGAGGTTGATGAATGAAGTCTTGAAGAAATTATTGGGTAAGTTTGTGATTGTATACTATGATGATATTCTGATTTTCAGTAAGACAAAAGAGGAACATTTGTGGCATATTAGACTGTTGGCAAGATACACTACTCTAGTATGGATTTATATGTTGTCATTGATGGTAACAAATCTTAGTTAGCCTATCATCATGACAAGAAGAGATATCTCTGGAAGAACATATTAGATTCCAGGTCCGGTTGACAGAAAATGACTAAGTATGGAAAGTATGCAGAGTAGAAGATAGAAAGGTAGCTAGTATGCCTCCACAAATAATGATCCAGTAATGTAGTTCAAGTATGATGTTCTTAGTTGTCTGATAGTGTTATGCTTTAGAGGTCAAGTCCTGATCCTCTCCAGAAGTCATCTTGAAGAAATGTCTAAGTCTAGGCAAGCAAAAGTATAGAAGGAACAATAAACAGGGTCTAGTGCAGTGGTCCACATTCCTCCACAAACAATTATCCATTATATAGTTTTGAGGTGTTGTAAACACTTATATGAGGTGTCTTATTCTAAAATTAGGAGATCTGAAGTTTACTGGAAGGATAGCTACAAGCTATTAAGTATCGACACAGTGTTTGACAAAGCTTGACAGAGACAGAGTCTGAGTTCTGATGGTCTGCCTTTCTCCACAAGATGATATCATGCCTTGCGGTTCTAAGGATAAGATTGGGAATGTATAAAGAGTCCCTGATATGGTTTTGGAAGTGTTTTGAGATCCTCAGTAAAAGTTGCAAGTCAGCAGATGAAGTTTTTAAGCATACTCTTAAGGAAGAGGCTGACAAGTATATTAATCATTATGCAGAGAAGAGTTAATGTTTGGAGGATCTATGCAAGTAATTGAATGATTAGAACCAACCTATATGAACACACTTGGGAGAAGATTTGGGTCCGCATGACACATAGTGCATTGGATTGACCAACAAGGTACATCTTTCTATGTACACGTTTCACTTCTTGGATGCCAACCTAATTATGGAGTAAATCATGATGTGGATATATAAAGGTAATGAAATTCAGTTGAGTGGTGTGGAAGAATGTGTGTGATGCGAAAATGCAAATAGTGGAGTAGAGTTAGAGGATCAACAGTGATGAAGACTTGGGATTCAAAATACAATTGTCCTCATCATTCAATTATCATGTGTGATTTGATTGGAAGCATGTTGTTGTTATCAGGGCAGTAAGCCGGTAGTGAGCCTCTAGTAGAGTTTAACAGCCCTTATTGTAATCTTGCTAGGTTTAGGGTTGAGGTAGTGATCCTGCTAAACTTAGTTGTACATCATGGCTGTGAGCCAGCATGTTCTAGGCCTATGGAGTGACCAAGCCTGAACAACATTTTTGTAAAGATTGCAATATATATTTGAGAGCTAATCCTCTTCGTGGTTTTTCCCTTTTTGGGTTTTCCACATAAAATCTTGGTGTTATGTGTTATGCTTTTTTGGATGTTGTTCAGTTGTATATTTTGCTTCTATTTGATTATTATTTTGAAATGGTTAAAAGTAAAATTTTAAGAAAAGATTTATAGAACACTGATTCACCCCCCCTCTCAGTGTCCCTGACAATCAACAATTGGTATTAGAGCAAGGTTCCTCGGAAGAAGTTTAACAGCTTAAGGAAGATCAGGGATAGTGTGATCATGGCAGCAAGAAGGTATGGAAATTATGAAAGGTGCAACCAATTAGAAGGAACTCTTATGGATCTTGAAAACTCTAAAGCAGAAGTCAGGGATCTGAAAGAAAACTTGCAACAAGCAGATGAATGTGTCTTAAAGCTAAAAGAGCAAGTCAAGAAATTCAAAGACAAATACAAAGAAGTCAGTGACCAACTACTATCAGCAAGTGAAGCCCTAAATGATTTGGAAGCAGAAGTTATAGAAAGAACAAAAGCAAAAAATGATCTAAAGTTGATTGTGAAAAACAAATCAGAAGATTGTGCAAAACTTGAAAAGGAAATTATAAGTTTAAAAATAGATCTAGAAAAGGCAAGAAGTTTTGAAGAAAAATTCAAGATAAGTACTGCAAAGCTTGATGAAATGATTGCTAGCTAGAGGAATGTTGATGACAAACATGGTTTAGGATTTGAGAAAGGAGAAAGTTTAAACTCTGGGAAAATAAGCACTGAGCCAAGGAAAAACAAAGGATACCAATTCAGAAATCAAAGAAGAAGACCTAGAAGACTTCAGGTTAGACAACCAAATGCTCAAAGGTACCCATCTTTCAATGGTAATTGTAATTCATGTAATAAGTTTGGTCATAAGGCTACTCAGTGTAGAAGTAGAATAAATCAAAAGACTCCATTATTCTCTGGCTAGTGTTTCAACTGAAAGAAAATTGGTCATAGAGCAAATGAATGTAGAAATTAGTTTAAGAAAAGTCTCAACAATGGAAGGAATGATCAGTCATTCAAAGGTAAATGCTTCACTTGCAATAGGATTGGTCATAGAGCTATTGTCTGCAAAAGTAAAGTAAGTTAGAATCCTATTAGGTGCAATGCATGCTATAAAATGGGACACAGATCAAATGAATGTAGAAGTTTGGTAAGAACTAATCTCAGGAATAGTCAATCTTTCAATAGAAAGTGTTTTGCATGCAATAGATTTGGACATATGGCTAATCAATGTAGATCAAATTCAATCAATGAAAGAAATCAAGGTCAAAAGAATGTGGTGTGCTTTAATTGCAACAATTTTGGACATGTTGCAAGGTTTTGTAGAAGCATGAATGAGAAGAGAAATCACTACTTTGAAGAAAGGAAAACAGAGTAGAGAAATGACAAGGGAAAAGAGAAAGTTGATATGGTTGAAACCAAGAAAGAAATGAACAAGGTATGGATCAAGAAAGGAGTAATTAAAGTCAAAGATCAATCCGCACCAATATTTGGTGTAGATACCTCCTCTGGCAAGTAAATTGAGAACTCTGGCTTAGGGGGAACAGTGCAGAAAATTCAAATCCCCTAGCCAAAAATTGGGTGCCAGAATCTATCACGAAGATGTATCATGGAATCTGATGTGACACCCCTATTAGAAGAAGAACCAGAAGAAAAGGAGTCAATGCGGTATATTGTGGAGCAATCCTAATCGACCATGTTCTACAACAAAGGGTTTTAACAACTTTTTGGAAATAAGCATTTAATGACATGTAGGTCACGTCGTACAGAGGATAAAAGGAAACTTGTTTAATCTCAAATCACTTTACACTCAAAGCTATCAAGTACTCAGAGAGATTAGAATAGACTTTGAGCCACAATAACCAAGATTTGAATGTTTTGGAGAATTTTGGAAAAAGGAAATCCTAATTCAGTAGTACAAAGTAATCTCATTCAAAACCTTCTTGTGAATCTGTTAAAATTTCTAAAATGGCATCACCACAAGTTGATATTACTAAGCGAACATGACCAAAGTTCAAAATAACACCCATTCAAATCAATCGAGGTTGATTAGTTAGGTGCATTCTCAAATGTTCCCCATGGAGTCATGCATGCAGAAGATATTAGGGCATAAATTCATGTTGCCCTAGACAAATTTGGTGATAGCAGGTTTACTCATCTCTACACAAAACATTTGAGCAATGAGAATCTTGAACTGAAGAATGAATATTTAGCATTGGAAGAAAAGAAATTTATTCAGTATTTGAATTTCCCAACATTTATGGAAGATGAATGGGTCTGGTATGTGTTAAGCAGGGTTCATGATGAGTTCATATGGCTTGAGAGACCTTTCAAGATTACAAAAGATACTATTAGGGCAGTCACTGGATTGTGCTCTACTGGATCAGTACCTCTATTGAAAGCCGTGAAGAATGATATATTAATTACGGCTACCGGAGTGAAGTTTGATAAGAGAGCCTTGACGATAAATGATATTGAGGATCATGCCATGAGATTTGCCTCAATGGTATTGGGATACAAATTTTATTTCACCAACTGTGAGAACTCTGTTTCAGGCATGACCATTTACACAACCTATCAAATGATTAAGGAAAATGTTGATTATGACATATGTGAATTACTCTGACAACAAGTAATGGAAAATCTAAAGAAGACAAAAGAAGGTAAATACCCCTTTAAATTTGGCACATTGATCATGTGTTTATTTTTCTATTTTATGTAAGAGTTGCCTGGTATGAAGAACCTATTATGGACCAGTGATAAACCTGTCGCAGTTCAAATTGGAAATTTGTTGAGTAGCATAGGCACCATTGATGCATAGAATGCAGTCCTATGGGGCTATTTTAAGAATTTCCAAAGATCAATGCAAGCCAGACAAAGAATTCCCAAAATAGTTGTTGAAAAATACAAGGATACAATTTGCTTCATTGTGGAAAAAGATTAGTGTTTGATGGAGGCTATTGAGCCCAGAACAGTCTGGGTTATGCCTCTTGGATATGAGGTAGATGGAGTTGTACTAGAAAACTATGCTGAATAAATGCTGAGCAAACCCAGAGATCCCAAGGAAGAAAGATTTGGGACTTATGATGAGTTGCATGCCAAAATTCATGTTGAAGTCAGAAAACCTAAAATCTCTAGGAAAATGAGGAAAGTAGCAGAAGAAATCGCCATAAAAGTTGGCTTTACAAAAGAAGAAGTGGAAAAGGCAAGGGAAAAGGCACAAGCCATCAAGGAAGCAGAAGAAAGGAGAAAAGGTGAATCGACTGGGGCTTCGAAAGAACACAAAGATAAGTTAGAAAAGCTAGAGAAGGCAAAAAGAAAAACCAGAGCTTCCACTTCTATTGAAACCTCATCCACTCTCTCTGGTTCCACACCATCTACAAATGTGGAAACTCCTACCACTAGTTCCAAAAGAATGAAGACTAAAGCCCAGAGAATGCATGCAAGAATAACTGTTGATGAAGAAGAGATAGAATTAGATAAGGAGGTAAAGATAATGAAAATTGATGCTACTAAATCATCCAAAAGTAGCAAGGAGAAGTCATAAAAGGGAAGACATCCAACAAAAGACAGGAAGAAGATGAGTCTCATGCAACACTAAAGATCGAAGATGTATTAAAGTCTGTTACTGTTGATGGTAACTTGAAACCTGTGGCTGAGTTTTATGACGAATACAATGATGCTGACAAGAGGATTTTGGAAGAATCTATTGTAGAGTATTTAAACATATACAACAGAGCCCTCATTGAGATCATTAGTGATCTCTTAGATACCTTGGGCGGTATTCTATCAGTCAGGAAGGAAACTTCTATCACTAAAGTTGTTGAGCTCAGAGAACACATGTTGATAACCTTATGTCCTAATATCACTCAGGCAGAGAAAAGAAAAATCTCCAAGGCACTCAATAATGAGTTCAGGTCAAAGAAAAGAATGAATGCATTGATGATAGGAGAAGTTGACAAGGTTGTCAAGGAAACAAAGGAAATTATTTTGGACATACTAAAGAAACATAATATTTCCATCATCTAGAATAGTAAGGAAATAAAAGTTGAAGACATATCTCCATCAGAGATAAGCCAAAATCAAGGACCTAAATAGAGTGATCAAGTCCCCAACACTAATACAGTGGCTATGATAGATCAAGGTGAAATTTAAACTAATCCACCTTCTGAACAACAGGGTGAAGGAGTAGAATTTAAGGAAGAGAGGAAGAGCCCTACTCTGGAGTAAAACACAGATCAATAGGAAATTATGGACTTAGACCCTCCGGATCAAAGTCAAGGAGAAATATCAAAAAGGGCAAGAGACACTATGGATGTCTCTAACAGGAAATAAATTGCAGAAGAATTTGAACTCCCTCAAGGTCCAATCAACTTGGCCTCATTGTCACCTTTCCAAATTTCAAGCTAGTATTTGTGGTTCAGGCCAAGGCACAGGAAGAGTTATTACAATCACATGGTCAAGATAACAAACTGATCAATGAAGCATCCACTGTCTTGGAAAAGATGATGCCATCATTTCAAAGGGATATCTCATTATCTCCTTGTTGACCCCATTTCAATACCTCCAAAATTTAAACTTTTGTATTGAAATAGCAAGTCTACTCACGTATCAAGGCCTTTTGTCGAGTTACCTTTTTCAGTCCCAAGTCATCAACGTCAATGTCACACTTCCTACGTCAGTCATGGTGATATAACATTAATGAGATGTCATATTCTACATTATTCATATCACCTCCTTACATTGGACTTTGTATAGTGGTGTTATTTTGAATGAAGATCAAACATTGTTTCACTCAAGTTTCAATGTACACCTTTCTAGTTTGCAAAATTTTACAAAAACAATTAAATTTGAAGATTTAAAGTAGCTAGGAAGAAATGCTCTTTCAAGGGTGTTATTATGTTCATTTCGCCAAATGTGGCAAATTTTCAAAACTGTATGCCTCACGGTTCGCGAGATTCTAAAAGTTTAATTTTTTGGCGCAAAGTATGTGGAAATAATTAAAAAGGCAATTTTATTGAAGTTCAAGAAGAATCCTCTTATCTACAACCTTGTATTATCTTCATGAACAATTGATCAAAGTTTCATAATGATCTGGTGCTCCAGTCAAAAGTTATGAATTTTTTGCCATTTCTCACATCTGCATGGTTGATTGGGACGATATATTTGTAATGGATTTCACTAAAAGGAGAAAAATATTTCATTTGCCTATGTGGAGTTATTTTGATATTTTCAAGTCAGAATGAAGAACATATTTGTTGCGAGTGTGCCTAACTAAGTCAAAGCGACTTAGAAGTTTTCACAAGTTAACTACAAGTTAATTATATAACTTGTGAAGTTAGCTAACTAAATATGAGAATGTAACCACTTTCAAACTTAGCTAAGTCGACTATTTAAGAAGGAGAAAATCACTTTGCTTCAAAACTAACATGTCATCTACTTAGGAAAAAAGTGAAAGTAGGGGACTACTTTCACATTTGGCAAACTACATGAAAGTCCACTTAGAAAAAAGTGAAAGTAGTAGTCTACTTTCAATTTTGGCGAAGTAGGAGTCTACTTTCACATTTGGAGAAACAAATCAAAAGGCATGATTTTCAAATTAAAAAAAAAAAGAACTCCACTTTCATTTTTGGCAAAGTAGAATAACTTCTTCCATATCCACTAAAGTCTCCAACAATCAAGGGAATGACTTCAAAATAATTTACTAGCAGTTAAAAATTTGTTTCTCTCATTGAAAGAACTGAATTCTCTCCTCAAACCGCGTGATATGAGCAAAAACATGTGTTTTAAAACAAATATGGGTAGTTATATATGATATGAAATAGCACAACTAATTGTGTGATGGGATCTTTCAAGCCAGATGTCACCTCATGAAATGTAACTATTGTTGGATAGGCATATTATGAATTTGTTTAAGAAGTTTTGAAACTGTCAAAGAAAAGGTGATTAGCAGATGTAAAACTACCTTCCTCAATGTGTTCTCCCACTAGAAAATATGGGTGCACACTGTTTGACATAATGCTTCAAAGAAAGGTGGTCTAGAGGAATTCAATGATGCCAGGATATGTATAGTGGAAACTTTATTAAAAATATTGTATTCAAACCTTCACAACAAATGTAATTTGCATTATGTAACATTTTTCAGCATACCTAAAGGCTTGTCATACCAAAATAGAACCTTTGGAATCTGGTGTTAACATTCATTAAAGCATAGCCAAAAATGGATTTTTGTTAGATGTAGCATTTGTAAGCGCCCATGTCCTCCTTTTGTGCCAAAATGGAAATGCAAGTAGAATATCAAAGTGTAGGCAAGTCACAGAAACATTTAAAAGCAAGTGCAATTGGCAAGTGCACCACCAAATTCTACCACCTCTGCCTACAAAGCATGGAAGTATAGATAGCATACTTGTACTGTTTAACAGCGTGCTTCAAAGACTTGTAGTCTTGTGGTATGCACAAATAGTTTTTCTTGAAAATGCTTTAGAAACTCTTAAGAAAAATACTTGACAAGGTAAAAGGTGGTTCCTCAACCTTTGTCAACATCCATCAAAGAATAATGGAATGGGATTTTTGTCAAATATTGTAGTTACACTCACCTTGGTAGACATGCATGCAAAATGTGGAAGACAAAGTTCACAAGCTATTTGACAAAGTTTCTCAATGAAATGCGGCCTCATAACAAGATGGATTTGTTCAAAGATCTTTAGAATACTCTAGTAGATATATGCACAAATATGGAAGCATGAGATAAAGCATGTGAACCGTTTGACAAAATGCTTGAAAGAAATATAGTCTCAAGAATGGCGCATGAATTGTTTGGTGAAATAACTCAAATAAATGGTCATCCCATGGACTACATGATTGCAGGATATGCATAAAATGCATTTGTTGAAAAGGCTTAAGATAACTTCCTAAAATATGCAATGGCAGTTGCAAAGCCACATCCCATGGCTTATGCTATCTTTCTACTCATGGCCTGTCAAAGGGAAGTTTTTAGCATGTAAGACTTCATGTGTGGTCTTCGTAACCATCACAAATATAAGAAGGCTTTGGAGGTTTCTAAGTGGATGAAAAATAACACTATGTCTTTACACCGGTAACCACTGTATCTGGTTAGATTCGATAACTAAAGTGTATGGCATTGTTAGAACTGAGAAGAATTTTAGAGATCTACTCAAGTTTGAAAAGAATGAAATTAGTTATCGTGCTCTACTCGATTGTTATTCTAGAGAGGGATTGAGTGAAAAAGCTCAGCATTGGATGGCGATGGTATTTTATGATTGTATAGGAGCAGGAAATGTGCAACATTATTCGATCTATGTCTATCATGATGGCATTTCCAATAAAGACTTATTATTATTTCCTCAGTCCATATTAGGTATGCATAGACACAAGAGTCTAAGATTCAGGTATCTGGAGAAGTTTTCAACATTCGGTGAGGTTTGATTGCCAATATGAAGCAAACAGAGATGGAAAGAACTTAGCAAAGTTGACAACTCAAAATTTACAAGTCTCAAGTTACCTTTTTTGTAAAAGTGACTTAAGTCACTCTTTGTAACTAAAGGTCAGAAAACTAACCTTATTTCTAGAAAAGATGTAAAAATAAACCAAAGATAAGGTTATTATATTATTGTATTCCAAAAAGGGTAGTTACAAAGTAGTTATCAGGTGGTTACAAGGTAGTTATGAGAAAAAGCCAATAAATACAAGGCCATCTCAAATGTAAAGGGGGGGCTTTTAAGAAGAGACTTTTGAAGAGGGGAACTTTCCAGAGATGTTTGAGCTCATACTTTGTACAAAGGAGTGTTTGAAGTTGTATAATTTCAAAAAGATAATAAAGAGTGCATTTGGTTCATGTGTTCCAATGTTCTTCTAAATTATTATTACTAATTATTCATATGTCGAGTTGGTGATCTCTTTTGTCTGTGTTGAAATCATTAGTCATCTTTTGAAGAATATATAAACCATGCAATTGATGTAAAGAAACACATTCACTTCTCGGTATCTTGATTTGAATGTGTTGATAAACTATCTCTTCATATGTCGAGATCCATGCATTATCTTTCTTTCATCAATGTGTTTTAAAATTTATATTGTTGTGAAATTCATCATAGATGTTTAGGAACGTAGTTTCTAGCTTTTGTGGTGGAATCCCCTCATAATCTAGACTCATAAATCTGTGGAATCATAGTCAATATTCGTATGTTTGCCACTAGGGTTTCTATAATTCATTTTTCTTTTAGTTTTCTTTTACCTTTGGTATTTCTAGTTAAAGTACCACAAAAACCCCTATTTTGATCATACGAGGGAGCTGCCCCTCTCAAATGTAGAGGAAGATCATTGCTCTGTCGCAATCTCTCCAACTATTGGTCAGTTCGTCATTACTTTCTGGGAAAAACAAAGTCACTCTTGATAATTCATTCGCAGTGAGAAATCTATTTACCAACACTCCTGCTGACCATCTATTAAATTCTGTAAGTGTACATTTTGAATCTTTTGAAAAATCTATGGAAGTAAAAGTAAGGAATAAAATTGAAAATAGAAGATTGGTTGAGTTGAAAAGCATGATTGATCGAGACAAAGTTTTGTTAGATAATGGAATTAAGAACATACAAAGTGCCATTGAAGAATCTTGAAAAATATACAAATTTTGTTTATCCTAGCCAAAGATCACAAAGGAACTTGAAGATAAAATCAAAGACTTGGAACTCAAACTACTAAATATCTCTGAGACATATAATCTAGCAGTCGATTCAATAAATGCCAAAGAAACACAAATTACAAATATCCATAATGATCTGAATACTCTAATGAAGAAAAAGGGAGAAATCAAAGACAGGTTGTGCCAGCTGAAAGGAATGATAAGTCTAAAGATTGATTCCATGACCAATTTGGTAGATGAGGCCGTGAAATCTCAATCACTAATTGACACACCATCAAATCTCTAGAAGCTAGAAAAGCTAGTATTTTTTATGAATGGCCACATCCAAATTCGAAGAAGTGCAAGAAATAGATGGAATGGAGAGATAGCACTAATAAAGACTATCTATAGTGACATTTTGCCTTCAAACAGAAATTAAGATGAAGATTGTGCCTATAAATATGCGACAGAGTTTATAAAATTTTGAAATTTTGGAATCACACCCTTTGCCATTGATGTCAAAGGGGGAGAAGTAGATCAGTGAAAAATGGATAATCATCTCATTGGGAGAAAGAAAGTACAGTGTATATAGTAAGGGGGAGCAGTCAGACATTTTTCACTAAGTGTTTCCATCAATGCCAAAGGGGGAGATTGTTGGCAAGAGACACTGCTCTGGTATGGACCTGTATGTTGTCATTGATGGTAGCAAAGCTCAAAGAGCCTATCACCATGACAAGAAGAGATATCTCTAGAAGAAACTATTAGATTCCAGGTCCAGTTGACAGAAAATGGCTAAGTATGGAAAGTATGCAGAGTAGAAGAAAGAAAGTCAGCTAGTATGCCTCTGCAGTTAATGATCTGCTAATGCAATTCAGGTATGATGTTCTCAGTTGTCTGATAGTGTTATGCTTTAGAGGTCAAGTCCTAATCCTCTCCGGAAGTCATCTTGAAGAAATGTCTAAGTCTGGGAAAGCAAAGGTATAATAGGAATAGTGAACAGGGTCTAGTGCAGTGGTCCACATTCCTCCACAGAAAAGTATTTCCTTATGCAGTTTTGATGTGTTGTAAATACTTATATGAGGTGTCTTATTCCAGAATTAGGAGATCTGAAGATTACTGGAAGGATAGCTACAAGCTGTTAAGTATCAACATAGTGTTTGACAAAGCTTGATAGAGACAGAGTCTGAGTTCTAATGGTCTGCATTTCTCTGCAAGATGATATCATTCCTTGCGGTTCTAAGGATAAGATTGGGAATGTGTAAAGAGTCCTTGATATGGTTTTGGAAGTGTTTTGAGATCCTCAGTAAAAGTTGCAAGTCGACAGATGAAGTTGTTAAGCATACTCTTAAGGAAGAGACCAACAAGTATATTAATCATTGTGTGGAGAAGAGTTAATGTTTGGAGGATCTATGCAAGTAATTGAATGATTAGAGCTGACCTATATGAACATGCTTGGAAGAAGATTTGGGTCTGCACAACACATAGTGCATTAGATTGAGCAACAAGGTACATCTTTCTATGTACATGTTTCACTTCTTGGATGCTGACCTGATTATGGAGTAAATCATGATGCAGATATATAAAGGTGATGAAATTTGGTTGAGTGGTATGGAAGAATATGTGTGTGATGTGAAAATGTGAATAGTGGAGCAAAGTTAGAGGATCGGTAGTGATGAAGACTTGGGTTTTAGAATACAATTGTTAAATGACTGCACCCTTGCATAGTAGTAGATACTTAAGCAATATTCAGTTATCATGTGTGATCTGATTGGAAGCATGTTGTTGTCATCAAGGTAATAAGCCGACAGTGAGCCTCCAGTAGGGTTTAATAGCCCTTAGGGTTTAACAACCCATATTGTAATCTTGCTAGGTTTAGGGTTGAGGTAGAGAGCCTACTAAACTTAGTTGTACATCCTGGTTGTGAGCTAGCATGTTCTAGGCCCATGGAGTGACCAAGACTGAACAACATTTTTGTAAAGATTACAATATATATTTGAGAGATAATCCTCTCCGTGGTTTTTCCCTTTTTGGGTTTTCCATGTAAAATCTTGGTGTTATGTGTTAAGATTTTGTGGATGTTGTTCAGTTGTATATTTTGCTTCTGTTTGATTATTCTTTTGAAATGGTTAAAAGTAAAAGTTCAAGAAAAGATTTATAGAACACTATTTCACTCCTCCCTCTCAGTGTTCCTAACAATCAACATAGACAAGTTTTGTAGAGGTTGAGAGAAGAGAAATTGTTGATAAACATCAAGAAATATAGTTTAATGAAGGAAGAGTTGGTATATTTGGGATTTGTGATTTCTACAGGACTAAAGATGGACCCTAAGAAAGTGAAAGCAATTGTTGAAATGCCTACACCAGAGAGCATTGGAGAGGTTATATTATTTCATGGATTGGCAAGTTTCTACCGAAAGTTTGTTAGAAATTTCAGTTTAGTATGTAACCCTATGACAAAGATAATGAGAGGTGATAGGAAAGACTTTATGTGGACATCTAAAGCAGATAAAAGTTTTGAATTGTTGAACTAGAAAGTGACAAAGCAACCTATTTTGGCATTACTAGATTTCAATAAGGTATTTCAAGTTGATTGTGATGCAAGTGGAAATGCGATTGGAGAAGTATTAAGTCAAGAAGGTAGACTTGTAGCATATTTCAATGAAAAGTTGAATGATGCAAGGAGAAGATATTTAGTTTATGATCAAGAGTTCTATGCCATAATTCAAGCCTTGAAGAAGTGGACATTACTTGTTGCCTAAGGAGTTCATACTATATACAGATCATCAAGCTTTGCAGTATTTGAACAGTCAAGGTAAGTTGAATTGGAGACATATGAGATGGGTAGAGTTCAAGTAGAGTTACACTTTTGTGTTGAAGCATAGGAGTGGAAAATCAAACAAAGTTGATGATGCGTTGAGTAGAAGAAGAAACTTGTTGATAGAAATGAGAGTTGAAGTGTTGGGTTTTGATAAATTAAAGAACATGTATGAGGGAGACACTGATTTTGTAGAACCTTGGAAAGCATGTAAGGAACCTGTTGTGATAGATAGGAGTAAGAGACTAGATTATTTCATTCAAGAAGATATGTTGAGTAGAGGAAGTTAGTTGTGCATACCTAGAAGTTCAATGAGAGATAATTTGATCAAGGAGAAACATAGTGGTGGATTGGCAGGACATTTTGGCATTGATAAAATAGTGGCTTTGGTAAGTGAAAATTACTTTTGGCCTTAGATACATAAGAATGTTAGGAAATTTGTGCAGAGTTGTAGAGTTTGTAAAGTTGCAAAAGGGAGTAGTCAGAATACTAGATTGTATAAACCCTTGACAGTACCAGAGAGACCGTAGGAAGACATAAGAATGGATTTTGTAATGGGATTGTTGAAGACACAGAGAGGACATGATTCAATATTTGTAGTGGTTGATAGATTTTCAAAGATGCCTCATTTCATACCTTGTAAGAAGACAACTGATGCAGTGCATGTAGCAAACTTATTTTTCAAGGAGATTGTGAGATTACATGGATTACCTAAGAGTATAGTTTTAGATAGAGACACAAAGTTTGTTGGGTACTTTTGGAAGACACTTTGGAAGAAGATGAAGATAGATTTGAAGTTCAGTTCATCTTTTCATCCAGAGACTGATGGATAGATAGAGGTAGTGAATAGGAGTTTGGGAAACTTGTTGAGATGTTTGGTTGGAGAGAAGACAAGAAGTTGGGATTGGATTCTTTCACAAGTAGAGTTTGCATACAATAATTCAACAAATAGGAGTATTGAAAGAACACCGTTTGAGATTGCTGCTAGAGTAACACCTAGAGGAGTTGCAGAATTGAGAGACATGGGTACAGAAGAAAAGTGAAGTGCAGAAGCAGATGAATTTGTAGATCACATGAAGATAGTGCATAATCAGGTGAAGAAGCATTTGGAGGATATGAGTAGTAAGTATAAGGAAAAGGCAGATGAGAAGTGAAGACACAAAGAATTTGTAGTAGGAGATAAAGTAATGGTATATTTGAGAAAAGAGAGATTTCTAGTTGGAACATATAACAAGTTGAAGATGAAGTTTGGACCTTGTAAGATACTCAAAAAATTTGATTCAGGAAATGCATATGAAGTGGAGTTACTAGAGACATTGGGCATATCCCATATTTTCAACATTGCGGACCTTTATCAATATCATGAAGCAGAGTTCAGTGACACCATGGAAGAAGACCTGAAGAAGCAGTTACCACAACAAGCACCGGAGCAGATTGAAGACATTTTCAACAGCAAAGTTGGACGCAGCACTAGAGAAAGACAATACAAAGAATATCTTGTGAAGTGGAAAGGTAGACTGGTAGAAGATTCAGCATGGATTTCTCAGGCTGAGGTGGACCGTCTTGGTTCTCCCCTAGCCCCAGCAAAGTGAGGGACTCACTTTTTCAATAACCCCAGATGTCTGATGCAAGAGTATCCCTAGTTCAAGAGCAATCTTGCATCAACCAAAAACATTTGCATTTTAATTTGTTTGCAGTTTAGTTGGTTTCCTTTCATTTTCCAGTTCAATTCAAGCAGTTCAATCAGTAGCAGTTTCTGTATTTTGGTTCACATTCTGCTATAGTTGCATTTCACATCTTGTGGAGATGGACTTAGCATCTAGATTCATTTATCTACTTTATATCTAGAATTTAGAGCATTTGGATTAAGTACTGGAAAGATATCGCTATCAAAAGATCAACTATTTTATCAGAACAAAGCATCCTGACAGTCTCTGATAATCAGCTAAAGGAGAAAACTTGCAGAACATTCCTAAACTTGTGGAGCTTAATGACACATCATTCAATGATCTTTGGTTTGTGGCCAACCTTCCTTGTGATCCACACATCATTCCATTCATTTGCGGAGGTGTTCTACATGATTAGGTCTGACCTATCCATGTACACACGTTACAGTTCTTCATTGGAGTTTGTGACCTTCCTTGGCTGACGCGGAGGAATCTATTGTTCCAGAGATGATATATATTGATGTAATAGATCCTAGGAAAGGAATTTAGTTGTCAAATTATGATCATTAGCATAAGTTCATAGTTTGGATTTTACACGAAGGAGCTTTAACGCTATATCTTGTGCATATTTTGATATTCTATAATTAGGCCTTTGAGCCCAGTTGTAAGCCCACATGATGCCGGTCAAATTGTATTTGAATTCTATTATATATTGAATGACTGAATCTATGTTCATTTCATATCTTTGAGTTGTTTTCGTTGTGTTTACTCTTGTTGCATGGCCTAGACAGTTCACTCTGTGAACCCTCCTACTGTGACTACACCACTTCTCTATGATTGGCATGTCTTCTCTATGCTTGGCATGTTTGTTGTGTTTGTTGACCATACTTTAATGCATGTATTACCCTTGGCCATAATGAACTGCTCTCCTCCCTAGCATTGACTCACTCATGAGTCACCCCCAAGCTAGGAGGTCATCCTCACACAAGGTAAGCTCAGACCACAACACAACAATGCATACAACACCAAAACAAAATACTCCCATGGCTATCACATAACATAACTCACCCAAGGTAAGTTTAATGGGGTAGGGGAGTGGACATCACTCAACTCAAGAGTGCCACTCCAACAAACTTCCCAAAAACAATTTCTTATCAAGGCCTCAAGCCAACTCTTAAACCATAATTTCACAAGTTTTTCTCTTAGCTCTCAAGCCATTTCACAAAAAGATCATATACACATATTGCCCTCAAGGATAAAATCCCACAAAGATAAGGATGTGACCCCAAGGAGGTTCTTTCCTCCCCCACCCCACACATGTTGAGCATTCTCTCCAAATGGAGAGGCTCTCACAACTCCCATACCCAATTTTCCCACAACAACAAAGTAAAAACAAACAACATGAAACTCACACACACATCATACAAGTTAAGAAAATGTATAAGGAAAGGCATTTGCCTTGAGACCAACCTTATAAAGCCCAAATGGAAGATATTTGAGTAGAGATCCTCTATCTCCTTCTCCAACTTTAGTCTCCAACCTTTTCCTCTATTTTTTTCCCCAAAAAACCACTAGAATTCAAAAATTGAAAAAGATTCAACAACCCCCTCCCTCTCTTCAATAGGGATTAAAATAGGCTCTTCTCATGAGCCTTGAGGAATGGGGAGGTGACACATGTCACCTCCTCACTCCTCCACCCAACTACTTGCAAGACTCTTGGAATGGGGTGGTGACACATGTCATCCACCCATTCCACCAAGTCTTTCTCCCATCCACTTGCTCTCTCTCACATATGTGGGAGAGAAAGGTGGAGCCAAAGGAGGAGTGGGTATCACATGTGCCCCAATCATCTCCTCCTAGAAAAGCCCACACAACCCCAAGGTACCCTCACCAATTGTGGGAGAGGCTTGGAGTTGAGTCCTCCACAATTAGGGGGTCTTGAAGACTCGCCCAACCTAGGAAAGAGGAAATGAAGAGGTTGAGTGTTTGACCCACTCATCCTCTCCCTCCCAAACTTCCATTTTCGTCACTTTACTTTAGGGTGAAGTTAAAGTGACCAAATAGAGGTTTACCTAAGGTTACACAAGCCCAAATGACCCCTAGACCCTAGGGGTACAACCCAGGGTCAATTTTAACCCATTTTGAGCACCAAAGGTTGAGTAAAAACACATAAAAAGGGGTCTCAAAAATTAAAACTCAAAATAAAAAACAAATGAAATTACAACTTACAACACCAATCAAAAATCAAATAAAAGAAGGGTATATCTAACCCAACTAACACCATACAACAACATTACAAAAATTCATCATGCAAACATAGTTGATCTTGGTTCCTCTTGGAACTAGATCAATTTTACACAAAAAACAACACAGTGTGTGGGATGATCTCCAAATATCCGTGGCTTCGTTAGAAACACCTGTGCACTCAAATCAAATGTTAATCCCACATGTATATAATAGCCAAAGCAAAGTGAAACATACACTCACATCATCACATGATCATATAAACATCAACGAATCATGTCATAATTAAATTCTAAATTTTGTATTTCAAAAATCCATCACAAGATAGAATCACATAATAAATTTCTAACTAAAATTACATGAATAGTATCCCAATAACATCATAATGTAAATAATATGTCTAACATCATCAGTGAATCAATATCAAGGTCTAATCACATTGTAATCATGCTAAACATAATAAATCCACATAAAGCATAAAGTCTAATAATCTTGCAAATCGGGATCAATAGTCCCATAAGTCTATCATGTGTCACCAATAGTAAAATAAAGTAGTCAAATATAAGGGAATAAAATGGTAGGCCTCACACATTCTGGATCTCTTAGCATACCTTCAGAACCACATAACAAGATATACAACTGTGGAGGAATGCAGACCCTTTTCTCTAGTATTGTGCACTGTTCATGTCTTTTCTCTATTCACCTAGACTTAGGTATTCTACCATGTGACTTTCGGAGGAAGTCAAGACTTGAGCACTGGAAAAAATCATCACTAAATAGTTATGAACAACATAATTGATCTGCATATACTGATCTTTTACCGCGGAGGCATACCATCCCAAACATTATTACTTACTCTGTATAATGTATATTGTTCATACTTAGTCATTTCTACTTTTGGAGTAAAGTCTCTTTGTCATACTAGTGGAGCCTCTTTCCTTTGTTACCATCAATGACAACATTCAATCATCAAGACAGTGTCTCTTGCCAACAATCTCCCCCTTTGGCATTGATGGCAACACAGTGAAAAATGTGCATTTGCTCCCCCTTACTCTGAGTTTCTTCTCCCCCTAAGATGTTTGCCCATTTTTCATTGATCTTCTTCTCCTCCTTTGACATCAATGGAAAAGGTGTATGTATAAGAGTAAAAAATTGGACCAAAACTGAAAAAAGAAATCTTCATACTCTGCCACATATGTACACATACAATACTTCAACTCAATTAGTTTCCGGTGAAAGAATATCCTTATACACAATCTTTAGTTGTGTAATCTCTTCATCCCATCTAATTTTATCTCTTTGCAAAATTTGAATGTGACCATTTATTATAAAGACTAATTCTTATGCCTTTTGCACATCAGAATTTGTGTCAATTTGTTAAGCTTCTTGTGCTTCTGTTGTAGTAATGATCATGGAATCTAACTTGGGACTAATTAGTCTTCTCAACTGACACATTTTATTTCTCATATGATCCCTTTTGTCTATAAGATCACTTAACTCATTATGAATATTAATTACTTGTATTTCTTTGCTACTCACCGACTCAGCTCCCGTATCAAATGATTTAGAAATATTTATTAGCTGCAGTTTCAGATCCTTTATCTTTTCTTCTAGCTCTTTTGTGACTACCGACTAGGATAAACAAAATTTGTACAGGTCACTTGCTTCTTTGATGGCACTCTGTATTCCTTTTATTTTATTATCTAGTAGAGCTTTGTCATTCACTATCATAGTCTTCAACTCATTTAACCTTTTCTCATCAAATTCTTGTCTCACTTTTGTCTCAGCAGATTTCTCAAAAGATTCAAAGTGCTCACTTACAGAATTTATGAGTCCTTTAAGTTGACTTATAGAAGACAAAGAGGTGTCCTTCTAATATGATGGCATTAGCTTCTCCAAAATGTTGGATGCCTCACCAATCAGTTCACTGTCTTGTATGTGAGACTTCAAAATTTCTTCCTATGCCTTTGCCTGCATAATTGATACCAGTTTGAATTTCTGTACAGGAGACATTGAGTCCAGGTTTATTGGTCCTTGCAAAAATTTCAGCTCATCCAAGACCTATTTCTCTTCCTCCAAAAGGGCTTTAATTGATTTTGCAATGTCTCTTGCTATACCAGAGACATCTTCTACTTGGTTTAGCTCCGAAGGATCTAAATTCATAGCTTCATTTGCACCATCCTTTTATTCTGGTGCAGGGATTTCCTTTTCATGTTTCTCTTCTTGATCATCAGCCTTATCTATCTTCTCAATCTTCTCCAATCCTGTCTTGAAACCTATTTGATGTTCCAGAGGGAGACTAGTCTCAATAACTGTAGTAGGTGCTTCCTTCTCTTTGACAACTCTATCATCTAACTCTCAGTTCAAATTCACTTCCAAAATAGATGCATCATCTCCAACATTTGATTCATCATTGTCATATATTGTTGGGAGATGAAATTCTTTTAGCACTCTTAAAGGTGATTTCTTCAGTCTCCTTAACTACTTTATCAATGTCATTTGACATGAGAGTATTCATTCTCCTCTTTGTTTTGAACTCCTTGCCGAGTGCTTTGGAGATTTCTGTTTTGTCTTCAGGAGAGATCTTCGGACATAACTTTATCAGTGTATTCTCATGGAGTTCAATGTCTTTTGCCATAGCTACTTCTTTTCTTGCATACATAATACTATGCAAGGTATCTGGAAGATTGGTAATTATCTCAATAAGGGCTTTGTTGTAAATGTCCAGATATCTGACAACAACAATCTCAATAATTCTTTTGTCCGGATCATTATACTCATCATACAGTTGGGCTAAGGGCTTTAAATTTCCATCAACTGTTATGGCCTTTAGGACAAGACTTATAGTAGCTTCTCTTGTCTGAGACTCATCTTGCCCTAGTCTTTTCTCAACTTTCTTCTTACCAGAAGGTTTCTTTTTGCTACTCCCAGAGGCTTTGGTGGCCTCAGTTTTCATTTTCTTCACTTCATCTGACTCAGTCTCTTCCTCATCAACTCCTATACTTACATACATTCTACGACCTTTGTTTTTCTATCTTTTGTGGTTGGTCACATGGGTTTCCACACTTGTAGAGGGTGTGGGACCAGAGGACATTGATGCAGTTCATGCAGAAGAACCTCTAGTTCTTCTTTTTGTTAGTGTTGGATTTTCTGGTTTCCTCTTAGGCTCTTCTGGGGCCTTAACCGGTTCACGTTCCTTCCTTTCTTTTGCTTCTCTCTCTGCTTGTGCCTTTTCTCTTATTTGTTTGACTTGTGTTTTGCTGAAACCCCTTTTTAGAGCATAATCTTCTACCATCTTCTGGGCCTTTCTTGAAATTTCAAGCTTTCTCACCTCAACATGTATTTTTGCAAATAATTCCTCATAAGTTCCAAATATTTCTTCATTGGGATCTCTAGGTTTTCTTAGCATATGTTGGGCGTAACTTTCCAGTATTCTTCCATCTAATTCATAGCCCATTGGCATAACCCATACTGTTATAGGCTCAACAACCTCCATCAAGCATTGGTCTTTTGTCACAATAAAGTAGATAGTCTCCTTATACTTTTCAACAACTGATCTAGGAATCCTTTCTCTATTCTGCATTAACTTATGAAAGTTTTTGAAATAGCCCCATAGGACTGTGATCTAGGCATCATGGCTACCTATGTTATTAAGATGATTTCTAATTTGAATTGCAATGAGTTTATCACTTGTCCTAAATAAATTCTTCATACCTGGCAACTCTTGCATGAGGTAGAAGAACAAACAGATAATCAATGTACCATACTTGAATGAATATTTTTTTCTCTTTGGTCTTCCTTAAATTTTCTATTAGATGTTGACAAAGCAGTTCACAAAGATCATACTCTACATCTTCTTTAATCATCTTAAATGTTGTGTAAATTGTAGTACCAGAGACTGAATTCTCCCAATTTGAGAAATAAACTTTGTACCCAATAACCATGGACGCAAACCTTATTGCATGGTCTTCAATGTCATTGATTGTTAGTGCCCTTTTATTGAATTTCACTCCAGTGGCCACCATTACTATATCATTCTTCACATCTTTCAATAGGGGAACACTAGCAGTATAACTTAGTCTAGTCACAACCCTAATTGCATCCTTGGTAATCTTCAAGGGCTATTCCAACCACATGAATTCATCATGGATTTTTCTCAAGATGTACTGGACCCATTCATCTTCCGCAAATGTTGGGAAATCAATGTACTGAATGAATTTATTTGTTTCCAATTCTTTAAATTAAAATCCTCACTGCACAAATGATTTAGGAATAAATTTGTGAGTTTGCCTTTTCCATGTTCTTCTAGGGCAACATGAATATAAGCCCTAACATCCTCCACATGGATAACTCCATATGGTATGTCAGAAAATGCACCTATTGGATCTACTTCTGTTGATTTGAAAGGATGTTTCTTGAATTTTGGCCTTGGCCTCTCAGTTATATCATTCACATGTGGTGTTGCCATTTTTAAATAAATTCACAGTAGGGTTTCAAATCTGAAAAATACCTCTTTTCACTAAAATAGCATTTTCTTTGGTTGTCTTAATATGCTTTGGAAAACTCTGAGTTGATTGAATTTTAGCTTTAGATCACCTTGAACACTTGAAAGATTGAATGCAAAGTGATTAATCTTTTATGAATCCAAGCCTTTAAACCCCTTGAAGTCTTAACTTAATCATCATAAATGCGGTCTTTCAAAAAGTTGTCAAACACTTCTCTACCAACCACAATCAATCCAAATTGCTCCACATTAGATCTTTTTCTATCAGAATCTATTTCAGAGACTTTGTCATAGAGTTCTTCACACCATACCTTAGTGCTGGATTTTAGCACTAACTTTCTGGCTGGGGGTTTTGGATTTTCAACACAGCTCCCCTTGAGCCAGAGCTACCAATTTACTTCCTGGAGGAAGTATCTGCACCAAATGCTGGTGCCAATCCATCCTTGACTTTAATTACTTCTTTCTTGATCCAGATCTTGTCCATTTCTTTCTTAGTTTCAATCGGATAAATCTTTTGTTTTCCCTTAGCATTCCTCTACTTTGTTTTCCTTTCTTCAGCATAGTAGTTTCTTTTCACATTCTTGCTTCTGCAAAATCTTGCAACATGTCCAAACTTGTTGCAATTGTAGCACACAATGTTTCCCTATCCTTGATTCCTTCCTCTAAATGAATTTATCCTTGATCTGTATTGATTAGCGATGTGTCCAAATCTATTACAAGAAAAATATCTTCCATTGAATGATTAAGTATTCATTGAATTATGAAAGTCATTTCTTACTAGACTTCTGCATTCATTTGATCTATGACCAATTTTCTTGCAATTGAAACATTGACCAGAGAATGATGGAACATTCTGATTTATTCTACTCCTACACTGGGTAGCTTTATGACCAAACTTTTTGCAATTAAAACAATGGCCATTGAAAGATGGGTACCTTTGAGCATTTGGCTATCTGACCAGAGGTCTTCTAGGTCTTCTTCTTTGATTCCTGAACTGGTTGCCTTTGTTTTGCTTCAACTGAAAGTTTCCTTGGCTTAATTTTGAACTTTCTTCTTTCTCAAATCCTAAGCCTTGCTTATCATCTAAACTCTTTTGACTAGCAATCATCTCATCAAGTTTTACAGAACTTATCTTGAACTTTTCTTCATAGCTCTTGGCTTTTTCCAATTCTATTTTTTAGGCTCACTACTTCTTCCAATTTGACACATTCTTCTATCTTGTTGTTTACCATCAGATTTAGATCGTCTTCTACTTTAGCTCTTTTAATAACTTCCACTTTCAAATCATCCAGGTTCTCATTTGCTAATATCAATTGTTCACTAACATCTCTATATTTTTCTTTGAATTTCTTGACTTATTCTTTTAGCTTTAAGATGTGCTCATCAACTTCTTGAGTGTTATCCTTCAGATCCCTGATTTCTTCTTCAAAAATTTTAAGATCAGCAAGAGCTTCTTCCAATTCAACATTCTTTGAGAATTTTCCAAATCTCCTGGCTGCCATGAGTGAACTCTCCCAGATCTTCCTAAAGTTGTTAGCCTTCTTCCAAGGAACTTAGCTCTGATACCAATTATTGAATATAAGGAATATTGAGAGGGGGATGAATTAGTATTCCACAAAACCACTTATTAACAAGTTTATTAATCTAATTTCTAAAATCAATAACATGAAAGTAGAATAAGCATAAGAATAGCAACCATAAAGACATAACACATGGACACCAGGATTTTCATGTGGAAAACCCAAAAAGGGAAAAACCACGGTGAGTGTTAGCTCACAATATATTATGATAGCTCTGATGCAGAGTAAAATGCAACAGAAGCTTACAAATGGGAAGGAGGAGTCATAAACACAACCAGCACGTTAAAATCCTGGACATGCAGTATGTAATACCTATCAGCTTATCATCATCATCATATTTCTTGCTAACACAGACAGCATCATCATATTTCGAAGAGGCATGAAATATCCTCCTGCTAACCACTGTTCACTTCCTTATCGCCTTTCGCCTTTCGCCTGTCCACAGCATCATCATGTTCGGCAAGCGCAAACATCCTCCTGATGTTCACTGTTCATCTTACCACCAAACTCTATCTTTAGCATCATGATGTTCAACATCACCTTCATCAGCAGGATATAAAATATCTGGTTCCTCTGATATATCCTGATGACGACACTTCACGCACCTTTCCTTCGATGCTTACGTCACCTCGATATCCGACTACTCAAACAATAGCATCAGGATATGACTTATCCGGTCATATTGAAACCTCCTGATGATGTTAACCAAACTTTATGCCGATGACTTATGCCGATGCCAAAACACTTAGCGACAGCAGGATAACTTGCGTAGGGTGATATTCGCAATATCCTGATGACAATGATGTCACTTGCACTCGATGATGATGTCAATGCACTTGATGATGATGTCAACAGAATATAAGACACTTATATCCTCCGCAACATGATAATGAATATCCGGTGATCTTTTCAATACCCTGATGATGACCTTTCCGGTCCTTAGCCAAAAAAGTGAACTTTCACTTCTGCATGCGATAGCGATAGGCGGACGATGGATACACACGAAAGATGATCCTGACGATGATATACACACTAAGTATATATCCAACCTATATCATCCTGATGTACTTGAAACATACAGTCTTCGTCAGCTTCATAACCCGATCTGGATAGCAATATACTCGTAGATGTCGATGCGATTCACTCCGTCTGGAAAAGCACATGCAGATCCCTGTATATCCGTCAGCTGCATGCAAACTCACAGAACCGCACAATTTCACAAAGAAAATATGATGATCGGGCTGGATCACCTTCGGATCAAAACTTAACAGTTTATCTTCCTAAACCTAGCACATGAGGATGCTAGGTTGATTCATAGCATGCTACCAATCGACCTCCCACCCAATGAAATGCATAAACAGAAAACTAAAATACAACCTAAACTAACATGCATGACCATTCCACCGATTCACAGAATCAACCGGTGGAAGGGTTGAAAGAATCCATTAACCTGTAATCAGAACAGAAATCAAAACATAAACCGCTAATAAACCAGATAATGCAATTGATGAGATCTTATTTAGATGAAACACAAATGTCCTATTTCTACAATGTTTCACAATGTCTGGACTGATCTCTGGATTTCACTCAATCACCAGTACAACATAACATAACTACTACTCTCTCCTCTTCATAATCTCCAACCCTAACTGATCTAAGTTATTTATAACAATATCCTACGAGTACTACCAACTCAATTCCCAGCGGTTGGGAGAGGACAGCTCTTACTACCTGAACATGAACTCTAACTGCCTGCACACTCTCCTAGGCTGATATAATACATATGCATTGGTCCAATGGACCTTATTACATTATGAAGTCAAACATGCTAAAAATAGACTAATGTCCTGTCATGCGGACAATGAACCTATATCCTGTCTTGTAGGGGTGCTCCTGCACCAAGCTCAATACCAGATTACAAGAAGGCTCACTACCTTAGGGCTCACTGCCCTATGAAGAAGTGTTCACTGCACAAAGGCTCACTGCCAAGAGAAAAGAAGAAAGAAGAAAGATTGGCTCACTGCTAGAAGATGAACTGTTGTAAATGCATATGCCACATGATGGGTTACAATTCCATTGAAGTTTCAATATACAGATTCAAAGGTCTTCATTTATCCTGCCCTACTTCTCAACTTAACTACATATACTTTGTTTTATGTCTTTATTCAACTTTTCTGCTCTGCACTCTACTCATAATCCTTCACACTTCAAATTCACACACCACACACCCCAACAACACTCACCATCATTGAATTACATCAAGTATATATATTCGCTACAAAATTTATCTCATAATCAGGTCAGCAAGCAAAACATAAACCATGTACACAAATACTACATCTTGTCGACTTGAACTTGTGTACAATCTACAATGCGAACTTAAAGAAACATACAAAAGTCTTCACATAGGTCCGCTTCAATCATACCATCACTTAGATTGACTATTCAAACAATATAACTTCTCTGCATAATAAGCTAACATGTTTGTCGTCTTGTTCTTTAAGAGTATACTTGATCAACTCATCTGTCACATTATAATTCTCACTACGGACCATATGAGACTCTAAGATGCATAACCAACAATCATTATGGATCTCTTAGAATACCTTCAAAACCACAGAACAAGATATACAACTACAGAGGAATGCAAACCCTTTTCTCTAGCACTATGCACTGTTCCTATCTTTACTCTGTTCACCTAGACTTAGGTATTCTACCATGTCACTTCCGAAAGAAGTCAAGACTTGAGCACTGGAACAAATCATCACTAAATAGTTATGAACAACATACCTAATCTGCATATACTAATCTTTAACTTTGGAGGCATACCATCCCAAATATTGTTACTTACTCTGTATAATGTATATTGTTCATGCTTAGTCATTTCTACTTCCGGAGTAAAGTCTCTTTGTCATACCGGTGGAATCTCTTTCCTTTGTTGCCATCAATGACAACATTCAATCATCAAGTCAATGTCTCTTGCCAACACCGACTCCACCATCTAATTCTCCCACTAAATCCAAATCCCTCTTCTCAAGTTTTCTCCAAGGACTCCTAGCTAAGGATATTAAGAAAAATTGCCAAACCAAACTTATGGACTCATGCCACCCCACTTCTCCAAATCTATCTAAGTGTGTCATTGATGATGACATTGCCCATATAACACCCATCAAAACCATCCCATCCTCCCCTTCCTTCTTCCTATCCAAAATCCTATCTCAAACATATCCCACTTCTCCATCTACCCAATATGAGGAGCCTATTCAAATTCCAAATGAAGTTACACACTCCTCCCCACCACACCATCCATACTGTGAGGGGGAAAATAGGTTAATCAATAAGATTATAAAACCCAAACATCTATAGAATATGAAGATAAAAGAAGGTTAACAAACAAATAACAAATGATACCTTGCACCTTTACCTTTCACCTTTTGTAGTTCGCCTATCTTTCTTTGATCTTGATTGTGAAGCCCTCAGAAGCTAGTTGCTTGCTTGCTTATTTGAAGATGACAAAGGAAGAATGGCTATGATACTTATGTATTTGAAGATGAGCTTCAAATACAGAAATGGAGTATGAATGAGAATGCTTAAATGGGAGTAGGGGTGCCAAAGGCGCGCCGATATCTCTGCAGCATAAGTTTACACAAAATCTAGATATGAAATGAAGAGAAGAAGGTTGTATTTATAGAAGAGAGTGAGGGAAGATCAATGGTTGAGAAGAAAAGAATGAATCAATAGAGGAGGATTGTTTAGGAACATGCATCCAATAGAAGGACACATGTCATTCCAAAAGCAGTTTAGTGGAGTTAACTCCTCTCTTGATGAGAATAAGATTTGATTTTCTTAAATTAGAATTTATTTTTTTAATTTAAGAGAAGATTTGCTTTAAAGATGTTTTAAAACTGATTTTGCTTTTGTAACTCAGAGTTTTGCTTTTGTGTGACAAGAGGAAGGTTATTTTTGGAAGATAAGATTAATTTTTTGAAGAGATAGAAAGCATAATTAAATAAATGAATTTATTTAATTATTTTATAGATAATTGAGAGGAATAATTAAAATATATAAAAATATATTTTATTTTTGTGAGGATTTTTGATTTTAAGTAAAATTTGCATTTTATTTAAATTTGGAAGAATACGAAATTTTAATTAAATAATTAAAATTATTTAATTATTTTAGAAGAATGAAGTTGGTGTAGATGAATTTAATTAATTAAATAAAATGTAATTTATTTAATTAAATGAGAGGAGATGGATCAGATAAATAAATGAATTTATTTATTTATTGATAGAAGAATGTGAATGATAAAATAAATATTTAAAATATTTATTTAAGTAGTGTCATGTCAATTTCAGGTGTATACATTTTGCCCCTCTTTGATGCAATGTGTTTTATCACGTTGTTTCAAAGAATAAGATTTTTGATAGTGATACATGCCCCAGTTTGCCCTAGGTACAAATTTAACGACAAGATGCCCCCTCGGGAGATTGGATGGGGAGACGGTAGAAAGGCATGAGACGGACAATCTCACGATGAAGAAGAGGAGAAACAGGAGAAGAAAGAGGTAAATGAGACATGATGCGAGATAAAATGATGACATACACAAGCAAGCAAGAAAGAATGCACAAATGATACAAGAACAAGCAAGGTATTGCCCCGGTCAAGCGGTAAACCAATGATATAGATCGATGATGTCTGGTTTCAGGAATGAAATATGTCATATAAGACTCTGGGTCTAGTTTCGACAATGCAACATCCTGTCTAAGACATTTGATATGATAACAATATACGATAGTGTTGTCATGGCGGGGAACGATATATCCCTAGAGCAACACGAAGGATAGTTATGGCTGATTGATATGGTTTATGACAAGATTAGGATCAAGACCGCTGATTGCGATTGGATAATTTGATAAGATTGGCTTGACTCGATTGGTATGGATTAAGGATAGACTTGCATTTTGATCACTGCTTAGATTGACAGCTAGAACTGTTGATGAGAGATACAATGATAGATAGAAATTTAATTGATAGAAGAATGACTTGACAGAATAAATCACAAGCTTTTGCAAACATTGATATTCTGCATGGAATCTTTACTGCATGGGATATGGAGAAATGCAATTGGATATGGATACAGATATGAGACATGATTGGATACGTTATGGATATGGATATAGATATGAATTGCAATTGAATATGGTATGGATATGGATATGGATATTTGTCATCTTGATATAGCAAGTATTTTGAAGTGCTTATTTCATCATTGGGCTTTATTATGTTATAAGAAAATACAAGCATCTAGGTATAATTAAACAGAGATGACCTGAGTATTACTTACATGGATTTTGATATAGCAAGTTGATACAAACATCTAGTCAAACTTGAATCTAGATGACCTGAGTACTTCTTGTATTTCAACAGTTAAGGATTGCCCTTTTTCATGTTCAGACTTCAAAGTCCTCGATGATCTTTTGCTGATCATGTCGTTAGATAGAAAGTTGTCACATTACTAAAGTTTAATCCACAAGCAGCAAACAAAGAAAAAGATTATGCCCCCATCATAGCATCTCTAGCTTTTGGCATCCTTGAGTAGCATAGGAAGACATAATGACAAAAATCCAAGACCTTGTAAGTTAACCTGTTCACAAAACATTCTTTGTATTAGATGTGTCTTTTGCCATAATTGATACAGAATCAGTCTGAGTGTTTTCGGTATGGTGCTTTGCTTTGGACAGGTTGATGCTTTGTGCCAAGAATTTTGTTGTTGGGTAGCCTATTTTTGTTGTGCTCGCTTGCCTAGTGAAAGGTATCACAATCCTTATTGGTATCCTCTTAGAACAGTGGCATTCAAGAATCCAAATCCGCAACTAGGTCAAGGAGTTGCCCCCAGTTTAGACAAGGATCGACTTATTTGAGGTGACAGACAGACATGGAGAGACGGACCCTAAGGGACTGACCTAGTGCCTCAGGGGCTCATTGCTAAATGGCCTTGCCTATGTGACAACATAGAGGCAATGTAGTTCGGGGTAAACCCTAGCGGACCTAAGACCTAGGCGATGGCAAAGTGGTGCAGAAATAGCATGGACTTAGATTGACAGAAGACCAAATATGGGATGGATGGGATAGTGGACTGGAGAGAAGAGGAGCGAAGTGAAGTGAAGCAAAGTGGAGCGAAGCCTCAGGGGCACATTAAGAATGGCCTTGCCTACGTGATAACTCAGAGGCGACGTAGTTCGACAATGGTTCAAAGGACTGGGTCAAGATGGACGATATGATGGACACAAGAGACATGAACTCAAAATGGATGGAGGAAGTGGTTTGTCGCAAATAGCACCTATTTACCAAGTTTTCACCACTTTCTTTTATTTACATGAGAAGCTAAAAGTACACATGACGCCTGTTTGCCAAGTTTTCACCATGGTACCTATCCTAGGTGCCTATTTACCAGGTTTTCACCGTAGGACAATTTTTTTGTTATTTTTCTCATTTTTTGATTTTTTTTGTTTTGTTTTTTTATCACTTTTTCAAAATTATTGGATTTTTTTAGGACTCCCTTACATTGGGGTTTTCAGGTATAGAACTTGTGAAGGTGCATGCTGTTGATAGGATCATTGAATAGTTCACCTTCAGACATAGCCAATTGATATGCCCCCGATCCATAAGCTGTGATGACGACATAGGGACCCAGCCAGTTAGGTTCAAACTTTCCTTTCTTTTCTCTGTCTTGCTGATTTCTGGGATTTTCTCTTAGGACTAGGTCACCGACTTGGAATATCTGGGGTTTTACTTTGTGATTGTAGCTTTTGGACATGCGTTGCTGATATGCTTTCAAGTGGTTAAAGGCTTGTTGCCTTCGCTCTTCAAGCAGCTCTAATTCTTGGAGTCTAGTTACTCTGTACTCTTCATCTAATATGAGGCCTTTTAATGAGACTCACAAGGATGGGATCTCAACTTCAATGGGCAAGATAGCTTCAAATCCATAGACTAGGGAATACGGTGTTGCACCTATGGGTGTGCGGATGCTTGTGTGGTAGGCCCACAGCACAGGATTTAGTTGGACATGCCAATCATAGCCAGCATCATTGATAGTCTTTTTCAGGATTTTTAGGATGGTTTTATTTGATGCCTTAGCTTGGCCATTACCTTGTGGGTAGTAGGGAGTTGAGAAGCGGTGTTGGATATGGAATTTGTCACATAGTTCCCTGACATCTTGGTTTTTGAAGGGTCGTCCGTTATCTGTGATAATGGATGAAGGGACACCATAATGACAAATGATATAGTTTAGGATAAATGAGGCAATCTGTTTGCCTCTGATGTTGGCTAAGGGCACAGCTTCAATCCACTTCATGAAGTACTATGTGGCAGTGATAATGAATTTATGGCCGCTTGAGGAGGGAGGGTGGATCTTGCCCACTAAGTCGAGTCCCCATTGACATAAAGGCCAAGGAATTGTCAACGGCTGTAGCTCTTGCGCTGGTGCGTGTATCAGGTTCCCATGGATTTGGCACTTTTTGCATTTCTTTACAAACTGATAGGAGTCTTGTTCCATAGTTGGCCAGTAGTACCCCATGCAGATGAGTTTCTTGGCTAGGGTAGGGCCACTAGAGTGAGCCCCGCATATCCCGTCGTGTATTTCGCTTAGAGCAGTTTGATATTCCTCTCTATCTAGACACCTAAGGAGAGTACCATCGAGACCTCGGCGATACAAGGTGTTAGTGACAATGGCATACCGGGATGCCTGCCGGATGAAGGTTCTTTTCTAGTTATGGGAGAGGTCGGGTGGGAGCGTATTCTCTTTTAGATAGGCAAATATTTTACCATAGAGAGGGGAATCGGTTCCTATGATGTGGCATATGATATGGGAATCTGGAGAGCAAGACAGGAGATTGGCTCTACTAAGAACTCATACCGTGTTTGATTACTTGGTATGTTTAGGAGAGATGAGATCATGGCCATTGTGTCTGTAGCTTTATTCTCAATCCTTGGTATTTGCTCGAATGATATCTTGACAAAATATTCCTTGAAGTCATCTACCATTCATTTGTAAGGAATCAGTTTCTCATCCTTCGTTTGGTAGTCGTCATTTACTTGGTTGATGACCAGTTGTGAGTCACCATAGACTTGAAGTTCCTTGATGTTCCACTCAACTGCTAGCTTGATACCGATGACCAGAGCCTTGTATTCCACTACGTTGTTAGTGCAAGGGAACATTAATCTATATGACTTTGGAATAGTGTCGCCATTAGGTGTGATTAATAAGATACCTACCCCTGATCCATGTTGAGTGTAGGAGCCATCAAAGTACATTTTCCAGTTTGCTGTGTTGATGTGGAAGATAGACTCATCTGGAAATTCAAAGCTTAGGGGGTTGTCATCCATTAAAGGTGAATCTGCTAGTTGATCTGCAAGCACTTGTCCTTTTATCACTTTTCTATCCACATATTCAATTTTGAACTCAGTGAGAAGCATGACTCATTTTGATAGTCTTCCTGTTAAGGCCGCCTTGTTGAGTAAGTATTTTAGTGGATCAATTTTTGCTACTAGTTTAATAGAGTGTGACAGCATGTAATGTCTCCATTTTTGTGAAGCGAAGACTATAGCTAGACATGCTCTTTCGATTGGTGTGTATTGCAACTCGTATCCAATGAGTGTTCGACTGATGTAGTAGATAGCCTGTTCTTTTCCATCATAGTTTTGTTGTGCAAGGAGAGCTCCCAGAGCTGTTGGTGTAGCTGAGATATACAGTAATAGAGGCTTGCCCTGAATTGGTGGCATTAATACCAGTGGTTTCATGAGATATTCCTTTAGTTGCTGGAATGCCTATTCACATGACTCGTTCCATTTGAAGGGGATATTTTTGTGTAGCAGATGAGAGAATGGGTGGCACTTGTCTGCCAGTTGGGAAATGAACCTTCTAATAGACTGTAGTTTGCCTTGTAGAGATCTTAATTGAGTCAGATTTTTAGGAGGTGGCATTTCCATGCTTGCCTTCACCTTAGCGGGATCAACTTCGATACCATTTGTAGACACTATGTATCCCAGTAGTTTTCCTGATGTAACCCCAAACACACACTTCTTTGGGTTAAGTCACACATTGAACTGTTCCAGTCTGTTAAAGATCTTGTCTAGTATTGCTAGATGCCCTTCTCTTGTGAGAGACTTTGCTAGAATGTCATCGACGTAGTCTTCCATTATAGTGTGCATCATATCATGGAAGATCGTTGTCATGGCTCTCTGATATGTTGCCCCAGCATTTTTCAGACCAAATGGCATAACACACCAGAAGTAAGTGCCCCAAGGTCATGTGAAGGCAGTTTTGTGTTGGTCCTCGGGTGTGATCTTTATTTGGATATATCCTAAGAAACCATCCATGAGTGACAGCATAGTGTGTCCTACTGTGAGATCGACAATCATGTCTATGTTGGGCAAGGGGAAATCATCTTTGGGACAAGCCTTGTTCAAGTCTCTAAAATCATTGCATATTCTGACCCTACCATTTGGTTTAGCCATCGGTACTATATTCGAAACCCATTCAGGATAGTCTATAGGCTTGATAAATCCAATGTCTAACAGCTTCTTTAGTTCCTCTTTTACCATGAGGGCCACATGCGGATGCATCTTTCTGAGTTTTTGTTTGACTGGTTTAGCTCCCGGAGCTAGAGATAAATGATGCATGATAAGATTTGGGTCTACCCCTGGCATGTCAGCGTATGTCCATGCAAAGTTGATTTGTTTTCTTTTGAAGAAATCCATAAATGTTGGTTTTTCATGTTCTGTTAGAGCCTTTGCTGTGTGGATCATTCTAGGCTCATCCCCTGTGCTGACATTGATTGGTTCTGTCGGTTCTATTGAGATCGACGATCTCTCCTGATGTGTAAGATTGGGGAGAGGGTCAAGCCTTCCATCCTTTGGCACCTCAGAGAGGTTTTTACTATTGGATATGTCTTTATTTTTACTATTTTGATGATCTAACACTGCCGCGGAGCAGTTTTCACTGTTAGATCGTTCTTTTATTTTGATGTTTTTATGACTGAAAGGCTTGGCTCTCTCTCCAAAATAGGCCTTCTCGTTGAGTTCAATAGCATAGCCAGCTCTGTGGTCACCTGTAGGTATGTGATCTCTAAGCTCAAGGTAATCAATGATTGCGTCATCATTTTCGAAGGTGTCTATTTCAGGGGTGGTGCCTTCTAGGTCCCAGTTGATAAGTTCAGGGTGTACCAAAGGTAAGAGATCATTAGGTTGGTCTGGTTCAATGGCGTTGATGGTTAGGATAGAGTTATTGAAGGAGCGGACAAAGTCTGTGATGGTACTCTCTATTAGTGGGTCTGTCAAGGGGGGAAATATTCCTTCCTCACAATTTTCACTATTATTGCTATGTGGGTCAGACTTTAATGGCCTAGCCCTTGGACCTTGTCTCTCGTTGGCATGGGTCGGGTCGTACTCGTGGACAACATCAATATCCTTTTCATCACAAGACATCTTAGAGAGGCTATCCCATTCATACTCGTTAGAATCAATTTCGCTCCCCAGTTGCATTCGTTGAATTTGTTCAACCAGATTACTAGTAGAGGTTTCTGGTTGTTTGCCTTTGTTCTTGTTGGTTCTGTTGTTTCTTGGTGCTCTAGTGTAGCCTAGCCCTGTAGTGTCTCGGGCTGTTAAGGTATGAGGTTGGATGGGTTCAGTGATGCCATCCTTTCTTGAACCAAATGGATCGTGTCCTTCATACCCCATTCTCTATAGTATTTGAAAGCCTTGACGTACTGTTCTGTTGGTAGAGTGGGATGGTCATGTTGCATTGAGGAGCTAGCTTCATCCTTGTATAGCCACCGTAGGATATCTTTTTCATCACTTTCATCTTCTAGGCTTCCCCATTTTACAAATGGTCCTTTGGTTGGCTTCTCAGCTGTTGGTGTTTTTAAGATAGGTCTTCCATAGGATCGAGGAGATAGAGGCAGTTGTGCCAAACAGAGGGACTGAGATACCGTGTACTCACCCAAGCCTTTATCTTTGAGTTGGAGTTTAGGTTGAGATGCCCCTGAAGAAGAAGCAAGTGTAGCTGGGTCAACATGAGAGGAGGAAGAAGTAGAGACACGATTATTGGGGATCACCACTTCTAGTTTGGGCTGAATGGAGTTGCAGTATTGATAGGGGTTAGGATCACCTTGGATGGTGACCTCTTCTCCTTCATGTGGGAACTTGATACATTGATGGTATGTAGAAGGTACTACTTTCAAAGCATGGATCCATGGTCGCCCAAGAAGAATGTTGTATGCTAGCTCCATGTCAAGGACTTGACAAGCTACATCTTTCACTATGGGGTCTACCCTGATTGGTAGGGTAACAATTCCTTTAGACATTCTTTCTTTCTCATCATAGGATTTTATGGTGATTTTTCTTTTCAGATCTATAGCCTTCTCTAAAAACCCCAATGTAAGGATTAGCTTCAATGTGCAGATATTCAAACCAGCCCCTCCATCGATTAGGACTCTTTTGATCTTGTGCTTGTGTATGAAAGCTTCAATGTGAAGGGAGGCATTATGGGGTTGAGTGATAGACATATCATCCTTCTCAGTGAATGATAGGGAGTGTGGTGAGGTGATGTGACTGACCATAGTTTGGAATTGCTCTTCAGCTAGGTTCATGGGAACGGAGGCTTCTGCTAAGGCTTTGTCAAGTATAGACCTATGAGAAGGAGATAGATGAAGAAGTTCCAACATGGAGATGTGTGCAGGTGTTTTGTGGAGTTGATCCATGATACTGTATTGACTAGATGGAGGAACGGAAGCTCCTCTAAGGGTGACCCTGTTACTACGGGTAGTAACATTGCAATCCGGATCCTTGTTGATAGTGATCACATTGATGTGTGATTCACCTTCTGAGATATGGTTAACAACATAGTCGAAGCTGACATTTGTGTAGTTTGCGTTGTTAGAGCCACTATTATTTCTGTTGGAAGGTCCTCCCTGCTCATAGTTAGGAAGAGGATCCTTGAATGCCTGATGATCGCTACTGGAGGTATGTCCATGAGATTGTCTGTTAACGGATATTTTGTTTTGCTCTATTAAGTCTTGGATTATATGCTTGAGTGTAATACAATCATTTATCTTGTGCCCCCTGTTTCTATGGTATTCACAGAAGTCATTGTCATTCCACCAGTGGGGTTTGACCTTTGGTTCGTACTCTCATGCTGAGGGAAGCGTTATGAGATTGTTGGTGATTAGCTTTCGTAGGGCAATTTCTAGTGACTCATCCAAAGGTGTGAACTTTCTCCTAGGTTGAAAGTTGGTGAACCTAGATTTGGTATTTCTTGGTTTGTCTTGCGTGGGGTTATTTTGAGGTGTTGATAGGTTGAAAATTGGTTGCTTAGGTGCCGCATTTTTGGCATCTACTACCCCGTCATTCATAATGTTCTTGTTTTTCATCCAGAATCTAGGTTTTTCATTGTTGGTGTTGGTACTAGGAGTGTCTTTGTAGAGCTTGATTTGACCTTTTGCGATTAGGGCTTTTTCTATGATGAGGCTCATCTCAATGACCTTGCTAAAAGAAGTAGGACATTGGATTTGGATTTGGTAGCTTAGGTCTGTTTGCAGATTATGGATGAACATCTCTAGCATTTATTTCTCTGGCATTTGGTGTGGGCACTTGCTTGCCAGTTGTCTCCATCTCTGTAAAAAGGTGACAAAAGATTCTCCACCTTTTTGTTTTGTGTTACAAAGATCCAATATTGAGATGTCATGCTCAATATTGTAGGAGAAATGGGTAACAAATTTGTCTATAAGCTCATTGAAATTTTTAATACCGGGTGGTAGTCTAGAGAACCATTCCATGGCTTGCCCACCTAAGCTTCATGGGAAGAGTCACATAAGGTAGGTGTCGCTATGTGCGACCTCGAGACAAGCAGCGTTGAATTCTCTGATGTGATCCCTTGGGTCACCCTTTCCTCGATATTTGTCAAACTTAGGCACCTCAAATTTTGAGGGGAAAGGTATCATGACCAAGGCCCTATCAAAAGGATATGGTGAAATATCCTCCAAGGTGTAGTGTTTAGTCGATGCTCCCATTTTCATGTCTAAAAATTGTTGTTGGAGAGCTTCAACTTTTTGGTTCATTAGGCTTAGGGCATCCAAGGAGTCAATTGTTGCTTTGCTCTTATTCGTGGGTATTTCATCATGTCTACTTCCTTCAGGGATTCTCTCTTTGTCAGTTTCTTTGAGAGCCTCCATGTCATAATCCTTAGGGAGTTTGACTCCTAGACTTGCTAGATGTAAAAAGAATTTTGTTGGGTCTTGGGCAAGCACCCCTTCTAATAGGCATTGAAATTTTGGGTCATGCTGCGTGTGAAGGATCTCATCCATAGAAATTTCTTCTTCATTTTCATGAGTGTTTGGAATCATTTTCTCAGCCATTTCTAACTATTTTTGTTTTTGCAACCTAGTTAAGACCATGCAAGGGTGGTACAGAAATAGGATGAAATGAGATTTTGAGCAAGGTGCTAGGATGAAACAAGGTTTTAGCAAGGTTCTTCTTAGATCTAGGTGGTGTCAAACAAAGTGGGATATACAAAAGCGATAGTCAAAAGCTAGGATGTTAGGAATCCATTACTTGATGTTGACTAGCTTTTGCACAACCTCCTAGTGGAGTTCCGAAAGGATAAGTAACCCTTGATATTGGAGCCTCACTAGGTTTTTTCTTGAGATTTGATTTTGATCAAGAATAATTTGGCTATGACCTTGTTGGAAATTTGGAAGAAGATTTGGCAAGATTTTGGATAAACAAGCAGCTATGGTGCAGTAAAGAAGGAGAAATGGTTGATTTGCAAGGTCTCAATCAGATTTTGAAAAACTGAAATAGGTTTTGAAGATGGTTTTTGAAAAGTTTTCGACAGTTTTGCTCTTGGAAGGTACTGAATTTTGTTCTCTGGTTCAAATGCACAAGAGTTTAAATGTGCAACAACATGAGTCAAATGCACCAGAAGTTGAAGTGACTACGCAATTCTGTGTTTGTTTAAATGTGCCTCCTAATCAAATGCGCAATAAGTTGAAGCAGATGCGCAATAAGTCGAGGCGAATGCGCAATTCTGGGTGTTTTGCTTGTTTTCTCTAAATTTTGGAAAATTTGGATCATTTTTAGGATTTTTTAGTGTTTTTGGTTTGAAAAACATGGTGTTTCTGAATGATGTTGATGTTTAATTATGGAAAAAGCATGGTAAACACATAGAAGTTTTCCATGATTTTTATCTTTTTATATTTTTTTTGTGTTTTTGGACTATTATGACTCAAAACAAGTACAACCTAGGCTGGATGTGACAATATTTGTTGAATCCTCTAGCTGTGCCACTCAAAGCGTGTAGCTCCAGAATCTAGTAGCACCGGCTCCCCTCCACGGCACTCACTTCTCACGCATACCAGATTCAGGTTTCCTTAGTCTCGTCTCCACACCAAACCTTAGGATTGTCCCTGCTACCTCTACTAAGAGTCACTTGAATCGAGGTCGCTTCAAGAGCTCCGCCCTTTGCATCAATGAATAGGGGTTTTTGGCTTGCTACACAATTGGTTCTTAATCAGGGCAACTGTTTGAGTGGTTACACGTGCAGCGGCACTACTCTCCGTTATGGAGTCTCCCAACCTCAAAGGGTTATGCCTATGAGGGTTTTGGGGGAGGTTGGTCATCAGTGTAACACAGCAGCACTTGTTGCTTGAGGTTTTCACCCCAAGCATAATTTATTTTAAGTGGCTTGGTAGGGCTTGGCTTTAGCCTGTTACCACTCAAGGTCATTCCCACTTGGACAAGCGTGCATCCAAGGGCAAGCCCCCCTAAAGGTTTGACAAAAAGAATGACAAGTCTGGCACTTTGATCACCTATTTAAGGGGAGAGCATAAGCCTATTGTCATTCGCAAGCACAGAAAACACTTGTTTATCCAACCTAGTTAAAAATAGAAAAACTAAATGAATTAATCTACTTGTGCACTCACACGATTGTTAACTTGGAAGTGTTTAGATCATAGCATTGTTCATTCCTCGTTTGTTAACTTTGAAAGTGATTAAGATAGCATTGTTCATTTTCCGTTTGTAAAGATAGCAATGGTTAAACTAGAAAATAAATCAACAATGCACCAATAGCAATAAGGTTCAGTTACTTCCTTCCTAGTTAGAAAACTATGTGAAGTTTGTTATGAAATGCACTTGTTACTTTCACCCCTAGTTAGTCTAAGTGAACTTAGGCAAAATATCTAGATGACCTAATCTAGCCACTACTCCTGCAAAACAGACATTAGCTCAACATGCAAAAAATAGTAACCGTACAACAAAAAGTAGAAGACAGATGCGCAACACTGCAGCCTAAATGCGCAGAAACAGGGAGTGTATGCAGCTTTTGTACAAAAGTGCAAGAATAGAAATCAAATGCACAAGACTCAAAGGTATATGTGCAATGACAGTAGATGCGTCGTCTGATAGAACATATGCGCAAAAATATAGGGTAAATGCACAACTTAGACAAATGCACAATTATACAGAGTATATGTGCAAATTGAATTCAGGTGCCGTAGCCAAGGTTGGATGCACAACTTTAGAGGTTGGATACGCAACTATGGAGGTCAGATGCGCAAAAAAATTAGATGCATAGCCTCAGGAGGTGTATACGCAACTGCGGAGGTCAGATGCGCAAAAAAATTAGATGCGTAGCCTCGGGAGGTGTATGCACCGTTTCAGAAGTTGAATGCACAAAAACTCTCTATCAGAGACCTGTTCGTCACCTGTACGGACCTGTCTACAAGAAAACTTAGATTTTTTTGATTAGTAGAGGGGCAAGGGCCCCATGGTGGGCACCAAAATGTGAGGGGGAAAATAGGTTAATCAATAAGATTATAAAACCCAAACATCTATAGAATATGAAGATAAAAGAAGGTTAACAAACAAATAGCAAATGACACCTTGCACCTTTACCTTTCGCCTTCTGTAGTTCACCTATCTTTCTTTGATCTTGATTGTGAAGCCCTCAGAAGCTAGTTTCTTGCTTGCTTATTTGAAGATGACAAAAGAAGAATGGCTGTGATACTTATGTATTTGAAGATGAGCTTCAAATACAGAAATGGAATATGAATGAGAATGCTTAAATGGGAGTAGGGGTGCCAAAGGCACACCGATATCTCTGCAGCATAAGTTTACACAAAATTTAGATATGAAATGAAGAGAAGAAGGTTGTATTTATAGAAGAGAGTGAGGGAAGATCAATGGTTGAGAAGAAAAGAATGAATCAACGAAGGAGGATTGTTGAGGAACGTGCATCCAATAAAAGAAGGACACATGTCATTCCAAAAGTAATTTAGTTGAGTTAACTCGTCTCTTGATGAGGATAAGATTTGATTTTCTTAAATTAGAATTTATTTTTCTAATTTAAGAGAAGATTTGCTTTAAAGATGTTTTAAAACTGGTTTTGCTTTTGTAACTCAGAGTTTTGCTTTTGTGTGACAAGAGGAAGGTTATTTTTGGAAGATAAGAATGATTTTTCGAAGAGATAGAAAGCATAATTAAATAAATGAATTTATTTAATTATTTTATAGATAATTGAGAGGAATAATTAAAATATATAAAAATATATTTTATTTTTGTGAGGATTTTTGATTTTATTTAAGTAAAATTTGCATTTTATTTAAATTTGGAAGAATAAGAAATTTTAATTAAATAATTAAAATTATTTAATTATTTTAGAAGAATGAAGTTGGTGTAGATGAATTTAATTAAATAAATAAAATGTAATTTATTTAATTAAATGAGAGGAGATGAATCAAATAAATAAATGAATTTATTTATTTATTGATAGAAGAATGTGAATGATAAAATAAATATTTAAAATATTTATTTAAGTAGTGTCATGTCAATTTTAGGTGTATACACATACAAATATGGCTATATCAAGAGCTTAGTCCAACTCATGTCATAAGATCCAACCCCCATTATAATCAAGATCCAAGCATCTTAACTCATCCCTTTCCCAATCCCACACCATCTCCTATTGATCCCCATCATCCCCTACTGATCCTTTACCATCTCCCATCAACCCTTTACTACCTCTTCTTAACCCCATCCAAAATCCATCATCCTATCCCCTTGGTCCCAACACCTTCATTCATGGTGGTTCTCTCATGGGAGAGGAACAACTTATATCCACCACCCATCCTCCCACATCTAATAATGGACTCATGTCATGTTTCCAAAACAAAAAGCATCCCATCACACATCACATTCTCCAAAACATGAACTATCAAGGAAAGGCTTAGGCCTTCATGAACAACGAATATTGGAGTCCATCCATGTCAAAACCAACACACAAACACATGGCCTTGGCTATATATCCCAAGGCAAACATTCCAAAAAATTTGGTACCACCTTCATGCCTCCTAAGGCAACTTCTTCCAACCCCAATCCTAATGCCCTCCATTGCACCTCCAAATCATATGTCGCTATCCCCCTCCCTCATCATACAAATCCAAAAAGCATACCACTATCCCTCCTCCATCTTATCCCAAATGTCCTCCCATCCCTAAATCCACTCTTCCTCCCATCCTCCCATCCTCCCATCCTCCCATCCTCCCATCCTCCCAACCCCTAATACCCCCATCCTCAAATCCACCAATCCCTTCATCCTTAAATGCCCTCATCCTTAACTCCTGTAATCCTTCCATCCACAAATCTCATATCCCTAAATACATATCCCCAAAAATCCCTAATCATGACCAACGAACGCACACATCATCTAAAACTAAAGCTACCACCAAGACCATGGCATTCAAAAATAATACTTTGGATGCTTCCACACAAAAATAAAAAAACCCACAAATGCCTAAGAGTTATCATGCCATAGGGCATCAATACACAAAATCAAAGTCAAATCCATTTAAAAGGTTGCAAAATCCCACACCCCCAAAAGAAAAAACAAAACAATGTAGGTCCCCAAGAATAAATAAATAAATCCAAGTGGTGCATCCAAGTCTCACTCCATCCTCATATCGCAAAATCCCTCTCCCTCATCTCACACGCAATCAAAAAATTCTAAATCCATTGGGGTCTCTAAATATTAAAATTGACAATCCCATAGCACCCCATTCCAATCCCACAATTGAAAATCCACCATCCTCATAAATCCCAAAAACCCCCTACTCCCCATTCCCCATTAAAATCAAAAGTTTCAAAAATTACCATGGTATGTGAACACATTGGTCCTGGTTCCCCTTGACCCCACAACACTCCCTCATATTCCCATCCTACCATCCTATCCCCACCATCCACTATATATCCCCTATCCCACCACTACAATCTATGCTTTCACATAATCCGTCCACCCTCCATCTATTCCATTCATTCCATCTTCCTCTATACAATCACCTTGTTCATCTACCAACATCCATGCATGTAATAACACTTGACATGGTCTATGTGTCGCATCCATCCACAATGGGACACTACCACCTTGCTATGGAAATAGACACTCAATTCCCCATCCTACTCCAAATCATTTTCTCCATCCATTTGTCCCATCCCATCTAAAATCTCAAAAAATCCAAAAAATTAGAAAACTATCGAAAATCAAAAAAAAAAAATTAAGAAATTAAAAAATAAAAAAAAATGAAAAAACGAAAAAAAATAAAGAGGAAAAATCATCCAACAGTGAAAACCATTTCTATGGCACCTTAGGTAAGTACCATGATGAAAACCCCTCATGGGAATCATATGTAATCCCGCATCCATTTGCACCCTACACTTGGGGGCAAGTCTCGCCTAACCTATAACTCCCATATATTGTCTACGCCTACGTATTCTATCCTCTCCCATCTATCCCATCCCCTATATCTCCCTATCTATCCTATGATCTCCCATCCACCCCATCCCCAATACCTCCCTATCTATCCTATTATCATCCCATCCTCCCTTCCTACTTTTGATCCTGATAAGGACAGGGAAAAAATATCTAAAACATGCTTTGAACACCTCTTGTAATCCATCCCTTCCAAGCATATCTTACAAACATCCATTCTCCCGCACATCACAATGCTTAGTCATGAGTGACACCTCTAGAGTGGGGCATCTTAATCCTATGTGATGTAGTCCTTGGAGACCACATCTAAACCCCCTCCATCCATCTATTCTCAATCCTCTATTCATCATAAACCCCTATACCAATCCTTATCTAATTCCCCTGCCCAACTTCAATGTAGTTTTGATATCCATGGGTATAGTCTGCACACTCCATTCCCCCATCTAGCAACCTATCCATCCATCACCTAACCACTTAATCACCCCATCCAAATCATTCATTATCCCCTTATCACTAGTCCTTCCTATCTATCCCATCCACTATCCATTATCCCCTTATCACCCCATCCAAATCATCCTATTATCCATTTTCATTAGACTCAGATTTTCCCTTGTCATTGGTATCTACCTAAAGGATACCCTAAATGTAATCCAATGCAATCTCCCTTCGTGATCCAAATCTCCCACCAATCCAAATCACAAGAAAATCCTAATCTATGTATCGCTCACTAAGAAATCTATACAAAATCATCCACTCACATCCATGGTCTTATTCCTAGCCTTGTTACAAGTCTTGATCAAACATCTATCATCATCATTAGGATATATCGTTCCCAATCCTCATGTTTTTCTTATTGTCAACAATACAATCCAACATCATCAATCCATAAATATTTGGCTTTTTAGCTTGACCAAGGGCAACATCGTGTTTGTCTTTGTATCTTTTTGTGCATGTGTGTTTTCTTGTGTGTGTGCATTATCATTTTATCTTGCATCTGCATCGATCCCTGTAACCTACCTACCATAGTGGTATCATGGTATTCCATATCATGGTGTTATATGACATAGGGTTGCTTGTGACCTTATTGATTGTCTCATCATAGTACTCACCAAGGTCATCCAACACATTGTGATGTGTTGGGGCATCCTTTTGCATATGGGACACATTGTCACCCTGGTTCCTTATACCTTGGTGCATAATGTCTCATGCTATATCAAATAAGATTGCTCAAAACATCATAGCATAATGCATAACACCATCTACCAGTTTGCATCACTCCATCCTTCCCCATCCATCTCCCCCCAATCCTTTCATCCAATTGTTTATCCCCCATCACCCCTTTCCTCCAGCAATCCCTTACATCCCATCTCTTCTATTCTCTAGATCCCTTCCTATCTAAATTACACTCTCATCTTTCTCATCCAACCATCTTCATCCTTTCGAGAGAACACTTGCATTCTTTGAACCTGTCTTCCCTCTCAAGGGGGCATCATCCATACCATCATTCCTCCTCATCACTCTCACTTTGAGTGGTTAGGGCATCATCATCCCTAATCCAACCATCTTTGTCTATCCAACCCAATGCTATGTTTTATCATTCTTTGAAATAATGTTGCTTCACAACACCATCTCAAAGAGGGGTAAAATGTAGACATCTAATATCGTCCACTTATTTTCTTACCACTATTCATCTACAATCAAAACATCACTAAACCACTTTTTTTCATAATTAACTCGATAAATTTAGATAGTTAACTGATCAATGCCCTTTCTAACAATGATTAAATAATATTTTATTATTAAATCACTATTCATGCACTATTCATTTGTACCATCTCCTAGCATTAATTGAATAAATTTAATCATTTATTTAATTAATCAATCCCTATTTTGTGTACTTTTGATTAAGTTGATTAAAACCACTTTATCAACTTAATCACATGCTTGCACATTCCAAATCCTTCATTAACCCATTCAAACCCTTTACATCCTCCAACATGTTTGAAAGCATGGGATTTTGTACATGATCACATGGGTCTCTTACAAAGGGATGGGCAAGTACCTTGCACATCCCTTTAAAAATGTCTTTTTGTCCTCCTTTGATCATCTCCATCCACTTTATCCAAGACCATCCTTTACCCTTGATCTCTCCTTGATCCAAGGACCATTTTAGCCTCCAATCCCATCATGCCACTTGGTGGCCTCTCATCAATCCAATCCTTCTCAACAATCCTCAACCCTTGATCTTCCAAATCAATCTCATCCATCCAATCCTCATCCCAAAAATCTATAAATAGCTATCAACCCAAGCCATTTTCAAGTCTCCATGTTATGCAAGGTTATTCTATAAATTTGAGGAGCAATCACATACATCCAACATCAAGGAGCACATCCAAAGAATAAGGTTTGCACATGTGTTGTTTATAGTTTATCTTCATATGTTTGTATGTATTCCTTATTAGCTCAATCAGGAGGTTGCATTAGTTAATGAATGAAATAGGTTAATATAATTTTAGATGTTTCTGTAGTTCTATAAAAGATACCATCCCCATCTATCACATTATAATTGAAAGTTACATAATGAGTTCAAGCTATGAAAGATTACATGAATAATCAATAATTGGTATTTTCAAGTCTCAAGGAGTATTTGGCCATTGCACAAAATCAAATGAAACAAGTTGACCAACACCATAGCAAAAGGAATTTTGAAGTGGGAGATTAGGTCTTTTTGAGGTTGCAACCATATAAGCAAATGTACCTAAAACAAAATAAGAATAATAACAAGTTCTCACATAAATATTATGGTCCATATTCAATTTTGAAGAGGATTGACAGTGTAGCATACAAGCTTGAGTTACCTCCAACAACAAAATTACATCCAATTTTTCATGTCTCATTTTTAAAGAAGGTTATTGGTCAAAAAGTCCCCACACAAACAATGTTACCTAAGCTAGATGAAGAGGGTAGAATCATCTTGGATCCTAATTTAATTCTCTAGACATGTACAAATAAGTAGAGTATTAGGATAATCACTATATAATGAAAAAATTTGGATTTGCAAATGGAAATGATCAAACAATGAAATGCATTACCTAAACCCAAATCATTCAATACCTCAAAGATGTAAGATGAATTGTTTGATTGATTTGATATGTTGGTTTCTCACAATTTGGCAGCATAAAATTTGCATAGGATTGAGATGATAGATGGAAGATTGATAGATGGAAGATGATGATGATAGATGCATAGGATCTAAATTACCAAGAGATTTTGATATTTCCACTATTAGAGAGCATGATCCAAATACTCCTGCTGTTGTTGTAAAGGGACCATCCACTATAGTCACACCATCCCCTATCATATCACAAACTCCATCTTCCAACACATCTCTTTCACTACCTATTGTTACTTCATTTGATCCACCATGCTCAGAGTACACCCTAGAACCTTTGATAATGCCAACTAATGTGCTCCCTTTCATTTCACAAAATTTAAACATTCCACCTTTCCATGTTCCTCAACATACTCCTTCTCTTACCATGACCATTTACATGCCTCAAGTAACACAAGTTGTCCATGTGGCCCAAGCGCAAACTCCCCAAACATCACAAGCTATCCCCATATCCCATAGTGTGCAAGCTTCCCAAACTATCCCAACAACACCAATGGTCCAAGCTTCACAACCATCGCAACCCACTATATCCCATGTGGATACCACATCTCATATACCTATTGCTAATATGCTTTCCACTATCTCCACTAATCTGTCCAATACATCATATAATCCCAATGTTAGTCTTATTGACATGAGTGACCCTCCTATTATTTCTCAAGCTAATCATAGCACTATGTTCACTTATGTTGAGCAACTTACATCCATTCTGTCATCTTCTTACAATCCTTCACAAACCATCAATCCATCTTATGCTACGCAAGGTTTGCCTATTGTCACCCAACACATGACACATATCAATCCTCATGTTATCCAAAATACAAACCCAAGTGTCTATCCTTCTTTTACATCCACTAATCCTTCCATCACTTACCATGTCACAAACCCAACTCTAAATTCCCAACCATTAACTAGTGTCAATCCATCTGCCACTTCTCATGTGATGCCAAATCTGAATCTCTAATAGTGGAAATGATTTGATATGTTGGTTGCTCACAATTTGGCAGCATAAAATTTGCATAGGATTGAGATGATAGATGGAAGATGATGATGATAGATGCAAAGGCTCTAATGTGATTTCAACAGCATAAGGATACTCCAACTCAGTGCCTCTTTTAATGGCTTAGGAGAGGGTTGATTTATAAGAAAGGCTTGGTTCAAATGGATGGTTGAGATCAAAAGGCTAAATGATTGATGTGAATGGCTAGGATTGATTAGTTATTCCCACTCTTCAAGGGAGTTGTAGTCATGTGACAAGTGTACAAAGGAGATAAGGCTCATGTGTGATTGTGTACACAAAAACTTTTATTTAATAAGTTTATATGTGATGGTGTACACAAATACTAAAATTAGGTCCCATTAGTTGTACATGTGAAGGATTTTAAATGAAATTTGTACTACCACACATGATTCAATTGAGAAATGGACAAGTGTCGAAATGTGATGAAAAATTAAGAGTTAATTCAAATAAAATATTTGAATTAGTTAGGATATGTGAGGGAAATTAATTAAATAAATAAAATTTATTTAATTAATTGGGAAGATGATTAGGATAGGATTGGGATATGAATGAGAAATTAATTAAATAAATAAAATTTATTTAATTAATTGGAAAGTGGGATTATGAATGTGAAATTAATTAAATAAATAAAATTTATTTAATTAATTGGCTAAGTGGGATAAGAATGGGATTAAGATGGAATTTTAATTAATTAAATAAAATTTATTTAATTAATTGGCTTAACAGGATAAGTGGGATTAGGATTGGAATTAGGACAAAATGACTTATGATGTCTAGGATAATGGTTTAACAAAATGTTTCAAGACATACACAAATTTGGGACAATTTTGAATGTCTACAATCACAAAGTACCTCATTTAGCTAGAAGAATTAGACTATTGAAGATACCACATGAGAGGATGAAGATTTTGTGCAAAGTATCCACAATTGATTAGTGTTGAGGATAACACTTGTGTAAGGGGGCATTTTATGTCCTTAACCTATAGCATGCAAGGGTATCTATGTAGCTGGCTTGTGCCTAGCATAAACCTTAATTAAGTTATATGATCATTTATATAGTCATACATAGGTAGTTAGGTCTGCTAGTTTCAAGATAGACAACTAAGAGGGGGGGTGAATCAGTTGTCTCAAAACTTTCCTTTTATTAACCACTTAAATCCTTCTTGTAATTCAGCAGCATAATAATAAATCAATCACGAAAACACAATACAACAATTCAAGAGTAGAAACACATTAACACATATGACACTAAGATTTTAATGTGGAAAATCTGGTTAAGGAAAAAACCATGGGGTGACTAACCCAAGATTGTATTCTTTGTTAAAAAATAAGAAGAACAAGATGGTACATGCCAATTAGGGCTCACTGCCCGAGCACACTGCTCACAAGAGGCCCACTGCCTACAGGAGACACACTATCTACAGAATGATAAATATTACATACTTGAACTGAAGAATAGAATATTCATTATGCTTGAGTCAATTCCATTTAAGCCCAACACTTCTGCTCTGCCTTTCGCTCTTCTCCTTTCTACCACACTCTCATCTCCACCAAGATACTTTTGAAATGACTTCACAACTCTTATTTATACAAGACATCGACTTTGGGATAATCATCAAAGTCGGCATATTTTATAGAGCAAATACACAAATACAACTTGACTTATTACAAAAGACTTCATGTGAATCATCATACTGTTAGCTGTGCAAATCTGGGACTTCAATCTTCTTTGAGGAACATGCCATGCTTCGTAGAACATCTTCAAGATCATCTGCAAGATGTGTAAATCATCTGGTTAGCCAAGTTTAGGAAGAACGTCATCATCTGGAAGTAATTCTTCAATTATGAGCTCAATTTTTAATGCAGACCACCAACATGAACTGGACACAATCCAGAGACCCCCACAAGCTTGTCTAGATCACTAAGAACATCCACACTACTTCTGCTTACTAAAATCATTCTTTCCTTCATCCAGAACCTCAAGAACACAGTCTGTCATCACTGTCATATTGGAATAGATGTTTACGGACCTCCAGACCACGAACCAATTGAGTTGTCAATTCACATTGACTTCCTAAACACGTCACCATATCTGCAGAATAAGATATTGCATTTCTAGATCTCACCGGACCTATTTGTGTCACTCTGTCACCTCTAAACATCTACCAAAACCAGTTTTACTCATATGGCCATAACTTCTTCAAATATTCATGCAGACCTCTCAAATCTTTACTGGATAACCTTTAGACACATATCTACAAACCCTTTGATGCGCATCCTCTGATCTTCATCTTAGCTGGGATCTTCACTTCACTGTCTTCAATGTTCTTCTCTATTCCTGATAGGGCTAATTTTCTCAATATCCTCAGCATAGAACTCATCCAATCTTTGACATCAATGCAACATGAGTATGTTGACATCAATGACAACATCGCTTAGGCCCATACTTGCAACAATCTCCCCCTTTGTCATTGATGGCAACATATGATGTGAAAAATTATTTTAATCATCAAGACAAGAACTTCTCCTCACTAACTGACATAACTCTCCCTATCAAAAAAAACCATTCACATGTCTTCTCTTCCTTTACTACTCCCCCTTTGATCAACAACCACTTTTTGTTTTTTACATGTCTTCTCTCCCCCTTTGACACCAATGGAAAAGGGCACATACTTGCATCACTCAAAATCATACAAACTGTTCCCCCTGAGTAGCAGCTTCCTATCATCAATCTAGACTACAAGATATGACTGTGAGATCCACCAGATTGATGCACATCAATGCACCTTAATTCAGAACTGGAGGGGTAATAACCCCTAACTTCTCCCTGAGATACTCAAAAGAGTCCTTAGGTAGAGGTTTAGTAAAAATATCTGCAATCTGATCCTTGAAGGGCACAAACTCCAATCTGACTTCATTCTTGTTCACTTGCTCTCTCAAAAAGTGAAACTTGATGGATATATGTTTTGTCTTTGAATGCAACACTAGATTTTTTGATATATTTATTGCACTTGAGTTATCACAGAAGATTGTAATAGGTTCCTCATACTCCACTCTGATGTCTCTTAGCATTTGCTTCATCCATAATACTTGAGTGCAACTACCTATTGCTGCAAAATATTCTACTTCTGCAATGGACAGAGATATTGCCTCTTGTTTCTTGCTTAGCCAAGAAACCAATCTTTTCCCTAAAAAGAATGCTCCACCACTGGTACTTTTTTGGTCATCCACATCTCCTACCCAATCTGCATCTGTAGATGTATGAAGAGAGAAATCATGATCTCTAGGATACCATAAACCATACTCAACTGTTCCTTTTAGATATCTAAGAATCCTCTTGATTGCCATGACATGAGATTCTCTAGGATCAACTTGGAATCTAGCAACAAGACCAAGAGCATTCATAATGTCAGGTCTAGTTTGAGTAAGATACAGTAGTCCTCCAATCATTGACCTATACTTTTTCTGATCAGCCTTAGGAGAGTCATCATCTTTGCTCAATTTACATCCGGTTGCCATGGGAGTATTCATTGGTTTTGAGTCTTCCATCCCAAATTTCTTCAACAATTCTCTCACATATTTAGTCTACGAAATGAAGATTCCTTTCTTTGTTTGAATGATTTGCAGACCCAAGAAGAAATTCATTTCCCCAAACATGGACATCTCAAATTCACTTTTCATTTGATTTGCAAAAGTTTTGCACATACTATCTCTTCCTCCAAAAATGATATCATCAACAAATACTTCAACAATCAAGATATTTTCATAATCAATTTTGAAGTACAAGTTACTGTCAATAGTACCTTTATTGAAACCAATCTTCAAAAGATGTTTATCCAGTCTTTCATACCAGGATCTTGGGGCTTGTTTGAGTCCATACAGTACTTTCCTCAACTTGCAGACCATATCACCATGATCAAACAATTGAAATCCATCCGGTTGCTCAATATATACTTCTTCTTCCAAGTCACCATTCAGGAAGGCAGACTTGACATCCATCTAATATACTTTGAAATCCTCGAAGGCAGCAAAGGCAAGAAATAATCTGACTACTTCAATTCTTGCCACTGGAGCAAAGGTTTCTTCAAAATCAACTCCTTCTACTTGGGAATAACCCTTGCAAACCAATCTGGCTTTGTTTCTAACTACTTCACCATCTTCATTTAGTTTATTCCGGAAGACCCATTTGTTTCCAATCAAATTTTTGTTTCTAGGTATGGGAACAAGATCCCAAGTGTGATTTTTCTCAATTTGCATCAACTCTTCCTTCATTGCTTTAGTCCATCTTTCATCATTGCATGCTTCACTCACTATTTTTGGTTCAATTTTTGAAATCAGACAATACTTTTCTTAGTCTTGAACAATCTTTCTTCTTGTTTGAACACCTTTTATTTTATCACCTATGATCTGATCTATTTGGATTTGCCCTTGAAAATCTTTCCGGACACCTTGAGGAAAAATGACCAATCTTATTACAGTTGAAACATTTGAAGAGCGGTTTTCCTTCATACTTACTAGATCCTCTTGGTAGTCTTTTTGCAATAAGGGCTTGAAGTTGAGTAGCTTCTACTTCATCTTCTTCTAGATCTTTTCTTTCTTTTTCATACCATGATAGTTTCTTTGAGGAGTTCTCTCCTGGATCAAACTTTTGTTTTCCTTTTACAGAGGCACTAGCTTTGAATGCAGATTCAGTCTTGGAGGGTGCATCTCCAAACTCGGCCAATTCAAATGTAGCTAATTTTCTAACCAATTGATCCCTTGTGATATTTGAAAAAGATCTAAATTCTTCAATAGCAGTAACCCTGTATTTGTAAGGAGGAGGTAAGGATCTGAGAACTTTGGCAACAATCTCATCTTCATCCAAGATTCCACCAGCACACCTAATGCCACAAACAAGCTCATATACTTTTGGCATAAATGTAGTGATATTTTCATCTTCATTCATCTTCAGGTTTTTGAATTTTCCTTTCAGACTTTGTAGCTTGGCACATTTAACATATTTGTCTCCTTCATGCAGAAGTTCCAGTTTTTCCCAAATCTCATATGCAATTTTTAAATCTATGACATTTGTCAGTTCTGAATTAGATAAGGCACTTAGTAAAGCTTCTTTAGCCCAAAGATTGTCTTCAACATCTTTTATTTCATCTATACTTGTCAGACCATCCTTTAGAGGAACATACTTCTTTGAAGCCATGATCCAATATTGCATTCCCATACATTGCAAGTTACATTCCATGCAACTTTTCCAAAGAGTGTAATTGGTTCCATCAAACCTCAGACTATCCTTCTTGTAGGAAGACATCCTAGATCTCCTCAAGCGGTTAAGCCTTTTTAGAGGAACTTAGCTCTGATACCAATTGTTAGTTTCAAGACAAACAACTGAGAGGGGGGTGAATCAGTTGTCCCAAAACTTTCATTTTATTAACCACTTAAATCCTTCTTGTAATTTAGTAGCATAATAATAAATCAATCATGAAAACACAATACAACAATTCAAGAGCAAAAACATATTAACACATATGACACCAAGATTTTAATGTGGAAAACGTGGTTAAGGGAAAAACCATGGGGTGACTAACCCAAGATTGTATTTTCTGTTAAAAGAATAAGAAGAACAAGATGGCACATGCCAATTAGGGCTCACTGCCCAAGCACACTGCTCGTAAGAGGCCCACTGCCTACAGGAGACACACTATCTATAGAATGATAAATATTACATACTTGGACTAAAGAATAGCATCTTCATCATGCTTGAGTCAGTTCCATTTAAGCCTGACACTTCTACTCTGCCTTTTGCTCTTCTCCTTTCTACCACACTCTCATCTCCACCAAGATACTTTTGAAATGACTTCACAACTCTTATTTATATAAGACATCAACTTTGGGATAATCATCAAAGTCGGCATACTTTACAGAGAAAATACACAAATACAACTTGACTTATTACAAAAGACCTCATACAAATCATCATACTGTTAGCTACACAGATCTGGGACTTCAATCTTCTTTGAGGAACATGCCATGCTTCGTAGAACATCTTCAAGATCATCTGCAAGATGTGTAAATCATCTGCTCGGCCAAGTTTAGGAAGAACATCATCATCTGGAAGTAATTCTTCAATTACGAGCTCAATCTTCAATGCGGACCACCAACATGAATTGGACACAATCCAGAGACCCCCACAAGCTTGCCTGGATCACTAAGAACATCCACACTACTTCTTACTAAAATCTTTCTCTCCTTCATCTGGAACCTCAAGAACATAGTCTGTCATCAGTATCATATTGCAATAGATGCTTGCAGACCTCCAGACCATGAACCAATTGAGTTGTCAATTCACATTGACTTCCTAAACATGCCACCAAATCTGCAGAACAAGATATTGCATTTCTGGATCTCACTGGACCTATTTGTGTCACTCTGTCACCTCTGAACATCTGCCAGAACTGGTTTTACTCATATGGCCATAACTTCTTCAAATCTTCATGTGGACCTCTCAAATCTTTACTGGATCACCTTTAGACACATATCTACAAACCCTTTGATGCGCATCCTCTGATCTTCATCTTAGCTAGGATCTTCACTTCATTGTCTTCATTATTCTTCTATGTTCCTGATAGGGCTAATTTTCTCAATATCCTCAGCATACAACTCATCCAATCCTTGACATCAATGCAACAGGAGTATGTTGACATCAATGACAACACCGGTTAGGCCCATACTTGCAACCAGGTCAGCCTAGGTGGCATCTATGACATAAACTTATGGTACATATGAGGTAGTGGATTAGTTTATTATCATCATATTGTGAATTCTATTCTTATTAAAAACTTTGGAGGTTTACCCTATCAAAGTAGCTTATTATTATCAAGTATTGCAACATATTTCTTATTTTGTTCTTAACTTGTGCAAGTAATTTCATTAAATAAAGGATATAGTATTTGAGAGTATTGGGTAGTAAATAAATAAAAGTGTAGGGGCATATGTAGGTCATCCCACTAATTAATTAGAATAAATATTTATTTGTTGTCTTTAGTAAGACTCTATATATTGTAGGGGCTTACCAAGTGCAAAGCATCAATCTTGAATATTATAATTGGAGTTTAAATATTTTATAAGAGGTTTGCCCCCTCAAAGTGGCTATTATATGGTGTTGCCCTACCTTAAGGGTTTGATCATTTCTGAATATATTACATATTTTTATTATTTTATGTGAGGTTCCTAACATCTGGTATCATAAATCTTTCTAGGAAAAAGTGGAAAGAATTTTTTGTTGCTTTTTTTCTATTTAGGGTTGAATTTCTTGTGAAGAGCCATGTACCTCACACAACTCTTAAAAAATGTGATTCTAGATTCATCAAAAAGAGGACTTCGAAAGATTTTTGAGAGGTGATCACATTAAATATTTAGAATAGTATTAAAGGAGATATATGGTGATATGAAGTTAATCCTACAATTTAGATTTTTCAGAAATTTTTGATGCATGAATTTTGGACAAAAATCATATCTTGAAATCTAAGTGAGGAAATCAAATTCTATTTTTTTCAAGTTGGTATAAATAATTAAATCTACCTTTCTACATTATTTTCTTTTAAGATCTATGGCAAGAAATGTGATTTATTGAAAAATATTTTTTCAAACTCTAGTTATCATGGCAATTCATAAGGGTGATATAGCTAAAGTTGTGGAATTAGTTAGGGCATATGGAAAAGGACTTAATGCACTTAAGGATGATTTTCATAAAATTAAGGTTGATCATCACACATTTATTCTTCATTCATTTGTGGAAAAGAAAAATGAAAATGAAACAGATGCATGGCTAGATTTGGAGGAAAATTGTATAGAATGGTATGAGGATTTGTTTTAGTAGGATGAAAATAATTTATTTATGCTTCTCTTCAAAGAATCTCCTCTTCATGATGAAGGAAATTATTTTTCTTCTAAGTTTGATGATTTTCCTCTCATGATGGATGATATTTTCTTGGTTGGGCGATGCCTAGATCCATATGATTCCCTTGAACATCAACATTAGCTAATAGTGCATGAGTTCATTATGTTCATCATACTAAAATATTACAAAAACTTGCATCTATTTAAGTTGTTGTACATGCTCATATCCAAACAAAGAAAAAGGAAGAAGAAGAAGAAGAAAACACATCATGGGTAGGCTTCAATTTGGTCCTCAAGCCTTAGTGACAACATATCTTTTTATGTAATATAAATGAGCTATTTTATTATAAAGCTCATTCTTGTCACATGCTATGGAGTGGATTAGTAGGTATTTCTGCCCATGTTTTGAGAAAGAAACATGTTAAGGGGGAGGGAATTTTATATGCCTAAGGATGTGGTATTTGAGTGTATTAAGTAGTAAATAAACAAAGGTGTGGGTGCATACATTTTGTAAGTCATCCCACTAGATAATTAAGTTGAGTATTTATCCCACATGTTTGGGACAGTAGTAGTTGTCTTTAGTAAGACTATATTGTAAGGGCTTACCAAGTGTAAAGCGTAAATCTTGAATATTGTAATTGGAGTTTATGCTCTATAAAAGGTTTGTCCCTTCGAAGTAGTTATTGTATGATATTGCCCTACCATAAGGGTTTAATCATTTTTTAATTGCATATTTCTATTATTTTATGTGAAGCTTCTAACATTGTGGCAGATGGTTGTAAATAATTTATCAATATGCAAGAAAATTAGGGCTAATTAGACAAGTGCTTTGGAGCCTATAATTCATTGTTTACCCTTGTGGGTCACTTTCACAACTACAAAATGATTTATGTGAATTACAGATTTGACCCAAGTCCCCAAATCTAAACTTTTATGTGTGGATCCAATCTCTACTAAACTCTAATGCTTGCTTTTGATTCACCTAGATGCATATGATTTGTTATGTCTAATTAGCAATGCTTAGGAACAACTTTAAGGAGTTTTCCTATCAAGTTGTGTTCTCCCTTAGTCAAATCCCTAGGATACTGTTGGCAAGAGACACTATATGGATTCATGGTTGTTGTCATTGATGGCAACAAAGGTCATCCCACATATCTGCAAGTCATGGTGTGTCTCTACCGGAAGTTAGAATGAAGATTGTTGTGGTCCGGTGAACAAGAACAGAGCATGTGGCAAGGTCCGACAGATTGTTCTGGATCTCTCAGAGGAAGTGTCTTGGTGCAGTGTGGATTTGGGGAAGTCAAGAGGACTACCTTGAGTAGTATATTCCAAGGATTTAGCCTCCGGTGATGGACAAGGAAAAAGATATGAATAGTCGAGTACCAGATTCCTGAGAGACAGTGAGAACAGAGGAAGAACTGACTGACAGAGCATCAGACTATTTTCCGGATGTGCTATTGTTGATGGTAAAGGTTAGGAAGGCATGAATCATGTTTGGCTGACATGATTAATGACATCTACAAGTATATGCTTGATCCACATTACTTGATATGCAAGGAATCAGCCAACAAAATAGAGTTAGTGAGGAGATAGACTATTCCGGGTGCCTACTAGAAAGATAATGAAATCACTAGTGTGGATATAAATAGAGGATGGATTTTGTTGTGAGAAGGTGTGTTGTGTTATATGAATAAGTGTAGAGCAGAGCAGAAGTAATAAGAAAGATCCGGTATGTGAAAGGAAAGCAGAATAAAAAGTAGAGGAAAGATGAAGTGCAACAGATCAGTATACTGAGCCTAACCGGAACTAAACTCCAGCATATGTAGATGCTTCCAATCAGTTCAAGTATTGTATAAACATTCTTTTGTAGACAGTGTGTCTCCTTGTAGGCAGTGTGCCTCTTTGTGAGCAGTGTGCTCAGGTAGTGAGCCCTAATTGGCAAGTGCCATTTTTGTAATTCCATATTCTTCTAACAGAGAATAATCTTTGGGTTAATCACCCCGTGGTTTTCTCCCTTAACCGGGTTTCCACGTCAAAAATACTATGTCATGTGTTTTTCATTTCATGGTAATGTTTGTTTGTTTGATTCAATGATGCTTTGATTAATAAGAAAGTTCAAAAGAAGAAATAATTAGGATAACTGATTCACCCCCCGCTCTTAGTTATCAACAATTGGTATCAGAGCTAAGTTCTTCCTAATAGAGCCTAACAGCTTGAGGAAGATCTGGGAGTTCAAATCGATGCATATGGTTTAAGGGAACAACTCAAGACTGCCCTTGAGGATCTTGAACAGTCAAACTCTGAAGTCAATGAATTAAAGGAAAGACTCAAACAGGCTGATGAATTCATGAGAGAACTAAAGGACAAATTAAGTCTCTCTATGAAAAAGAGAAAGGAGCTGCTCCAACAATTGGCAAGACAAAGTGAAGAAAGCAATACAAATGAAGAATTGACTGAGAAAACCAAGTTATGTGAAAAGTTATCAAAAGAAGTCATTATGTTAAGACATGAAATGGAATCAGGAACTATAAAGTTTACTCAAGAGATTGAAGAAAAAAGAAAAGCTGAAGACAATCTAAGACAATCTCTTAAAGAGAAATCAGAAGAATGCCACCCGATGGACAAGATTATCAGACATCTTGAATCTGATCTTGAAGATGCCAAAGATAATGAAGAAAAACTTGAGGAGCAAATTGTCTCCCTCAAAAGAGATCTTCAAACAACAAATGAATATAAAGAAAAATTCAAGATAAGTTCTGCCCAACTTGAAGTACTTCTTGGAAGTCAAAAGAGGACAGATGACAAGTATGGTTTGGGATATGAGAAAAGAGAAAGCTCCGGATCCGGTCAAAAGAATTTTGGATCAGAAAATCCAAGGAATAGGCCTAGAAGACCTCCAGTAAGACAGCTCAATGCTCAAAGATAGCCATCCTTCAATGGATACTGCCACAGCTGCAATCACTTTGGTCACAAAGCTAATCAGTGCAGGAAGAGAATGAATCAGACTAATTCATCCTTCTCCAGATAGTGCTTTAACTGCAAAAGGTATGGACACAAGTCTCATGAATGCAGAAATATGCAAATAAACAAATCATTCAATGGTAGATGCTTTGCATGCAATAGAGTAGGTCATATGGCTAATCAATGCAGATCAAGAGGTTATCAGTCAAATATGCAAAGAAATGTTATTTGCCAAATCTGTAATAGGTCTGGTCATAATGCAAAAGTCTGCAGAAGCAAGAATCAGGACAAAAGAGGTCCGGTATATAATCAGAATCAAGACAAGGGTAAATAAAAGATGAATGTGGATGAAGTTAGGAATCAGATGAACAAGATTTGGGTGAAGAAAAGTTCAGAGAATGTAGAGGTTGGATCCACACCAGACTCTGGTGCTGATATTTCTTCCAGAAATTAAAAAGTGAGCTCTGGCTCAGGGGGAGACTCAAAGAAAATCCTGTTCCCCCAGCCTATCAAGTGGTGCCGGATGTAGCACAAGATGCGGAGTAAAGGGTTTAAAGATATATGTCTTGAGATGATCGAGATAAGATTTTAGAGCTCCGCATGAAGATGTAAAGAAGTTGTGATCGATCAAGTAAGACCTGTTCCGGGAGATGCTCTAGAATGACAGAAGATTACAAAAGGGTCCAGAGAGATCTGGAAGTGCATTGTCTTATTCTGCGGATTGGATAGAGTGTTTGGGATATTCTTGTAATGTGTCATCTTGATTTGTTCATGATTGGAAGATCCACATGATGTTCATAGATCAGGACTGATCCAGTACTCCAAGCTATCCGGATAAGGCAAACTGGAATAATGTAGGTCGAGCATTTATTGCCATCAGATATTAGGGTTTGCGAAGCAATATAAGGGATTTCTCATAAAATCACTTGCTCATTCTGCACTCAAGAAGAAGCAAAAAGTGGAGCTCTGCAAGAAGATTCATCAAGCTCACCAAAGATCTCCTGCCGAAGTCATTACATACAGAAATCAATCCAACCACTCCATGTAACCGAAGACGCATAAGGTATTTTCCATTTTCGATATCTTGCTACAAATATTTTGAGAAATGGCTACTCCAAATATAGTAAAAATCTCAGATAGGCCCCAACCTGAATTTAAGAAACATCCATACAAGTCATTGGAGGTAGATCCCTTAGGAGCATTCTCTAGTGTTCCTCATGGCGTTTTACACACAGAAGACATTAGGGTTTACATACATGCAAGCATTGAGGAATTCGAGGAATTCAAATTGAGAGATCTTTATCACAAACAACTGATAGACAATGCTTTTGAGCTTAAACCAGAGTATAAGGGTATCCAAAAGAAACAGTTTGATCAATTCATTCATTTCCCCTGCTTTGAAGAAGATGAATGGGTCCGGTATGTATTGAGTAGGATGCATGACAACTTCCTATGGCTGGATAGACCTTGCAAGATCACAAAAGAGGCAATTAGGGCAGTAACTGGTCTATATTCTTCCGGAGGGATACCTATCCTCAAATCTGTCAAAAATAACATTGTAACTGAGGCCACTGGATCAAAATTTGATAAGAGGGCAATGACCATTGAAGATATTTCTGATCCGGATATCAAGTATGCATCCATGATAATAGGATACAAGATCTATCACTCCAGCAGGGAGAATTCTGTATCCGGAACTGCAGTATATACTGCCTATGAAATGCTAAGGAAGAATGCAGATTATGATCTCTGTGAACTTCTCTTAAGCCAATTAATGGAAAATATACAGAAAATCAAGAAGGACAAAAAGAATTCTTTTAAGTATGGTACTCTTATATTATGTCTATTTTTCTACTTCATGAATGAGCTGCCCGGATCAAGTGGATGGGCATGGTAGAATGATAAACCTGTTGCAGTCCAGATAAGAGATTATTTACATGAGCTTGGGGATGCCAAAGCAAGAAATACAGCCCTATGGGGATACTTCAAAAACTTCCAGAGCACGATGCAAGCAAGAGAAAGAATTCCCCAGTCTCTTGTTGAAAAATACAAAGACTTAGTTTGCTTTATGGTGGATACTGATCAGTGCCTAATGGAGGCAGTGGAGCCAAGGACTGTCTGGATCATGCCCATGGGGTATGAGGTTGATGAACAGATTGTAGAACTACATGTTCAACACATGCTTAGTCAGCCCAAAGATCCAAAGGCAGAAAGGTTCGGAACCTTTGAGGAGCTGAGTGTGAAGCTCCATGTGGAACTCAGGGAACCTGAGATAAAGAGGAAAGTGAGAAAAGAAGTAGAGCATATTGCTCAAGGCCTAGGCATTCCAAAGGAGGCACTTGATGCCAACTGGGAAAAGAGAAGAAAGGCTGAGGAAGAAAAGAAAGAGGCAGAAAAGAAAAGCAAGAAAAGTGCTCCAGTGGAAACCTCAACCTGGACCAGATCATCAAAAGGATCTACACCTGTCAGAACCAAAAGCTCAAAACCAGAAGTCCAGGCATCCGGTAAAAGATCTAAGACAAAAGCCTCAAGAGCTTATGAAAGCCAAAAGGATGAAGAGGAAACTGAGTCAGATGAGGGAGTAAAAGAAATAAAGAAGCAGAAAAAGAAAGGATCCGGTAAACCCTCCACAGGCCAAGACAAGGAAGAAATGGCAGAAGTAGTTGTTGAAAAGCCCACCCTGTCTCTAGAGAGTGTAATCAAGTCAGTCAGGGTGGATGGAAACCTTCAACCAATGACTGAATTCTATGATGACTACAATGAGGCTAACCAAAAGATTCCAGGAAGCCACAGTCAAGTATCTGAACATATACAATAAGGCTTTCATTGAGATCATATCTCTAATTCCTAAAAGCCTAGAAAAGGAATTAGAAATAAGAAAGAATAATGCTCAGGCAAAAGATCTTGAGATCCAGGAGCAGATAGCTATTCAGCTATATCCTCAAATTGATCCCAAGACAATGAACATAATATTCAAAGACTGCAAAGATGAGTTCAGGAGTAAAGCAAGAATGAATCAACTCATGCTTGGTGAGACTTACAAGGTGGCCATAGAGACAGAAGAGATCCTCCGAAAGGCCTTCAAAAGGTTTAATCTTCCTGTCGTAGAGGACTTAGGTGCAGAAACAACTGTGGACTTGGAATCATCTGCTCCGGAAGAAGTGCCCCTTGAACAGACTAACATCTCTCCTCCGGCTTCTCCTACAGTCTCTGGATCCCAAGAAGAAGAGAAATTATAGGAGAAAGAAGCAACAATAAAAGAAAAAGAGGTTGACAGCACCAAGGATGCAAAGAAAGAGAAGATTCCAACAGAGAAAACCACAACTGAAAGTGGTAAGAATGTGGAAGGAGAAAAGACTCCAAAGGACAAAACTACAGAAGAAAAGAAACATCTGTCTCCGGCAAGAGACACTACACAAACTGTTCAAAAATTTCTGAGCCAAGAAACAATAGAGATTGATGAACCGGAGCTTCTAAAAGGCCCATTCGACTTTGACTCTCTCTCTCCGGTACAGACAATGAAGATAGCTTCATTTGCAAATGCTAAGGCAAATGAAAAACTCCTAAAGTCTCATATGGAAGACTGTGAGTTGATAGAGGCTGCTTCTGGAGTGCTTGAAAAGATTATGCCATCAGTCTAGATAGATCCGACAGCCTCCTCTTCCAGTAATCTCAAAACCTTAGTCAGCAGTGTTGATACACATTTTGATTCTCTAGAAAAATCAGCTGAAGAAAAGGTCCGGAAGGAATTTTTGGATAAGAGATTTTCAGAAGTACTGGGATTAATCTCTAATGATAGAAGAAATATGAGTATTGGAATAAAGAGCTTAGAAAATGCTCTTAAGGATGGCGGTGACATTTACAAATTTTGTATCTCCTGGTCAAAGGCAACAGTAGAAATTGATAAGAAAATAAAAGCGGAACAGGACAAACTACAAAGTTTGTCTCAAAGTTTTGATCCTCTCTCTTCCTCCATAGTAAATCAAGAATGTCAAACTATTGCAATCACAAATGCAATAAAGAACTTTGAGAAGGAAAGGAAGAATATAACTAACCGGATGGGAGAACTTAGAAGGATTATAATCCCTAAGTTAGAAACTATGCATGAAGCCATCAGTGATGCTCAGACTACCGCCCAAACAAATGATCCGACAGATCTCAAAAGGGCAGAAGCTTTTGCATTTTTGTTAAGTGGTCACATTTCAATTTTGGATAGAATGAAGCAAAGCTGGGCTACAGAACTGGTCCAATTGAAGACATCCTTTGCAGACATTCTTCAGTTTATGTGAGTATGTAAATATGCGGCTATGTATAGTAAATTTTTGAAAATTTTGGTGTGCGGACCCTACCCTTTGCCATTGATGTCAAAGGGGGAGTGAGGAGCAGTGAAAAATGAGGAATCCAACTAAGGGGGAGTTCCAGAAATTATATATAAAGTTAGAGCATCAGCCAAGGGGGAGCATAGTGTAAACACTTAAGTCATTTTTCACTAAGTGTTGCCGTCAATGCCAAAGGGAGAGATTGTTGGCAAGAGACACTATATGGATTCATGGTTGTTGTCATTGATGGCAACAAAGGTCATCCCACATATCCGCAAGTCATGGTGTGTCTCTACCGGAAGTCAGAATGAAGATTGTTGTGGTCCGGTGAACAAGAACAGAGCATGTGGCAAGGTCCGACAGATTGGTCCAGATCTCTCAGAGGAAGTGTCTTGGTGCAGTGCGGATTTGGGGAAGTCAAGAGGACTACCTTGAGTAGTATATTCCAAGGATTTAGCCTCCGTTGATGGACAAGGAAAAAGATATGAATAGTTGAGTACCGGATTCCTGAGAGACAGTGAGAACAGAGGAAGAACTGACTGACAGAGCATCAGACTATTTTCCGGATGTGCTACTATTGATGGTAAAGGTTAGGAAGGCATGAATCATGTTTGGCCAACATGATTAATGACATCTACAAGTATATGCTTGATCCGCATTACTTGATATGCAAGGATTCAGCCGACAGAACAGAGTTAGTGAGGAGATAGACTATTCCAGGTGCCGACTAGAAAGATAATGAAATCACTAGTGCGGATATAAATAGAGGATGGATTTTGTTGTGAGAAGGTGTGTTGTGTTATATGAATAAGTGTAGAGCAGAGCAGAAGTAATAAGAAAGATCCGGTATGTGAAAGGAAAGCAGAATAAAAAGCAGAGGAAAGATGAAGTGCAGCAGATCAGTATACTGAGCCTAACCGGAACTGAACTCCAGCATATGTAGATGCTTCCAATCAGTTCAAGTATTGTATAAACATTCTTTTGTAGACAGTGTGTCTCCTTGTAGGCAGTGTGCCTCTTTGTGAGCAGTGTGCTCGGGCAGTGAGCCCTAATTGGCAAGTGCCATTTTTGTAATTCCATATTCTTCTAACAGAGAATAATCTTTGGGTTAATCACCCCGTGGTTTTCTCCCTTAACCGGGTTTCCACGTCAAAAATACTATGTCATGTGTTTTTCATTTCATGGTAATGTTTGTTTGTTTGATTCAATGATGCTTTGATTAATAAGAAAGTTCAAAAGAAGAAATAATTAGGATAACTGATTCACCCCCCCCCCTCTCAGTTATCAACAGATACTAATCTAGCAACTTTTATAGAAGATGAATACAATAGGTAATCATCCAAGGAATGCTCTAGATGTTGATGCAAAGTAGGCAATGCAATAAGAAATGCTCTTTGAATGATTGTGCAAGTAGGAATGGGAAGTAGTCCATGATGTGAAAATGAATTAGGTTTATCCTGTAAACACAACTCCAAAGGTGGCAAGTGAAACATTTCATGCTTCAAGTCTGCACACAATGATTAGTAAGAAGGATTAGGTCAACTTCAAATTTGAATTTAAAAATTAAAAGTTTAAGGTTGGTTTCCATAAATTGTGAAATTGACCTCACACTAATCCCTCAAATTGTAGATCTAAACTAGATGAGAAAAAAGAAAATTGAAGATTAAAATTAATTCCTAGAAATAAGTGCAGATAAAATCAAGTAAAATTCAAATTACATTCTATCTTTTAGTATCATACTACTTGTACAGTTACAATAACTGAATCAAAATAAATCCAAAACAAAGAAAATATATAATTTTTGCCATCACAACCATGATCCCTAATTAGCCGATAGGCTTTATATGTGAGCATTATAGTGCTCGGAATTGTCTCACGCCGTAAAAAAAATTCATGCTGGCAGATTTGTCAGTTATATATGAGCATTATAGTGCTCGGAAAATTGTTTCACACCGTTTTTCCTTGCCCATTAAAACAATGATAGCCGTAAATTTTATATACTTTTCACTAAAAAAAAGGTGAGAAAAAGTCTCATGTCATTTAAATGCTCCACCGGAGTTTTTGTTTTTTTCGAAGGCAAATGAAAGGAAAACAGTTGAAAGCAAATAACTCAGACGATCATATCCAATTGCAAGATTTGAGGTGAGGTGAAGGGAGCACGAATTAACACCTGAAAAGTAATAAAGAATTTGTTATCAGATCTGGGGATTTTTTTAATATTGATTTGCATTAATTTCTGGGACGTCTAGCCTCTATTCTGCTCTCCACCAACACAGCTGCCATGCACCATTCCCATGCATATTAATTGCTCTATTACTGGTATAGGTAAATTTCATTCTTTAATGTCTCATGCTGGTAGCTGGAAAATATCACCCACAAATATCAACGGAAAATATTGTCGCGTATGCGCTTTAAAACAAAGATCACCCGCAAATATCAACGGAAAATATTGTCGCATATGCGGAAAATTTAGTGTTCCAGTAAATGCCAGGTATCAGTGCAATAATTGTCCGTTGTGCTTTTGTGCCACCAGCTTTCTGCAAATTTCAAAATCTACACAGAAGGAAAAATAAAGGAGGAAAATAAAAGAAAATAAAAGGGGGCTTCCTAGGGTAGGAGGAAGGGTTTTCATCTGAAAGAAAAATGAGGGTTATAGTGTAGGACAATGGAAAATTAGGGGTTTCAGCACTGGAAAGAGAAGTATTAGTGTTTAGACTGCAGAAGGGAGAAAGATCAGGGATTTTCCTATGATTTTGATTGGGTGCAAGCAGTCTAAGATAGAAAATGAAGAGTCTATGTTTAGGTGCAAGCAGCGGAAGCTGTTCATGAAAGATGTAGTCACAGTGCACAATGCCTTTGCCGCCGCCCATTCCTTTTATATAACGCTACTGAAGAACACGAGAGCGGCATTGAGAGATTATGGGCAGGGGGAAACGACAGAAATAAGAGTCTATTCATTTGGGGTTATTCAGTGGATTTGGTTGCTTGATGTATTAAGTGGATTAAAGGGAAGTTTGAGGCCATCCATCCATCATGCGTGTATAAGATGAAATCTCTAAATCATATCTCCTCAAGTGGTTTACTTCCCTTTCACATGACATGAATCTGGAATGCAACGCATAAGCTACCATAAGATGTTGAGTAGATAAAGAGTCTTCAATCACAACTAGGCCACAAGTATCCAGATCTAGAGTCAAAACCTGTGCCTAAAATTTTGGAAGAAAAGCCTACCGAGATACCTTCGTCACAGTACATGGATCCCAATGCAGGTATTTTTTTCCATTAAAACCCCTGGAATTATTTAACCATGTACAAGTTGAATAATTTAGGTGGTTTGGAGAGGATGGGGATGGGGGAGGAAAATGTAAAAACAGAGGCTCTGCAAATTCTTAGCCTTTGTCAAATCCTCTCTCGCTTGGTGGTCTTTAACCTTGATTATACCCTTTGGCCTTTTTACTAGTAAGAAACCTCATTAATTGTCTCCAATTTATTTTTCAATTTATTAGATTTCCTAAAAATTGAACTTTCAAAGTACTTTGGAACCCAATCGGTTCAATTTTTTTTTTAAGATTTCAGATTTGGTGAGCTAGGTTGTGAGTACAAATATGTGTAGTAAGTTCCTCATTTTATAGATTCTTCGTTGCAAGGTGTCTTTGGGTGGACTCACCTACCGATTCAACTGTCTGGTTTGTATGGGTTGGTCAGTTTTGCAATGGTGATTTTCTTTTCCTTAGAAGCTAGTCTAATGAACAACTTTTTCATCGTTTGACAAATGTATCAGTTTTTCTTTCTTTAAGTTTTGATTCATTGTGTTGAGTTAAGATTTAACATTTTTGGGAACTGCGTCATGATATGAATATCTAGATGGTTATGCCTAATATTTTTTTTTAATGGAAGCATGGTTAAAGGAAGTGGGTTTCCTCTATTTATCATTTTATTTTTACCCTTCACAGATTTTTTTCAAGGCGTATTTCATCTACCAGTTTATCTGTGTGTTTGCAAACATAATCTTCTTTTTGGGTTAGATGAATGATTATACTCCAATCATTATATCAAAGAGCTTTACAGGGAGTTATTCTTGTGGTGCATTGTCACTGGCTTTCTCTTCCCCCAGTGATAAGACCACAATGCTCTATCTAGTTGTCACTGTATGATTCTCTAACTTCTCAGGATCTATTTAGCCAATTCTCTATTTTTTATAATGAAATTTGGGAGCGCCTTTGGAACCAGTCTGATTTCATATGATCTAGGAACTTTTGTTATGTTGGCATGATTTAATTTTAGCAACATGTCTTGGCATTATACATTTTATGTTGAAAATGGAGTCCTATGGGTGTAAAAATTAAAAGAATGTAATTTACTTTTATAGTTATACTGTATATATGAAACTGTTTAGCTACAAAAAAAAAGTTTGTCAAATAGTTTAACATGATGTTGGATGGATAGTTTACCATAACGTCATGTACAATAGCCCTAAACTTTTGTTACCTATACTTGATAGCACTCAACTTAAAGATCGGTAGGCATGCACTCCCTGGAAATCTTTGCTCGCCTGCCTCTCACTGCGATTCCTTTTCTAACAGTGCTTACAGACCTACTTGCCTATAACCCTTTGTTGTTCAATCCTAGTGGCTCCTATGGATTGTAGGAAAACAGAAATCATCAATAGCCCTTAACTTAAAGCTTGGTGTATATAGCAAAATCTTTGTTGACATGCACTGCAAAGTACCATCAAGTTTCATCCGCTTTTATGGATGGAATTGTTAAGATAATTAAATATAAAATTTCAAATCAGTTGATTATGTGCCCTCTTAGGTTTCTTTTATGTACAATTTTTGATTAGTTTTGAATCTTTTGATTAATTTGAAAATTGTGAGAGATTGGGAACGTTGGGTTGAATTTTCTTGCAGCTAGGTATAATCCTAGGGTCACCAAGATTGCCTTTTGGCCTTTGGTGATGTTTTGAATGGCCTTGATGAATTGATGTCTTATGTTCAGAAATGCTTTTTAAACCCCCTGCCAATCATGAGGTGTGCAGAATTCATTTTTCACTTTTCTAATGCTTCAGTTTTTTTTTAATTTTTTACTGTAATGTTAAATACAGTAAAAATGCTTTTTTTTTCCAGGCGCAAGAGAACACGTCTGATCGGGTCGAGTGACCTCTTCAATCGAATACGGGAAAAAGTTGCTGAAGAATGTGTACTCAAACGTTGTAAAAGACATGCTTCCAAGGTACTAACGTACCCATTTTGTTGATTTCAATAGATTATGCAAGGCGTTCACTTAAAAAGTTTTTTTTTCCTGTTTACATCTACATATTATGAGTGGCAAAACAAGGAAAGTAGTGATAGATGTTCTGAAAGAAACAACTCAGATCCATTGGGTAGCAGCGGGGCTTTCCATTGTTGCTTTCGTGTTGCAAAAAGTAGACGATTTCCAAATAGAATTTATTTTAGACAATGTGGATGCAACATGGCCATGCCAAGTTTGCACTACTGCCTTCAAGGTGCCATGCTGCAAGAAATTTCTGAAGGGAAAAATTATATGGAAAATCAACACAGAATTCATCACCCTAAATGCAGTTTGCTCACAACTGGCAAGGATTTCTATACATTTATGTTTCTCTGCCACCGCCTAGGTTGTGCATAAATACACTTGAATACAATGACTATTGTACAAAATGATATACAATAGTTGCATAAGACCATTCGATGGATAGCAATATGAAGTACCAGTAGATTGAAGAGCAATATCAACATAATGTTTACTATCCAATGGACTTTCCAATATATATTTACAGATATACTGTTTGTACTTTAAACTTTCCTTTATTTCTTGTATTCTTTGGAGTAGTTTCAATCGTGCCTTCACCTACTAAATTGTGTATGTTTTCAAATACTTCTTCCATTTGTGTTTTGTCGCCTCCTTCCTTTTGTTTCATTTGATGGTTTTAATATTAGGATAGAGTGGTTGTGTACTCTGATTTTGCTTGGGGGCAGTTTTGTACATATCATTTTTTAATTTTCAGACATTTGATGAAATTTGCTACAAAAAACTTAATGAACTTTCAAGCAATTGCAAGAGACAAGGGTATAATTAGATTCTACATTCTATGTCAGTGTCCTCCCTACTACGTGGGAAGAGGAAAATCAAAATCATGGAATGCATGGTTTGCAAGATTCGCATAATAAGAATTGTTGAAAAGGTTATAGAAACTTTCAAGTAAATGCAATGTAAGCCAAAAGCACTATCTGGCCACAGCTTTCCTGATTGAGTCAAATGAAAGTTTTGAATCGAAAGGACATCCATAGACACATTTAGATGATTTTTTTATCAGATATTATAGTTGGAAATGCAAAAATGTGGAAGCATTGAATCACATGATACCTCCCAAGCAACCCACTAAATACAGTAAATGATAATTAAGTGTACATGTTAATTTTCCTATAAATAGGAACCGTTTATGCTTGCAAAGAGTTATATAAACACAATCCAATTCAAAAAAAATTACAAATCTTGTTGTTTTCCTTCTACGAATTCTTAGGCCTCAAATAGTAGCAAGTCTAAGTCATCAATAAATAGAGGTGGTGGCCAAAATTTTCCATTTTGCATTTGCAGTTTAGGTGCTTTATCAGACATATTAGGTTTTAGGCATTGTTTTATAGTATAGAGGAATTTTCCCTCTATGCTTGTAAAACAAAACTTATACATGCAGAGCTGGCATTTTTAATAGGGCTATTTACATTGAGTTTATGGTTCTCTAACCTATCATTACATATATGCCTCATGTGAATAGCTCTAACTTGAAACAAGTGCTTAGAGGGCTCAGTCAATACAACCATTTGGGTATGTATTATGCTTCCTCCATGATTATCTAAAATAGAAAGAATACTCAACTAAAAAGATGATGTGCCAAAAAAAATTTAACGAAAAACATTATGAACTTGTGTCATTTTCTATTTCTTTTAGGTTTTACTCAAGTTCTCAAGTCCCATATTTATTTAAATCTAGTCTAAATTCTTCAAATCTCAATGTTCAAATGTTTTCCACTCTTGGGTGTTGGTTTAGTTTTGACAAATCATTTAATTTTCTACTATAAAAATGGTGTATCTTTGAATTTGCTTCAAGGACTAAAAAGTGTTTAGTAGTGACTTTGACTTATAAACAACATTCAACCCATAAATTTTTTTTAAAGAAAAACATTATGAACTTGTGTCATTTTCTATTTCTTTTCGGTTTTACTCAAGTTCTCAAGTCCCATATTTATTTAAATCTAGTCTAAATTCTTCAAATCTCAATGTTCCAAATGTTTTCCACTCTTGGGTGTTGGTTTAGTTTTGACAAATCATTTAATTTTCTACTATAAAAATGGTGTATCTTTGAATTTGCTTCAAGGACTAAAAAGTGTTTAGTAGTGACTTTGACTTATAAACAACATTCAACCCATAAAAAATATACATCTATTTTTATTTGTGAATGGCTCACATAAGTGGAAAATAATATCATAAATATTTTATTTATTCTTTATATTTTGATAATAGAACATAGAGTGTGATTTGAAATGCTGATGTAATTTTTTTACATAGTTAACATCTAGAAGTATTCTTGATCATCGATATAGACCATGGAAATATTATGTCTATAAATGTTCTATTCATCCTTGTGCTATGATAATGTGCTATAAAAAATGTTTATAATTTTAATGGTTTAACTTTGCATATCCATATCATTTCTTATTTATTTATTTATTATTAAAACATTGATTCTTACCTCAAATTACCTATCAGCATATCCCTTGAACCTCCAAAGGGTGCAAGTGCTAGTTAAAAGTTAAAATCTAACTTTATTTAATGGGAACACCATATTGAAACTTTAAGGCATTTGTAGACTAAAACTTATTACATAAAGTGGGAACACCATATTACTTATTCTACATGTTCACTTACAGATTGAAACCAAGGGCCACCCTTTACAACCGACACACTTTGTCAACTTTGGATCTTTGAAAATAGCGAAGCAACTATACATTAAAGATAAAGTTGTCCATCTAACTTAATGGAATTGAAATTCTACACGTAGTTCCTTCTTTTAGGAGATGTTGAAAGAAAAGACACCCACTTACAAATAAAAATAAAAATCTCGGTGACATAAAAATCCACCCTTTCTCATCTTTTACGCATTTGTTGACATATTAAAAGCATTTGTTGACATGTTAAAATCATTTGTTAACAAATGGACTCTTTTTTTTTTATAGGGAATCGAATTTGATTTGTTTTATATCCAGAATCATTAAAGTAATCAATCACTTTGTTGAAGAAAAGGGGGAGGTCATCAATCATACAAATTGTGTGATAATTAGCAAGAAATTCAAAACTGAATTGTCAATTTTTTAATATTGTTATTTTATTTATTTTAATTTTACATACTATCAAAAACATCACCTATTTAATATTATTATTTAAGTCAACTTACTTGTGAAGTACCTATCAAAGATTGTAAGCATTTCCTAATTTACAGAGACTTGTGAAAAACAATTCCTCCTATTATAAAATTATTATAATGTGTATTTTATGTAAGATATTTTTAATATTTTTTTTAAAATGAGTTGTTGATCAGATAAAAACAAACTCAAGAGTTAAAGCTAAATTGAATTAAATGTGAACAACAATTGATTTTATACACACATAGATAATTTTTCTTTGTTGATTTTAGAAAATATCTTAGAAATATTTTAAAATATGTGAAGGAAAATAAACTTTTCTTAGGTTTAGTTTAGGTTAATATAATTAAATTTATACATATAAACATAATCAATTTAAACTAATTATGAGAGGTGTAACTTATAAGAAAAACAAATTTAAAAAATAATTAAATAGGAGAAATATTAAAATAAATAATCATAAGCATTAAAAAAATAATAGCCCACAAATGCAACATTAATAATTAAAACATATATAAAACATAAATGTTTAAAGTCTCCAATACTGAAAACAAAGAGCTGAAAATAAAATCACCAAGCACAAAATAAAAATCAAGAAGTAACAAAAAAGAAAAAGAAAATCTAAGAATCAACAAAAAGCACATGTATGAATTTCATGATTTGCTAGAATAATGGTGTTAAACCTGTATGCATAAATCATTTCATATTGCTATAATATTAAAAAATTCAAATTCATTTAAATTTGCCAGAAAATCTTCATTTACTTTTATTAAAAAATTCAAATTCATTTAAATTTGCCAGAAAATCTTCATTTACTTTTAATATTCTTTTAATCCCCTTTCTTGATTATATGAATTTAGTTTTCTTTTTAAAAATATTTTATGCAATAAACACAAAATAAAAATCAAGAAGCATCAAAAATCAAAATCAAAATAACTATTGATAAAAATTTAAATGATCTCTCAAAACTATTTTGGTAAAAATCAAGAAGCAACAAAAATCAAAATCAAATAACTATTGATAAAAATTTAAATAATCTCTCAAAACTATTTTGGCTTATGCTTTAGCATGGTGTTAATAGTGTAAGCATAAAAGCAATATATAGCCTATATTAGTAACTAGCCTATCTATATTTAAAAAATATATCTAAAATACGCCGAGATATCCTTCTCAAAGCATCTATTCCACGTATGTGTGGTAAATTGATTAAAAAATAGGCACCTTAAGAAGGAATTCTAGATATATTTTTTAAATATAGATATGTTAGTTAATTATGAGTTAAGAGTTGAATATTTGAATATTTTGTAATAATTGAGTGTAATAAATGTAAATGAAAAATAAAATGTACCTAGCTCGAAGATGATATAAAGAATGAAGATCTGATTTGGTATGTTTCAAGATTTGGAACAATAATTATCAAATAGGTAATTTGTCTAGGGATCAAAATATTCTACTGTGAATCTGTGTAGGGTTGAATTGATTATTAGGGACAGGTCCATGGCTATGAACTTGGCCTATGTAATTTGTAGATTGTGCATCTTCACTTCACTTGAGATGCCTTAATTTCTTCTAAGCTTCTTGATACCTACAAGGGTTAGGTATAATGATGAATACTAATGTTAGGTTGTCATGTGATTGAGTGGTGAGGGCATTGCACCTTAGTCAATCCCTTGAAATTGAACAATATCACAAATAACATTCTCTAGTCATACAAATACCTCTAGAATGACTGTGAAAAGCTAGGTTCCTTCAAGAGCACCAATTGTAGTGTTTATACATGATGAGTTCTCCTTATAATTTGATGATTTAAAAAAAAAATAGATGATTAGGATTAATACATCAAATGCCTTTAAATACAAGGACATAACAACATATCACACAAATTTGTGTTTAGTTAGCCCTAGGTAGAAAGGGTAAAGGTGGGAAGTCAGTCAAATTTGAATTAGAGTGAGATGAGTTCATGACCATGAGGATAACCCCACAAATGTGAACTAGTTCCAAGATACTAGAAAAGGGGCTAAATAATAGTGGATAGCATGTGCATGGAAATCAATATGACCATAGATGTAATAAATGAGTGAATAAGGTGAATATATAAGAATGTGTGAACATGGGAAAGAGGATATACAATAGGTACATAGAAAAACATGTGAGAGGTAGGTGGATAACATACGGCAAGGGACTTGACTTTGCACAAGATTTTGTCATTTGTCATTATGCTTGCATCAAAGCACTCATCTCAAAATAGGCACAAAACAAAATGGGATTGGCATGGGTATGCAAATTTTACCATTACATGTTGCCCCCACTTTGAGGTGCATGTGGAACGTAGGATGATCATGTGTCTCAAAGCATGGGTGATAGCATAAAGGTGTGGCTAACTTTTTGGCCTAGTGTGCCACAAAAATTAACATTTAAAACAATTATTTTCTCTCAATTATAGAAAGCAAATTGTAATGAATTTGAAGATAATAAAACTAATAATTTGTGATAATTCTTATGCATATTCTATTTCTATTTTTTTTTTAAATATCATGTTTTAAGTAGCTGTTAATAAATTGTTTTTTACACTTTACAATATTTTTAATGAGTAATATTTTCTCGCATAACTTGAGCTAGAATTATAAAATCTCTCCATAATTTTTTAAATATATGTTATTAACACTTATATCTAGGGCATAATATGCAAATTTTACCATTACATTTTGCCTCCACTTTGAGGTGCATGTGGATCCTAGAATGATCATGTATCTCAAAGATTGGGTGATAGCATAAAGGTGTCTCACGTTTTGGCCTAAGTGTGCCACAAAAATTAGCATTTAAAAAATATTTTTTCTCAATTAAAGCAAGTGTTATAACCTATTTTTTAAAAGCTATTATTCACACTCGATTAATTGATTAACAATAGTGATTAACTTAGGAGATAATGTCATTTATTAGGAAGATGCTCTTTCATTAGTTTAACTTGATAAGTTGTAATTATTGAAATAGATTTATTTTGAATTCTTAAGGATAATTAAATTAAGTTCTGGAATTATAAATTGATTTTTGCATAAGGTTAGTAAATTGATTTAATTGTTCAAAGTATGTATATTGTATCAAGTTATTAGAATTAATTTCATTAGAAAATAATAGTTAAATTATTCATATCATGTAGGTATTGGATTAAGTTATTGATATTAATTTCATTAGTAAATTACAATCAAAATATTTGAACCATGTATATATTTCATGTTATTGAAATTTACTCCATTAGAAGATGATAATTAGAATGTTCAATTTATTGAACTATATATTAATTAATCTTATAATATTTTTTTATAGGTGAGTTTTTTTTTATAATATAAGGTGATGAAAACTAGGGGCCGAACCCTTACAACAGAAGCCCAAAAAGGAACAACAAAGGCTCAAAAATAAAAGGAGCCAACAAACCCAACTACAACATAAACATCATTAACAACCGATAAACAAGAGATAGTAAAAGTAGCAGTCTAACAACAAATAAACAAAAAGAAAATAAACAAAGCTAAGGAGAAACATCCTCCCAGCCTTTAGATAGAAATTCATAAATCTTGTCAAACTCTTTAACTTTCTCTTCATTAGCTCTATGGGAAAGGGTGTCGTACTCCTGCAGCAGAGACAAATTGAGCATAGCTGAGTGGCAAAGCATACTGTTGATAAAACCTCTCATAGATCAGACTTTTTGTTCTAGGGAATCCATGTAATGTCCCCATTTTTAAGTAACTTAAAATGGTTCTAATTGTAATTTAATTTTATAAAGTATTTTAATTACTTTATAAAATTATACTTTTATTAAGTTACTTAGGTTAGTCCTATGTCATAAAGTGTTTTTGTGTACACAAAACAAACATTTAAGAAGTTCAAGTGCAAGCATTTAATATTGTTAAGTGTGACTGTGTACACATAAACTTGCATTTAATAAAATTAGGCTGGGCCTAATTGATGTAAGGGTTTTAAAAGAAGGCCTGAGAGTCATTGGTGAGCATGTATGTTCTAGATGTCTTATGTTTTGGTTTTGTGTTTATGACTTTTGTCAAGTTGTATTCAACTCATGTCAAGGTGATGTTCCCTTGCATTTGTAGAAATCGGTTTGGTGATGCTCCCTTACCGTCATTGAGGTGAAGTTGCTTCAGACTTCACAATTGTGCTCCAAAGTGTTGTTCTAGGTTTTTAGTGGATTTATTGCTAATTGTTGATCATTGTACCTCATTGAAGACATTGTATGCAGATTTGATAATAAAATGCAGAGGGTTTTATTACAAATTTATTGATTGATAAATCAATATAAATTTGTCTATTTTACAAATTTATTGATTGATAAATCAATGTAAATTTGTCTATTTTAAATCGATATAATTGACTGGTATTTCCAATGGAGTTTTATGTGTGAATTGAATATCCTATATGTGTGAATATATAATTCAGGTTTAAGCTATATATAGATCTGTTTGTAAGTTTAAGAGAGACAAAGTCTGATAGGGTTTATTTTAGTGTTTTGTGGGCCCCAAACCCCACTACAGGATGGTCGCTTCATATCCATTGTGATTGAATTGAAATAAGAATTTACAATATACATATTTGAGATTACACTCAGCCATCAGGAAGGAGTTTGGATCGCAGACTTTTATCATTAGTAGATTTCTGAGGATGATTTGAAGATTCATCGACATACGTTTGTTAGAATTTCGTGGGCCCCGGCAAAAGAAAGAATATATGAGAATTGCTTCTATAAAGAATTGCCATCGCACCAATCAAAGGATCCTGGAATTATTAGAGATAAAGAAATCCATGATTGCCACTTTCAAAGGGAAATTCATGGAGTTTAGTATAGCTGCCGCTTGCTAAAGATAAATCATGGGTCTCAATCTTCTATCTGGGTTGCGCCAATCACCGAAGATCTTCATTAGATTGAAGCCTTTGCATCATCATTTGAAGACAAGGAATTCATGGTTTGTTGTTTGTGAAAGATAACATCATAGTTTCCAAGAGAACATATCATGAGTTCCAGAATGATTTGTAGTCGGATAAGGATCACTCAGCATGGGTGATGGGTTGTCTATTGTTTGAAACATTGATATCATAGTGAATGACATCTGAAGAGGACCACTCACATTATTCAGCTTGGTCAACATTGAGATTTCAAATTTAGTAGAGAAATTGAAGTGTATGTCCTGAGGACCATCTTGCAAGAAGAGCATAGCCTTGAAATGTTGCCACCATCCTCTTCATCACATATTGTGGAAGCTTGATTGAAGCACCAAATGATAATAGATCCAAACATTGGAGTATTCTATTGTCCTTGTTGAAGCTGTGGTAATTGAAGGCATCACAAACATTGTCATTGAGAGATGAATGTAGGGAAGATTACATCATTGGTAATTATCAATTGATTACAAGAGGCAAATAAATCACTGGGAAAACTTATCATTGAAGACTTGTAGTTGCTAAGGCATCAATGGTTATACACCAGGTAGCAAACATATTATAAGGAGATCCAATGATATATCAGTAAGTGTTGGGTAATTGGTCAGTATCTAGATTGTTGGACTATAGTCCCTCAAGCTGAAGTCTCCTGGAACCAATAGATAGCATCATATCTCTACATCAACTGTCATAGAGTCATGTCAGTGACTGAAAAGTGAATTGCATTTTAGAAGAGCTAGTCGCTGATTTCATAATACACTATATATTCAAGTGGTAATATTTCATTGTTCACTGTTTGTAGTATTTGATGTGAGCTCTAAGATTGATTTAGAAACAACATTCTGAGTTAGTTCTAGATGTAAGAGCTTTCCATGGTAATGTGCAAAGTATGATATGAAATGAGCTGATGAATAAATATGATAATCTATCATTCAAATCTTTAATTTGAATGATTCTATATCTACAATCTATGTGTGAACCAGGAAACTAAGTTTATGACAAGTGGCTGATCAGTGTTTAAGCCAATATCCATCAGGGATAATACATTCCACACGGCCTCTAAGAATAGCAATTTCATCCTCCTGACCATCGCCATCTTCCTTAGCAACCTTTTCAGCTTCCTCCATAGTCACCCTCTCCTCCTCTTGACCAATCAGATCCAAAATCCCCTCCATCAGTATCCTTAGCTTGCATCTCCTTTTCTTCTAGCCCTTCTATCTCCTTTGAGACCTCATGAACCTCAATGTCATCACCTTTAGACTACTCATCTCCCTAAGTAGAAGACCCAGAATTACTTTCAGAGTAATCAATTAGTTTAGCCTGAGGGGCCGGTTTGCTAGCAATTCTTCCAGACCTTCTTATACCTGAAGAGTAACATTCATTCTTAACTTTGACCGTAGTTTTAGCTTTGGCTTTTTTTCGGTCCCTCACTATCACTATTTTAATTTTTATGGGCCCCCATTATTTCAGTGACCTCCACAGTAGAAACCATCTCCTTAAATTTATGTTTCTTCCCCTTCACAGTTCCTTTAGATGTAGGAGTATGAATGTCCTTTGCAATATTCTCCTCTAGGGTTTCAAAAAGGAAACTCCTTTTAGTTTCTAGTTGTTGGTGGTAGAATGACAGGGCTCCTCAAAAGGAATAGCAGCACCAAGGGGAATATCCACATGGATTTCAACAATTGTGGGTAGAATTGGTTTCGACAGGTCCAAGGTAAGATGAAACTTATACAGACGATGGATAAGGCCTTGGTGAAGGGGAACTAGATGCTTAGAGGGTTTCTTATCCAATTTAACTTTCACACAGTGAACAGAGTGTTCCAAAGAAGACATCAAATAAAAAGGAAAGCTAATAAGAACATTTCTCCTAAAATGGTTAAGGAGGGGAAGGTGATAATTATAGAACCTAGTAAAACACCCTTCCAATGTGAAATATTTCATCAGAAGGTAGCACATCTCATCCCATGGCTCTAGGAGCTTTGCATGATCAAACACTCCTTGATAAGTGACAAGTTCCTCCCCCTCACCCAGAAAAAGCTTCTGACTATGGTGGTCAACAACCTTAGCCTTTCTCTTTAGTTTCGTGCCTTTCATAGAAAGGCCAGTAGCCATCACAATGACTTCCTCAGAAATTTCAAACCCTATCTTGCCAATTTTAACTCTGTGGTTATCCCACAATAGGGTACAGTGCACTGAAAGGTTTTCATCATAACCATTGAGGCATTCAAGGAAAGGAATAATGCCTCCTTTACAATAGTGCCACACAACAGTATTATCCTTGAATTCATTGCAAGAGATGGGTTCAGTGCGAATTCTATCCCCCCCATGATCACCTTTCCTTCAAACCCATAGAGCAGAGCATAATAGAACTTAGGAAAATCACTGCGTCTTCTTCTTACTTCAAAGTGCCCTCGAGTATTAACTCTATAGGCATAAAGAAGCGTGAATATGAAATAAATGAGGAAATTATCCAGTCATCATTACTTCGATATGCCGCCTCATTCTCTAATCTCTGCGAGTCCTTCTCATGCTCCAAAATCATATAATTAAACTTCCTATCAACATCAAACAGCCAACTCAACATATCGCGGGAGATCATCAGTGCCAAATTGGCATTTGTTAGAAAAGTATGCTTCATCATAATTATAATGTCCTTTATCAGCCATCTCATCTTGCCACAAGAGATCGGCTATGCTAAGTTGGCATTCACAATGTGATATGGAATCATTGTAAAGTCATCTCTTTTTGAATTAATTCCCCTATAACACAGGGGATATTATTCTGTTGGTGCCAACATCACCAATTTTCAAACTGCTGACCATGATTCGCAAGTGCATCAGCAACTTCATTCCCCTCTCTGTAGATATGAGAGAAATCCACTTGGGTAATACTCTGAATAAGCATTTGTATATCAACAATTATATCCTTAAGCCGCCACCCACAAACCAAAACCTTAGTAACAACATCAATAACAAGTTTAGAGTCTCCCTCTATATGCAACTTTTGTATACCCAATGTGATTGCCAGTTTGATACCCCATAGAAGTGCTAATGCCTTAGCAAAGTTATTACTTTGAATACCTAATCCTCTAGCATAGGCAGCAACAAACTCTCCTATATCATTCCTAATAACCTCACCACCACTAGTTGTACCATCAGATTTTGAAGCCCCATCAAAATTTAACTTGAGCCAACCAGACTTCGGGGGGTTCACCTAGTATTTAATCTCCGGAGTTGCTTTGAATTGTCAAAAGCAAGGATTTGATTAAGTATCCCCCAATTAGCAGCCATACTTTCCTCTTATTGGGTGAGAGGTTTGTCAGCAGTTTTGACATGAGAATTGGTAACACTTTCAATTAGGCTCTTAGAGAAAGACTAGTAAACTTGAGAAAATCTTTAACAGATTCTCTAAAAATTCTGTTATTCCTTTCCTTCCATAGTGTCCAACCAATAAAGGGAAGGGTTTGGTTCCATAGCTCCACTAACAAGGATTGAGAAAAAGTAGGAACCCAGTTAGTAATGACTTCCTTAATATCTTTATTGTAGACCCACTGCAATCCAAAGTCCAGAAGCACTCTACTCCATATTTCTCTGGCAAACTCACAATGTAGAATCAGATGGGGAATAGTTTCCTCTTCCTTAAGGCACAACACACATCTATTGACCAGAGAAAAACCCCTTCTTTGAAGATTATCTTGAGTTAAAATCTTGTTATGGGCCACAGTCCACTAGAACATATTAACTTTAGGAATAAGTTTGTGGTTCCAAACTTTCCTCCAAATCTCGTCCCTATGATCATCTAAAATCAATAGTGTTTCTCCCGAATCAGCAGAGGGTTTGCCAGTTCCAATGCATAGGCAGATTCGGCCAACAAATACAGGAGGTCGCGTGAGCTGCCTCCCCTTCACTTCTGGTTCTATTGCACCTAGGGGGGTATCCCTAATGCTAAAGATTTTGATGTTTGACTTGCCCAATGACAAAAAGATTTAGCTTTACAACATGCAGAATACTCTCATGTATGGACCAAGATTTTCACGATAGATCACAAGGTTGGCACTGTTCTTGGACACATCTAACTGGTTAGGAATGAGAGTATGCAGGGGTCCTATTTCTACTCCTACAAACTAACTGGTTGGAAATATTGAAAGGATTTGTTATTATGTTTTGGATGCAAGACAGGGGGTTTTGGATCATAACTACTACATAGGGAGTAGCCCGGTGCCTATCTCAGGGCAAGGAGTCAACTAGACATATACAAGTGAATGGTTTGCACTTGGCATTCAAGTTTCAAGGGGTTAGACTGGTATTTTCCTTACAAACACCTCCCAAGACTAAGTATTTAGCTGCTTCTACTTACAAACATCCCAACTGACATACATTATTCTCCATACATGACCTAAAATAGTTTAATCCACTCCTTGAATGGAAGTCACAGATCAAATATGCAATATAGCAAGTCTGTATCCTAGAATCTGAGGAACCCTTAGCAACCAAATTCAATAGAAGCTATGCATACAACAAATAGAGACAAACAACCAAACACATGCAAATAAGCATTTTTCATATAAAAATGACATGAAACTGAACAGATATGCAGCCTGCATTCAAAATACAACACATAAACTCCAACAGAGATAAAACAGCCAAGAAAATGCTCTATCTTTCATTATTTTTCCCCCAAAAATGCCCAAGTCTTCAACAACCTTCAATGAGTAACACAGTTTACATTTTATAGCAAGACTGTGCACTCAACGATAATTACATGACATTTTCAAAATTCCTGCCAAATACATCGCACCACAGAATGACGCTCAAAACATTTAATGCAGCAGGCAGGAGAAGAAGTAATGAGGAAAGAAGCAGGTGGAATCGGGATCTGCACCACTACCTGAAGATTTTCCTCATGAATCCGGTAGGTAACCTGTCCATTTTGACCATACCTCTACAATTCCTTTGCCACTAATGGCCAACCTACCCGCAACCTTGGGAATGCAGCAGGCTGCGTGTCTTGCAATTTTCCCGCTCGGAAACAGCTACATATACAAGGAAAATGCCCTTGTAGAACATTTGAACCATGGCTGTCAATTTCCCTTCCTATCACTAAGATCCTCAGCCTCAAAACACTTTGAAAAGTCACCCACCAACTAGAACATGCCACATAGGCACCCTGTGCTTCTATCGCTGACTTTTCCGCCATCTATTTTGCCTTTTTCGCCTCTACATGCAATTGTATGTAAGATTGTATATACATACAATCACAAACATACAAGGTGGACCCCAAAATATTATAAATCAAATTGAAATCTGGTTCAGGTCCAGCTTGTATCTCCCCCTTTTGCATATCGTATTTTATAATGCACATACAAGTGCAATATACATTCAACACCTAGCATACAAGCCACGGACTTCAACCATTTATTAATTGGACTTGAAAACCTTTGGAATCTGGCTTGTATCTTATCCAATGTATATTTCCTTTGTATATCACATATACAAACGTGATATACAACCCACGGACTTCAAAATCAATCTACTGCAACATACTATCCTTCTGCATCCAGGCTTTGTACATTTTTTCTTTGTATATTTGCTTTGTACATTGCATATACAAACTCGATATACAATCACGTGGGCCCACCATACTTGAGGAAATTTGACTTTATCCATACCTTGCTTGCATATTTTCTTTGTATCTTTTGCTTGTACATTTGATCGTATGTTTGGAATATACAATCCCAAACATACAATGGCAGATTTCAAAATATTTCACATATACTGTTAACTCTCTGGCCGCGCCCACCTTGTATATTTCGCTTGTATGTCAATCCTTGTATATGCAAACACCTTTCCATCTTTCGTCTTGTATGTGGCGAATGCATGTTTTCTTTGCATGTTGCCATTGTATCTACCCGATATACATTCTTCTTTGTATGTCTGCGGGCCCCACCAAATGTATCTTCTGCTTTGCATATCTTTTCTTTGTACATTGCTGCCGATGTACCTTTCACTGTAGCGAATGCATGTCAGCTTCCTATATACTTGCAATGTACATTCCCAATGTATGTTGGACATACATTCACCTTTGCATATGTCTCGATGTATATTGTCCCTTGCATATTTCGCTTGTATGCCGCCAATGCATCTAGCCATTGTATATCCGCTCGCATCTTTTCCATTGTATGTAGCCGTTGTATGTCTAAACATACAAACCTGATATACAAGCAAACTCAACATACAATTGTAGAATATTCTAGGTATCTGTGAAAGATTCCTCAATGTATATGCATGTATTCCAAACCTGATATGCATACAAGGAGGCATATAACTAATTTTTTTCCATTTTTTGAAGGCCGATTGAGCAATCTGCAAGCCCGCCAATGTACATTTGCATTTGCACATACAAACCCCTTTGTATATACAAAGATGCATGCATTTAAAATTATTTTTTGCACTTTTAAACTGCAAAGGCCAAAAGACCTAGAACTTTTGGGATTTTTAAAGGGGCTTGCAGATTTAAATGCCTGAAGCCTGAATGTTTATGCAGGCACCACCAAGCAGATGGTAAGAAGATTTGACAAAGAAGAACCCTCTTTTATCTGATCTAGGAAAGAGAGGAATTATGGTTCTCAACAACCTCTACTGAATAGAATTCATTTGAGGGAGAAGCTCATGACGATTGGTACAACACTCAAGAAGGTTTTTCCAATGTCTAACTCCATTCCCTTGTTGGATATACTGACAAACTTTAGTACCAAAATATTGTTTAGCAATCTTAGCAATAACCTCATTACCCTCTTGGATAGAAAGGGCCTTGTCAGCCACCCATGGATCTTCCCAAAAATTTATGAGGTTACCATCCCCTAGTTTCCACTTTAGCCCCTTTTTAATAAGGCTTCTAGATTTGATCATTTTCTTCCAAATCATTGATCCCTGAGGGAGACCCTCTTGATAAAGGAAGTTATAATTATCAGCACCATGTAAATACTTAGCTTGCATAATTATCCCCCATTCTTTATTGTTGCAGATAAGATTCCAATTAACTTTGGATAAAAGAGCTTTATTCAAAAAATTTATAGCTCTGATATTCAGGCCACCATGAGTTTTGGGAAGGCAGACCCTCTCCCATTTGACTAGGGACATTCTCTTCTTCTCTTCCACACCTGTCTATAAGAAAGTTCTTTGGATTTGTTCCATCTTGTTAGCTATATACTTGGGCATTTTAAAGAGAGAGAAAGTAAGTGGGAATACCTTGCAGAGAGGCCAAAAGAAGTTGCAATTTACCAGCACTACTCAGAAGTTTACCTTTCCAGCCAATCAACTTCTTTTGAGTTCTTTCCAAAATACTATTCTAGAAGCCTGGAGTAACTTCCTTGATAGTTAAAGGGAGGCCAAGGTAAATTGAAGGAAGATCAACAGCTGCATAACCAAGGATGTTAATAATTTTCCTCTGAAGGTCTCCCGGAGTGTTAAAGAAATAAACATTGCTCTTATGAAAGTTGATGTGTTGACCAGAAGCCTTGGCATAATCATTAAGAATATTTCTCCAACAATGGGCTTCCAATACTAAGGAGATGCCAAAAGGATGGTATCATCCACAAACTGTTGAATAAACATAGGTGGGAGAGAAGAAGCTAGTTTGATCCCCACAAATTCCTTAGCAAGAACCTTAGAATGAACATATCTCCCCAGAGCCTCTGCTAACATGATAAAGAGATAGGGGAAAGAGGATCTCCCTGTCTAATACCTCTAGTGGGAGAGAAAAAACCTCAAGGTATCCCATTGACAATAACTAAGAACTTAGCAGTGGTAACAACTTCCCGAATAAGGAGGGACACTTTGTCATTGAAACCAAACTTTTGAATAACTTTAAATAGAAACTACTAGGAAACTCTATCATAAGCTTTAGATATATCAAGTTTCAGCACCATACCTGGGATCCAACTTTTCACCATTGAGTGGATAGTTTCATTAGTGGCTAAAATAGCATCCAATATTTGTCTTCCAGGAACAAAACCTTTTTGAGAAGGAGAAACGATTTTGTCCAGAAGGGGTTGGAATCTAAAAACTAGTTTGGTACATAACTTATAAATGGTGTTACACAAACTTATAGGTCTGAAATCAACAAGCAACTCAGGGTTGGGCTTCTTAGGGACAAGCATAATAAAAGTTATGTTAATCTATTTTAGGACTTTTTTTGTTTTGAAAAAGTCTCTCACAGCTGCAGTAACAACATAGCCCACAATGTCCTAGAACTCTTGAAAGAATATTGGAGGGAAACCATCAGGGCCTGGGGATTTAAAGGGTCCCATAGAGAATAAAACTCCCCAAACCTCTTCCTCAGAAATAGGTTTCAGAATTTCAACATTATCCTCCTTTGTAATCAAGGAAGGAATATTATTGAGGAGCTGATCCATTATCCCCCTATTATCAGCATTGACAGCTTGTTCCGACAACAAGTTATGAAAGAAACTAGAAGCATGATCACCAATCTCATTATCATCAGTGATTACATTACCATGTTCCACACATAATTTAGAAATAGCATTAGATTTCATGTGTTTCATAGCTGATAGGTGGAAAAAAGTAGTATTACGATCCCCTTCCTTGAGCCACTGAACTCTAGATTTTTGTTTCTAGAAGAGTTCCTCTCTGTTCATAAGGTTCTTCCATTAAGTAATTAAGTTGTTTTCAGATTGGGTAGTATACTCAGTAGAATCCCCTTGAGTGGTTTGAATGACAACCAATTTTCTAGAAATGATCTTCTTCTGTGCAAACACATTCCCAAAACTATACTTATTCCAACCATGAACCTCTCGTTTAATGTGCAAGAGCTTCTTAACCAGTCTAAACATAGGGGTACCTTGGATCGGAAGTTGCCACCATCTAGCTAGAAGACTTCTAAAATCCTGATGTTTAATCTACATTACTTCAAATCTGAAAGGGAAGGGACCCCTCCTTCTCTGATCAACCCAACTGAGGAGAATAGGATTATGATCTGAAATAGTCCTAGGAATGGCTGAAAGACTAAGGTTAAGGTTGTTATCCCAATTATTGGAAATGAGGAACCTATCTAATTAACTTGAATCATTTGATCACCCCTCCTTCTGTTAGACCAAGTAAACTTTTGATTTTGCAGCTTAATATCCAAGAGCCCAAAAGTACAATGGAAAGAGGGCAAAGAAAAGTTAACCATAAGACAATTCTTATTAAAGAAGGTAAGCATACCTCCAAACCTAGCTTTATTCCACATTGTAGAAATCCCCCTAGAGGCACCAATAGCAGGACTAATACAAAAAGTAGCATTAGGCCAAATCTTATCAGCAATCATTTTAAAAATTTCCTCTGACATTTTAACCTCCTGAAGTAAGAGAATATCAATTTTATGATCTAATATACAATTCCTGACTTCAAATTGCTTTGAAGGGTTGTTCAGACCCCTCATATTCCATGACAAAATCCTCATTTAAAGATTTTTTGGGAATGAACCTCTAGTGTCTTCTGTTTACCACTGGCAATCTCCCTAGCTGCCTTCCTTTGTCTTGTTTCCCTTAAGGATGGCCTTCCTGACTTAGGATCAATTCCAACATCAACAGACTTCTTAGGCTTATGATCCTTCTTCTTTGGAGTAATCCATTCATCTTGGTCACTACTTTTACCACTGGGCCCTATTCCAAGGGGTGGATTTGGGTCAATATTTTGTCTCAGGGTTAATCTTTCCTTAATAGTGGTTGCATGCTGATTTTTGATAGTTCGTACTCCATGGTAGATAGGAGTTGGACTCTGTCTTGGAGAGGGTTGAGAAATCATCCCTCCAATATTAAGAACAACCTCCGAAATGTTATTTGGAAGGGGTGGAGGGTCTGAAATCACACCTTGAACCTCATTATTTCCACTAGGAACTTGAAGTTGTCCTTCCAAATGGGTTTCATTATGGATCTCTCCATCTTCCAACACTGGTGGATCTTTTGAAGAATGCTAAATATCTTGTTCCCCCTCATTGTGGATCTGTCCATCTTCGAACACTGACATATTTTTTGAAGAGTACTGAATAACTTGTTCCCCATTACTGCCCATTCCCTGCAAATCATGATTATCATCCAAACCCTTATCCAAAGATTGCTCTAAGGAACTAGGGTTACTCTCCTCATTTTCCTGATTAGTGGGTTCCTTAGCTTTCTTGAGTTTGCAATGGGACATCAAGTGCCCCTTCTTTTTGCAAAGTTGACAAAAAGTGGTCGCATTTTCATAAAGAATCAGTTGCATCCATATCCAAAACTTTGAGTTTAGTTCAATGGACATAGGAAGAGGTTTCCGGACTTCGACATTAACACTAAATCTAGCATAAACACATTGGGATTTAGTCTGAGTGGTATTATCCAGGGTGACAAACTAACCCAAGGTGTTAGAAATAGCAGAAAAAACTTTTTCATCCCAGTATTCCAAGGGGAACCCTAGAAGTCTCACCCAAACTGGGGTAGTATGGTTCAAATCAATGCTGGGATCAAACCCTAGTTGCCAACTACATAGTGCAAGTGAGTGAGTACCATAGAGCCATGACCCTCCTGCCAAAATAGCTATCATATCCTCTCTGCTAGTAAATCAAAAAAGAAAAAGCCCCCACGCCATAGCGATGACTGTCACACTATCCTTGATGTGCCAATAACTGGAAACCCATTTTTGAACCATCTCAATACTAGGCTGAAAAGAAAAATAATTACCCACAAGAGAGAGATCCATGGAGGTAGCGATTTCCTCAACCAAGTCATCTGGTATTTACAAAGTTGTTCTTGTAGTCGTTTCCTTCTGAATTGGGACCACAAATGTATCTTTAGGAGAAAGATTCTCTTGTCCCGTCAAAACATTTTTCTAGATCTTGGAATAGTCATCACCCATCTCAGGCAGGGGCCCAGAGGCACTGCCCGAGGAAGTACCCTCCATCCCCATGTGACATAGAAATAGAAACGAGACAAAACCCTAGAAACACATGCATATATTAAATTTTCAAAACCATTTCTCAAAGATGGTTTACATGAGCTATTGTGAAGATACATTTTAGGAAGATTGCAAAAAGATAAAAAAATTTCTCCACTTCCTCTAGATGCTCTTGTTGCTACGTAGTGAGTAGACCTAGGTGCCTTGCTAGGAGCCTCTTAAACTCCTTGAAGTTTTTAAATAACACTCCTTTGGTGAACAACTCCAAAAACTCTCATAAAATTGCATTGTTCTTTAGGTCACTTTGTTGGAATACTCCACCAATGTCTCTAGGAGACCTTATGTAGTCATAGTTGGATATGATTGCCTATGACCACTATACCTAGACCTCATGCAAAACATTATGAGCGACTAACTTTGCACTCATTTTCTAACCTATTATGTTTGTGTACTAGATGAGGAAATCACCAACAATGTCACAATAATGGATATGTGTATTCATGAGCCTATGTAGACCCACCACCTCTAGTATCACTATCTCCAATTCTAAGCTTTGAATCTTGAATAGGCATTGAAGATGCATCAAAGAATTCTCTTGTAAGCATTCACATCCCATCCCTTCTTTTTTAACTCTATCTTCCATTGTGTGAGAAACTCATGTCCCACAAGTCTCCAAAGAAAGCATCATTTAAACATGAGGGAGGCTAATGTACCAGTCTTGCCTAGACATCCATAGGATATGGATCTTTCTTGATCACCTAGGGATCACCCGATATCCCCAAGCCATTAGTTTCAACACCTGATGCCATATCTACAACTAGTAGGTTATGAAGCCCTTCCCAAGTATCATCTTGATTTTATATTTTGATCTCCTTTATTTTATCGCATCCATTATTAGCCAACATATCTACCATTGAATTGGACTCCCTATATATGCTAGATAGAAAAATATTTGAAGTTTTTTACTATGATGTCAATCACATCAAGCTTCTTTTGTAGTTTCCAATTCATCACCCTTCTCAATTTCACTGCATTGATGCACAACATTGAGTCACCTTCAATGTCTAAGGAATCAATATTTTTCTCCATTACACAACTTCAATCCCTTGTATAATGCTTCCAACTCTACCTCATTATTGGATCCATGAGGAAGTCGCTTCAATAAAGCCCAAATGAGGATTCCCTATTCATTTCTTATGATACATCTAGCACTAAAGATCCTGAGATTGCTTCATGAGGCCCCATCAAAATTAATTTTCATTCTATCTCTTGAAGGGGCCATCCATTTAGCATTTCTACATTTCTCTCTTGACTATCGTATTATTTGATGCAAAAAAAGCCCACTAGAATTCTCATGTGATTCCATCACATAAGAATCCCATCATCCCAAGATGTGTATTCTTTGGGTTTGGAAGTTAGGAGCCTTGTGTTGAGGAATTCATAAATGCCTACCTTTATCTTACTAATAATCTCCTCAACCAAAAGAGATTTATCATTGAAAATCTACCTATTTCTTTCCTTCCAAAGATGCCAAATTATCATTAATGGGCTCACCACCCATATGCCACCCCATGTTGATTTCCTATGTAATCATGGCTAGTAGTAGAAGAGATCCATGAGATCATTTGGTAGAGCCCCACACTAACTGATCTTCTTTATCGACCAAATCAAACATTGGTTGGCGAAGGAGCAATTTAGCAAAATATGATTTGTACATTCTTCATCTAAATAGAAAAGAGGACAACATGAAGGCCCTAGAATTCCAATGGACTTCCATCATTCCCCAATTTATATTCTTTTATGCAAGGTGAACCATGCATAAGCCCTTGCCTTGGGAAGAATCTTGTTTCCACAACATAGGTCCAAAGGCCATGACATATCCAACCTAATTTTGTCCTACATATGGAAGCCTAGTTTGACTAAGTATCTCCCTAATTTTGCCCCCATCCATATAATTTAATCCTCCCTCTAAGAAAGAGAGATGTCCCAACTGTTAAGAATCTCCACTAGTTTTTCTTTTGCATTCTAAGGAATAGGGGTAGTGCTAAAATCTCTTCACCTCCAACCATCTGTGCCTTCTACCTTAATACATTAGTCCACCACCTTATCACCCCAAATGTCTTCCATCATCTCATGACACTCATACGATTCTGGGATTGCTTTTAAGAAAATATCTCCATTCCAAGATTCTAATCAGAAGCATGTTGTTTTCCCATTGAAAATACTCCAAGACAAATGGTCCATGATAAGAGGCCTACAAGAAATCATAAAGTGTCATATTTTTGATCCACATGAAGGATCCATGATAGTGAAGATTTGATAGGGATTATCATTGTTCAAGTATTTTTTCTATAATATTTGGCACCAAAGCACCATAGGATTTTCAAACATCCTCTAGACCAATTTTTCTCCAAGAGATTTATTCTATTTTTTATGCATCTAATGCTAGCACACCCCACTACTTGCCTCTCCTAACCATTTCCTAGCCAATGAGAGGAATTTTTTTCACATCATTCGATCTTTCCCATAGAAAATTTTGTTGAACACACTAGGATACTAAGAGGGGGGGTGAATCAGTATCTAAAAAAACTTCAACTTCTCCAGAGCAGATTAAAACTTAAGCATTATAGCATTAACATAAACATGAAATATCAACACAATGCACATCAACACATAACACCAGATATACATGGAAAACCCAAGAAGGGAAAAACCACGGTGAGGATTAACTCACAATATATGAAGTTCAAAATAACAACTTTGTTTTAGGGCTACAACCCAAGGAAGCTACTACTCCCTAAAAACTTTGATTTAGGATCACTCCCAAGGTAGCTACAACTCCCTGAAGACTTTGTTTTAAGGTCACTCCCAAGGAAGCAACTACTCCCTGAATTGAGAACAAACTTAGAAAAGATTACAATATGACAGTCCTTCTAATGTCTAAAAACTGACATTGAAGCTCACACCTTTGATGATTAGAATTCTGCCTCTTCACACTTTCTTCTGATGATTGGATCAGTTAGGCACACTATACACTTCCCTTCTATCACATAAATGTCTTCAAGATGAATTAGGATAGCCTCTAACACTTTTTCTCTTTCTCCTTCATTTGGACATCACAATGCATGTGATTTTCACGTTTTGCTCTTCACACAATCACATATTCATTTTCTCAATCATACCTCACTGAGACCAACTAGGTTTACAATATATAGATGACATTTTCATTGATTACATTACAATTCGGCCAATACAATAAGAATAGTACAATTTACAAGTCAGCTAGAGACCACAACATGAAACATGCATAGGGCAAGCCCTATCATGAACAACACGCTACTCCAAAAGAAAAAACACACCTTGCGGATCCTGATACATGCTTAATCTAGTCCCAAACATCACTCACAGCATCATGTTTTAGGGAATAACATCTGCACGTCACACCTATTTGAAATAGGTCGTCCTTAAGTAAGAACACTTGAAGCTTGTAGCACAACTATACACCTAGAAGAATGAACATTACTTGTGGTACACCAAATCACTAGATACTTTGCAAAAGTATGAATTAAGCCTCTCTAAGAATGTTCACAAAGTTTATTGACAAATATTCACATCCAGAAGAGTGCAGAATATTCTACCAAGTCTTCACCATCATTTTAGTCTATCAAAACATAGACCAAAACTCTGTCATTCATAACTTTCATTTATGAGGTCATACAAACTTTGTCTCTTGTATATAACATCTTCACAAAACACTGAGATTAACTTTTGAACCACAAGACAACATCTTCAAATGTGGAGGAATGTGGAACAAAACATTGCCACATAGTGAATCCCTTCTTTAGAACCAACACTGTCTTCAACCTGTCAAATGCAAAACACCATTCTGGTAATTCAAACATCACGAAACTTTGAACACACATGATTTGACACTATATGAAGCTATATTCCAATCCAAAGAGGCACAACATGAAAATACAAAGCAATCTCCTAGACAGTATTCAACATAATCTTACTATATTAGAAACTTTCACCAACTTCTGGAGGCCGAAAACTTCATATAATCAATATATACATCCTTGAGAACAACAAGAAGAATCAACCAACATGCCATAGGCCATCAAAAACATCTTTTCATCCTCAGAGTAGCTTAATGTATCATCATTCATATTAGTGGTTCTAATTCCCATCTTAATGTTTCATCATGAGAACATGAAATCCAACCATGAACTGTATGACATCCAATCATGACTTTCTAATTCCCATCTTAATATATCTTCTCTACTGTCATTGGATAAGACATGACATCCAACCATGAACACCATCACACCTCCATGATAGTAATGACATCAATGACAACCTTGTGATAGTGTTGACATCAATGACAACCTAATGAACCATATGTGTAACAAATTTTTCATAATCCCATTGAGATAAAGAGCAACTCTCTTCATAAGTTATATACATGACATCATATAAATTAGGATTGCAAAGAGCATGGCCTTAATCATGATGATTTTATTAGAAAGGGAGAGCCACCTTCCCTTCCAAGATTTGGACTTTGCTCTACAAAACTCGATGGTATCACCCCATAAGGAAGTTTTGACCACACCATTGAAAAGTAGCACCCCTAGATATTTACATAGAATGGTGTCAATCTCAAATTCAAGGAGGTCCATTATCTACCATTGAGTTTCTCTTTACACATGGAAAGAGTTTATAATTGATTTATCTTTATTGATAATCTAACCTGAAGAAGTGGAGTACAACTCCAAAGTTCTCTTGATTGTGGCAATGATCTCCAACTAGGCCTCACCATACAAAATAGTATCATTAGAAAATTATTGATGTGTGATCAGGTTTAGTCCTCTTGCCACCTAGACACCATTACATTATCCATTTATAGCCTTTTCTAATCTTATAAGAATTAAGAGATAGGGAAAAGGATAAAACTAAGGAAATTCTATTTTGTCTTAATTTATGGTGCAAAATGAAATAATTATTATATTAGTTTTAATATTTTATTTAAGAATTTTTGGTAAAATCCATGACACTTGGCACAGTATTATTCATCATAGATTCTACAAGAAGTTTATGATAGATTCCTTGACAAGAAATTAATAAGTTACAAAGAGATTCTATGACAGATTTATGAAAATTTTCCCTTAAAATAAAATTAAGGAGAAGTGAAGGCATTTTTAGAGGGAATCTCATTAATAATCATTTTTTTTAATTTAAAGGAAAGTGGAAATTTATGGGAAAATGGCCCTTTGACTTCTATATTTAAATTGAGGGTGCTTGTAATGCGCTTTTCGGGGTGGGGATTGGTTATTGTCTTTTCAGATTTTTGCAGGTTATGAGGACTCTTTCAATCTCTTAAGGTAGATTCACACAAAATATCTCATCATTACTCTAGGTTTGAAGGAATCAACCTTTATATTAGGTATTGAGCATTTCAATTATTGTAAATTTGTTTTGTGTGTGATTTCTTAATTTTTGTATATGTATTTTCCTTTTATAAACTAGTAACTTTGACCTTGAGTATTGTTTTTAATAGGAAATATAACACTCATTATTCATCCACCGTATGCTTTCACCTTGCTCTCACAAGATTTGGGTGATCAAAAAGTGGTGAATAATAAAAATGTCTACTCACCATATGCTCTCACCTTGCCCGCATAGGATTTTGGTGATCAGAAAGTGGTAACTATTTAAATGGAAATTATTATTATCATTGATGTTTAACATGATCTTGGAAATTGAATAAAATTATTTAACTATTCAATTATACATAAACATCAATTGTTTTGTGCGTTTGTGTGTGTGTGTATGAATTGTAAGAGTCTCCCTCTTTAAAAATAAAATTATTCAACAAATAATTATTTTAAATAAAATAATAATTAATAAAATTAATTTAAAATGAGAATAATCATCATTACTAAAATAAATTTAGTAAAACTAATCACAATGCTTAATAAAAAAATTCCAATCGTTCAAAAGAGATAATATCTATTAGGAATTAGTGCATGACATATTAGTTAATAAATAATAAATAATATACATGGAGAGAATAATGTAAGTGATTAATAATCACATTAGATTAGTTATTAGTTAGTAAGGTGGTTGTAGAAGCGGTTATAGGTGAAGTTCTGTAAATATGTAACTTATGTTAATGAATAAGTGTCAAAGATGGATGATTGCTTGAGTGATTGGTGTGTTGGAGCCTTGATCTCTTCTTGTTGTAATAATTTCAATATGGTATTAGAGTGAGTTTTTTGGACCTCTCTATTCACCCTCCATTCAATTGTATTTTTTCCAAAGTGATGATCATAATGGTGATGCAATGATGACCATAGGTAGCAGCCATTGTTTTTCCCACCCACCTTTCTTGCATTTTTATCCACAGTTATGCAATGCAGACCGCATGTAAATTTGTGACATTCATCATTCACCTATATTCTCTTTTATTTCCATTTTGTTCACTCTATCACTAATTTCACTCCATTTTATTCTTTATTTTTTGCATACCCAAAATCAATTTAAAAAAAATTGTATATATATAGAGATTTGACTACTATGTTGCTAAACATGAGAAGATCATGTTGCTTGTGAATTTGGAATGAAATTGATTGAGAGTTCTACATCTTATGCATCTAAGAATTTGATGTATTTGGCATTGAAAGAATTTCAAAAGGCTTTAAAATGTAACTTTAAATCTTTCTGGCATGATAAAAGAGGTAGTTGGTGTCTTTTAAAGCAACATATAGATGGTTATTCCATTTAGGGGTGCTTCCATTAGATGTTTAGAATTCTTGGCATATTGGATTCTTTAGTGGAAGATGTTTTCATTGTTTATGTGACTATCATTAGACATTCTCTATCTAAATTAGTTTCATTGTTGCCAAATATAAGGCTCCATTGTTGGAAAGAGTGAAGTGAAGGTATCTAAGATCTGAATCTTTTAAAATACATGAAGTGGTTTGATCATTGTGATGAAGTCATGATTCTATTAGACATGTTCATTGATTTAAGTCAAAGATGGATTAACAATAGTTTAGACGTATAATAATTATTTCTAGATGTTACACTTCTCTATAAAGGGGTTGAAGCAAGCCATTGATATATGATTCAAAACTCATTGAAATGTTGAACAATAATTTATATATGGTTATTCATAAAGGGAATATAAGCATTCGACTGATGGGAAAGAAAGGAGATAAAAATTCCCCCACAACAGGTATTTGAGCTAGTGTTCTAATGAAGTAGTAAAACTGTTACTTGTACAAAGTAGATTTTGAAAGAAAAGGAAGACATTGTACATGTTTTTAATACTTGTGATATGTTAGGGGCCACTCAAAGAAATAACAAAAAAAGATTGACCGGGTGCAGCATGTGAAAGACTTATTTTTGTTGTGCAAGGGAGACTAATCTATGATTCAACTACTGCCAAACAAATAAAGCATTATTGCTATGATTTATTCCTGGGCACCTAGAGTTTATGTACATCATCTCATACTATAGTTATTTGTCTATACGCATTGGAAGCCCATACATTTTTTTAATTTTTTATAGTCATAGATATACTTGTCAATAACCATGAGCATTTGTTCCCCCTTTAAGTTATCTAAATTTTACAATGGAGTGATAAGGTTAATATGTGAAGACATAGAAGTTTTAGAAATTATAAGTATTCATTGTATTCACATTATTTGATTACATTACATTTGGATGCATCATTAGTTGAAATTTGCATCCAAGGATATTTAAAGTTATTTCATTGAAGGGGGTAAATTTGAAATAGGTGAATCTTAGCGGCAACACAAAAGATGGAGGCAATGATCAACCGAGGCCAACTGTCAATACATCAATGTAGTGCTAGAATATAATTCCTATGTCAACACTAAAGGGACTGTTAGGAATTAGTGCATGACATATGAGTTAATAAATAATAAATAATGTGTGGAGATAATATTGTAAGTGATTAATAATAACATTAGATTAGTTAGTAGTTAGTAAGGTGGTTGCAGAAGTGGTTATAGGTGAAGTTCTCATGTTATTGAATAAGTGTCGAAGATGGATGATTGACTAAGGGATTGGTGTGTTGGAGCCTCGGGATCCTCTTGTTGTCATAATTTCAATAAATCCACTTATTTGTGATAATACAAAGGGCTAGTCAATATAGCTTTTATGGATTATAATTAAGGACTTAGTCCTTTTACAATTATGAATGCCTTAAGGGCTCAATTTCAAAAATATCATAATAAATACACTATCACCTGATAGAGCTTCTGAAGTCATTATCTTCGATACATGTAGAGGAGAAAGAGAAACATTATGGTACTTTTGTGTCCAACACATGAAGCCTAAGATTCCCCATGCTAACTCCTAGATTGGAGAAGCCCACCCCTTCAATGAAGGATTTAGAAGTCTGAAGCTGACATGTGTGAAAAAATCTAGTGCAACATATTTTCACTAACAATTTAGCATACTATTTAATGCACATGCACTCAAAAACATTATATGATAAAGAATAAAAATTTCAAATTAAGTACTATACTTAAATTCAATTTAAAGTTTTGTCCAAAGTATCTTTTATATGTAGTACTGCATTGACATATTAATCTGTAAGCTAGTAAACTAACTTACTATTCTTTAGTTAATTCATATTCGACACCCATCTTGCCTCTCATTTCTAGATTTTATTTTAAATAAGAATATTCAATAGACTAAGCTATGTAAAGTATAAATGGGTATACTTTGAATGGATTATCTTTCCAATATAATTATATGTGTAAACTTAACAATAATTATATAATTGTTTCCACAATAACTAACTAGTGGATTCATGATGTAGGAGCATCCATAGGTGTAAGAATAGTTTAGAACTTTCAAAGTTTCCAGAAAGGGCTAACAATGGTAGGGCTTACTATTTTTAGTAAGTCTATTTGAGCACAGATGGACCTAAAATTTTCCCAAAAGCTACAAAATTTCCAAATAAACATTATGGGTGAGTTTCAACACAAGATCATGCTTGGATTACAAGATATTAAAGTTTTTGTTTTTGAAACTCTCAGAAGAGTTTTGAAATCAATTTTGAGACACTTAGAGGCCATGATTTGCCCTAAAATTTGTTGTAACTAGTGAAGAAGATTATATATTGATATATCTCTTCATGATCTTTCTAACGCATCAAACGGTTCATCAATCAAACACCTAGATCAAAAGTTATGGCCTTCAGAAGTTTGGTCTTCCATTTTGAGAAATGTGAACATGTGTTGGACACTTAAAAGAGTTGTAAAGGGGGAAGTTATATATGTTGGTGTGTGGTTTAACACATCATAAGGCATCTTTGATTGGAGATTATTTGGGTGCCACTTTTGGGTGGTTTTAGCCCATGGTTTTGTAATTACTATTGATGGTTTCTTGTACATTGTATCTCCTATATATCAGGTGCTTGAGATAGAGGTTGTGGGTGTGAGTAAGATAGATGTTGAGTTGCCTCCAGATTTTTGGTTGGTGAAAATCTTATGGAGGCTTACTTTGCAAGCATGTTGTAATCTTATCGAGATTTCTGAATAAATCTTGAGTTATTTTTTGGTGTGGGTTTTTTTTCTCGGAAGGGTTTTCCCCACGTAAATCATTGTTGTTCTCCTTTTGTTGTTGTGAGTGTGTTGGGTGGAGTATACCTTCATCAAGTAGTATTAGAGTGAGTTTATCCTGAGTGTACAAATAGATCACCAAATAATGAGGTATTTTGTGCCAAGACCTTGAGATCATATGTTTAAAGATAGAAGCAGAATCACCAATTTGAGGTAGCTTCACACTAAGGATTTTTTACATTAAGTGTAAGAGAACAAGGAATAAAATCAAGATTCCTACATGAAGAAACCATGGTGGTAGAAATGTTGTTGTGACAGAAGAAGGGTTTATAGCTCTATAGAGGTAGATTAATGCAATCCAAGGGGAATGGGGAAGAGGGTTTTAACTAAGAATGAGAGTTGAAAGTGAAGATGAAGGTGATGCAGTCCAAGGTGATGCACAATTTGAAGAAAATGAGGGAGAAGTGGAACCCAAAAAAGTTAGACTATTGAAGTCCATAACAAAAATTGGGAAAAGGCCAAAGATAGATATCTCTACATATTCTGGTAGTCTCAATCTAGAAGAATTGATAGATTGGATCAATGATATGGAGGAATATTTTGAATATGAAGAAGTAGAAGATCTGAGAGGGTCAAGTTTTCTAAGACCAAGATCAAATGTCACACTATAATTTGGTGGAAGGAGGTGTAGTTAGAAAGAAACTGAAGAGGAAAAGAGAAGATCACTTAGAGATGGGATAGAATGGTGGATAAGATGAAGAGATGGATTATTCCTATGGATTATGAGTTCAAACTTTTGAAGAACATGCAAGGTTTGAGACAAATGAATAAGACAGTCAAAGAATATACTAAAGAGTTTTACAAAGTCATCATCAGAGAAGGTCACACAGAGGCTAATAAAGAGAAGGTAGCCAAGTATATCAATGGATTGAAACCCAGTATCTAAAAAGAATTAAGTCTGGTCAGATTGACAACTATTGAAGATGCATATCAATTCACAATGAAGGTAGAAGAAATGTTTAATAGAAAATTTGAGAATAAATAAAGAGGAAGAGGTCATGGTGGAAGAACTAGTAGAAGATCATATGGGGGTCATGGACAACAAAATGATCAAAAGAAGAATGAAGATGTAGGCACTAGCCAAAAAAATAGAGGTGAAATTGTATACCTCCCTTAAGGATAGAATGATGGTTACCAGAGAGGAAGAGGTAGATTAAAGAAGAGGACCTTGAAGATGAGGATTTAGAGGAACTTGTTTTATATGCAATGAAGAAGGGCATAGAGCATATGACTGTCAACAAAATTAGGGAGAAACAAATAGATGACCAGAGGGTAATTCTAGAGTTGCCCATGTTGATGAGGAGGCTAGATCTAAACATTTAGAAGATGTAGAAAGAGGAGAAAATCTTGTTATCAGAAGAGCCTTGCTAAAAGAAGAGGGAAAAGAAGAACCAACACAAAGAAAGAGCCTATTCTGAACAAGGTGTAAATTAGGAGGTAAGTGTTGTGATGTGATTATTGATAGTGGAAGTATAGACAATCTAGTCTTTGAAGAGATGGTTAGAAAGTTGAATTTGAAGAGAATAAAGTATCCAAACCCATATAGGATTGCTTGGTTTTAGAAAGATCATAAGGCTTTGGTTAATGAATAGTTTTGAGTGAAGTTTAAGATTGGAGATTATCATGATGAGGTGTTATGTGATATTATGCTAATGGATGTATGTCACTTTTTATTGGGAAGACCATGGCAGTATGATAGGTGTGCTTTATGCCCATGCTAACACCTATTCTTTAATAAAATATGGAGTAATACATAAGCTAAAACTTGTGAGAGAAGTAGAGGAAAAAGTATATAGTAATGCTAGAATTTGTTTGGTAGATGGTAGAAATTTTTTGGATGGAATGAAGCACGCACATATGTGCTTTGACTTGATTCCTAATATAAATAAAGAGGAAGGAGAAGATATACCTACAAAAATTATAGATATATTGGATGAATTCAAAGATAGTGTTTCAGATAATGTACTTGAAGGTTTTCCACCAATGAGAATCATAAGTCATCAAATGGATGTGATACCAGGAGCTAGTTTGCCTAACAAGGCAGCCCATAGAATGACTCCTGTATAGAAAATTAGGAGCTAAATAGACAAGTTCAAGAATTATTGAAAAAGGGGCTAATCATAGATAGTTTGAGTCCATGTGTAGTACCTATAGTACTAGCACCTAAGAAGGATGGAGAATGGAGGATGTGTATGATTCTAGAGCCATCAACAAAATCACAATCAAGTACAAATTTCCTTTGCCAAAGATGGATACTACTTGAGTGGAGTGAAGTACTTCACAAAGATAGATTTGAAGAGAGGGTAACACTAGATTATGATATGGGAAGGAGATGAATGGAAGATAGAATTCAAGAAAAAAGACTATATGATTGGTTAGTAATGCCATTCAGACTAACCAATGCATCGAGCACTTTCATGAGGCTCATGAACGAGGTACTCAAATAATTTTTGGGTAAGCTTATTATTATTTATTTGGATGATATTCTAAATTTTAATAAAACCTTGGAGGAACATTTGATGCATGTTCGTAGAGTTTTTGAGAGGTTGAGTGAAGAGAAACTATTGATAAATTTGAAGAAGTATAGCTTTGTGAAGGAGTTAGTGTACCTGGGATTTATGATCTCAATTGAGGGTCTTAAGATGGATCCAGAGAAAGTAAGGGTTATCATAGAATGGTCTACACCAAGGAGTATTACTGAGGTAAGATAATTTCATGGATTGACTAGTTTTTACAGAAAATTCATTAGGAATTTTAGTAACATATGTGCAACTTTAACTAAAACAATGAGAGAAGATAGAAAAGAGTTTAAATGGACTATAGAAGAAGCCAAGAATTTTCATTTGTTGAAGCAAAAAGTTATAGAGCAACCTATTTTAGCACTTACATATTTTAACAAGGTATTTCAAGTAGATTGTGATGCTAGTGGCAATGCCATAGGAGTTGTATTAAGTCAAGAAGGAAGACTCATTGCATATTTTAGTGAAAAACTCAATGATGCTAGGAAGAAGTATTATGTTTATGATCAAGAATTTTATTTTATCATTCGAACATTGAAGAAATGAAGACATTATCTTTGCCTAAGGAATTTGTTTTGTATACTAATCATCAAGCCTTACAATATGTGAATAGCCAAGTGAAGTTGAATCGAAGGCATTTGAAATGGGTCAAGTTTTTGCAAAGCTATATATTTGTGTTGAAGCATAGAAGTGGGAAGTCTAATAGAGTTGTAGATCCCTTGAGTAGGAGGCAAATTTTTTGGTAGAGATGAGAATTGAAGTTGTTGGGTTTGAAGAACTCAAACATTTATATCCAAAAGATCCAAATTTTTTAGAGGCATGGAAAGCTTTCCTAGAATCTATCACCATGGATAGAACATGGTGGTTGGATTACATAATCCAAGATGGCATGTTATTCAGAGGTAGTTAGTTATGCATTCTAGGAAGTTCCATGAGAGAGAACTTGATAAAAGAAAAACACAGTGGGGGATTAGTAGGACATTTTGGAAGAGACAAGAAAGTTTCCTTAGTAAGTGAGAACTATTATTGGCCATAGTTGTATTAGGATGTGGAAAAGTTTGTACAGAGTTGCAGGGTATGTCAGATGACTAAGGGAGAGAGTCAAAATACTAGTTTATATTAGCCTTTACCTATACTTGAAAGACCATGGGAACACATTAGCATGAATTTCATACTTGGTTTTTCAAGGACTCGGAGAGGTCATGATTCCATTTTTGTGGTGGTTGATAAATTTTTGAAGATGACACATTTCATTCCTTGCTAGAAGACAAATGATGTAGTTCATATTGCAAAGATATTTTTCAAGTGGTTAAGCTGCATGATCTACCAAAGAGTATTGTTTCATACATAGATACAAAATTTGTTGGATATTTTTGGAGGACATTGTGGAAGAAGTTGAAGACAAATTTGAAATTTAGTTCTGCACATCATCCACAAACTGATGTTCAGACAGAAGTGATAAACAGAAGTTTGGGAAACCTTTTGAGATGTTTGGTAGGAGAAAAGCCAAAGTGATGGGACTTAATTTTGCCATAAGCTGAGTTCACATGCAACAAATCAATTAACAGTAGTACATGAAAATCACCATTCCAGATTGTAAATGGAAATAGTCCCATAAATGTTTCAGAGTTGAGGAATATGGATAAGGAGGAGAAGAGGAATGCAGATGTAGAAGATTTTGCAAAACACATGAACAATCTACATGAAGAGGTAAGGAAACATATCCATAAAATGAATAATCAGTATAAGGAGAAGGTAGATCACAAAATATGATTCAAAGAGTTCAATGTTGGAAATGAGGTCATGGTCCACCTTAGGAAGGAAAGGTTCCTTGTAGGAACATATAACAAGTTGAAGATGAAGAAATTTGGGCCTTGTAGAATTTTGAAGAAGCATGAATCAGGGAATGCTTATGAAGTTGAGTTGCCGAGTGGGATCAATATTTCACCTATGTTCAATATTGCTAATTTGATAGAATATCATGAATGAAGTACAAAAGATGGATAAATAGAAGGACAATGACATATCCCAACACCTATTTCAAAGAAGGAAGAAATTGAAGAAATCTTAGATAGTCATGTGGGAAGGAGCGCAAGAAATAGACAATATGAAGAGTACTTGGTCAAATGGAGAGGAATGCATGTTGAAGATTCATCATGGTTATCCAAATGAGAGGTCAACCACATTAGTTTTCCTCAAACACTAGAGATGTGACAAGGTCACTTCTCAAATTACCCTAGGTATCTAATGCAAGAGCATCCAGAGATGTAAGAGAAATCTTAAATCACCCAAAAAAATGATTTTTCTTTCTATTCTTTCTAATTTTGGCTTTTACAAATACCCATTATCTTGAAGAATGGTTTGGAATATTCAAAGTTTCCAAAAAGGGCTAAAAATGGCAGGGCTTACTATTTTTAGTAAGTCTATATTTGAGCATGAATGGACCCAAAATTTTCTAGAAAGCTATGGAATTTCCAAATAAACATTCTGGGTGAGTTTCAACCCAAGATCATGCTCAAATTGCAAGATATTAAATTTTCCATTTTTGAAACTCCCAAAAAAGTTTTGAAATCAAATTTGAGGCACTTAGAGGCCTCAATTTTCCCTAAAAGTTGTTTTAATCGGAAAAGCGGGTTATAGATTGATAGATCTCTTCATGATATTTTTGATGCATCAAATGGTTCATTAATTGGACACTTGGTGAAAACATGTTGGACAATTAAAAGAGCTATAAAGGGGGAAGTTACATATGTTGGTGTGTGATTTGACACATCATAATGAATCTTTGATTGGAGATTATTTGGGCTCCATTTTTGGGTGGTTTTATCTCATGGTTTTGTAATTACTTTTGATGATTTCTAGTATTGTATCTCCTATATATCAGGTGCTTGAGACAGAGGTTGTGGGTGAGAGTAAGATAGATGTTGAGTTGCTTCCATATTTTTGGTTGGTAAAAATCTTGTGGAAGCTTTCTCTACAAGAATGTTGTAATCTTCTCAAGATTTCTAAATAATATATTGAGTTATTTTTCAATGTGGGGTTTTTCTCTTGAAAGGGTTTTCCCCATATAAATTACTTTTGTTCTCTTTTTTTGTTGTGAGTGCATTGGGTGGAGTACACCCTCATCAATTCAACAGCATGAAAAAGATAGATATGCACTATCCTTTAATTCAAGTCAATAGATACATATATATGAGTTATTATAAATAGACATATTCGTATCTCATAAGCATCAAATTTAATTGCAGACAAGGTTCACCAAACCAATTTAATCCCTAAGGAGCTACCCATACAACCACTAGTAGAAACTATTAAATACACCCAAGGTTAAAGACAAGCACTTATTTTCCACAAGCCTTCACTAAGCATATGACCATTTACTAAACTAGTTAATAATTATTACATGCCCTCCCCACTAATAGAGTGTATAACCTTTCATTGATTCAAAAATAATGCTATAACTGAATGTAAGGTATGTGATATATAGCCAATGGGTTGAAGGAGAACACGCCATAGCCTAAATGTACAAATCCTTACAAAGTATCTTTACAATTTGTCTCCCATAGTTTAATAAAATGATTGAGACTTGCAATACAAATTTGTAGATAGGACAACTCATTAGGAAACAAAAATCATAAAAGGTTGAATCAACTAAGTTCCTAAATATATAAAAGATGGAATGGAAATGTATGACCAATAAAGTTACCAATTTTTATTAACAATGAACAACATTTAAAAACTACTAGAATTTAATAGAATAGAAGATATATGATCCAACAACATATATATACTCTTTTCTAGTAATATAATAGAAATTGGGAAAGTCATAGAGATTTCAAGAATCATATATAACCAGTAGCATCCCTTGTGAAAGTTTGCATTCTTGTGAATAAAAAATCCAATTTGAATCCTACCATGGTGGTGCAGGTCAGGGTTCAGGGACTTTGTCAAGTTACCAAACCAGGCAACAATTCAATGCACAAACAACAAAATAGAAACTTCCTTTATTCAATTTGTAACAAGAAATATAACAAGAGTAAAATGAAATTCATACATGCCTTGGCTTAAGCCTTACAATCATTTAAGTAATGATTCAGATCAACCATCTAGTCTTCACATGAAAACCCTCATCAAGATCTAAAACTTCTTGAATTTTGATCTTGTAGAAGAATTTGTCCTCCCCAAGGCATGAAATCCTCCATTTAAATGCAAAAAGGGGCTTCCACCCCACATCTAGACATGATAGGAAACATGTCATCCTCTTACTAGCTCCCTTGATTCATAGATAAGGCTGTTATAACTGTCTTTTTGGCATTTCCTAGCATTTTTGACAAGCTAACAAAGACTCAATAGGATATTGTAGGTTTTCACAAGTTAACAAGATGTTGCGAGGATCTGAGGGTCATTAGGATATATGCACATGATTGAAAAAGTTCCACTAAAAAATAGGTCAAGAGGCGAAATGCGAGATCTTGAGGGGTATTAGGATATTGTAGAGGTTCTAAGGGCTACAAGATATATATGGTAGGAGACTAAAATCTCGTAGATCCGAATAGGTGCTAAAAGCTGATAAATCTAGAGGGGCCCTAAAGTTCTGCAAAAGGCAAGTAAAGACATCTGGCAGGAGAAAGAAGTCCAACGGGATTAGTGGAGTTTTTTAGGACATCTGGCAAGGGTCAAAAGTTTTGTATATTCTATTGCATGCCTAAGACCTGCAATCTAGTGGCAAGCCAAAGACTTGCAATGCAAACAAGGGCTAAAGTTTTGCATTTTCCTAACTTGCTCCATTTTTATCATAATTTCACCAAACTTGAACTAAGAGTACCCATTTGGCTCCTTAACAAGATGAACCCATTAATTTTCCATGAATCTTTAGGAATTTCTTAGGAAACTTGATCACCAACTCCTACGAGAAAAAACAAGGAAGAAAACAACAGACAAAACAAGGACAATATTTTTGGGTGATGTAGAATTGCTCTAGGACCTCAATGCTCTTGCTAGAATCCGTAAGGATAACCTAAAGAAACAAGAGATAAAAGATTCCATTGCCCAGCCTGAGGGATTAATCAAGGGATTATTCACCCCAGGAGTATCAATAACAGAAGTCCCAACCAATTTGGCATTGGTGACACAGGATTAAATAATTTATCTAGATGCAAAGAAGCATCAAGCACAAGTCATAGAGGGTTGGTTCTAGAAGTTCTTGAAGGACAGGGAGGAGGTTATCTGAATGACATTATTAAACTAGGAAACCTTGACATTCATTAAGAATAAAGCAAATACCTTGAAGGCAGAGTTCGCTACGAGGTTAGATTAGAATGATCATGATCTTGGAAAATTAAAAGTCATCTAAAGGTTGCAAGACAAGGTGTTATTGAGCTAGAACATCATGACAAACCAAACCATGCCTAAAATATCCATCTCGATGAAAGACCTAAAGTTTGAAGCCGAAGTCCTAAAAGGGTACAGACACAAGGCCATTAACATCAGCACCAACGTACACAAACTCTTATCTGATGAGATGGAGATTTTAGAAGTCCTCAAGAACATGGTGGACAAAAAGGAAACATATGGAGAGCAGGCCTCCATTGTAGAATTTAAGGCCAAGTATGAGCCAGTTTTGTAAGATCTGGTGGGGCATTTCTTAGAGAATACCATTGATGAGGTAATGGATTTGTCAGATAAAATAAAAGCATATAAGGGAAAGCTAGATATCTGGACCAATTAATGGATATCATTGGCCGAGCAACTCTAGATGTAGGAGTATGCTAAGGTCAAGGCCTAGAATTTTGATAAAAGTGACATAGAGAAGATAATTGCGGCATATGATGAGTACAAGACTCTAGAGTCTGGCAGCGTGTTGATTGAAGAGGACACATGATTTGATACAGAGTAGTGCAGTATCCTGGTGATGATATTTTGTAACGATAGGATATGTAACAAGCCAATTCTCATTACCCCAAATTAACCAACCTAATTACTATTAAGTACAAGGTCATGATTAACATAATCATAGTTATGCAAAGTAATAATCAATTTCATAATCAAAATCAATATGCATATCTTTTCTAGATATTTCAAAACTGAAATTTACAACAATTCCAAAGATAACATACTAGTGAATTCCTTTCACTGTACATTTACAATGTTTTGCCCATAGCATCAATAATAAGTTTACACATAATATTTGACCATCAAGTCATATAAATGAATGTACTACTTCTAGAACTTTGACATCTATCTTTATAAGTCTCAGCTTTTTTGCTTGGGAAGGAGAACACCACCTGAGTGCTTTTCCTCTAACCACAGACCAGTGGTCACCCACACAACTTCCTTCCTAGAAGCAACCCTACCCTTCACGAAGGGAATAGATATAAGGAATTGTTAGGTTTGCAATCTAAGTATTTAGTGTTGTGTCCTTCATAATACTTCACGGTCAGATAACTATAGATCCACTCTAACTATGTAAGACACTACTAGAAGCATTATGCCATCTAGAGCACAGTAAACTGACTAATGCATGCAGAGACAGATGCATTACTTTGGCAAAAGTTTTATATACATAAACATTTTGCAATGAACGTAGTCAAATTTTCACACACCTTGACTCAACTTAGAAGATGTCTCGTCCTACAATATTCATAATTTGACCTCTCTAGGTCATAGAAAAGATGGGTTCAATTTACCCTTGGTCCATCTTTCTTGGACTTTGAACTCTGATTCTAAGAGTGCATTCATTAATGATCTTGTTTCTTAAGCAACATGGAATCTATGACTCCATGTCACTCTATTCTCGTTCTTTCTTTTTACAAGTTTACATATTCATGGTTTCAATTTTTAAGACCATCCTGGGTCTAAGTCTCTATATTTACCTTGTTTCAAGGTTTTCATCTAATTCCCATCGAATATAACACATACCGTTATAGTCGATAGTACTAATAAGTTGATATTATTAAAAAGACCTTTAGTCAAAAGAGTTCAAAAACCTAATTCTTAATACTCTAGGCTTCATCCATGAAGCATTTCCAAAAAGAAAGAAATAATATCCAATAATACTTTAAAACAAGAGAGTTATCATACTCGTTATCATTCTCTTTCCTATATGAAATTTAAATACCAGTTGAGGGTTTACTCCCTCGATAATCAAGGTTTGGCATGCACTTAATGCAGCCTATGCAATGTTATCAAATTACCAACTGGTTATTCTTCATCAATATTAAAGAGTCATATCACTCTTTCTTACACAAAGGTTACACCAAAGGTAAAATATCTTCTATTATGAATAGTCAAGTAACATAACTCACACTAAACATTCCTCGACAGTCTTAGTGCCTTTTGCACAGTCAATGGAAATAGTTTTCAAGACAAACTTATCATTTTTTAGTGCAAGGCTCATGGCCTTCTCTAATAGCATCTTTCTTTACTCATTAAGACAATCATTGTCTTCCAATAGTACTCCAGTCTAGAGACATAATAGTCTCAAATAAAGGATAAAGAAGATATCAAAAGGATATACTAAATGTTTAATATCCTCAGCCTTATCAGCTTTGAGGAACTCATGCATGCTACAACAAGACCCTTTTACATTCAGCCTTAAGGCCTCGACTGGGTTGTTTAACTATAACAAATGCTTTTCAAAAGAAACAAACATAGTGTTCTTAAGCACATGACCTCAAAGGCCTCATCATGGTTTCAAACAGCACAAGGGTTATCATAAAAGATAACACAGTCATTGATAATTCAACATGTAGATTACAACAGTGATATCTATGTTTAAATTGTATAGTTTAGAACACACAACAGTGTCTCATAGTCATACATGTGGATTAAAAGTATTGCAGTTGAGTTATGACCTGCTCAAGATGATGTATATCGTGTTTGATAGCAGCTCTATCCCGAGAGCTCACAATCTCAAAGCCTTCTACTCCTATAGCCTTTCCTTTCCCGCTATCACCTAAGAATAATGATGATAACAATAATAAAAAACAAAAGACTATTATTCTTTTACCTTGCATGCATTATCCCACACACCCTAGAAAACTGCCACCTTTCCATAAGAAAATGGGTAAAACAATTGGCAGCTACCTCCACCACCTCACAGGTTTCTAGACCCCATAAGGACCATATCTCCCATTCAAGAGTAGGTTGTGTTGATTAAGCTTATGATAAGCTTCACCACGGCCTCCACTCTCTCCACTCATCGTGGATAGTGGTATGGTTGGCTACAAAAGACATATAATTATATTATATGAAGGTGGTCGACCACTACAAGGATAATAGATAATTATTTCATAGTATCTTTTACATCTAAATGATGTTATAGGATTATCAAAATAATCCAAGGTATCATTAAATTATAATATCATCATTTTGGCGGCATTAATAATATGTGAATGCGAATATGGGGTCAAGTCTCACTCCCCCTCTTCGCCATATTAGACCATAGATAAAATATTTAAATGATAACCACAAAACCTAATAAAGAAATAGATAAGTAAACAAAGGAAAACTTGACATCCAAACAAGGTTAATATTGACTATACGAATGTTCTGAGAACATTATCCAGTTGAATCGATGTAGATGACGTTGAGAGATCTTAAATTGTCTTGCCGACATTGGTCAAATTGAAATTGACTTAACAAGGAAAAGACTTATACTCACCCTATCTTGCATGGGTTCACGAAATATTAACTTCGATACTCAGATGGCAATCTGACCTTTTTCCCAACATCTATCTCCTTCTCCCAGGTGATACTCTCCTCCATCCTTGGAGGAAGATTCTTTTCCTAATTACACTCACAAACATATAACCATGATTAGTGTATCACCATTTAATTCATAAAAAAATATGAAAAAATAATCTTATCAGCATGTAATCTCATGTCTAAACTAAACATCAATCGATATCCATATAATCAATGATTCTACTTGATATTTTCCACAAACATCAAATCATTAATATATGATTAATTATCATGTTTACCACATAAAAGCAGGATTAAGCTAAATCAAAATTTGGGGATGTAACATATCTACCCCCATAAGAATCATCATCTCCGATGATTTAATGTCTCCAAAGATCAAACCAACATAAGGAAAAAAAATGTTTACTCATCATAGTAAAATGTTTTAAAAGAGATGGAGAAATCTTTGATAAATATCCTCATAGTTCTCCAAGGTGGCATTCTCTTCTACATACTGGTCCCATTGGACCTTGCATTGAGTTATCTCTTTATTATGTAAGCATAGCTTATGTGTTTTGAGCACCTTGGTGGGCTTGATCACTACCACCCCTGGATCCTTCACCTGTATGGAATTCCAATCAAGAATAGAAATATGATTATCTCCTGAAATAAAATTTTTCAAATAGGAAACATGGAAAGCATTATGCATCATGGCAAAAGCTGGTGGCAGAGCAATCCTATATGCAACTAGGTTGACCTCTTTGAGAACTTCGAAGGGACCCACATATCTAGAGCTAATTTAGATGTCTTTCCAAACTTAATGGAGCTCTTTCGGGGTTTGACCCTTAGAAGGACTTTTCCTCCCACTAAGAAATGCCTTGCGATGCATTTAGCATCTACATAAATTTTCTGCCTATCATTGGCTTCCACTAGCCTTTTCTTAATCAAATGGACTTGCTCTTCCATTTCTGACAACATTTCTGGACCAAGGCTAATCCTGTTGGCAAGAGACACTGCTAGGCATGTCAGGTGTTGTCATTGATGGAAACTAAATCTTACACATCTGCATTTCATTAGTGGATCATACCGGAAGTTAGATTGCAGATTTGTCTAAGTTCGGATAGACAGGAATAGGGCATATGACAGGGTTCAATATTTTGGTCTGCATTTCTCCACAGGGAATCATATTGTGCTACAGATCTGAAGGAATGTTAAGGGATGTCAAGGCTACCTAAATCCAATATTTTATCCTCTGGTGATGAAGGGATTGTAAGTTACAAGCATCTGAGTATCAGATTCTAGTTAAATAGTTCAGTCCAATGAAGAACAGGCCAACTTGGTATTTGATCATTGTGTAGATTAGGAAAAGTTGTTGGTCAAGTAATTTGTGAGATATAGTGGTATTGGATGACATGTAAGGTGACTTGGATATAGAGGTTTTGGTCTACATTGGTGTTTGTGTATGGATTCAGCTGACAGAACAATGTTCTTAAAAAGTCTCTAAGTTTTTCTTAAGGCTGACTACAGTTGATGCAATTTCATGTAGCGGATATATATAATTGATGAGTTTGAGCATTTCAAAGTGTGGTAGAGAGAATATGAAGGAATAAGTGCAAAGTATAGTATAATCAAGTGTGAAACAAATAGATCTAAGCTCTAGATCATGGCAGAGCAATGAAGCAGGGCAGAGAAAGATGAAGTGTGTAAAGTTAGTGTACTGAGCTCAACCGGAACTATAATCTTGCATTGTTAGATGCTATTATTCAATTTAAACATTCTAGTGAACCTTTGTAATTAATTTGTAGGCAGTGAGCCTCTTTGAGTAGTGAGCTCTAGGCAGTGTGCCCGAAGGCATGCGCCTTCGCCATTTGTAATACTTTTAACAAAGTATAAATTCTTGTGGGTTAACTCGCACCGTGGTTTTTCCCTTAACAGGGTTTCCACGTAAAATTTTTGGTGTTCATGTGTTGTGATCTTGTTGTTTCTATTCTTGTGTTCATGCTTCTTTCTCTTGGATGTATGTGATAATTAATAAAGGAACAAAGTAATAAGTTTTGCAGAACACTGATTCACCCCCCCTCTTAGTGTTCCTTAATTTCAACAATTGGTATTAGAGCGAGGTTCCTTAGAAGAAGTTTAACAACTTGAGGAAGATCTGGGAAGGTGTTTTCAATAGGTTCATTCAAGTATTCTAATGGCATCAATGAACAACTTAAACTTGCTTTAGAAGATCTTAATCAGTGCACAACAGAAGTCAAAGAACTGTAAGAGAACCTTAAAGATGCTGAAGATTTCATTGAGACCTTAAAAGGACAATTGAGCAAATCTAATGGAAAAAGGAAGGAGCTACTTCATTAGCTAGCAAATTAGAATGAAGACAATGATATGAATGAGGCCCTAAAGGAGAAGACAAAGAAATGTGAGAAGTTAGCAAAAGAAGTTGTCCTAAAACATGAGATGAAATCTGGGGTGATGTGGCTAACCAAGGAAATTGAAGAAAGGAAGAAGACTGATGAAAAAATGAATCAATGTTTGAAAGAAAGAACAGAAGAGTGTTGTAGATTGGACAAAATAATTGGTCATCTAGAATCTGATCTACAAGAAACTAGGGACAATGAGGAAGAACGTGAAAGATAAATTGTCATTCTCAAACATGACCTAGAAGTTACAAATGAATATAAAGAGAAATTCAAGATAAGCTCAGCTAAACTTGAGGTGTTTCTTGATAGTCAAAAGAAGGCAAATGATAAGCATGGTCTGGGATTTGAGAAAGGTGAAAGCTCTGGATCTGGTCAAAGAAATCTTGAAGCAAGAAATCAAAGAAGGAATCCTAGAAGACCTCCGATAAGACAACCTAGTGCTCAAAGGTATCCATCTTTCAATGGCAATTGTTTCAAATGCAATAAGTATGGTCATAGAGCTAATCAATGTAGAAGTCAAGTGAATCAAAATGCATCATCTTTCTCTGATCAATGCTTTAATTGCAAAAGGATAGGTTATAAGGTTGAGGAATGCAGAAGTGGATCAAGGAATCCTCCTAAGAACAAACAAGTGTTCAATGGAAGATGTTTTAATTGCAATAAGTTTAGGCATATTGCAATGTAATGCAGATCTAAACTTGCTCCAACATGTAATTGTCAGAAAAATAAGATTGTATGTTTTAACTACAACAAATCTGGACACATTGCTAAATTTTACAGAAGCAAAAAGAAGAACTCACAGGCAGGTAAAGGAAAAATAGAGCAGAAGTTGGACAAAGGCAAGGGCAAAGTTGATATGAATGAGATCCAGAATGAAATGAACAAAACATGGGTGAAGAAAGGTGAAATGAATGGGTCTGTACCAGAATCCAGTGCTAATAATTCCTCCAGGAATTGAAATAGGAGCTCTAGCTCACGAGGAGCTGCATTGAAAATCTAATTCCCCCTACCAGTAAGTGGGTGCCTAAATCTAGCATGATGAATGAAGTTAAAGAAGCCTATTACAAATCTATTAAAGCAAATTCCAGAAGAAAAGAAGCTAAAGTGATTGATTGTGGAGCAATTGAAGGTTGACTGTATGAAGAAATAGTGTAACCGGATGTATTAGGGCAGAGCATTTATTACAATGGAAAATTAGATTTTGTGGAGCATAAAAAGTCATTCATTCATCATTTGAATCACTTTGCATTTGAAGAAAACAAGAAGAAAAGTGCTTGAGCTAAGACTTTAAAGATTTGAAGTGCGACAGGCAAATTCATTAGCTAACACTAATACCGTGGAGAAAAAGGTACTTTTCTGCGAAGCTTTAAACTTGTGATCCTTTTGAAATGGCTACACCTCTGGTTGTGAATATCACTAAGTGACCTAGGCCAAAGTTTAAGAAGAATCCACACAAATCACTAGAGGTCGATCTGTTAGGTGCGTTTTCAAGTGTTCCATTTGGTGTGTTGCATGTTGAAGATATTAGGGCTTATATTCATGCTAGCATAGATGATTTTGGGGATTCAAAGTCGGTAGATTTGTTCAGGAATCATCTGAGGGATGAAATTCATGGTCTCAAACCTGAGTATAAGGAACTGTAAGATAAACACTTCATTCAAATTATAGGGTTTCCATCCTTTGATGAAGATGAGTGAGTCTAGTATGTGCTGAGTCAGATGCATGATGAGTTTATGTGGTTAATGAAACCTTTCAAGATCACCAAGGACACCATCAAGGTAGTGACAGGGTTGCACTCATCTGGTGGACTACCAATGTTGAAGTCAGTAAAGAATCAAACTGTAACTGATGCTATGAGTTCAAGGTTTGACAAAAGGGTAATGACAATAAATGACATCACTGATCCGGATGTCAAATTTGCATCAATGGTGATTGGATACAAGATATATCATTCCAGCAGGGAAAATTCTGTATCCTATACAACTATCTATGCAGCTTATTAGATGTTAAGAGAGAATGTTGACTCTAACTTGTGTGAGTTGCTGTAGAACCAGCTGATGGAAAACCTAAGCAAGATCAAAAAGGACAAGAAGAATACATTCAAATATGGTAAATTGGTATTATGTTTGTGTTGGCAAGAGACACTATATGGATTCATGGTGGTTGTCATTGATGGCAACAAAGGTCATCCCACATATCCGCAAGTCATGATGTGTCTCTACCGGAAGTCAGAATAAAGATTGTTGTGGTCCGGTGAACAAGAATAGAGCATGTGGCAAGGTCCGACAGATTGATCCGGATCTCTCAGAGGAAGTGTCTTGGTGCAGTGTGGATTTGGGGTAGTCAAGAGGACTACCTTGAGTGGTATATTCCAAGGATTTAGCCTCCGGTGATGGACAAGGAAAAAGATATGAATAGTTGAGTACCGGATTCCTGAGAGACAGTGAAAACAGAGGAAGAACTGACTGACAGAGTATCAGACTACTTTCCGGATGTGTTACTGTTGATGATAAAGGTTGTGAAGGCATGAATCATGTTTGGCCGACATGATTAATGATATCTACAAGTATATGCTTGATCCGCATTGCTTGGTGAGCAAGGATTCAGCTGACAGAACAAAGTTTGTAAGAAACTAGACTGTTCCGGATGCCGACTAGAAAGGTGATGAAATTACTTGTGCGGATATATATAGAGGATGGATTTAGTTGTGAAGTGTGCGAATGAATCAACATATATGCGAATAAGTCCAGAATAGAGCAGAAGTAGCAAGAAAGATCCGGTATGTGAAAGGATAGCAGAATAAAGAACAGAGGAAAGATGAAGTGCAGCAGATCAGTGTACTGAGCCTAACCGGAACTGAACTCCAGCATATGCAGATGCTTCCAATCAGTTCAAGACTGTGATTCTTATCACTTTGTAGACAGTGTGTCTTCTTGTAGGCAGTGGGCCTCTTGTGAGCAGTGTGCTCGGGCAGTGAGCCCTAATTGGCAAGTGCCATTTTGTAATTTCCTATTCTTCTAACAGAGAATAATTTTTGGGTTAATCACCCCGTGGTTTTCTCCCTTAACAGGGTTTCCACGTCAAAAATACTGTGTCATGTGTTTCTTATTTCTTGGTAATGTTTTTGTGTTTGATTCAATGCTGCATTAATTAATAAGAAAGTTCAGGAAGAGAAATAATTAGGATAACTGATTCACCCTCCCCTCTCAGTTATCAACAGTTTGTTCTTCTATTTCATGAATGAGTTACCTAGTAAGAAAAGCATGTGTTGGACTAGTAATAAGACTAGTGCCATACAAATAAGAGAGCACTTGAACAAGATTGGTGACTCCAATACCCAAAGGACTACTCTTTGGGGATATTTCAAGAATTTTTAGAACATGATGCAATCAAGGGAAAGAATCCCTACATTTGTAGTTGAAAAATACAAGGATACAATCTATTTTATGGTGGATACAGATTAGTGTTTAATGGGAGCAGTAGAACCAAGAACTGTGTCGATCATGCCTATGGGGTATGAAGTTGATGAGAAAGTATTGGATATGTATTCTCAACACCTTCTGAGTAAACCAAAGGACACCACAGTTGAAAGATTTGGGACGTATGGTGAACTTGGTGTGAAACTATATGTTGAGCTCCAAAAACTTGAATCTAAGAGAAAGATTCAAAGACAAGTTGAAATGTATGCAGAAAGCATTGGCATAACAAAAGAAGCTAAGACAAAATAGGGAAAGGATAGAGAAAGCTGAGAAGAAGAAACATGATAGAGAATTTAGAAGTGTTCCAGTAGAATCCACTTCTAAAGCAAGGACTACTAGGAGTTCCAGTTCAACTTCTAGTGTGTCACCCTATCCTACTATAGAAAAACCTATCAGTAATGAAGGAAAATGGACAAAGGTAAAGGGAAAAAGAACATATGTCAATTTGGAGAAAGTGGATGAAGAAGAAACTGAGCCAGATGATGAGGTTAAGGAGTTGAAGGCCTCAGGTACCAAATCTACTAAAGTGTCTAAGGAGAAGACCTTCAGAAGCATGAAGTCAAGTAAAAGGCATAAGACAGAGGCCTATGTTGAGAAGCCTACTCTTTCTGTGGATGACATCATTAAGTTAGTTACTGTAGATGGAAACTTGAAGCCAATGACTGAATTTTATGATCACTATAGTGATGCTGATAAGAGGGTTTTGGAGGAAGCAATAGTCAAATACCTGAATATCTATAGTAAGACTTTAGTTGAAATAACTTCTAAAATTCTGGAAAGCCTTGCAAAAATTCTAGAAATAAGAAAAGAGAATGCAAAAGCTAAAGACTTTGAAATCCGAGAGCATGTGCTAATAAAATTGTGTCCTCAAATTACTCCAGATCAAAAGAACCTGGTATTCAAAGAAGTGAAAGAGGACTTTAGGAGTAAGATTAGAATGAATATGCTCATGCTGGGAGAGATTGATAAGGTAGTTGAAGATACTCAGGAGATTCTTCTAAATGCATTGAAAATTCATAATCTTCCCACTATTGAAGAAGAAACTGATAATGAAATTGATTCCTCCATTCCAAATGTTGAAGAGTTGAAAGAAAGTGAACAACAAGCTGACATCTCTGCTCTGGAAGATGAAATGCTAAATAAAGGAGATGGAGAGATGGTGGAGGAAGTTAATTTTGATGGTACAGAGGACACTCAAATTCCTCCAGACCAATCTGTTGGAGAATGTACAGAGATGAATAAAGAAGTAGATGCTCCTGTGAACATGACTCTGTGAAGAATAAATAGCAAGAAGCAAAAGAGGTTAAGGACAAGAATGAACAAGAAGGAGAAACAACAGAGAATATTAAAGAGCAAAAGCAAGATGACAGTACTGACAAGGATCTAAAAGATGGAGCTGCATTTTTGGCAAGAGACACTGTAGATGCAGTGAAGAAATTACTTGAGAAAGACAAGCTTGAGTTTGATGAACTAGAGTTGATTCAAGGACCTATCAATTTTGACACTCTTTCCCCTCTACAAAAGATGAAGTTAGCATCTGTGGCACAAGCAAAAGCAAGAGAGGAGATTGTGAAAACTCACATTGAGGACAGTGAGTTGATTGGTCTTACCTCTGGAATTCTAGAAAAGATTATACCAACCTTTCAGAAGGATTCATCTGACTCTCCGTCCAGTCAGCTAAAGAATCTAATACACTCTGTAAGTACTCATTTTGAAACTTTTGAGAAGTCAACAGAAGTTAAAGTCAAAAATGAATATAATGAGAAGAGATTTGCTAAAATAAGGAAAGTAATTAGCTATGATAGATTAGTGCTTGATACCAGTGTAAAGAGTATTCAAAATGCTCTCTCTAAAGGTGTAGAGATCTATAAGTTTTGTCTAAATTGGTCTAAAGTTGTTGAAGATATTGAGAAGAAGATTAAGGACTTAGAGCTCAAACTGTTTAACATTTCTTAGTCCTATAGTCCTTTAACTAAGTCTATATCAACCAAAGAATGTCAAGTAGTAAGTTTACGAAATGAATTGAGTAATTTGGAGAAGGAAAAGGTCAAAGTTTTGGGCAGATTGAATGAGCTCCGGGGACTGATTTCCCCCAAGTTAGAAACTGTGTATGACCTATTGGCAGAATCCCAAGTTGTTGCTACTACTAGTGATCCTACTGATCTTCAAAAGGAAGAATCATAAGCATTTTTGTTCAGTGGGCATATATCCATTTTGGGCAACATAAAGAAGAATTGGGATAGTGAATTATCATGGTTGAAAAACATTTTTGGTGATATCTTTTTGTTGATGAACAAGGCTTGAGGATTGTATATTCATATGCGGAAGTATATACTTAGAGTTTTGACCCATGTACATAATTTTTTTGCATGAATTTTGATATGCAGATTCTAGTCTTTGCCACTGATGTCAAAGGGGGAGAGGAAAAGTAGTGAAAAATGAAGAATTAATCTAAGGGGGAGCATTGGAAATCACAAATGTATATAGTAAAGGGGGAGCTGTTCTATCACTTAGTCATTTTTCACTAAGCGTTTCCATTAATGCCAAAGGGGGAGATTGTTGGCAAAGGACACTACTAGGCATGTCAAGTGTTGTCATTGATGGAAACTAAATCTATCTTGCACATCTGTATTTCATCAGTGTATCATACCGAAAGTCAGATTGCATATTTGTCTAAGTTCAGATAGACAGGAACAGGGCATATGATAAGGTTCAACATTTTGGTCCACATTTCTCCACAGGAAATCATATTTTGCTACAAATCTGAGGGAATGTTAAGGGATGTCAAGGCTACCTAAATCCAAGATTTTAGCCTTCGGTGATGAAGGTATTGTAAGTTACAAGCATCTGAGTATTGAGTTCTGGTTAAATAGTTTAGTCCAGTGAAGAACAAGCCGACTTGGTGTTTGATCATTGTGTGGATTAGGAAAAGTTGTTGGTCGAGTAATATGTGAGATCCAGTGGTATTGGCCGACATGTAAGGTGACTTGGATATAGAGGTTTTTGTCCACATTGGTGTTTGTGCATGGATTCAGTTGACATAATAGTGTTCTTAAAAAGTCTAAGTTTTTCTTAAGTTCGACTGCAATTGATGCAATTTCATGTAGTGGATATATATAATCGTTGAGTTCAAGCATTTTGAAGTGTGTAAAGTTAGTGTACTGAGCTCAACCAGAATTGTAATCTTGCATTGTTAGATGCTATTCTTCAGTTCAAACATTCTATTGAACCTTTGTAATTAATTTGTAGGTAGTGAGCCTCTTTAAGCAGTGACCTCTGGGCAGTGTGCCTGAAGGCATGTGCCTTCCCCATTTGTAATACTTTTAACAGAGTATAAATTCTTTTGGGTTAACCCCCACCATAGTTTTTCCCTTAACCTAGTTTCCACGTAAAAAATCTTGGTGTTCATGTGTTGTGATCTTTTTGTTTCTGTTCTTGTGTTCATGCTTCTTTCTCTTGGATGTATGTGATAAATTAATAAAGGAACAAAGTAATAAGTTTTGTAGAACACTGATTCACCCCCACTCTCAGTGTTCCTTAATTTCAACAAATCCTATCTTCTAGCTTATCCCAACTTATAGGAGTTCAACACTTTCTTCCATATAATGCTTCAAATGGAGCCATCTTAATCGCGGAATGTGTAGACACCTAAAATTGACTTTCTTTTGCTAACCAATTTATCCCTCCTATTAATGGAATGAAATCATTTTATCCCTAACCATCTGTCTTCCCTTGTGATCAATTAACTTACTTAATTTATCACTAAGACCTTACAACACTATCCCTCATTAATCAAATAAATATTCCCAATATTTATTTGGTTCAATTCTCCTTTTTCCTAATCCTCATTAATTAGATAAATCATGGTTATCTAATTGATCTAGCCTACTAATTGACCTACCCTAACCTACCCTAGCCTACCTCATCCTAGCCCTAGGATCAATTAAGCAAAACCTCTGTTTAATTAGTCCTAACCTCTCATTTGGGTGGTCAAACCTAGTTTAACACCCTTCCCCACATCCCCCAAATTAAAATTGAAACAAATCACACATCACATTTACTTCTCTTACACACCCCTTACCTCACCCATCCTCATTCATTACCTCTTATCCCCAGAAATTCATTTCCCATTCCCCAAATGAATTTTTAATTCATTTCACATTCTTTCACACCCATACCTCATTTATCACCCCTTTTCCCAAAATGAATAAAAGATTTACTTTTATTCCTAGCCCTTGATCTCATCTTTCAATCCTCACCCTCCATCCTCCTTTCAGAAAATCTATAAATGAGACCCTCTCCAAGCCATTTGAGAGGGACTTCTTCATGCATCAAACCTCTACCAAAATCACTCCACAATCTCCTCATCATGTCATCATAATGTCAAAATTATCCCTCATCTCCATCTCAATCTCTATATGAATCCACTTGTCTCTCATCTTACATTGTGTTGCAAGAATTGAGCAATCCACATTTCAGTCATCATGGGTAAAATCTAAGGAGACTATTGGGTGCAACTCCTTCCCTCTTGGATTTATGGGTCATTATGAAGGTATAATCGTTGTATTTTGCATTTGATTTATGTTTTAATCTTCATTTTGTTCTTCATTAATCACATTGGCATGCCCGGTCTTGGATCTAATCGTCATTTTGTGAAGGTTTTGTTGTCAAAATCTTCGTTTTCTAACAGTTTTTGTCAAGTTTTGGAAGTGAACTGTTGCAGGTTGCATCCTATGCAGAACTAACCCCACCGTTGCGATCATGACACTATTTTTGAGTTTTTTGATAGTAAATTTCACTATATTCTGAGACTAAATTTTTTGAAAATTTTTGAAAATTTTTTAAGGCCTGTGAATTTGTACTGTATAGATCCATACCGTATGGATCCATACTGAACAGACATGCAGACCCTTGGCTGTATTGATTCAAGCCTTCTCTACTATGTGGAAGTCAAGTTTTGGCTTTGCAGGTTTTTGGTGGTTGAAACCACACCACAGCCACCATTTTCTTTATCTGCAGTCACCCGCCGCTCAGCATACACTCAACGCTAACCAACCTCTCACCCGCCACCGTTTGAAACCCTGTCACCACCGCTTCACCACTCGGTCGCCACTGCCTAGACACCCACTATCATCCCTTGCTAACCCTTATATCTCCCGTTGCCACCACTTACGCACCCCATCGCCACCCCCTGCTCCTCCTGCCACCTCCGTCGAACCCTACCTGCTCAATACTCACCAATCACCGCCACACCATCTAAAGCTTCCCTCTGCCCACTCTGCCACCATCTTCCCCCACCACTCGGTCAACACCTGCCAACCATCTTCCCTGACTGCCATCACCACTGATCTCCAACCATCCTTCAACCTTCACAACTCCCTGCGACCACCGTGCCCTCTGCTCAACTATCTGAAAACCACCACTCGCCACCCCCGAAAATCCTAACTCCTGCCTAATGTAAACCCTAAACCTAAACCCTGTCGCCACTCTTGTGTGCCCCTCTGTGCCCTAAAAACCCCTAACCACCGATCAAAAATAGTCATCTCACCCCCCTTTGTGGCTATAAAGCCTAAACTCAAGGCTTTAACTGCGGCCATCGGTGAATAGGGAAGGGGCCAGCAACGGCCCCCATATTTTCTTTTTTATTTTTTGCATCCTTTTGACCCCCGGTCACATGGGTGACCAGGGGGCTTAAAAACTACTAACTACCAACTTTAACAGCTAACCACCAGAGAAGAAAACCACTACATGTGACTAGATTTCGCAAAACTGCCAATAGTTAACAGCAAACTACCAGTTAACCTCTTGTGCTCTCTACATGCCATAATAGGCATTTTTTTCAAACTAACATAACTTTCGCATACGAGGTCAAAATCACACAAAATTGGTGGCGTCGGAAAGCTAGAAGGATGAACTACACAGTTGTGAGGAAATTTTTAGATGACTATACCATTTTGTAGCCTTTTTTCGCAGTCAAAGTCAAAGATGCTTCAAAACTTTAAATGCTCATATCTTTTGCATTTTTGATCGAATTTTAACAAATTTTTTTTCGGAATCGCATAGAATTTCCTGAAGAATCTATTTATGCACTTCTTTTCTCTTTATCAGTTTAGTTTGCATCTGATTTTTTGCAGATTCTTGATTTTTGCATAACGATCATCTTGGCTAGTCTACTTGCTCCGTTTTCATTCTTGTGACTTGCAGGTGATCATTCGGGGCTGGAAAAACATTAGGATCAGCATCTACATCAACTTGGATAGCAATTTAATTAGGTGCATTCGTTTCATCCTTTATCTCTTAATCTTGTTTGCGACACACTTCAATTTGGGATATAAAATGAATCATTGCTTGCATACACATTTTGATTTGAGCTCATAAAACAAACATTTGTCTTCATCACATATCAAAAATTGAGCTTAAAATCAACCATTGTCTTCAACCACATCTTCAAATGGGGCTAAAAAGAACCTGTGCTTGAAGTGTCTTCCTCACATTTCAATTTCTAAGGGATAATTTACAAGTGCAAGTGTGAATCAAGTGGCATGTGTATGCTCTCTCCTCACACCACAAGGTGACCTTGGAGATTAAAAACACCTTGCTTGATTCACTTTTGTTTACCCTTTCCTAGGAGGCCTGCTAGGGGATTTCATCACCCATAGGGACCACCTCATCTGAGGCTGAATTGAAAGACACCCTCATTGAAATCAAAATCTTGTCACTCTTGGCTAAGCCCCAATTAACTTTCTACCTTTGGGAAGTGAAGGTGAAGGGTGGGTTACCCCCTTCTCTTGACTGTGTGACATGATTTCACTTTCAATTCATTAGTCAACCTCGTGTAAACATTGCCCAAACCTAAATGGCCATACCCTATTTCAAACTAGGCATTAGGACTTGATGTGTTTTCCACATGTGCTTGTTTAATCATTATCATATTCTTCAAATTCAAAATTTAAAATTGCTTGTGTCTTGTGTGAGTGATTCATGATTGTATATGTGTGATCATTTCATTGAACATTGCCAAATCAAGCTAAACATCAAACACATAAGACAAGTCATTCACCTCATTCTTCAAACACATTAAAATCTAATCACTCATCTATCCTAATCATCATAATCACCTATCTTATCCACATCATCATCCAAATCATTTAATCTAATATTATGCTAATCACTCTCATCATCCTTAACCAATTCATCAACATCATTCTAATCCCATCTCATCCAAATCCAAAATCCAAAATCAAATCCAACATCAATCATCCCTTTTCCATTATCCACTCCAATCAAACATTCCAATTCCTAATCCTTAATCAACAAATCATCCTTGGCACATCAAACTTTGGTTAAGGACCTAGTCTCCTTCATCCTCCAATAATCCCCTCATCCAAAATCCCAACCACAACTATCCACATCATTATCAAAATCCCTCAACATCATTATCATCCCAATCCAAAATCCAAATCAACCCAATCAAAAAAATCAAGACCTTAGTCAAACACATCAACCCTCTTGCTTAAGATCATTAGTCTATCAAAAGCATAGAGAACCATTCATCAAAACAAATCAAATCAAATCAAATCATCCTAAGGTCTTGAAATTTGATCCCCAACATCACAACCATCCATTATCCTTCATTTCATCTCATATCCCTCCCACAAAATGGATCTTTATGAAGCAATAAAACAATTACAAAGACGTAGAAAAGTCTATGAGAACATGGATCCTAATGCTAAGGAACAATTCAAAAATTGCATTAAAGATATACCCTTAGCACACCTCATCATTGGAGAATCCCAAACCCCTACCCCATCTTCATCATATCAACCCTCATCATATCAACCTTCAACATCTTACATATCCACATCATTGACCTCATACCAACCTTCATCATATCAACAAACACCCTACACATCATCCCCATCCACATCATATCAATCTACATTCTTTCAACCTTCATACCAACCTACATCTTACATATCCACTCCATCAACCTCATATCAACCATCAACCTCATATCAACCTTCAACCTCATATCAACCTTCAACCTCATACCAACTTCCCTCATACCAACCTTCATCATATCAACCTTTACCCTCATATCAATCACCATCCCCTTACACATCCATGCCATCATACTTATCCAACCAATCAATACCTCCACCTTATCCATCCCCTAACCTTTGTCATGCTAACTTTGATCAAGGGAACACCAATCTAGCACACCTTATATCTGAAATCCAAACCTCATATCAACAACCAAATCCCCCATCTCCTAATCCCCATCCTCCAATCCCTCCATCACAATATCCCTCCAACCTTATCAACCTTAATCCATCACCTTATGTATCTCCCAATCCACCAATCCCTATCACCCATCCACCATCTAATCCACCATCAAATCTTCCAAGTCCCAACACTATCACATCCAAAGAATCCTTGTGGGATTTCCTCCAAAGAACATCACCTAAAAATGAAAGCAAAGCAAAGTAATCCCTCAAATCCTCCACCTCTCCAACACCACCATCCAATCCCACACCTATCCTTAAACCTACCCACAGACCAACATTACTTAATCCCATCACCCCCTATCCAAACCCAATCCTAATCCTACACCATCCACCATCATTATCCATCCATTACATTGTTCTTCAACCCATAAGATCATGAAGGATACCATCCATTGGCTACTAGCAAGGAATCAAACACCCTCATGCAATCCAACATCCACCAAATCTCTTAAATAACCCCCTATCATAAGTCAAGAACCATCATGCAGCCATGTTCAAGAACCCATAAGTCAAACACCTATCACATCCAACCAAGCACCTATCACATCCATCCAAGCACCCACCACATCTATCCAAGTCACTCCCACTTCTATCCAAACACATGAGCCATGTCAAGAATCAAATCCAAAGCATGTTGAATCATCAACCCCTTCTCCTAATCAAGATCTAACCATCCCATCTAATCCCATCCATGATCCCCTCCCATCTATTGATCAACTTATTGATCTCACACCATCTTCTACCACCCCTTTACCATCCCACATGAATCCTTCACCTCCATCTACCAACCCCATACCAAATCCATCTCCTTATCCACTTGGAAAAAGCACCTTCATCTGTGATAAACCCCTTGTAGGATGTGAACAACTTCCATCCACCACCTATCTTTCTCCAACAAATAATAGACTTGCGTCTTGTTTCCAAAGCACCAAACATCCCATTGCATGTCGCATACTCCAACACATGAACTATCAAGGCAAAGGCTTAGGCCTTCATGAATAAGGCATCTTGGAGCCCATCCACACCACATTCCATCCATTGTTGCATGGCCTCAGCTATACATCCCAAGACAAACAAAATGAACATGTTGGTACCACCCACACACCTTCTAAAATCCATTCATCCAATCCCAAAAATGGTGCATCTCATCACACTCCCAAAACATATGTCACCATCCCTCCTCCATCATCCTATCATTTGCAAAAGCATGTGACCATCCATCTCCCTCCATCAAATTTACCTCCACTACTTCCAACTCCAAATATCTCTATCAAATCAACTTTACCTCCACTCCTACCAACTCCTAATATCCCTATCCTCAAATCTCCTCATCCATTTATCCATAAATCTACTTTTAATTTCTCCACCCATAAACCCCCTAAAATTCCCAATCAAGACCAACAAAAGCACACATCTTTTATACATGAAGCTTCCCCCAAATCCATGGGATTCAAAAGTAATAATTTGAATGCCTCAATGCATAAAGCACAAAAGCCTAAAGATATTATCCCTTCCAATCAAAATGAAAAATCCAAAAGGCTATCAAAGCCCACACCATCACAAGAAAAAGAAAAAACAAAAATGGTGTGGGTCCTAAACAAAAAGCACCAAACTCTAATGAGGCATCCACATCCCAATCCACTCCAAACTCCCAAACATCTTGCTCCACATCTAAAAATCCCATAAATCCTAAGTCTATTTGGGTCCCTAAAACCCCAAATCAATCATACAAAAATCCCCCATCCAGATCCCCATTACTCCCAACTCCACATCCAAAGTACAAGCTTCCAAATACATCACGGTGTGTGTGACCGTTGGTCTTGGTTCCCCTCCACCACTTAACATTCCCACATACCCCCATCTCTCCATCTTTCATTCACTATCCTACATATCTTCCCCATCACATTCCTATGGTCCATGCTTTTGCATAATCCACATCATAATCCATTATCCACCATCCATTCCCTCTTCTCCTATCTTCCAATAATCCATGCAATCATAATCCATAATGCTATCCAACATGGGACCATCTTCACCTTGCTATGGAAATAGACGTTAGAGTCCCCCCTCCATCAAAAAAGAAAAAAAATCAAAAAAATCAAAAAAATCAAGAAAATAGCAAAGAGAAAAATCCGTCCAATGGTGAAAACCACTCCTTGTGGTGCCTTGGGCAAGTACCATGATGAAAACCTCTTGTGGGCATCATGTGTAATCCCTTCTCCATCCATTTTGTACCCTACACTTGGAGGCAAAACCATACCCTTCATCCACATCCATAACATCCTTTTGCATATCATATCCATGTATCTTTATCCTATCATTTCCCATCCATCCTATCCATTGTATCTTGCTTTTCCTATCCCCCACCTTAGATCTTGATAAAGACAAGGGGCAAAATATCAACAACATGCTTTGGAGACCTCTTGTCATACTCCCTTTATAAGTACATTCCATCCATCTATTGCAAAGACCATCCATTCAAACATGATCCCATCATGCAAAATTCTTTAAGTATTGGGGCATATGATTCCTTACAACCTAGCCCTTGGAGAAAATCCTTATACCCATCTCCTATCCATCTATCTTGCATCCATATCTCTATCTTCCAATCCATCTATCATGAATCTCCTCCCTCTCCAACCCCATCACCCTCACCTCTAGACTTGGTGTTCCCTTGTTATTGCTATCTAGCATAAAGGTCATCCACACAAAATCCAATGCAACCATCTCATAATAAACCATTCCTTTCCCAAAATCAAAAAATCCAAAAACATCACAAAATCAAAATCAAAAAATCCCAAAACATCACAAAATTAAAAAAATACAAAAACAATAGAAAACACAAAAAATCCCCAAAAAATAAATATCCATAACAAAATCAACACTGCTCCATCAACATCTCATCATCTTCCAACATCCTCAAAATCACCCAAATCATCCAACACATTTCATCTTCCAACATCATCACATCTATCATCATCCCACATCATCATCACAAATCAAAACTACATATCATAACCAATTGCATCTTAATGTGCCTTGATCCCGTGGATACATGGCATGTAGATAGTTTGGGATACAAAGGATGTTTCCAGTACTTAGGTGCATAAGATGCACCCATCTAACCTGTTGAGCATACACTAGATCCAAGCATTGTATCACCTATCAAAGCATTGTCCCTTAATAAAAAATCATCAACTATCAAATCAACATCAACCACAACTTGTCACCATCATATCTTGAGCCAATCTTACAACATCAACAAAGCATGATCCAATCATCTATCAATTCCTGCCTTAGGATATATCTTTCCTACAATAGGCAGAATCTATCAAATCATCATCCATCTTGGCAAGAGATGCAATGGTTACTTGTTTGGTTCATTGTTCTTTTTGTTTTTGATTTTTATCTTTTGTCCTATTCGAAGATCACATCAAAGCTACCTTGATCTCACTATATCATGGTATGTGGCGAAAACATCTAGAATGGGGCATAGTCTTGCTTTTCTATGTTGTGCTTGTGGGTTGTTTTCATTACTCCAAGCTAGTATTCATATCTTGTTGATCATAGGGTCGGTTCTAGCATATTGATCCCCTTATGCATCTAAGGTTCATCATACCTTTTGTGTACTAAGGACTTATGCTATGAGTCCCCTTCCCTCATCAGGACAAGGTTGTACTATCTTGGGCATGCATGAGATCATCCCTTTGTCTGTATGTCTGGTCTACGCAAATGTTGGATACACATCATCACCCTGGTCTTCTATACCTTGGTGAAAATATCCACTTTGCTATATCAAACCTAGGATTGCTCTAAATCATTTTCAACACAATGATCATCCACCAATCAATCTCCCACCATCATCATCACTTTCATCTTGCCCCTTATCCTCCAACCACTTCTACCAATCTATTCCATACATTTCGAGAGCACAACCGTGTTCTTGCAACCCACCTATCCTCTCGAGGGGGCATCATCGTTACCATTATCCCCAAACCTTACCCTATTCTTCTAAGACAAAATCCTTTTTCTATCCAATCCAACTCTATGTTTTAACTTCTTTGAAATGATGTTACTTAACCGCAACACCATCTCAAAGAGGGGCAAATGTAGACACCTAAAATTGACTTGCTTTTGCAAACCAATTTATCCCTCCTATTAATGGAATAAAATTATTTTATCCCTAACCATCTGTCTATCCCTTGTGATCAATTAACTTAATTTATCACTAAGACCTTACAACACTATCCCTCATTAATCAAATAAATATTCCCAATATTTATTTGGTTCAATTCTCCTTTTCCCTATCCTCATTAATTAGATAAATCATGGTTATCTAATTAATCTAGCCTACTAATTGACCTACCCTAACCTACCCTAGCCTACCTCATCCTAGCCCTAGGATCAATTAAGCAAAACCTCTGTTTAATTAGTCCTAACCTCTCATTTGGGTGGTCAAACCTAGTTTAACACCCTTCCCCACATCCCCCAAATTAAAAATTGAAACAAATCACACATCACATTTACTTCTCTTACACACCCCTTACCTCACCCATCCTCATTCATTACCTCTTATCCCCAGAAATTCATTTCCCATTCCCCAAATGAATTTTTAATTCATTTCACATTCTTTCACACCCATACCTCATTTATCACCCCTTTTCCCAAAATGAATAAAAGATTTACTTTTATTCCTAGCCCTTGATCTCATCTTTCAATCCTCACCCTCCATCCTCCTTTCAGAAAATCTATAAATGAGACCCTCTCCAAGCCATTTGAGAGGGACTTCTTCATGCAGCAAACCTCTACCAAAATCACTCCACAATCTCCTCATCATGTCATCATAATGTCAAAATTATCCCTCATCTCCATCTCAATCTCTATCTGAATCCACTTGTCTCTCATCTTACATTGTGTTGCAAGAATTGAGCAATCCACATTTCAGTCATCATGGGTAAAATCTGAGGAGACTATCGGGTGCAACTCCTTCCCTCTTGGATTTATGGGTCATTATGAAGGTATAATCATTGTATTTTGCATTTGATTTATGTTTTAATCTTCATTTTGTTCTTCATTAATCACATAATGATAGGAATTATTATAGGAAAGTTCCACAAGAGGAAGATAATCTTCCCATTTGTATTGTTGATCCATGCAATACATTCTCAATGGATCTTCCAACACTTGGTTTACCCTTTCAATTTGGTCATCCATCTCGAGATGATAAGTAGAGTTTATATTCAACTGAGTTCCAAGTGAGGAAAATAAGGTTTTCCAAAACCTTGATGTCATTAAGGCATCTCTATCTGAGATAATTCTCGGGAATACCATGCAATCTAAAAATATATTGCACAAATTTGTAGGCTATGATGGGTGCCCCATCTGACAAATTCCCAAGTATAAAATGTGCTACTTTGGTGAGTCTGTCCACCACAACTAGAATAACATTGTGCATGTTCTTTGACATAGGAAGTCCTTGCACAAAATCCATGCTAACGATTTACCATTTCCATTCCAAAATTTCATGAGGGTATAAAAGTCCTATCGGGTGATGGTGTTCTACCTTTACCCTCTAGTATTCTAGACATCTAGTTACAAGCCTTGTAGCATCCCTCTTCATTCCCTTCCAGAAGTATAAGGGCTTCACATCAGCCAGTAACTTTGTTACTCTAGGATGTCTTGAATAAGGTGCAAAATGAACCTCTTTCCACACCATATTCCTTAACTCCTCAGAGTTTGGAACATACATCCTTCCTCTATAGATCAATAACCCATCTGGATCAAGGTAAAATTCATCATATTTCGGGTTCTGGGGATTCTCCAAAAGGGCACGTTTTACTTGCTCGTAAAACTCATCTCCTTTAGAATTTTGTAATACCTGATTCTTAAAATTAGAATATATGGAGATCATTGAGGAGATATGTCTTCTCCTGCTTAAGTCATATGACACTTGGTTCTCCTTGCCTTGTATGTATTTAATCTCAAAATCATAATCCGAGATTAACTCTAACCATCTTATTTGGCGAGCATTTAGGTGTGGTTAAGTGAACAGATATTTGAGCCCTTGCTGGTCTATTTTTAGTTCAAAAGGCTTTCCAAGCAAGTAATGTCTCCACATTTGTAGTGCATGAATTACTTTTGTTAATTCCAAATCATGAGGGGCATAGTTTTGTTCATAAGTTTTCAGTTTCCTAGATTCGTATGCAATAACCTATCCATCTTGGACAAGTGCACCACCTAAGACTTCCCCTGAGGCATCAATAATGACTACAAAATGACCTTTCGAGTCACGTAACCTCAAGATAGGTGTTGTAGTAATTTAGTTGGTCAAATGCCTCCTGACACTTGTCTGGCCAATCAAATCTTTTCTCTTTTCTCTGCAAAGAAGTAATAGGATAAGCAATTTTAGAAAAGTTTTCCACAAATTTTCTATAATAACCTACTAGGCCCATGAAACTTCAGACCTCATGTACATTTCTTTGTGCTGGCCATTCCAATATGGCTTTAATCATGGTCAGGTCCACAACTATTCCCTTAGCTAAAATTATATGACCCAAATACTGCACTTCCTTTTGAAATAAACTACACTTAGAGAGCTTGCCATACAATTTATGCTCTCTTAGTCTCTGAAGGACAGTCCTTAAATGTTGTAGGTGTTCTTCCTCACTCTTAGAGTAGATTACGATATTGTTAAGAGAAACAAAGACAAACTTGTCCAAGTAGTCTCTAAACACATTGTTCATTAAATTCATAAATGTTGTAGGTGTGTTTGTTAATCCAAAGGGCAAGATAGTGAATTTGTAATGCCCATACCTTGTTCTAAAGGCTATTTTGTGAATATCCTCATCTTTTAACCACAATTGATGGTACCCAGATCGAAGATCGATCTTAGAAAACACATTTGCTCCTCTCATTTGATCAAAAAGATCATCAATGCAAGGCAATGGGTACTTGTTCTTTATTGTTCCTTTATTTAGCATGTGGTAATCTATATATAACCACAATGTACCATCTTTCTTTTTCACAAAAATTACTGGTGCTCACTAGGGTGACACACTAGGTCTTATCATTCCTTTATCAAGTAATTCCTGTAATTGAGCCTTTAACTCCATTAACTTAGTTGTGATCATTATGTATGGAGCTTTAGATATAGGTTCCGATCATGGAATTATATCTATAGAGAAATCAAAAGCTCTTTTAGGAAGCAATCTTGGGAGCTCATCCGGAAACACATCCTCAAAATCTCCAAGAAAAGGGAATCTATCAATATCTGATCTTTCCTGATCTATGGACTCCCTCTTCTCAACTCCCTGGAGTTTTTGAGATTCATAAAACATCAAATCACCATGGAAATTAGTTTCATTAAGGCCATTAATCTCCTCCATTTTAATAGAAAAATATGACATCCCTTTCTTTGGGCTCTTTTCATATGTAGGGAAGAAATTTGTCTTAGTTTGACCTCTCTAGGGTTTCCTTGTAGAAAAACTTTATTCCTGAGGTCATTTAGACATTCTATTGTTTTGGCATAACAATCCACCTTCATGTTGGAATAAGGTGCCATTAACCTTGTAAATTCCAATATTGTATTTATCCCATTTATTATTTGCTATTTTGTAATTACCCATAAGGGAATGAGGTAGTCTCATTGACAGTGGTTATTTCAGAGTTATTGGCGAGAGTTACTGAGTAATATTTACTTTTGGAAAATGTAAAAATCATGAGTAAATGAGGGTAGACATTCCCCTTGGAGAATCTACAATTTTTGGCATGTATGACAACTTGTCATAATGTGGTGTGAGTGGATTTATGGCAGCTGTAAGTTGTCATAAGATTCCATGGATGTATGATGCATGCGATACCCATTATTAGTTGTGGTTTCTATTATTAGACTCGGGTTCACATATTGGGAAGATTCTTTTTTAGTGGTATCTATGACGATTATGATGTGTCATAAGATGCTTTTGGATACTATTCTTGGTCTGGGTGCCCAACCTTACATGGGCAAGTTATTGCCACTTGTTGGTTGCATGTAGACACCATTTAATGCTTGCATGTGGGGTTGGAGGACGAGAGAGAAATTGGATGCCCAAATTGGAGGGAAAACTCTATAAATATTGTCTATTCTATTTGTTGTTGCATGTGAGATTTTAGGTACTCAGGTGCTGTCGGAATGTTGTCAGATTGAAGACTGGAGGAGAGAGTTGTTGAGTGATTGTATTGTACAAATCTTTTACAAATTAATACAAGCTTGTGCCTCTTTCTTGGTGGAGTTTTTTTATCTGAAATGGTTTTCTTCACATAAACACTGTGTTGTGCTTAATTTTCTATTTTGTATGTTTCTGGGTTTGCATATTTTCACTTGCATGTTACAATCTCCATTGGTAATACACAATTAAGATTGTAGAAATTATATTTGAATCAAATTTCCATTTATGTAGTTGTGCCTTTCATTTCTAACATTTGGTATCAGAGCCTGGCCATCTTTGACTCTTGGGTGGTAGTGTGGAAGCTGTAGCTACAGTGGGAGATTTGGTTGTGTTTGTCTTGTAGATCTTGCATTGGTATTATGGTTGGATCCACCATTGCATCAACCTCTTGTTTGGACATTGAGAAGTTTAACGAAACAAGGTATGAGTTGTGGACGCTGAAAATGGAGGATTTGTTGGAAGAAAGAAACTAAGGGTTGGCTGTTCAAAAAGTGAAGAAACCCAATGAAGTCTCTCCAGATGAGTGGGATAGACTAGATAAGAAGGCACATGATACCATTCATTTGTGTCTGTCAGATTATGTCCTGTTGAATGTCGCAAAGGAAGAGACTACACAGAAGTTGTGGAATTGGTTGGGTGAAATATATCAAGCCAAGAGTATGGTAAATAAACTCTATTAAAAAATAAAATTGTTTTCCATGAAAATGAGAGAGGGTGATTCAGTTGTAGAGTATTTAAATTCTTTTAATTTGTTGTTGAGTCATCTTGCTTCAGTAGATGTTGATGTTAGTGAGGAAGATTAATATATCTTACTTCTTTGTTCTTTACCTAAGTCTTGGGAGAATGTTATACTAGCTATCATTGCTAACCTCGCAGATCCAAAGTTGGATGCTATTGTTTCAGTGCTACTATCATAGGAATTGAGGTAGAAGAGCTCGGATAGTTCAGGGGATGCTCTCAGTGTCAGGGGAAGGTCTAGGGAAAGAGGACCAAAAGGAGACCAGAAAGGGTCTAAGGACAAGTCCAAGGGCCAGTCTAAGACTCCTAGAAAGAAGAACAGAGTTAAGTGTTGGAATTGTGGTAAGTGGGTCTTCAAGAAGAAGTTTGGAGCAGATGGGTCATTGGAGAAGTACAATGCTAGACTGGTAGCCAAGGGCTACTCCCAAAGAGAGGGAGTTGATTTTGGTGAGATATTCTCTCATGTTGCTAAATTGACTTCTATTAGATTTATTTTATCCATTGCTGCAGCTTATGATTGGGATATTGAGATCTTGCATGGAGATCGTGAAGAAGAAATTTATATGCAATAGCCTACATGTTTTGAGGTAAATAGAAAAGAAAAATAGGTTCGCAGGTTAAAGAGGTCTCTATATGGTTTAAAATAGTCCCCTAGAATGTGGTATCAAAATTTTGATTCATTTGAGTTGAAATTGGGTTTTGTTAGAAGCGAGGAGGATCACTATGTTTACATTTATTGTGTTGATGATTCTATATTGGTTATTGCATTATATGTTGATGAAATGTTATTTTTTAGCAATACTAAGGGTATGATTAGCGAGATTAAAGCCCAACTTTTAGGTGCATTTGACATGAGGGATCTTGGAGCTGCCAGATATATTCTGGGAATGAAGATCAAAAGGGACAAAGGTAATAGAAAACTTTGGTTGTCACAAAGTACATATGTGAATACTACTCTGTAGAGGTTTAGTATGCAGGACTGTACCCTAGTTAGAGTTCCTTTACCCATTGGTACTAAGCTTTTATTAGATATGTGTCCAAAGACTGAGGATGATCTTGAGGATATGTCTAATGTGCCATATGCTAGTGTTGTAGGGAGTTTGATGTATGCAATGGTTTGCACTATGCCAAATATTGCCCAAGCAGTGGGAGTTTTGAGCAAATTTATGTCTAACCCTGGTAGATAGAATTGGAATTATGTGAAGAGGGTGCTTAAATATCTTGCAGGTACTCCTAATTATTGTTTGGTTTACTTTGGTGTTGATAGTGTTGATATATTTTTGGACATACAGGGTTTTGTTGATTCAGATTGGGTAGGTGACTTGGATAGTTGAAGGTCCACTAGTGGCTATGTGTTTACTTTGTTTGGAGGAGTAGTGAGTTGAATGAGTAAGAGGCAGCCCATAGTTGCTTTGTCCACCACATAAGTAGAGTATATGGCTGCTACTCATGTCTCTAAGGAGGCAGTTTGGTTGAGGAGACTGTGTACAGGTATTGGATTTGATTGCAGGATCATTCAGATTGGTTATGATAGCTAGAGTGCTATCTATTTGACAAAGAATCCCACGTATCATGCTCAGACTAAGCATGTTGATGTTTAGTATCACTTTGTTGGAGAGTTGGTTGTGAATGGACAAATTGATCTGAAGAAGATAGACACTTAGGAGAATGTTGCAGATTTATTGACCAAGCATGTGAGCAGAAAGAAGTTTGTGTGGTACAAAGAGGCCATGGGCCTTGTTTCTAGTGCCTCATTATATTTTATTTGTTTTCTTATGGGTTGATTTACAATGTATAATGTCAAGTGGGAGAATGTTGGAATAAGGTGTCATTAAGCTTGTAAATTCCAATATTGTATTTATCCCATTTATTATTTGCTATTTTGTAATTACCCATAAGGGAATGAGGTAGTCTCATTGATAGTGGTTATTTCGAAGTTATCAGTGGGAGTTACAAAGTAATATTTACTATTGGAAAATGTAAAAATTATGAGTAAATGAGGGTAGGCATTCCCCTTGGAGAATCTACTATTTATGACATGTATGACAACTTGTCACAATGTGGTGTAAGTGGATTTATGGCAGCTGCATGTTGTCATAAGATTCCATGCATGTATGACGCATGCGATACCTATTATTAGTTGTGGTTGCTATTATTAGACCAATGTGCCCATATTTGAAAGATTCTTTGTTAGTGGTATCTATGATGGTTATGACATGTCATAAGATGCTTTTGGATGCTATTCTTGGACCTGGGTACCCTACCTTGCATGGGCAAGTTATTGCCACTTGGTGGTTGCATCTAGACACCATTTAATACTTGCATGTGGCGTTGTTGGAGGAGAGAGAAAGTGGACACCCAAATTGGAGGGAAAACTCCTCTATAAATATTTGACATTGTATTTGTTGTTGCATGTGATATTTTAGGTACTCAGGTGCTACCGAAATGCTGTTAGATTGAAGACTAGTGGAGAGAGTTGTTGAGTGATTGTATTATACAAATCTTTTATAGATTAATACAAGCTTGTGCCTCTTTCCTGGTGGATTTTTTTACTTGAAAGGGTTTTCTCCACGTAAACAGTGTGTTGTGTTTAGTTTTATGTTTTGCATGTTTTTGGGTTTGCATGTAACAATCTCTATTGGTAATACACAGTTAAGATTGCAGAAATTATATTTGAATCATATTTCCATTTGTGTAGTTGTGCCTTTCATTTCTAACACTTATCCCGATGTCTCCATAACCAATTTATCCCAAGGATAACATCATATGAGCCTAATGGGGCTACGTAAAGGTTCACTTCAGTGGAGAAACTTTTAAGGCCAACCTTAGCCTCAAATGAGCATTGTTCTACATGATCTTTGGTATGATTTGCATATTCAACTGACCAAGTATTTGCCATGTATCCAGCTTTTCTAGAAATTTTACTTAAAACTTTTGGGGAAACAAAACATTATGTTTCACCGGTATCTATCAAAACTAAAATTAGAAAACTAGATAAAATACCTGTAGTTTCAATAGGAGTGATTTGATATTCAACTTGCCTATTATCTAGGGCTGCATGTATGTGTTGTTGGAATGTTGCCTGTTGAGAGGGTAAAGGATTTCCTCATGGCCGAGTTCCCTGCATCTTGTTAGGAAACTAGTTGGCATAATGATCACCGCCACATGTATAACACTGTCCCACGGGTCCTCACCTTTCATGAGGCTTTCTAGAATTATCTCTGTTTTTCTTGGAGTTATTATTGCCTTTCTTTTCCCCCTTGGATTCATTTTTCTTATTCTTGGACCCTTTATCATTTTTCTCTAAAAAGTCCTTCTTTTTACCCTTTTTCTTAAAAGATTGGGAGGATTGGGACCAATTATACCTTTTTTGGTTCCTTTCCCTATAAGTAGACATAGATTTCAATTTTTGTTCATGTTTAATAGATTTCTTATAAATCTAGTCCATTGAAGTGGGACCATGCACATCAACTTCACCCCCAATATGGGTGTTCAATCCCATAATAAACTTTTGGATGCAAAACCTTTCATCCTGTTGATATTGCAGAACATACTTAAGTAGGCGAGTGAACTTTTCCCAATACTTGTTCACATCTTGTCTCAGGTTTTAGAAATCTATAAGCTTTTGGTCATAATATAGCTGAGGCAACCATCTTTGTCTAAAGAGTTCCACAAACCTTTCCTAGGTTAGACTAGTGGATCTCAAGTCTAACTCCATTTTCTTGTTCATCCACCAAGTGGATGCTTCACCTGCCAATTGGTATGCTCCCCATATCACTTTGGTGATTTCAAAATAGTTTCTTATTTCTAATTATTTTTCCATTTTGGTAAGCCATGCCTCCATGGTATCTCCGTTTACTATCCCACCAAACTTGGAAGGGGTAACATTTTTCATAACTCAAGATAATTCCAAAGCCAAGTGGCTTCTTCTATCCTCTTCATTGTTGGGATAAGTTGCCATTAACTTGCAATCCTAACCAATTCATGTGTCTCCAAAGTTCTTGGAATGTGTTCCCCAACACATAAAGACTTTGAGAGATTAATTATTTATTAATTATATCACTTTGACTTTTGCAATCAATTCCTAATTGATAAGGTCAATCTTGGGCATCCATTTTTAGAGTGGGGGCCATCAAGACTTTGTTGACTTCTCCTAAGTCTATTTTGAGAGTTTGATAACTCCTAGTAAGTGGGAGTTAAACTTGGGTGTCCCCTTTTAATGGGGACTTATATTTAGACTTGGAGTTGTGCTTTTTTATGTACATGAGTGGATAATGTTGAGACACTTGTTGTGTGGTTACACAACATGCCCCATTTTGTCTTGACAAAATAGGGACCCAACTTTTTCTTACTGCTTTGGCTTGTTGTTTTTCTGCTTTGGGTGGTCTGGTAAAATTAAGTCAAGCATGTAACCCAAAAAGAGGGTGTGTCATGCCCACATTTCCCATGCAGTCACAACACACAACACATGTGTCATGTCCACATTTTCCATGTGGTCATGACATGAATTATGAAAAACTTTTCTACCTATCCCTAGGAACCCCCTTGCACGTGTCTGCGTGCTCAGTGGCAATACGCATAAGGCATAAACATGTCAACATAATTTGGGGAGGTGAGTTGTCCCACGCAATTCCCCTGCGTGATGATAGCTGTCTAGGGGGTATGCGACACGTTGTGTGTCACTTTTAGGGTTAGAACGATTTTAATCTGAACCCTAAGTTTCCTAGGTGTGAAGATGATTTTGCCAGATTCAAAACCTATCCCTAACTCAGGTCAAAATGAAATCGAAGTAATGATTAAGAAATAATGGTATGATGGATGCATGATTAAAGTGGAATGGTGAAATAAAAGTTAATAAAATATCGTAAAATTAAAACCCTAGAAATCTAGGAAAAAATTGACAACATAACACGTTTTCAATAATCGCATTAAAAATTTTAAAATAAAAAAACCAATATGAAATTAAACAAAAATTTAAGAATAAAAATTTAAAATTAAGAACAAATTTAAAACAAATAAAAATAACAGAATAAATACCCTACCAAAGTCAAATAAATCGACCTTGCATAGAAGAATAAAAAATTGAAATAAAATTAATAAAAAATAATAATAACATGACGCCAAAATGGATTTCAAATTTGAGTCCGTTAATAAATATAATTTTGGCATTACATTTATTAACGAACTTGGAATAATAGAGAAGGGAAGAGATTAAAATATTCCTTCCCATAAAATAATAGTGAAATTAAAAATTGTTGAATAAAAATATTTAAATCACGCTAGGAAAATAAAACAAATGCTCAAATTAAAATGAATAAAAAGCAAAGGGAATACACTTCACAAAATAGCAAAATTAATCCCTCCCTTAATAAAATTCCATCCACAAGACAATAATTTCAAAAAATAATTCAAACTTCCAATTAAAACTTAAACAAAATTAAATGAGGGCAAGAAATGAAATATGGGCAAGGCAAAATAGAGGATTTAAAAATAATAACAAAACAAATATCCTCACATATCTCACACCCTAACAATAAAATATTGTTTTCAAATAGAAAAAAAGCCCTAATTCCATTTTAAATTTGTTATCTCTAAAAGAAAGCCCTAATTCCTCTATCTCATTCTTTCCTCTTTTTCTTTTGTTTTGTTTTCTTCTTGTTTGTAGGTTAGGGTTGGAAAAGGGGTGGAATCCATGAATGGAGCTTTCCAGTACCTCTCACGGAGGTATACACAATAGAGTTGCTGCTATATATATATATTTAAAATGACAGAGGGATTGATATATATATATATAGTGTATTTGATTTAAGTTGACCTTCATTCTGCAGGTTTGAAAGAGGGGAAGGGCCGACGGCAGCCACGCGGAGGACAGAGTGTAGGCCATAGAGGGGCGCCAGGATGAAGTGTTGATGTCGCAGCAGGTTTCAAGTTTTAACTAGTGGGGAGATCTGAATGCAGAGGGGGGTTTGGGGGAAGGAGACTGCGGAGTGAGGTTTCCGTAGGGGTGAGGGGAGCACTGCGGTGGAAAGGGGAGGCCGCGGGAGTTGGTGGAACAAAAGGAGTTGGGGTGTGGGGAGGAGGTGATGCCTCCCCCCCCACACCATTTGCATTACTTCGGAGGGGCTGTGAGCACTGCCGCCCATAGTCCCTCCCCTCCTTTTGTTTTATTATAACAGTCTATTAACAACAAAACACAAATCCATTGTTAGGGTTTCTTTCTCAGCAGTTTTTTTTATATAAATTTTGGTTTAAAGATATTTTATATATATATACTCAGATTTATATCAGCAGTTTGTCCATAATATCACTGTATAATTACATTTTCTACTATTGTATATATATATATATATAAATGTATACACTTATATATATGTGTATATATATTATAATATATATAGCAAATAAATAACTTTTGTATTTTCTTTTAATCTCAGTATATACACAGTAATTATTAAAAAGGATAGAACAACAAGCTAGATTCATGAATTAACAAAACAAACCAGTGTATTTATATATATTTATATGTATATATACCCATATACATATGTATAAATATATATATATACACATTGCACTCATTTTTTTCAAACAATGTTTTAAAAATAGAGTACTAACTTGCAGATATGGAACTTAAATAAAATAGTAGCATTCCTCTTTTTTTTTTGAAAGCCTAAATATACATGGGTAACTCTGCATTTTTTTGAAGGAATTCATTTAAGGTAGAATATGCGTTTTAATCTACATTTTTCCAACAGCTTCATTTCCGACACCAACAAGTAATATGAACTTTCAATGCAACAACAGAAAACTAATTTGAACTTTTTTTTTTGTATGCAATAAAATTTATTTCACAACTATTATGTATTTTCTTTCTTGAAAGGAACAATAACATAAATATATATAAAATTTCTCAAGCTTTTCTCACACCATAAACTCACCACTTAGAGGATAAACAACATTTTAATAAAACATAAAGAATGTTTCCATTACAACACTTACTACAGCCAACTCCATGGGCAAAATGACTTAACAAAATTAATTACAATAGGGCCACAAAGGCCATGGCTCAAACAACCAACAACATATAACTATAGCAACACAAAAATGGACTTCTCATCAAGCTCCATTTTTTCATTTAAACACCTGCAATAAATACACAACAAGGAGGAAAACCCAACCACTTTGAAATGCTCTCCTCCCTATCGTAGACCCGCAAGTAGGTCACCCCTGAGCTAGGGAGGTATGGATTCACACAGTTGCAACACACCACAACAAGCACCAAAAACAACAACACCACAAAAATCAACCCCAAGGATAAACACAACTCAACTCATGAAAATGAGTTTGATGGGGGTAGGGAATGGACCCCTCTACTTCAAAGGCCACACCAAAATACCAAGTCTCATGGCCTCAAGCCAAAACCTCCAAAACCACAACTCCTCAAATATCTTAAAAATAAACTTCCATGGCACTCTTTCCATTCAAATAATCTCCACAACAAGTAAGAAACCCTCAAGGCCATAAATAACACAAATATGGGAGTGACCTCAAGGAGGTTCCTTTCCCCTACCCCAAACAAGTTGAGCCTTACCTCCAAATGGAGGTGCTCTCAGCAAACTCCCATCCCACACAAAAATGAAACAACAAACAACCAAAACTACAAACACATTACAATAAAAATATGCAAGGGTAAAGAACATAGACATGAGGCTTACCTTCAAAAGCCCTATAATGGAAGCACGTTTGGTGATGAGCTCCAAACTTCTCCAAACCTTCCCATCTCCAAGAATTCCTCTAACTTCCCCAAAATTGCTCAAAATAGAAAGAAACTCTAAAATGCAAGAACCCCACACTCCTCAACAAGAGGAGGTAATATAGGCCTTCTACATTGGCCTTGAGGAATAAGAAGGTGACACTTGTCACCTTCTTCTTCCTCCTCCTATGCCACTTGCAAGGGAGAGGAAGTGTGAGCATGAAAAGTGTCATCCTCCAATTCCATCTCAATCCTCACCTTATCCACTTGTTGTCTCACACATGTGTGAGAGAACAAGTGGTGAGGTGGCGTTCCCTTTCAAACCTCCATGAGGATAAAGGATGCCATATGGCATCCTCTTATTCTATAAGAGAGCCATCTCCCTCCAAGATGCTCTCACACGTGTGTGAGAGTCTTGGAGGAAGATCCCACACAATTGGGAGTCTTGGAGACCTCCCAAGTCCTCCTAGGGAAGGGATTCCCAAACTTTGAGAAGGGAGATGAGTCTTTCCCAAAGCATGATTCATATCCCACCCTTATCTAATTCAATTTTCGTCACTTTGACTAAACCTTATTTTAGAGTGACCAAAAGTGAGTTAACCCAAGATTTAGGTAGTCAAATTGACCCTCGACCCATGGGTAACCACCTAGGGTAAATTTTGGGACACTAAGGTTCACCTAGGGGGTCATAAATCTACTTTAAATGGCCTCAAAAATTAAAAATAATACCAAGTGGTATAAGTCAATAAAAATTATACAACACATGATATAATTAAATTAAACAAAGGGTACTACGCCAAAATGATAAATTTAAACAAGCACTTAAATCAACATTCAATTTCAAATGTGATCCTCATCCCTCTTAGGAATGGATTGGTTTCATAGGGAATAACATATGTGTGAATTCTACCTCTAATTTCCTGTGGCCTGGGAATATAATCCTGCAGATCTCAATCAAGTGTCAATCATATCATGAATAATCATAGCTGAAGCAACTAGAATTCAATGTATGCCATTGAATACAGTAATAATCATCTATAACATAATTCTGAATTAAATTGGATTTTTCTATCACATGTCAAATAGTCATCATCACATAAATAACTAGAAATCACATCACAAAACATCATCTAATATATCTCGTATGTCGGATCACAAAATAACATCAAAATATGATCAAATCGAATCACCATATGTCTAATCAATGTCATATCAAAATTAGGAGATATAATCAAGTCTACAAAATGAAACCATAGTCTCTAAAAGTCTGATAATGCCATCAACTAAAATGCATAATGATCAAAATAAGGAAGGAAAAATAATTGGCCTCATAGGGTGGATTTGTCCCCATGATGAGGTCAGTTGTCAAAGTTAGTATTTCACATTATTAACCTCATGGTTGGAAAGTGCATGAAATTCCAAGAAGGTTTGCCTTTTAGATCACCCTGAAATTGTCTAAGGGAAGAAAGTTATGTTGAGTCAAAGTTTCGGTCAAACCTAATATTCTGAGGGGGGGTCATTTTTCAAACCTCAGTCATATTATATAAGATCACCCTGATATAAGTTTATCACCTAATAATCACTTGATCCATGAAGTGCAGGCATCAATTTTATGTAAGAGCCGATATCTACTTGTCAAACAACCTCATGTATCTTGAAGAGGGTCATATTTTTAATATCTGCCATCTTACAAATATCACCCTCTTCGCAAATATCACCCAATGCCAATATGATGGTGACATCATCCAAGTCCAACAAATGAAGGAAATCACCCTGAGGATGGCGTCATCATTCCATTCTACCTTGCGGAGGTATATATCTGATGCCCACCATATTCAATAACATGACAGTGACGTCATTAAAACACAATGCCTAAACAAAGTCATCGACATGCTGACATCACCCCAATCTTTTTCCGAGGGGGGTCATTTTATTTGTGGGGTCATATTTTGAACATCCCCTGATCTTAAATTTATGGCCTGATATACACGTGATCAATGTTGACCACATCACCTGATTCTTTTGCATTGTTTTTGCCGCTCAAAGGCGGGGGGTCATTTTATTTGCGGGGGTCATATTTTGAATATCACCCAATCTTTCAAAGATCACCCCCCTCCCTGTTTCTTGACATTAAATACACTTAATTGCGGTAGATGATTTCCTGCCGATTACAAATACAAATCAAACACCTAGCATCACCCATGAATTCCCTGCAGAAGATCGATGGATTTAATCGATACAACGTAGTTTTACCCTAATTTTCCCTACAGATATGTTTAAAGGTAACTTTCCAAGGTTATTTTCATTTACCTTGCAAAAAAATGAGAAATTACAGAGCAGAGAAGTCAAACCCTCATACAACTACATGTTAACGGATTAGATCCTTCAGTATAATGGAACGGGTGATCTCTAGTATTCACAGCCCTTTTCTGTAATTAGTCATCTAACCCAGGAGGAAAGCACTGTCAGGTAAGTAACTGAAAACCCTCATGTTGTCATTTGCTGTATGTTTAGGTAGGGTATATGTTCTTTCTTGTGGTTTGGCTCTGTGAATATGCATATCATGATGAAGTAAAGGATAATAGATAGAGTATGCATGATGCTGTAGAAATACATAATGTTGTATGAATGCATGTGGACATTGTAAGGTAAGACAAATCATGTTTGTTGTAGAAGTCCATGGCAGATCTTAGAAGGAATAGGTTTGATTTAGATTTTCTCAAGCCTATGTTTGTTCAGCCCGAGGGGGTACAGTTTAAGTATGGCGTCATTGGTGACACTCACCAAGGAGATACGGACCTGGCAGCATGGTCAACAAGAATAGATCATGATAAGGATAATCCCCTTCTGGATGGGATATATGTTTCAGGAATGTGGCATGTAGCCAGCTTTCCGTATGCCATGGACACCCCAGAGCTGGTAGTGGAATGTGCCAGAAATTATAATCCTAAGACCAGGCGGGTGGAGAAATATGGAAGAATATATGCTGACTTTTCAATCAAGGGCATCACCTCTACTTTTAATCTACCCGTTGGAAAGAAGGTGGTGAGTGTAGATCTATGCAAGCTAGAAATAGAGTACAATAATAATAAGAAGAATGCAAGGAAGAGGATGTATCAGTGGAGGTCAAAGAGCAGCACCTACACTACCTCAGCCAAATTGCCCATACATTTATATAAGTTTGATTTTGATGAAGAGTACTAGTATATGATTGCCATGCTGAGCAAGATGACAGGTAAACCTCATGCTGGGAATTTTGAGAATTAGATGTTTGGAATCATCCTAATGGTCCTATATGTAGATAACTGGCCATTATGGGCCAAGATCATCAGTGATGCACTGGATGAAGGAATGAGGAACCTGGGAGGCCTGAGATGCTTGTTTTATATGACCTCATATGTGATGTACTCATGTGCTTATAAGGGAACTTTTGATGCCTTGAAGACAGTCGGTAAGGCTGGAGGTGATGTAGATGATGCCCACATATGGGATCACTATCCTCAGCTACAGAGAAAAAATTACCTCTTGGATTACAAATTGGTAAATGATACATTCTCTATGCATCTGGTCAGAACCATGGAGGAGGACATGACCAAAAGACTGAGCATGGAGGCTTGGGAAGTTGTTTACAGACATGGGGCCTGGTTCATCTAGTTTGCCACCTTTTCATATATAAGGATAGAGGGATTTGAAGGACACCTCCTTATGCTACCAAGGTACCCTATTGATGGGGTTGTCCTGATGGAGTTTGTCAAATAGGTGTCTACCATAGTTGAAGAATACAAAGCACAAAAGAAGATACCTGTAGTGTTGTTTCCAGTGTCTATTGGCTGGTATATGTGCTCAGACTCAGAGAGCATAAAACATGTCATGGGAGGCCTAAAAATGATGTATCTACAGCTATTTCCCTTGGCCACATCTTATGATCCCTCTGGCAGGATGCAGAAAATAGTAGGAAAACTAATTCATCAGAAGCATCTGGAAGATTTCTGGACCAACTGTGAAGATGAAGCTAAGGTGAGGAGAAGGAAGTACTAGAGGCTCACCTTGAACCAATTAAAGACATTTGACTGCATCCCGGTGCTAGCACAGCTGAGAAAGGATGATGGAAAAATTATGTCTAATGAATATGAAGACAAGAAGGTGTACAATGACACCATATCAGCCCCTGATCTAACATAGCTAGAGGATATATCCCTGGATCAGCTAGTAGGTGAAGTGATACAATTAGCCCAAGCTTGGGTGGATGAAGAAATAAACAGATTGAAGAAAAGGGGTGTTGCCCTTACAGTTGATGCCAAAAAGAAAAGGCAGGAAGTAGCTGATGAGGAGTATGATGACTTCCTCAGTGAGAAGAGAAAATCCAATGGGGGGAGATTGCTCACACAAAAACAAAGGAAGGGTCCCCCTAGAGGTAAGAAAACTAAAGATGAACCAAAGGGGGTGATAATTGAAAGTATTCCCATGCTAGCTGCAGGTGCATCAACATCAGCTCAAGCATCTGCATCATCTGCATAGCCTCTGATTGACAAACCAAAGACAAACAGGATTTTGAGGCCAGTTGTTGAAACTAAAGAAGTGCAGGAGGAGGGCCAAGCCTCACAACATGAAGTGGAAGAGGGCATCCCATTTGAGGAAGAGCAGGTAAACAAGGAACCTATAGGTGATGACCTGATGATGGTCAGTAAGAAGAGGAGGGCAATGCCGCTGACATCACCACCCAAGAACCAAAGAACATCCATGCGGGGTGATATCAGGGCTAACCCTATTGTATTAAGAGGAGCTAGTGGTGAAGAATTCAAGAAGGAGCTGCAACATGATGTTCCACTTCCTACCATAACAAAATTTAAAACTGAGAAGGTAGAGGAACAAACAAGAGAAATATTCAAAGTAGGTCAAGGTGGTCCTTTCTCCTTGGAGGACACCGTGGACTTGTTTGGTGATGAAGTTGTTTAGAATGTGGCCTCTTAAAGGATGGAGACTCTCGCTTCCAACACCCGCATGACCCCTCATGGGACCCCATTAGCACAGATGGTGGTGTTGGAAGAAATAAAGCAAATAGAAGAAGTAAAACAAAGTAGCCTAGAGAGGGCAGCCCAACAGATAGGGCTTGATAAATTGGTTGATCAGGTGACTAGCCCTGCCTTTGTAGATTTAACATACAGGGGTGATGTAAGCCCCAAGGATAAAGTAGGTGCACCTGATGAGATAGAAAAGATTGAAGTGGCCAAGCAGGTAGAAAAGGAAAGCAATGCTCCTGATATGGGTCAGCAATAGCATGAGATACCCGTAGAGCCAAAAATAGTAGAGGGTCAGCAAAAGAGCAAAGGTGATAAAGATACATCAGGTACTACTACTACTTAGACTTAGGGAGATTTAGGGGATGCTACAAGAGCAAAAGATGAATAAGGTCAAGAGGACCTTAAGCCACAAGATATTGGTGCATCAGGTGTAGAACAAGAAATGACCCTTGATCAGGGTAATGCACAAGGCCAACACACACAAACATCCATGGATGTCAATATGCCTCAGGATGAGGAAAGTAATAAAGTAAATGAAAGTTAGAAGGAGGGAGTATAGGATCAGGCGTGGGATCATAATGTGGACATTCAACAGGATCCTCCTTTGCAAAAAGAAGCCCCTCAACAAGAAGAAATGCAACAAGATCCCCCTCATGAGGAACTCCATGATGAAAAAATTAAGAAAGTGCCTTCTCCACCAAGAATAGAAGCAGATGTTGGAGAACAGGGCAAACGTGATGTTGACAAAGAGCATCAAGGATCTGAAGATGATGTGCCTCAATGGCTAGAGTGAGAAATAGGCATGGAACAGGAGTCTAAAATTCAAGAATTTGATGTTTCCACCTTGTTCACTGAAACAATGATGAAGCCAAAGAGGAAGGCGAGATTAACATTAGCCATAAAGAGAGATCCTACTACAGGTAGAAGGACTGCACAAGTAGCACTTCCCATGATTGAGAAAGAGAAGGGCAAGATCATCCTAGAGGAATTCCAAATCACAACTGTTGATTTGGGTTTTGCCAATGAAGACTAGGAGGGTCAGGAAGGGAAGGACAGTATTGATTCTTCAACCCAAAGGGTAAAGAAGGAGAAAGAGAAAAATAAAAGGCATAAGGAGCACATTGCTCAGTTGTATTATTATATAAAGGGGTTGATTAACCTTGATAATACCTCAGTTGATCCGGCAGTCCCATTGACTATCATATCCCAGGAGGAGGTCACCAAGATGGACCTAATGAAACATGAGGCCATGATCATGGAGAAATGGATGTTGTCAGCCCTCACTGGAGCTAAGGATGTTTTGAGAACCTCCCTGCAAAGATGGAATTCTTTAAGCAGTTTAAAGAGAAAGGTAGATAAGATGCAAAATGAAACAGGGAAATGGTCATTCCAATTGGAAAAGGACCTAACTGCTTTAAGTGAAATGAAGAGGATTGATCCTCAAGTCTTGATAAATAATCAAGTGTTGAATAATAATACTGCCCTACTGGTAGACATATGGTATGAAGATATCAGGTTTGAATGTGATATCTTGAAGAAATGCAGTGGCAAGCTCATGGATATAAGTATAAAGCTGCACAGCATGATGGCATACAAAGCAGAGATATATGATGGCATACGAAGGAAGAGTTGACTAAAGTCAAAGGGTAATTATCAACTGTTGATCTTAATCGACAAATCTTGACCATTGGTCATTTGTAACTACCTCCTCACCTTATTCTATAAAGGGTGTAGGGGTGCAATATTTTGAACATTTGGAAACTTAATTGAAATTTGATTGCTGAAATTTCAGGACTCATTTCAAAGTTGTTGTAAATGTACATGTTATGCATATTGAATGAAAGAAGCATATATGATTACAAATCATCATAAATCTTGAGTAATCTATGTTTGAAATCTGGATACATGCATTGATCAGCTACGTCCCTTGGAGTGCTTTTTAGTCTGCATGTGTTGTTTTCATTCCTAATCCCTTTGAAGTTAGCGTCATCCATATCTAGCTGTGGAACATCCTGGTGACCTATGGTTTGATTTCTTCTCTTCATGAATGTATCTTGTATGTATGTGATTCAATGACTAAAGATTCACTAAAGTAGAAGTATTCTTTTAAATTTCATTGAATTTCATAACAAATCATCACCATAATTGCAAATAATAGAGAATCAAAAGCAAATAACATGAAATATGTTGATATCCCATAGATAATGGAAAATACAGAGCATATTTATAGTAAAAGCATGTCAAATTAAAAAATATCATGCAAATTCATACAAATATCCATGAAATCCATGCACATATCTACTTACAGACACATCATTTGAACAAATATATAGTGTAGAAGAAAGAACAAGTTCATAATGATCAATGATCAAAAGAATTGATCAAACTTGCAAATATCTCAGAGATCTTTGGAAATAGAATAGAGTTAACCTCTCTATGGAGTAAATTTACAGGAAATAATGCAATACTGGTCATCTAGACAAATGTAAGACCCCTTGAAATGGAAAATAGCATGTCACATCAACCTTTGAGTAACTTTAGATGATCATGACCTGATCAATGGACACTTGGAGTCATCAACTTATCCTAAGCTGATCACACTTTACAAGACAATAAATGTTTGTTGTGCAAATTTTTATGCATGTAATTATGACTAACAATCATCATCAACATAAATTGGCACTAGAAGGAGGGCCTTTATCAGTAGATTTGTTTGATTTGATGACACAGATAGAAAGGTAATACTCACGCAGCTTTGTATTTCAAGTCCTATTCAAAGATTTGTTGTTTTGAGTCCGTGCATGCTTGTCCATTGCAAAGTTTTCAAAATTGAGCGTAAATATTTCAAGCTTTGTGGTTGATCACCGTGATATTTCAAAGATAAGCTTTATTTCAAGTCTTTTTGCTAAAATCTTTGAGGTAATTTGCTTGAGAGACCTGATATCCTGTTGCTTGTGTTCAAAAGCCTCATATCATCTCATATTTGCATCATTTCTGCAAATATTGCATAAATATCAAGTCAGTTTTAGATTATGATCATAAATATAGCCTTTGCTAGAGTGTTTTAGCCGATCTTTATAGTAAACAAACCGAATTTCCTAAAATTCAAGAAATCCTGGCTCTCAGGCCAAATACCAGGTCCAGATCTAGTGGACTCTTTGAAGAATTGCCTATCCGAGGATTCAGACCTAGAACAATAGATATTCATCATTCTCCTAGTTCTAGTGCATCAAGAGCTTCACTAGAATGCACTCCTATAACTCCTATTGGGTTGTAAACACCTACAGGACCACCTGTCACACCTCAAGTCCAACCTCCACCAGTCACAATGTCATTCTTTACTGCAGAGTCACCTCTAACTTTTACTACATATCATCCCTTACCTAAAAATCCTGATAAGATTTGTCCTAAATATCATGCATATTAGGATGCTGATGATCACATTAGAACATTCGAGGAAGCCTGTTGTAGGACTAGAATTGAACATCAGGATGTGGTATGCAGGTTATTTCCATTTTCTTTAGGGGAAGAGGCATATAACTAGTATATTAGTCTTGGTCAAGGTTCAGTCAGTTCATGGGCTACCTTGGAGAAAGCCTTTAAGGATATATTCAAAATACCTATAGATGCTTCAATGAATTATCATCTATTTTCCACAATCAAGAGATTTGAAGGAGAACCTATTGCTAATTTCAATACAAGATTCCAAAAGATGCTTTCAAAGCTAGTTGCTCCCTATACTATAACAGATGAAGCTGCTAGGAGCATATACTACTCAGCCTTAGATCCCCTAACTTCTATGTTTATTAGAAGGACACATCCTGGTGTCACAATCTTGACAGGAGCTTTTGAAGAAGCTATCAAAGTCAGTCAACAATTGATCCCTGCTCCAACACCTAATATTGTATTTCCTACACTCCCTGCTTATCCTACATATCCTGCTCAGCAACAGACTAATGGAGCCATGATACCTCCAGCTATAATGCCAAGTCCTTTATAGATACCTCCACTCAGTATCATGCCACCTCTAAATGGAAATGGTCAAATACTACAATATCTAGGACATATACAGGTACCCCAGGTTGTGGAATAGTCTAATAACAATAACAATGGCTCTTCCTTCTTTAAGTCTCAAACAGAGAATGTAGTAGCCAAAGTTTAGGAAGAAAAGGAAGAAATCAAAGAGATATTAGCACAATTGAGAAAACTCACCACTGAGATCACTCATTTGAGGAGTCAGAATTTCTATTCTCAACCAAATCAAAATAGAGGATATGCCAATGATAGACCTAATTATCCTGATAGGGGATACAATAACAATGGTAACAATAATCCCCCTAGACATCCTAGAGTGTGGAACACTAGGCCAAACGATGGTTCTTTTCCATCACCCTTAGACAATTAGCCTCCTGGTGAACCTAAGCAGACCACTAGAGTAAACCTGGTAGAGGCAACTCTTACAAACTAGTGTAGGATACATAATACCAATGCTCATGCAGAGATGGATTGTCCCCAGTTTAGGATAGCCACCAGTATATTCCAAACTAAAGTATCTAATACTACAGGTAATCCACCTTGTGTTGAAGGAAATGAAATTGTTCCCTATGGATATGATTCTACTTTAGTGCTAGAAAGTTTCATCAATCATCCTCATCAGCAGACAATGTCATCTCATGAGAATTACACCTTAGCATATGAAGAGTCAGCCATGGATTTTGAGACCAATTATGTTTTTCCATTTGAAGATGAAAATGAGCCATCAGTTGAACATGAAGAAGTACATGGTTATCAACAGTAGTATCAGGGTAGGCATAATTACAACTTAAGGAATAATTCCAATCAACCTACTGGTCCTTTGACTACATCCTTGCCTCCAAATAATTTCAACACTCCTAATCCTAAGGCAAGCAATAACCCTGGATTTCCTAAAGTTAATGCTCAATACTTAGCACCACAAAATATAGCACTAAAAGCTGGTAATATATCTCCTAAATCTGATAAATTGGTCACATACTTAGTAGATGAAATGAAAAAGATCAAGATCAGTCTGTCATTGTCAGAACTACTAAAAAACCCAGCTATCAAAAAAGCCTTCATGAAATCCTTAGATGATCCTGCTCCAAAAGAGGATAATTATACCTCATGGTAGATTAGGAATAAAGATCATGTCAGTAGGGATATTAATGTTAAGCACAAAGCTCTAGCCACTATTCAAGCTGCAGAGACTTCACACATGACTCTTTATAGAGATAAAACTGAGTCACCTCCTTTTCTCCTTACCATAAGGATGTTTAGTAAGAATTTACATAATTGCTTAGTAGATTCAGGAGCATCTACGAATGTAATGCCCTTGTCCATATGTAATGCCTTAGGAGTACATCCTGCTAAGTTGCTGAAGAAAGTAACACAGTTAGATAAAATAGAAGTAAGTGTGGTAGGAGAATTAACTCACATCCATATGCAATTAGCATCAGATCCAAGAATCCAATATTACATTGATATTCAAGTGGTAGATATACCTGATACCTATGGGATGCTGCTCAGCAGGGATTGGTCAAAAACACTTAATGGATACATGTCCACTAATTTTAGTCACATGTGGTTACCTTGGAAAGGAATACCTAACCAAATAAGGATAGATGTTGAACCTCTCATGAAACATATGATCACTGAATACAATAAAACTAATGAGATCATGTATGTAGATGTCGAACCCAGAGTGTATTCTATCAGACCCTAGACCATCAAGATAGAGGAGATCCTCATGTATGATGTTCATGTTGATAATGATAATCTTCAGGATGATAGAATAATTTTAGAGTTTGATTGTAACTCTGAAAATGAGATAGAAGTAGATCACTTCAAGAATTTTGAGATGCACTTGTCTAAAGAAGTGCAGCATTGTCAATTGTTAAAGGTACCTATTCATGATGTTCCAATTGAGGGATGGTGCAGGTTACATGATGAGTCACATTCTGAAAAGACTTGTGATTCTTACTTAGACATGATGGAACTGGAACAAGCATGCAGTGAGACATCATCATCATCAGGGGTAAGTTCTACAGATGGTGATAGTGATACTAATTTTTGTCTGTCATCATTAGGAATAGAAGAAAGTACATGTCATGATAAAAGTCCTATCTATCCAGATGATAGAAGAAATATTGGTGTGTAGCAAGAGTAATTCTAAGAGTAACAAGAAAATCACCCCAGGAACTGATTGCTTAGTAGAGTCAGATTATGAAATATCTGATGAAGATAGAGGCAGTAATTTATTTGTCCAAGTTTGGAGAATTTTTATTAAAGTAGATTCAGAAGATGATATAGCAGCAAAGATCTCCACATGACACCCTAATTGAGAGATGGTGTAGGTTACATGAAGCACCACATTCAGAAACTACTTATTCATTATGTTTGCATATTCATTATGTGCAGCTGCCAGAGCTAAAAAAAAAGAGAAGGCCCAGACAAGCCTTTAACTGAAGATAAGCCATGGATCCTCAAGTTTGATGGATCCAAATCAAAATAAGGGGCTGGAGTAGGAATAGATCTTATTGATCCAGCTAGTAAATCCTACTTAGCAGCATATAGATTGCAATTCCCATGCACAAATAATGTGACAAAATATGAAGCCCTGATTCATGGGATATTGTTTACACTCAGAAAGAAAGTAAAGATTCTGCATGTCTATGGAGACTCAGAATTGGTAGTAAGACAAGTAAGAGGTATATATTCTTACAATTACAAGAAGTTGTCTAATTACAGACATAGGGTATGGGATCTGATAGAAGATTTTGATGCATTTAATATCACCCATGTGCCTAGAGAACAAAATCATAGGGCAGATGCCTTGGTCCAAGATGCAAGTACTTTGGAACCATTGTCCATATCTAGTTTGAAGAGATTTTTAGTTGAATTAGTGTTAGTACCCTCTGTACCAAACAATGTAGTTAACCTTCAAGTGTTTGATGATGACCAACACATTTTAGACTTCATATCCAATAGAGATGTCTTTGATGCACAGATCATAGATGAAAGAAATGTGGAAGATCATATCTGGGAAGAAGAAGAGATCATAGAGTTGCCTAGTAACAAGATTCCTAAAGGAATGATAGAATTGGAAAGAGCATTTGATTTAGACAACATGTTGAAACAAAAAGATCTCCCTAAAGCAGATGGAGGAGAGTATTCACAAATTAACATAGGACATGATGATGAAAAAAGGAATGTCCTTATTAGAAAAGTGTGTACAGAGGAAGAAATGGAAGGAATAACCCAAGCACTTAAAGATTATATCCATGTTATTGCCTAGACATATGATGAGTTGAAAACTTATGATACATCAATCATCACTCATACTATACCTTTAAAGCTAGATGTCAAGCCCTTTAGACAGAAGTAGAGACATGTTAATGCTTTGCTAGAGCCCATCATTTTTGTAGAAGTTAAGAAATTGCTTAATACCAGGATCATATTTCCTATGAGACATTCCACATGGGTGGCTAACTTGGTCCCAGTAAGGAAGAATAATGGTGACATTAGATTGTGTGTAGACTTCAGGAATTTAAATAGAGCTTCTAAAAAGGATAACTATCCTCTGCCTTCTTTAGATAAGGTCTTGCAGATTGTAAATGGTGCAAAGATGATGTCATTTTTGGATGGTTTTTCAGGTTACAACCAAGTGATGGTAGAAAAGATAGATAGATTGAAGACTGGATTCACTACTAAGTGGGGAATATTCACTTACAAGTGCATGCCTTTTGGATTGATAAATGCTGGAGTCACATTTTAGTGAGTAATGGATATAGCCTTTAGAGGGCTAATTGGTAAATGCATCATCATATACATGGATGACTTGACAGTTTTCTCTAAAGAGAAAGGGAATCATGTGGAAGACCTCAAGAAAGTATTAAAGAAATGTGAACATTATGGAATATCCCTAAACCCTAAGAAATGCATATTTGGGGTAACCACATGGAGGTTATTAGGTCACCTGATAACAGAGAATGGGATCATCATTGACCCTGAGAGAGTAGAATCAATCATGAAGATACAACTTCTTGGAAGTAAGAAGGAGCTCAAATCTTATTTTGGTAAGATTAATTTTGTTAGAAAATTCATTACTGGTTTTGCAGAGATTATCAGACCATTGAATTCCATGCTCAAGAAGGATGCCAAAATTGTGTGGACACCTAAAGCTAGGGTAGCTTTTGAAGATATCAAGAAAGCCATATCTAATGCTCCTATTCTAATTAGTCTAGATTATACCAAAGATTTTTATATTTACTCCTTTGCTTCAGAGCATACATCTGCAGTAGTATTAACACAAAGAAATGAAGCTACAGAAGAAAAGCCTATAGCCTTCAGGAGTTGTCCTTTTAGAGATGTAGAACTCAGATACATGGATGTTGAAAGATAAGCACTTGCTCTAGTCCGAGCAGTCAAGAAGTTCAGACATTACATCTTGAGAAGTAAAGTGATTGTTGTAGTACCAGATGCAGTAGTAAAGATGCTTTTAATGCAAAGTGAACCAGGTCAAAAGAGAGCCAAATGGATCACTGTCCTCCAAGAGTATGATATGGACATAACACCCATGAAATTAGTGAGAGGAAAATCCTTGAGTTAGATGATATCTGAAATTAATCCTAACATCATGAGCTAACAATATGTCATAATGGCATTCAGACATCAGGCATATCTTGATTACTAGAAGATGCCCTTCAAGATTGCAGGCCTCACATAGGAGAGCCTTAAAAATAAGATCACAAAGATACATGATAAAAGGAGGAGTCCTTTTCAAAAAGAACTATGAGGGAATATACCTTAGATGCCTAGAAAGGCAAGAAGCAGATAAAGTGTTAACAGAATTACATGACAAGTTTGGAACTGCACATGGATCGTACTTAGCTACCACTCATGCTATCCTCAGGGCAGGGTATTATTGGCACACTATTTTTAAAGATACTGCTAAACACATCAAATGTTGTCATATGTGTTAGGTTGCTACAAATAGAGAAAGATATGCTGCTCAGCCCTTGGAACCAGTGATGGAGGTGTGCCCATTTGCTCAATGGGGGATGGATTTCATAGGACCTATCAACCCTCCATCATCTTCAGGCCACAGGTATGTGCTGACTGTTACTGATTATTGTACCAGGTGGACTGAAGCTATCAGTAGTAAGACATGCAATGCTAAGGATGTAATCAAGTTCTTGGAAAACAACATAGTAACTAGGTATGGAGGTCCTTATGCTTTAGTATGTGATAATATGAATGTCTTTGAATGCAACACTGGATTCATAGATATATTTATTGCACTTGAATTATCATAGAAAATTGTGATAGGTTCCTCATACTCCACTCTGATGTCTCTTAGCATTTGCTTCATCCACAAAACTTGAGTGCAACTACCTGCTACTGTAATATATTCTACTTTAGCTATGGACAGAGATATTGCCTCTTGTTTCTTGCTTAGCCAAGAAACTAATCTCTTTCCTAAAAAGAATGCTCCACCACTGGTACTCTTCGGTCAACCACATCTCCTGCCCAATCTGCATTTGTATATGCATGAAGAGAGAAATTATGATCTCTAGGATATCACAAACCATACTCAACTATCCCTTTTAGATATCTAAAAATCCTCTTGATTGCCATGACATGAGACTCTCTAGGATCAGCTTGGAATCTAGCAACAAGACCAACAACATTCATAATGTCAGGTCTAGTTTGAGTGAGATACAATAGTCCTCCAATCATTGACCTGTACTTTCTCTGATCAACCTTGGGAGAGTCGTCATCTTTGCTTAATTTACATCTGGTTGCCATGGGAGTACTCATTGGTTTTGAGTCTTCCATCCCAAATTTCTTCAACAATTCTTTCACATATTTGGTTTGAGAAATGAAGATTCCTTTCTTTGTTTGAGTGATTTGCAGACCCAATAAGAAATTCATTTCCCCAAACATGGACATATCAAATTCACTTTTCATTTGATTTGCAAAAGTCTTGCACATACTATCACTTCCTCCAAAAATGATATCATCAACAAACACTTCAACAATCAAGATATTTTCATGATCAATTTTGAAGTACAAATTACTGTCAGTAGTACCTTTGTTGAAACCAATCTTCAAAAGATACTTATCCAATCTTTCATACCAGGCTGTTGGGGCTTGCTTCAGTCTATACAGTGCTTTCTTCAACTCGTAGACCATATCACCATGATCAGACAATTGAAATCCATCCAGTTGCTCAATGTATACTTCTTCTTCCAAGTCACCATTCAGGAAGGCATATTTGACATCCATCTAATATACTTTGAAATCCTTGAAGGCAGGAAAAGCAATAAATAATCTGACTGCTTCAATTCTTGCCACCGAAGCAAAAGTTTCTTTAAAATCAACTCCTTCTACTTGGGAGTAACCTTGTAGACCAATCTGGCTTTGTTTCTGACTACTTCACCATCTTCATTTAGTTTATTCCAGAAGACCCATTTGGTTCCAATCACATTCTTATTTTTAGGTCTGGGAACAAGATCCCAAGTGTGATTTTTCTCAATTTACATCAGCTCTTCTTCCATTGCTTTAGTCCAGTTTTCATCATTGCAAGCTTCATTCACTGTCTTAGGTTCAATCTTTGAAATCAGACAATGCTCTTCTGAATCTTGAGCAATCCTTCTTCTTGTTTGCACACCTTTACTTTTATCACCTATGATCTAATCTTTAGAGTGATTCAGTCTTACATACCTGGGAACTTTGGGAGTTTCTTTCACTTCTGAGTCTTGAACAGGTTCATTCAAACTTATCTCTTCTTCCTGATTTACTGGATCAGTTTGAATCTAAATTTCAAAGGGAGCTTGGACTTCTTGAACAAAAACATCATTTTGATCATCTTCATCATATTCATAAAACCTTGAGGGTTTTTCAATACCTTCATCAACCTTCACATTTGTACTTTCCACAATCTTCCTTAATCTCTTGTTATAACACCGGTATGCTTTGCTTTGAGTAGAATAACCCAAGAATATTCCTTCATCACTTCTAGCATCAAATTTTCCTAGATCTTCATCTCTTTTAATGTAACATTTGCTACCAAAGACTCTAAAATACCTCACAGTGGGAGTGATGCCAAACCAAAGTTCATAAGGAGTCTTACCGGTATTTCTTCTGATTTGTACTCGATTGAGAGTATAGACTACAGTGCTTACAACTTCTCTCCAATAGATCTGAGGAACATTTGCTTCCATCATCATGGTTCTAGATGCTTCCTAGATGGTTCGGTTCTTTCTCTCCATTACTCCATTCTGCTGTAGAGTCCTAGGAGTAGACATCTGTCTTTTTATTCCATCTTTCTCATAGAATTCTATGAACTCACCAAATGTGAATTATCCACCTCTATCAAACCTCAGACATTTTAATTTTATTTCAATTTCATTCTCTACCATAGCCTTGAATATTTTAAATCTGTCAAGAGCTTCTAATTTCTCTTTCAGAAAAGTCACCCATATCATCCGGGAGTAGTCATCAATCAATAGCATGAAGTATCTATCACCTTGCACACTTCTGATTCTTGCCGAACCACATAAATTAGTATGAACTAAATCCAATAATCCAATCGAAGATTGTTCCTTACTTTTGAATGTGACTCTACTCTGCTTACCCAACTGACATTCTTTGGACAAGCTATTAGTAGGTTTCACAAGTCTTGGAAGATCTCTTACAGCCTAAGTGTTACTTATCTTGATGATATTATCAAAATTCACATGACACATTCTCCTATGCCACAATCAACTCTGATTAATTTGAACAAATAAGCAACTTTTACCAGTACCAACCAAGTGGAAGATATTACCTTTAGTTTGAGTACTAGATGCAATCTCTGTTCCGAAACTTTCAAAGATCTTGCATTTTCCATTTTTGAATTGGAGATCATAGCCTTTGTCCACCAACTGTCCAACAATGAGAAGATTGTGCTTTAGGCCTTCAACATATAGTACATTACCAGTTTTGTTCTTTCCATCAAAAAAAATAGTTCCTCTACCTCTGATTCTACCAGCAGAATTATCACCAAATTTTACCACTCCTCCTTCAGACCTTTCCAAATCTATGAACTTATTTTGTCACCTGTCATATGGTGGGAGCATCCACTGTCCCTGACCCAATCATCCTTTTCTTCAACTTGGGTAGCCAGAGCTCTTTCTACAATTTTATGATTAATAGATTCAGAGGGCATTGGATCTTCTTCTTTGATGGCAATAAACACCCAGTCACTTCCAAATTTTTTTCCTGTTTCTGATTCATCATCTGTTACTCCTTCATCATCATCTTCATGGACATAGTAACATTTCTTTTGGAACCTTGATCTGTTAGAGTTTGACCTTGAAAATCTTTCTGGATACTTTGAGGCAAAATGACCAATCTTATTGCAGTTAAAGTATTTAAAAGGAAATTTCCCTTCATACTTACCAGATCCTCTTGGCAGTCTTTTTGCAATAAGGGCTTCAAGTTAAGCAGCTTTTGCTTCATCTTCTTCCAGGTCTTTTCTTGCTTTTTCATACCATGATAGTTTTCTCGAAGAGTTTTCTCCCAGATCAAACCTTTGTTTTCCTTTTATAGAGGCACTAGCTTTGAATACAGATTCAGTCTTGGGGGGCATCTCCAAACTCAGTCAATTCAAATGCAGCCAATTTACCAACCAATAGATCTCTTGTGATACCTGAATAGGATATGAGTTCTTCAATGGCAGCAACCTTATATTTGTAAGAATCAAGAAGGGATCTGAGAACTTTGCCAACAATTTCATCTTCATCCAAGACTCCACCAGCACATCTAATGCCACAAACAAGCTCATTTACTCTTGGCATAAATGTAGTGATATTTTCATCTTCTCTCATCTTTAGGTTTTTAAATTTTCCTTTTAGACTCTGTAGCTTGGCACATTTAACATACTTATCTCCTTTATGCAGAAGTTCCAATTTTTCCCAAATCTCATGAGCAGTTGTTAGGTCAACAACATTTGTCAGCTCTGAATCAGATAAGGCACTTAGAAGAGCTTCTTTAGTCCATAGATTATTTTCAACATCTCTGATTTCATCTATGGTATGCGGACCATTCTGTGGAGGTTCATACTTCTTTGACGCCATGAACTAATACTACATTCCCATACATTGTAAGTGACATTCCATGCGACTTTTCCACAGAGTGAAATTGGTTCCATCAAACCTCAAACTATCCTTCTTGTAGGACGACATCCTAGATCTCCTCAACCAGTTAAGCTCCTTTTAGAGGAACTTGGGTTAACAAGCACAGGAGGCGGTTAAGCCCTTGTCGCAAACCACTGCAGCACTATGCTGAAAAAGGAGACCAAGGGCCACACCTTGCAACAAAAAGGATATACTAAATGTTCAATATCCTCAAACTTATCAGCTTCAAGGAACTCATGCATGCCATAGCAACACCCTTTTACATTCGGCCTCAAGGCCTCGACTAGGTTGTTTAACTATAACAAATGCTTTCAAAAGAAACAAACATAGTGTTCTCAAGCATATGGCCTCAAAGGCCTCATCATGGTTTCAAATAGCACAAGGGTTGTCATAAAAGATAACACAGTCATTGATAATTCAACATATAGATTACAACAGTGATATCTTGTTTAAATTGCATAGTTTGGAGCACACGACGGTGTCTCATAGTCATACCTGTGGATGAAAAGTATTGTAATCAAGTTATGACTTGCTGAAGATGATGTCTATTGTGTTTGATAGTAGCTCTATCCTGCAAGCTCACAATCTCAAAGCCTGCTACTGATGTAGCCTTTCCTTTCCCGCTATACTCAAAGAACAGTGATGATAACAATAATAAAAAACAAAAGATTATGATTCTTTTACCTTGCATGCATTATCTTGCACACCCCACAAAACTGCCACCTTTCCGTAAGAAAGTGGTAAAATAGTTGGCACCTACCTCTACCACCTCATGGGTTTCTAGACTCCATAAGGACCATATCTCCCATTCGAGAGTAAGCTACATTGATTAAGCTTATGATAAGCTTCACCATGACCTCCACTCTCTCCACTCATCATGGATAGTGGTACGGTTGGCTACAAAAGACATAATTTTATTATATGAAGGTGCTCAACCACTACAAGGATAATAGATAATTATATCACATGTAGTATCTTTTACATCTAAATGATGTTATAGGATTATCAAAATAATCCAAGGTATCATTAAATTATAATATCATCATTAGGGTGGCATCAATAATATGCGAATATGGGGTTGAGTCTCACTCCCCCTCTTCTCCATATTAGACCATAGATAAAATATTTAAATGATAATCACAAAATCTAATAAAAAATAGATAAGTAAACAAAGGAAAACTTGACATCCAAACAAGGTTACTATTTACTATATGAATGTTCTGAGAACATTATCTAGTCAAATCGACATAGACAATGTTGAGAGATCTTAAATCATCTTGCCAACATTGGTCGAATTGAAATTGACTTAACAAGGAAAAGACTTATACTCAACCTATCTTGCATGGGTTCACAAAAGATTAACTTCAATACTCATATGGCAATTTGACCTTTTTCCCAACATCTATCTCCTTCCATCCTTAGAGGAAGATTCTTTAGGTGATTACATTCATAATTATATAACCATGATTAGTGTATCATCATTTAATTAATAAAACATTATGATAAAATAACCTTATCAGCATGTAACCTCATGTCTAAACTAAACTTCAATCGATATCATATAATCAATGATTCTACTTGATATTTTCCACAAACATCAAATTATTAATCTATGATTAATTACCATGTTTACCACATAAAAGTAGGATTAAGCTAAATCAAAAGTTGGGGATGTAACAGGATATTAGTAGAAAAGATGCATATCAAAAGGGATATCCAGATGGTTGGCAATGCAGGCAACAGAAGATACATGGGAAGATTCTAGAGGACATGACTTTGAAGATGTTAGGGAATATACTTGGTGCCAGTTGGCATCTACCCTCGATTGCCAACTAGCAATCACGTGCTCTATTTTCTGACTGTTGATATTTGAAATGAGATCTTGACCATTGATTTTGTAATTGATTCTAGATCATTGTCTTATAAAAGGATCCGGATCATTTGTAAATAGGGAGACTAAATTGATGAAACTTGTTAAGCATTAAGTTTGTATTCTTGCAACTTCTTGACTTACCTCATGGTTCTCTCTCACTCAGTGAAGACATTTGTACATTTTGTGCACATAATGGATTTTAAGGAGTGGATTACTATCTAATTGTAAATCTTGAGTAATATTTTGATCGATTTTTGGTAATGGAATGTCAAATTTCTACATCCTTTTGGAGTGCATTTGAATTTATTGCTTCTTGTCATCGATTGTCCATTGAAGATTTACATCTATTATACGTAGTTGTGGAACACCTGGTGAACTTCAACTCATGAAAGTGTCTGGATGTATGTGTAAAATCACTTGAAAATTTAGTTTCTTAGAACTTTCCTTCCTCAATCCTATCTTTTATCTTTTATTCTACAAATTTCCATAAATAATTGCAAATAATGATAAATCCAAAGCAAATAATTATTAATAACCATGAATTCAGTATTTTAAATAAGATCTTTAAGTGAATTTAGATGAATTGTGTGAAGATCAATTAACTAGGGATAATTCAGAAGAACTAAGCAAAGTTATGTCCAAGTCACAACAATTTGCTCAAAGTTTGGTCATTAATTGATAAATTTGACATGAATCGGTAAAGATATGTGCAAATTGTTTAGGATAAATAGGATATTTGCAAAAGAATGACTAAATAAAAGAAAATTATCTCTTGTCACATAAGTCCCCAAAGTGAAAACAACAAAACACAATGAACCCTGGTTGAAGATTAAGCGGTCAAGACCTAACAATTAGAGACTTGGGACTTCAAATCTTTAGGGATCTTGAAGCCTTTCAAGATAGAGTTTTCATTGTGTAAACTTTTATTTGTGTGAATGTGACTTAAAACCGCATCAACAGAAAAGTTAACTAGACCTTCTATACCTGACAACATATGCCATTGGCAAATTTTCAATGATGACCATGATTTGTTCAATTTTCTAAATTGTGTTGATAAATATAATAGTCAAGAGATACATTTTCAAAGCTTTGTTGAAAACACTGATGGAAAAGAAACCATTTCTAGAAATGAGGTCATTCAATTGAAAACTAATAAGATTCCAAGAGGATTGGTAGCTCTGGAATGATTATTTGATGGAGTGGATGAACATGTTACTAAATATGTGTCAGGGCATGATAATGATTTGGAAGAGATAAATTTGGGAATAGATACATCACCTAGAAGAGTGTACATTGGTAAGAGATTGAATCCTAAGATTAGGACCATGCTTATTGCTTTATTAAGGAAATATAAAATGGTTTTTGCATAGTCATATGATGACTTGAAAGCATACAGGGAGGATTTGTTCCAACATCAGATTCCTTTGAGGCCATATGCAAAAACTTTTAGGCAAACATAGAGGCCCATTAACCCCATACTAGCCCCAAAAATGCAACAGGAACTGGTCAAGCTCAAAGAGGGAGGCATCATCAAGCCTATCAGTGTTGGGAATTAAGGTGTCTCAACCTTTGCAAATTCCTAATGTTGTATTTATTTATCCCATGTTGAGTTGGCATAGTCAACACCTTGTGTATATGTAGCAGGGTAAATTTTGGTGACTTTGGCAGCTGTGATTTCCCCCTTGAATAATTAATGGGGGTTTGGGGGCAGCACCCCCAAGACAGGGTCAAGGGGCAGGGTCGAGGGGCAGCGCCCTCATGGGGGCTCAGGTGCAATGCCCCCGAAACCTCAAACAATTTTTAATTAATGACAAGTGTCAGTGAGTATCTTTGCACGAGAGAAAGGCATCTTTGGGCGGTCAAGGGAGGTTATGACATGTAAGAGGAATATGATATTTTTAGTTAGTGTATGACAGATTCTATGATAGCTGTAAGGTGCGTAAGAGCATCTGTTGTAACTTGTCTTGGGACTAGGTACCCACTTCTGGATGGGATGTTGGACAAGTGTCCTTAAGCATGGGTTTTGGGGCATGAGTCCAAGATGGACACCCATCTCTAGAAGGTTCCATATTTTCCTTGTAAACTCTATATAAATAGGTGCTTGGCTTGGAGATAGCCAACTTTGGTACAAGTACTATTATGCTACCGAAATATCTCCAAATTCGACATTCAAAGACTCCTGAAAGAGCATTGGCTCTGAAACTATATTGTAATCTGTTATTGTTTACTGTAATACATTTGAGCTATGTTTTGGAGTGTGGGGTTTTTTACCCATAAGGGTTTTCCCCACGTATATCTTGTCTCTCACTCTTCTGTCTTCTTTCTGGTTATTGTGTTTTGCTGCAATATCTCATTAGATTAGTGTAGGAAGCATTTTTCACACACCTAGCTTCCTTTCAATCAGGCACTCCACCTTGGTGTCCAATTTGGTTCCTATTAGGAAGAAAAACTGTGACAACAAGCTATGTGATGACTTCTAAAATCTTAACATATCCTCTTTATAAGACAATTATCTATTACCCAATATGAAAACTATGTTACAAAGAGTGATTGAATGTGATCTCTTGTCTATGATGGATGTTTTTTCTAGTTATAAATAGGTCATGGTTAAAGAATTAGAGAAGTACAAGACAACTTTCACTGCCCCATTAGGTATGTATGTCTACATTAGAATGCCTTTTGGTTTGACAAACATTGGAGAAAATTTTTAGAGGGTGATGGATGTAGCATTCTCAGACCTAATCAATATAATTATGGTTGTCTACCAAAATGACCTAATAGCTTACTCAAAGAAAGAGGAGGATCATTGTAATTACTTAGATCAGATCTTCAGGAGAAGCTTAGACTATGAGATTTCATTAAACCCCAAGAAATGCATGTTTGGGGTCAAATACGGTAAGATTTTGGGGCACATTCTATCCAAGGAAGGAATAAGGATCAATCTAGAGAGGGTGGCTACAATAGAGAGAAACCCACAACCAAAAATAGTAATGGGTGTTCAGTCATTTTTTGGGAAAATCAATTTCATTAGGAGGTTTGTTCCAAACTTTGTAGAAAAACTAAATCTATTTCAAAGATATTGAAGAAAGGATAGACTATAGCATGGGGAAAGGAACCTACTGAGGCCTTTCAAGATATTAAAGAAGCAATTAAGTAAGCTCTAGTATTAGCTTCTTCTGACTTTTTGAAACCTTTTCAGTTATTCTCCTTCACATCTTTCCATATAGTTGCTGATGTACTATTGAAGAAAAATGTTAATGGGTTTGAATGGCCAATCTCTTTTTTCAGTCAATCTCTTCAAGCTATAGAATTGAAGTATGACACTATGGAAAAGAAGGCTTATGCTCTGGTTAAAGCAATAAAAAAAATTAGATCGTATTTGTTAGAAGCAAGCATCATGGCTTATGTATGCCATTCGGTCATCAAAGACATCTTCACCCAACAAGAGGTAATGGGGAGAAGATGTAGGTGGATAAACAAAATCCAAGAATTTAATATTGACATTTAGATAACAAAATGGGTCAAGGGACAAGGATTGGCTAAACTCATGGTGGAACCCAATCTGGAGATTGTGGAATTGAATTATTTGGAGGAAGAAGTCCCAGAAAAGAAATGTAACTTGGGAAGCTCCATGTGGTACCACGATGTGGTATACTACTTACATTGTCTGAATTGTTGAAGTCAAATGAGTGATAACCAGAAAGGGACCTTAAAGTTGCAAGTGAAAAAATATACTATAGTCAACCATGAGTTGTACTAGAAAAATAGGGATGGCATTCTTCTCAAATTTTTGGCTAAAGACAAAGCTAACACAGTCCTGAAAGAGATGCATGATGGAGATTGTGGTGGTCATTATTGTCACTTGCATTTGCACCTTGTACTGAAGCACTTTGGCTACAACAATACAATGAAACATTGGAGTGATTTCCAGGTGTGGGACTCTCCAAAGGAAATCAAACCTCCAGAGAAGGCTGGTTCCTTTTTCTGAACATGAAATTTAGAGCAGACTAAGACTAAACCTAATCTAATCACTGCTGGGAAAAGGGGAAGAAGGAGAAACTGAAAGGGAAACGGTGATACACCAAGTTTGAATGTTCGACCCTCAAACCAACTATATATGTGTAAAATAATAATAAACAATAGATTAGCATACATAAATCACAAACTACCTACAGAGGTAAAGGAAACCAGATGAAATCCAAAAGGAAAGAAACATTCACAAATGGAGATCAAACGAAAGTATTACACAATGCAGAAGAAGTGCATGAAAAGGTAAAATCTCTTGTTTATTTATCAAGGAGGCAAGGTTATAGCTAATACAAGACGTGTTTTTTAGACCAACAACCCACAATAATACATTTGATTTCATGCTTATATAGCATTTTACATTAAGGCACAATCTCCTACTATGATTATTCACCCCATGGGCTTGTCAAAAGATATTTCTGCAAAGGGGATGTCTGGATACATCTGTCTTGTCTTTGACATAAATGTAGAAAATATCTTCTCTAAAGTAGCTGAGAAACAAACATTTGCATTGAAAAAAGCATTTGAGTCATCCGCTTGCAACAATAAATGCACAACAACCAACTCCAGCTGGAGTTGAATGTCAAACCTTCAAACTTTGGCTTGTATTTTTCCTTATCGACAAAATTTCTTCTCTATGAATCATGGTCAACCTTTGGTTTTCTTCGTTTTCCTTCAATTCTAAAGATTGCAGAAGTTGTCAGAGATCGGGACTCGGGCCTTTCATCTTTTCTTTCTCTCCCTAGTCAGTGAAAACTGACTTTCACAAACTAAGCATGTTGCTTCCTTTATTGGTAATTTCTTACCTTTGGCACAAGTTCTTTGTAGAGAAGTGCAACTTCTCCCTGCGCATGCATGAAGGAACCATGTGGTGGCTTCACGCGATAACTTTTTCAAAGTGGTGGGCCATGTCTTTTCCTCTGCGATGCATCTTTGTGAATGCCATGTGTTTGCAAGGTGCAAATCCTTTCAGTGCTAGAGACAAAGCTTTCAAAATGTTGCATCAGCTCGCCATGTGTATGCAGGGTGCAAGCCAAGAATTTTATAAAGCTCAGAGATTGGACTTCAGGCCTTTGGCCTTACACCTTCCAAAAGAAAAGGAAGAAGAAGAGAACCCAACTTCATGATCCGCAACACTTAGAAAAATACATGAGTTCAATGGACTTTCGACCTCGAGCCTTCCACCTTTAGTCTTCTAGCCACATGGCAGCATTTTACATCAGCACGCCCCGCATCTTATTTCATTTTTCCACTACCGTACAATGTGCTTTACCTTGGAACATTTGCAAATGGTAGAGATTGGGCCTCAAACCTTTCATCTTTCACCTTCCAAAAGGAAAGAAGAGGGAATAAGAAACCCTTGAAGTCTACCACTTGAAACACTTAGAACTATTTCCAAAGGGAAAGAACCAGAGCCACGACTTCGGGCCTTCCATCTGCCACCTTCTGCCAAAAGAAAAGGAAAAGAGGAAACTCCTGAATTCTAGTGCCGAAAGTACTTAGACAAATTTTACATATAATAAAGCAAAGTTTGAAGATGATTAGGATGGCGTGACGAAGGGGAGAACTCCAAACTCCAAAACTTTGAAAATGCTAAAAACACAAGGAAAACTCAAGATTTTTTGGACTTGGTCAATTTTTTGGGGTTTTCTTGCATTCCTAAAGGGGAAAACACTTAGAGATTTAGGATTTTGAGCTAATTGGCTAGGGAGAAAAATAGGACAACATTTTGGTGACCTCTTAGGAGTGTTTGCCTATTAAATAGAAGGGAACCAGTGGCTTTAATCATTCATTGGGCATAGAGTAAAAAGGGTTGAAGTATATTAGGAACAACTGAAACCCTACCTCAAAATAGCACCAAAAAGGGAAAATAAGGTCTGCATTCTTCTAATGAGAGTGTAGCCTGTACAACAACACTTAGGAAAAAGGAAAGGTGAAACATAAACAAACCTATCCTAAACCTAAACTAACAACAAGGAAATGATCTCAAACAAAGCCATTAATAGGTTCTTGAAAGTAACTGCCCTTTCTTAACAATTTACAATGCTTCACATATCTATGGGCAGTTAAAAAGAGGTGGGGAAGGGATGGACATACAACTAGATAGTGAAGTACTTCCTCAAGGACAAAGAAAAGCTCACCTATCCACTTGCATTGATAAAAAAATGTAGCTACTTGGAAGTGGATAAATGGGTTGATCTAACCCATTTTGATGCTCAACCTCATGCTTTGAAGTAAGCATGATAGGTAGGGACTCCTCATATGTCTCTAGTTGGGCCAAATGCCTGATAGAGCATCATCTTGAAATGGTATGCAAGCCATCACTATTGCATTCATGTTCATGCTCTGATTCTGTAACCTTTTGTTGGTTTGAATGCTCTAGCTACTGCACATGATTTGGAAAGATGGTTGCTTCCTCCTTATGAATGAGATGCTCATGATTTTCTAAATTAGGCTAAGAAAATGAGCCCTGCACATGCTCAAGGTGAAATCTCTTTCACCAAGGAGTTGATATCCCTACTAGATAATCAAGAACAAATCTTTAATTTGTTCTTTCCCATGCTCAATCTCCACATCATCATTTTCAATAAAATATGGGAGCTCCTCAAACAAGCCTGTATTATCAGCATCTACACTTTTTGGTATAGGGCTACCTATTTTCTCTTCTTCATGAGTTAGAACCTCATGGTTATACTTTTCTACACATGTCAGTAACTCACTATCATTTTCACTGTCCTTGCTTTTCTCTAAAACTGTAGCTTATATAGGCAACTACATGCCCACTTCATCTTCAATGTAACTTGGTATTTCATGAAATAGAGTGGCATCATCAACTTCTTCTAGAGAAATCTCTGTAACAATTTCATCCCCAGTGCCCTCATCATTTGGCTGCAACTCCACTAGATTTTGTTCAAGTTGTCTTTGTAGCTGAAGGCTCTTCCCATGAATTCTTTACATTTTAACCTTGTTTTCTTGATTAGATGCCTGAGAAAAAGGCTCAAAAGAACTAAAATTTAGAGGACTCAACCCCTTATTTGAATTAACATTACTCAAAGGTGTAAGAGGTTCAAACAACTCCACCCCTGTGAGAGTAGGAACAATAGACTATTCTTCATTAGTTTCTTTCTCTTCCACCTCCACCTTTGGCTCATCCCATCAACTAGCTTGGTAGACAATAGGTCCACCTTTGAAAAGAGAAATAGTATCAAGGCAAGAGGCCTGAATGTTTTCCTAAATTTCCTAGAGGGGAGAGGGTTCTTAGAAAAATTGTTCCTAGGGAGTGATAAACTGGGTTTGCACAGGAACAGGGTCTTGCAAAGGGAGACAGCTTCTAAAACTTGGGAAATTATGATGTCGAGGCTACTCTATTGTAATCTGATTTGTAGTGATAGATGAGGGGGTTTTGAAATTGGAAAAAGATGGCATAGAATGAGTCACTTGCCTCATCTATTCTTCTTGAGCTGCAATCCGCATAGCAAGGTTTTCTTGAAAAACCCTCTCTTGTGCCTCTTGCTGTTATTACTGAAGATGGGCCTAATAAGGAAGATACTCTTGTTGTCATTCATGCTCAATCATTTCTTGGAACTCATCCTGCTCCCTCTAGCAGCCTAGGATTGTCTCATTTAGATCATTAATGTTTATGATGTTAAGAGTCCCATAGTCCCGTTGAGGCTAATTATACCCTCTTTTCCTTTTCATATCATCTCAACATCTATTAAACTCTAGGAACATGCCCATGAGATCTTTGAACACATCAATATTCACATTGTCAACATCTTGGAACTGACTAGAAGGGTAGCTACACTAGCTAGGATCAAAATAACCTTCTTGGGGTTTATAATAAGCATTATTAGGCTGCCAAGAAGACTGAGCAAGGGCAGGTGGGAAGAAAGCATTATAAGGACGTTGATATTCTACTAAAATAGAGCCATACAACATAGGGAAAGAGGTGTCTTGGGCCTGAAATGGTTGATATGGAGGCCAACAACATGTAATGTTTTGACAAGATGGAGGGGAATAAGCATCATGTGGGTGTTGATATTTAAAGCTTCCATAATAGTTTGACATAATATAGCATGAAGAGAAACAAAAATTATTCAAACAATAGGGGAAAAAGAGTAAATAAATCTGCCCCTTTGAGAAATGGGTTCATACAAGGGAGTCACTAGGTGATTGAAATGCTTCTGAAAGCAATTTGGACTAGGAGTATCACACAATCTTGATCGTTGAAGCTCTTTAGGAACTTAGCCTACCTTCACCAACATATTTGATCCACAGAGTCACCATGGTATTGGAGATACTACCCTAAATGGCAAGAAGCATTGAAGAGCACATCAGAACTCTTCAATGGATGATAAGGATCATCAAACTAGTCCCACCGGGTGTGCCAAAAATTGTTGTCACTTGGATTTGTACAATGTGTTGAAGCACTTTGGTTGCAACAATCCAGTGAAACATTGGAGTGATTTCCAGGTGTGGGACCCTACAAAGGAAATCAAACCTCTAGAGAAGGTTGGTTCCTTTCTCTGAACATGAAATTTAGAGAAGAATAAGACTAAACCTAATGTAATCACCACTGGGAAAAGGGGAAGAAGGAGAAATTGAAAGGGAAAATGTGATACACCAGGTTTGAATGTTTGACCCTCAAATCAACTATATATGCACAGAATAATAATAAATAATAGATCAGCATACACAAATCACAAACTACCTGTAGAGGTAAAGGAAACCAACTTAAATCCAAAAGGAAAGAAACATTCACAAATGGAAATCAAACAGAAGTATTACATAGTGTAGAAGAAGTGCATGAAAAGGTAAAATCTCTTGTTTATTTATCAAGGAGGCAAGGTTATAACTGATACAAGATGTTTTTTAGACCAACAACCCACAATAATACATTTGATTTCATGCTTATATAGTATTTTTCATTGAGGCACAATCACCTACTACAATAAATTCACCCCATGGGCCTATCAGAAGATATTTCTACAATGGGGGATGTGTGGATACATATGTTTTGTCTTCGACATAAATGTAGAAAATATCTTCTTTGAAGTAGTTGAGAAACAAATATCTGCATTGAAAAAAGCATCTGAGTCATCCTCCTACAACAATAAATGCACAATGGCCACCTCTAGCTGGAGCTAAATGTCAAACCTTCAAACTCTGGCTTGTATTTTGCCTTATCGACAAAATTTCTTCTCTGTGAATTATGGTCGATCTTTGGTTTTCTTCATTTTCCTTTGATTCTAAAGATTGTAGAATTTGTCAGAGGTTGGGCCTCGGTCCTTTCATCTTTTCTCTCTCCCTAGTTAGTGAAAACTAACTTTCACAAACTAAGCCTGTTGCTTCCTTTATCAGAAATTTCTTGACTTTGGCGCAAGTTCTTTATAGTGAAGCACAACTTCTCCTTGCGCATGTGCAAAGGCACCACGTGGCAGCTTCATGTACTAGCTTTTCAAAGTGGCAGGCCATGTATTTTCCTCTACAATGCATCTCCGTGAATGCCACATGTTTGCAGGGTGCAATTCCTTTTGGTGCCAGAGACAAAGCTTTCAAAATGTTGTGTCGACTCACCATGTGTAAGTAGGGCACAATCCAGGAATTCTATAAAGGTTGGAGATCAGACTTCAAGCCTTCAACCTTACACCTTCCAAAAGAAAAGGAAAAAGAAGAGAACCTGACTTCCCAAGATCTGTAACATAGAAATAGATGAGTTTGGTGGACTTTGGACATTAGGCCTTCCACCTTCGGTCTTCTGGCCACATGGCAGCATTTCGTATCAGCATGCCCTGCATCTTAGTTCATTTTTACACCACCGCGCGATGCGCTTTACCTTGGAACTATTGTAAATGGTAGAGATTGGGCTTCGAGCCTTCTACCTTCCAAAAGGAAAGAAGAGAGAAGAAGAAACCCCCAAAGTCTGTCACCCAAAACACTTAGAACTATTTCCAAAGAGAAAGAACCGAAGCCCAAACTTTAGGCCTTCCATCTGCCACCTTCCACCAGAAGAAAAGGAAAAGAGGAAACTCCTGACTTTTGGTGCCTGAAGTACTTAGACAAATTTTGCAAAGAACAATGCAGAGTTTGGATCTGATTAGGATGGCATGACAAAGGGGAGAACTCCAAACTCTGAAACTCTAAAAATGCTATAAACACAAGAAAACTCAAGATATTTTGGACTTAATCAATTTTTTGGGGTTTTCCTTGCATTACTAAAGGGGAAAACACTTAGATATTTAGGATTTTGGGCTATTTGGCTAGGGAGAAAAATAGGACAACGGTCACTTTATGGCCAAGAGAATAGCTCATAGGATACTCAGGGTTGAATACTGGTGGCCCACCTTATTTTCTAACACTCATCAGTTCGTATGAAATTGTGATACTTAAAAGGAAGCAAGGTGTGTGGAAAACACTTCCTACACTATATAATGAGGGGAGATGTATGCAAATTCTTTTTAAACCTTTACAGTTATAGTGATGTTAACACAATAATAGAGATATTGCAGCAATACACACACATAGATAATGTAGAGAGAAGAGAGAGAGAGAGAGAGAGAGAGAGAGAGAGAGAGAGAGAGAGAGAGAGAGAGAGAGAGAAGATATAATGTGGGGAAAACCCTTTCAGGAGAAAAACCCCACACTCCAAAACCTACACAATGTATTATCAAAAAAAAGAATGTTTACAACACACTTGCAATGCAAGTCTTCCAGGAGTCTTTGACACTTGTATCTAGAGATAATCTGGTAGCATAATAGTACCTATCAATAACTCTATGCATCTCCCATCCAAGCACCTGTTTATATAGAGTTTTCAAGCCAAAAATAGGAACCTTCTAGAGATGGGCGTCCATCTTGGCCTCATGGCCCAAAACCCACACCTAAGGACACTTGTCCAACATTACAAAATGGATTTTACACTTGTCACAACACCCCATCCCAATGTGGGTGCCTAGTCCCAAGATAGGCTATGACAAATGCTCTTACGCACCTTACAGCTGTCATAGAATCCGTCATACATGACAACTCTTACAGCTGTAAGAGAATATGTCATAACTACCTAAAAATAGCATATTCCTCTTACAAAATATCATAACCCAGCTTGGGTGCCCAAAGATACCTTCCTCAAAGATGCTCTTCGACACATGTCTTCACCTGTCATAGAATCTTCTATTCTCGACTCTTACGCATCATAGAATATGTCATAGGTATCCGTCATAACACTTACATGTCATAACTCCTTACACATTGCACAAGATGCCAACACATGGTAGAAAATCTCTACCACAATATGGGATGCCTATATCCACATGGGATGAGTTGACCATCCTGGCAACATTCCAAGTGGAGTGACAACACATCATGCCACTTCACACTAGATGACAAAATAGGATGTGTAACATAAATTACAACATAGGCAATTAAATAAATAAATAATCAAATAACCAATGCTAGGAATTACCAAGGTTGAGACACCTTAATTCCCAACATTCTCCCTGTTGAACACCTTGTAAGAGCCAATAGAAATAACAGGATTTAACTGCTCTAGGCCGAAAGGCCCATAGACTCCGAACACCTTCTAAACTTGTCTATGCCCATTGGTTTTGTCAATGCATCTACAACATTCTTCAAAGTGTCTATCTTCTCCAATATCACCTTCTCATCCTCTACCATGTCTCACACAAAATGAAATGATACATCAATATGCTTTGTTCTGGCATGGAAAGTTAGATTCTTTGCTAAGCAAATCGCACTCTAACTATCACAACAGATAGTAATCTGTTCTGCATCAAAACCAATATCTAAACACAATCTCTTAAGCCAAATGGCTTTCTTACAAGCATGAGTAGCTGCCATATACTCTACTTATGTCATGGACAAAGTGACCATAGGTTTTTGCTTACTCATCTAACTAATTGCACCATCAAACATAGTAAACACATAAGTACTGGTGGATCTCTTGTTGTCAATGTCACTCGCCCAATCAGAATCCACATATCCACAGATACTCACAGGATGCAAAGGTCCTATAGGATGACCATGATAACATAGGGAATACTCAGAAGTACCTCACAAATATCTAAACACTCTCTTCATTGCATCCCAATGTACCCATCCAGGATTAGCTATAAACCAACTAAGGACTCCCACTGCTTGGGTAATGTTTGGTCTAATCTAGACCATAGCATACATCAAGCTACTAATAGCACTAGCATAAGGTACTCTGCTCATGTCCTCCACCTCAGAATAAGATTTTGGACAATCATTAATAGCCCCAAAGAAACATGAACACACAATGGTCTACAATCTGCCATGCTGAATCTCTCCAACACAGTCTTCACATAGTTACTCTGGCTTAACCAAAGTTTTCTATTTGCTATGTCTTTTTTGATTTCCATTCCTAGAATGTACCTGGCTTCCCCTAAGTTTTTCATCTCAAACTATACTAACAACTAAGACTTCAAATCATAAATCATATTCTTACCATTCCCAATTAACAGTATATCATTAACATATAATGCAATAATGAGAATGTGATCATTGTCAAACTTGTAATACACACAATGATCTGATTTCAACCTCAAAAATCTAATGGACAACACAAAGGTATCAAATTTTAGGTACCACATCCTAGGAGATTGCTTCAAACCATACAAAGACTTCTTTAACTTGCAAACCAAATTTTCTTTACCTTTTTCTATGTAATGCTCTGGCTATGACATGTAAATCTCTTCCTCCAAGTCACCATGAAGGAATGTTGTCTTCACATCCATCTGCTCCACTTCTAAGTCATAAGATGTTGCAAGAGATAACAAGAACTGAATGGATGTCAACTTTGCAATGGGAGAGAAAATTTCACCATAATCAATTCCCTCCACTTGTGAATACCCCTTTGCAACCAATCTAGCCTTGTACTTCTCAACACTGCCATCTACACCAAATTTCTTCTTGAACACCCATTTACAACCAACGAGTTTCCATCCTTCAGGAAAAGACACCAAGTCCCAAGTTTTGTTTTTCTCCAAAGAAGCCATCCCATCTTCCATGGACTCCTTCCATGAACCTCCATCTTTCATGCCCATAGCCTCTATCACAGTTCTAGGCTCATCAATGTTAGTAATCAAGGTAAAAGTACAACTAGAATCTAGCAATGAATAACCAAACCTATCAGGTTGCTTCCTTGTTTGTGTACACCTCCTCAAAGGCTGAGGTTGAGGTTCTACTTCTTCTTATGAGATTTCAGAGCTACTAGAGCTCTCCTCATCTTCAGGTCTCACAGGGTCTTTCAGTTCAGTCTTCTCAAGGGTAGAAGGAAACTGAACCACATCCTCTTTCTTTTCTTTCTCTTCTAGATGGAGAACAACAGGAGAAGATGTTAGTTCTCTAAAAATAACACTTCTTCTATACAACAATTTCTCAGCCACAGGATCCCAAAGGTTGTACCATTTCACACCAACACCATAGCCAATGAAGATACACTAGTTAACAGCCTTGTTCTCCAATTTTGACCTCTTCTCCCTAGGCACATGAGCATATGCCTCACAACCAAAAACATGAAGATGTCTTAATGAGGGCTTCTTACTAGACCACACCTCCATGGGTGTCTTATCAACAAGAGTTGATGTAGAAGACCTATTTACCAGGTAGCAAGCAGTGGTTATAGCTTTAGCCCAAAACTTATGTTCAAGGCTAGAATCACTAAACATACTCCTATCCCTCTCCATCAATGTCATGTTTATCCTCTCTGTAGCTCCATTTTGTTGAGGGGTGTATGGAGTTGTCTTACATCTTTCAATCCCATGTTCTTTACAAAACTTATCAAACTCTACGGAACAAAACTCACCACCATTATCAGTTCTCAAACACCTAATTTTTTTACCAGTTTGATTCTCAACAAAAGCTTTAAACTCTTTGAACTGACTAAAGACTTCAGATTTGCTTCAAAGAAAATAAACCCATGTCCTTCTACTATAGTCACCAATGAATGAAACAAAATATATAGATTTAGAGATAGAAGGAATATTCACAGGACTAAACACATCAGAATGAATAAGATCCAACACACCAGAAGACTTATGAGAGCTAGAGTAAAACTAAACATGGTTTTGCTTTCCATATATACAATGTTCACAAAAGTCAAACTTGAAATTACAATCATTTACCCCTCAATGAGGTTTTTTTTATTTTTTAGAGCTCTAAGACCCTTCTCACCAATGTGGCCAAGTCTCTTATGCCATAACATTGTCTTCTCAGCTGGAAGTTTCATTTCCAAAGCATGAGCACCATTAGGTACCCAAAATGTACTACCATCATAAGTGTAAGAAATACATCTTTTAGCTGCTAGTTCTAATGGTGAAGATGAAGTGACTAAAGCTCTTTTGTTCGGAATAGAAGAAATATTGCACTATGTAGTGCATGCATCTAGCCAAAACAGAGTACCTATCTGAGTACCCTTCACAAGCACCATAACACCTCTAGTCATCTTGCATCCTCTGCTAGAGAAGACAACCTACACACCTGCATCATTCAATTTACTTATAGAGAGTAGGTTTCATGCTAAGCCTGGGATGTACATAATCTCAGAGATCCTCTTGACTCATCCATCAGGGAATCAGATTGAGACTCTTCCATGGCCAACAATCTTCAGATGAGAATCATCACCAAGGTACACTCTTCCACCATCGAACTCTTCATACTTTGTAAACCAGTCTTGATGTGAGGTCATGTGAAAAGAGGTACTAGAAACAATCATCCACACATCATCAGATGCATGGGTGGCCAAGGTTGTGATGAAAGTATCACCATCATCTTGTGACTTGTCAGAATCAGAATCTGAAACATTCTTCTTTTTCTTTTCTCCTCTTTGCATTCCTTTTGGAAATGGCCAATTTTACCATAGTTCCAACAAAGATCCTTGGACTTTCCAGGAGATTTGGATCTGCCCTTATCACCTTTCTTGTCCTTCTTTTTCATCCCTTTCTCCTTGGGTCTTCCATGAACCGCAAGAGCCTCTTTGGTCGACTTGGATGATATTCTCCACATCTCTTCAGATAACAACAAAGACACCACATCATCCATTTTGAAAGTGGATGTGGTACTCCTGATGGCCATTACAATATGACCCCATGAGTTTGGTAAAGAACAAAACAAGGTCATACAATGATCCTCCTCCTCCATCTTCACACCAACGGATATCAACTGTGCAACTAGCATGTTAAAGGCATTCAGGTGATCTGCAATGGACCCTCTATCCTCCATCCTTAGAGAATATAGCTTCTTCCTCAAGAATAGATTGGTCACCAGGAACTTGGCCTGATAAACATCTCCCAGCTTCTTCCAAAGTTCTTTCGCGGTCTTCTCCTCATGGACATTTAACAAGACAGTCAGCTAGACAGAGTCTCACAATACCCTTAGCCTTTCGATCCTTGAGATCCCAATCATCTTGAGACATTATCATTGGTTTTACACTAGAAATGGTTTCCCATAGGTCTCTATCAACAAGCATGTCTTCCATTTTAAGTTTCCACAAATCAAAATTGGTGTCGTTAAACTTCTCCATCTCTACTCTTCTGGATGTGCCTGCCATCTCCTTCCTGTAACAAGATTGTAGAATACTCTGCACAAACTCCCACTCAATCTAATATCAGCTCAAAAAACCCCTACCCAACAACTAGGACCAAAGGTGATCAAGCTTTGATACCAACTAAAAGGAAGCAAGGTGTGCAAAAAACACTTCCTACACTAATCTAATGAGGGGAGATGTATGCAAATTCTTTTTAGACCTTTACAGTTACAGTGATGTTAACACAAAAATAGAGATATTGTAGCAATACACACACATAGAGAATGTAGATAGAAGAGAGAGAGAGAGAGAGAGAGAGAGAGAGAGAGAATATATAACATGGGGAAAACCCTTTCGGGAGAAAAACTCCACACTCCAAAACCTGTACAATGTATTATCAAAACAAAGAATGTTTACAACACACTTGTAATGCAAGTTTTCTAGGAGTCTTCGACACTCGTATCTAGAGATAATCTCGTAGCATAACAATACCTGTCAATAACTCTATGCATCTCCCATCCAAGCACCTGTTTATATAGAGTTTTCAAGACAAAAATGGGAACCTTCTAGAGATGGGCATCCATCTTAGCCTCATGGCCCAAAACCCATGCCTAAGGACACTTGTCCAACATTACAACATGGATTTTACACTTGTCACAACACCCCATCCCAATGTGGGTGCCTAGTCCCAAGATAGGCTATGACAGATGCTCTTATACACCTTACAACTATCATAGAATCCGTCATAAATGACAACTCTTATAGCTATAAGAGAATTTGTCATAACTACCTAAAAATAGCATATTCCTCTTACAACATGTCATAACCCACCTTGGGTACCCAAAGATGTCCTCCTCAAAGATGCTCTTCAACACATGTCTTCACCTGTCATAGAATCTTCTATTCTCGACTCTTACACGTCATAGAATCTGTCATAACACTTATGCGTCATAACTTCTTACACACTACACAAGATGCCAACACATGGCAGAAAACCTCTACCACAATATGGGATGCCTATATCCACATGGGATGAGTTGACCATCCTAGTCACATTCTGAATGGAGTGACAACACATCATGCCACTTCACACTAAATGACAAAATAGGATGTGTAACATAAATTACAACATAGGCAATTAAATAAATAAATAATCAAATAACCAATGCTAGGAATTACCAAGGTTGAGACACCTTAATTCCCAACAATCCTTGTCAGAGATTTTTAGGTAAATTAAGAGGATCTAAAGCTTTATCTTTGAGACCTCTAACTATAGAATCCCCATTTCAATAGTGGGGAATCGATTGCATTGATGAGATCATAGAAAAATCTAGCAGGGGATTTAAATGGATATTGGTAGTAAAGGATTATTTCACCAAATGGATTGAGGCTATTACTACTAGGAGGGAAACCAGTAAAGTTGTCATTGATTTTTTTTGGAGCATATAATTACAAGATTTAGAGTCCCGAATAAGCTCATAACTACTAATGCTATGCGTTTTAGGTCTATCAAATTTGTTGATCTTTGTTCTAATTATGGGATCAATTTCTCCCATTCATCTCCATATCATCCCTAGGGGAATGGTCAAGTTGAGTCAAGCAACAAGAGCCTCATGAAGATCATTAAAAGAATGTTAGGATAAAAAAAGAAGCCTTGGGATTCAAAATTGAGTCTAGCTTTGTGGGTTGATTGCATCACAATTAAGAAGTCTGTCAGGGAATCTCCTTATGAATTGGTCTACGATATGGATGCTACAATGCCTATAAATAATTTGATGCCAATGTACAAATTCATACAGGAATCCATTGAAGAAGTTGATGACACTATGACATGCAAAATTAATCAATTGGTTGAATTAGATGAAACTAGAGGAGAAGCTCAAGTTACCAATTCAAAGAAATAACAACAGATCAAGTATTTGTTTGATAAGAGAGCCAGATCCATAAAGTTCAAATGTGGTGATTTAGTATTGGTATGGAATGACAGTCTATAGTAAAAGGGGAAACATGGAAAATTTGATCCCATATGGCTAGGACCATATACAATTATGAATTATCATGAAGAGGATTCATATTTCATTGAGAGCCTAACTGGAGAACTTCAAGGATTGTCTGTGCATGGATAATTCTTGAAGCATTATTTCTCTTGAGCTTATGTTCATTCTTCCATGCGCATTACATTTATGTTTCTGGTCCTTGTGTTGTGTCTATGCAACCATGGTTATTTATGACCCACAGCAAAGTGTGTTTGCTTTATGTTTGTGTGTGTATCAGTCTGCATCCTAGATTTTTCTTAATCCTCACCATATTCAATTGAAATATGCATCCCCAAACAAGAGCCACTGTCAGGACTTGTAAAATTTCCTAAGGTTAGGGTATGTATGCCCTTGTAAATTTTACCCATGGTTGTGACCCTTTTCTTAAAGTTTCTAAAAGTTTGTGCCCAAAATTTATTTCTTTGGTAACTTGTTTAGCGTATGTCATCTTTTAAGTCACCCAAGTCATGTTTCATTTGTCATTTCATTTATCAGCCCCTCTGTCTACTTCACCAGTTAGTACCTTACCTTTGCTAACATTCAATATAAAGTGCCCTATTGCCATGTGTTAGGTTGTGATCCAAAGGTGAGCCCAACGCATTCAAAAAAGGAACTATGCAGGTGAGACACTTAGCATGCCCGGGCTTAGTTTCAATGTTCCATGGATGGACACTCAAAGGAGGAGCATCATACTACCATCTAGCAATGGAACCTGCTATCTCATTCAGAAAAGAGGAGCCCTATGGAGGCGTTGGTCACTCGCTTTGGAGAAATATTTTAGTATAAATTTTGGCCCCTGCTTGTTAACCATGTGGCATTACCTCGACACAATGTGGAGCTTTGATTCTAAAGCAACCTCACTACGAAGCCTCCATGGAGCCATGAGGGTGCAACATGTTGGCGCGTGTACTCTGCATAGAAATGGATCTGACAATGGATACTTAGTAGAAATGTCGATAATGGGAGTTGTTATGTGTGATAGTCGTTGATCTTGGTTTCACGGTAGATTGAAAATAGGCATTCAATGTATTCTATAGGTTGTGGCATGTTGAGAAAGATCCATCCTGCTTGAAAATTAATTGTGAAGTGACTACAATTGAGCCTAAGGTTTCAAGTGAGTTGTCAAACACATATGAACTAGCATGAGTGTTGAGTAGCATCTTGGTTTTCCAAAGTAGGTTGGATGTGAGGTTAAGAGACAAGTTGAACAGTTTTAAAGCCCCTGAAGTGTCTTTACTACCCCCAATTCTTGAGAATGGTAGACAACATAAATCATTGAGCAATTGGATGACAAATTCCTACAACATTATCTCAGCATTAATCTCATCTATCGTGCAAGGGGATAAAATTGACCTAGATCCAAATGCAGTGTCTAAATGGATAATTTACTTAAATTAGAATCATTCCTAGATAATTTTATAAGGGAACCTAATGTACTCTAAAATGCCAAGTATATAGTCCATGTTAGTACAGTGACGAAAGTTAAAGAACACAAATGTCTTACAAAAGAGAAGTATTGTTGTGTGGGTACAAAGGTACATGGTGATGTAAATCTTGTAATGTAACGTAAGCTTAGATAAATCTCTAGTGTATGTGTGCCCTTCCTTCAAGGCACTACAAACAAACCAAATGGACTAAGTTTTAGATAAGGTAATTATGAGGATCTAGCCAAGATTGGGAACCTAACCGAAGGCCAAATCAGCCTAGGTTTTCCTTATAAAAGGAGATATGATGTTGGAATGATCATGTTCAATATTTTAATTTGTCCAAAGGGGGTTGATTCATATGTTCTTAGAAAGGTGGAAATAATGATTCCTTTACTTTCATGGGGCTTTTCAACTTTCTCATGTTTACAATTATGTGAATTTAGACGTAGAAATGAGAGATTCCTCCCTAGAATGGGTGGAATTGGAATGAAAGTCATCTGGTTCACTTGGCTTCTAATGCAAGCTCTAAACTATGACACTAGCTTTTAATGGAGAGCAAAATGTTCAAGGCAAATGCCTAGGTTGTGCTTAATCTCTCCATCCTCTACTGAAGTTGGTTAGTTCTCCCAACTCCATATCGAGGTGGATAAATTCTAGTTCATTTCCCACAGCCTTTGGTGTTCCTATATCCATGGTGATGGACACAAGGGGTGTGTTGGCCCTCAAAGAGGGATCCTTCGCTGTCACTTTCATCCTATTTTTCATCCATGCTTTTGGTCCTCATCTCCTTGTATCTACAACTTGGTGAGGTGTGTGCATTGATGCAGCATCTGCAACAACATCAAGGTAGAGAATTTCACTCTCTTCATTGAGTCCAAAGTCATCAGCTTCTTCGCTGCCACCCTTAACATTTGAAGAGTTCAGAACAATTGCATCTATTTAATCCCAATCTCCGATGCTTGTTTACATAGCTTAGGGATTCAACATAGGAATTCTTTTACACTCATCTATGCCACCTCCCTAACTTCCAGCAGCAACCAATGTCTCAACTTGGGTTAGTCAAGGCTATCCCAACTAACTTTGCTTCATCCCCATGGCAACGAGACATTGTGGACCACCTCAAAAAACTTTCAAACTATTGCACCCATTTTTGTTACATAGAATTTTGTTGGTGTCTAATGAAAAGGTGACATGTGTCACTCATATGTGGCATTATGTGCTCAAAGTGTTCTATAAAAGGGGAATGTGTCTTTATTTGGAAAGGGAATTGAAAAGGGTGGGATGCTAGAATAATCTTTAGCTTGTAATAGAGAGAAATGTTGTAATGTCTGTAATGTCATTTTCAATGACAATTTATTTTTGTTAAAACTTATATGTAAACATACTCTGATATGTGATTGTCTCCAGTCTTCAATGTAATAATTCTTTCAAACAATATAATCAAGGATTATAAGTTTTTTCATGCACATTTGTTGTATCAAGCCATTTTTATGTTAGTTTTTATTCAAGGGATAATGTAATTAATTTCATAAGAATGACGAGGTTGTTTATGTTGTGAATGGATAATTAAGTATGATTACATATGCATGAGTCTTTAGCAGGTCATATTATTGTTAGTCAATAATTGTTTAAAAGACCAAAACTGTTTAGTGTTTAGGCAAATGGTATACAACATTGCAACTTTGTAATCCCATGACAGGCATCGATCTATTCCTACACACCCTCACATCCTAGAACACTCACCAATTAAACAAACGTTAAACTAATTATAAGCTACTTATAATTATTTGTCATCATCCATTGGGTTTAAAGATTAAAAGGAAACTTATATATGTTTCCAATCCATAAATCCTTTTCAAAGTGTGAGGAAATTTTTTATTTGTTGGGTATTATTGTGTAATTTTGTTGAAATCTTCAATTAATGTCGATAGGGGTACCCACCTAGGTTTTTTGCAAAGCTTGAAGTGTAGGGGAGAACATTGCATAATGTGTCTCCCATTCATTGGCCAACCCTCTAGTAATCACAATAATAAGATCTGATAAATCTTTAAGAATTACTGAGATACAGGTTGGGGAACCAACAAGATCACATGATGACAAACCTCTAATTTCATGAAGGCATTCTCACACAAAGGTTGTAATTTATGTTGAAGGTTATGTTATGTCATTTTAACAAGTATTTGTATGTTGTTTATTTGAAATATTCTAGTACATTTGAATAAAACATTTAGTTTCAACCTATGTGTAAACATTTTTCACTATTTATGCAATCTATTGCCAAATTATTTAGCTATAGGTCATCATATTACACAAACAAATAAATCTATGAATTCATTGCTAAAGTGATAAGTAATTAAACATATATGAAAGCATCCAATCTTGCTATCTTTATTCTAAATCTGTAAAATTAATATAAATTACTACTTTTACATTCTTTGTGCATTAAACATAAAATCTATTAAATGACTTTCAAAACTATAAATATAAACATACATATAAATTAGAATCACACAACATAATAAAGGGATATACAATAGATAATTATTGGTGTGAACAAGGTTATTACCTATCCAGTTTAACCTTTGTTGTGTGGATAATTCATATTATTTAACTATTTAATAGTTAAATAATACTCACACACATGTTCACATCTTAAGTTGACTTAGGAAGCATTCTAGTTGTCTTCTAGATGTTTCTAGTTTGTCTAGTTGTTAATAGTTGTCATCTTATCCTATAGTTGTCATATGTCATAGGATTAAGACACTTGTCACATGAATACATCATCTTGTGTTTCACCTTGGTCTTTATAACCAAGGCCTCATTGTACATTATGTAATCCAGTACATTGTTGTATCATGGCAATATAGCATTCTTTTTACTTGTCTCTTTTGTGTGGAAGGTTATTTAGTTTTGCAAATTTGATCCTAGTGGTTGATTAATCCAACATGGTATTAGAGCTTTGATCTTGCAAGCCCCTTCTCTTTTTTTTGAGAGATCTTGCCGTCAACCTTTTTTTGGTGCATCCTAGCTCAAAACGGAGTCAATTGTTGAGTTCAGATCGTCCAAATCAGTAACGATCAATTATCCAAAACTTGATTTTGGACATAGGTAAATTTTCAAATTTTTTTGGGCTTATATATGCATTTTTGCAGAAATTTTTTGTCCAAAAGGAAAAAAAAATTAGTAGAGGGCCATTCTACCCCCTGCATTTTCTGCATCATTTGCTGTGAAATAGTTAGATTCAACTAGTTTTTCTACTGTTTGATGAGATTTGGCCAAGATCTGGCATTTGTAGACTATATTTCTGCAGTTGTGGGTCGACATTTCTGGTGTGCAGGTTTTTTTTTGCCTCTTTGGACCTAATTATGGGTCACATATGATTTTTTGGAACTCTTTAAGTTGTAGATCTGCATCTTTGTTGTTGCAGATAAGTGTTTTTGTTTTTTAAATTCCTCGTTCCAGGTAGGCTGGTATAATCTTCACTGACAATCTTTTGTTCAGAAGGCATTTTTATTTGAAATACCTACACATCTATTGTTCACTGTAACCCATGATCGGGAGTCATTGCATATTCTAACACACCATTTGGAGATAAAGGTGCATAAAGCTTAAGATTTGAGTTTTATTGTGGCGTATCTCAAATCATAAGTTTCATTTTTCTCTCAGATCCATTGTCTGGATCGGCCAGACAATGCCTTGCCAGTGATCTTACTAAATCAGCGACTTGGTGGGATCTAAGACTTTTGTTTTTGGCGAGATTGGCAATCTGAGATTGTCTACCCAGTCTACATGACCCGATCTACAAATCATCCTCGACCTAAGACTTATCTACCCATGTTCAACCTTCACAGGTCATTTTTTTTGGCATTATATTTAGTTTTCTGAGATCTCTAGACTGATCTAGGCCTTTGCAAGCAAAGAGGTGAAGAAGTTTGCATTTTTTTAAGTTTTTTTATGGCAAGATTGGAAGGTTGCTTTCGGTCCATTCATTGCTTTATTGGGATCATACACCATTAATGCTACGCAGCCTCACAAATCACAGTCAAATGCAAAAGACCTTTCTCCACCTTCATCTGCAAACCGGCCACATTTTTGGTGTCTAGACAACGGTGCCATCTCTAGTTCATTGTATATTTTGAGCCATTATAAGGTATTTAATCTTCAACACCAATTTATAGATGCCTCTTTTCTGTTGGGTGCCAACTTCAATCAATGCAAGGTTTACATGTCGAGTTCCATCATCCATAAATGAATTGATGCGATTGATGTCTGCATGGACTCCTTAGACTAGGCATGCCACTGCGCCTTTCCTCTGCATCAGATCGACCTCACTCAGTTTCTTTGTTTTGGCATGGATTCAGATCTAATCTTTTTGGGTGCCCTAGACACCACGAACTCAACATCCACATTTTTTGTTTGACTTAGCATTAGTTATGCAGTGGCTATCTTCTCATTTGTAGAGCCTTTGATGGATCCAATCTAGTGAGTTTTTAATCTTCAAGGTAGTTTTTAAATAAAGAAGAACTAAGTTTGTTTTATTACCGATTATCAAGACAGTGATTGAGGCCCAGTTTGGCAGGTGGCCATACCCCCTCACAAACAAACTTAACTTCCTTTCTTTCTGATCACATCATCTAATTATGCAATGAGTCGTTGATCTTGTTGCATGCAAGCTGAGGATGATTTTTTTTGCAAATTTTGACAAAGAGGGAGATTTTTTCATTTTGCCATATCTTGCAAACTAAGAGGCAGGTTTTCACATTTTTATAGTCATTAGAAAGGTAGTTCAACGAGCTTCGCTATGGTATAGGTGATTTTTTCAGATTTTGTCATTTTTTGCTAGTTTTAGCAGCTTGAAGGTACAATTTGCTTTTTTCTTGTAACCGGCGTAACTTTTATAAATCTGGTAATTTTTTTTAAAATTTCTTAGAAAATTGCAAGGAATCTGATTGTAACAACTATTTTTTCCCTTGACAAGCTTGTTTTGCTCAAAAATTGTAAAAATAACCATGTTATAAATGATCGATTTAAGCTTGTCGATTACACAAATTCTTTCATTGTACTTTGCTCGGGGGGTTATAATCACATTGTTAATACAATTTGGGGGGGGTGAAAAGGCACAATTTAAGTGCCCTTGTGTCTTTGGTTCTTGGTGTTTTTTTTCTGCTACACATGGCAAAAAGTGTCTATAAAACCACTCACTCCACAAAATTACCACACATGGATGTTAAAAATGAAACAACTACTGCAATCTAAGGGCCTTTGGCAAATGCTAGAGGATAATCCACATGGTTTCACTAAGGAGTTTGAAAGATTTGCTTATAAGAACAAATTAGATGAAGCTATAGGAATCATGGGATTGCATGCATCAGACAACTTGTTGTTTCATATTGCAGAGTGTAAAACACCTAAGCAAAATTGGGATAAACTTGAAGAATTGTATGGTACCATCAATGAGTTATGAATCTTACAACTAGAGGTAGAATTGACATCACTCTCTCCAGATAGTTTTCCTACTATCTAATATTTTCTAGAGAAATTCAAGATGATCTTGTCACAATTGAAAGGATGTGGGCATGATAAAACTAAAAAGGAATGTATCTTCTTGATTTTGTCAAAGTTGAAGGGCCCATTTCAGGTTTTTTCATCTACCTTATATTCTACTATGGATGCCTTTGGGAAAGACTTTAAGATGCCTAGCTTTGAGTTGTTTTGTGAGCGTCTTACTAGGGAGCAAACCAAGTTACTTCAAATGGAAGCACTTCCTAGTTCTAAGAATTAAGCCTTGATGGCCTCATCTTCCAAGGGTAAAGGTAAGAATAAGAAGAAGTCCAAGACAGAATCTCCTTCAGGTAGTGAGTCTCCCATCAAACCAAAGCTAAAGATGTTGGCAAGAGACACTATGTGGCTTCATAAGTGTTGTCATTGATGGCAACAAAGTCTATCCCACACATCTGCAGTACATAGTATGCCTATACCGAAAGTCAGATTGAAGATTATTTTGGTCCAGTGAACAAGAACAAAGTATGTAACAAGGTCTGACAATCAGGTCCAGATCTCTCAAATGGTGTAACTCAATAAGTTGCGGACTTGGAAAAGTCAAGAAGGGTATCATGACTACTGTATTCCAAAGATTTAGCCTCCGGTGATAAAGCAAGAAAAAGATATGAGCATCTGAGTGTTGGCTTCCAGTAAGGCAGAGCAGACAGAGCAACAACTGATCGATAGAGTATTAGAATTCAATCCAGATGAGTAAAAGGTGTTGATCAAGCAATTTGTGGGATTATACATTGTTGGCCGACATGATTAATGACTTCTATGCTTAATCTTTTGATACGCATCACAAATCAAGCATGGATTCAGCTGACAGATCAATAACTTGCAAATATCTTAGGTGTTCTTGTTGCCGACTAGAAAGTTGATGAAAATCCTTGATGTGGATATATATACCAGATGGATTCTAGCATGTAAAGGTGTGTGTTGAAGATGTAAAGAAATAAGGTGTGAAGAAAAGCAGGGATAAGTGTGAGAACAACAATTCAAGTCCGGTATGTGACTAAATAACAACATTGAACAGAGGAAGAATGAAGTGCATTAGATTAGTATATTGTGCCTAACCAGAACTAAACTCTTGCATTTGTAGATGCTTCTATTAGTTTAAACACTTGATTATCTTCTGTAAGTTTTGTAGACAGTGAGTCTCTTGTAGGCAGTGTGCCTCTTGTGAGCAGTGTGCTTGGGCAGTGAGCCCTAATTGGCAAGTGCCATTTTGTACTTCTTTATTCTTTTAATAGAGAATACAATCTTGAATTATTCACCCTGTGGTTTTTCCCTTAACCGGGTTTTCCATGTTAAAGTCTTGGTGTCATATGTGTTGATGTGTTTCTGCTCTTGAGTTATTGCATTGTGCTTCCATGATTGAATCATAATTATGCTATAGAAATATAAGGATTTAAGTGTTTAAAGAAAAGAAAGTTTTTGTGACAAATGGTTCATCCCCCCTCTCAGTTGTTTGTCCTAAAACCCAACAATTGGTATCAGAGGTAGGTCTCTCAGAAAAAGCCTAACATCTTGAGGAGGATCCAGGAATCACAATGGATGCATATGGTATGAAAGAACAACTACATTCTACCCTAGATGATCTTGATCAATCTCACTCTGAGGTCAATAATTTGAGAGAATGACTCAGGGAAGCTGATGATTTCATCAATAAGCTGAAAGAGAAACTTAGTATTTCTGTGAAAAAGAGAAAGGAATTAATTTAGAAACTAGCAAATCAAAATGAAGCTAATAATACTGATGAGGATCTGAATGAAAAAACCAAGCTATGTGAAAAACTTTCAAAAGAAGTCATTATGATGAGACATGAAATGGAATCAAGAGTTATGAAATTCACCCAAGAAATTGAAGAGAAAAGAAAGACTAAAGATAACTTGAAACAATCTCTCAAGGAGAAAATAGAGGACTGCCACAAAATGGACAGAATAATCAGACATCTTGAATCTGATCTTGAGGAAGCCAGATACAATGAAGAACAACTTGAGAACCAGATTGATTCTCTCAAACAAGATCTTCAATCTACAAATGAATATAAAGAAAAATTCAAGATAAGCTCAGCCCAACTTGAAGTTCTTCTTGAAAGCCAAAAGAGGGTAGATGATAAGCGTGGCTTAGGATATGAGAAAGGAGAAAGCTCTGGATCTAGTCAAAAGAACTCTGGATCAGGAAATCAAAGAAATAGGCCTAGAAGACCTCCAGTAAGGAAACCAAATGCCCAAAGATATCCATCTTTCAATGGATACTGCTTCAATTACAACAATTTCAGTCATAAAGCAACTTAATGCAAGAGGAGAATGAATCAAAATAACCCATCCTTCTCCGGACAATGTTTTAATTACAAAAGGTATGGTCACAAATCTCATGAATGTAGAAATATGCAAATAAACAATTCATTCAATGGTAGATGCTTTGCATGAAATAGAATGGGACATATGGCTAATCAATGCAGATCAAGAGGATATCAATCAATTAAGCAAAGAAATGTTGTATGTTACAATTGCAATAGATCTGGTCATATTGCCAAATTCTACAGAAGCATAAATGAGGATAGAAAAGGTCTGGTGGAACATGATCAGAAACAAGATAAGGGCAAAGGTAAAGTGAATGCGAATGAAGTTCAAAAGGAGATGAGCAAGATTTGGGTAAAGAAGAGTACAATGAATATTGGGGATGGATCTGCACCAGAATCTAGTGTTGATATTCCTTCTGAAAACTAAAAAGGTGAGCTCTGGCTCAGGGGGAGTCATAGAGAAAAATAATTTCCCCTAGATAGTCAGCTAGTGCCTAAATTCGGCACATTGAGTAAACATCTGACGCTGCAGATTAAAGGGTTCTCAGAAAAACCTCCAAATAACCTTTAGTCAAAATGTGAAAGGTCCGTATGGAGTTTTGTAAGATTTATAACCGCTCAAATTAATCCAGTTCCGACAGCTATTTGGTAAAGCAGAATTTCACAGACAGATCCGGTATGATTCAAAATTGAAATGCTTTGATCTGCAGACCCATGACATGATTGAAGAAAAGAAGATACATTGTCAATCCTCACAGACAATGATTCTAAGTCTCGCGCAGTGATTCAAGAAAATCTCTCTCAAAACAGGGCAACTAGATAACTTAAGTTGTGCATTTATCACAAAAGGAAATTGGGGTTTGCGCAAGGATAAAAGGGTTCTTTCACTCATTATTTACACACTTGCACTCACAAAGAAGAAAACAAGAGCTTTGCAAAGAAGATTCTACAATTCACTCAAGTTCAACTGAAAATCAAATTCAACCAGTGATTGGTTTTGGCTCCTGCTTCAAACCCTAAAGCATAAAAAGGTACTTCCATTCTAAAAATCTCTCTCCAAATCTCTTGCAAAATGGCTACTCCAATGGTTGTCAATATTTCTGATAGGCCAAGACCTAAATTCAAGAAACACCCCTACAAATCTCTAGAAGTTGATCCCTTGGGTGTGTTTTCTAGCATTCTACATGGAGTCTTGCATGTAGAAGATGTTAGGGTTTATATCCATGCAAACATTAAAGAATCTGGAGACTCAAAATTGATGGATATTTATCACAAACAGCTAATAGATGAGAATTTTGAAATCAAACCTGAATTCAAGGCCCTCCGGGACAAACACTTCAGACATTGCATACATTTTCCATGTTTTGCAGAAGATGATTGGGTTTGGTATGTTCTAAGTAGGATGCATGATAATTTTATGTGGCTAATGAGGTCGTTCAAGCTAACTAAAGATGTCATCAGGGCAGTGATCAGACTGTATTCATCAGGTGGGTTACCTGCACTCAAATCTTTGAAGAACCAAATGGTAACTGAAGCCACCAGATCAAAATTTGACAAAAGAACAATGACTATAGATGACATCACAGATTTGGATGTCAAGTTTGCTTCAATGATAATCAGCTACAAAATCTACCATTTGAGCAGTGAGAATTTTGTGTTTGGTACAACAATCTATGTTGCATATTAGATGCTAAGAGCAGATGCAGATTATGATTTGTGTGAGCTTCTTCTAAATTAATTGTTGGAGAACTTGCAGAAGATCAAAAAGGATAAGAAAAATTCCTTTAAATATGGTAATCTAATACTGTGTCTATTCTTCTATTATATGAATGAGCTACCTAGATCAAATGGTTGGGTTTGGAAAAATGATAAACCTATTACAATTTAGATCAGAGATTACATGTATGGACTTGGTGATGCTCAAGCCCAAAACATAGCCCTCTAGGGTTACTTTAAGAATTTCCAAAGCATAATGCAAGCCAGAGAAAGAATACCACAAACAATAGTTGACAAATACAAAGATACAATCTACTTCATGGTTAACACTAATCAATGCCTAATAGAGGTAGTTGAGCCAAGAACTGTATGGATAATGCCTATGGGATATGAAGTCGATGAAAAAATCTTGGAGCTACATATTCAACACCTATTGAGCCAGCCTAAGGACACTAAAGTAGAAAGGTTTGGCACCTTTGAAGAGCTAAGTATAAAAATACATGTTGAGTTAAGATAGGTGAAGATGAAGAGGAAAGTAAGAAAGGAAGTTGAAGAAGTTGCCAAAAGATTTGGCATATCAAAGGAGGCTGTAGATGCTAATAGAGAGAAAATAGAGAGGGCAGAGAAATAAAGACAAGAAGCAAAGAAAGAAAGTACTCCTATACAAACCTCCTCTTAGACTAGATCTTCCAAGAGCTCTACACCTATCACTCCTAAAAGCTCAAAGGCTACCAAACCAGAAGTCAAGCCATCTGGAAAAAGTGAAAAGAGAATGAAGACCAAAGACTCAAGAACATATACAAGCCATAAGGATGATGAAGAAATAGAATTAGATGAAGAAATCAAGAAAATGAAGAAGAAGAGAACATTTGGAAAGTTCTTTACTAGCAGAAATGAGGAAGAGAAGGTAGAGAAATTTGTTGAAAATCCCACTCTTTCCATTGATGACATCATCAAGGTAGTTACTGTGGATGGGAACTTGTAGCCAGTGATAGAGTTTTATGATGCATACAGTGATGTTGAAAAGAGAATTTTGGAAGAAGCTATTGTCAGGTACTTGAACATTTACAATAAAGTTTTCATTGAAATTATATCATTAATTCCTAAGAGCCTAGAAAAGGTACTTGAGCTAAGAAAAGAGAATGCAAAGGCAAAAGACTTAGAGATTGGGGAGCAAGATAGCAATTCGTCTTTATCCTTCCATCACTTCAAAACAAATGAGCATGATCTTCAAGGATTGTAAGGATGAGTTCTGGAGCAAGGCAAGAATGAACAAACTCATGCTTGGAGAAACTAACCAAGTAGCAAGAGAAACAAAAGATATCCTCTGGAATGCCTTGAAGAGATTCAATCTTCCTATAGTAGAGGAAATAGATGAAGAACCTTCTACCATGGATGTTGAAGGGTCAAATGATGTCAATGAAAAACCTTCTAACAAGGATGTCGAAGGATTAAAGAAAATAAATGAAGAAATCCTTGAGAACTTAGACTCCTCAGTTCCAGAAGAGGAAGTTCATGAAGCAACAAACATAGGTGACATCTCTCCTTTGGATCCCATTGTATCTATGACAAACATTCTAGACTCTAAAGTTGAAGGAGAAGGCAAAAGAGAGGAGAATAAGATTCAAGGAAAAGAGGATAAGGGAAAAGAAGAAGAACAAGCAGAAAAGACTAATGATGACTGTTCTGATATTTCAAAAGGAAAAAAGTCTCAATCTCCAGCAAGAGACACTTCAAAGACAGTGAAGAACTTCTTAGACAGAGAAATGATGGAGTTGGATGAATCTAAGCTATTTCAAGGACCACTAAATTTTGACTCTCTCTCCCCAGTTCAGACAATGAAAATAGCATCTTTTGCTCAAGCCAAAGCAAAAGAAAAACTCTTGAAATCTCACATGGAGGACTGTGAACTATTGAAGATTGCATCCAAGATGCTAGAGAAGATCATGCCATCATATCAAAAGGATCCTTCGGCCTCACCATCCAGTAACTTGAAAAACTTAGTAAATTCTATTAACACTCATTTTGAATCTCTTGCTTGCATCATGCTCTGAAAATTCTTGAAATAGCCCCAGAGAGCTGTATTTTTTGCCTTGGCATTACCAAGCCCATGTATATAATCTCTAATTTGAATGGCTACTGGTCTGTCATTCTGCCATACCCAACCACTGGATCCAGGCAGCTCATTCATAAAGTAGAAAAACAAACACAATATCAGTCCACCATATTTAAAAGAGTTCTTTTTGTTCTTCTTTATCTTCTATAAGTTTTCCATTAGTTGGCTCAGAAGGAGTTCACAGAGATCATAATCTGCATTCTTTCTCAACATCTCATAAGTAGTATACACAGCAGTTCTGGATATTGAATTCTCCCTGTTGGAGTGATATATATTATAGCCAATTATCATAGATGCAAACTTGATATCCAGATCAGTGATATCTTCTATGGTCATTGCTCTCTTATCAAATTTTGATCCGGTGGCCTCAGTCACAGTTTGGTTTTTGACAGATTTGAGAACAAGTAACCCTCCGGAAGAGTGTAAACCAATTACCATCTTAATTGCATCCTTGGTGATCTTGAATGGTCTATTCAACCATAAGAAGTTATCATGCACTCTGTTCAACACATACCGGGTCCACTCATCTTCTTCAAAATAGGGGAAATGGATGTACTGACCGAAATGTTTTTCTCGGATGCTCTTATACTAAGGTTTTAGTTCAAATGAATCATCTATCAGTTCCTTGTGGTAGATGTCCATCAGCTTGGATTCACCAAAGTCTTCAATGTTTGCATGAAAGTAAACCCTAACCTCTTCTACATGCAAAACCCCATGCGGAATGCTAGAAAATGCCCCTAAGGGATCCACTTCTAGAGATTTGTAGGGATGTTTCTTAAATTTGGGGTGAGGTCTATTAGAGATCTTTACAACATTTAGAGTAGACATCTTAAAGATTCAGAGAAAGTTTGATCAAGAGTGAAAAGTACCTTTTTACACTTCTAGGTTTCACGGGATGATCTGGATTAGATTGCTGGAAGAATTATCTTTTATGATTGATCTTTGAGAGACTTGAGACAATTTGTTTGCAGAGCTCTTTTTCTCCTCTTCTCAAGTGAAAATGTGTAAATGATGATCAACTGAACCCTTTTATCTTTGAGCAAACCCTAATTCCACATTGCAATAAATGCGCAACTTAAGGTATTCCGGTTGCTCTGTTCCCCTTGTCCTGAGAGATTTTTCTGGATCACTAAGATACACTTAAAGTTACTCTTGGTGGATAATAACAAATTATCTTACTTTCCCCAAACACTTGATCTATCCACAGAACAAAATGCCTCAAATTTGAATCATACTAAATTTAACTGTGATAATTTTGTTTTACCAGATGACTGTTAAACCAGATCAATCTTGGAAGATTAGACTCTTCAAATCTTCCTGCGGATCTTCCATATCTTTACCAAGATTTCTTTAGATGTTTCTCTAAGAAACCTTTTATTCCGCAACTTCCCATGTGCCAATTTTAGGCACCAATTAACTGGCTGGGGGAAAATATTTTTCCTTGTGTCTCCCCCTAAGCCAAAGCTCACTTTTTAATTTTTGGAAGGAATATCAGCACCAGATTCTGGTGCGGATCCATCCCCTACATTCTTTGTACTTCTCTTCACCCAAATCTTGTTCATCTCACTTTTAACTTCATCTGCATTCACTATTCCTTTTCCTTTGTCTTGATTCTAATTATAATGAACCGGACCCCTTTTCTCCTGATTCTTGCTTCTACAGAATTTGGCAATATGACCGGATCTATTGCAATTGTGGCAAGCAACATTTCTTTGCATATTTGATTGATATCCTCTTGATCTACAGTGATTAGCCATATGTCCCATTCTATTGCATGCAAAGCATCTACCATTGAATGAATTGTTCATTTGCATATTTCTGCATTCATGAGATTTGTGACCATACCTTTTACAGTTAAAACACTATCTGGAGAAGGATGTATTTGTCTGGTTCATTCTCTTTTTGCACTGATTAGCTTTATGACCAAAGTTATTGCAATTGTGGTAGTATCCATTGAAGGATGGATATCTTTGAGCATTAGGTTGCCTTACCGGAGGTCTTCTAGACCTATTCCTTGGATTTCCTGATCTAAAATTCTTCTGACTGGATCTGGAGCTTTCACCTTTCTCATATCCCAAGCCACGCTTGTCATCTACCCTCTTTTGGCTTTCAAGAAGAACTTCAAGTTGAGCAGAACTTATCTTGAATTTCTCTTTGTATTCATTTGCTGTTTGAAGATCCTTTTTAAGAGTGTCAATTTGATCCTCAAGTTTTTCTTCATTATCTCTAGCATCTTCAAGATTAGATTCTAGATGCCTGATTATTCTATTCATTTTGTGGTAGTCTTCTGACTTCTCCTTGAGGGATTGTCTTAGATCATCTTTAGTTTTTCTTTTCTCTTCAATTTCTTGGGTGAATTTCATAACTCTTGATTCCATTTCATGTCTTACAATAATGACCTCTTTTGATAACTTTTCACATAACTTAGTTTTCTCCTTAAGATCTTCATTTGTACCATTGTCTTCACTTTGACTTGCCAATTGCTGAAGTAGATCTTTTCTCTTTTTCATAGAGATACTCAGTTTCCCTTTTAGTTCATTTATGAAATCATCAGCCCGTTTGAGTCTTTCCTTCAATTCACTGACTTCAGAGTTTGAATGCTCAAGATCATCTAGGGCAGACTGAAGTTGCTCCCTTGTACCATACACGTCAATTTTAGTTCCCAGATCTTCCTCAAGCTATTAGGCTCCTTATGGAGGAACTTAGCTCTGATACCAATTATTGATAACTGAGAGGGGGGTGAATCAGTTATCTTAATTATTTTAGCTTTCTGAACTTTCTTAATAATTAATGCAGCATCAATTCAAATAAGCAAACATAACCATGAAATGGAAATACACATGACACAATATTTTTGATGTGGAAACCCTGTTAAGGGAGAAAACCACGGGGCGATTAACCCAAAGATTATATTCTCTATTAGAAGAATAGAAAAATAAAATGGCACTTGCCAATTAGGGCTTACTGCCCGAGCACACTGCTCACAAGAGGCTCACTGCCTACAAGAGACTCACTATCTAATAGTTCTAAGAAGAATAACAAGATCCTTGAACTGATGAGAAGCATCCACATATGCTAAGGTTCAGTTCTGGTTAGGCTCAATACATTGATCTGCTACACTTCATCCTTCTTTTTCTTTGGTGCTGTTGACCTGTCACATACCGGACCTATCTTACTGCTTTCGCACTGTTCTTCTACTTTTCTTCACACACACAACTCACAACACATGCCTTCATACCGAAATCAATCTGGTATATATATCTGCACCAAGGATTTCATCCACTTTCTAGTCAGCATTCGGAATAGTCAATATTTATCAAAATTCTGATCTGTCGGTTGAATCATTACTTATCAAGTGATACGTATCAAGGAGATGCTTATAGAAGTCATCTCACATGTCGGCCAATCATGGATGATACCTTAAGAACCTTGATCATCATCAACAACTCATCTGGATTGAGGTTTGATACTCTGCCAGTCAATTCTTCCTCTATCAACTCTACCAAACTGGACCCCAATACTTAGATGCTCATATCTCTTCACTCTTACATCACCAAAGGTTCAATCCCTGGAATCTATTAGTTAATGTATTCCTCTTGACTTCCCCAAGTTCACACTTTACAAAGATACTTCCTATAGGAGATCCAGACCTGACTATCAGACCTTTCTGTACGCTCCGTTCTTGCTTACCAGACCAAAGTATTCTTCAATCTGACTTCCGGTATAGGCACACCATGTTCTACGGATGGGTGGGATGAACTTTGTTACCATCAATGACAACACTCATGAAGCCACACAATGTCACTTGCCAACATATCTAACATCACCCAATTGGTTTTTCCTATAAAATAATAAAGTCTAACAGTTCAGAATCTAGGATCAACAGTCCCACACATATAAAAGTATCAGCAACAGTAAGGTAAATAGTCACATGAATAGAATGAAAAAGGGTAGGCCTCACATCCTCTCCCCCTACGACTGTACTTCCTCCTGGAAGTCGTCAAAGAGGTGAGGATAAAGAGTCCTCAATCTCGCTGCATCCTCCCATGTCGCAGTGACCTCGTCATACATGTCCCACTGGACCCTAACTTGGTCCAACTCTCAACCTCGAAGGCCTAGTGTCTGACGAGCCAATAGTTGAATTAGCTCCAAAGCCAGTTATCCGTCTGCCTCTACCTGAAGAGCACTCCAATCCAATACATGAGATAAGTCAGAGATATAACGACGTAAAACTAAAATATGAAAGGCATGGTGGATACGCGACAGGCTAGGTGGCAAGGCTAGACGATAGGCTACAGGTCCTATCTGCTCCAAAATCTCAAAAGGTCCTACAAATTGAGGTGTGAGCTTAGAGCCCTTTCCATAATGGATTGGACTCTTGTGCGGTCGCACTCTCAAAAATACCCTGTCACCCAGTGAGAAGCTCTGATCAGTTCTCTTAGCATCTATATACTTCTTCTGTCTATCTTGTGCCTCCTGAATTCTCTATCTAATCAATGTAACCTGCTACTCCATATCCTGAACTATCTCTGGACCAATGGCAACCCTATCCTCTATCTGATCCCAACTCAATGGTGTCCTGCATGGTCTACCGTATAAAGCCTGGAAAGGAGGTATGCCCAATGAGCTATGATGCCAATTATTGTAGGCGAACTCAAACAGATACAAACACTCCTTCCATCTAGACTGATGGTCCATAACATACATACGAAGCATATCTTCTAACACCTGATTAACTCTCTCTGTCTGCCAGTCGGTCTCAGGATGGTAAGCTGAACTAAAGTTGAGCTGTGTGCCCAACACCTAATGTAAGGCTCTCCAAAACAATGAAGTGAATACAGAGTCTTTGTTAGAAATGATACGGTGATGTACTCCATGAAGTCTAACAATCTGATCTAGAAACACTCTTGCCACTGATGGTGCATTGTACATCATGCGTACAGGTGAGAAATGCACCACCTTGGTCAACTTGTCAACTGTCACCATGATGGCATCATGGCGACGTGATGACATAGGTAGACCAACAATAACATCCATGGAAATCATGTCCCATTTCCATTCAGGTATCTCGTGAGGGTACAACAGTCCTGCTAGATGCTGATGCTCAGCCTTGACCCTCTAACACTCAAGGCAACGAGAAACATATTCTACAATGTTGCGTCTCATCCCAGCCCAATGATATAACTGTCACAAATCAGCATGCATCTTCTTCACTCTGGGTGTGCCACATAGGGTGCTCTATGAGTCTCTGAAAGAATTACTGCACGCAAATCACCCACACGAGGTACATAGATGCACTGCCAATGTCTAAGTAAACCATCAGACTCAAGGGAATACCCTGTGAATTTGCCCTTAAGGGCCCTCTGATTCTGAATTTCCTACTGCACCTCAAGAAACCACTCATCCTTCGGCAGATGCTGTAAGATGTGCTCTCTCAAGTCCACCCTCAATGTCAAGGTCAGGATCTCGTGGCACCTCCGACTCAAAGTGTCAGCGACCACATTCTCCTTCCCTTTGATGTAGTGGACATCAAAGTCATACTTGCATAAGAACTCCATCCAATGCCGCTGGCGGGCATTCAAATTTGGCTATGTGAAAATGTACTGTAAGCTATGGTGATCTGAATGGAGCTCAAAGCGTCGACCTAAGAGGAAATGTCTCCAACAAACAAGAGCATGAATAACTACTACGAGCTCTAAATCATGAGTAGGGTAGTTTAGCTCATGTGTCTTAAGCTTACGCGATTCGTATGGAATTGCTCTACCACCCTGCACAAGCACGGCTCCCAAACCCTCTAATGATGCATCCGTGCAAACAACAAAATCCTCTGCAGGATCTGGAACCACTAAAATGGGAGCATTGGTAAGATGCTCCTTAAGGACCCCAAAGGCCCTTTCACACTGCTCAGTCCAAGTGAAACCTTTCCCTTTCCACTGAAGGGAAGTGATGGGATGTGCTAATCTGGAAAAACCCTCAACAAATCTATGGTAATAACCGGCTAATCCCATAAAGCTCATGACTTTTGTCACACTGGTGGGTGCTGGCCAATCCTGAATCACTCTGATCTTTGATGGATCTATGGAGATGCCATCGCCTGATAAGATGTGCCCCAAATACTGCACCTCTGTCCTGAAGAAGGTACACTTTGCCAGGTTGCCATAAAGTCATTGCTCTCATAAGCACTGCAACATCTGACGCAGATGGTCCACATGTTCCTCCTCGGTTCACGAATAGATCAAAATATCATCAAGAAATATGATCACGAACCGATCCAAGTAAGTGCAAAACACCCCATTCATGAGACTCATGAACACTATAGGGGCGTTCGTCAAACCGAAGGGTACCACGATAAACTCATAATGGCCATATCTAGTTCGAAAAGTAGTCTTATGAATGTTTGCCTTTGTGATGCGCAATTGGTGATACCCAGATTTTAGATCAATTTTTGAGAACACTCTGGCTCCCTGCATCTGATCAAAGAGGTCGTCAATCCTAGGCAGAGGATAACGGTTCTTCACCGTCACCTTGTTCAACTACCTATAATCCATGCATAATCAAAGAGATCCATCCTTCTTCTTCATGAAGATAATCGGTCCGCCCCATGGTGAAATGCTAGGTCGGATGTGTCCCTTCTCAAGTAACTCCTCCAACTGTAGTTTAAGTTCTGTAAGCTCATGTGTAGTTATCCTGTAGGGTGCACGAGACACTGGCTCTGCACCCAGCACCAAGTCGATGTGGAAATCAACCTCTCTGCGTGGAGGCATACCTGGTAATTCTGGTGGAAATACATCAACAAAATCTCTCAGGATAGGGTGATCATCTAAGGTAGCCTCAAGCTCATCCTCTAATCTATCACTGACCGTAATAGAAAACATCTGATAACCTTTCGGCATGCAGCGCTTAAGCTGCTGAGCGGATATCATGCGTATAGCTGTGGGCTTCTGAATGCCCACTATCTCAACCTGTGTGCCATGATCGTCTAAGAAGCTAATCTTCCTCTGGCGACAATCTAGCTTGGCTCTATGAGCTGCAAGCTAGTCCATACCTAGAACTACACCGTAAGATCCTAATGGCATAACCCTAAGGTCACATGATGTAGTGAAGGAACCCAAGGTGATCTCGTAACCTCTAACCAAGGTATCTACTGACATCTTGGCCCCAGAGGCCAACTCAACCTCCCACCTAATGTCTTGCTTAGAAGCCACCAGCCTACAATGTTCCACTAACGATGTAGACAGAAAAGAATCGGTAGCTCCAGAGTCAAAAAGAATAGAGATGGGGAAATCCCCAATCGTACCTGCTGTCTTAATGACTAAAGCCTGGAAATCAGCCTACGGTTGTCAACCGCTACAAACATGCGGTGCGACCTGTCCACATCACCTACAGTCTGCTCAAATCCTCCTGCACAGGGCTATCCCTCTGCTGTAAATCTCTGTGGACACTCTCTGGCCAAATGCCCTGCCCCACCACATACATAACATGGGCCCCTAGCCTGTAACTGTACTGACTGAGTTCTACCTGACTACTGTTGTCCAGTCTGTCCAGTGGACCCCTGTGAAGCTCTGTAAGACTGCTGAGACCTCGTGGGTTCCGCAAATGATCCTTGCTGTTTCTGATCTCTACACGGGCCTTGCTACTGCCAACCACAGTTCTGTCCTCCCTAAACCCTCTGCTAGGGTCTAGATCTCTATTGATGCTGCTGCTACTGTTGAGGCCTAGGAGGTAATGATGAAGAATTATATCCTCCTCTCTGTGGTGTGTTTTGAGTCCTACAAAAGTTCTACTATTGTTGGGGATTATGATCCTGATACTGCAGGTGTGAATTCTACCCTCATCCCTAAATTTCCTCTATAATAAGAGCCTTTTCAACAGCCTCACTCATAGTCTAGGGGTCTGCCATACGTACTGGTCCTGCTATCCCGTGATTCAGACCTCTGTTGAATTTGTGTATTAGGAGTTTCTCATCATGGAGGTACTCTGTGTAATAAGAAAGCTCAATGAACCGGCTCTCATAATGAGCAATTGTGAGTCCTCTCTGCTATAAATCATGGAACTCATCTATCCTGCGCTGTCTGTAATGCTCTGACAAATATCACGCATTAAAGCACTCTATGAAGATGTCCCAAGTGAGTGTATCTAAGGATAGTCGGTGCTTGCACTCCTCAGTGCACCACCAGATAGTTGTTGTATCTCTCAGAAGATGTACTGCCACTCGTTCTTTCGTGTTGCTCCTGTAAGGTCGCAACGTGAAACACCTATCTAAGCTAATCAGCCAAGCCTTGGCCACAGCTCCCTCTGTAGCTTCTGCAAAGGTAGGTGGGTTAAGCCTAAGTAGGTCTCTGATGGGGTCTCCTCTATCTCTAAGTCCTGCCACTGGCTCATCCAACCCATACTCATACGGTCCATGATATATCTGCTCTACTCTCATGGTCTCATCTCGTCTTGAAAGTCTCAGAGGACTCCTACTCTGTGCACAGTAGGCTGACCCTACCTCCTCTACTATAGTATCTAGGATCTCTACGAAAGGCTCCATGCGTGGCACCTCTCGCAGATTGACGCGGGGCTCCACATATGGCTCAGCACGTGACTCAGCACGCGGCTCCTTACATGGCTCCTCTCGTAGATCAACACAAGGCTCTGGAATAACTGGTGGTAATCTTTCTAACATGGCCTACAGTAACTGTAGAATCTGTGGACCTATGTCAAATACTAGTGGTGCCTATGGTGCTGGTGGGTCTGCTATAACTACGAGTCCCTGTCCCTCAGCCAAGGAATCACTATGCCCCTTAGCGGATGCCGTGTTACGTGATCGTGCTTGTTGAACACGTCGGGGAGGCATCCTACAAAACAAGGTATACACTAATTAATCAAAGTTGCGGAATAATAACGTGCCCAAATATGGCCAGTGTTTAAACTTGGGCTCTGATACCAGATGTCATGCCCACAATTCCCATGTGGTCACAACACGCATCACACGTGTCATGTGGTCATGACAAGAAATATCAAAAAAAATTCCCATGCTTCCCTAGAAATCCCCTCGCACGCGTAAGCGTGCTCGGTGGCGTACACTTAAGGCGTAAACAATATAGTTGTCAACAGGTTAATACGCACACGTGCGCACACCCAAACTCAAAAAAGCCAACAAGGGGGTCTTCATGACGTAGTTGACGTCACTACTAGGGTTGAACTTACTAAACTCCTAAACCCTGGATTCCAGAAAAATCTGGCAGCATAACGCCTCACAGGCGTGAGGGGGATTTATTACACTAACACTACTCTTAACACGGGGTTTCTTGATAGGGTTAACAAATTTCCTACGACTCCCTAATTATAATGAATTTACAGTTGATCTCATTAATGGATCATTTTTCAACAAAGCCCGATCATCTGTTCTCTTTCCCATTTTTTAAAATTTAATATTAATTTCTCCTCCTTCTGAACTTAGCATTTTCAACAAAGCCTGTTCATTTTCCTTCTCTTCCATTTCTCTGAAATTTAATTTTGATTGTATTTCTATCACATTCTCTTTCCTATTTTGTAAGGTTTCTTTATGTTTATCCTTCTTTTCTTCACGTTATCTATCAATCAGAGTTATCACTGCATCCTTTACATTATTCCTAATTTCTTGGTAGACCTGATCACTTAACAGAATTTACTAACTTCGCTTGACATAGTGTCCTAGGTTTCCGCTCTGGTTTAATTCAACGTTTGAATTAATTTTGATAATTAACTTGTCCCTAATCAGGACTAATGGTAGGTCAAACTTACTTAGTTCTCTTAGCCCATTTCAGAAATGCCTCGCATTTTCTCCTCTTTGTTTTTCAAGCTTAACTTTTCTTTCTATTTCTCTCTCTTTTTTCTCAATTGGACGTTTACTCCATCTACAATCTGAGTTAACAGTGGTCACATATGGAATGCATATGATGGCTTATTTGCATATATAAAGATATGCATATCTATATAAATACAAATAAGCATATATACATATATATTCATATATATGCTTATTTACATTTATATTTCTAGATTCCTGTTGTTAAAATAAAAGATCATATTTTTCTTTTCGTTTTCTTGGTATAATATTTGTGATAATTATTTAAACTTCCAAAATACATTTTCTTTTAAATAAAATAAATATTCTTTTTAATTTATAAATATATTTTTCTTATTGTCATTATAATCCCCTGATATATTTTCCTTTCTTTCTTTTAAAATATGTGACCCTTTTTTTTAATTTATATCAAATTATATATATATATATATATATATAAATTTATATATTTTATTGTATTAAACTATTAGGTTTTCTTTTATAAGACCTAAACATTTTTTTTTATTATATAGGGCTGAAGCCCTAAAATCCTTATGCCCAAATTTATTGGCTGTGCCCTAACACATTTTTTTTTTTGTTTTTGATTGGTGTTGCAGGGCCAATAAATGGTGGTGGATTGGGCAAAGGCCATAGTGGTTGAGATGGGGCTGCGGACAATGGAGGGCACAGAGGAGGGAGGTGCCACCGGCGGAGGGATCGCGGAGGTGGAGCTCATGGGCGGCGGCAGAGGTCGCAAGTCGCAGGGGAGTTAACAAGGGAGCGGAGTGGAGTTAGGACAGAGGTGTGGTCATAGAGGAGGCCATAGTTTATAGTCCGCGGGAGCTTCGATGCTTACGGGGGGTGTGGGGACTGTGTATTGGCCACGAGGGCGTGAAGCATGGCAGGGGTGTGGGTGGGGGCTCCGCCCCTCCCCACACCCATTATGCAAATCGACGGTGGTGGGGGGTTCAAACCCCCCCACCACCACTCTATAAATTATATATATATATTTATAACTGTGTTCTATACACAGAAAATTGCGAAATATGATAATTCTCATTTCTTTTATAAGGATTTAAAAATATATTTATATATATATATACAAAAATTTCACAGAGTTACAATTTATTCAGATTCACAATTTTACTAATTAGAACAATAACTGTATAGACATAGAATATATATATATATGTCAATTAAATATTGTAAGGCATGATCAATTAAATCAGTAAAATCTAATTTTCTTATAATTTCATATTTTCAATTACACTTCAAATGACAATTTAATATTTCTTTTAATTCTAGCATTACACATGAATAAATAATTCTAATTCTCCTTTTAATTAAATTTCCAGTTCAAGTCACTAATTTTAAATTTTAAAATAGTAAGCATATAATTTTAAATGGAAAAGGAATAATTGTATTTGCATTCATTTACAAAAAAGCAATACAACATTCCAAAAACACAATTACACCCTTGGATAATTACACAACACAAACTCAACTAAAGTGAGTCAAAGAGGGGTAGGAGAGTGGACACACTCAACTATAGAGTGCCACCCTTCAAAAATATATCAACACAAATTTCTCATGGCCTCAAGCCAAACTTGTTAACAAAAATTCCAAGGAGTTCATATTTTGGCTCTCAAACCATGTGACAGATTTACTCATAATTACTCAAATGCCCTTAAGGCTTTCAACATCCCAAAACAAGGCAATGACCTCGAAGAGGATCACTCCTCCCCTACCCCACACTTGATGAGCATTTCTCCCAAGTGGAAGAAGCTCTGTCAACATCCCAATAAAAATTCCCCACAATAACAAAATTTACAACACAAGCAAAAATAAACATTTTCACACATCCTTCATTCAACAAATAAGGAATACAAAGGAAAGGCCTTGAAATCCAACCTTAAAAATCCCTCTAATGGATGTAGTTGATGTAGAGATCCTCTAAAATCTCCTCCAACCTAAGTCACCAACTCCCTCTATCCTTTTTCCCAAAAACAATTTCCAATAAACCAAAAATCCTTAAAAATTCAACAACCTTTCTCCCTATCCCAAGTGGGATTAAAATAACCCATTCCATGAGTTTAGAGGAATGGGGAGGTGACACTTGTCACCTCCTCACTCTTCCTCTCAAACACTATTATGTCCCAAGGGATGGGTGTTGACACATGTCACTCAGCCATCCCTAAAGTCTTCCTTATCCCTTACCACATGTCATCTCTCTTACACATGGGAGAGAAAAGGGGGAGTTGAAGAGGGAAAGGGTGACACATGTCTCCCCTTCCTTCCCTCATGAAGGACCACACAACTCCATGGGGACTCTCACCAATTGTGAGAGGGACTTGAAATCAATTCCTCCACCATTGGTGGATTTTGGAGTCCTCTCAAGCCTTGGGAATTGAAGAGGGATGGGCTTGAGTGTTGATACCACTCATCCTATTCCTCCCATGCCTCCAAATTCGTCACTTAACTTCACTGTGAAGTTAAGGTGACCATACGAAGGTTAACCAAGGGTTACCCAAGTCAAAAGGGGCCCTAGACCCATGGGGTATAATCCAGGGTCAATTTTAACCTAGTTAGGACACCCAGGGTCAAGTTAAGACACAAGAAAAGGGTCTCATAAATTTAAAATTAAAAAATAAAATTCAAATACAATTCTTACAACATAAATCATAATTCAAATTTACAAGAGGGTAGACTTAATCCATTCAACCTCATGCAAGACAACATTACAACATTAATTCAAACACAGAGTTGATCTCGGTTCCTAGTCGAACCAAATCGGCTTCACAAGGGATTACAACATAAGGTGTGGAATAATCTCTAGTATCTGTGGTTTTGTTAGAAATACCTGCACACTAAATTTCAAAGTTAATTCGACATATAAATATCATTGCCGAAGCAAATTTAAAACATGCATTCCTAAAACATACCACGGTTCTCATAAGCATAATGAAATCACATTTCAATTTTCTTTCTAACATCACCCAATTAGTTTTCTTGTAATGTAAACATCTATCTAACATCACCCAATTAGTTTTTCCTATAAAATAATAAAGTCTAACAGTTCAGAATCCGGGATCAGTAGTCCCACACATATAAAAGTATCACCAACAATAAGGTAAGTCGTCACATGAACAGAATGAAAAAGGGTAGGCCTCACAGAAATGTTGTTCTATGGAGTCCAAACAAGTTCCCTTAGTTGGAAAAATTAAACATGCCCAAGTTTCTTTAGCATGATACCCTCAAAAGAGGATGAAATTGACTATTTTGGTGGCTAATAGTCCTATTATTTATGGCATGATGCTAAGTAGAATCTTATACATGGTACTTAAAAGTGAAATTTAATTAGATTGATCACATGCCTTGATACTTTTCAAAGGAAAGAAGGTTTGTCTCGATCTAGAACCCAGATCTAGGTATACAATGCTTAAACCAAATGACCCACGCTCTAAAATACTTTGAGGAAACAATCCTAGGAACCTATATGCTTATGTTAGAGGAGGCCAAAATGCTAGAATTTTTAGATCTGAATGGTTCTCTAGAGATATGGACTTTAGAGTTTGATGGAATTTTTTTTTCTTTTGTTTTAGGTGTAACTATTGTGTTAATCTCTCCTTGTGGTGAAAAACATCCTATCGCCTACAGATTAAGATATGGGAATTAAGAAGCTGAAAGAACTTGGTGTTGTGAAACAAAGAAATAATAGAATTGACTAAGTGTTGAAGAGGGAAGCGCATGTCAATTTCCTTGTTCAAGATCGATGTGGCAAGTACCATTTCATTAAACTAAGATACTTAGTAGTATGCATTTCAAAATTATAAGGGGGATTTGGCACTCTTTTGAGCTATAAATATTCATCTTATGCTTTGTAATAAGATCTCTTTGGAAAAAATAAAACTTGCGATAAGGGGATCATACTTTTATCTTTCATGCCTTCAAGGTAGGTTATAGTGTTTATTTTAATATTTTGCAAACTATACTAAAGGTGACTATGCACTTTCAATCGTTCATGTGGTTGTATAAGTTTAGGCTTTTATATATGTAAGAACTTTCACCTTGCTATGCCATTCTATGATTCTTCTCATATTAGTTTTGTTTAGTCTTTTAATTATATCAAGATTTAATTTTGTATTCATTTACTCTATAGTTATTAAATGAAAGATAAACGTGTTGGTGTAATTAAATATTTAATTACACTTTAATAAGTTTACTTAGGGCTTATTTTTAGTCTTAGGTTATTATTAAGTCATTTTAGGGTTTTATTTACCTTGCAAATATAAAAGCAAGTTGTCACATGTAATTCATTAATTGCATCCATTTTATTGTGCAAATACTCTTATGCATTTTTTCTCTGTAGAAGGTTAATCTTTGGCTTGTAAAAGATTCTGGTATTTCAAGTTTATCATAAACTTCAACAAAATGTGTCTCAAGCCCTTTATAATTTGTTTGAAAAGGTACTTTGTAAGTGATACATATTTTGTGCCAATCTAGTTAGTAGTTTAAGGTTTATTTTAATCCACCTATTTATCAACATAGGATTTCTATTTCCACTCCCTTATCTCTTTCCATTGCAATATTACTTAAAATTCTTTGAACACATAATACAAAGAGCCAACTTCTGAATCCAAAGTTCATTCTATGGACCACATCCCATGTTCACAAGATTTCCCATGTTGGTATAGAAGTGCATGAAAGTGTGGATTTGAATATCAACATCAATTTTAGGTATCCTCTCTATTGTGTATAGCTCTCTAAATTTATCTTCTTCTACATCCCATTTGTGGGATATCCCTTCAATGTATGCCCCTTCCATATCTGGGAATAGGGGTATATGTACTGTCTAATCTTCTCCTCAAAAAATCATTTATTCTTTTTGAGAGTCAAATATCCCATTGCAATCAACAAACCATTCTAGGCTAAGTCAAACTTTGAAGGATTTAAGTGGTCCTTTCATGTCAGTGACCTCAAAGTCTAGTTTCCTATTTATCCCCAAGAGGTTCACTTCTACATTTTGTTAAGTCCCTATGGTACTTCTAGAGGTTCCATCTACTAAAGATATATCATAGGGGGTGTCATGTAATCCTAGTTTCCTAAGCTTCTCCTAGGTCCATTTGGGCATAATATTGACATCTACACCTAAATCTATCAACACATTTTTCAACCATATTTTATTAACCCTTAGTTCAACCAAAATAAGATTTTTCCTCCATTTATTCATGGATTTTGTTGCACTTCTAACCTAATATTTCTTGTTGTTTTCTTTTCATTTGTTCTAGTACTTAGCAAATTACTTTAATTTTTCTAATATATTTTCCTCTTCTACTAAGTTTGCTAGTTTTTTAATATATGTGTATCTTTTCCTAAAAAATAGACTTGTAGTATTCCTCCTTTCTTTTCTCTTCTCTAATTGCTTATTTAGATCTTTCTGCAATCAAATCATGCTTCTTCCTTGTAGGGTACTCCTCTTCCTCTTTGTCTAAATCCTCCTAGACTATCTTTTATTTACCAGTGTTAGTCCCTCCCTAGGATTTCTATTTCCACCCCCTTATCAACATAGGATTTCTATTTCCACTCCCTTATCTCTTTCCATTAAAATATTACTTAAAATTCTTTGAACACATAATACAAAGAGCCAATTTCTGAATCCAAAGGTCATTCTATGGACAACATCCCATGTTCACAAGATTTCCCATGTTGGCATAGAAATGCATGAAATTGTGGATTTGAATATCAACAATATCAATTTTAGGTATCCTCTCTATTGTGTATAGCTCTCTAAATTTATCTTCTTCTACATCCCCTTTGTGGGATATCTCTTCAATGTATGCCCTTTCCATATCTAGGAATAGGGGTATATGTACTATCTAATCTTCTCCTCAAAAAATCATTTATTCTTTTTGAGAGTCAAATATCCCATTGCAATCAACAAACCATTCTAGGCTAAGTCAAACTTTGAAGGATTTAAGCGGTCCTTTCATGTCGAGGACCTCAAAGTCTAGTTTCCTATTTATCCCCAAGAGGTTCACTTCTACATTTTGTTAAGTCCCTATGGTACTTCTAGAGGTTCCATCTACTAAAGATATATCATAGGGGGTGTCATGTAATCCTAGTTTCCTAAGCTTCTCCTAGGTCCGTTTGGGCATAATATTGACATCTACACCTAAATCTATCAACACATTTTCAACCACATTTTATTAACCCTTAGTTCAACCAAAATAAGATTTTCCCTCCATTTATTCATAGATTTTGTTGCACTTCTAACCTAATATTTCTTGTTGTTTTCTTTTCATTTATTCTAGTACTTAGCAAATTGCTTTAATTTTTCTAATATATTTTCCTCTTCTACTAAGTTTGCTAGTTTTTTTAATATGTGTATCTTTTCCTAAAAAATAGACTTCTAGTATTCCTCCTTTTGTTTCTCTTCTCTAATTGCTTATTTAGATCTTTCTGCAATCAAATCATGCTTCTTCCTTGTAGGGTACTCCTCTTCCTCTTTATCTAAATCCTCCTAGACTATCTTTTATTTACCATTGTTAGTCCCTCCCTAGATGACAATTTCTACTGTGCTATCCCTCATTTTCTTATACTCATTTATAGCCTTATTTCTCAACATCTCTTGTTTCTCTTGAATCCATTTTTCTAATTGTTGCTCCTTTGTTAGGGAGGTTTCTCCAAACTCTTTATTCTCCACATTGGTCTCATTGTCACCATCTAGCATTAGGGGATCTTTCTTTGGAATTCTCATTAAGGTCTTAGCCCCCTTACAACATTAGGCCCTAATAATTCTTCACTTTAAGTAACCATTAGACCTTTCCCATTTCTATAGTATTGAGTGTTAGTGTAGGTTTTTATTTCCTAGTTGGGATTTCTATTCTCCTATATTCCTAGGTTTTTCCTACACCTTTTATTAATCTTGCTTAGGTTCATTAAGCATGTTTAATTAAGTGAGTGGGTTATGAGGTGTTACCATCCTACAAGGGAGCACCCATTAGCTATCTTGGGAAGATACTTTGTTATCTTTAGACTGATAGATGGTTGCTTCCTATTGGTTGGTGTTGCCACCTCCACCCTCTCCCTTTTCTATATAAACATACTACCTAGCTTGTATTTTGTATCTTTTGCTTTCACATCCTCATAATGTTATTTTTCTTTTGGAGAATTTGCATTGCTCTCATGGAGACTAACTCTATGTTGTTACTTTGATCATGTATCATTTGCTTTCACAATTTTATATTTATTCGTTTGCACTAGTTTTTTGGGTTATTAATCTTTTCAAATTCTAACATGGTATCAAATCTATTCTAGTGTAGAATAGATTTTAGTTTCCTTTTTGAGAGATTCGGGGGGAGCTAATAAGCTTTGCTTGCAAGTTTCCTAAAAATCCAATATGCTCTTCTCTTGCATTTTCAGATGATCTAGAGAATCAGAAAAGTTGACAGAAATATTTTAACCTCTGGGGTTTTGCATATGTTTTTTGTGAGATCGGGGTGATTGCAGCATTTTTTGCTATATATTGGTAGTATTTTTTTTATTATCCCAATGCATCCAAGAAGCTCAAGAATGTTAGATCTGGCTTTCGTTTCATTGAAATCGGAGATCATTTGACACAGTTGCAGAATGAGGGTTTTTAAGCTTAGATATGGAAGAAAACTTTTGTTTAGATCATTTTCAAGCCAAAAGGACCTTTCCATTGCGTCTAGGAGGCCTCGCAGATAAATTTGAGATATTATATGTTGTTTTTTGTTGTTGGAGACATTTTCTGCATTAAATTCACATCTTAAGCATGTCAAAAAGGAAAAAGATTTCTGGGTTTTGTTCACCACATCAAAAAATTATCTGGGTATCTATTATTTTTTGTATACACTAAACAGATTGTGCACAAACATAATCATAAAGTTTTAGCAAACCCCCTCTCTATTGACAGCTATAGATTTGAAGGTAGTTTCATAGGCTCTGTTCTAGCTCATATTGGCTCTGTTTCTCAAGAATATTTTTTATTTGGGTTATTTTTTCATTCTCTTTGCACTAGTGTAGACAGATTTTAATTTGATGCAAATATTTTCCAGAAATTACAGATTCTTACTCATGACACTACACAGTTCTTGTTTGGTAACTTCAAAGAAGCATAACATTTGCATATGACCTCGAATCGAGGTGATTATTTTTTTAAAGTGCATTTTTTCATGTACTTTGTAATGGTGTTGCTAGTTTTACTTGGTTTCATACTAGTATTGTCGCTTCAACATACACCTATTATTGAGGATTTTGCAAGCATTGAGATCAAGACCACTAAGTAATTATTGCTAGTGACAGTTGTAAATGCACTAAATTATAAAGTGTCATATCATATTTTCTTGGGGGGTTCTTTGATTGAGTGAAAAGGGGGGGTTGTCCTGTGTGTGTTCTCTTCTTTTCTGCATTTTCTTCATCATGGATCAAACAACAGTACCCATCTTAACTCCCTACAACTACTTTGAGTGGAAATCACGTCATCTACTTAAGGAAAATTGGATTACATAGGATAAAAATGGGACTTGAAACTAAACCTGCTAAAGATGAAGATAAGCCTAAGTGGTTTAACAAATGTGATGAGGCCTATGAAACATTGTGTTTGCCTGTTTCTCCTGATTTGCTCTTTCACATTGAGTCTTTGAATTCACCAAATGAAATCTGGACAAAGCTAGAAATACTATTTGGCACACAAGATTTAATGAGGGGTCATATGTTGGAAAATGAACTAATTAGTTTAAGTCCAAGTAACTTCAACACAATTCAATTTTTTTCACAAAATTAAAATCACTAAGGCTGTAGTTAAAACAATGTGGAATTGAAAAGAACTATGAACTAATTCTTAGTATTCTCTCTAACCTAAGTTTAAAATATTTTGTATTTGTTTCTACCTTCTATGCTACTAAAGGTACACTTGGTACTCAATTCACCATGAAATCTTTGGATGGCTTTGCTATCTCTCTCACATGGGAGTAGGATAAGCTAATCCAGATGGGAACTCTTAAATCCTCTGTCACATGCCCTAGCTAGTAACCAAGGTACAAAAGAATAGAAAGGACAAAGTAGTAACAATAAGGATAAGAAACAAAAGAATAGAAAAGAGAAGAAGGACTAGAAACTAGTTGCTTCAAAAGTAACTAATGAGACCCAATCTTCTAAGGGTGACAAGCCTAAGAAAGAGAAGGTCCAATGTTCCTATTGTAAAAGACCTCATCATGATGAACATAAGTGTTTGAAGAAACAAATTGATCACTTGACACACATTCTTGAGAAGAATAATATCAGTGTTCCTGAGTCTATCAAATAGAATTCAAATGAGGGGTCTAACAAGACAAAAGAAAACAACAAGGGGAAAGGAAAGGGCAAGGCCCTTATAGCAATTACTTCACAAAAATCCACTTGGGTTCTTGATTTGGGTGCTTCACACCACATGGCTTCTATTGAAGGAACAAGACAACTGAGAGGGGGGCGAATTAGTTGTATCAAAAACTTTAACTTCTTTAAACTAAATCACATTCACATTTACTTGCTTTAACTCATTGATCTATTATGAAGATTAAACATGAATAGCATAATCAAAACATAAACACATCAACACCATACACACATGAACACCAGATTTTTACGTGGAAAACCCTAAAAGGGAAAAACCATGGTGAGTATTAGCTCACAATATAATGTAGTAATAATACTGAATAACAAAAGTAGCTCACTACCTTAGGGGCTCACTTCCCAAAAGAATGCTCACTACCAAGGGGTGGCTTGAAAGGAAGCTAGGTGTGCAGAAATCACTTCCTACACTAATCTAATGAGGAGAGATGAGTGTAAATTATTTTTATCCTTTACAGTTACAGTTTTATTAACCCAACAATAGAGATATTGTAGCAATACACATACACACAAAAAGAAGATAAAAGAGAAAGAGACAAGATATACATGGGGAAAACCCTTATGGGTGAAAAACCCCACACTCCAAAACACAGCTTAAATGTATTCCAGTAAACAATCAAGGTTACAATACAGTTTCAAATCCAATGCTCTTGTAGGAGTCTTCAACACTTGTATATAGAGACAATCTGGTAGCATAATAGTGTCTATCAATCACATAATACATCTCCTCTCAAAAGCACCTATTTATATGGAAGCTCTATCTTGAGATGGACATCTAACATGGCCTCATGGCCCAAAACCCATGCCTAAAGACACTTGTCCAACACTACAAGGTGTTCATGACACTTGTCATATCACCCCATCACAAAGAGGTCACCTATTTCCAAGTTTGACAATGACAAATACTCTTACGACACTTACAACTGTCATAGAATCTGTCATAGTCGTCATATATTATAGTTGTAAGAGAATATGTCATACACAGGCTAAAAATAGCATATTCTCTTACAACATGTCATAAGCCTCCTTGGGGTGCCCAAAGATTCCTTCTTCCAAGATGCCTTGTGACACATGTCTTCACTTGTCATAGAATCTTCCATTTATGACTCTTATGCGTCATAGATTTGTCATAGGAATCTGTCATAACCGTTTCGATTAATATTCCCTTACACACTATCCAAGATGCTGACACATGGAAAAAAATATTCCTACCACTAAGTGGGATGCCTATCTCCTCATGTGAGGACAAATTTACAAGTTGTCACCTTCCACGTACGATGGCACATCACCATGCCAACTCCCACAAGATGACAATAAAGATTTGCATCCTAATTACAATAATAGGCAATAAATAAATAAATAAATACAATGAAATAATACAAGAAATTACCAAGGTTGAGACACTTTAATTCCCAACATTCTCCCACTTGTCAAACACCTTGTAAGAGCCAATGGAAATAACAGGATTTAACTGCTATAGGCCGAGAGGCCCATAGACTCCGAACACCATCTGAACTTCTCTGTGCCCATTAGTTTCGTTAATGCATCTGCAACATTCTTCAAAGTGTCTACCTTCTCCAAATTCACCTTCCCATCCTCTACCATGTCTCACACGAAGTGAAACTGTACATCAATATGCTTTGTTCTAGCATGGAAAGATGGATTATTTGCTAGGCAAATCACACTCTGACTGTCACAACAAATCGTAATCTATCCTACATCAACACTAAGATTTGAACACAATCTCTTAAGCCAAATGGCTTCCTTACAAGCATGAGTTTCTGCCATATACTCAACTTCCGTCGTGGACAAAGCAACCACAGGTTGTCGTTTACTCATCCAACTAATTGCACCACTGAACATAGTGAACACATAGGCATTGGTGGATCTCCCGCTATCAATGTCACCAGCCCAATCAGAATCCACGAATACAAACTAAATATAGAGGTCCTATAACATTACCATGATAACATATGGAATACTTAAAAGTACCCCTCAAATATCTGAACACTCTCTTAACTGCATCCTAATGTACCTATCCAGGATTAGCCATAAATTGACTAAGGACTCCCACTGCTTGGGTAATGTCTGGTCTTGTGTAGACCATAGCATACATCAAACTACCAACAGCACTAGCATAAGATACTCTACTCATGTTCTCCACCTCACTAGGATATTTTGGACAATCATTAATGGACAACTTTGTCCCCAAAGAAACAGGAACACACAATGGTCTACAATTTGTCATGTTGAACCTATCCAACACAGTCTTCACATACTTACTCTAGCTTAACCAAAGTTTTTTGTTAGCTCGGTCTCTTCTGATTTCCATTCCTAGAATGTACCTAGTTGCCCCTAGATTTTTCATCTCAAACTGTGTTGACAACTGAGACTTCAAATCATAAATCATATTCTTACCATTCCCAATTAACAACATATCATCAACATACAATGCAACTATGAGAATGCGATGATTGTCAAATTTGTAATACACACAATGATCTGATTTCGATCTCAGAAATCTAACCGACAACACAAAGGTATCAAACTTCAAGTACCACATCCTAAGAGACTGCTTCAAACCATACAAAGACTTTTTCAATTTGCAAACCAAATTTTCTTTACCTTTCTCTATGTAATGCTCTGGTAGTGACATGTAAATCTCTTCCTCCAAATCGCCATGAAGGAATGTTGTCTTCACATCCATCTGCTCCACATCTAAGTCATAAGCTACTATAAGAGATAACAGGAACTAAATAGATGTCATCTTTACAATAGGAGAGAAAATTTTATCATAATCAATTCCCTCCACTTGTGAATACCTATTCGCAACCAGTCTAGACTTGTAATTTTCAACACTGCCATCTACACCAAATTTTTTCTTGAACATCCATTTGCATCCAACAGGTTTTTGTCCTTCAGGCAAAGGCACCAAGTCCCATGTTTTATTCTTCTCCAAAGAAGCCATCTCATCTTTCATGGCCTCCTTCCAGGAACTGCATCTTTCATGTCCATAGCCTCTTTCATAGTTATAGGCTCATCAGTGTTAGTAAGTAAAGCAAAAGCACAACTAGAATCAAGTAATGAATAACCAAACTATCAGGTTACTTCCTTGTTCTTGTAGACCTCAATTACTGAGGTTGAGGTTCTGCTTCTTCTTCTAAACTTTTAGAGCTACTAGAGCTCTCCTCATCATCAGGTCTCACAAGGTCTATTGGTTCAGTCTTTTCAGGGGTAGAAGGAAACTGAACCACATCTTCTTTCTTTTCTATTTCCTCTGGCTGTAGAACAACAGAAGAAGGTGTTATCTCTCTGAAGATAACACTTCTGCTATACAACATTTTTTTAGCCACAGGATCCCAAAGCTTGTATCCTTTCACACCAACTCCATAGCCAATGAAAATACACTTAACAGTCTTGTTCTCCAATTTAGACTGTTTCTCCCTACGCACATGTGCATGTGCCTCATAACCAAAAACACGAAGATGTCTAACTGAAGGCTTCTTACTAGACCACACCTCCATAGGTGTCTTACCAACAAGAGTTGATGTAGGAGACCTGTTTACCAGGTAGCAAGAAGTGGCTACAACTTCAGCCCAAAACTTTTGTTCGAGGCTTGCTCCACTAAGCATACTCCTAGCCCTCTCCATCAGTGTCTTGTTCATCCTCTCTACAACTCCATTTTGATGCAGGGTGTATGGAGTTGTCTTATGTCTTTCAATCCTTTCTCTTTACAGAACTTATCGAACTCTACCAAACAAAACTCACCACCATTATTAGTTCTCAAACACTTAATCTTTTTACTAGTCTGATTCTCAACAAAAGATTTTAAACTCTTTGAACCAACTAGAGACTTCAGTCTTGCTTCTGAGAAAATAAATCCATGTCCTTCTACTGTAATCATCTATAAAAGATACAAAATATAAAGATTTGGAAAATGAACGAACACTAACATGACCAAACACATCAGAATGGATAAGGTCCAACACACCAGAAGACTTGTGAGAACTAGAGTAAAACTGAGCATGGTTTTGCTTTCCATATATACAATGTTCGCAACAGTCAAACTTGAGATTACAATCATTTAACCCCTCAAAGAGGTTTTTATTTTTTAGGGTTCTAAGACCCTTCTTACCAATGTGGCCAAATCTCATATGCCATAACATATTCTTTTCAGCAAGAATCTTAACTTCCAAAGCATGAGCACCCTTGGGTACACAAGATGTACTACCATCAGAATTTGTTATAACAAATTTCTTCACTACTTGTTCAGATGGTGGGGATGAAGTGACTGTAGCTCTTTTCTTCGAGTCAGAAGAACTATTGCACTATAAAGTGCATGCCTCTAGCTGAAATAGAGTACCTCTCCAAGTACCCTTCGCAAGCACCATAGATCCTCTAGTCATCTTGCATCCATCCTTCAAAAAGACAACCTACACACCTACATCATTCAACATACTTACAGAAAGCAGGTTTCGTGCCAAGCCTGAGATGTGCATAACCCCAGTGATCCCCTTCACTCATCCATCAGGGAATTAGATTGTAACTCTTCCACGACCAACAATCTTTAGATGAGAATCGTCACCCAGGTATACTCTTCCACCATCAAACTCTTCATACTTTGTGAACCAGCTTCGATGCGAAGTCATGTGGAATGATGCACCAGAATCTATCAACCACACATCATCAGATGCATGGGTGGCCAGGGCTGCGATGAAGGCATCACCATCATCTTGTGACTTATCAAAATCTAAGTCTGGGGCATTCTTCTTCTTCATTTTCTTTTCCTCTTTGCATTCCTTTCAGAAATGCCTAGTTTTTCCATAGTTCCAATAGAGAGCCTTGGACTTTCCAAGAAGATTTGGATCTCCCACGGGATTTGGATCTACCCTTCTCATCTTTCTTGTTCATCTTTTTCCCTTTCTCCTTAGGTCTTCCATGAACCGCAAGAGCCTCTTTGGCTGCCTCAGAAGACTTTCTCCACATCTCTTCAGATAACAATGAAGATACCATTTCATCCATTTTGAATGTGGATGTGGTGATCCCAATAGCCAAAACAAGATGATCCCATGAGTCTGGCAAAGAATAAAGCAAGGTCATACAACAATCCTCCTCGTCCATCTTCACACCAACGATTGTCAATTGTGCAACTAACATGTTGAAAGCATTCAGGTGATCTGCAACATATCCTCCATCCTCCATCCTTAGAGAATACAACTTCATTCTCAGAAAAAGCTTGTTCACCAGGGATTTGGCCTGATAAACATCACCCAGCTTCTTCCAAAGGTCTTTCATGGTCTTCTCCTCATGGACATTCAACAAGATAGAATCAACTAGACTGAGTCTTATGAGACCCTTAGCCTTCTGATCTTTGAGATCCCAATCAGCTTGTGCCATTGCGGTTGGTTTTACACCAGATACGGTTTTCCATAGGTCACGATCAACAAGCATGTCTTCCATATTAATTTTCCATAACTCAAAATTTGTGCCATTGAATTTCTCCACCTCTAATCTTCTGGATGTGTTTACCATCTCTTTTCCTGCAACAAGATTATAGAATACTCTACACAAACTCCCACTCAAACTAAGATCAGCTCAAAAAACCCCTACCCAACAACTAGGACCAAAGGTGATCAAACTCTGATACCAACTTAAAGGAAGTTAAGTGTGCAGAAATTGCTTCCTACACTAATCTAATAAGGAGAGATGAGTGCAAATTCTTTTTATCCTTTACAATTATAGTGTTATTAACCTAACAACAAAGATATTGTAGCAATACACATACACATAGAAAGAAGATAGAAGAGAGAGAGAGAGACAAGATATACGTGGGGAAAACCCTTACAGGTGAAAAACCCCACACTCCAAAACACAGCTCAAATGTATTCTAGTAAACAATCAAGGTTACAATATAGTTTCAGAGTCAATACTCTTGTAGGAGCTTTTGACACTTGTATCTGGAGACAATCCAGTAGCATAACAGTACTTGTTAATCACATAATGCATCTCCTCTCAAAAGAACATGTTTATATAGAAGATACAAGGCAAAAATGGCTCTATCTTGAGATGGGCGTCCAACATGGCCTCATGGCCCAAAACCCATGCCTAAGGACACTTGTCCAAAACTGCAGGGTGTTCATGACACTTGTCATATCACCCCATCCCAAAGAGGTCACCTATTTCCAAGTTGGGCAATGACAGATACTCTTATGACACTTACGACTGTTATATAATATGTCATAGATGTCATATCTTACAGTTGTAAGAGAATCTATCATACACAGGCCAAAAAATAGCATATTCTCTTACAACATGTCATAACCCTCCTTGGGGCACCTAAAGATGCCTTCTTCCAAGATGCCTTTTGACACATGTCTTCACCTGTCATAGAATCTTCCATTTATGACTTACACGTCATAGATTTGTCATAGGAATCTGTCATAACCATTTTGGTCAATATTCCCTTACACACTATCCAATATGCCGACACATGGCAAAATATTCCTACCACTAAGTGGGATGCCTATCTCCTCATGTGAGGACAAATTTACAAGTTGTCACCTTCCACGTAGGATGACACATCACCGTGCCAACTCCCACAAGATGACAATAAGGATTTGCATCCTAATTACAATAATAGGTAATAAATAAACAAATAAAATGAAATAATATAAGGAATTACCAATGTTGAGACACCTTAATTCCCAACATGGCTCACTACCAAAGGGTGGCTCACTTCTAGGATGGGTGGCTCACTGCCATGAACGGATATAGTAGCATCTACAACATGCCTAAGTTTAGATCCATTGAAGCACAATATATCTCCTCTACTCTGCCTTTACAACACACACTTTATCTTTACATCTTCACTCTCACTCACATCACTCATGGATTCATTACATATATTTATACTAATCATCAACCTTGGAACATACATCAAGGTTGGCAATACAATTTACATCCATTGGAACTATCTCCAAGGTCAGCATACATACATAATTCAAATTAGGTCTAGACCTAAGAAAACTTGCAGAGAAAATGAATGAAGGAAGAACACTTGATGACTTTTCTCAGACCCAAACACATCCTTACATGCTTCAACACACTTCCACAATCCATGAATCACCTTCGCAACAAGTGTAAATAACCAGGTCGGCCAAAACTAGTGTAAACATCAAGAATACTTAGATACATGCTTTCAAGAACTTAATTATAGCTTATGAATCAACCACATGCCTTCAGTACATTCTAGAGACATCCACAAACATCATAGAATCACCTGGGACCTGACAAATCCAACCGAAACAGATCTCACTTGAAGACAACAAATATCACTTGAAGACATATCACAGACTGCTTCACAACAAACACTGTCAAACTCTGCTAATCAAGAACTTGCTTTCTGGAGCACCAAATCAAAAATCCTTTGGAATGAAGACCAAAATCCAAACTGCGAAGAAATGCGGAGCAAAATACTTTCTCCCTGTCACTTTGCAAACATTGTCAGGCACAGTCTTCAAATTGGTGAATAGAACTTTTTCTGCACAGTGATCTAGACCACCAAATTCTAGATTTAGCATCTTCAAACACTTCTCTAAATCATATCCAAATCTCATACTTCGGTCTTCAACACAGAGGAAATGTGCTGCCACAATAATGGGTTACACTTCCTGGGACATCCTAATTTTTTGTTAAAATCATATATTTTTAGAAAATATAATGATTTAAGCCTTGAAATGTTCCATTTAAAAGATTTTAATTGAAGAGGGTTTGATCAAAACCTCTTAGATTCAAACTCCCTTGGATAGAACCCTGCTAGTTTTAAACCATACCTATAATGGAGTCTCCTCTACACCTATCAAAATGCTGATAAAAAACTACTTTTAATTTACCTTTTAGGGGATCAAATGAATTCATTTAAAATTTATGTTTTGTAGATATGTAGTCCTTATTATAATCTTCCCAAAAAGTATAATTTTAAATATATTTAATTTGATTATTATATTTATTTTTATTTCTTGTGAATGTAGGTTTTTCACTAAACATCAAGTTCTCTCTTCTACAGACATGTGAAAATAGTAAATTAGTGAAATTTTTTTTTGAAAAAATCTATTCCCTAGGTATTGATGTCCTTGTTTCAACAAAAAAAGAAAAATTGAATTTCCATACATAAAAAAAAAGTTGTTTTACGGAATATGCCTTTGTCTAAATTATAATTGGTTTGACTTCAAAACTTAATTAAAAAAATATATATTCAACAAAACATTATGAAACCAAATGCATGCCCTATATATCAGTGTTTCCAATCTAAATTCAAAAGAATCAAAATTTTATCCTTTGTAGAAAAAGAGTTATGTACTACGAAATACACATCACTTTAAAAAAATGGTGTTTACTATTAAAAACTAGTTATCAAAGGAGATGCAAAAAAAATTACAATTTAACTCCAATTTTTTAAAAATATATATATTTAGAATCTACAAATAAAATCTCACAAATCATTAGTTCACATCATCTTTAAATTCCTAATGGTTTAGCGGCTATAGGTGTTAGAAAGTGAAGATTTAGTTCAAAATGTTGATTTTAATGTCAAGTTTGGCCAAAAAGTGTAACCCATTATTATGGGATGACCCGTCATAGAGAAAAATACTCAGACAGTGTTCTTAACATGACAACTCAATCAATCAACAAATAACAATATCAGAAGATAAATTTGACACCAATGACAACACAAACATGTTGACATCAATGGCAACACTAGTTATAACATACTTGCAACAGCTTCATCTAAGGAAGAACTTGCATCTTCGGAGCTGTGTACTATGCCTTCTATTTTGATGGGTGATGACACTTCTATTGAGGTGTGTGGGAGAGAGTCTGTTGATGTGGGTGGTGGCACATTCCATGATATTTTATGTGCCCTCATTATCAACTAATCTCCTGTCAGTATATAAAATCACTCACACAGGTTAAGGCAAGCAGGTTGAGTTCAGTCATGATTCAGTGGAGATTCATGAGTTGCATAGTGATTCTACAATTGCAGTTGGGAGAGTAGATCATCAGTCATGACTTTATTTGTTTTCTCAATTTGTTCACAGATCCTCCTTCGTCTATTTTTCTCACTCATTCTAATGATTGAGTAGATTATGGCATGAGTGGTTTGGCCATCTTAACTTCTGCTACTTGCAGTAGCTAAACCAACAGAGCATGGTCATAGGGTTGTGTTGTGCCTTGCACACATGCCCCATTTTACCAAATGGAGACCTCCTTTGTTCTTTTGCTTTGGCTTGATTTAGGTTTCAGCAGTTCTACTTGAGAGAAGATGATGTCTTGATGACTTGATCCCTTTTTCTTTCTGTTTTGCTTTTGTTATGCTTGGGTGTTCTCCTTTTGGGCAATATGGTAAAAGGTCATGTCCTGGTGGGTGAACCCACAACAGTGGGTTACACATTTTGGCCAAACTTGACATTGAAATGAACATTTTGAAAAAAAAAACTTCACTTTCGGACACCTATGGCTGCTAAACCGTGAGGAATTTTGAAAATGATGCAAACTAGTGATTTGTGACATTTTGTCTATAGATTCTAAATTTATTTTTTAAAATTATTTAGAATCAAATTGCATTTCTTTTTCCATTTCCTTTGATAACTAGTTTTTAATAGTAAACACCATTTTTAAAGAGTGATGTGTCCTATAAAGCACATAACTTTTTTTCTATGAAGGATAAAATTCTTTTTTTTTTTAATTTAGATTTGTAACTATGATATCTAGAGGATGCATTTGGTTTCATAATAATTTATTGAATTTTTTAATTAAGTTTTGAAGTCAAACTAATTACAATTTAGACATAGGTGTACTATAAAGTGCATAACTTTTTTTGTATGTATCAAAATTCAATTTTTTTTTGTTGGATTAAGGACATGAATACCAAGAGGATAGATATTTTTCAGCATTTTTTTTGGTAATATACTATTTTTATACATGTGCAGAATAGAGAGCTTGATTTTTGGTGAAAAACCTATGTTTAATTAAACTAAAAAAATGTATAATAAAACCAAAATATATTAAAATTATACTTGATGGAGAGATCATTTCGAGGACTATAATCCTGTAGCTGGGTTTGTTGATTTGATTCCATTTTGATCCTCAACCTGAGCCTCGAAACCCAAAATCTACATAAAATTGTAGCTGAAGGGGGGCAAGGGCAAAATAAGGGGGTTCAAGTGAATGGGTGTTTGATTGAACCCCTAGAGACCCATTTGAATGAAATGGGGTTCGAGTGAACCCCCATTCATTCAAACCCCATAAATTAATATTAAAAAAATAATCCAGGTGGGTTCGAAAGAGCCTCGATGGTTAAAATTATTTTTAACCGTTGACGTTCATTCGAACCCCGGGCTGACCAAGTTATTATTATTTCTTTTTATAATGTCATATGCATAAAATATGAACTTATTTTTTCATTTTTCATATAACATTGCAAGATTAATTCACATTTTTCTTCATCAAGGGAGATTTTGGAGAAGAAAACTTTTGGTAGAGGATTTGAGAGAAGAAAACTTGAAGAAGAAAATGGGAGAAAAAAAAAAGACAAAATAAGACTCAAAGAAAGTATTCAAAAGAAAGAGAACAATAGTTGTGCGAAATAAATTTGACAAGATATCATAGAAAGAAACAAGGTATGCATATTTTCTTTCCTATTTAATTTATGAGTTTTTAGCATGTAGTAGGATGTTATTTCTAGTTTTGAACATAAATACTAGGTGAATTTGTTGGACATCATTTTCAAACAACTTTAATTTATATTTTTTTCAATTGAATGTGTATTAGGGTCCTTCATAGGTTTGCATATTAATTAAATCATACTTGTATTATTTAATCATAATTTCCTCTCTCTCTTGAGTAGATCTTTTTAAAGCTCTTTCTTTCTATCTATCTAGATCTCCTTAAATCTAGATAGGTCAACTCTCTCTCTCTCTCTCTCTCTCTCTCTCTCTCTCTCTCTCTCTCTCTCTCTCTCTCTCTCTCTCTATTTAAGTATTTTTAAAGCTCTTCTTTCTCTCTTTATCTTTCTCTAGATAGGTCTTCTATCTCTCTCTTGACTTAAGTTTTTTTAAAGCTCTTTCTTTCTCTCTCTTAAGTATTTTGTATGTAGAACAGGCTCAACAAGAAGAAAGTTCTCAAGCAGGAGTTGAGCCAAATTTAGATATTGGAGAAAATGAGGCTAAAGAACACATATTTGAAGATAGGGAGGAGGCCCAAGTTCAAACAATGCATGTTGGAGAGGGGTCAGGATCTCTTTCTTCTATTGGTATGGATGAGCATATGAATCTAGCTAAAGAGGTGAAGACAAAAATTTCAAGTTATAGAAATTTAGATCATTTATTTGAAATGGATATGGAGAAATTGAAATGTTATGCCAAACAAACTATAAATACTAGTAAGATGTCAATGAATAAATCTGTAAAGGAAATAATCAATGCTCATTTCAATCATCTTGGTACACTTGAAAAAACCCAACTGTTATCAGTTTTACTTCTTTGTAATGAGTTGAAAGAGCCATTACAATTGTTGGGTGTAGATTTGACATTGAATAAGAGGAAAGCTTCATACCCCCTAGGAAAAGATATTGTTGAAAATGTTAAAAAAGGTTTAGCTTCCATTGGGAAAGGATCTTGATCAATGGATGAGGCCATTTCAAGAAGAGTGATGTTGACATCTATTTTAAATAAAAATATATTAAGAAAAAGAAAAATCTCTTCACTTTTGACTGAAATTGGTTTTAGTAGAAAGACACTAACAAAATATGTGAAAAGGAGAAAGGTTTTGGATGATAGTTCAGAAGGCAATTGGGCAATTATGTGTAGAGCTCCTCATTCTGACAGGATTGAAGATGTCTTTAGGAACTTGGTCTCAAATTTTTTGAATGATCATACTCATCCATCATCAAATAGTAGAGATTTTATTAGACACAAGATTGGGCTCAATGATTATGAACATCATACAAAACATTGGCTAGACATAACACAACATGAGATGTATGTGAACTTTTGTAATTTGAATCCTCATATAAAGATTGGGCAAACAATGTTTGAAAGGTTAAAGCAATATTATGTGAATATAAACAAGGTTTTTAAAACTTGTTGTTGTTGTTATCATATTGAATTTGATCTCTACTATCAAGTGTTTCAAAAGATGAGAGAAGAAAGTGATCATTTTCAAAATGCACCTCCTAAATGGGTAAGTCTATTCATAGAATCCATCTTATGTGATAATGCAATTGGTCAAATAAACTGCATAAAAAGACTTTGTGAAACATGTGGAAATTTGGCTAAATTGCCTTTGAGAAACGAAGATACTGACCCAACAAAGACAGTAAATTGCAAGAGTTACAAGTACATAAAATTTCAAACAAATTTTGGGAAAGAATCCACAAGGTTAAACCATGTAGAAGAGGAGATACCTATTAGAACATTTATGGAATTTTTTTGAAAATTGATACAACTGTACATACAACATGCCTTTTTTGCTAGGTGGAAAGCACATCAGTTTCAAACATTAAGAGATACTTTCCCACCTGGAACAATTCTATCAGTAGTCGACTTTGCAGAAAATTACTCTTTTGTACATCAAAAAGAGATTTAATCAGATTATTAATTTTCAAAGCATATCACTATTATGGTGCATGTGTGTTATCGACATGCACAATTGGATTTGGATACTGTTGACAGTACCTATGATGAACGAGTCATTAAGAAAGAATATCACTTTTATATTAGTGATGATAAAGAGCATGACACACTTTTTGTACAACATTGCTTTAAGGAATTTTTAGAGAATTTGGCAAGCAGGCATGTAAAAATTGAAAAGCATTTTGTATGGTCAGATGGATGTACGAAACAATTTAAATCATCATGGTCATTTTATGCACTATATAGATATCATCAAAATTACAAAATACAACATGTTTGGAGTTTCTTTGAGAGTGCGCATGGAAAGGGTGAACATGATGGCACAAGAACTTGCATCAAACATGCTCTAAGAAAACATCAAATGAGTTATTCGAGAGATCGTGTAGATAATGCACATGATGTTGTTGAATGGTGTAAGAAACACTTTGCACCAAATGAGGCCAGCACATCTTCAGGAATGAACCAATACATCCCACATAGAGTGTTTTGGGAGATATCAGGTATGTATATTTAAATTACATAAATGAAAATTTAAAACTTTAAATAATATATATATATATACATGTTTGAACATAAGTTTATTTTAAATTTAGTTAAATCAATTATTTTAAATAAATTTCTATTAAATATATATGTATTTTTTATAACTTTTATGTATCTAGGTGTGGATAGAAGATCGAAGCATGGATGCAAGAGGGTAGACAAAAAAAGATCTTTGCATTGTGTCATGAGTACAGATCATCACCCTAGATGGAAATTGTACACGAGGGATTACTCTTGTTTCTGTGATGAGTGTATTTTGGAAAACTTTGAGGCATGCAACAACCAACAACATGGATATGTTAGTGAATGGAATGTGGTGCCATTAGTCATTTCTGACACATATGATGAAGATGAGAATGAAAGATTTGAAGACATTCCTTTGATTTCAATTGATTATGACCATATTTTAGGATTGATTAGAAAAGGTATACATATGTGTACTTGATAAATTTAATGTAAATTTACAATGTAGTTATTTAAAGTTTAGTACTAGATGAGTTAAATTTAATGATCTTTAGTCTATACAGTTCTAATTTTTTTTAAAATTTTGAACCATGTAAATTTGGTGTAGGAGATGTTTTTGCAGTCAGCACAGAAGAGAGGAAGAAGCTAACATGACCTGAAACAAGCAATGAAATGTTGTTTCCCACAAGTTGACATTTAAATTTATACATACATGTACATGTACATTACCTTACTTATATTATTATACATGTTGAGTGAAAATGTTATGTGCACGTCTTACCTTAGGTTCATGTTGTTTACCATGTAGGTTCAGTTGTAGTGCAAGCGATATATCTCAAACAAGTCAAACTTGTTCAACATGAGATTCATTTTATTGACTATCAACCTGAGAAAAAGGTATATCAGTATAGTCACCTAGTAATTGCTATTGCTCTACATCTTCATTGTTAGGAATTGCATGCAGAAGATATCAATTAAATGCAAATAAAGATTAAACAGAGGAATGAAAATACACAAAAATAATAACAGCGAGAGACAAGTTTTAATGTGGTTCACCCAAACTTAGGCTACATCCACCAACAGAGAGTCTAATATTATTATCCAGCAAATCAAACTGATTACAACTAGCAATCCTTGCAACTCAATACCGCTGCAAATGCTACAAATACAATATCAATGGAAACCCTAACCCTTAGCCGCTTTTATCAAACTTTATGTTAGTTACAAAAATAGGGTTTTTTATGTCAGCCAATAGAAAAATAACTCCTAACACCTTTATAAAATAATAAAAATTATTTGAGGTTTTGGGGGCATTGCCCCTTGACCCTACCCTGTATCGCGATAGGGAGCACACTAGGGGGCTGCCCCTCGACCCCACAAGGGGCGCTACCCCCAAACTCCTGTTAAATAATTTGGGGGGAAACCGTACCGATAAAAGTGAGTCTGATTAGGCTCCATATAACAACATTCATGCAGTTCCACATGCACATGGATGAAAAAATGGAGACTGGATAGTGATGATCATCAAAAAATATTACATGTTATTGAAGAGCGAGCTGAACCAGTTGTTTGAGTGAGAACTTATATAGTAGTGTTTGAACTCCATTGTTTTAGTTACTTATAAAATGTTGATGATGATTATTTTAAATTTGGTTGTCCACACAAATTAGTGATTGAAGTTACACATTGGTGTAAGTTAATTTCTAGATGTTCTTAAGATCCAAACTTAGAAGTACTATTTAATTCAAAGTACTTTTATATTTACTGTGACACTTTTTAAAGGATGAAGTACTATTTAATGTGGTCCACTTTTAACGATGATACATGTACTATTTAATTAGTGTATACAAAGCCCACTTTAAACCTAGAAATACTTAATAGGAGATGTGAATTCACATTGCACTTGTAGATATCCATATAATTTTTAACCATATCCCATATTTTGATGATCACAATGTTTCATGTAATTTCTTTGTGACTTTAGGATTATCTAGATAGAAAATATTGTTGTTAGCATGTGGAATTCACCAACCATTTTGAACATATACTTCAACTATATAGTTCATGCAGAAGGGCATACAATCAAATCCATGTTGGGACTTTGGAATGCATTTTCTTTATAGGTTTGAATTCTAACTAAAACTTCATGAACATGTCAAAATTCACATAGAATTAAGAACCTTTTGAGTATATTTTCTAAATGATCAAACTTATTTATAAAAGTGAATAAAAAACTGATGAGGGCATATGATCAAATCTCTTATTCCTCAAAGGTCCTCCAGTGCTTCTTGGCATAGTAACTTACATATTTTCTATAAAAAAAATTACATGTTAAGAATCTACAAATGGGACCCTTTATAACCAATCTATGAGTATTATCTTCTATAATTGTTCTATATCTAGCTTTAGAATGATTTTATGCTCTTGAGAATCCAAGAAAACATTTCATATCTTTTGAGGGAGAACTACCTTGTGCTTTTCCACTAGCTTTAGGCCATTGAAATGATCTTTTTTTGTTGGTTCAATCTTACCTTTATCTCTACTTGGCAAAAAGAAATTTCATGGAAGGCTACATATCCCTTTCCTTCTCACATATGCTATCATGCCTCAAGAATATGTGCCTTATACAATTACATGTATATACCTTATTTGGATATTGTACCTATCGATGGTGCTTTGTGTTGTCATTGATATATTTTAATGATTGTGTTTTGTATTGGCATCTGATGTTTGACTATGTATTATTGGATGCATAGATTATGACCATGTGTGTCTAAAATATTTCAATGTTTTGTTTCATTATTTTCACTATATATGATATATGTGATTTGATTATGTTATCTAGTTCAACATCATATTTTTTATGATTATCAATTTCTACATTGTGTTTCTGGATTATGTGGCTTCGAATGATTATTAGTTGATGCAGTTTATTGATGCTATTTCCTTTATATTATATCAAATTGGGTGTTTATATTGTGCTCTGGCTATCTTGTATGGATCAAGTATGCCTGATATTTTATTGAGTGCATAGGAATAGGTTTAGTCCCAACGGTGGTTAATTGGAGACAATTTGGTTTGGGAAAATATGTTGTGTGTATCTTCCTCATCTCACTTGATTCAAGTTATGAGATGTATTTTGTCGATGCCTATGATTTATTGTCAAGATCCAAATTGATGTCAATTCTAGATCCATGTATTATAAATAAACTAGTAATGTGTGTGTTCTCATTACATGTGTTTATTATATCTCCTAGTTTGCATTTATATTTATTTAGTTTATACATTTTCTTAATGAGGAGTTTTTGTGATTTACCTATATGCTCAGATGTGAAAGTTAAATATTTAATTGTTATCTTGGAATGGTCGAATGCATTTAACATTGTGATATTTTATCTCATTATGAATTGAAATATTATTTGGGCTTCATTCCTTATCCAATTTGATTAAATCATGTGTGTTAATGCATTGGGAAAAGAATTACTTTAATTGCAACTATTTGTAAATTATGTTAGTAATACTTGTGAAATAACTTGTTAGTGGAAAATAAAAGAAAGAGGCAAAAAAAATTTAGGGATTTTTGGAAAAGTTAGAAAGTAAGAAAATAGTTTATTGTTACTTATTCATTCTCTTTTCTTGAAAATTCTCTTCAACCTTCTTGCTTGGGTGATTGCTTGATTTGGAATTAGAATCATGTACATGTGTATATATATAAAATATCATATGTATCCATAACATTTAATGTACATTTTTAACATGTTTAACATAACATATACCCATAATGTATTTAATTACATACATTTAACATGTTTAACATGTACCCATAACATTTAATAAGGGAAAGGGAAGCAGTAGGAAAACAGCTAATGTGGGGGGAGATAGCAACAGAGGCAGACCCTCGCATATGAAGACCAGGTAGAGAGAAATGGAACAAGAAATTGCTAGGGGAAAGCAGGCTACCTTGTTGGGCCCCCCTAGAAGGATCAAGAAATGAAGATTATTTCTTGGAACATAAGAGGGCTCAATAGCCCTCAAAAATAGTTACTAGTAAGAAACTGTATTTTTGATAATAAAGTTGATATTCTTCTTCTGCAGGAAATTAAAATGATGGAGTAAAACTTCAAACTTTATCTAAAGAACATCTGGCCCAACGCGAACTATGCTATCAGTGAGGCTCAAGGTGCTTTGGGTGGTATTACTACTTTATGGAATCAAAATATTACTGGCAATGTGATCTCCTATGCTAGGCATTATATAGAAGTGGTGTATGAGGAAAATCGATTATGTTTAAATGACAAACACAAACAAATCAAAAGCCCATAACATAAAGAGATCCAATCTAAATAAAAAGCCATGATCTATAAATCAGAATAAAATAAGAAAGCTTTTACCCAGATTGTTTTGTTCTCTTTGTCAATATGTGGATTGCTTAATAATGTTGTGAAACCATGTTTGCAACAAGTAAGTAAAGTGCTCAAAGATCAATGTCAAAAGATTGTAAATTTGCTCAATTGATGCGATGTTTGCTCAAAGCGTTGTAAAGGATGCCTGAGAATAAGTGATCAAAGAGAATTTATGAAGGAGATGAGGGGGGTTTATATAGGTTTCAACAGAGATCAATCAACGGTCTAGATAATTCAAAAGAATCAATGGAGGAGATAAATCAAATAACCATGATGAATGTGCACATGACATGTGTCAATGTATAAGGATATTTTTATTAAGATATGATGAAAACAAGACTGATTGAATAGATAACTCAACTTGTAATTTTGTCTTTTTTAGAGTTCTAAAAATAAGATTGATTGTGCACATGAGTTACCAAGATATTTTAAGAGGAATTGGAAAGATAATTGAAATTAAATAAATAAATTTATTTAATTGTTTATGCATGATAGAGGAATAGATAAGATATGAAGATTTAAATAAATTAAACAAATAAATTGATTTAATTTATTTTGCATGATGAATGATAAATAAAATATTTTATTATATTTTATTTTTAGAAGATTTATTTTTAGAGGAAAAAGAAAAATAAATAAATAAATTTATTTAATTGTTTGTGCAAGATTAGAGGAATATGAAGATTATAAATAAAATACTTGATTTTATTTATTCTAGAGGATTGAGATAATTTAAATAAATTTGCATGATTTATTTAAATTTAGAAGAACAATTTGATTTAATTAAATAATGTAAATTATTTAATTATAGATAAGCGGAAATTTGATGAATTAATTAAATAATTGGATTTATTTAATTAAAGGAGACTTGAATTTTGAAAGAGGATAATGATTTAATTAAATAATTAAAATTATTTAGTTTTGGCAGAATATAGAGGAATTTAATTTAATTAATTAAATAAATAGAATTTATTTAATTAATGTCAATTTTTAGAAGGTTTGGAAGAATTTAATGAAATTAATTAAATAATTAGATTATTCAATTAATGTTGACATGCAGGTGATTTGACAGATTTGATGAAATGCAAGTGGTGCGACAACATGGTCATTTTAGGGTGTCTACATTTTGCCCCTCTTTGATGCGATGCAGATTACAGCGTTGCATCAAAGAAAATGATTGGTGAAGACATGATACAATTTTTGATGCCCCAGTGTAGCTAGTTGCCCCAACGTAGCTGGCGTAGGGTGCCCCCTTGAGAGGAAAGATAGGGAAGCGACAGAAGAACTGTGTTGACGCTCGACTAGAAGATTTTGTTGGAGATAGATGAGGTTGGGTTGATGATAGATAGAAGAAAGGAGATAGGAGAGAACATGAGAGAAAGACTATTGATTAATCATTGCTTTGAAAATTATATAAGGCCATGGGTAAATGGATGGGTAAATGATGAGCTTGTTACATTCGTTTCACAATTGTATATAAAGAGCAATCCTTATTTTTGATATTGCACATGGATAGTTCGCCACCAAGGTATGAACGACCAAGGTGATGTGATATCCAAGTGCGTGGATGTTGACTCTACAAGCAAGTGGTTTGAACTTAGATCCCTTGGACATAATATGACCTTGTTGAACATGTGAATGAACCATAGTCTTGAACATAAAATAAACTTCAATACATGTAAATGCAAGAAGAATATTAATATGTAAGATGCTAGGTCGTAACACACACAAGATACATATACTGCCAAAAAAGATGCTGAAGATCATTCCTCAAATACGGCACACAAAAGCAATGACTATGCCTCCAATCCGTACTACATCGCAACATACCAAGATTATAGATAAATCAAGGTAACTTTGAATAGGTAATGGAAAAAGGAACAAAAGATAAACCAAAAAGCAGATTGACTGACTTACAAAGTAAACATACAGTCAACATATTCTCTTGCCAAAGAGGTTACTCAGGATAGATTAGATAAGAAAGATAACAGCCTTATCATAGGAGCGATGTGTCCGTTAAAGGGGGCTATCTACCTAAAAAGACAATGCCTTGCTACAAGAGATGCTACATGTTGCAGGAGACACATGTGTTGGTCTCGACAATGGAACATTCTACAGAAGACAAGCTTGTGGATTGGTGCTTTGGTTAAGCCAGACTTAGTTGATGTTGGCAATCAATACACAGGACAGTAGATGATGCTGGAAGAAAGCTGCTTTGCTTCAGGTTTGCTAAGGACTTTTTCTTTTGAAGGGTGCGCTAGTTTGCTTCTTGAGTTAGTCAAGTTGAGGTGAATGGATTTTGATAAACAGAAGACTAGAAAGGTGACATGCTAATGGGTTGAAACGGGTGGAGAATGATGAATTGTATGTGCCTAAGTACTGGATACATCCTTCGTATTCCAGACTGCCTACATACCCTATGTCCATGGGATCAAGGCACATTACAAGGAAAGATGAAAGATGATAATATGTAGTTCTGGATAGAGTGATGAATGGGTCAAGGTGGTGAGGAGGAGATCTTATGTACCTAAGTACTGGAAACTTCCTTCATATTTCAGACTACCTACATACCCATATCCATGGGATCAAGGTACTTTAGGATTGAGATCAGATGATATGTAGTTCTAGTTGGTGTGAAGATGTAGGAAAAAAGTGTTGAGAAGATAACAGCCTTATCATAGGAGCGATGTGTCCGTTAAAGGGTGTTATCTGTGGAAATGAGAAATATTGAAGCGCTTGTGAACCACGAACAAGGAACCACTCTGAGACCTAGGTTAAGGAAGGAAATGTCCCCACTCCGGTAGAGGAATTCACATGGATGACCGACAAAGAAGACATAGAAAAACTTGACCTAGGACAAGACAGTGATAACTGTTGGCACAGAACAAGATGTGGGATGACGATGATGGACATTGACAAATTTTCAAGATATACTAGATAGGGAGATGGAAATTCAAACAAGGTTAATGGTTTTATTATGGATGGATGGATGAACTATGTTGTAATAAAAAAAATGGAATGAACAAGACTCGATAGATGATGGATGCTGACTCTACACATAGTGCCTATTTGCCAGGTTTTCACTATGTGTATGAGGAAAATTGATTATGTTTAAATAATAAACACAAACAAATCAAAAGCCCATAACATAAAGAGAACTAATCTAAATAAAAGCCATTATCAATAAATCTAATGAACTAAGAAAGCTTTTACCCAGATTTGTGTTGTTCCCTTTGTTGAATATGGATTGCTCAATAATGTTGCGAAACCATGTTTGTAACAAGCACATAAAGTGCTCAAAGTGCTCAAAGATCAATGTCAAAAGATCGTAAAGTTGCTCAATCAATGCGATGTATGCTCAAAGCGTTGTAAAGGATGCCTGAGAATAAGTGATTGAAGAGGATTTGTGAAGGAGATGAGGGGGGTTTATATAGGTTTCAAACATGTTCAATCAATGGTCCAGATATTTCAAAAGAATCAATGGAGGAGATAAAACAAATAACCATGATGAATGTGCACATGACATGTGTCAATTCATAAGGATATTTTTAGTAAAATATAATGAAAACAAGATTGATTGAATAGATAACTCAACTTGTAATTTTGTCCTTTTTAGAGTTCTAAAAATAAGACTGATTGTGCACATGAGTTAACAAGATATTTTAAGAGGAATAAGAAAGATAATTGGAATTAAATAAATAAATTTATTTAATTGTTTGTGCATGATTGAGGAATAGAAGATTATAAATAAAATATTTGATTTTATTTATTTTTAGAGGATTGAGATAATTTAAATTGATTTATTTAAATTTAGAAGAATAATTAATTTAATTAAATAATGTAGAATTATTTAATTATAGATAAGATAGAATTGGATGAGTTAATTAAATAATTGGATTTATTTAGTTAATGTAGACTTGAAATTTGAAAGAGGATAATGATTTAATTAAATAATTAAAATTATTTAATTTTGGAAGAATAAAGAGGAATTTAATGAAATTAATTAAATAAAGAGAATTTATTCAATTAATGTTGAATTTAGGAGATTTAAAAGAATTTGATGATTTTGATGAAATTAATTAAATAATTAGATTATTTAATTAACGTTTGAAATACAGGTGATTAGACATATTTGATGAAATGCAAGTGGTGCGGCGACATGGTCATTTTAGGGTGTCTACATTTTGCCCCTCTTTGATGCAATGCAGTTTATAGCGTTGCATTAAAGAAAATGATTGTTGAAGACATGATATAATTTTTGATGCCCCAGTGTAGCTGGCGTAGGATGCCCCCTCAAGAGGAAAGATAGGGAAGCAGCAGAAGGACTGGGTTGATGCTCAACTAGAAGATTGTGTTGGAGATAGGTGAGGTTGGATAGATGATAGATAGAAGAAAGGAGATAGGAGAGAACATGAGAGAAAGATTGTTGATCGATCATTGTTGGAAAACTATATAAGGCCATGGGTAAATGGATAGGTAAATGATGAGCTTGTTGCATTGGTTTCACAAATGTTTATAAAGAGCAATCCTTATTTTTGATATAGCACATGGATAGTTTTCCACCAAGATGTCGTGATATCCGAGTGCATGGATGTTGACTCTGCAAGAAAACAGTTTAAACTTAGATCCCTTAGACATAATATAACTTTGTTGTACATGTGAATGAGCCATAGTCTTGAACATAAAATAAACTTCAATACATGTAAATGCAAGAAGAGTATTAAATATGTAAGATGCTAGGTCGTAACACACATAAGATAAGTATGCTACCAAAAAAGATGCTAAAGATCATTCCTCAAACACGGCACACAAAATCAATGACTATGCCAATAATTCATACTGCATCGCAACATACCAAGATTATAGATAAATCAAGGTAGCCTTGAATAGGTAATGGACAAAGGAGCAAAAGATAAACCATAAAGAAAATTGACTGACTTACAAAGTAAACATACAACCAACATATTCTCTTGCCAAAGAGGTTGCTCAGGATAGACTGGATAGGAAAGATAACAGCCTTATCGTAGGAGCTATGCATCTGTTAAAGGGTGCTATCTACCTAAAAAGACAATGTCTTGCTACAGGAAATGCTACATGTCACATGAGACATGTGTGTTGGTCTTGATAATGGAACACTCGGTCGAAGACAAGCTTTGTTGATCTGGTGCTTTGGTTAAGTCAGACTTAGCTGATGTTAGCAATTGATACGCAAGACAGTAGATGATTCTAGAAGCAAGCCACTTTACTTTAGGTTTGTTAAGAACTTTTTCTTTGAAAGGATGTGCTTTGCTTGTTGGTTTGCTGCTTGAGTTAGTCAAGTCGAGGTGAATGGATTTTGAAAAATGAAAGACTAGAAAGGTGACATGTCAATGGATTGAGATGGGTGAAGAATGATGGATCATATGTGCCTGAGTACTGGATACATCCTTCATATTCCAGACTGCCTACATACCCTGTATCCATGGGATCAAGGCACATTATGAGGAAAGATGAAAGATGATAATATGTAGTTCTGGGTAGAGTGATGAGTGGGTTAAGGTGGTGAGGAGATCTTATGTACCTGAGTACTGGATACATCCTTCGTATTCCAGACTGCCTACATACCCATATCCATGGGATCAAGGTACCTTAAGATTGAAATGAGTTGATATGTAGTTTTGGTTGGTGTGATGATGTAGGAAAAGTGTGGAGAAGATAACAGCCATATCGTAGGAGCGATGTGTCCATTAAAGGGGTGTTATCTATAGAAAGGAGAAAAGATTGAAGTGTTTGCGAACCACGAACAAGGACCCACTCCTAGACCTAGGTTAAGGAAAGAATTGCTCCCATTCTAGTAGAGGAATTTGCATAGGTGAATGATGAAGAAGACATAGAAAGATTTGACCTGGGACAAGACAGTGTTAACTATAGGCAAAGATCAAGACGTGGGATGACAATGATGGACATTGACAAATTTCCAAGCTATACTAAATAGGGAGATGGAAATGCAAACAAGGTCAATGGTTGTATTATGGATGGATGGATGAAGCGTGTTTGTGAAATGGACATGGAATGAACAGGACTTGATAGATGATGGATGCTAACTCTACACATAGTGCCTATTTGCTAGGTTTTCACTATGGTACTTATCCAAGGCACTTGTTTACCAAGGTTTCACCATAGGATGGATTATTTTTTTGTTTGTTTTTTTTTTAGAATATTCTGAGGATCAGGGATAGAACTTCTTGAGATAAACACTGTTAAGTGGCTCATCCAAAGGAATGTTGTCAGGTGTAGCTAAAGTATAAGCTCCTGATCCATATGTTATTGTGACAATAAAGGGACCTAACTAGTTAGGCTCAAACTTGCCCTTCTTTTCTCGGTCTGCTTGATTTCTCTGATTGTCTTTGAGCACAAGATCACCAACTTGAAACTATCTTTCTTTGATCTTTTTGTTGTAATTGCATCGAAGGCAATTCTGATAGACATGGAGATGATTAAGCACGGCAAGGCACCTTTCATCTAGTAGTTCTAGCTCAGCTAATCTAGAAGTGTGATACTCCTCTCCATTAATCAGGTTCTGCATGGATACTCTGAGGGATGGGATCTCAACCTCTATAGGTAGGATGGCTTCAGAACCATAGACTAAGGCATATGGTGTGGCACCAGTTGGAGTTCTGATACTAGTGTGGTAGGCCCATAGGGCAGGATTGAGTTGCAAGTGCCAATCACGACCAGCTTCATTGACCATTTTCTTGAGGATTTTAAGAATTGTTTTATTGGAAGCCTCAGCTTGGCTGTTACTCTATGGATAGTAGGGAGTTGAAAAGTGATGCTGGATGTTGTATTGTGCACAAGGCACGGACATCTTGGTTCTTGAATGGTCTCCCATTATCAATGACAGTGGCTTGGGGAATACCATACCGGCAAATGAGGTAGTTAAGGATAAACTTGGCTATTTACTTGCCGGTGATATAGGTCATGGGAATGGCTTCAACCCACTTTGTGAAATACTCAGTGGCAGTAATGATGAACTTATGGCCATTGGATGAGGATGGGTGGATTTGTCCTATGAGGTTGAGACCCTATTGAGAAAAAGGCCACGGAGTTGTTACAGGTTGTAGTTCATGAGATGGTGCATGAATTAAATCTCCATGCTGCTGGCATTGTAGACATTTCTTGGCAAACTATGCAGCATCTTGTTCTATTGTAGGCCAGTAATAACCTATCCTGAGTATCTTCTTAGTGAGATTGGGACTGGTAGAATGTGTGCCACAGACACCTTTGTGTATGTCTCGTAAGGTAGCTTCGGCTTCTTCTGCATTAAGACATCGTAAGAGAATACCATCGAGACTCTAGCGATATAGTGTATCACCTAGAATGGTGTAATGGAAGGATCGACAGATAAAGGTTTTGCGTTGGGTGGATGATAGTTCAGAGGGAAAGGTACTATTTTTAAGGTATTCATAGATATCGTCATACCATGGGGAATTGGGACCAACAAGTTCGCAGATGATTTCAGTAACTGGGACATCGATGGCTGGTATCAACAACTGCTCGATCAAGAACTCAGATTTCTATGTATTAGCAGGCATGTCTATAAGTGACCCTATAGAAGCCATAGAATCTATAGCCTTGTTATGCTCTCTTAGAATTTTCTCAAATGTGATGCTAGAAAAATGTGGTTTGTAGGCATCCACTAGTTGCTTGTAGGGAACCAACTTTTCATCTTTGTTTGGTACTCATTTGTGACCTGGCGAATGATTAGTTGTGAGTCTCCATATACCTATAATTCTGTGATGTCCCATTGAACTGCTGTATTGAGACCTATGAGGAGTGCTTCATACTCGGCTATGTTGTTGGTGCAAGGGAATGCAAGCCAATATGACTTTGGGATATAGTCATTTTGAGGTGTGACAAATAAGATGTCGGCCCCTGATCCATGTTGTGTGTAGGAACCATCAAAGTACAACTTCCACATTATTGAGTTGGAAAGAGCGAAGAGATTCTTGTCTGGAAACTTTGCTACCATAGGGTGTGTATCTGTCATGGGTGCTTCTGCTAGTTGATCTGCTAGGGCTTGTCCCTTGATTGCTTTACAATCCTAATGCTCAATGTCAAACTCACTAAGTATCATGACCCATTTAGCTAGTCTGTGAGAGCTGCTTTTGCTAGTAGATATTTCAATGGATCAATTTTTGCTATGAGATTTGTATGTTGGTTAAGCATGTAATGTCACAACTTTTGGGAAGTGAACACTACTGCTAAACAAGCTCTTTCAATAGGTGAATAATTTAGTTCATATCCCACCAAGGTTTGACTAATATAATAGATTGCATGCTCCTTTCTTGACTCATCATGTTGTACTAGTAGGGCCCCTAGGGCTGAAGTTGTAGTTGAGATGTATAATATCAAAGGTTTATTGGCAACTAGTGGAACCAATACAAGAGTTTTAGCTAGATACTCTTTGAGCTGATCAAATGTTGTTTGACACTTATCATCCCATCAAAATGAGACATCCTTTCGGAGTAAGTGTTGAAATGGTTGACATTTATCCGCTAGCTGTGAGATGAAACACCTAATGGACTGCAACTTTCCCTGAAGGCTCCTTAATGCTTTGAGGTTCTTTGGTGGAGGCATCTCCACTATAGCCTTGACTTTTGCGGGGTCTACTTCGATACCTCTGCAAGATACAATGTATCCCAACAGTTTCCCTGATGTTACACCAAAGACACACTTCTTTGGATTGAGGCGTATTTGGTATTTCTCGAGCCTAGCAAAGATCTATCCTAGAACTTGTATGTGATCTGCCCTAGAATACTTTGCTAGTATGTCATCCACACAGTCCTCCATGATATGATGAAAGAGATCATGGAATATCACTGTCATTTCTATTTGGTAGGTTGCCCCTGCTTTCTTTAGACCAAACGGCATGACACACCAACAATAATTACCCCACGGACAAGTAAAAGTTGTTTTATGTTAATCTTCCTCTGCTATCCTTATCTGATTGTAGCCAGAGAATCCATCCATGAGAGATAGCATTTCATGACCTGCAGTCAAGTCTACTATGAGGTCAATGTTCGGTAATAGAAAGTCATCTTTGGGACATGGTTTGTTAAGATCTCTAAAGTCATTACACATGTGGATGCACCCATTGGGTTTAGACACAGGTACAATGTTTGAGACCCAATCTGAATAGTCAATAGGTTGGATGAACTTTGCATCTAACAACTTTTGTATTTCCACTTTTACCAAGAGAGCTATCTATGGGTGCATCTTCCTCAACTTTTGCTTGACTGGTTTAACTTTTGGATCAACTGTGACATAGTGAACTACTAGCTTAGGGTCTAGCCCTGGCATAGCTGCATAGGTCCATGCAAAGTTGATGGTTCAATGTAAGAAGAATGTGTTAAGATTCCTGTGCTCTATTTCTGATAATGATGCTGCCAGGAATGTGGTCTTTGGATTTTGCTCTGTGCCAAGGTTTATCTCTGTAGAATCTTCCACTAGGAGAGCTGACTTCTCTTGATACTTAGATGGTAGGGGAAGGTCAAATCCTCCATCCTTAAGTGCCACAGTTGGGTTTTCACCTTTGGATACATCTTTTGTTTTTACTATTTTGTGATCAAGACGTGCCACAATGTGGTTTTCACCTAGAGATATTTCTTTGTTTTTACTTTTGCGACTGGAGGATTTGGCATTCTCACCAAAATAAGCTATTGGTTCTAGTTCCATTACAAAACCTACTTTATGATTGCCAAGAGGGATACCATCCCAGAGTCCCATGAACTCAGCTATAGCTTCGTCATTCTAAAATACATCTATAACGGGGGACCCTTGTTGGTCCCAATCAATAAGTTCAAGGTAGACAAGTGTTACTTTCTGGGTGTTTGTGGTGGATGTTAGGGATACAGAGGATAGCATAAATACGAAGGATTCTGTACATAGGTTAGTCATATGGAGGGAAGAGTCATTGATGGTATCCTCATTAGAGGTCAAATCTATGAGGGAAGTTTCAACCACCTTGTCGAGGATACCCTCTATGTCCAAGGCACGCGGTACCTTTCTACCAAATCCTAACCCCTTCTTGTCTAGTTTCTTTGTCACAATGATGGGTTCCATTGTTCCTTGATTCTGTTTCCCAAGGCCACCTTTGCCTTTATAGCCCATGTTTTTGACTATTCATAAGCCATTGCCATTTTGCTTGACTGGTATTGTGACTGGTTCTTTCTCCTTATAGAGCCAAGAAGAGATGTCTTCAATAGTTTCCTCTACCAATAATTTTCCCTCTTGGAATTGGGTTAAAGATGTTGGGGGAGGAATAGCTACTTTTTTAGGTACTTTGGCAATGGGCGGTTGGCCGTAAGATTTAGGGGATAAAGGCATCTACCCTACACAACAAGATTTTAAGATATCATATGTTCCAAAGCCTATATCACGAATGTGAGCTTTGATTTCAGGAAGAGGATGAGGTTCACTTGTAGAGGCTTCTGTCAGATTTTTAGGATCAACATATAGTGGGGATTCAAGGGCTTTGTCATTTTGAGGCACTTGGTTGCAATTCTTATAACTGCCTTGTAAGACATGGCAGAATTCAAATGGATTGGGGTCTCCTGGGATAGTGATCTCCGTACCATTGAATGGGAATTTGAGAGATTGATGGTACATGGAGGGAACTGCTTTCATTGCATGGATCCATGGGCAGCCTAGGATAATGTTGTAAGGCAGCTAAATGTCAAGGACTTGACATCTAGTTTCAAGCATGACAGGGCCCAGTTGTATAGGCAAGTGGATAACACCTTCTGAATAGCGTTGAACATCATCATACCCTTTGATTGTAATACTTTGATCAGTGTTGACATGATCCTCAGAGTATCCCAATTGCTTAAGTAACTTTAAAGAATAGATGTTAAGACCAGCACCACCATCTATGAGTATGTGTTTGATTTTGCGTTTATGAATGAGAACCTCAATATGAAGGGCATCATTGTGACATGGATCGTGGGATGGGAGGTCCTTTTCAGAGAAGACCACATTGTATAGTGAAGCAATGTTACCTACTATAGCTTAGAAATTGGCGACCGCTATGTTGTTAGGAACCGAAGACTCTTGGAGGGCTTTTTCTAGCACCACTTTATGTGTGGGTGATGACCATAGAAGGTCCAAGATAGAGATCTGTGCTGGTGTTTTCCCTAGATGTTCGACAAGATTATAATCAGATTGAGTTGGGAGACTGGGTGTGGGACCATGAATGTTGACATGACCATGATGAGTTGTAACAGTGCAATCCATAGATTTGCCTTTGATTGTGAGGGTAGACACTCGACTCTCTTCAAAATGACCCACAATGGAGTCAAAGGAAGTGGAAGCATTATTGACACCTTTACCTTTATCCTGAGGAGGAGGAGGACCATGGTGAGGGAATGGTTCCTTGTACATGTTGAGGTCTTTGTTCATGTGTTGATCTGATGGTTCATCATCAAAAGAGATTTGGTTGCCCTCAATGAGATTTTGGATTAGGTGCTTTAGTTTCATGCACGATGCAGTTCTATGCCCTTTGCTCCTATGGAATTCACAATATTCATTTTCTCTGTACCGTGCAGTTTTGTAAACAGGTTTACCATATGGGGGAGCATCTGGTAAGGTGACAAGCCCTTTATGTAAAAGCTTCTATAGGACAGACTCTATGAGTTCTCCCAAAGGAGTGAATTGACGCAGTGGAGGGTAATCTTGTTGAGGCCGCTCTTGTTGTCGTTGTTGTTGGTTTTGATATGGTTTCCTTTGTTGTTGTTGTTGTTGAGGATGACTTGGTTTGGAAAGCTGAAGCGATGTTTGCAATGTTTGGACATGTTTAGAATCGACCACCCCATTGTTGACCACATTTTTATTTTTGTTCCAAAACTTTGGTTTATCGTTTGTTTGTTGTTGAGGAGCATTGTCTTTAGTTTCTTTGAAGATTTTGACCACACCTTTGGCAATGAGGGCCTTTTCAATGTTGATTCCCTTGTATGTTATTTCGTTGAAGGTTGTAGCACTAAGGATTTGCAAATGAAAACCCAATTCTTGGTTGACGTTCTGCACAAATATGCTAACAAGCTGCTTTTTAGGTATCTTGAATGGGAATTTGCTAGCCATTTGTCTCCATCGTTGAAGGAAAGAAATGAAAGTTTCACCATTTTTTTGTTTGTTGTTGCACAAATCAGTCATGGAGATCGCATGCTCTGCATTGTAGGAAAAATGAGTGGCAAATTTCTCTACAAGCTCATTAAAAGATTTAATACCTGTGGGGAGGTGTGAGGACCATTCTATAGCTTGACCTCCAAGACTGCGAGGAAAGAGACGCATACGACATGTGTCATTATGTGAGACCTCGAAGCAAGCAAGATTGAATTCCTTGAGATGGTCTTTTGGGTCCCCTTTTCCTTTGTATTTATCAAATTTGGGAATAGTGAAATTTTGAGGAAAAGGGATCACGAGTAATGACCGATCAAAAGGATAAGGACACACCTCTTCTAAAGAGAAGGTTTTCTTGGTGTGGCCAAATGTAAGATCAGATAGTTGTTGTTGAACTTCCATGATTTTTAACTCCATAGTCGTGGGAGAGTTTGGAAACATCTCTTGTTGTCCTAGAAGTGGTTGTTGATGCCCATACGGAAGATTGTAGTGTAAGCCATGGGCATTTGTGTTATAAGGGTCATAAGATTGGTTGGGGTCATACGTGTTGTACGTTGGGTTTAGATTGGGTTGGAATTGGATGTTTTGATTTGGAGGAGGTGGGGGTGGCGCTAGGTAAGAATGTAGGCTTTGTGATGGTTGAAGAAAAGAGTTTGGTGGTGGAAAGCTAAAGTTTGTTGGCTTAGGTTGCGATTGCGGAACATAGCTTTGGGAAGTTTGGTTTTGAGAATGTTGAGGGTGGATAGGCAATGTGTTGAAAAAGTTTAGCACTGATGATCGTTGTGGTGGGGGGACATAGGTAGATGTGTTTTATGATGGTGGAGGTTGATTGAGGATGAGCGTAGAAGAATGTTACGGTTGGGGTTGCATGACCCTGGTTGGTTGAAGGATACGAAGGGTTGATGACGTTGGGGGTAGTGTTTGTTGAGACCCTTGTTGCATGGCTACATTAGTGTTCCCCGGATTATAATTTGGTGGGAAACCTTCTTGTGATGGGGTAGCCAAGTTTCCACTTATGATTGGTGTGGGCATTCTAGGAGTTTGTTGTATGTTTGATCGAGCTATGGTAGCTTGTTTGGCTAGCTCCTCTTGACATTGAAGAGTCTCTTGTTGGTTTTTGTAGATCTCCATAGGAGTCAGAAGTGGTGATATGGGTCTCTGTCCTGTTGGGTTTTGATAAAGGGGGTTCTCATATTGCGCAATCGTTCTCCCTTGTGAGATTTGTTCATGTAAGGGCGTAGTCACTGTTGACATAGTTTGGACCACATGTATAGCATCTTGGGTGTTGTTAGGCTTGCTAAGATTGGATAGATCAAAACCTTTGGGTAATTTGGCTCCTTGCTCTGCTAGCAAGCGAAAGAAATGATCTTGGTTCTCGCTAAGGATTTTATCAAAGGCAGCTATGGCTCTAGGATCTTGTATGAATTCATCAAGATTTTGTCCATCTTCTTGAGAGGATTGACCTATTTCAAAGTGTTGATCTTCTTGAGATGGGACTTGATCGATGGTATAAGCTTGTGGAACAAGATCCGGAGGCATGCTAGTGGTATAGTGAGGTGTACTTACCAAAGGGGCCCTACCTTCTTGAGATGGGACTTGCTCAACAGTATAACCTTGTGGAACAAAATCCAGAGGCATGTCGGCGGTATAATGAAGCGTACTTACCAAAGGGCCCCTACCTTCTTAAGGATTGTTTGGTTCGTCAAGCTACGGCATGTTTGGAGAGTTGGTTGATCTTTCTACATGTGTCCTAGGAGTAACCTTGGGAGTAATGTTGGGTTGGCCTGATTGAGGTGTGTGAGTAGGTGATTTGCGCTTCCTAGGGACAACTTGCTTGGACTTCATAGTTTAGTGGAGTCTAGTGGTTACCATGGAATACACTAGGACAATATGCTGGGATTCTGCTTGTGTTTTTGGAAAAAGACAAATTTTGATGCAGAGTTGACTGGATAAAAGACACTATACTGTTTGACCAAACGCGCAGGACTATGCTACCAAAAGCGAGCTAATGCAAAACTAAAGGCGATGGACTAAGCTACCAAAGGTGAGGTACTGCTATACCAGAGGTGAGCTAAGGTGACCAAAAGCGAGCTACTGTTATACCAAGGGTGCTGAAGTAGGGTTGCTAGAGGTGAGGTACTATTATACTAAAGGCAAGCTACTGTAATACCAATGGCGAGCTACTATAATACTAGAGGTGCTGAAGTAGTGTCTGATGTTTTATAAGGCAAATTTTGAAAGATTTGGATTTGTTTCTGATTGGATTTGCTTTGGCAAGAGAAAACATAGCAAACAAAGTGGAAAAAAAGGACTGACACAACAGATAGTGTATGTTTGAGGCTCACAAAAAGCCCAATGTTTTCACAGGTATAAGACAATTGTAAATAGTATCAAGAACTTTCTATCCCTAGAGACAAGGTTTCATTGCAGTAGATCAGCTCAGAACTTAATACTCCGTCGATAAAAAATGTCATTCCATAAAGATGTCAGACATTTTGTATCTTTGCGAGAGACGATAGGTAGGGATATCTCACCCTCCCCTAGGAAAGCTCAAGTAGGTCACAAGAGCTTTATGGTTGAAGGAATACTATCTCTTCTCAAGGGAGCCAATGGTGAGTATCTTAAGGGCTTAAATCGATTCCCTTACACTGATGATTACCGCAATGTTCGGAGGTAGATTAGGTAGTCACTATCTAGAATGGTTCTTAGTAGCTTTGAGGGACCAACATCTTATGAGCAATGTGACAAGCTACTAAAAGATTTAAACAATCCTACTAAGAGTATCAAACACTTTGCTCGATGTGAAAATCATTTCCACAAAGAGCTAGTACACCTTTTTTCAATTTGGCACCACAAGGTAAGGTTGACGTCAGTTAGGACTTGGCTTTCACCTTATCCCTCTTATATAGTGGTTCAAAGGAAAACTCTGCTTAGGGTCATCCCTTTTGGATGAAATGCAATCCAAAAGCAGGCCCTTCTAAAGGAATAATTGAAATGTAAGAGCAAGCACATCAAACAAAGGTTCAATTGTCCCGTTATAAGAAAAATAAGGTGCAACTAAATTAGGCACACACACGTTTGTAGTTGTCAGTTGTCCTTTATGAAATTGAAGTGTTTGGCATTCATGTCCATTGTCCCTTAGAAAATTGAAGTGTTTTCGCATACATGTCAATTGTCCCTTAAGAAAGCAATATGTTCCTAAGACTTAGATTGCCAAAGTGATTTGTTCAATTGTCCCTTAAGAATGGCAATATGTTTCTAAGACTTAGTGTGATAGATCAAAATTTGTTCAATGCTCGTCCTGCATGAACATGTTAGGAAAACCCATTTACTCTGTGTGAGTGATAAGAAGCTGTAACAGATTGATTAGTTCCACAAAAACTCACAAGTTAGCAAAATAAAATCAATTTGACCAAAAGCGTTGCACTGTGTTACCAAGGTGACTTACTATTATGTTGAAAGCGTTGAACTCTGTTACTGAATACGAGTTGTTCCAGAACCAGAAGCGATACACTGTGCTACCAAAAGCATGGTACTGTGCTACCAAAAGTGAGCTACTTTGCTGCCAAAAGAGAGCTACTATACTACCAAATACGCAGCACTATACTACCAAATGCATGATGTAATATTAGGCCTGCAAAAAATAATATTTCATCAAGAAAGCTAGATCAAAGGATGATTGAATGATTGAGTGATGATCTAGGATGTTGATAAGTGATAAGATGCTGCAACAAGTAATATTAGTTCCAAAGAAAATAACAAAATGTCAGAAATCAAGTCAAAACCCTAACAATAAGTGAGAAACCCTAGAAAACCCAAGTGAAATCTAGAAAATTGGTAACAAATATGATGAGATACAAGAGATTGAATATCACCAATGGATTCCTTATGATTTTCTATGCAATTTTAAAAAAAAGCATCAAATTTCATTAAGTTTTGAGAAAGTTATGGGGTTTTGAAGTTTGCAAGCCTATTATCCCAACCAAAAGTGCTTTACTGTTATGCCAATAGTGCTTTACTGTACTACCAAGTGCGCTTTACTGTTATACCAAAAGTGCTTTGCTATTTTCTCAAGAGCACTTTACTGTAATACCAAAAGCGCGGTTCTATGCTACCAAAGGCGCTACAGGATGGCCTAAAAGCGCTATACTGCTCTACCAAAGGTGCTTTTTTATGTTGAGATACGTTGTTCCATACTGTACTTCAAAAAAATCAATTTCTCAAAGAAAAAGAGCGATTAGTGGGTCCCACCAGGCATGCCAGAATGTGTATGAGGAAAATTGATTATGTTTAAATGACAAACACAAACAAATCAAAAGCCCATAACATAAAGAGATCTAATCTAAATAAAAAGCCATGATCTATAAATCAAAATAAAATAAGAAAGCTTTTACCCAGATTGTTTTGTTCTCTTTGTCGATATGTGGATTGCTCAATAATGCTGCGAAACCATGTTTGCAACAAGCAAGTAAAGTACTCAAAGTGCTCAAAGATCAATGTCAAAAGATCATAAAGTTGCTCAATTGATGCGATGTATGCTCAAAGCGCTGTAAAGGATGCCTAAGAATAAGTGATCGAAGAGGATTTGTGAAGGAGATGAGGGGGGTTTATATAGGTTTCAACAGAGATCGATCAACGGTCCAGATAATTCAAAAGAATCAACGGAGGAGATAAATCAAATAACCATGATGAATGTGCACACGACATGTGTCAATCCATAAGGATATTTTTATTAAGATATGATGAAAACAAGATTGATTGAATAGATAACTCAACTTGTAATTTTGTCTTTTTTAGAGTTCTAAAAATAAGACTGATTGTGCACGAGTTAACAAGATATTTTAAGAGGAATTGGAAAGATAATTGAAATTAAATAAATAAATTTATTTAATTGTTTGTGCATGATAGAGGAATAGATAAGATATGAAGATTTAAATAAATTAAATAAATAAATTGATTTAATTTATTTTGCATGATGAATGATAAATAAAATATTTGATTATATTTTATTTTTAGAAGATTTATTTTTAGAGGAAAAAGCAAAATAAATAAATAAATTTATTTAATTGTTTGTGCAAGATTAAAGGAATATGAAGATTATAAATAAAATACTTGATTTTATTAATTTCTAGAGGATTGAGATAATTTAAATAAATTTGCATGATTTATTTAAATTTAGAAGAACAATTTGATTTAATTAAATAATGTAAATTATTTAATTATAGATAAGAGGGAATTTGATGAATTAATTAAATAATTGGATTTATTTAATTAAAGGAGACTTGAATTTTGAAAGAGGATAATGATTTAATTAAATAATTAAAATTATTTAATTTTGGCAGAATATAGAGGAATTTAATTTAATTAATTAAATAAATAGAATTTATTTAATTAATGTCAATTTTTAGAAGGTTTGGAAGAATTTAATGAAATTAATTAAATAATTAGATTATTCAATTAATGTTGACATGCAGGTGATTTGACAGATTTGATGAAATGCAAGTGGTGCAACAACATGGTCATTTTAGGGTGTCTACAGAAGTGTCATTCCAGTGTCATACTGACAGGTGGAACCTTATTAATGTCTATGCTCCTAATACCTGTAGCAGTAGGAAGGAGGTCTGGGATAGCATGGCTGATAAAATTAAGAATAATAGAGGCACGAATTGGATGGTTGTGGGGGATCTCAACTCCCCCCTCTATCCTTAAAAAAAATGGGGGGACTTACGGATTACTCTGATAGTATGTCAGACCTTACTGATTTCTTAGGAAATGTTGGACTCATGGATATTGAGCTGATGGGGCAAGCCTTTGCCTGGTCCAACAGGAAATAATGGAGCAACCTTATCCAGGTAAAACTTGACAGATTCTTAATTTCCTCCTATTGGGCCATTACAAATCTGGTACATCTATCGGCCCTTCCGGAGGTGGGCTCAGACCACAACCCTCTATTGCTTAACTGGTTTGAAAGATGCAAAAGAGGCCCCTTCCCCTTCAGGTTCGAAATGATGTGGGCTCTTCAGCCTGATTTTAGGGACTATCTCTTAGGATGGTGGAATATTCCTGTCCAAGGACCGGCAATATTCAGATTGGCTCAGAAACTGGCCAACGTGAGGAACAAGGTGAAAGAATGGAATAAGTACACTTTTGGTAATGTCTTGACTAGGAAGAAAAGTATCATGGAGCAACTTAAGGAGGTGCAAAGTAGAATGGAGCAGGGGGACAGGTCGGAGGAATTGTAGCCCCTTAAAAAATCCTATCTAAGGAATGGGCACGAACACTCAAAGAAGAAGAGATCTATTAGAAGCAGAAGTTTGGGGTCCAATGGCTGAGGGAAAGGGACAGGAACACTTCTTTCTTCCATCGGTTCACCCTAAGGCATAGGAAGAGAAACAAGATAAGGATGCTTAGAGATGGGTAGGGGAGGGAGCTTGAAGATTATGGGGAGATCGGGGGTTTAGCTTCTAATCACTTTGAATCTCTGTTAGTTGACCAGCATACCAGTGCCTTTGCTGAGGACATCAATTCCCTATTAAGGGTCATTCCTCCCATACTTTTAGAGGATGATAAATGCTCTTTAACTAAATCCATCTCGATGGAGGAGGTTAAAATTGTTGTTTTTCAATGGGTGCCTTCAAAGCCCCAGGCCCGGATGGTTTCCCCCCGGATTTCTTCCAAACCTTCTAGGAAATAGTTGGGAATAATCTCTTTAATGATGCCAAGGACTTCTTTAGGATAGGTAGACTCATGCGGTAGTTGAATAGCACCTTTATTGCCTTAATTCTGAAGAAGATCAATGCTAAGCTTATGACAGACTTTAGACCTATTAGTCTCTACAATACTGTGTACAAAGTCTTAACCAAAATCTTGGTCTTTAGGTTGCAACCCCTCTTGGATAAACTCATTGCTTCAAACCAAAAGGGTTTTGTACCAGGGAGATAGATTCTGGATGCGGCTATCACCACCCATTAAATTATTCATTCCATCCACAAGAGCAACAACTCAGGTATGATCTTCAAATTGGATATCTCCAAAGCTTATGATAGGGTGAACTAGGAGTTTTTGTTTAAAGTCCTTAGGAAATTTGGCTTCAATGAGAGGGTTGTAAATATTATTCAAGAATGTATTTCCATGGTGCACTTCTCAGTGTTGGTTAATGGTTCTCCCAAAGGATTCTTTCCCTCTAGGAGAGGCCTTAGACAAGGTGACCCTCTTTCATCCTATCTTTTTATATTACTTGCGGAAGTGTTGGGTAGGAATGCTTGTAATTTGTTGATGCAGGGGACTCTTTGGGGTATCAAACCTACCTCTACAGCTTAGACTGTGGTCATACAATAGTCTGTGGATGACACTATTCTATTTGGGAAAGCCTTTGTTTTGGAAGCCAGAAGATGGAAGGAGCTCCTCAAAACCTATGAGTGGATCTTAGGTCAGAGTATCAATTTTGAGAAAAGACATTTATTTTCTGAATACCCCAGAGGATTTGTAGTAAAATATCACTAGAGTCCTAGGTTACTCGAGCGATAGGTTCCTAGCCACCTACTTGGGCCTCCCCCTCGCCACTACTAAAGTATCTACTAAATTCTGGAAAGGGCAGTTGAAGAGAATGCAAAGGAAACTGGTCTGATGGAAAGGGGTTCTTCTAAGCTAGGCAGGGAAGTTCCAACTCCTCAAAGCCTCCCTCCAAGGTATACACAATTACTCTCTAAGTCTCTTCAAGATTTCTAAGTTTGTGGTAGAGAAGATTGAACAGATACAGAAGAAGTTCCTCTGGTCTGGTGTGGAAGAGAAACATAGAATTGCTCTAGTTGGATGGGAAAAGGTTTGCACTCCCAGATATCAAGGAGGTCTTGGGCTAAGAAGAATTCATCTTATGAATTATACCCTCTTGTTGAAGGTGGGGTGGAACCTTATTCAAGGTAATATTGACTGGGGGGACATCATGGTGGCCAAGTATCTCAATAAGGATAAGGGAAGGAGATTACTCTCAGAGGCTAATCTCCCCAAAGGCTCAATCATTTGGAATGGGATCCTTAAGACCCGTGGCCTTCTTCGGTAAGGCATCAGGTGGAAAATAGGAGATGGTAGGGATGTTCACTTCTGGAAGGATAGATGGCTAAAGGACAAACCCTTGATTGAGTTGGAGTATGGTAGGATTGTGGATAGGGCCTAGATGGTTTTTGGCACTAAGGTGGTTGATTACATAAGAATTAACATGGGTCTCAAGAGCTGGATGATTGTGTCTATTGGTGGCCTAGAGGGGGATGAGGATAGGGTGCTATCCCTTTGGCTCCAAAGGGAACTGGATGATTATAGACTCTCTCTCTCTTCTCCAAGAGAGATAGAATGATTTGGGATAAGGACAATAGAGGTTTTTTTACAGTCAAAAGTGCTTATAGTCTGTTGTTAGACCCAAATGTGAACTAGTTATGGGGGAAAGTCTGGATGCCCAAACTTCTACCAAAAGTCAAATTCTTTTGGTGGATTCTGATGCACAACAGAATTCTAATTATTGACAATCTAAGAAAGAGAGGCTTCCAAATGCTGAGTACATGCATTCATTGTGGTTCAAAGGAAGAGATGACTAACCATCTCTTTCTTCATATAGCTTTGCCTAAGAGGTGTGGGGTTTAATCTTTGAAAAATGTAATATGAGTTGGTCCTTGAACAGTAATTTAGAAGCTTTGGTCTGGAATTGGAGGCCCCCCTTTAGACTCGTTCTTTTGGCTTCCAAGGAGATTTGGTCCCAAATCCCTCCCCATTTAGCCTAGAGTCTATAGAAAGAATGCAATAATAGAATTTTCAGGGAGAAGTGTAGAACACCTATGGAAGTTTTCCTGTGCTTCTCCAAACTAATTGAAGAGAACATCAACTCTTGCAAGTTTAAAGCTGTGGATTGCTCTCTGGGGGGAGAAGAACGAGGTTCTTAAAATAATGGAACATCAGCTTAGACTCCTACCGAGTTGACAATTTTAAAAGGATTGCTAGGGCCAAAACCAAATGGGCCTTACCTCAACAAGGGTGGTTGAAACTCAATTTTGATGGAGCTATAAGGGGAACCCGGGGTTGCCAGCAGAGGCAGAATTATTAGAAATGACATGGGAACCTTTGTGGCTGCGTTTTCAAGTGGCAAATGTATAAAGAGCAACAATGAGGCGAAAGCATTTACTATGCTATGGGTTATCAAGCTGGTCATTTCCCTGAATATCAGGCTTCTTCATGTGGAAGGAGATTCTTAGTTTGTGGTTATTGTCGCCCTAGGTTCAACCTAGATTGGGTGGAAATTAGTGGACATCACGGGAGATATCAAATTGCTCCTCAATGGAATGGAGTATTTCAAGATTTCGCATATATACAGAGAAGGGAATGTTGTCGATGACACCTTGGCAAATGTGGGCAGTGGCAGAGAAGGATGGCGTTGTTGGAAGAGTATGTCCATCCTACCTAAAGAGATTCATACTATCATTCAGAAGGATGGTGATAGCTACAGGGTTTAGGTGGCTTGGGATTGTTGTCATTCTCTGGTGTTGGCTGGAGCGTGGTGGGAATGGTGCTTCTATTTGCAGTCAGTCAAGGGAGGGCTATGGTCTGGGTTGTAGAAATGGCGAGTCCAACTTTTTAAATTTTCAAAATTACGTGAGTGAGAATTAGACCCTTAAAAATTGCAGAGGCAGGAATAGAAGTGCCTTGGAAGGATCGTGGTCTAATCAACAGACTAGATTTCCTAAGTCCTTTGGCGTTGAAGCTTATGTGGAATGCTAGAGTGCCATGTCCCCTCTTGTTGATAAGTGGATGGCCGGGAGGACATGTTGGCAAATCATTAACTATATGGACATTAGAACTAGGGGTTATCCGGTAGTTAGGCACAGCTCGATAAAAAGGACACTGCGTGGTCTGATGATAGGTTTATAGAGGATGGATTGGATGGTTTTGCAGATGAGTAATTATATTTGGTTAATGGTCGTGGCTAGTGACATCTACTATCACATGAGGTGGCATCCGAGTTCTCTCCCCAAGAAGATGTTTTTCAGTGGAAAGGATGTGGCGTATCGCCTCATTAATTATGTCATTATTATTATTTCCTTGCCATGGATTTCCCATTTTAATGGACTGGTTGCTATTTTCAATACTACGTATTTCAATTCTAGTTGCCTTAACAATTCCCAACTCAATTGCCTCTGCAAGTTTCAAACTATCACAATGGGCAGAGAGATTGTCAAGATTCAACCCAATTCAGTGGAGGAATTTAAACAAGACCCTATAGTGTGGCTTATCATTCAAGAATGGGAGGTGGTTTCTTTTTTGGAAGGCATGGTTGGCCACAATGAGAACCTTTAATGCCAATTTGTAGAGAATTGGGATGATGAAACCAGAGAAGTCAGGGAAGTTCCAACTCCTCAAAGCCTCCCTCCAGGGTATACCCAATTACTCTCTATGTCTCTTCAAGATTCCTAAGTTTGTGGCAGAGAAGATTGAACAGATATAGAAGAAGTTCCTCTGGTCTGGTGTGGAAGAGAAATAGAGAATTCCTCTAGTTGGATGGGAAAAGGTTTGCACTCCCAGATATCAAGGAGGTCTTGGGCTAAGAAGAATTCATCTTATGAATTGTGCCCTCTTGTTGAAGGTGGGGTGGAACCTTATTCAAGGTAATACTGACTGGGGGGACATCATGGTGGCCAAGTATCTCAATAAGGATAAGGGAAGGAGATTACTCTCAGAGGCTAATCTCCCCAAAGGCTCAATCATTTGGAATGGGATCCTTAAGACTCGTGGCCTTCTTCGGTAAGGCATCAGGTGGAAAATAGGAGATGGCAGGGATGTTCACTTCTGGAAGGATAGATGGCTAAAGGATAAACCCCTGATTGAGTTGGAGTATGGTAGGATTGTGGATAGGGCCTAGATGGTCTTTGGCACTAAGGTGGTTGATTACATAAGAATTAACATGGGTCTCAAGAGCTGGATGATTGTGTCTATTGGTGGCCTAGAGGGGGATGAGGATAGGGTGCTATCCCTTTGGCTCCAAAGGGAACTGGATGATTATATACTCTCTCTCTTCCCCAAGAGAGATAGAATGATTTGGGATAAGGACAATAGAGGTTTTTTTACAGTCAAAAGTGCTTATGGTCTGTTGTTAGACCCAATGTGAACTAGTTATGGGGGAAAGTCTGGATGCCCAAGCTTCTACCAAAAGTCAAATTCTTTTGGTGGATTCTGATGCACAACAAAATTCTGACTATTGACAATCTGAGAAAGAGAGACTTCCAAATGCCAAGTAGATGCATTCATTGTGGTTCAAAGGAAGAGATGACTAACCATCTCTTTCTTCACTATAGCTTTGCCCAAGAGGTGTGGGGTTTAATCTTTGAAAAATGTAATATGAGTTGGTCCTTGAACAACAACTTAGAAGCTTTGGTCTGGAATTGGAGGCCCCCCTTTAGACTTGTTCTTTTGGCTTCCAAGGAGATTTGGTCCCAAATCCCTCCCCATTTAGCCTGGAGTCTATAGAAAGAATGCAACAATAGAATTTTTAGGGAGAAGTGTAGAACACCTATGGAAGTTTTCCTATGCTTCTCCAAACTAATTGCAGAGAACATCAACTCTTGCAAGTTTAAAGCTGTGGATTGCTCTCCAGGGGGAGAAGAACGAGGTTCTCAAAATAATGGAACATCAGCCTAGACTCCTACCGGGTTGACAATTTTAAAAGGATTGCTAGGGCCAAAACCAAATGGGCCTTACCTCAACAAAGGTGGTTGAAAATCAATTTTGATGGAGCTATAAGGGGAACCCAGGGTTGCCAGCGGAGGCAGAATTATTAGAAATGACATGGGAACCTTTGTGGCTGTCTTTTCAAGTGGAAATTGTATAAAGAGTAACAATGAGGCGGAAGCATTTACTATGTTATGGGTGATCAAGCTGGTCATTTCCCTGAATATCAGGCTTCTTCATGTGGAAGGAGATTCTTAGTTTGTGGTTAATGTCACCCTAGGTTCGACCCAAATTGGGTGGAAATTAGTGGACATCATGGGAGATATCAAATTGCTCCTCAATGGAATGGAGTATTTCAAGATTTCGCATATATACAGAGAAGGGAATGTTGTCGATGATGCCTTCGCAAATGTGGGCAGTAGCAGAGAAGGATGATGTTGCTAGAAGAGTATGTCCATCCTACCTAAAGAGATTCACACTATCATTCAGAAGGATGGTGATAGCTACAGGGTTTAGGTGGCTTGGGATTGTTGTCATTCTCTAGTGCTGGTTGGAGGGTGGTGGGATTGGTGCTTCTATTTGTAGCCAGTCAAGGGAGGGCTGTAGTCTGGGTTGTAGAAATGGCAGGTCCAACTTTTTAAATTTTCAAAATTATGTGAGCGAGAATTGGACCCTTAAAAATTGCAGAGGCAGGAATAGAAGTGCCTTGGAAGGATTGTGGTCCAATCAGCAGACTAGATTTCCTAAGTCCTTTGGGGTTGAAGCTTACGTGGAATGCTAGAGTGCCATGTCCCTACTTGTCGATAAGTGGATGGCCAGGAGGACATGTTGGCAAATCATTAACTATATGGACATCGGGACTAGGGGTTATCCAATAGTTAGGCACAGCTCGATAAAAAGGACACCGCGTGGTCTGATGATAGGTGTATAGAGGATGGATTGGATGGTTTTGCAGATGAGTAATTATATTTGGTTAATGGTCATGGCTAGTGACATCTACTATCACATGAGGTGGCGTCCGAGTTCTCTCCCTAAGAAGATGTTTTTGAGTGGAAAGGATGTGGCGTATGGCCTCATTAATTATGCTGTTATTATTATTTCCTTGCCATGGATTTCCCATTTTAATGGGCTGCTTGCTATTTTCAATACTACCTATTTCAATTCTAGCTGCCTTAACAATTCCCAACTCAGTTGCCTCTGCAAGTTTCAAACTGTCATGATGAGCGGAGAGATTGTCAAGATTCAACCCAATTCAGTGGAGGAATTTAAACAAGACCCTATAGTGTGGCTTATCATTCAAGAAGGGGAGGTGGTTTCTTTTTTGGAAGGCATGGTTGGCCACTATGAGAACCTTTCAAGCTAATTTGCAAAGAATTGGGATGATGAAACCAGACAAGTCAAGATTGGTGGCATTGGGTTCCAGGTGTCTGAGGAAGTGATTGGGCAAGCTATGGGGCTTCCTATCAGAGGGAAGAAGCATTCAAGATGCAGCAGGGTGCTTGACCCTGAACATATGGCTCTCTTCTTCAGAGAGGAGGAGACGGCCATGAAGTTGCATGGTGGGTTTGAGAGAGAAAATTTGTTGGAGCCATGGGGCCATATCTGCTTAATGATTATGAAGGTTTTCACGTTGGAAGGGAGATTCAAGGTTTTTTACCACTACCACTTTGCTCTCATTAACCACTTTAGAAATAAAATGGAAATCAGTTTTCCTTTTTTTTTGCTTTCTTCCCTAGATAACTCTATCAAGTCAGTTAGAGAGCTTAGGGCTAAAAATACTAGACACCAGCTTATTCCCATTCATCAGAGCCTCATTCTAAGACTTTACTAGTTCCACCTTGCCCTATGCCCCCTGAAGCAAATCAAGGTTAAGTTACTTGAGGACCCCCAGCTGAGCATGTCTCTTGGTTCTAAAGGCAAGGTGAAGACCTATGTAGGGACCCCTAAGATTTCCCTTAAAACCCCTATGGGTGTTTCCCTCTCTATGGATGATATCCCTATTGGAACCCCTGTTACCTCTAAGAAGAAACCCTAGCAATGTGCCACCTCGGGGCCAGGGAAAAAGTCAACCAAAAGAGATAGACTAGATTCGAAGGATGAAGGGGCTGCTACTGAGAAAAAAGCTAAAAAAGGGTAAGGAGGTTGTGACTGTAGTTGAGCCTATGAAAATTGTGTAGCTGGACACTGGGCATAAACATATTGGTAGTGGGGAAGGTGTGGAGGCTACTAACCCGTGGGTTCATCGGTCTACCCGCATTGTTGGAAAACCTTCTACAAACCCCCAAGGGGTGGAGAGATCTGATGATACAGAGTTTGTTGAGGAAATGATGGAGGAAGGAGAGGAAACCCCCACTGAGTCTGTGCATGAATTTTAAGGAGTGAGTCACTTTGCCTCCATGAACAAGTCCAATTTTGAGGACTTGGGTGAAGCTGTTAAGGTTTCCAGGGGACAAGACAGCAAGGGGAATTGCTCCATGTGTGTTAAGACTACTGAGGATTTGAGGCAACTCCAGAGGAAGATGGAGGGAATGTTGAAGAAGTGGAAGATTATTGTTGAGTTTTCTACTAAGGCCCTGCATCGTGCGGCGTCGATCTTTGAGGCTGTCAAGGACTTGGATGACAAGGTCAAGCAGGTGGGGCTCGATAGCCTTGGAGACTACAAAGACATGGTTAATTTCCTGGCCAAGTTTGAGATGGATGACAGTCCCTAGTTTTTGGTTCCTTTTATTGTTTCTATTGTTTTTGATTAGGTGTTTTTTGTCTGATGTTAATGTGTTGTTTCTAGCTTGTTAATAGTCTGTAGCCTAGGGGACTATTTTGTAAAGGGTTCTAGACCCTCTTCTCTAGCTGATCTAATCAAAAACATGTATATAAATCATTTACTCATGAGTTCTCCAAATAGATATAACATAAACACAAACATGTATATATGTATGTATGTAGATGTTCACATAAACATAAACATAAGCAAACATGTACATAGATGGATATTTAAGCTCAAATACATATACATATATGTATATCATAAGCAAATGTATGTAATCAAGTCTTCGTGTAAATGCACATGTCAATATATCAAACATAAATCATCAAATGTATGTAATCAAGTCCTAGTGTAAATGTGCACATGTCAATATATCAAACATAAATCATCAAATGCATGTAATCAAGTCCTGGTGTAAATGCACATGTCAATATATATCAAACATGTTGAAAGGCACAAGACAACTGAGAGGGGGGTGAATTAGTTGTATCAAAATCTTTAACTTCTTTACACAATATCACTTTCACATTCACTTAATTTAACTCCTTATTCTGTTATGAACATTAAACACGAATAGAAAAATCAAAACATCAACACCATACACACATGAACACTAGATTTTTACGTGGAAAACCCTAAACAGGGAAAAACCACAGTGAGTGTTAGCTCACAATATAATGTAGTAACAATATCGAATAACAAAAGAGGCTCACTGCCAAAGGGTTCACTACCCAAATGAAAGGCTCGCTACCAAAGGGTGGCTCACTACCGGGAGTTGGCTCATTGTTGAGGGTTGGCTCACTATCGAGGGTTCAGTTCCATTGAAGCACAATATATCTCCTCTTCTCTACTCTGCTTTTACAGCTCACACTTTATCTTCGTATCTTCACACAATCACCCATCACTCACAAATTCATTACATACATTTATACCAATCATCAACCTTGGAATGTACATCAAGGTCGGCATTACAATCTATAACCATTGGAACTATCTCCAAGGTCGGCATACATACATAAATCAAATTAGGACTAGACCTAAACAAACTTGTGAAGCAAATGAATGAAGGATGAACACTTCATGGCTTAGCTCAGATCGAAATACATCTTCACATGCTACAACAGACTTTCACAATTCATGAATCACCTCCACAATGAATGTGACAAACTAGGTCGGCTACAACAAGTGCGATCATTAAGAATACTTAAAATATATACTTCCAAGAACTTTATTATAGTCTGTGGATCAAGCACACACATTCAATACATTCTAGAGACATCCATGAACAACATAGAATCACTTGGGAGATAACAAATCCAACTGCAACATATCTCACTTGAAGACAACAAATATCACTTGAAGATACATCACATACTACTTCTCAACAAACACTGTCAAACTCTGTTAATCAATAACTTTTTTTCCAGAGCACCAAATAACAAATCCTTTGGCATGAAGATAGCTAAGGATTTTATAAGCTTAAGTCCAGAACTACAAGACCAAATTCCAGTCTGTAGAGAAATGTGGAGCAAAATACTATCTCCTTGTCACTCTGTAAACATTGCCAAGCACAGTCTTCAAACTAGTGAATAGAACTTTTGCTGGACATTGATCTAGACCACCAAATTCTAGATTTAGCATCTTCAAACACTTCTCTAAATCATATCCAAATCTCATACTCTGGTCTTCAATACAAAAAATGTGAAGAAAAATACTCAAACAGTGTTCTTAACATGACAACTCAATCAATCAACAAACATCAATATCAGAAGATAATGTTGGCACTAGTGACAACAAAAACATGTTGACATCAATGACAACACTAGTTAGCACATACTTGCAACAAAACATATATCTAGAAATGTCTGGATGCAACATCAAATGTACCATAACATCAAAAACTCATAAATGCAAATGTCTATATATATGTAAATATCTAGAAATGTCCATGCAAATGGACCTCTAGGTGGCTCCCTAATTGTCATGTCAACTCCTAGTCAAGCTACCCTCTAAATGAGAATTCTACTTTGATGGATGCGTTGAGCCCTGGAGATAAAATTGTATGCATGTACAATGTGATAAATACATTATATATATATATATATATAACTATTTAAGAATGTATGCATATTATAAATATCTATAGATATATACATGTATTAAAATTTAAAACTCACATGTCCACTAACAACAGTATCATCAATTGAATCACGCCAACGTATATGATCTAGCCTCAGGCTAGGAGTAACATGAGGTATCTCCATCTACAATATATATATATAATTTAGTTAAAACTAAAATCTAAATAATTTTAAAAAAAATTGAATTGAACATGCACATGCACACATACATATAGATACACCTGTACCTACATATCAGGTAGCATAGGATCCAATCCCTCTGCAGTTGTCACCTCCACTAAATCATCCAAATGAGTTGTTTGAGTTGTGTCATGATCTAATGTATCTGTTTGAGCCCTCTCATATCACAATAATGATGAGTGAAGGGGACTAACCAACGTATAAAGATGGCATCGATGATGAATCTAAATGCATCAACATCTCCACCAAACCTATAGACTACATCCTCTCCAAGTCATCTAAAGGTTCAGTAGCCTGTACAACAACTGAATGATACGTAGGTAGATCCTGATGTGCACTGGTGTTGGGCCTGGCAGGGTGATGAGTATGATGGGATCCTAAATGTGAATGAATAGATGTACCCAGATGATATCTGACTTGTTCTATAGAGATCTCAAGCTTTGATGCGATGAAGGTATATGCCTCCAAGAGGTCCTCAGCCAAACAATGCAAAGTACTCTGTGCCATCTCTCATATAAGAACTTCCAGTTGTACAGGTGTAGGAATGCCCGCCATAGCATAAGGATCACAATGATTGATGTTGCACTATGTTGTAAATGAAGCTTTGGATCATGGACGTCTTGACATCAAATACTAACCCACACAATCACTAGCTATCATAGTGGCAGCAATTGCAATATCACTGACATTGTCAATTGCTTCTCTTTGGGAAGCAATGACAACATGATCTGCTAAGGGGGCTAGGGCCGGGGAGATAGCAGGAGACCTCTCGCCAACTAATGCCCTATACATTGGGGCCACCTAATCTGCTCAATGATAAGTGTCCCTATTGGCAAGCCTACCACGCCCCTGACCAAAATATCCTAAAAGGTCAAAATAGTTGACTTTGAGGCCCAAATGAACCTCGGCATACAACTGTTGTGCAAAATATAAGGGAATTTGGTTGTTATTTGGATAATGATCAAAGACAGTAAAAAATTGAGGGTAGATCAAACTGGTCATAGCACCATCCACACATTTGGTAACTTGGTATGACTTCACCTTAAGGCTTATCCTAATAGAATGGAAAATATTAGGATTTAATGGTTTCTTTGTTCACCACACTCTGAATATGAGAAAGGGGAACATCACCACAAACTTCTTCCCGCATGTGGGACAGAATAGCAGCTATAGCATGAGGGGAATATGCACTTGTGTCTCAAATTTTATCTTTAATTTTTTCTAGGCTTTCCAATATAGACTTACAAGTGTCCTTATATATTCCAGTGTTGGTACCATCATTTATGGAAACTCTAAATCTCTCAATCTCACTATTAGTTCGTACAAAGAGTTCTAGAGGTGGAACTGGTACATTTGCCATGTGATGTACTTGAAGGAGATATGAGTTTCTTTCTTTAATATCTATAGAGAATCTAGAAATATTGGATGTACACATTCAATTTAAATTATTTAAAATGTAACTATAAATACAAGTAATCTAGAATGTATTTCTCTATCCATCTAGTTCTTGTATGTGTGTGCAATAAATAATGTTTAACTTCTAGAAACAACTAAACAAGTGAAACTAGTAAATTAATTTGAAGTATTAATATTTATCTAATGTAATTCACTTCATGCACGAATTACACCAAAATGTAGAAACTTGTAAGATACATTTAAATATATATAAAATAATCTAGGATCACTAAATTGTTTAGTATCTTAGGGCTTGTCTTTGAATATAAAATCGAGGTGCTAAATTTAAATGTTTTGGCACATAAGTGAAAGGTTCAAATTTAGTGACAGGGTCACCATGGCATAAGTGAAAAGCATACATTTTGAATTTGGAGGATGTGATTACAAGTACAATTTTATCTATAGAACAACATTGCACTAGAAAAAATCACACTTGCAATTCAAACCGAGGTGAGGGAATGTGTATGAATAAAAATAGGTTTAGACCATTAGGTATAAAAAGACTCAAGGTTGATAGATTTTCTATATTTTTTCGAGATTATATCAAAATAAATACCAAGATAATATGTCTTAGGAAAAAACCTAAAGCGAGTGTAAAATGAGTAGAAAAAAGGATCTAAAAATACACTTTTCTCCTATATAATAAGATGAACACTATTTTAATGAATCTACTCAAGCCTTCTCACTCATTCATAACAAAGCTACAAAATAATAATCATTTATACATCTTAATTGTTTTAAATATAAAATGTTAAGTTTCTTGATTTCTACAAAGAAATAAACTACACCTTTATATGAAACCCTAAGTTAAATTAATTAAATAAGTATTGATAGACAAATATCCTAGGAATAAGAGTTGTGAATGATAAGCATGTTGAAATTGATGCTCAAAAATTTAAATAATACATGTGCAAGTACTTAGCTCTTAGCTTAACGTAGAATATGACTATGCCTATGTCCCAAGGTGATTTGTCAATATTTAAAAATTTCAAGGCTTGCTAAATAAAGGCATCAAAATCAATTAAACTTCTATTTTTCTATTAGGGTCATTTGGACATGACTATAAAAATGATCCTACAAGTGAAGATCTCAACCAAATCCACATATCTAATCTTTACTAATTTTTAGACACTTGCTTTCAACTCAGCTCAAGTTTCTAACTTTAATATCTGCATTAAACTTGGTTTGTGTACTTGGGAGTTTACACATGACAAGGATAATTCCTCCTCTATGTAAAACCCTAATAAAGATGTTGAATCAATAATTTTGAACAAGATTAAAGATAGCAATAATACATGCAATATGCAATGTTGGTATCACTAGATCTGACTCTTTTTAGGTTATGTGATGTGTGTTAGAAAGTATTAAATTCCATGTGTTTGCTAGATTTTCTAAATGAATTAGGTTGTCATTTTATATAGCTTCCCAAGTATTAAATGAAATGTTTTGTGCATCAATATGAACATAAATATTCACACCCATAAAAGGATACACATATGGAACTAAACACTATTTTGATACATGTTCCCTTGTGATAATTGTGCCACTTCAAAACATGCAAACACAAAATAAAGGGATCCAAATAAGTAGCATCCATAAAGCATTCAAAATAAGCATAAACACAACTACTAACTATATGAAAAATAAGCAAATGGTATTTCTTATCGACAACTAGATACTACATACATAGCTAACATTTACTATTGCATAAACAAGTAGATAATTTACTCAACAACTAAGATGGTACAAGGATGGTATGGGACATCTTGCAATCTTCATTGGTAGATAAGACAACTTCCAAGATTGATTCAACTCATTTAGGGGCCCATAAATTTAGTCATGTTGTGGGGGTAAAATAAATGGGAAGATGGAATGAAAAGTATGTTTTTATTTCATATTTAAATAGCCCTAACAAATAGTGTAAGTTTAGAAATAAAAATGATACCTAATTTTGAGCTTGAATGCAAAAGTTATGGCCTCTAGAAGGTCTACGTTAAAATAACTAGCAAAGTGGTGAATAATGAATCCTCCCCAATGAACTAGCACCCACCTCAGTGAAGTTAAGACTAATAAAGGGGAAAGTAGGGCATATAAAGGTAATTTGACTATTACAAAGGGCAAGCAATGACTAGAGAGCTAGAATTTAAACTAACAGATATTTTCTTTCTCCTTTTTGGCATTTGTCCTTCTATCTTCAAACATAGGGAATCATGAGACAGTTATAAATTACCCTCATGAGAACTTGTAGAAGGAAGCATTGGAGATGCAATTTTACTCATTTGATTTTTTAGAGGTGATACCTTAGAAGGAGAAGAGATAAAGGTTGTATTAGATAGGTTGATAATGGAGATTACTAGTTGATACATTGTGTCTCTTTTTGACACTTTCACATAGTAGTTCCAAAGGAAAATTACAATGTTTAGAGATGATCCAAAATTGATTCTATCATCTAACCTAGCCCAAGAGGGACTGTTACTTGTAAAACTACACTTTCTAGTGGAATCATCATTGGAGTTTTCTTCCTAAACAAACTTTCTCCAAGTTAAATAATTGTATCATGGTATTTGTTATGAATGTTCTTGCTTATGTTGCTTCATTTACAAGTCATTAGATGTTAGGAACCTGTGTTTAACCCTTCTCTTTACTTTGTTAGTATATTACTTTTGGACGCATATGCTTTGTAAGTCATCCCATGAGTATATTGTATTATCCCACATTCATGGGAAGTAATAGCTGTTTAGACTAAACTCAGTATATAAGTACGTGTTGAGGTCAATGAAGGATCCATGAATTTATTGTATTGAGCTTGCTCAAAGGAGGTTCCCCCCTCGAAGTGGCTTGCGATCAATAAACTCCTTCTATGTTTCTACTATTTATATATTTCTATTATTTCATGCATTTTCATTATATTGTTGTAGGAGGTTCCTCTCATCTAGTATCAAAGTGCTTTCTTGGGATCGCTAGGTGGAATTTCTGTCCAAAAAAATTCCACAGTGGCCTCTGGGCACTGTGATTATTGCAGTAGTTCTTTCTTTTCCACATCTGTATTGTTCATTTCAATTGCAGGTTCGGATTAGGGAATATCCCTATCCGCTTAACTATGGGAAGTGCATGGGCATATAGCCCTAAAACTCATTATGAGGAGTACCACAGGAACCCCGAAGTAGCTAGCCCCTTGAGAGGACCTGTCGGTGAAAAGGGCAATGGCCCCTACCTGATTGACTAGTTCCCATCCATGAGGTAAACCAAGAGTTTTCGTTTGTGGCAAAGTGGTTATCAATTTTACTTGAGTCGTGGAGTGAGGGGTAATGCCCCAATATGCAAGTCGTTAGACAACATTGGTGGCCTAGTAAACTTCCCTGAACCTTTAGGAAGCCAAACATACTAGGGGCCCATATCTATTGATAGCCACAAAATTGCATATTGAATCCGTCCAGAGCAGTTGGCAGATCATTTCCAGAAAGAAAAAAAATCATTTTTTTGCCATATCTTCCTTGCTTTAGCTCTGTTTCCTCTCAAAATTCATTGGAACCCTTGAAATTTCATTCTACATATTTCCTTCCTTAAGGACCCTATCCCAAATTCCATTTATCGAAGCCAGAAATCCCACATTTGTCTATTTTTAGAGTTTTCCATAACTTCTTCGATTCTCACCCAATAGCCTTCAAATTTTACCACAGTGTTCATTTCATATTTTTGCTCCTTTGTCCCTCTCGGACAAATTTTCCCATTCTTTCACCCCACCTCTGAAATCTCCATTTTATGCTTCCCTTTCCCTCAGAAAGTGTCCAAAACCTAGTCAAACCCCAATTACTCATCAAAGTTTTTCCCAAATCTAAATTTTCCTTTACTAAAAAAGTTTTTGTTTTTTGTTTTTCTACCCATTCCCAAAAAAAAAATCCTGGTTATGGCTGTCACCTACACAGGAGCAAAAAACATGGAGGATGAACTTGCAGCCCTCAAGACCAAACTCTAAGATTTGGATGAAAAAATTCTTGGCCTTAATCTTTAGCATTCAGCTATGAACAATAGACGACATCCAGAGTCTTCTGTAGATACTGGGTTCTCTTCTTCTAGCAATTTTCATGGGCCGAAGCTTGATTTTCCTCCCTTCAATGGTGATGATCCGACTGGATGGATATGTTGGAAAGAGACACTGCTAGGCATGTCAGGTTTGTCACTGATGGAAACTAAATTTATCTTACAAATCTGCATTGTATTAGTGGATCATACCGAAAGCCAAACTACAAATTTGTCTAAGTCCAGATAGACAGGAACAGAATATATGACAGGGTTCAGCATTTTGGTCTACATTTCTCCACAAGTAATCATATTGAGCTCCAGATCTAAGGGAACATTAGGAGATGTCAGGGCTACCTAAATCTAAGATTTTAGCCTCTGGTGATGAAGGGATTGTAAGTTACAAGCATCGAAGTATCAGGTTTACATTAGACGGTTTAGTCTGGTGAAGAACAGACTGACTAGCTGTTTGATCCTTGTGAGGATGAAGAGAAGTGGTTGATTGAGTAATTTATGAGATCCAGTGGTATTGGCTGACATGTGAGGTAACTTGGGTACATAAGTCTTGGTCTGCATTGATGTATGTGCAAGGATTCGGCCGACAGAATAGTGTTCTTGAAATAATTTCCAAGTTTTCTTAAGGCTGACTGCAGTTGATGTAATTTCATGTAGCAGATATATATGATCGATGGATTCAAGTATTTTGGAATGTGAGTGTGTGAATATGAAGGGATAGGTGCAAAGTATAGCAATATCAAGTGGGAAGCAAGGAGATCTAAGCTCCAAATCATGGCAGAACAGTAAAGTAGGGCAAAAAGAGATGAAGTGTGTGAAGTCAGTGTACTGAACTTAACCAGAACTGTAATTTTGCATAGTTAGATGCTTTTCTTCAGTTCAAACATTTCAGTGAACTCTTATAATTGATCTTGTAGGTAGTGAGCCTCCTTTGAGCAGTGAGCTCTGGGTAGTGCACCCGAAGGCATGTGCCTTCCCATTTTGTAATACTTTTAACAGAGTATAAAATCTTGTGGGTTAACCCCCACCGTGGTTTTTCCCTTAACCAGGTTTCCACATAAAATCTTGGTGTTATGTGTGTTGATTATGTTTCTGCTCATGTGTTGTTGATTCATACTTTCATGGTTATATCATTAATCTGTTAATAAGTTGTAAAGAAGATTAAAATAAAGAAAAAGATAAAGTTTTGCGACAATTGATTCATCCCTCCCCTCTCAGTTGTCTGTCCTAATTTCAACAATTGGTATCAGAGCAAGGTTCCTTGAAAAAAGTTTAACAACTTGAGGAAGATCTGGGAAGGTGTTTCAATGGGTTCATTCAAGTATTCTGATGGTATCAATCAACAACTTCAAGTAGCCCTAGATGATCTTTATTTGTCCAGAGCAGAAATCAGAGATCTGCAAGAGAACCTGAAAGATGCTGAAGATTTCATTGAGACCTTAAAAGGACAACTGAACAAATCTAATGAAAGGAGGAAGGAGTTACTTCAGCAGCTAGCAAATCAGAATGAAGACAATGACATGGATGAGGCTCTGAAGGAGAAGACAAAGGAATGTGAAAAGTTGGCAAAAGAATTTGTTGTCCTAAAACATGAGATGGAATCCGGGGTGATGAGGCTAACCAAGGAAATTGAGGAAAGGAAGAAGACTGAGGAAAAATTGAATTAATCTCTGAAAGAAAGAACAGAAGAGCGCTGCAAATTGGACAGAATAATTGGCCATCTAGAATCTAAGCTACAAGAAACTAGGGATAATGAGGAACAACTTGAAAGATAGATTGTCATTCTCAAACATGACCTAGAAGTTGCAAATGAATATAAAGAGAAGTTCAAGATAATCTCAGCTAAACTTGAGGTGTTGCTTGACAGTCAAAAGAAGGCAGATGATAAGCATGGTCTGAGATTTGAGAAATGTGAAAGCTCTAGATTAGGTCAAAGAAATCCTAAAGCAAGAAATCAAAGAAGGAATCCTAGAAGACCTCTGGTAAGACAACCTAATGCTCAAAGGTATCCATCTTTCAATGGTAATTGTTTCAAATGCAATAAGTGTGGTCATAGAGCTAATCAATACAAAAGTAAAGTGAATCAAAATGTATCATCTTTCCCCAGTCAATGCTTTAATTTCAAAAAGATAGTTCATAAGGCTAAGGAATGCAGAAGTGGATCAAGGAATCATCCTAAGAATAAACAAGTGTTCAATGGAAGATGTTTTACTTGTAATAAGTTTGGGCATATTGCAATGCATTGTAGATCTAAACATGCTCCAACATGTAATTGTCAGAAAAATAAGATTGTGTGTTTCAATTGTAACAAATCTAGACATACTGCTAAATTTGGCAAAAGCAAAAAGGAGAACTCATAGGCAGGTAAAGGAAAAACAGAGAAAAAGTTGAACAAAGGCAAGGGCAAAGTAGATGTGAATGAGATCCAAAATTAAATGAACAAAACATGGGAGAAGAAAAGTGTAATGAATGATAATAATGGAACTGCACTGAAATTCAGTGTTGATAATTCCTCCAGGAATTGAAATAGGAGCTCTGGTTCAGGGGGAGCTACATTGAAAATCTAATTCCCCCTGCCAGTAAGTGGGTGCCTGAATCTGGTGCAATTAATGAAGATAAAGAAGCCTATTGCAAATCTATTGAAGCAAATTTTGGAAGAAAAGAAGCTAATGCAATTGATTGTAGAGCAATTGAAGATTAACTGTATGCAGAAATAGTATAACCAGATGTATTAGGGTAGTTCATTTATTACAATGGCAAATTAGGTTTTGGGGAGCATAAAAGGTCATTTACTGAACATTTGAATCACTTTGCATTTGAAGAAAAAAAGGAGAAGAGCACTTGAGCTGAGAACTCAAAGACTTGAAGTGCAAGAAGTGAATTCGACAGCTAACCCTAACTGGTGAAACAATGTATTCTCTATAAAACTCTCTAAATTTGCATTCTATGGATATGGCTACTCCATTGGTTGTTGACATCACCGAAAGGCCCTGACCTAAATTCAAAAAGCATCCACACAAATCAGTAGAGGTTGATCTGTTAGGTGCCTTTTCAAATGTTTTGCATGGTGTGTTGCACGATGAAGATATTAGGGCTTATATTCATACTAGCATAGATGAGTTTGGGAATTCAAAGTTAGTAGATTTTTTTAAGAATCATTTGAGGGATGAGATTCATGCTCTTAAACCTAAGTATAAGGCATTGCAAGTCAAACATTTCATATAGGTTATTGGGTTCCCGTTCTTCAGTGAAGATGAGTGGGTCTAGTATGTACTGAGTCAGATGCATGCTAAATTCATGTGGTTGATGAAACCCTTTAAGATCACCAAGAATGCTATCTAGGCCATAATAGGATTAAGCTCATCTGGTGGACTGCCAATGTTGAAATCAATGAAGAATCAGACTATGACTGAAGCTACCAGATCAAAGTTTGATAAGAGGGCAATGACAATAAATGATATAACTAATCCGGATGTCAAATTTGCATCCATGGTAATTGGGTATAAGATGTACCACTCCAGCAGGGAAAATGTTGTATCTGATACAGCCATTTATGCTACCTATTAGATGTTAAGAGAGAATGCTGACTATGACCTGTGTGAGCTACTGCAAAACTAGTTAATGGAGAATCTGAAAAAAATCAAGGACAAGAAGAATACATTCAAGTATGGTACGCCGGTCATGTGTTTGTTTTTCTATTTCATGAATGAGTTACCTAGGAAAAAGAGTCTGTGTTGGACCAATGATAAGCCTGTTGCCATACAAATCAAAGAGCACTTGCACAGTATTGGTGACTCCAATGCCCAAAGGACTGCTCTTTGGGGATATTTCAAGAACTTTCAGAATATGATGCAATCAAGGGAAAGAATCCCTACTTCTATAGCAGAGAAGTACATGGATACAATTTATTTCATGGTGGAAACAAATCAATGTTTGATGGAAGTAGTTGAACCAAGAACTGTATGGATCATGCCCATGGGGTATGAAGTTGCTGGACAAATACTGGAGATGTATTCTCAACACCTTCAGAGCAAACCAAAAGATACCTCTATTGAGAGATTTGGTACATATGTTGAACTTAGTGTGAAACTGCATGTTGAGCTCTGGAAACCTGAATCTAAGAGAAAAATTCAAAGACAAGTTGAAATGTATGTAGAAAGCATTGGCATAACAAAAGAAGTTGTGAGACAAAATAGGGAAAGGATAGAGAAATCTGAGAAGAGAACAGGGAAGTGTTTCGGTGGAATCCACTTCTAAAGCAAGGACTACTAGGAGTTCTGGTACAACCTCCGGTGCATCACCTTCTCCTATTGCAGAGAAATCCAAAGAGAAATCTACCAGTAAGGAAGGAAAAAAGAACAAAAGTAATGGCCAAAAGGTCATATGTTAGTGTGGAGAAGGAGGATGAAGAAAAGACTGATTCAGATGATGAGGTTAAAGAGCTGAAGGCCTCAGGCACTAAGGCTACTAAAGTATCTAAGGAGAATCCCTCCAGAGATATAAAACCAAAGAAAGCAGAAGCATTAGGAGTTGCCCAAGACAAGCCTTCTAGAAGTGTAAGGGTAAGCAAAAGACTAAAGACTGAAAAATCTACTCTGTCATTGAAGACATTGTGAATGCAGTAACTGTTCATGGGAATTTGAATCCCATAACAAAATATTATGACAACCTTGATAAACCCAACAAGAGAATTTTGGAGGATGCTACTGTTAAGTACTTGAACACATTCAATAGAGCACTTGTGGAAATTTTATCTAAAATCCCTAAGAGTCTAAGTGACATTTTGGAGATGAGAAAAGTGTTGCAAGTATGGGCCTATCTGGTGTTGTCATTGATGATAAGGATTGGATGAGCTGTGTGCTGAGGATATTGAGAAAATTAGCCCTAATCAGGAATAGAGAAGAACCGTGAAGACAGTGAGGTAAAGATTCTAGATAAGATGAAGATCAGAGGATGTGCATCAAGGGGTTTATAGATATGTGTCTTAAGTTGATCTAGTAAAGATTTTAGAGGTCCGCATGAAGATCTGAAGAAGATATGGCCACTTAAGTAAAACTAGTTCTGGCAGATGTTTAGAGGTGACAGAGTGATACAAATAGGTCCAGTGAGATCTGGAAATGCAATATATGGTTCTGCAGATTTCGTGGAATGTTTAGGAAGTAAATGTGAAGTTTCAACTCAATTGGCTTGTGGTCTGGAGGTCCGCAAGCATCTATTCAAATATGACAGTGATGACAGACTATGTTCTTAAGATTCTGAATGAAGGAGAGGATGATTTCAGGAAGCAGAAGTAATGTGGATGTTCTTGGTGATTCAGGCAAGCTTGTGGAGGTCTTTGGATTATGTCCAGTTCATGTTGGTGATCCACATTGAAGATTGAGCTCGTAATTGAAGAATTACTTCCAGATGATGATGTTCTTCCTAAGTTCGGCTGACCGGATGAGTTACACATCCTGCGGATGATCTTGAAGATGTTCTGTGAAGAATGGCATATTCCTAAAGGAAGATTGAAGTCTCAGATCTGTATGGCCGACAGTGTGTTGATCCACATGAAGTCTTTTTGTAATTAGTCATGTTGTATTTATGTGTTTTCTCTGTAATGTAATGCTGACTTGAATGATTATCACTAGGTCGATGTCTTGTATAAATAAGGAGTTGTAAAGTCATTTCAAAAGTATCTTGTGGAAGATGAGTGTGTGGTAGAGAGGAGTAGAGCGAAAGGTAGAGTAGAAGTATTGAGCTTAAATGGAACTGACTCAAGCATGGTGAAGATGCTATTCTTCAGTTCAAGTATGTAATACTTATCATTCTGTAGACAGTGTGTCTCTTGTAGGCAGTGAGCCTCTTGTGAGCAGTGTGCTCGAGAAGTGAGCCCCAATTGGCATGTGCCATTTTGTTCTTTCTATTCTTCTAACAGAGAATAAAATCTTGCGTTAGCCACCCCGTGGTTTTTCCCTTAACTAGGTTTTCCACGTCAAAAATCTTGGTGTCTTTTGTGTTAATGTGTTTCTGTTCTTGATTTGTTGCATTATAGTTCCATGATTGATTTATTATTATGCTGCTAAATTAAGAAAAGGATTGAAGTAATTAATTGGAAGAAAGTTTCAAACAACTGATTCACCCCCCCTCTCAGTTGCTTGTCCTAAATCTAACAATTGGTATTAGAGCTAAGTTCCTCTAAAAGGAGCTTAACTACTTGAGGAGATCTAGGATGTCATCCTACAAGAAGGATAGTCCGAGGTTTGATGGAACCAATTTCACTATGTGGAAAAGTCACATGGAATGTCACTTACAATGTATGGGAATGCAATATTGGTTCATGGAGTCAAAGAAGTATGAACCTCCACATAATGATCCACGTACCGTAGATGAAATCAGAGATGTTGAAAACAATCTACGGACTAAAGAAGTTCTTCTAAGTGCCTTATCTGATTCAGAGCTAACAAATGTTGTTGACCTAAAAATTGCTCATGAGATTTGGGAAAAATTGGAACTTTTGCATGAAGGAGATAAGTATGTTAAATTTGCCAAGCTACAGAGTCTGAAAGGAAAATTTGAAAACCTAAAGATGAGAGAAGATGAAAATATCACTACATTTATGCTAAGAGTAAATGAGCTTGTTTGTGGCATTAGATGTGTTGGTGGAGTCCTGGATGAAAATGAAATTGTTAGCAAAGTTCTCAGATGACATTGAGAAGAAAATAAAGGAGTCTGAGCAAAAATTGTCAAATGTATCTCAATCCTTTAATCCTTCGACAGTATCTATAGTAAGTTAAGAATGTCAAGTAGTTAACTTGATTGATGAAATAAAGAAATTTGTGAAGGAAAAAGAAAACATTGTGGAAAGGATGTGTGAACTCCAGGGACTGATTCTCCCTAATCTAGAAACAATGTTCAAAGCATTGACAGAAGCTCAAGCTACTACTCTGACAAGTGATCTCACTGATCTGCAAAAGGCAGAGTCATAGGCATTCTTATTCAGTGGTCATATTTCAGTGTTGGATGGCATGAAGAAAAGTTGGGATAGTGAGTTGGCACAGTTGAAGAACATTTTTGGTGATGTGTTTAAATTTGTGTAGATAAAACATAAGGACTATTTGTACATATGCGAAAGTATGTATAGAGTTTTGCGTGAAGTTTTGGATCCGGACCTTGAACTTTGCCATTGATGTCAAAGGGGGAGTGAAAAGTAGTGAAAAATGAGGAATTCAACTAAGGGGGAGTATTAGAAATCACAAGTGTACATAGTAAGGGGGAGTTGTTCTAACACTTAGTCATTTTTCACTAAGTGTTGCCATCAATGCCAAAGGGGGAGATTGTTGGAAAGAGACATTGCTAGGCATGTCAGGTGTCATCATTGATGGAAACTAAATCTATCTTACAAATCTGCATTGTATAAGTGGATCGTGCTGAAATTCAAACTGCATATTTGTCTAAGTCTGGATAGACAAGAACAGAGCATATGACAGGGTTCAACATTTTGGTCCGTATTTCTCCACAGGTAATCATATTGAGTTGTGGATCTGAGGGAATGGTAGGGGATTTCAGGGCTTCCTAAATCCAATATTTTAGCCTTTGGTTATGAAGGGATTGTAAGTTACAAGTATCTGAGTATCGAGTTTTGGTTAGATAGTTCAATTCGGTGAAGAACAGGCCGACTAGGTGTTTGATCCTTGTGCAGATGAAGAGAAGTGGTTGGTCGAGTAATTTATGAGATCCAGTGGTATTGGCCAACATCTGAGGTAACTTGGGTACATAAGTCTTGGTCTGCACTGATGTCTATGCATGGATTCAGCCAATAGAATAGTGTTCTTGAAATAATTTCCAAGTTTTCTTAAGGTCGACTGCAGTTGATGTAATTTCATGTAGCGGATATATATGATTGATGGATTCGAGCATTTTGGAATGTGAGTGTATGAATATGAAGGGATAGGTGTGAAGTATAGTAGTATCAAGTGCAAAGCAAGGAGATCTAAGCTCTGGATCATGGCAGAACAGTAAAGTAGGGTAGAAAGAGATGAAGTGTGTGAAGTCAGTGTACTAAGCTTAACTGGAACTGTAATTTTGCATAGTTAGATGCTTTTCTTCAGTTGAAACATTTTAGTAAACTCTTATAATTGATCTTGTAGGAAGTGAGCCTCCTTTTAACAATGAGCTCTAGGTAGTGCGCCCGAAGGCATGTGCCTTCCCATTTTGTAATATTTTTAACAGAGTATAAAATCTTGTGGGTTAACCCCCACCATGGTTTTTCCCTTAACCGGGTTTCCACGTAAAAATCCTAGTGTTATGTGTGTTGATTATGTTTCTTCTCATGTGTTGCTGATTCACGCTTTCATGGTTATATCATTAATCTGTTAATAAGTTGTAAAGAAGATTAAATAAAGAAAAAGATAAAGTTTTAAGAAAACTGATTCACCCCCCTCTCAGTTGTCTATCCTAATTTCAACAGGATATACCAAGCAGAACAATATTTCAGTTTGCATAATACTTTTGATGTCAACAAAGTCCCACTTGTATCCTTTCATTTGGAACATGAAGCCCTTCAATGGTTCCATTGGTACATCAAGGCTCATGAAGAGCCAAAATGGATAGATTTTTGCAAACTCATTTTGTAATGATTTGGCCCTAGTGCTTTTGATGACTTCATAGGAGCACTCACTAAACTTCGCCAAACAGGCATTGTGAGAGAATATCAGATAGAATTTAAAAAACTGGCCAATCACACAGAGGGATTATCTAATGAATTCTTCAGGAGTTGTTTTTGTTGGAATTAGTCCGGACAACTGAGAGGGGGGTGAATCAATTGTCCCTAAACTTTAACCTTTTCTGCACTTTTAATCTTCTTTCTTAATTTACAAATGATGTAAACATTTAAGCATGAATCAACACATGAGCAGAAACAACATGAACATACAATACTAGAATTTTTGATGAGGAAAACTTAGTTAAGCGAAAAACCATGGTGGGGGTTAACCCACAAAAAAATGCATACCCTGTTAAAAGTACTTAAGAAAATAGAAGGCACATGCCTTTGAACGCACTGGCCAAACCTCAGTGCTCAAAAGAGGCTCACTGCCTATAAGAAATTATAATTTACACATAGATAATGAACTGAGAAATAGCATCTACATTCGTGCCCGATTCAATCCCTTTGAAGGCTCACAAAAACTTCTACTTCTATCTTCAAATTCATTTAATTCATTTTCTACAAGGATGATTTTCAACAACTCTTCAACAAGTATTTATACACTTCATCAACCTTGGAATGATCTACAAGGTCGGCTAAACTTAACGTGGATCATTACATTGTCAGCCAAACACAACTGAGACTTGAATCTTCCTCTACACATACGCCATGCTTCATAAAATGCTCTTAGGTCATCCACAACACACTAGGAACATCCGGTCGGCCAGGAACTGGGAAGAACAGCAACCTCAAAGAAGAAATCTTCAACAACAAGCTCAAACTTCAATGCGGACCTTTAACATAGTAGCCACATGATCCAAAGACCTCCACAAGCACATTGAATTCACCAATATCATCCACTCTATACCAAATTATCAGAATCATTTATATCTTCCTCCAGAACCTCAAGAATAATGTCTACCATGACTTTCAAACTAGAAAGATAGCTTGTGGACCTCCAAACCATGAACCACTGGAGTTGATACACACTGACTTCCCAAACATGCCTCTAGATCCATAAATCATCATTTTATGCTACCGGAGAAATCAAGACCACTTCCCTGTCACTCTGTCTCTCCTAAGTATTGCAGGAACCAGTTCTACTCAGATGGCCATAACTTTCTTCATACGGACTTCTCAATTCTCAACTGGAGCAACCTCTAACAATCCTCTACACATCCATATGGTCTGCAAACATCGAGTCTTCATTAATTTTCTCAATACCCTCAACATTCCATTCTCTTGAACAGGCAACAAAATAAGGCACAGTTGACACTAATGACAACAAGAATATGTTGACGTCAATGACAACACTGCTTAGGCACATATTTGCAACAATTTTGTCAGTGGTCTGAAGGATGTAATCCGATCTAAGGTTAAAATGTTCCATCCCAGCACAATGATGGAAGCCCTAGGGTTGGCTAAGTTGGTGGAGGACAAGATCATTGCTCAACAGCGCTCCAAATCCAATTTTGTTCCATTCAGAAATATGGTTTCCCAAAGACCTCCAATCACGCCAGCTCCTAGAACAACTCCTATCAAGCATTTGACTGAAGCAGAGATGCAGGATGGTAGAGAAAAAGGGCTTTGTTATAATTGTGATGAGAAATTCACTTGGGGACATAGATGTGTTGAGCAAAAGCTCTATCTCTTGGATGTGGATTCTCCACTTGCAACATAAGTTTATGAAGATGCTCAGGATATAGTAGATGATCAAGTCAGAACTTAGCAGCTGCCTGTTGACCCTACTTCTCAGGACGACCACCCAGAGATCTCTCTCCATGCTTTAGCAGGAGTCACCACCCAACAAACCATGCAAGTCAAGGGTTACTTCAAGAAGCTCCCTCTTACAATACTCATTGATTCTGGTAGCACTCATAACTTCATTGACCCTCAGATCACCAAACAGGCTTATTGTTTTGTCCATCCTTGCTCCAGCTTTGAAGTCATGATTGTCAATGGGGGCACATTACCTTCCAAAGGGAAGTGTCACAATGTGCGTATCTCTATTGGAGATTATAACCTGCGCTTTGACATGTTTGCCTTGCCCTTAGGTGGATGTGATGTGTTTTTGGGTGCTCAATGGTTACACACACTTGGACCCATCTTATGGGATTTTGCTGAACTTTGGATGTGGTTTTTAGACAATGGGAAAAACACACATTGAAGGGCTTACAACTAGGGTCTCTTAGCATCATATGTTCACATTGCATGGAATAGCTTCTTAAGAAGAATTCACATGGTGTCATCACTCAGCTCCATTCCATTCAGATGCAACCATCAGTGTTCTCCACTACTCCTTCAGATCTACAACAAATTTTGGATAGGTATACATGTGTCTTTTCTGAACCAATGGGATTGGCACCTTCATGACCAGAGGACCACCATATTCAACTTCTTCCTAGAAGCGTGTTGGCCCTACCACTACCCATTTCACGAAAAGATAGAGATTGAGATGCTCATTCAAGACTTACTGAAGCAAGGTATTATTCACCCTAGTACCAGTTCCATTCTTCACCAGTTCTTCTTGTCTAGAAAAAGGATGGGGTATGGCACCTTTATATTGACTTCTAAGCACTTAATCACATCACAATCAAGGAAAAGTTTCTAATTCATGTTGTTGATGCTCATTTTTTCTCCAAGTTGGATCTTCATTCTGGGTATCACCAAATTTAGGTTCATGAGGATGATATCCCTAAAACATCTTTCTGCACGCATGATGACCACTATGAGTTTTTGGTCATGCCCGTTGGCCTCAATAATGCTCCTTCAATATTCCAGGCATTGATGAATAAAATATTCTGGCCCTACCTACAGAAATTCCTTTTGGTCTTCTTCGATGATATCCTCATCTATAGTAAAACATGGGCTGAGCATCTCCAACATCTAGATATCATACTACAACTTCTCTCTGATCATCATCTTTGTGCAAAACAGTCTAAATGTGTTTTTGGCCACGAAGAAGTGGAGTATCTTGGGCATATTGTTTCATCCCAAGTGGTTCGAGTGGATCCTGCAAAAATAGATGTCATGAAAAAATTGGCCACATCCTCAGACACTCAAGAGCCTCTATGGTTTTTTGGGGCTGACTGGCTACTATTGCAAGTTTGTTAAGGATTACAGCAAGATAGCAACTCCATTAACAGCTATGTTGAAAAAGGGTGCTTTTACATGGACACATGCTGCTAAGTGTGCATTTGAAAAATTGAAATAAGCTATGTGTACTACACCTATTCTAACTATGCCAGATTTTCCAAGACCTTCACTATTGAGAGTGATGCTTCTGGCAATGGACTTGGTGTTGTTTTCCTTCAAGATGAACATCCCATTGCATTCACCAGCGAAGCCCTTTCTGGAAAGAATTTAGTACTCTCTATTTATGAGAAGGAAATGATGGCTATTTTGTATGTAGTACAGAAGTGGCAGCCATACCTACTAGGGAATCATTTCTGCATCAAGACTGATCACCAAAGTCTGAAATATTTTCTGGAACAACAAGTCTCCTCCCCAACACAACAGAAATGGGTTAGAAAACTCATGGGTTATGACTATGAGATCACTTACAAGAAGGGTAAGGACAATAATGTGGTGGATGCTCTTTCTCACACATTTGATGACCAAGCTTCTCTTTCAGCTATTTCTATGCCTGTTCCAAATTGGTTGGAATCTGTCCAGTAGGGCTATGTCAATGACTCTTCATTATCTCAAATCATTCAACAGTTGGCTAATAACCCTTATGTTGTACTGCATTACTCTTGGGATGGTGCTTCTCTAAGATACAAGGGTTGTCTAGTGCTTCTCCAGAGCACAGATCTTCAATAGGTTGTCTTCTACGAACTCCATGCTTCTCCATCGGCAAGGCACTCTGGGTTCCTCAAAACTTATGAGCAACCATGGTGTAACTTATTTTGGAAGGGAATGAAAAGGGAAATTCAACAGATGGTGGTTGAATGTGATACCTTCCAATACAACAAGGGTTAAATGACACTCCTTCCTGGATTGCTTGAACCCTTGCCCATCCCTACATGAATTTGGACAGACATTTCTATGGATTTCATTGAGGGGCTCCGTAAATCCAGAGGGAAGACAGTGATCTTGGTTGTGGTTGATTGCCTTTCCAAATATAGTCATTTTTGTGCCCTCATCCATCCCTATACTGCCTCCTCAATCACAAAAATTTTCATGGACCAGATCTTCCATCTTCATGGCATCCCTTCTTCCATTATCTTAGATCGTGATGCAACTTTCACCAGTCATTTTTGGACAGAACTATTTCGACACACTAGCACCAAACTGAAGATGAGTTTGAGGTATCACCCACAAATAGATGGTCAGACTAAAATTATCAACAACTATTTGGAAAATTATCTTCGTTGCTTCACCTCAAAACAACAACATTAGTGGGCAAAGTGGCTCCCTCTCGATGAATGGTGGTATAATACCTCCTACCACACTGCATCTAAAATGACCCCATATGAAGTAGTCTATGGTCAGGCACCACCAGTGCTCCTTCCATACACCCCCAATAGTTCACCAATTTAGGCAGTAGACATAGTTCTCTAAACCCAAGATCAGATTCTTCACATCTTGCAGGACAATCTTCACATGGCAATAAATTGAATGAAACAACAAGCCGATCAACACCATTCTGAGCACACTTTTCAAGTAGGTGATATGGTTTTTCTTCGTCTACAGTCATACAAGCAATCATCCCTAAAACTCAAAGGGTGTCATAAGATGGCTCCAAAGTTCTATGGCCATATAAGGTTCTTCAGAAGATTGGGTCAGTTGTTTATAAATTGGAGCTTCCTCCTTCCCACTTTCATCCAGTATTTCATGTATCTTGTCTAAAGAAAGTTCTTGGCACCAACATCAAAGCACAAACTATTTTACTAGAATTGGATAATGAAGGATCCATCATTTTGGAGCTGGAGGCAATCCTTGACAGGAGCACTCATCAACTTCTCTCTCAATCCATCACAGAGGTATTAATTTAGTGGCATGGAATGCAACCAAAGGATGCTACATGGGAACCACTCTTTCAGATTCAGCAACAATTTCCACGTCTTAAGCTTTGAGAACAAACCTTTTCTAAGAGGGAGGGGATGTTAGGAACCCGTGTTTAACCCTTCTCTTTACTTTGTTAGTATATTACTTTTGGACGCTTATGCTTTGTAAGTCGTCCCGTGAGTATATTGTATTATCCCACATTCATGGGAAGTAATAGTTGTTTAGATTAGACTTAGTATATAAGTACGTGTTGAGGCCAATGAAGAATCCATGAATTTATTGTATTGAGCTTGCTCAAAGGAGGTTGCCCCCTCGAAGTGGCTTGCGATCAATAAATTCCTTCTGTGTTTCTGCTATTTATATATTTTTGTTATTTCATACATTTTCATTATATTGTTGCAGGAGGTTCCTCTTAGTAGAGCATTATCTTAGTTTCCATTTAAGTTTGCACTATTATACAATGGGTGTAGCATGTGGTATGAGTATGCAAAATAAATTTCCATTTAGTCCGACTACCGACATGTATACAAAATGAATATGAGCATTATCGAAGTTTCTAGTTAAGCCTACTGCTAACATGTATGCAAAATGTGGAAGCCACTGCCGACATGTATGCAAATATGCATAATATGGATTTGATGAAAAGGCTTTAGAAACTTTCAAGAAAATGCAATTGGCGAGTGTAAATCCAAATTTCTCAACCTTTTCCAGCATTGTCCCTGCCTGGCTATGCGAAAATGGGAGATTTTGAATTGTGGGTGTAAAGCCAAACCCTAGTTGTGCGTAAATGGGAGCTTTGGAATAGGGTACAGGAATTTTGTTAGATGTTGTAGTTGTAACTGCCCTAGTAGACATGTATCCAAAATGTAGGAGCATAGACAAGGCACATGAACTATTTGATAGAATACCTCAAAGAAATGTGTTCTCATGGAATGCCTCAAATATAGGGTATTCACAAAATGGATTTGTTGAAAAGGCTTTAGAAATTTTCGAGCAAATGCAATTGGCAGGCAAAAATCCAGACTCTACAACCTTTGTTAGCATCCTCCCAGCCTATGCCAAATGGGAGCTTTGGAATAGGGTATGGACATCCATCAAAGCATAAAGGATAGAGGAATTGTGTCCCGACTGCCCTAGTTTTAATGTATGCGAACTATGGAAGCATATACATTTATCATGACAAGAAACTAAGAAAATGAAGAGAAAAAATACATACCTGGATGGCTGGAGGGTGGCTAAAGGGTGATGAGGACGTCTCCTAGGGTTTGGTTGCTCACTGGGGTTGGATGGTCGCACTCTTGGGGTCCTCCTAGGGTTCGGCAATGAAACTGTCAAAAATGACAGTTAAAAATGCTTTTTAAAAAAAACTTTAACAAGTGGGTTCGAACAAATGGGGGTTCATTTGAACCCATTATCTTTTATTATAAAAAATTAGTTGGTTGTGGGTTCAAGTGAACCCTCCATGACATGGGGTTCACTCAAACGGGGGTGTTCGAGCGAACCCATTTTTGGGTTCTAGTGAACATCCCAATTCGAGCGAACCCATCCAATTTTTTTTTTCATGCACAGGCAATTTTCCTTCCTCAATGTAATTGTAACCCACTATTGTGGGATCACCCTAGTGCTTCAAAATTCAAGGTCTAATCTTTCTAACAAAGGTCATCAAATGATAGAGAATGAAATTCCAAGCAAGTTTGCCTTTTGGATCATGTTGAAATTCATCAAAATGGAGAAGTTATGCATAGTCAAAGTTTTAGTCAATGGTCATATGGATATTCACATTTGCACTTGAATGTCCTCACATTTGCTATTATCTGGACAATTTATCCTTGCTTGAAAAGCTTGAGAAAAATACTAAGTAATGGTCATATCTTGATATCTAGACATGCACCCATCAAATTTTATACCATCCTGCACCGAGCCCATCATATGCATTGGATATTCACAGTATGGATATTTAGCCTTAATGTCCAGACATTTCTTAATATCTAGATATTCACTCAATGCCATGACTTTACTTAATGTTCGGATCTTTTAACATGCACATCCTAATGATATCATCTAGATCCTTTTTCGAAGGAGCCCTTTACGATGATGACATCATCTGGACATTCAGGGTAGGGATGTTCACATTTGTTAATATCTAGACATTCCCAAACATCCCGATGACATCACTTTTCTTTATACTCAAATCATTTTAAAAGGTTGACATCATCAGGACATTTAGACTTAGGGATATTTTGTGAACTCTAACATTTGGATATTCCCAAATATCTATATCCATGTCTTTTGCGAACTAAAATTGTGACCTTTTGCATACCAATGAAACGATGCCACGTGGTATGCAGTTGACTTGACAAAACATCTAGATGACATCATATGGATATTAATTCACATGGATATTAACTTTCCATAGCCCAACTTGGAGACACATTCCACACGGTGCCATTTCTAGTCTTCATGGGAAGCTCTTGATGCTCTTTGCGAGATGGCAAAATCCTCCAAGCCACAGACACCTAGCCAATGATATTGAGACACGTGTCCACATGGATATCCTATCCTATTTTAAATAGAATTCAAGCCCGATAGTATATCTTTGGTCAACGATGGATGACTCGACCCTCTTGCTGATGTCATCCAGACATATCCATATGGACATTTGAAACTAAGACCCGTGCATATATCTGGATGGACATTTCATGCCCCGATATCCTGATGTCAATATCCTCACCTTGTATTTAGACCCGATATTCATTGCCATAGGGATATTTTAAACCCGATACTCACATTCTGATATATATATCACATGCCTCATTTCATTCTTAATGTTATGCATAATTTCTTATAGGATTATTGAATACAAATGACCAAAACATGTATGTTTGTCGCAGGATATTGGAGCTAAAAAATCTTGGGGAGGATGATATGCAGATATGCAAATCATACAAAGGAAGTGTTACCTAGATTTCACTACTAGCTCAATCAAGTAGAGCTTTTCAGTTTTTGAAGGAGAGAAAGGTACATTCTTATTTCTGCTATATTATATCCAAGTACATATATGGTAAAAATTAAGATTACAGTGTATTGTTGCATTCAAATGCATTTCATATTTAAGAGTTTGTACAAATCTTTTAAAAGATCAGCAATTTGTATTGAAAAAATAAGTGTATAAGGTCTCACACAAGCTGTGAGATAAACTGTTTCATTGCAAGTGAAAAGACAAACTATACATTTATAAAAGAACTAAAAGACAAATATGCATATGAGATAGGGTGACTCGTCATTGCCTGAATGACAAGCCTTCATCCTATTGCCGTGCCTTGTGTCATCCTGTATTGTCTACGTGTCCCACATCCAGCTGCTATCTCCTTGCTACCCCCTAGTTATCTGCATAAATTTTTGGAAAACTGATGTTAGAGCAATGACGAGGCATCATACATCATATGATATACATCTATATATATACAATTTGTTTTTAAGATGCAGTAAACCAATTAGTGTCACAAAGACCTTTGAGAAAACAAATCAAGAATATTGACTGCAAGTCCTTGTTTTTCTTAACAGGTTTGCTTCATGTGCAGATACAGGTGCAATTATGTTTCTGTTTGATTCATCAGGTTACATTATGAGTGGAGGAAATGTGGCTCCCACAAGGGTTGAGCCCACCTCATAGACCTTACAGAACATTTTAGATGCAATATACAAATGCAAAAACACAGTCCAAGGAGCATATTCAGAAGGTAGACCATAGCTGTCAAGAGAAATAACAGTCAACAAGAAGGCAATCACATGCATAGCCATGATAAAGATAGTCATGAAGGAAAATAGAGGATGGAGTAACGACCACACATCAGCAAGCACGCTGCCCAATTAAATGAAGAGATGAACAGCAATAAGTGTTGTCATAGCATATAATGGAACAGCAGATTGTCATAATAAATGGACAGTTATCATGTAGGACAAAGGACTAGCAAAATCCATGTGGACCATGACATGCAAGGTGGTGACAGTCAAGCAACATCAAGGAACATGCATGATAGGAAATGAATGAATGTGACAGTCAAGCTGCAAAGAACAGTCATCTTCACTCACCTCTTTCAAATTATTGTCACCTATGATATCAAGAGCAGCCACTAGCATGAAGACAGCATGATGGTATTGTTTGGTGCATAAAACAATGTGAGAGAAATACAGAGGTCAGATTTACAAACTAATACAAGGTTCATAGTCATCAAACCCTATGAAATGCAAGAGTATCATGATAATCCAAAGAAGAAGATGCTCAAATAGCTTGTCGGATTGATAATTTAAGGATAGCTGAAAAGAACTCAAACTTTGTACAATTTACTCACTAACACTTCTTCAATCAGAGAAACACTCAAGGCAAGCAATAGGATACTATATAACAAACTCCCATACAAGATGTGATCTCTTCACACCAATTGTTTTATCATCAGAAAACTTTGTTTAAGACTATGTCTTCTGATTGTCTCAGGAAGGTGGAGCTCTATAATGGTCAAAATGCTATTGTGGCTGTCAATGTTCATTATGGATATAACCAAGAAGACTCTCTAGTTTTAAACCATGCCTCAATAGATCGAGGGTTGTTTCAAACATGCATTTTCATACATTCACATAAGGACAGTCACATGATCTCAAACACAAAGATATGCACCTTTCGAATGTATGCCTATGAAGACAATGACCTATATCAAGAGACTGTTGAAAATAGCAGTAGGTTTTGTAAAAGAAACATCACTATTGGCATAAAGATCATCCAAATTTTCAAGGTGGATGGAACAGTTTGAATGGGGAAGAGATTGATAGAGATGTGTCAAGAAGCTCACAGTCACGGAGGGATGTCATGTAGGAGAGAGTTTTAAGAAATATGGGACAGTAATAGCTATATCAATCTTGTACTGACTTGTACAAATCTCAAGATCATTCAAGATTTTTGTGAGTAGCATGATGGAGGAGTCTTTAAAGTTGTGAACAAAGAAGGAGGCCTATCAGAGGTCCGAGAGACACTACAACTCTAGATAAAGACATGACTACAAACTTACATAGGACTGCATCATCACCTCAGAGATCCATTAAGGATTAGGAAGGGGTTTTGTTAATGTTCTTGTGCCTTATCAAGAGTAAGAATAAGCTTGTCATCAGCTACATATAGTGAAAGAGCCTCAAGGAGCAGCAATGTACAAGATGGGAAGAACTAATAAAGGACAATAGTCTTTGTCATTAGGCTTTGCCAAGGAACTAAAGAATAGCCACCAAGCATTTTAAGAAAAGAAGGTTGGTAAATTTTGAGAACCCTTGTGTTTTGATACACTAACTATAGTTTTGTCAAGGGCAGAGGAAGGTGTGGTAGGGGAGATAAACTTTCCACATTGACAAAGTCTACATAAAGATTCATAAAGCCTAGAGGAGACCTTAGATATACATAGTGTTGGTGGACAGTCCACAGTGGACAAAAGGAAACATTAAATGAATATAGGGTCATAAGAGAAAAATAGACACTAGGTCTGCTACAGGAATGGATAAGGGATTTTCAAGAATGAAAATGATTGCCACTATCTCAGAGAACAAGCCCAAAAGAGAAGACTGTTATCATTTTTAAGACTATATAACAACATATCAATTACCCTTTTAGCCTTGAATGATAAGGGTAAACCCTTGTAAGCCTGCACATAGTCATGCATGACAAAGCAATCATGTGGACAGTCACAATTATCCAAAGATTGAGAGGAGAAGTCCTTATGGAGAGCAATCGTAAGTGAATAAAGGACAGTTATTTTCATAAGAAATGTCCAAGTCTTTTTAAGATTAAAAGGTAAAAAAATATATTGGAAAAAGAAATATCACTGCCCCTTTACAAAATTTCATACTTTTCACTTTCTTTATGTTTTCTAAACCAGTGTAAAAGTGGACAGGGTACTAGTAGCAGTGGATAGTTTTCTAGTAGAGCTTGTGACAATCACCAGTGTGTAGGAACAACCAATTTGGAAATAGCATGACTGTCCTGCAGAAGAGAACAGAGGATGAGAAAGGTCTGTAAGAGTTGAATCTATAATGAAGTTAGTCTAATATTAAGAAAGTGCAGAGTATAGAGACATGTTAAGTGTTTTGGACAATCATGAGAATGGGAACATTCACTATATCCTCACGATGGATGAATAATAAACAATGTAAAAGATAGTAGCAAATCTAGGTAGAAAATGATAAAACCTTACATGCTAAAGATGGCAGTCACCTAGTAGAATGATCATGACTGTCAAGAAGAGAACCATCACCAAGAGGTAGAGTACAAGAAGTCTTTGAGTTTGGTATGTTAACTAACAAAATTACCTGAGATTAAGGCAACTTTGATCGCAGTTCACAGTAGACAAAGCATTCATACAGTCCAAAACCCTACCTTAAAGCAATATACATAGTTTGAGAACAGTTATGGATTCATTGCAATAGAAGAGACAACTTACAAACCCTACATGGACAGTGACAGACCTTTCAAGATCTAAAGCAAAGAAATAGAGGTATGAGCAAGAAATCAAAAGGAATGCAGATAAAAAGGGAAAATGAAGCCCATTTCAACTCAAACAAAAACAAATACTCAAAAACAATGCTCTGAAATACCAAATGGACTTCACGGCCTGTAGTGCCAAATTTAACAGCAGAAAATGATACAAATGCCAGTTTCAAGTTGTGTAATGTCTTACCTGTACAGTTCTGTCAAAATCTTAGAAGAAGCATGCATTAAAACAACAGAGAATGGAGGTATTCATGTTCCAAGGATGGCCTCAACCCAACAACAGATGCAGATGGTCAGCCACAGAAAAACATCAGAAAATACATCAAAAGCCAGTTAGAATCGCAGCCTTGGAGGCCCAAAATCAATAAAAAAGGAGTCGAAACCTCAGAGGAAACAACTCACCTTGCATTTCACCTCAGAAAATTGGCCAAATCGACCCAGAATAGACCAGAATCGTGTGTTTTTGCCTTCAAATGCTTCCTCTATGGCAGCGGTCAAGAAGGGCAGCAAGTAAGAATAGAATGCAAATGAGACTCTTAGGGTTTTCATTTCCTTTTGATCGAATTAGTCATGGTGGGTTTATTTTCTCATTTTTTTGACTTCTTTTAATTTCATTATCATCTAAACTTGCCCGGGGTCAACACTTGAGGAGTTTCAACCTCGTAATGCAAGTGAGCCCGTGGGACCATTGTCATTTACTTGATTGATTCTAAGGTTGAATTGGTGTTTAAAGTCAAGGTTGAGTATGATGGTATGCATGTGGCTTTTGATGAGTGGGTAATCCAATACCATTGTTTGGTGTAGGGGAGTCACAAGGATCCTTTAATGTGTTGCATTAGACCTTCAAAGCATGAAATCATGGTGATATATGTATGGGAGTCATAAGTGTTATTTTTGAAATGTATTGCATTGAACCTCACATCATGATAGAGATGTATGTGAAAATGGAAATGGCTAGGAGTTGTGAGAACATTTTGTTATGATGCTCTGAGATGCAAGATATGATGCAAGTGTGGAGTCATGTCATTTTGCCTAGGAGCTATGAAGGTACTATTTTTGTCATTTTTGCATAATCTAGACATAGATTAAATGTTGTAAACGAACGATAAAGTAATGAATTATAAATTACTTTATCATTTGTAATAAAAATGCAAAGAGGCAACATTAGGCAAATTTATCACAAATGACAAAGTAAGTCTCGTTGATTACTTTGTCATCCTTTCAGGACATTTAATTGGTCCCCAAACTATGCAAAATCAGGAAATTAAATGTTGTGTCCTAAAATGCCATTTTTTTGCATAGGTTTGTATAAATTTGGATTGTAAAACATTAACTAAGGTGGTGTAATTATAAATCACTTAGTCAATGTTGAATGAATGCAGAAAAATTATCTATTTATGTCATTTATTGGGAAAATATCAGACATTTATGATGTTGCAGGGTGGAGTTGACAAACAAGGGCAAGAGTTATTGCACAGATTTGACTTATTTCAGTGGCCTTAAAGATCATTTAAAGGCATTCAAAGTCATTTTCAGGTGTTTTTATGATTAGTGATGGCATGCCTTGACTTTTTTTGCATAGGGAACCCTTTTTGGAGGACTTTGGGCAGATATTTTTGAGATATTTATGAGACATGAAAATGGAGATGGCTCATCCTTATCTCATGGCAACTATTTTGGAGAGTATATAGTCATTCATTTGACTCTTTGTAGGGAGTTCTTTCCATATACATTCTGGAGTTAGTGATTTTTCTGTAATCCTACTCAGTTTGAGTATGTTTTTGTAACTCTTTGGGCATATGAAATACAGAGAATACCTTGGATACCATTGACAGTCAGATTTTGCCTTCTTGTCTTGCAGTATTGGGTGTTATTAAGTGTTTGATCAGGTCATTTGTGAGGTAATTCATTTCCTTGTGACTGTCTTATGTTTCAATACCTTTTTTCTGTAGAAGTTGTGTTCATGCAGGTTACAAACTGTGTCTTAGAGTGTTATAAGGCTTTAAATTGTGAAGTTTAGCTTCCTTTTAAAGATTTAATGTAGTTAGGCCTCTTTGTGAAGTGCTTTTGCAAACATACAGTGATAGGTTGTGCAAGTTTTATTTTTTGTTGTCTGTGGCCAAGTGTATGCGGGTCTGAGTTTCATTTTACCTTATCAAGTTTTGGTGAATCACCCTTATTTTCAAATTTACCAGTTTTATCTTTCATTTTCAAAAGCACTCCTCCTTTTTCCTCTGCAAGTCCAGTAGATTTTAGGTGATTACCAGCTAGGAAGCCGGCCTTCTTCAGAGGTTCTTTCCAACACGGGTGACCCATAGACCTAGAAAGATCCCATGTTTCTCCAGATTGCCAAGTTTTACAACTCAACAAGGGTACAAATCTGAGAGACAATAGTTTTTGGCACACCCGGTGGGACTATGAAGTCCATTTTATACATTTTGTTACTGTTGTTTGGTCTATGTAGCAATAGTTCCAGCCTTTTGGAGGTTTTTTCTTTATACACCTGGTGACTCTAGAGAAATTATCTACTGGTTTCAGCAGTTCAAGTGTTGGTATGATTCAAGTTTTAATCAAGAAAATGTACTCTATTCTGATTTTTTAGCTTTTTGAGTGATAGGCATGTCTATGTTTCATGGGAATATGCCTTATCACCTTCCATTTCATGAGAATGTTGGTCATACCTCTTCTTATCAGCCATATCGAATTGACCATACTGCTGGTTTTGTCCAAAATAGCCCTGTGATTGTAAGTAGCCAGCAGATCCAACATGCTTACTACCCACCCACCCTTGCTCAGACTTCATTTCAATCCATGTATGCTCAAAATCACCCTCAAGAAAATAACTTCATGCCAGACCAACATGCTTATCACCACAGTCGATCTCAAAACTTGGACAACTTGGGGATTGGTGATATCAAAAGCATATTGATGGACTGGACTCAGCAACTGGGTGAGATCAAGTGGCAACAACAGTTCAAGTTGCAGTAGGAGGAGTTGGCTTACCAGGCTACCCAGCGTCAATAAGAGCAGGAAATACAAAAAAATCAATACGAGGAGAAGCTTGCACAAGAAGATCTTGCAGAAGAAGAGCAAAAGAGGCTTTTGTTGGCTCCATTTCAAAGGTTGGAAACTCAATCAGCTATTTGTTTTCTAAATCCATTCTTTGAAGAAGAGGTTTCCAAGTTGAGAATACCAAGATTCAAGCAAGGTGAGTCTCCTAAGTCTCCTAAATTGAATATTCCAAGTTTTAGAGGGTCTCATCCACTGAAAGAACCTATACTTGAACAAGAACAGCCTATATGTCTACAAGAGACCAAGCCAATTCCTCAGGTTTCCTTGTCGAATTAACCTTCCTGTCCTTTTACTATCCGTCTCTATCCAGGTGGACCTATTGTCTATCAAGATAGCTAGTTTAGTGGACAAAAGAATGAGTTTCCTGAGATAAAAGAAGAACATGTTGCTCATGAACCTATATGTGATAAAAAGGAAGAAAAATTAGGCATCTTGCAACAAGAAAATAAGCATGATCAATCAGGACAGTAGGTTGAGAAACTTGATAAAGGTATCAAAAGCAATGATTTCATGTTTTTATTCGATGAACTCCCTTCTTTTATTGAGATGAATGAGCAGGAAAAGGTCAAACAATCTGATGAGTTGCTGACAGAAGACAATCAATGTAATAATCAAGTCTTGGAGCAGCTGAAAGATGAAAATAAACATGAGGAAAGGATGGTACATGAGGTAAAAAGCACTCCCTTTTATCAAAAGACCAAGAAAGATCTGATGAGAACTCATTTTGGAATGATCTTGAATCCTTTCTGTCAAACTTAGATGGCAGACAAGATCAGGTTGAACATGTTTTGGAGAAGGAAATAGAGGTTGAATCTCAAGATTTAGCTATTTTTGTTGATGAATTACCTGAATATGTAGATGAGAATAAGGATGGCATATGCATACTAACATCAGTGCTTGTTTTCGAGCAATAGAATGACAAAGCTCATCTAGATTTAATGCAAAGTTATGAATTAGATGAGAACATGTTTTCAGGGAGCATTGAGGTTTTTTGCTCTAACATCAATGATAAGCAAGTGTCGTATGGGCCAGCAGCATGCAATCAGCCTGTTCAGATCAAAGAGGCAGGCATTCCTTCATTACATTCATGTGAACCAACTCTTCCACATCAAATTGAAATTGAGATAGAAGGTGAAACATCTTTGGGGGAAGGAAATCTTACACTGCAAATAGGGCATTCCAATCAGCAAGACGAGGAATCGGTAGTACATAAGCTAGAAGCCAGCAAAGAGAGAGTGAGGTTCATCAGTTCAAATCGATGTCCTATCAGACATCTTTCTCAAATTAACCCTAACAAGGTGTTGTTAGTCACGCTCGATCCTAAGGAGAGGATTGAAACTGAGGAACAACAGGTTCAATCTGCCTACATGCCTCAGAACAACAACAAGCATGATCAAAATCATGAGATAGGTGGACTTGTTTTCTTTCTCCAAAGCTCATTACAACAGTTGGTTATATTTTTGTCTATTATCAACCTCCTTGAGGCTACTCATGAGCATGTGAGATGTTATAAGTTGTTGAGGATGGGAAGCTATTTCAAAGAACCAGTGAATGGTCATGTTTGAGTAGCACCTCTGCTGGTTAGACATAGGGTAGGTTAAGTTTTTTGATGTTCAAATAAGTGTTGTTGCACACTAGATTAGAGGTAGTTTTCATTTCCCTAAGTGCATTTGTGCACAGTTGTTAGTTATTCCTGGGTTTTGTTGTGCAAGGTTTGAAACTATTGTAATGTACTATAGCTGTATGAATAGACAGCCATCATATGAAATAGTGAATACATGTATTCACTATCACACATCATGCCTATCTCCCTCATAGAGCTGTAATAAATTGCAGCAATTTGCTAAGGAGGTGTTATGGTTGGTTATCCCCTTCTAACCCATCAAGTAGATCCATATCATTAATGACAGTGATTTTGTTGGTTCACTATCAGCAACCATACCCATGCATTTGATGGATTAGAAGAGTTGGCGGTCTGAGGTGAGTTGCAGCAATGGAAAAAAGAGGTTTTTTCAAGTTTTTTTAGGTATGTGTGACTCTATGCCCAATGGTTAAGCTTCAAGCAACTAGTCTGATGTTTAGCAGGCAAACATATAGCAGATGTCGCCAAAGATGTTACCTAAATTTCACTACTAGCTCAATCAGGTAGAGCTTTTTAGTTTTTGAAGGAGAGAAAGGTACATTCTTATTTCTACTGCATTATATCCATGTACATATATGGTAAAAATTAAGATTACAATGTATTGTTGCATTCAGATGCATTTCATGTTTAAGAGATTATACAAATCTTTTAAAAGATCAACAATTTGTATTGAAAAAATAAGTGTATAATGTCTCACACAAGTTGTGAGACTAACTATTTCATTGTAAGTGAAAAGACAAACTATACATTTATAAAAGAACTAAAAGACAAATATGCATATGAGATAGGGTGACTCGTCATTTCCTGAATGACGAGCCTTCATCCTGTCGCTGTGTCTTGTGTCATCTTGTATTGTCTGTGTGTCCTGCATCCAGCTGCTATCTCCTTGCTACCCCCTAGTTATTTGCATAATTTTTTGGAAAACTGATGTTAGAGCAATGACGAGGCATCATACATCATATGATATACATCTATAAATATACAATTTGTTTTTTAGATGCAGTAAACCAATTAGTATCACAGAGACCTTTGAGAAAACAAATCAAGAATATTGAATGCAAGTCCTTGTTTTTCTTAACAGGTTTGCTTCATGTGTAGATACAGGTGCAATTATGTTTTTGTTTGATTCATCAGGTTACATTATGAGTGGAGGAAATGTGGCTCCCACAAGGGTTGAGCCCACCTCATAGACCTTACAAAACATTTCAGATGCAATATACAAATGCAAAAACACAATCCAAGGAGCATATGTAGAAGGCAAACCACAATCGTCAAGAGCAATAACAGTCAGCAGGAAGACAATCACATGCATAGCCATGATAAAGACAGTCATGAAGGAAAAGAGAGGATGGAGTAACGACCACACATCAGCAAGCACGCTACCCAATTAAATGAAGAGATGAACAGCAATAAGTGTTCTCATAGTATATAATGGAATAGCAAACTGTCATAATAAATGGATAGGAATCATGTAGGACAAAGGAGCAGAAAAATCCATGTGGACCATGGCATGCAAGGTGGTGACAGTCAAGCAACATCAAGGAACATGCATGATAGGAAATGAATGAATGTGACAGTCAAGCTGCAAAGAACAGTCATCTTTACTCACCTCTATCAAATTATTGTCACCTATGATATCAAGAGTAGCCACCAACATGAAGACAACGTGAGGATATTGTTTGGTGCATAAAACAATGTAAGAGAAATACAGAGGTCAGATTTGCAAATTAATACAAGGTTCATAGTCATCAAACCCTATGAAGTGCAAGAGTATCATGACAATCTGAAGAAGAAGATGCTCAAATAGCTTGCGGGATTGATAATTTAAGGATAGCTGAAAAGAACTCAAAGTTTGTACAATTTACTCACTAACACTTCTTCAATCAGAGAAACACTCAAGGCAAGCAATAGGATACTATACAATAAATTCCCATACAAGATGTGATATCTCTTCACACCAATTGTTTTATCCTCAGAAAACTTTGTTTAAGACTATGTCTTCTGATTGTCTCAAGAAGGTGGAGCTCTATAATGATCAAAATGCTATTGTGGCTATCAATGTTCATTATGGATATAACCAAGAAGACTCTCTAGTTTTAAACCATGCCTCAATAGATTGAGGGCTATTTCGAACATGTATTTTCATACATTCACATAAGGATAGTCACATAATCTCAAACACAAAGATATGCACCTTTCGAATGTATGCCTATGAAGATAGTGACCTATATCAAGAGACTGTTGAAAATAGCAGTAGGTTTTGTAAAAGAAACATCACTATTGGCATAAAGATCATCCAAATTTTCAAGGTGGATGGAACAGTTTGAATGGGGAAGAGATTGATAGAGATGTGTCAAGAAGCTCACAATCATGGAGGGATGTCATGTAGGAGAGAGTTTTAAGAAATATGGGACAATAATAGCTATATCAATCTTGTACTGACTTGTAGAATCCTCAAGATCATTCAAGATTTCTATGAGTAGCATGATGGAGGAGTCTTTAAAGTTGTGAACAAAGAAGGAGGCCTATTAGAGGTTCGAGAGACACTACAACTCCAGATAAAGACATGACTACAAACTTACATAGGACTACATCATCACCTCAGAGATCCATTAAGGATTAGGAAGGGGTTTTGTTAATGTTCTTGTGCCTTATCAGGAGTAAGAATAAGCTTATCATCAGTTGCATATAGTGAAAGAGCCTCAAGGAGTAGCTGATAGAGAGCAACAATGTACAAGATGGGAAGAGCTAATAAAGGACAATAGTCTTTGTCATTAGGCTCTGCCAAGGAACTAAAGAGAAGCCACCAAGCATTTTAAGAAAAGAAGGTTGGTAAGTTTTGGTAACCCTTGTGTTTTGATACACTGACTACAGTTTTGTCAAGGGCAGAGGAAGGTGTGGTAGGGGAGATAAAGTTTCCACATTGACAAAGTCCACATAAAGATTCATAAAGCCTAGAGGAGACCTTAGATATGCAGAGTGTTGGTGGACAGTCCATAGTGGACAAAAGGAAACATTAAATGAATATAGGGTCATAAGAGAAAAATAGTCACTAGGTCTACTACAGGAATGGATAAGGGATTTTCAAGAATGAAAATGATTGCCACTATCTCAGAGAACAAGCCCAAAAGAGAAGACTGCTATCATTTCTAAGACTGTATAACAACATATCAGTTACCCTTTTAGCCTTGAATGATAAGGGTAAACCCTTGTAAGCCTGCACATAGTCATGCATGACAAAGTAATCATGTGAACAGTCACAATTATCCAAAGATTGAGAGGAGAAGTCCTTATGGAGAGCAACCGTAAGTGAATAAAGGAGAGTGATTTTCATAAGAAATGTCCAAGTCTTTTTAAGATTAAAAGGTAAAGAAATATCACTACCCCTTTACAAAATTTCATACTTTTCACTTTCTGTAAGTTTTCTAAACCAGTGTAAAAGTGGACAGAGTGCTAGTAGCAGTGGATAGTTTTCCAGTAGAGCTTGTGACAGTCAATAGTGTGTAGGAACAACCAAGTTGGAAATAGCATGATTGTCCTACAGAAGAGAACAGAGGATGAGAAAGCTTTGTAAGTGTTGAATCTATAATAAAGTTAGTCTAATATTAAGAAAGTGTAGAGTATAGAGACATGTTAAGTGTTTTGGACAGTCATGAGAATGGGGACATTCACTATATCCTTAAGATGGATGTGTTAGATTTAGGGCAGACAACTGAGAGGGGGGGTGAATTAGTTGTACAAAACTTTCTTCCAATTAAACACCTAAATTCACTTTAGCATAATGATAAATCAATCATGGAAACATAATGCATTAAATCAAGAGTAGAAACACATTAACACACAGGACACCAAGATTTTGACATGGAAAACCCGGTTAAGGGAAAAACCACGGTGTGATTAACCCAAGATTGTATTCTCTTTTAGAAGAATAGAAAGAACAAATGGCACATGCCAATTAGGGCTCACTGCCCGAGCACACTGCTCACAAGAGGCCCACTACCTATAAGAGACACACTGTCTACAAAATAATAAGTATCACATACATGAACTGGAGAATAGCATCTTCACCATGCTTGAATCAGTTCCATTTATGCCCAATACTTTTTCTCTACCTTTCGCTCTCCTCCTCGTTACCACACACTCATCTCCACAAGATACTTTTGAAATAACTTTACAATCCCTTATTTATACAAGACATCAACTTAGGAATAATCATCTAAGTCAGAAAACATCTACAAGAACATCTGCAAGATGTGTAACTCATCCGGTCAGCTAGTCTTAGGAAGAACACCATCATCTGGAACCTCAAGAACATAGTATGTCATCACTGTCACAAAGAAATAGATGCTTGCGGACCTCTAGACCATGAACCAATCAAGTTGACACTTCACAAGGACTTCCTAAACACTCCACCAAATCTACAAAATAGGATAATGCATTTTTGGATCTCACCGGACCTATCTGTATCACTCTGTCACATCTGAACACCTGCCGAAACTAGTTTTACTTGAGCAGCCACAACTTCTTCAGATCTTCACGCGGACCTCTGAAATCTTTACTGGATCACCTTAAGACACATATCTACAAACCCTTTAAACTGCATCCTCTAATTGTCATCTTGGACTTTTACCTTACTGTCTTCACTGTTCTTTACTGTTCCTGATATGACCAATTTTCTCAATATCCTCAGAAAATAGTTCATCCAATCCTTAACATTAATGCAACAGGAGTATGTTGACATCAATGACAACACCGGCTAGGCCCATACTTGCAACAATCTCACCCTTTGTCATTGATGGCAACATATGATGTGAAAAACTATTTTAACCATCAAGACAAGAACTTCTCCTCACTGTCACAACTCCCCCTATCAACAACAACCATTCACATGTCTTCTCTCCCTTTATTGCTCCCCCTTTGATCAGCAACTACTTGTTTTTCGCATGTCTTCTCTCTCCCTTTGACATCAATGGTAAAGGGCACATACTTGCAACTCCAACACTTCAAAAACATACCAACTGCTCCCCCTGAGTAGCAGCTCCCCATCATCAATCTGGATCACAAGATATGACTGTGATATCTACCAGACTAATGCACATCAGTGCACCTTAGTTCATCACCGGAGGGGCAATAACCCCTAACTTCTCCCTGAGATACTCAAAATAGTCCTTAGGTAGAGGTTTAGTAAAGATGTCTACAATCTGATCCTTGGAAGGCACAAACTCCAATCTGACTTCATTCCTTTTCACTTGCTCTCTCAAAAAGTGAAATTTGATGGATATATGTTTAGTCTTTGAATGCAACACCAGATTCTTAGATATATTTATTACACTTGAATTATCACAGAAGATTGTGATAGGCTCCTCATACTCCACTCTTATGTCTCTTAGCATTTGCTTCATACACAAAACTTGAGTACAACTACCTGCTGCTACAATATATTCTACTTCTACAGTGGACAAAGCTATTGCCTCTTATTTCTTGCTCAGACAAGAAACCAATCTCTTCCCCAAAAAGAATGCTCCACCACTGGTACTCTTCCGGTCATCCACATTTCCTACCCAATCCACATCTGTATATGCATGAAGAGAGAAATCATGATCTCTGGGATACCACAATCCATACTCAACTGTCCCTTTTAGATATCTAAAAATCCTCTTGATTGCCATGACATGAGATTCTCTAGGATCAGCTTGAAATCTATCAACAAGACCAACAACATTCATAATATCAGGTCTAGTTTGAGTGAGATACAATAATCCTCCAATCATTGACCTATACTTTTTCTTATCAGTCTTAGGAGAGTCATCATCTTTGCTCAATTTACATCTGGTTGCCATGGGAGTATTCATTGGTTTTGAGTCTTCCATCCCAAATTTATTCAATAATTCTTTCACATATTTGGTCTGAGAAATGAAGATTCCCTTCTTTGTTTGAGTGATTTGTAGACCCATGAAGAAATTCATTTCACCAAGAATGGACATCTCAAACTCACTTTTCATTTGATTTGCAAAATTCTTACACATACTATCTCTTCCTCCAAAAATGATATCATCAACAAACACTTCAACAATCAAGATGTTTTCATGATCAATTTTGAAATACAAATTAATGTCAGCAGTACCTTTGTTGAAACCAATCTTCAAAAGATGCTTTTCCAATCTTTCATACCAGGCTCTTGGGGCTTACTTTAGTCCATACAGTGCTTTCTTCAACTTGCAGACCATATCACCATGATCAGACAATTGAAATCCATCCAATTGCTCAATGTATACTTCTTCTTCCAAGTCACCATTCAGGAAGGCAGACTTGACATCCATCTAATATACTTTGAAGTCCTTGAAGGCAGTAAAAGCAAGAAATAATCTGACTGCTTCAATTCTTTCCACCGGATCAAAAGTTTCTTCAAAATCAACTCCTTTTATTTGAGAGTAACCCTTGCAGACCAATCTAGCTTTATTTCTGATTACTTCACCAACTTCATTCAGTTTGTTCCAATCACATTCTTGTTTCTAGGTCTAGGAACAAGTTCCCAAGTGTGATTTTTCTTAATTTGCATCAGCTCTTCCTCCATTGCTTTAGTCCAATTTTCATCATTGCAAGCTTCATTCACTGTCTTAGGTTCAATCTTTGAAATCAGACAATACTCATCTGAATCTTGAGAAATTCTCCTTCATGTTTGTACACCTTTTCTTTTATCACCTATGATCTGATTTTCAGAGTGGTTCAATCTTACATACCTGGGAACTTTGGGAGTTTCTTGCACTTTTGATTCTTGATCAGGCTCATTAAAACTCATCTCTTCTTTCTAATTTACTGGATCAATTTGAATCTATCTTTCAGATGAGGCTTGGGCTCCTTGAATTAGAACACCATTCTGATCATCTTCATCATATTCATAAAACATTGAGGGTTTTTTAATTCCTTCATCAACCTTCACATTTGTACTTTCTATTATCTTTCTCAGTCTCTTGTTATAACACCGGTATGCTTTGCTTTGAGTAGAGTAACCCAAGAATATTCCTTCATCACTTCTAGCATCAAACTTTCCTAGATCTTCATCTCTTTTAATGTAACATTTGCTACCAAAAACTCTGAAATACCTCACAATAGGAATGATGCTAAACCAAAGTTCATAAGGAGTCTTACCAATATTGCTTCTAATTTGTACTCGATTGAGAGTATAGACTGCAGTGCTGACAGCTTCTCTCCAATAGATCTGAGGAATATTTGCTTCCATCATCATTGTCCTAGATGCTTCCTGGATGGTCTGGTTCTTTCTCTCCACTACTCCATTCTGCTGTGGAGTCCTAGGAGCAGACAACTGTCTCTTTATTCTATGTTTCTCATAGAATTCTATGAACTCACCGGATGTGAATTCTCCACCTCTATCAAACCTCAGACATTTTAATTTTAATCCGGTTTCATTCTCTACCATAGCCTTGAATATTTTGAATTTCTCAAGAGCTTCTAATTTCTATTTCAGAAAAGTTACCCACATCATTCGGGAGTAGTCATCAATTAATAACATGAAGTATCTATCACCTTGCACACTTCTGATTCTTGTCGAACCACATAAATCAGTATGAACTAAGTCTAATAATCCGGTAGAAGATTGTTCCTTTCTTTTGAATGAGACTCTGCTTTGTTTACCCAACTGACATTCTTTCCACAAACTATTTGTAGGTTTCACCAATTTTGGAAGATCTCTTACAACCTGAGTATTGCTTATATTGATGATATTAACAAAATTCACATGACACATCCTCCTATGCCATAACCAACTCTGATCAATTTGCACAAATAGATAACTTTTACCAGTATCAACTAAATGGAAGATATTACCTTTTGTTTGAGTACTAGATGCAATCTCTATTCTGGAACTTTCAAAGATCTTGCATTTTCCATTCTTGAATCAGAGATCATAGCCTTTGTCCACCAACTGTCCAACACTGAGAAGATTGTGCTTCAATCCTTCAACATACAGTACATTACCGGTTTTGTTCCTTCCATCAAAAGAAATAGTTCCTCTACCTCTGATTCTACTAGCAGAATTATCACCAAACTTTACCACTCCTCCTTCATACCTTTCCAAATCTATGAATTTATTTTTTTCACCTATCATATGGTGAGAGCATCCACTGTCAATGACCCAATCATCCTTTTCTTCAACTTGGGCAGCCAGAGCTGTTTCTACAACTTTATGATTGACAAAGTCAGAGGGCATTGGATCTTCTTCCTTGATGGAAATAAACACCCAATCACTTCCAGATTTGTTTCCCGTCTTTGATTCATCATCTGTTACTCCTTCATTATTATCTTCTTCATGAACATAGTAACAATTCTTTTGGAACCTTGATCTGTTAGGATTTGGCCTTGAAAATATTTTCGGACATCTTGAGGCAAAATGACCAATCTTATTGCAGTTAAAACACTTAAAAGGCAATTTTCCTTCATACTTACCAGATCCTCTTGGCAATCTTTTTGGAATAAGGGCTTCAAGTTGAGTAGTTTCTGCTTGTTCTTCTTCCAGGTCTTTTCTTGCTTTTTCATACCATGATAGTTTCCTTGAAGAGTTCTCTCCCAGATCAAACCTTTGTTTACCTTTTACAGAGGCACTGGCTTTGAATGTAGATTCAGTCTTGGGGGGGCATCTCTAAACTCGGTCAATTCAAATGCAGCTAATTTACCAACCAATTGATCTCTTGTGACAGCTGTATGGGCTCTGAATTCTTCAATGGCAGCAACCTTGATTTTATAAGAAGCAGGAAGGGATCTGAGAACTTTGCCAACAATCTCATCTTCATCCAAGACTCCACCAGCACATCTAATGCCACAAACAAGCTCATTTACTCTTGGCATAAAAGTAGTGATATTTTCATCTTCTCTCATATTCAGATTTTCAAATTTCCCTTTTAGACTTTGAAGCCTTGCACATTTAACATACTTGTCTCCTTCATGCAGAAGTTCCAGTTTTTCCCAAATCTCAAAAGCAGTTTGTAGGTCAACAACATTTGAAAGCTCTGAATCAGACAAGGCACTTAGAAGAACTTCTTTAGTCCACAGATTGTTTTCAGCATCTGTGATTTCATTTGGGGATTTTGGGCCACCCTGTGGAGGAGTATACTTTGTTGAAGCCATGGTCCAGTACTGCATTCCCATACATTGCAAGTGACATTTCATGCGACTTTTCCAGAGATTAAAATTGGCTCCTTCAAACTTCAGACTATCCTTCTTGTAGGATGACATCCTGCATCTTCTCAAGCAGTTAAGCTCTTTTAGAGGAACTTAGCTCTGATACCAATTGTTAGATTTAGGGCAGACAACTGAGAGGGGGGTGAATCAGTTGTACAAAACTTTCTTCCAATTAAACACTTAAATTCACTTTATCTAAATCAATCATGGAAACATAATACATTAAATCAAGAGCAGAAACACATTAACACACAGGACACCAAGATTTTGACCTGGAAAACCCGATTAAGGGAAAAACCATGGGGTGATTAACCCAAGATTGTATTCTCTGTTAGAAGAATAGAAAGAACAAATGGCACATGCCAATTAGGGCTCACTGCCTAAGCACACTGCTCACAAGAGGCCCACTACCTACAAGAGACACACTGTCTACAAAATAATAAGTATCACATACATGAACTGGAGAATAGCATCTTCACCATGCTTGAATTAGTTCCATTTAATCCCAATACTTCTGCTTTGCCTTTTGCTCTCCTCGTTACCACACACTCATCTCCGCAAGATACTTTTGAAATAACTTTACAATCCCTTATTTATACAAGACATCGACTTAGGAATAATCATCTAAGTTAGCAAACATCTACAAGAACATCCGCAGGATGTGTAACTCATCTAGTCGGCCAATCTTAGGAAGAACACCATCATCCGGAACCTCAAGAACATAGTCTGTCATCACTGTCACAAAGAAATAGACATTTGCAGACCTCCAGAGCACAAACCAATCAAGTTGACACTTCACAAGGACTTCCTAAACACTCTACCAAATCTACAGAATAGGATAATGCATTTCTGGATCTCACCGGACCTATCTGTATCACTTTGTCACCTCTGAACACCTGCCAGAACTAGTTTTACTTGAGCGGCCACAACTTCTTCAGATCTTCATGCGGACCTCTAAAATATTTACTAGATCACCTTAAGACACATATCTACAAACCCTTTAAATCGTATCCTTTGATCCTCATCTTATCTTGGACTTTTACCTTACTGTCTTCACTGTTCTTCACTGTTCCTGATATGACCAATTTTCTTAATATCCTCAGCAAATAGTTCATCCAATCCTTATCATTAATGCAACAGGAGTATGTTGACATCAATCACAAAACTGGCTAGGCCCATACTTGCAATAGGATGAATAAGAAACAATGTCAAAGACAGTAGCAAATCTAGGCAGAAAATGGTATAACCTTACATGCTAAAGATGACAGTCACCTAGCAAAATGATCATGACTATCAAGAAGAGAACCATCACCAAGAGGTAGAGTAAAGGAAGTCTTTGAGTTTGGTATGTTAACTAACAACATTACCTAAGATTAAGGCAACTTTGAAGGTAGTTCACAGTGGACAAAGCATTCATACATTCCAAAACCCTACCTTAAAGCAATATACACGGTTTGAGAACAGTTATGGCATCATTACAATAGAAGAGACAACTTACAAACCCTACATGGATAGTGACAAACCTTTTGAGATCTAAAGCAAAGAAACAGAGGCATGAGCAAGAAATCAAAAGGAATGCAGATACAAAGGGAAAATGAAGCCCATTTCAACTCGGACAAAAACAAATACTCAAAAACAATGCTCTGAAATACCAGATGGAGTTCGCGGCCTATAGGGCTAGATTTAACAGTAGAAAATGATACAAATGCCAGTTTCAAGTTGTGTAATATCTTACCTATACAGTTCTATCAAAATCTTCAAAGAAGCATGCATTAAAACAACAGAGAATGGAGGGATTCGTGTTCCAAGGATGGCCTCAACCCAACAACGGATGCAGATGGTCAGCCACAGAAAAATAGCAGAAAATACATCAAAAGCCTGTCAGAATCACAGCCTTGGAGGCCCAAAATCGATAAAAAAGGAGTCAAAACCTTAGAGGAAACAACTCACCTTGCATTTCACCTCAGAAAATTACCCAAATCGACCCGGAATAGACCAAAATCATGCATTTTTGCCTTCAAACCCTTCCTCTATGGTGGCGGTCGAGTAGGGAAGCAAGTAAGAACAGAATGCAAATGAGACTCTTAGGGTTTTCATTTCCTTTTGATCGAATTAGTCATGGTGGGTTTATTTTCCTATTTTTTGACTTTCTTTTAATTTCATTATCATCTAAACTTGCCAGGGGTCAACACTTGAGGAGTTTCAACCTAGTAATGCAAGTGAGCCCATGGGGCCATCATCATTTACTTGATTGTTACTAAGTTTTAGTCAATGTTTAAAGTCAAGGTTGAGTATGATGGTATGCATGTGGCTTTTGATGAGTGGGTAATCCAATACCATTGTTTGGTGTAGGGGAGTCATAAGGATCCTTTAAGGTGTTGCATTAGACCTTCAAAGCACGAAATCATGGTGATATATGTTTAGGAGTCATAAGGGTTATTTTTGAAATGTATTGCATTGAACCTCACATCATGATAGAGATGTATGTGAAAATGGAAATGACTAGGAGTTGTGAGAACATTTTGTTATGATGCTATGAGATGTGAGATATGATGCAAGTGTGGGGTCATGTCATTTTGCCTGGGAGCTATGAAGGTACTATTTTTGTCATTTTTTGCATAATCTAGATATAGATTAAATGTTGTAAACGAACGATAAAGTAATGAATTATAAATTACTTTATCGTTTGTAATAAAAATGCAAAGAGGCAACATTAGGTAGATTTATCACAAATGACAAAGTAAGTCTCGTTGATTACTTTGTCATCCTTTCACGACATTTAATTGGTCCCCAAACTATGCAAAATTGGGAAATTAAATGTTGTGTCCTAAAATGCCATTTTTCTACATAGGTTTGTATAAATTTGGATTGTAAAACATTAACTAAGGTGGTGTAATTATAAATCACTTAGTCAATGTTGAATGAATGCAGAAAAATTATCTATTTATGTCATTTATTGGGAAAATATCAGACATTTATGATGCTGCAGGGTGGAGTTGACAAACAGGGGCAGGAGTTATTGCACAGATTTGACTTATGTCAATGGCCTTAAAGATCATTTAAAGGTATTCAAAGTCATTTTTAGGTGCTTTTATGATTAGTGATGGCATGCCTTGACTTTTTCTGCATAGGGAACCCTTTTTGGAGGACTTTGGGCAGATGTTTTTGAGATATTTATGAGATACACGAAAATGGAGATGGCTCATCCTTATCTCATGGCAACTGTTTTGGAGAGTATATAGTCATTCATTTGACTCTTTGTAGAGAGTTCTTTCCATATACATTCTGGAGTTAGTGATTTTTTATGCAATCCTACTCAATTTGAGTATGTTTTTGTAACTCTTTGGGCATATGAAATACAGAGCATACCTTGGATACCATTGGCAGTCAGATTTTGTCTTCTTGTCTTGCAGTATTGGGTGTTATTAAGTGTTTGATCAGGTCATTTGTGAGGTAATTCATTTCCTTGTGACTGTCTTATGTTTCAATACCTTTTTTCTGTAGAAGTTGTGTTTATGCAGGTTACAAACTGTGTCTTAGAGTGTTATAAGGATTTAAATTGTGAAGTTTAGCTTCCTTTTAAAGATTTTAATGCAGTTAGGCCTCTTTGTGAAGTGCTTTTGCAAACATACAATGATAGGTTGTGTAGGTTTTATTTTCTGTTGTCTGTGGCCAAGTGTATGCAGGTCTAACTTTTATTTTACCTTATCAAGTTTTGGTGAATCACCCTTATTTTTAAATTTACCCGTTTTATCTTTCATTTTCAAAAGCACTCCTCCTTTTTCCTCTGCAAGTCCAGTAGATTTTAGGTGATTACCAGCTAGGAAGCCGGCCTTCTCTGAAGGTTCTTTCCAACACAGGTGACCCATAGACCTAGAAAGATCCCATGTTTCTCCAGATTGCCAAGTTTTACAACTCAGCAAGGGTGCAAATCTGAGAGACAACAGGAAGAAAGAGACCCTGTTCCTATTGTAGATAATGGATGAACATATAGAGATTTATTAATGGTACAGACATGCAAAATCATGATTTCATAGTCAAATCACTATTGTATATGCAAAATGAAGTCATCATGTTGCTCAAGATGGTGGCTATAAGTTTTGGGAGATAGAACATTCGAAAGATCATGCCTAAATCATTGCGTTCATGCAGATCTAGTTCATTATCCAAGACATGTTCGTAGTTATTCCAATAATCCATTCATCAAATGTTCAATCTAGCTTTGGAGACGTTCATAGCATATAACAACAAGAGAAGCAGAGAAAAACAAAGTTGACTTAGACGATGATGGGCAATAAAATGATCTAGTTAGCATATGAAAATCCTATCATGCTACATCGGTGCTTGTTTTCGCATGCCATGTTACTCTATTTTAACTTATTTGTGTCTTGGAAATTGGTTCTTCCTCAAATACAGCCAAATTAGCACTCATTTTGTCTATATTCAATGCATTTACAAGTTTTATCATGTCTTTTCTATCAAGACCAAAAGCAAATCCAGGATTGTAACAAACTACTGACCAAGATTAAATGTCATGTAACAAACTAATGTATCTTATTAAATGTCATGTAATCTGGACCCTTGGTGTTGAGTTAATCTCCACTGTCAATGAAAAACTCAGTATGGTGCCTTGTCTATAAAAGGACCATTAGTCTCTCTCATAGGAAGTAAGATTTGATGTTGAATTGCTGAGACTACCAAAATTCAGTCAATACAAAGCAAGTTTTGCAGGTTGCTGGGAATTTGTGTTATTGTGTTGTCTCATTTTGGAATTCATGGTTCATTTCAATCTGAAATTAGTTTATGTTGAATCGCAATGATGGACAAATGTTAAGATATGTGATGAATGCCCTAGTTCATACTATTGGTACGTGTTGATTGTAAGTTACTGTGCATAGTTAGCCTAAACCCTATTAATACATTAAGTTTGGTTGCATAACATTGGTTGAATTGCACCATTGTTGGGTATTTGATGAATGTATGCAATTTAAAAATCATAAGATTTCCTTTGAAGATTGCATCATTTCCTGCAATATTGTGGTTTCTTAACCTGGTCAAACAAGATATGATTTATTGAGGGTATTTTGTCTATCTGTTGCATGTTATCCAGTTGTGATTTGTCACCTAGGTTTTCAAATCTCTTTATCCCTTAACCCTTTTGCATTTTATTTAGAATAACTTTGTTAGATTTAGGGTTTTAAGCAGCATTCACACTGTAAATCTGCTGGAAACATCATAGGGTTTCTTGCACAGTTTGTTGTTATAATTTCATAAACCCTACATTGGATGTAAGTCCCCTTTGTTGGTATAGCCAAATACATTGTCCACTGAGTTATCTTGCAAGCTAAGACCTAGCTATATAAACCTTGGGGAAGTCTTTTCTAGGATAAGATTCCTTTCAAGGAAGGTGATATACCTAGAATTTCATATGCGTTGTTGTGTACTAAAAGCACCATCAACAGAATTGGCGTTAGGAGGGTTGCACAAGATTAAACATCACATAAACCCTTCTTCTCCAGGTAAGTAAGGCTGGGGACTAGATAGACGCATACTAGATCTAGTTCAGCTAGAGAAGATCTCATGTCTTTAACTCAGTTTAGAAAAATAGGGAGAGACCAAGGGACATCCAGGACCCCTAAGGCACAGTCCATTCCAAGAAATCCATCTACAATTCAAATCAATTTCCTCAAAATGGCTTTCTTCATTGTTGTAAACCCCTCTCTGATCAATTTCAACAACTATCATGATATGCCCAAAAACCTTGATAAGTGTTGCACAAAGTTTCACCCTGATGATCTTGAAAGGACTGCTAATGAACACATAAAGATTTTTGAAAGTAATATGTACATGTAGTAAGTATAGTTTGAGGATGTGATCTGTAGGCTATTCCCCTACTCACTGCAAGATGAAGTATACTATTGGTTTTCCAACCTTCCTACAACTTCCACTAATTCTTGGTAGGCTTTGAAGGATGCATTCCTAAACTAATTCTAAACACCCACCACCCCTGCAGATCTTTACAGGCCTTTTCTGGAGATTCCCAGAACTGAAGGAGAGTTGATAAGCTCATTCAATAATAGATTGCATAAGTCTTATTCTCACTTTCAGGCTCCTTATGATCTTTCTTAATTGGTTACTTTGCCTATTTATTATGCAGCATTGGATAAGCTGACATCTATGTTTGTAAGAAGGGCTAATCCTGCTCCAACCACTTTAGCCCAGGCATATGCTGAAGCTATCAAGGTAAACTCAGAATTAGGGCAGGCTATAGTAGGTCCATTGAATCATCTTAGTCCTAGAGCCATGCCAAATCAAATACCATTGATTAACCATGCCTTAACCAACCATACTCTAGTACTAAACCCCATTCCAACCCCTGCTACAACACAAGCTTTGGTTGTTCACCCTGGAGCACCAATTACAAAGTTGCCACCTACACAATTATGTTTCCTCCAGTCAGCTGACATAGAAAAAGTTAGAGATGACAAGGATGACATTAGAGAATTGGAAGAACAGATAAAAAAGCTTACAGCTAAGGTGACACACTTGAGAAATAAAAATGCTTACCTACAACAAAGGAATAAGGGTCAGAACTAGTATCAAAATCAAAATTACCAGAGGTAGAATAGAACATGGAATACTAGGCCAAATAATAGAGGAGTTCCCTCACCCTTGGAGTCACAAAATCTAGAGAATCTCCCTCCTAGGTGGGTGATGTTGGTGGAAGCAACATTGTCTTCTTGGTGCAGAATTCACAACACAAATGCTCACTCAGAATTGAACTATCATGAGTTCCAGGTTGCATCCAATATCTTTCAAAGAGAAGTCTAGAACGTTGAATCATAAGAGACTCCACCTCCCACGGGGTACAAATTGGTGCCAACTCAAAGGTATGACACTACCTTAGTTTTAGATAGCTATGTGTTTCCTTTCCAAGATGACAATCAGCCTGAAGAGGAAGAGGCTGATGAAGTCCATGCTTATCAATAGTATAATAGAACCCCATGTAATCTCAAAAGTAATAAACCTAAAGGCCATTTACCACATTCATCCCTCCAAATAACTATCAAATTCTTCCTGACCCTAAGGCCTCCAATAATCCTAAGCCTCCTAAGGTTATGCCTCAAATAATAATCCAAAATCAATCAGATGAATCATCCTGGAAGCTTGAGGTAGCTAAGTTGGGCTAGTATGTGGTAGATGAACTTAAAAGGATGGTCTACCTATCAATATTTGAATTGATGAAATGTCTAGAGGTTAGGATAGCCTTCCTCTAGGATATTGGGGTTCAAGCCAAGCCTGATCCTTCCCTGAGAGAAACCCCACAAAAGGACAGTCTAGATAAAGGTAAAGACAGAGTTCATGTCACAGATGCATACCAATACGTGACTTTGTACAAGGAAAAGGGAGAGTCACCTCCCTTCTTGCTGACTTTAAGGATATTTGGTAAAAACCTTCACAATTGTTTGGTAGACTCAAGGGCTTCCACTAATGTCATGCCTCTATCTATTTGCAATGCATTGTGTCTAGTTCCTACCAAGTCCTCTAGGAAAGTTACCCAATTAGATAAGCCAGAGGTCAATATTGTGGGGGAGTTGAATCGGATTCATATGTAGTTGGCATCAGACCCTCAAGTACAGCAACATATAGACATACAAGTGGTGGACATCCCTGATGCTTATGGCATGTTGCTAAGCAGAGATTGGTCTAAAACATTGAATGGCTACATGGCTACCGATTTCTCTCATATGTGGTTACCATGGAAAGGACTTGCTAATCAAATTTGCATTGAAAGGGAACCTAAGATGAAACACATGATCATAGAGTACAATCAGACAAATGAGATCTTATATTCAAAGGTGGATTTAGGAGTTTATCTCCCTCAAATAAATCAGGTAGAAGAAGTACCCATGTTGAGTTGCAATAATTGTCCTAACCCACCACTTACTAAGTATCAAGAAAGCACACAAGCTTGTGTCCAGTCAGACTAGGGTTCTTCCTCTTCTGATGATGAGCCTAGAATTTTTAAAGGTTTCAGAAGTTTTGTAGCTAGGTTCATGTTTGACCAACTAGCTATAGGGAAGAAGATACATATGGAAGAGTTGTTACTACCTAATTGGTGCCGCATTCATGATGTACCCCACTCAGAGTTTACATGTTCTCTATGCCAACAAGCAGTATATCAAGTTTAGAAGTGTTTACAGCAGTCATCTACCAAAAGTGAAGAGAATCCTGAGTTGACATCTACCATTGATCCAGGGGTCAGGTCACCAAACAAACAAGATAAGAACCTTAAAAGGAAAAAGTTTGTGGATTCTCAGATTTGGACGTTCAGATTTGATGGGTCTAGATCCAAGCAAGGGTCTAGTGCAGGGTTTGAATTAATCAGTCCCATAGGGGACTCTTATTTAGCTGCATACATACTACAATTCCTTGTACTAACAATATTGTTGAGTATGAATCACTATTGCATGGCTTGTTGATAGCCATCCAAAAGAAAGTTAAGATAATTTAGGTATTTGGGGATTTAGACTTGGTAGTTAAGAAAGTAAGAGGATAGTACTCCTATTGTGACAAGAGACTGAAGTGCTACAAAAATTGAGTCTGGGATCTCACTGATTGCTTTGATGTTTTTAATATCCAATTGATCCCAAGAAAGAAAAATCATGTTGTTGATGCATTGGCACAAACTACAAGCTCACTGGAACCACTTTCCATGTCCAATTTGAAGAAATTCACTATAGAGTTCGTTCCAACTCCTTCTGTGCCAGACAATATCACTCATTTCCAAGTTTTCAAAGATGACAAACATATCATTGATTTCCTTGCATCCTCAAATGTGTTTGTTGCCCAGATAATTGATGAAGAAGATTCAGAACCAAATGAGATGGACTTAGAAGGTGTTTTCAACCTCAAAACAAACACCATTCCATGATGGATGGTGGAACTAGAAAGACTATTTGACTGAGATCAACTGGGAACTCAGAAGAAATAGGTTGATTCTGCTGGAAGCAAATGTGATCCACACAATTTGGGAACTGAAGATAATGTCAAGAATATTTTTATTGGTAAAGTCTACACAGATGAAAAAGTGGGAATCATTTGTGCTTTGATGGATTATCATGATGTCATTGCATGGAGTTATGAAGACCTTAAGACTTATGACACTTCCATCATAACTCACACCATACCATTAAAGCCTGAAGTTAACCCATTTAGGCAGAGACAAAGACCAGTCAATGTGCTCCTAGAGCCTCTAATTTTTTAGGAAGTCAAAAAGTTACTATTAGCAAGGATCTTTTTTCTGAGGCACTCTACTTGGGTGGCCAACTTGGTTCCAGTGTGAAAGAATGATGAAATTAGATTATGTGTTGATTTTAGGAAATTGAGTAGGGCATTCAAAAAGGATAACTACCCACTATCATCCCTTGATGAGGTACTGCAGATTGTTAATGGATCATAGATGATGTCATTCCTAGATGGATATTTACAATATAATCAAGTAATGGTTGACTATGCTGATAGACTAAAGAATGATTTCACTTGCAAGTGGGGTATATACACATACAGGAGAATGCCCTTTGATTTGATTAATGCTAGAGCAACATTTCAACGTGCCATGGACATTGATTTTAAAGGATTGGTAGGCAAATTCATTATTATTTACATGGATGACTTGACTATATTCTCTAAGAAAAGAGAGGGTCATATTTCTTATTTGAGGAAAGTACTTCAACGTTGTAGAGATTATGGCATTTCACTGAATCCCAAGAAGTGTATTTTTGGTGTCACTGAAGGGAAGTTGTTAGGACATGTGATTTTAGAAGAAGGAATATCTATAGATCCTGACAAAGTCCAAGCCATTCTCAAGATCCAACCTCTGACAAGCAAGAAGGAATTAAAGTCTTATTTTGGTAAGATCAACTTTGTCCAAAATTTCATTACTAGTTTTGTTGAGATTGTCTAGCCATTGAATGCAATGTTGAAACAAGATGCTAAGATAGCATGGACACCAGAGGCTAAAGTAACTTTTACAAAAATCATGCATGCAATAGTAAATGCTCCAATTTTGGTAAGTCTAGATTACACTCTCCCATTTTGCATATACTCCTTTGCTTCTGAACATACATCTATAGCTATGCTAACCCAGAAAAGGGCAGTTGATGATAAATGACCCATTTCCTTTATGAGTACGCTATTTAAAGATGCAGAACTTAGATATCCAAATGTGGAGAAATAGGCTTACGCATTGATTAAAGTAGTCAAGAAATTTTGTCACTACATTCTCAGGAGTAGAGTGACTATTGTAGTTTCAGATGTTGCAGTGAAAGCATTATTGATGCAAAATGAACTTGGTAAAAGGAGAGGAAAATGGGTCACAATATTGTAAGAATTTGATCTAGAGATACAACCCATAAAATTGGTAAGAGGCCAAGCACTTACAAGAAAAATGGCATAGACATATCCAGGACTGGTTTCTCAACAATATGCACTGGAGGATATTTCAAAAGATGAATGGTATGGTGACATTTTGTTTTATCTCCTTGACTAATGAAGTCCATGTTGCAAATATGAGGTGAGCCAGTGTTGTCATTGATGTCAACATACTCATATTGCATTGACAAGAAGGATTTGATGAGCTGTGTGCTGAGGATATTGAGAAAATTAGCCTCAGTCAGGAACAGTGAAGAACAGTGATGAGAAGAAGGTAAATGTACTATATAGGATGAGAACCGGAGGATGCGGATTAAAGGGTTAGTAGATATGGGTCTTGAGATGCTACAGATAAGATTTCAGAGGTCCGCATGAAGATCTGAAGGAGTTGTGGCTGCCGGTATAGAACCGGGTCCGGCAAGTATCCGGAGGTGACAGAGGATCACAAAAAGATCCGGTGAGGTCCGGAATTGTATTACCATAATCTGCGGATTGGAAGGAGTGTTTGGGATGTCCTTGTGATGTGTCATCCTGATTTGTGTATGATTTGGAGGTCCAGAAATACCTCTTGCATTATGACAGTAGCGACAGACTGTGTTCTTGAAGTTCCGGATGAGGAAGACAAGAGATCCCAGTAAGCAGAGGAAGTGCGGATGTATCCGGACATTTAGACAGGCTTGTGAAGGTTCTTGGATCATGTTTAGGTTTTGTTGTTGGTCCGCATTGATGGTAGAGCCCGGAATTGAAGTTATTCTTCCGGATGAAGTTCTTGCTCTGTGTAGCCGACCGGATGAGTTGTTCATCCTGCGAATGTTCTTGTGATGGCCGACCGGATGTGTTATTCATCTTGCGGATACTCCTATGGTTGTTTGCCGACTTAGATGTTTGTTCCTAAGTCGATGTCTTGTATAAATAACGATTTGTGAGTTCATTTTAGTGTGTCGTGTGAGGATGAGTATGGGATAGCGAAGAAACGTGCGAAAGGCAGAGCAGAGATTGTTGGGCTTAATTGGAACTGATCCGGACATGGTAGAGATGTCATTCTCCAGTTCAAGACTGTGATTTTCATCACTTTGTAGACAGTGTGTCTCCTTGTAGGCAGTGGGCCTCTTTGTGAGCAGTGTGCTCGGGCAGTGAGCCCTTATTGGCATGTGCCATTCTTTTTCTTTATTCTTCTAACAGAGAATAATTCTTGGGTTAATCACCCCGTGGTTTTTCCCTTAACTGGGTTTTCCACGTCAAAATCTTGGTGTTCAATGTGTTGATGCTTATCTGCTCTTGTGTTTATGTATTATGCTTCCATGGATGATTATTTGATATGCTGCTAACTAAACAGTGAGTTAAGTGTTTGAATGAGAAGAAGTTTTATACAACTGATTCACCCCCCCCCTCTCAGTTGTATGCCCTAGATCCAACAGTCCACCACATCTAAATTCAGTTCAAAGAAGGGCGTTGAGACTGAAGAGTAGCAATTTTATGGTCAAAGGATCGGTATTGTATAAGAAGAATCATGAAGGGATCTATTTGAGGTGCTTAGAAAAAATATAAGTGGAGCAAGTTTTGACTAGCTTTCATGAGAAGTTTGGGATAGGCCATGGTTCTGGGCATTCCACTACTAATCAGATCCTTTGGGCTGGGTATTACTGGCCTACTTTGTTCAAGGATGCCCATGCACATGTCAAAACCTACCATGTTTTCTAGACTATTGCTTCAAGGGAGACAAATGTTGCTATGCCTTTGCAACTAGTAGTATAGGTATGCTAATTCACACAATGGAGGCTCGATTTCATTGGTATGATCAATCCACCTTCCTTTGCGGGCCACAAGTATTTCTAACCACTACTGATTACTACACAAGATGGTCTAAAGCTCAAGCTTGTAAGCAATGTACAAATGAGGTAGTAATCAAATTTATTTAAGAGCATATCATTGCAAGGTTTGGCTATCCTTTTTCTCTTGTCTGTGATAATGGTCCAGCATTTTCTTCTTTGCGTTTTTCAAACTGGGCATTTGGTTATGGTATTGTACTGAAATTTTCATCTAATTATTACCCTCAAGGCAATGGAGTTGTTGAATCTACTAATAAAAACTTGTTTGAGGTCATCAAAAGACTGCTTGACAAAAACCCTAGAGAGTGGCATGCCCAGCTCAAATTTGCCTTGTGGGAAGACAACATCAGACATAAGGCTACCCTAGGAACCTCACCTTATCATTTTGTTTATGGTCTTGAACCTGTATTCCCTATCCACTTGAGGATCCTTGTACTACAGTTCATGCAAGACTATCTAGAGCATGATGATAGAACCTCAACCTACTTGACTCAGCTTTTACATTTGGAAGAAAAACATGATGCTGCAATTGAAAATTTTGCTAAACATCAGGGCATAGTGAAACGATGGTTTGATAAGAGGGTCAAAGTGAAGGCATTCCTTATCTCAGACTTAGTATTGTACTAGGATAAGGCTCATGAGAAAAAGGGTGAACATGGAAAGTTTGACAAACTTTGGTTAGGTCCCTACCAAATAGTTGAAATCTGGGGGGACATCATGTATAGATTGAAGACTGTTACTAGTGAGGAACTCCTACTGCCTATTAATGGGTAGTTCCTAAAGCACTACTTTCAGGCTTAGGAGGCATCTATGCCTTCTTTTGTGTATATAGTGTGAATTTTCTATTTTGTTTGTTTTTTTTCTTTGGTTAGAGTAGTTTTCTTTGTTTAGGTTAATTGATTTTTCTTGCTTTGCTTTTGCTTTCTATACTTGCTTTGTTGGGGTTCTCCATTTCTTGAATAAGGTGGTAATTGTGCAGTCCTCCAAAAGGTCCTCTTTGGGTATGTAATCTAGGGAATTGCTTTGAGAAACTTTGGTTTTCCACTCAGGTCTTTCTATGGATTCTATTCTTACTATTGGGTGGTATGATGCTTGTTCATGGGAAAGGAGTCATTAGTTTAGTTCACTTGAAGTATTTTCTAGTCTAGTACCTCTCACATCTTTACATAATCCTAAATTTTCTAAAGGAATCTTGGTGATCTTGGGTTAAGTTAAAGATCTATAGGCTCACCTTTGCCACCACTATGATTCCCAGCCCAATGAAGTTGAACCAATTCATAGCCCATGTGATATTTATCATGTGTTACAAGGGTATGCAGTAATTTCTAGTACTCATATCAAAAGCTAAGCTTAATGAAATAATTTTCCAAAATAATACTGCCTAATTTCCTTATAAAATGTTCAATCAACTGGAGGATTCAAGTAACTCTATCAGGGGCTATGGATACCTAATGGGAAGTAGAGCAATACTTGAGCGGAATCATAGAGACAACCTCATCAGGGCTATAGAGGCTTGACTAGCAACGAGGCAATGTCCAAGGTAGTTCAAAAGGTGAGTATCATTATGTAGCTTAATGCAAGTGAGCCTTGATGGTCTTGGTTGCAGAAGGATGGGAATGAATGCAACTACACACACTTACACTTTTAGGATATGGATAGTTGTGCTGAGTTAGTGATCTCTGCTTCTTTGATCCTGTATCATGTTGTCTAGTTTAATAAGTGGAAAACATAGAGATTTTGGGTTCAAAACTAAAGTTTATCTTAGAAATGCTCTGAAGCATTTCCTCAGTAGAGTCACCATTTGTTGTGCCTTGCACACACGCCCCATTTTACCAAATGGAGACCCCCTTTGTTCTTTTGCTTTAGGTTGATTTAGGTTTCAGTAATTCTACTTGAGAGAAGATGATGTCGTGATGACTTGATCCCTTTTGCTTTTTGCTTTTCTTTTATTATGCTTGGATATTCTCCCTTCGGGTAGTATGGTAAAAGGTCATGTCCTGATGCTTCAAAATTCAAAGTCTAAATCTTTCTAACAAAGGCCATCAAATGATAGAGAATGAAATTCCAAGCAAGTTTGCCTTTTGGATCATGTCAAAATTTGTCAAACTAGAGAACTTATGCACAATCAAAGTTTTGGTCAATAGTCATATGGATATTCACATTTGCACTTGAATGTCCTCACATTTTCTAATATCCAGACAATTTATCGTGACTAGAAAAGCTTGAGAAAAATGCTAAGTAATGGTCATATCCTGATATTCAGACATGCACCCATCAATTTTTATACCATCCCACACCGAGGCCGTCATACGCATTGGATATTTGCAGTATGGATATTCATCCTTAATGTCTAGCCATTTCTTAATATCTAGATATTCAATCAATGTCATGACTTTACTTAATGTTCAAATCTTCTATCATGCACATCCCAATGATGTCATCCAGATCCTTTTTCGAAGGAACCCTTTATGATGATGACATCATCTAGACATTCGAGGTAGGGATGTTCACATTCATTAATATCCAGACATTCCTAGACATCCCGATGATGTCACTTTTCCTTATACTCGAGAATCATTTTAAAAGGCTGACATCATCAGGACATTTAGACTTAGGGATATTTCACAAACTCTAACATCTGGATATTCTCAAATATCTATATCCCTATCTTTTGCAAACTAAAATTGTGACCTTTTGTAGACTAATGAAATGATGCCATGTGGCATGTAGTTGACTTGAAAAAACATCTTGATGATGTCATATGGATATTAATTCGCATGGATATTAACTTTCCATAGCCCAACTTGGAGACACAGTCCATGTAGGGCCATTTTGTGTCTTCGTAGGAAGCTCTTAATTCTCTTCGCGAGACAGCAAAATCTTCCAAGCCACACATGCCCAACCAATGATATTGAGACACATGTCCACATGGATATCCCAGCCTATTTTAAATGGAATTCAAGCCCAATAGTTTATTTTCGATCAACGGTGGATGACTCGACCCTCTTGCTGACGTCATCCGGACATATCAATATGGACATTCAAAACTAAGACTCGTGCATATATTCAGATGGACATTTCATGCCCCAATATCCTGATGTCAATATCCTCACCTCATATTAAGACCCAATATTCATTGCCTTAGGGATATTTTGAACCTGATACTCACATTCTGATATCTATATTCCATGCCTCATTTCATGCTTAATGTTATGCATAATTTCTTTTAGGATTATTGAATGCAAATGACCAAAACATGTATGTTTGTCGCACGATAATTGAGATAATCAAATCTTGGGGAGGATGATATGTAGATATGTAGATCATGCAAAGGAAGAAAGAGACCATGTTCTTGTTGTAGATAATGGATGAACATATAGAGATGTCTTATTGGCCCAGACATATAGAATTATCATTCCATCAGCCAAATCACTGTTGTATATGCAAAACAAAGTCAGCATGTTACCCAGGATGGTGGATATAAGTTTCAGGAGCTAGAACATTTGAAAGATCATGCTAAATCACTGTGTTCATGTAGATCCAATTCAATATCCAAGACATGTTCACAGTTGTTCCAACAGTCCAGTCATCAAATGTTCAATCCATCTTTAGAGGTGTTCACAGCATATAGCAACAAGAGAAGCAGAGAAAAACAAAGTTGACTTAGATGGTGATGGGTAGTAAAATGATGAGTCCAGTCAGTACATGAAAATCTCATCATGCTACATTGGCGCTTGTTTTCACATGCCATGTGACTCTATTTTGATTTCTTTTGTCTTGTAAATTGGTTCTTCCTCAAATATAGCCAAATGGGCACTTATTTTGTCTAGATTCAATGCATTTACAATTTGTATCTTTTCTTTTCTGTCAAGACCAAAAGCAAATCTAGGATTGTAACAAACTACTAACCAAGATTAAATGCCATGTAACAAATTGATGTATCTTATTAAATGTCATGTAATCTAGACCCTTGGTGTTGAGTTAATCTCCACTATGCATGAAAAACTCGGTATGATTCCTTGTCTATAAAAGGACCATCAGTCTCTCTCATAGGAAGTAAGATTTGATGTTGAATTGCTGAGACTCTGCCAATATTCAGTCAATACAAAGCAAGTTTTGCAAGTTGCTGGGAATTTGTGTTATTGTGTTGTCTCATTTTTGAATTCATGGTTCATGTCAATATAAAATTAGTTTATGTGCAATTGCAATGATGGATAAATGTTAATAAATGTGATGAATGCCCTAGTTCATACTATTGGTACTTGTTGATCTTAAGTTACTGTGCATAGTTAGCCTAAACCCTATTAATGCATTAAGTTTGGTTGCATAACATTGGTTGAATTGTGTCATTATTGGGTATTTGATGAATGTATGCAATTTGAAAATCATAAGATTCCCTTTGAAGATTGCATCATTTCCTGCAATATTGTGGTTTCTTAACCTGGTCAAACATGAAATGGTTTATTGAGGATATTTTGTCTATCTACTACATGTTATCCTGTTGTGATTTGTCGCCTAGGTTTTCAAATCTCTCTATCCCTTAACCCTTTTGCATTTTCTTTAGAGTAGAAGCATTCACACTGTAAATCTGCTAGAAATATCATAGGATTTCTTGCACACTTTGTTGTTATAATTTCATAAACCCTACATTGCATGTAAGTCCCCTTTGTTGGTACAGCCGAATACATTGTCCACTGAGTTATCCTGCAAGCTAAGATCTAGTTGTATAAACCTTGGGGAGGTCTTTTCCAAGATAAGATTCCTTTCAAGAGAGGTGAGATACCCATTACTCAATCTGCATTGTTGTGTGCTAAAACTGCCATCAACATGTTGCCTTCAGTTCAATTTTCAGGTGGTGTTTGCCAAGGTTGCATTCTTGGTAAGCATCATAAGGAAAAATTTGACAAAGGTAAGGCATGGAGAGCTTCACAGATATTGGAGTTAGTTCAAAGTGATTTGGTTGGTCCATTTCCTCGTCCATCCTTTAGCAAGGCTAGATTTGTTCTAGCTTTCATTGATGACTTTTCTTGATATACTTGGGTGTACTTTCTCAAACAAATGTCTGAGGTATTTGATCATTTTTAGGACTTCAAAACATTTTTAGAGAAGCAATCCGAAAAAGCTATTAATTTTTTGCACACTGAAAATGGTGGCGAATATGTCAACCATCATTTTGAGAGGTTTTACACTTCATAGGGGATTGATTTGTAGCATTTTGTTCCATACACTCCTCGGCAGAATGGTGAAGAATAGGTCCTTGAAGGAAATGGCAAACTACATGTTACACTCCAGATCTCTTGCACCACATTATTGGGTAGAGGCTATTAACTATACTTGTTATATCCAAAACCATGTTCCTCACTAAGCCTTGAAGGGAGTCACTCATTTTGAAGCTTAGAGCGGTTAGAAAGCATCAGTTAAGCACTTTCAACTTTTTGGTTCTCCCACATTCCTACAAAGAAATGTAAGGCCTTAGATTTGCAAAGCAGACCTTGCATATTTGTAGGCTATCATGATGGTGTGAAGGGTTATTGGTTGCTCCACCCTACTACACATGAGTTGTTTATTAAGAGGAGTGTTTATTTTGAGGAGCGCTCTTCGAGCTCAATTCCTATCACTTCTCCACCTCCTACTTTGACATTGGAGTCACTTGCGCTACATGATAGTGTTGGCAAGAGACACTGTGTGGCTTCATGAGTGTTGTCATTGATGGCAACAAAGTTCATCCCACCCATCCGCAGGACATGGTATGTCTATACTAGAAGTCAGATTGAAGAGTATTTTGGTCCAGTGAGCAAGAACAGAGCATGCAACAAGGTCTGACAATCAGGTCCAGATCTCTCAGATGAAGTATCTCAAAAAAGTATGGACTTGGGGAAGTCAAGAGGACTACCATGATTGATACATTCTACAGATTGAGCCTCCGGTGATGAAAGAGTAAAAAGATATGAGCACCTAAGTTTGGGTTCCTATTTCGCAGAGTAGACTGAGGAAGAACTGACCGGCAGAGCATCAGACCTTAATCCAGAAAATAAATTGATGGTGATCAAGTTTCTTGAAGGATCATTCATGGTTGGCTGACATGATTGATGACTTCTATAAGTATCTCCCTGATACGCATCACTTAGTAAGCAAGGATTCAGCCGACAGACCAAAGTTTAGGAAAATATTGAGTATTCCGAATGCCGACTAGAAAGATGATGAAATCCTTGGTGCGGATATATATACCAGATGAATTTTGATATGAAGGTGTGGTGGTGTGTAGAGAAGTGCAAAGAAAAGCAGAGAGAAGTGTGAAAGTAGCTATATAGGTCTGGAATGTGATAGAACAATAGCATTAGAACAGAGGAAGAATGAAGTGCAGCAGATCAGTATATTGAGCCTAACCGAAACTGAACCTCAGCATATGTGGATGCTCCTCATCAATTCAAGTACCTAGTTTTCTTTCTATAAACTATTGTAGGCAATGAGCCTCTTGTGAGCAGATCAGTATAGAGAGCAGTGTGAAAGTAGCTATATAGGTCTGGAATGTGATAGAACAATAGCATTAGAACAGAGGAAGAATGAAGTGCAGCAGATCAGTATATTGAGCCTAACCGAAACTGAACCTCAGCATATGTGGATGCTCCTCATCAATTCAAGTACCTAGTTTTCTTTCTATAAACTATTGTAGGCAATGAGCCTCTTGTGAGCAGTGTGCTCGGGCAGTGAGCCCTAATTGGCAAGTGTCATTTTGTACTACCTTATTCTTTTAACAGAGAATACAATCTTGGGTTAGTCACCCCGTGGTTTTTTCCTTAACAGGGTTTTCCACGTCAAAATCATTGTGTTATGTGTATTGATTTTAGTTTTGCTTTCATGGTTATGCATGCTTATATGATATGATGCTCCACTAATTGTTAAAGAATAACAGAAAGTTAAAGTAATTAAGATAACTGATTCACCCCCCTCTTAGTTATCAACAATTGGTATTAGAGCTAAGTTCCTCCAAACAGAGCCCAACAGCTTGAGGAAGATCTGGGAATCTCAATGGATATGTATGGTATGAGGGAACAACTTTAGTCTGCCTTAGATGATCTTGAATAGTCTCACTCTGAAGTCAATAACTTGAAGGAAAGACTCAAACAAGTTGATGATTTCATAAATGAACTAAAAGAGAAACTAAGTATCTCTATGAAAAAGAGAAAGGAACTACTTCAACAATTAGCAAGTCAAAGTGAAGCCATTAATACTGATGAAGATATGAATGAGAAGAACAAGTTATGTGAGAAGCTATTAAAAGAGGTCATTATGGTAAGACATGAAATGGAATCAGGGGTTATGAAATTCACCCAAGAAATTGAAGAGAAAAGAAAAATTGAAGATAATCTAAAACAATCTCTCAAGGAGAAGTCAGAAGACTACTGCAAAATGGATAGAATAATCAAGCATCTAGAATCTGATCTTGAAGAAGCTAGAGATAATGAAGAACAACTTGAGAATCAGATTGACACTCTAAAAAGGGATCTTCAAACAGCAAATGAATACAAAGAGAAATTCAAGATAAGGTCTGCTCAGCTTGAAGTTCTTCTTGAAAGCCAAAAGAGGGTAGATCACAAGCAAGGCTTGGGGTATGAGAAAGGTGAAAGCTCTGGATCTGATCAGAAGAACTCTAGATCAGGAAATCCAAGGAACAGGCCTAGAAGACCTCCGGTAAGGCAACCAAATGCTCAAAGATATCCATCCTTCAATGGATACTGCCACAATTGCAATAACTTTGGTCATAAAGCAAATCAGTGCAGAAGAAGAATGAATTAGACTAATTCATCCTTCTTCAGATAGTGTTTTAACTGCAAAAGGTATGGTCACAAATCTCATGATTGTAGAAACATGCAAATAAACAATTCATTCAATGGTAGATGATTTGCATGCAATAGAATGGGACATATGGTTAATCAATGTAGATCAAGAGGACACCAATCAAATATGCAAAGAAATATTGTTTGCTACAATTGCAATAGATCCAATCATATTGCCAAATTCTACAGAAGTAAGAATCAGGACAAAAAGGGTCTGGTGCATCATAATCAAAACCAAGACAAAGGAAAAGGAAAATAAATATGGATGAAATTCAAAGGGAGATGAACAAGATTTGGGTGAAGAGGACTATAGAAAATGTTGGGGATGGATCCGCACTAGAATCTGGTGCTGATATTCATTCTAGAAACTAAATAGATGAGGTCTGGCTCAGGGGGAGTCTCAAAAGAAAACAATTTCCCCCAGCTAGTCAATTGGTGCCTGGAATTGGTAGATGGAAGGTTGCGGATTAAAGGGTTCTTAGAGAAACATCCAAATAATCTTTGGGAAAAATATCAAAGATCCGTAAGGAGTTTGAAGAGGTTAATCATTCAAGATTGATCCGGTTTGTCAGTCATTCGGTAAAAGCAGGATTCTCACAGTTAGATCTGATATGATTCAAAATTGAAATACCTTGATCTGCGGATGTATAGGATGATTCAAGAAAGGGAGATACATTATAATTCTAAGTGTATCTCAGTGATCCAGAAAGATCTCTCTTAGAACAAAGAGAACAAGGCAACCGGAATGACTTAAGTTGTGCATTTATTGCAAAATGGAATTAAGGTTTGCACAGAAATAAAAGGGTTCTTTTGTTCATCATTTGCACATTTGCATTCAAGAAGAAGAGAGAAGGAGCTCTGCAGCAAAATTGCCTCAATCCTATCAGAGATCAACTGCAGAAGTCAATTCATCCAGCAATCCTATCCGGCTCATATCGTGAACCCTAGAGGTGTAAAAAGGTATTCTCGCTCTTGATTATCTCTGTCTAAATCTTTTTAAAGATGGCTACTCTGAATGTTGTCAAAATCACTGAGAGACCACACCCTAAGTTCAAGAAACACCCTTACAAATCTCTAGAAGTTGATCCTTTAGGCCCCTTCTCTAGCATTTTGCATGGGGTTTTGCATGTAGATGTTAGGGCATACATTCATGTGAATATTGAGGAATTTGGGGAATCCAAGCTGATGGATGTCTATCACAAGTAGTTAATAGATGAATCATTTGAACTCAAACCTCAGTACAAGGCCATCTGGGATAAGCATTTTGGACATTGCATCTATTTCCCCTGTTTTGCTGAAGATGAATGGGTCCGGTATGTTCTTAGCAGAATGCATGACAACTTCATGTGGTTGTTGAGGCCGTTTAAGATCACAAAAGATGCCATTAGGGTGGTAACTGAATTGCACTCATCTGGTGGGTTTCTGACTCTCAAATTAGTCAAAAACCAAACTGTAAGTGAGGCTACCAGATCAAAATTTGACAAGAAAGCAATGACTATAGAAGATATCACTGATCCGAATATCAAGTTTGCCTCTATGATAATTGGCTATAAGATATATCACTCCAGCAGGGAGAATTATGTATCTGAAACTATAATTTATATTGCATATGAAATGCTAAGGAAAAATGTTGACTATGATCTTTGTGAGCTTCTCTTGAACTAACTATTAGAGAACTTACAGAAAATAAAGAAGGATAAGAAGAATTCATTTAAGTACGGTGGCTTGATTCTATGTTTATTTTTTTACTTTATGAATGAGCTACCCAAATCTAGTGGTTGGATATGGGAAAATGACAGACCAGTAGCCATACAAATCAGAGATTATATGCATGGGATTGGTGATGCCAAGGTACAGAATACAACACTCTGGGGCTATTTCAAGAAATTTCAAAGTATGATGTAGGCCAGAGAAAGAATCCCCCAATCATTGGTTGAGAAATACAAGGATACAATGTGCTTTATGGTAGACACTGATCAATGCCTAATGGAGGTAGTGGAATTGAGAATAGTGTGGATCATGCCCATGGGGTATGAGGTTGATGAGAAAATCCTAGAGCTGCATATCCAACACCTACTAAGTCAGCCCAAGGACCCTAAGGTAGAAAGGTTTGGAACCTTCCAAGAGTTGAGTGTAAAAGTTCATGTTGAACTAAGACAGCCTGAGATCAAGAAAATGAAGAAGAAGAAGAAAACATCTGGTGAACCCTTTACCGATCATAACAAAGAAGAAGAGGCAGAAGAATTTGTTGAAAGGCCTACTCTCTGCATTGATGCTATCATCAAATCAGTCACTGTGGATGGGAATCTACAACCAATGACTAAATTTTATGATGAATGTAATGAAGCTGATCAGAAGATCTTACAAGATGCCATAGTTAGGTATCTAAACATCTATAACAAAACATTCATTGAAATCATATCTCTAATTCCTAAAATCCTAGAGAAGGAACTTGAAATGAGAAAGAACAATGCTATGTTGATAACTGAGAGGGGGGGGTGAATCAGTTATCCTAATTATTTCCCTTATTGAACTTTCTTATTAATTGATGCAGCATTGAATCAAACACAAAAACATTACCATGAAATAAGAAACACATGACACAGTATTTTTGACGTGGAAACCCTGTTAAGGGAGAAAACCATGGGGTGATTAACCCAAAAATTATTCTCTGTTAGAAGAATAGGAAATTACAAAATGGCACTTGCCAATTAGGGCTCACTGCCCGAGCACACTGCTCACAAGAGGCCCACTGCCTACAAGAAGACACACTGTCTACAAAGTGATAAGAATCACAGTCTTGAACTGATTGGAAGCATCTGCATATGCTGGAGTTCAGTTCCGGTTAGGCTCAGTACACTGATCTGCTGCACTTCATCTTTTCTCTGTTCTTTATTCTGCTATCCTTTCACATACCGGATCTGTCTTGGTACTTCTGCTCTGTTCTGCACTTATTCGCATATATCTTGACATAGTCACCAACTTCACAACTAAATCCATCCTCTATATATATCCGCACAAGTAATTTCATCACCTTTCTAGTCGGCATCCAGAACAGTCTAGTTTCTTACAAACTCTGTTCTGTCGGCTGAATCCTTGCTCACCAAGCAATGCGGATCAAGCATATACTTGTAGATATCATTAATCATGTTAGCCAAACATGATTCATGCCTTCACAACCTTTATCATCAACAGTAACACATCCAGAAAGTAGTCTGATACTCTGTCAGTCAGTTCTTCCTCTGTTTTCACTGTCTCTCAGGAATCCGGTACTCAACTATTCATATCTTTTTCCTTGTCCATCACCGGAGGCTAAATCCTTGGAATATACCACTCAAGGTAGTCCTCTTGACTTCCCCAAATCCGCACTGCACCAAGACACTTCCTCTGAGAGATCCAAACCAATCTGTCGGACCTTGCCACATGCTCTGTTCTTGTTCACCGGACCACAACAATCTTTATTCTGACTTCCGGTAGAGACACACCATGACTTGCGGATATGTGGGATGACCTTTGTTGCCATCAATGACAACAACCATGAATCCATATAGTGTCTCTTGCCAACAATCTCCCCCTTTGGCATTGATGGCAACACTTAGTGAAAAATGACTAAGTGTTTACACTATGCTCCCCCTTTGCTGATGCTCTGTCTTTATATACAATTTCCGGAACTCCCCCTTAATTGGATTCCTCATTTTTCACTGCTCCTCACTCCCCCTTTGACATCAATGGCAAAGGGTAGGGTCCGCACACCAAAATTTTCAAAAATTCTCTATACATAGCCGCATATTTACATACTCACATATACTGAAGAATGTCTGCAAAGGATGTCTGCAATTGGATCATTTCTGTAGCCCAACTTTACTTCATTCTATCCAAAATTGAAATGTGACCACTCAACAAAAATGCAAAAGCTTCTGCCCGCTTGAGATCTGTCGGATCATTTGTTTGGGCGGTGGTCTGAGCATCACTGATGGCCTCATGCATAGTTTCCAACTTAGGGATTATAATCCTTCTAAGTTCTCCCATCCGGTTAGTGATATTCTTCCTTTCCTTCTCAAGATTCTTTATTTCATTCAAGACTGCAATAGTCTGACATTCTTGATTTATTATGGAGGAAGAGAGAGGATCAAAACTTTGAGATAAGCTTTGTAGCTTGTCCTGTTCCTCTTTTATTTTCTTATCAATTGCTGATGTTGCCTTTGACCAGGATATACAAAATTTGTAAATGTCACCGCCATCCTTAAGAGCATTCTCTAAGCTCTTTATTCCAATACTCACAATCTTCCTATCTTTAGAGATTAATTCTAATACTTCTGAGAATCTTTTATCCAAAAATTCCTTCCGGACCTTTTCTTCAGCAGATTTTTCTAGAGATTCAAAATGTGTACTAACACTGCTGACTAAGGTTTTGAGATTACCAGAAGAGGAGGCTGTGGGATCCTTTTGAAAGGATGGCATGATCTTTTCTAGCACTCCAGATGCTACCTCCATAAGCTCACAGTCTTCCATGTGAGATTTCAGCAGCTTCTCTTTGACTTTCTCATTTGCAAATGAGGCTATTTTCATTGTTTGCACTGGTGACAAAGAGTCAAAATCTAATGGTCCTTTTAGCAGGTCCGGTTCATCAATTTCTATAGTGGCTTTGCTCAAAAATTGTTGAACAGTTTGTGCAGTGTCTCTTGCCGGAGACAGATGTTTCTTTTCTTCTGCAGTCTTGGAACTGTCAACCTCTTTATCTTTCACCCCTGCTTCCTTCTCCTGTAATTTCTCTTCTTCTTTGGATCCGGAGACTGTAGGGGAAACCGGAGGAGAGATGTTTGTCTGTTCAGGGCCCACTTCTTCCGGAATAGATGATTCCAAATCCGCAGCTGTTTCTGCACCTAAGTCCTCTACAACAGGAAGATTGAACCTTTTGAAGGCCTTCCGGAGGATCTCTTCTGTCTCTTGGGCCACTTTGTCAGTCTCACCAAGCATGAGTTGATTCATCCTGGCTTTGCTTCTGAACTCATCTTTGCAGTCTTTGAAGATTATGTTCATTGTCTTGGGATCAATTTGAGGATATAGCTGAATAGCTATCTGCTCCCGGATCTCAAGATCTTTTGCATGAGCATTATTCTTTCTTATTTCTAATTCCCTTTCTAGGCTTTTAGGAATAAGAGATATGATCTCAATGAAAGCCTTATTGTATATGTTCAAATATTTGACTGTGGCTTCCTGCAGAATCTTTTGGTCAGCCTCATTGTAGTCATCATAAAATTTAGTCATTGGTTGAAGGTTTCCATCTACCGTAACCGACTTGATTACACTCTCTAGAGACAGAGTGGGCTTTTCAACAGATACCTCTGCCATTTCATCCTTGTCTTGGCCTGTGGAGGGTTTACCGGATCCTTTCTTCTTCTGCTTCTTTATTTCTTTTACTCCCTCATCTGACTCTGTTTCCTCTTCATCCTTTTGGCTTTCATAAGCCCTTGTGGCTTTTGTCTTGGATCTTTTACCGGATGCCTGGACTTCCAGTTTTGAACTTTTGGTTGTGGGAGGTGCAGATCTTTTTGATGATCTGGTCCGGGTGGGAGTTTCAACCGGAACACTTTCTTTACTTTTCTTTTCTTCCTCAGTCTTCCTCCTCTTTTCCCGGCTGGCATCAAGTGCCTCTTTTGAGATGCCTAGGCCTTGAGCAATATGCTCAACTTCTTTTCTTACCTTCCTCTTTATCTCCGGTTCCCTGAGCTCTACATGTATCTTTACACTCAGTTCCTCAAAGGTTCCAAACCTTTCTACCTTAGGATCTTTGGGCTGGCTTAGCATGTGTTGAACATGCAGCTCTACTATCTGTTCATCCACTTCATACCCCATGGGCATGATCCAGATAGTCCTTGGCTCCACTGCCTCCATTAGACACTGATCTGTTTCTACCATGAAGCATACTGTGTCTTTGTACTTTTCAACAAGGGATTGGGGTATTCTTTCTCTTGCATGCATCATGCTTTGGAAGTTCTTGAAGTATCCCCATAGAGCTGTATTTCTTGCTTTAGCATCCCCAAGTCCATGCAAATAGTCTCTGATTTGGATGGCAACCGGTCTGTCATTCTGCCATATCCATCCACTGGATCCGGGAAGCTCATTCATGTAGTAAAAGAAGAGACAAAGGATCAGATTGCCATACTTGAAGGAGTTTTTCTTGTCCTTCTTGATCTTCTACAGATTTTCAAAGAGTTGGTTCACAAGAAGCTCACACAAGTCATAGTCTGCATTCTCCTTTAACATTTGATAAGCTATGTAGATTGCAGTTCCCGGTACTGAATTTTCCCTACTGGAGTGATAGATTTTGTAACCAATTATCATAGCTGCAAATTTGACATCCGGTTCAGTGATGTCATCAACTGTCATAGCTCTCTTGTCAAACTTAGATCCGGTTGCATCACTAACTGTCTGATTTTTGACAGACTTGAGAACAGGTAATCCACCGGATGAGTGCAGACCGGTTACAGCCCTAATTGCATCTTTGGTGATCTTGAAGGGCTGGTTCAACCATAGGAAGTTGTCATATACTCTACTTAGTACATACCGGACCCATTCATCTTCTTCAAAACAGGGGAAATGAATGCACTGTGCAAAGTGTTTGTCCCGGATGGCTTTGTACTGAGGTTTGATCTCAAAGGAGTCATCTATCAATTGTTTGTGATAGATATCCATCAGTTTTGATTCTCCAAAGTCTTCAAGATTCGCATGGATGTAAACCCTAATATCTTCCGTATGCAATACACCATGAGGAACACTAGAGAAGGCTCCTAGTTGATCTACCTCCAATGATTTGTAAGGATGTTTCTTGAATGTGGGGCGAGGTCTATCAGAGATCTTAACTATATTTGGAGTAGCCATTCTTCAAAGATTTGCAGTGAGATAATGAAAAACGGAGAATACCTTATGCGCCTTCGGTTTGCACGGAGTGGTTGGATTGATTTCTTTATGCAATGACTTCGGCAGGAGATCTTTGGTGTGCTTGATGAATCTTGTTGCAGAGCTCCACTTTTCGCTTCTTCTTGAGTGCAAAATGAGCAAATGATTTTTGAGAAATCCCTTATATTGCTCCGCAAACCCTAATATCTGTTTGCAATAAATGCTTCACCTATATTATTCTGGTTTGCCTTGTCCGAATAGCTTGGAGTATCCCGGATCAGTCCTGATCTGTGAACATCATCCGGATCTTTCAATCATGAATAAATCAAGGTGACACATTACAAGAACATCCCAAACACTCTGTCCAATCCGCAGAATAAGATAGTGCACTTCCGGATCTCTCCGGACCTTTTTGTAATCCTCTGTCATACCGGAGCATCTCCCGGAACAGGTCTTACTTGATCGATCACAGCTTCTTCATAACTCCATGCGGACCTCTGAAATCTTATCTGGATCGTCTCAAGACTTATATCTTTAAACCTTTTACCCCGCATCTTGTGCCACATCAGGCACCACTTGATTGGCTGGGGGAACAGGATTTTCTTTGAGTCTCCCCCTGAGCCAGAGCTAACTTTTTAATTTCTGGAAGAAATATCAGCACCAGAGTCTGGTGCGGATCCAACCTCTACATTCTCTAAACTTTTCTTCACCCAAATCTTGCTCATCTGATTCCTAACTTCATCCGCATTCATCTTTTGTTTACCCTTGTCTTGATTCTGATTATACACCGGACCTCTTTTGTCCTGATTCTTGCTTCTGCAGACTTTAGCATTATGACCGGACCTATTACAGATTTGGCAAATAACATTTCTTTGCATAATTGACTGATATCCTCTTGATTTTCATTGATTAGCCATATGACCTACTTTATTGCATGTAAAGCATATACCTTTGAATGATTTGTTTACTTGCATATTTCTGCATTCATGGGATTTGTGTCCATACCTTTTGCAGTTGAAGCACTGTCCGGAGAAGGATGAATTAATCTGATTCATTCTCTTTCTGCACTGATTAGCTTTGTGACCAAAGTGGTTGCAGCTGTGGCAGTATCCATTGAAAGATGAATATCTTTGAGCATTGGGCTGTCTTACCGGAGGTCTTCTAGGCCTGTTTCTTGGATTTTCTAATGCAAACTTCTTTTGACCGGATCCGGAGCTTTCTCCTTTCTCATATCCCAAACCATACTTGTCATCTGTCCTTTTTTGACTTCCAAGAAGAACTTCAAGTTGAGCAGAACTTATCTTGAATTTCTCTTTATATTCATTTGTTGTTTGAAGGTCTCTTTTGAGAGAGGCAATTTGATCCTCAAGTTTTTCTTCATTATCTTTGGCATCTTCAAGATCAGATTCAAGATGTCTGATAATCCTATCCATCTGGTGGCATTCTTCTGATTTTTCTTTAAGAGATTGTTTTAGATTGTCTTCAGCCTTTCTTTTTTCTTCAATCTCTTGAGTAAACTTTATAGTTCCTGATTCCATTTCATGTCTTAACATAATGACTTCTTTTGATAACTTTTCACATAACTTGGTTTGCTCAGTCAATTCTTCATTTGTATTGCTTTCTTCACTTTGTCTTGCCAGCTGTTGGAGCAGCTCCTTTCTCTTTTTCATAGAGAGACTTAATTTGTCTTTTAATTCTCTCATGAATTCATCAGCCTGTTTGAGTCTTTCCTTTAATTCATTGACTTCAGAATTTGACTGTTCAAGATCCTCAAGGGCAGTCTTGAGTTGCTCCCTTAAACCATATGCATCCATTTGAACTCCCAGATCTTCCTCAAGCTGTTAGGCTCTATTAGGAGGAACTTGGCTCTGATACCAATTGTTGATAACTGAGAGGGGGGGTGAATCAGTTATCCTAATTATTTCCCTTATTGAACTTTCTTATTAATTGATGCAGCATTGAATCAAACACAAAAACATTACCATGAAATAAGAAACACATGACACAGTATTTTTGACGTGGAAACCCTGTTAAGGGAGAAAACCACGGGGTGATTAACCCAAAAATTATTCTCTGTTAGAAGAATAGGAAATTACAAAATGGCACTTGCCAATTAGGGCTCACTGCCCGAGCACACTGCTCACAAGAGGCCCACTGCCTACAAGAAGATACATTGTCTACAAAGTGATAAGAATCACAGTCTTGAACTGATTGGAAGCATTTGCATATGCTGGAGTTCAGTTCCGGTTAGGCTCAGTACACTGATCTGCTGCACTTCATCTTTTCTCTGTTCTTTATTCTGCTATCCTTTCACATACCGGATCTGTCTTGGTACTTCTGCTCTGTTCTACACTTATTCGCATATATCTTGACATAGTCACCAACTTCACAACTAAATCCATCCTCTATATATATCCGCACAAGTAATTTCATCACCTTTCTAGTCGGCATCCAGAACAGTCTAGTTTCTTACAAACTCTGTTCTGTCGGCTGAATCCTTGCTCACCAAGCAATGCGGATCAAGCATATACTTGTAGATATCATTAATCATGTCGGCCAAACATGATTCATGCCTTCACAACCTTTATCATCAACAATAACACATCCGGAAAGTAGTCTGATACTCTGTCAGTCAGTTCTTCCTCTATTTTCACTGTCTCTCAGGAATCCGGTACTCAACTATTCATATCTTTTTCCTTGTCCATCACCGGAGGCTAAATCCTTGGAATATACCACTCAAGGTAGTCCTCTTGACTTCCCCAAATCCGCACTGCACCAAGACACTTCCTCTGAGAGATCCGGACCAATCTGTCGGACCTTGCCACATGCTCTGTTCTTGTTCACCGGACCACAACAATCTTTATTCTGACTTCCGGTAGAGACACACCATGACTTGCGGATATGTGGGATGACCTTTGTTGCCATCAATGACAACAACCATGAATCCATATAGTGTCTCTTGCCAACATGCTAAGGAAAAGGATATGGAGATCCGGGAACAGATAGCTATTCATCTCTATCCTTCCATCACTCCTAAACAAATGAACATGATCTTCAAGGATTGCAAGGATGAGTTCCGGAGCAAAGCCAGAATGAACAAGCTTACGCTCGGAGAGACTGATCAGGTGGTAAAAGAAATAGAAGATATCCTCTGGAATGCATTTAAAAGATTTAATCTTCCTGTTATAGAGGACTTAGGTGATGAACCTTTTGACATAGATGTTGAAGGATTAAGTGTCTCCAAGGAAGATTCTGCTGAGAAAACTACAGAAAAATCAAAGGAGATAGGTGAAGAAAAGACTAAGAACTTGGATTCCTCTGCTCCAGAAGAGGAAGTCCCTGAAGAAGTAAACATCTCTCTTCTAGATTCCCCAGCAGTCTCTAGATCTAAAGGAGAAGAGAGAATAGAGGAGAAAATTAGTCAAGAAGAAGAGGTCAAGGGAAGAGAAAAGGGTCAAACAGAAAAAAACCCAGATGACAAGTCAGAAGCTGCAGAAGGAAAGAAGACTTTGTCTCTAGCAAGACACTGTAGAAATAGTTAAAGATTTCCTGACAAAAGAAATGATGGAATTAGAAGAACCAGAGCTACTTCAAGGACCATTCAATTTTGATTCCCTCTCCTCGGTTCAGACTATGAAGATAGCATCCTTTGCCCAAGCAAAGGCAAAAGAAAAACTTCTGAAGTCTCACATGGAAGACTGTGAGCTAATAGAGATTGCATCCAGTGTGTTGGAGAAAATCATGCCATCCTTCCAGAAGGATATTTCAGCCTCTTCATCTGGTAATCTAAAATCTCTTGTTAATTATGTTAGCACACATTTTGATTCTTTGGAGAAAGCAGCAGAAGAGAAAGTCTGGAAAGAGTTTTTGGGTAAGAGATTCTCTGAGGTACAAGGACTTATAACAAATGATAGGAGAAACTTGCTGTTGGCAAGAGAAATAGTATAGCTTCATGATTGTTGTCATTGATGGCAACAAAGTTCATCCCACCCATCCACAGGACATGGTGTGCATATACCGGAAGTCAAATTGAAGAGTGTTGAGGTCCGGTAAGCAAGAACAGAGCATGTAGCAAGGTCTGATAGTTAGGTCCGGATCTCTCAGAGGAAGTATCTCAGTAAAGTGCGGACTTGGGGAAGTCAAGAGGAGTACCTTGACTGATAGATTCTAGGGATTGAGCCTCCGGTGATGAAAGAGTGAATAGATATAAGCACCTAAGTATTGGGTTCTTGTTTGGCAAAGTTGACTGAGGAAGAACTGACCAGAAGAGCATCAGACCTTGATCTGGATGAGTTATTTATGGTGATCAAGCTTCCTGAGGTATCATTCATGACTGGCCAACATGATTGATGACTTCTATAAGCATCTCCTTGATACGCATCACTTGATAAGCATCACTTGATAAGCAAGGATTCAGCTGACAGACCAGAGTTTGAGAAAATATGGACTATTCTAGATGTTGACTAGAAAGGTGTTGAAATCATTGGTGCAGATATATATACAAGATGGATTTGGATGTGAAGGTGTGTGTGGCATGTCGACAAGTGCGAAGAAGAGCATAGAATAGCGTGAAATAGAGATAGAGGTCCGATATGTGATAGAACAGCAGTATTAAGGAAGAGGAAGAATGAAGTGCAGTGAATCAGTGTATTGAGCTTAACCAGAACTGAATCTAAGCACATGTAGATGCTTCTCATCAGTTCAAGTATCTAGTTTCTTTCTATAAACTATTGTAGGCAGTGAGCCTCTTGTGAGCAGTGTGCTTGGGCAGTGAGCCCTAATTGGCAAGTGCCATTTTGTATTTCTATTCTTCTAAAAAAGAATACATTCTTGGGTTAGTCACCCCATGGTTTTTCCCTTAACAGGGTTTTCCACGTCAAAATCATTGTGTTATTTGCATTGACTTTGTTTCTGCTTTCATGATTATGGATGCTTATTTGCTTTGATGCTGCACTAGTTGTTAAAAAGGAATAGAAAGTTAAATTAATTAAGATAACTTATTCACCCCCCCTCTCAGTTATCAACAATTGGTATCAAAGCCAAGTTCCTCCAAACAGAGCCTAACAGCTTGAGGAAGATCTGGGAATTCAAATGGATGTGTATGGTATGAGGGAACAACTTCAGTCTGCTCTAGATGATCTTGAGAAATCTAACTCTGAAGTCAATGAATTGAAGGAAAGGCTCAAACAGGCTGATGATTTCATAAATGAACTAAAAGAGAAACTGAGTATCTCTTTGAAAAAGAGAAAGGATCTACTTCAGCAATTGGCAAGTCAAGGTGAAGCCAATGATACAAATGAAGACCTAAAGGAGAAAACCAAGTTATGTGAAAAGTTATCCAAAGAGGTCATTATGGTAAGACATGAAATGGAATCAGGAGTTATGAGATTCACTCAAGAAATTGAAGAGAAAAGAAAACCTGAAGATGATCTAAGACAATCTCTCAAGGAGAAATCAAAAGACTGCCACAAAATGGATAGAATAATCAGGCATCTAGAATCTGATCTTGAAGAAGCTAGAGATAATGAAGAACAACTTGAGAATCAGATTGACACTCTTAAAAGGGATTTTCAAACAACAAATGAATACAAAGAGAAATTCAAGATAAGCTCTACTCAACTTTAAGTTCTTCAAAGCCAAAAGAGGGTAGATGACAAGCAAGGCTTGGGGTATGAAAAAGGTGAAAACTCTGGATCTGATCAAAAGAAGTCCAAATCAGAAAATCTAAGAAACAGGCCTAGAAGACCTCCAGTAAGGCAACCAAATGCTCAAAGATATCCTTCCTTCAATAGACATTGCCACAATTGCAATAACTTTGGTCATAAAGCAAATCAGTACAAAAGAAGAATGAATCAGGCTAACTTATCCTTCTCCAGACAGTGTTTTAACTACAAAAGGTATGGTCACAAATCTCATGAGTGTAGAAATATGCAAATCAACAATTCATTCAATGGTAGATGCTTTGCATGCAATAGAATGGGACATATGGCTAATCAGTGTAGATCAAAAAGATATCAGTCAAATATGCAAAGAAATATTATTTGCTACAATTGTAATAGATCCGGTCATATTGCCAAATTCTGTAGAAGTAAGAATCAAGACAAAAAGGGTTCGATGCATCATAACTAAAACCAAGACAAAGCAAAAGGCAAAGTGAATGTGGATGAAATTCAAAGGGAGATGAACAAGATCTGGGTGAAGAGGAGTATAGAAAATGTTGAGGATGGATCTGCACCAGAATTTGGTGCTAATATTCCTTCCGGACACTAAATAGATGAGCTCTGGCTCAGGGGGAGTCACAAAAGAAAATAATTTCCCCCAGCCAGTCAATTGGTGCCTGAAATTGGCACATGGTAAGTTGCAGATTAAAGGGTTCTCAGAGAAGCATCTAAATAAGCCCTGGTAAAAATATGGAAGATCCGTAAGAAGTTTAGAAGAGGTTAATCTTCCTAGATTGATCTGGTTCAACAGTCATCTGGTAAGAAGTAGGATTTTCGCAGTTAAATTCGGCATGATTCAAATATGAGAAATCTTGATCTACAGATAGATCAAATGATTGGGTAAAGGAAGATAGATTGTCATTAATCACCAAGAATAACTTTAAGTGTATCTCAGTGATCCGAAAAAGATCTTTCTTAGAATAAGGAGAATAAGGCAACCGGAGTGACTTAAGTTGCACATTTATTGCAATGTAGAATTAGGGTTTGTTCAGAGATAAAAGGGTTCATTTGCTCGTCATTTGCACATTTGCATTAGTGAAAAAAGATAAGAAGAGCTCTGCAAACAAGTTTGCTTCATCTCTCTCAAGGATCAATCACAGAATTCAAGTCAACCGAGAATCATTTCGACTCATTTCGTGAACCCTAGAAGTGCAAAAGGTATTTTTCGCTCTTGAATATCTCTCTGTAAATCTTTTGGAAGATGGCTACTCCAAATGTTGTAAAGATTACTGATAGGCCACACCCTAAATTTAAGAAGCATCCCTACAAATCTCTAGAAGTGGATCCCTCAGGTACATTTTCCAGCATTTTGCATGGTGTTTTGCATGTAGAAGATGTTAGGGTTTACATTCATGTAAATATTGAATAATTTGGGGAATCTACGCTAAGGGATATCTACCACAAGCAGTTAATAGATGATTCATTTGAACTCAAAAATCAGTACAAAGTGATCTGGGACAAACATTTTGGACATTGCATCCATTTCCCCTATTTTGTAGAAGATGAATGGGTTCAGTATGTTTTGAGCAAAGTACATGACAACTTCATGTGGTTGAATGGACCATTCAAGATCATAAAAGATGCTATTAGGGCGGTAACCAATTTACACTCATCCGGAGGGTTACCTATTCTCAAATCAATCAAAAACCAAACTGTGAGTGAGGCTACCGGATCAAAATTTGACAAGAGGGCAATGACAATTGAAGATATCACTGATCCGGATATCAAGTTTGCATCCATGATAATTGGTTACAAGATATATCACTCCAGCAGGGAAAATTTTGTACCTGGAACTACAATCTACACAGCTTATCAGATGCTAAAAGAAAATGCTCACTATGATCTTTGTGAGCTTCTCCTGAACCAACTTTTGGAGAACCTGCAGAAGATAAAGAAGGATAAGAAGAATTCGTTCAAATACGGTGGCTTGATACTCTGTTTGTTCTTCTATTACATGAATGAGATACCCGGATCTAGTGGCTAGATGTGGCAAAATAACAGACCTATTGCCATACAAATCAGGGATTATTTGCATGGACTTGGTGATGCCAAGGCACAAAATACAGCACTCTGGGGCTACTTCAAGAACTTTTAGAATATTATGCAAGCCAGAGAGAGAATCCCCCAATCTCTAGTTGAAAAGTATAAGGATACAGTTTACTTTATGGTAGAAATCGATCAGTGCCTAATGGAGGTAGTGGAGCCAAGGATAGTCTGGATCATGCCAATGGGGTATGAAGTAGATGATAAAATTGTAGAGCTACATGTTCAACACATGCTAAGTCAACCCAAGGATCCTAAGGCAGAAAGATTTGGAACCTTTGAAGAGTTGAGTGTGAAGATTCATGTGGAGTTAAGACAACCAGAAATAAAAAGAAAAGTGAGGAGGGAAGTAGATGAATTTGCCAAGAGACATAGAATTTCAAAAGAGGCACTTGATGCAAATAGAGAGAAGATGGAAAGGGTAGAAAATGAAAGGCAAGAAGCAGAAAAAGAAAGTGCTCCGGTAGAAGCCCCCTCCCAGACCAAATCCTCTAAGAGCTCTGCACCTACCACTGCTAAAAGCTCAAAGGCATCAAAACTGGAAGCAAAATCATCTGGTAAAGGAGAAAAGAGAACAAAGACAAAGGCTACAAGATCATACACAAGCCTCAAGGATGATGAAGAGACAAAAATAGATGAGGAAGTAAAGAAAATGAAGAAGAAAAAGAAAACATCCAGTGAACCCTCTATCGGTCAAAACAAGGAAGAGAAGGCAGAAGAATTTGTTGAAAAGCCTGCTCTCCGCATTGATGATATAATCAAATCAGTCACTGTGGATGGGAACTTGAAACCAATGACTAAGTTTTATGATGATTATAGTGAAACTGATTAGAAGATCCTGCAAGAAGCTACAGTCAGGTATTTAAACATCTACAACAAAGCATTCATTGAAATTATATCTCTGATTCCTAAAAGTCTAGAAAAGGAACTTGAAATAAGAAAGAACAATGCCATGGAAAAAGACCTAGAAATCCAGGAATAGATTGCTATCCAACTTTATCCCTCCATCACTCCAAAGCAAATAAACATGGTCTTCAAATATTGCAAGGATGAGTTCCGGAGCAAAGCTAGAATGAATCAGCTTATGCTTGGAGAAACTGACAAAGTGGCAAAAGAAACTGAAGAGATCCTCAGGAATGGCTATAAAAGATTCAATATTCTTGTCATAGAGGACTTAGGTGATGAAACCTCTACCATGGATGACAAAGAAGAATCTACTGAGACAGTAACAGAAGAGGCAAAGGAGACTAATGAAGAGAAAGCTAAGGACTTAGATTCCTTTGTTCCAGAAGAGGAAGTCCAAGAAGAAGTAAATATCTCTCATCCGGATTCCCCTGCAGACTCTGGATCTAAAGGAGAAGAAAGATTAAAGGAGAAAACCAGTCAAGGAGAAGAAGTAAAAGAAAAAGAAAAAGGCCAAACAGAAAAGACTCCAGGAGACAGTTCTGAGACTACAAAAGGGAAGAAGACTCTATCTCCGACAAGAGACACTGCAGAAACTATCAAATATTTCTTGACCAAAGAGATGATGGAATTTGATGAACCAGAACTACTTCAAGGACCATTCAATTTTGATTCCCTCTCTCCGGTTCAAACCATGAAGCTAGCATCCTTCACTCAAGCAAAGGCAAAAGAAAAACTTCTGAAGTCTCACATGGAAGACTGTGAGCTCATAGAAACTGCATCCAATGTATTAGAGAAGATCGTGCCATCCTTTCAAAAGGATCCCTCAACCTCCTCATCTAGTAACTTAAAATCTCATGTCAAATCAATTAGTACACATTTTAATTCTTTAGAGAAGTCAGCTAAAGATAAAGTTCGGCAAGAATTTTTGGGAAAGAGATTCTCTGAGGTGCAGGGTCTAATATCAAATGATAGAAGAGTTATGGATATTGGGATAGAAAGCTTAGACAATGCTCTCAAAGATGGCAGAGATATATATAAATTTTGTTTATCCTGGCCTAAAGTGACCAAGGTTATTGAGAAGAAAGCAAAAGAGCAAGAGGATAAACTGTTAAGTTTATCTCAAGGTTTTGATCCTCTCTCCTCTTCCGTAGTAAATCAAGAGTGTTAGACTATTGCAGTCATAAATGAAATAAAGAAGCTTGAGAAGGAGAAGAAAAATAGAATAAATAGGTTAAGTGAACTTAGAGGGATAATTATCCCTAAGTTAGAGACCATGCATGAGGCCCTAACTGATGCCCAGACCACAGCCCGGACCAATGATCTGACAAATCTAAAGAGGGAAAAAGCTTTTGCATTCATGTTGAGTAGTCACATCCCAATTTTGGATAGGATGAAGCAGAGTTGGGTGACAAAAGTTGTACAGTTGAAGAATACTTTTGCAGATATACTTAAGTATATGTAAGTACAACTTGTATATATACTTATGCGGATATGTAAAGATTGTTTTTCTTGAAAATTTTGGTGTGTGGACCCTACCCTTTGCCATTGATGTCAAAGGGGGAGTGAGGAGCAGTGAAAAATGTGGAATCTAGCTAAGGGGGAGCTCTGGTAAAGTGCACATTAGAATGGAGCATCAGCCAAGGGGGAGTGTAGTGTGACAGTCATTTTTCACTAAGTGTTGCAATCAATGCCAAAGGGGGAGATTGTTGGCAAGAGACACAGTATAGCTTCATGATTGTTGTCATTGATGGCAACAAAGTTCATCCCACCCATCCGCAGGACATGGTGTGCATATACCATAAGTTAGATTGAAGAGTGTTGAGGTCCGGTAAGCAAGAATAGAGCATGTAGCAAGGTCTGACAGTCAGGTCCGAATATCTCAGAGGAAGTATCTCGGTAAAGTGCAGACTTGCGGAAGTCAAGAGGAGTACCTTGACTAATAGATTCCAGGGATTGAACCTTCGGTGATGAAAGAGTGAATAGATATAAGCACCTATGTATTGGGTTCCTATTTGGCAGAGTAGATTGAGGAAAAACTGACCGGCAGAGCATCAAACCTTGATCCGGATGAGTTATTGATGGTGATCAAGCTTCCTGAGGTATCATTCATGACCGACTGACATGATTGATGACTTCTATAAGCATTTCCTTGATACACATCACTTGATAAGCAAGGATTCAGCTGACAGACCAGAGTTTGGGAAAATATGGACTATTCCAGATGCCGACTAGAAAGGTGTTGAAATCATTGGTGCGGATATATATACAAGATGGATTTGGATGCGAAGGTGTGTGTGGCATGTCAAAAAGTGCAAAGAAGAGCAAATAATAGCATGAAATAGAGATAGAGGTCCAGTATGTGATAGAACAACAGTACTAAGGAAGAGGAAGAATGAAGTGCAGTGAATCAGTGTATTGAGCTTAACCGAAACTGAATCTAAGCACATGTGGATGCTTCTCATCAATTCAAGTATCTAGTTTCTTTCTATAAACTATTGTAGGTAGTGAGCCTCTTGTGAGCAGTGTGCTCAGGCAGTGAGCCCTAATTGGCAAGTGCCATTTTGTATTTCTATTCTTCTAACAGAGAATACATTCTTGGGTTAGTCACCCCGTGGTTTTTCCCTTAACAGGGTTTTCCATGTCAAAATCATTATGTTATGTGTATTGACTTTGTTTCTGCTTTCATGATTATGGATGCTTATTTGCTTTGATGCTGCACTAGTTGTTAAAAAGGAACAAAAAGTTAAATTAATTAAGATAACTAATTCACCCCCCTCTCAGTTATCAACACTTGGATATTGGGATAAAGAGCTTAGAAAATGCTCTTAAAGATGGTGGAGATCTATACAAATTTTGTCTATCTTGGTCCATCGTGACAGCAGATATCACCAAGAAGGTGGAAGAACAAGAGAGCAAACTATCAAGTTTATCTCAAAATTTTGATCCTCTCACCTCTTCCATAATGAATCAAGAATGTCAGACTATTGCAGCTATAAATGAAATAAAGAATCTTGAGAAGGAGAAGAAAAATAGAATAAGCAGGCTAAGTGAACTAAGAGGGATAATTAACCCCAAGTTAGAGGCAATGCATGAGGCCCTAACTGATGCCCAGACCATAGCCCAGACCAGTGATCTGGTAGACCTAAAGAGGGCAGAAGCTTTGGCATTTTTGCTAAGTGGTCACATTTCAATTTTGGACAAGATGAAGAAGAGTTGGGCAATAGAAGTGGTATAGTTGAAGACCACCTTTGCAAATATACTTCAGTATATGTAAGTATAACATGTATATATACTTATGCGGCTAAGTATAGGTTGATTTTTAGAAATTTTGGTGTGCGGATTCTACCCTTTGCCATTGATGTCAAAGGGGGAGTGAGGAGCAGTGAAAAATGTGGAATCTAGCTAAGGGGGAGCTCCAGAAAAGTGTACATTAGAATAGAGCATCAGCCAAGGGGGATTGTAGTGTGACACTTAGTCATTTTTCACTAAGTGTTACCATCAATGCCAAAGGGGGAGATTGTTGGCAAGAGACACTGTGTGGCTTCATGAGTGTTGTCATTGATGGCAACAAAGTTCATCCCACCCATCCGCAGGACATGGTATGTCTATACCGGAAGTCAGATTGAAGAGTATTTTGGTCTGATGAGCAAGAATAGAGCATGCAGCAAGGTCTGACAATCAAGTCTAGATCTCTCAAAGGAAATATCTCAGAAAAGTATGAACTTGGGGAAGTCAAGAGGAGTACCATGACTGATACATTCCAGAGATTGAGCCTTCTGTGATGAAAGAGTAAAAAGATATGAGCACCTAAGTGTTGGGTTCTTGTTTGGCAGAATAGACTGAGAAAGAACTGACCGGCAGAGCATCAGACCTTAATCCGGAAGAGAAATTGATGGTGATCAAGTTTCTTGAGGGATCGTTCATGGTTGGCTGACATGATTGATGACTTCTATAAGTATCTCCTTGATACGCATCACTTAGTAAGCAAGGATTCAGCCGACAGACCAGAGTTTGGGAAAATATTGAGTATTCCAGATGCTGACTAGTAAGATGATGAAATCCTTGGTGCGGATATATATACCAGATGGATTTTGATATGAAGGTGTGGTGGTGTGTAGAGAAGTGCTAAGAAAAGTAGAGAGCAATGTGAAAGCAGCTATATAGGTCTGAAATGCGACAGAACAGCAGCATTAGAACAGAGGAAGAATGAAGTGCAGCAGATCAATATATTGAGCCTAACCGGAACTAAACATCAGCATATGTGGATGCTCATCATCAGTTCAAGTACCTGGTTTTCTTTCTATAAACTATTGTAGGCAGTGAGCCTCTTGTGAGTAGTGTGCTCGGGTAGTGAGCACTAATTGGCAAGTGCCATTTTGTACTAGCTTATTCTTTTAACAAAGAATACAATCTTGGGTTAGTCACCCTGTGGTTTTTCCCTTAATAGGGTTTTCCACGTCAAAATCATTGTGTTATGTGTATTGATTTTATTTCTGCTTTCATGGTTATGCATGCTTATATGATATGATGCTCCACTAATTGTTAAAGAAGAATAGAAAATTAAAGTAATTAAGATAACTGATTCACCCCCCCTCTCAGTTATCAACAGATAGATCTTCTGATGAGTCAAATTCACCTGAGTAGATTCTTGATAATGAGGAGTCTTCTACCTCCATTTTTGATACTGAGAGTGATTCAGAGGATTCACGTCCTTCCTCTCCTAGTCATCATTCAGAGGGTGATGATTCTCCTCCACATTCTCCAACTTCTGGTCCACTTTGGACTAGACAGACCTTGTAGTTTGCAGGTGATTAGGTTGGGGATCCATCAGACACTAGGTCGACTCACTCACAATTCTAAGATGCTCCACATGTCTTCATTGCTACTGCCTCTTATCCACAGTCCTTTCAAGAGGCTTCTGGTATTCCTAAGTGGGATACAGCTATGTAGGAGTATAGTTCCTTGATGAGGAACCACACTTGGTATCATGTCCCTCTTCCTAAGGGAAGAAAGCTTGTTCAATGTAAGTGTATCTATTGGACAAAGTTTGCAGCAGATGGGTTGGTTGATAAGCATAAGGCTCACCTGGTTGCCAAAGGATTTTCCCAGGTTCCTAGGATTGACTATTCTAAGACTTTTGCACCAGTTGCCAGAATGAACTCCATCTGACTTGTTTTTGCCATTGTTACAACTAATCGTTGGGAAGTACACCAGATGGATGTGAAGAGTGCTTTTCTTCACAGTGACCTTTAGGATGAGATCTAAATGGAGCAGCCACAAGGGTTCATTCAGGATTCTTCACTTGTGTGCTGGATTCAAAAGTCTCTCTATGGCCTCAAATAGGCTCATCGAGCCTGGTATGCCAAGATGGATTCCTTCCTTCTATCAGTTGGGTTCACTCGGTACCATTCTGATCCCTATATCTACATTTTACAGCAAGATAATTCACTCCTATTTCTAGTTTTGTATGCTGATGACTTGTTGATCACAGGGAGTTCTTCATCTACCATTGGGGTAGTCAAAACTTCCCTTCGTGATAGGTTTTTGATGACTGACTTGGGCTTGTTACATTATTTTCTTGAGATTGAGATCTACCAGTCTACTTCCAGGATCACCATCACACATTCCAAGTATGCTCTAGATTTTCTCTCACGGTTTCATATGGCTGACTGTAAGCATGCTCTGACTCCCTTTCTTTTTGGAGTCAAACTTGATGTTTAGTGTTCTTCACTATTTGTTGATGGCACTTTGTACCGACAGCTTGTTGGGAGTCTCATTTATTTGACTCATATGAGACCCAACATTTCTTATAATGTAGGCATGGTTTCTCAATTCATGTAGGAGCCCCATGAGCTGCACTGGAAAGTAGCCAAGCAGATACTTCACTACATTCAGGATACTCACAGTTTTGGGATTCTCTACGCAGCAGGCATTGATCTCGACTTGGTGGGCTACACAGATTCAGATTGGGTAGGTGATTCTCAAGATCGCAAGTCTACTTCAGGTTACAACTTCTCACTTGGTTCAAGTTTTGTTTCTTGGTCGAGCAAGAAGTAGCCTGCTATTGCTCTATCTTCTACTGAGGTCAAGTATTAGGGGGCTGTGAATGTCACCATTTAGGCCATTTAGCTTTAGAATCTTCTTGTTGAGTTTGGTATCCATAACAGACGACCATCTATCATATTTTGTGACAACCAGAGTGTCTTTTAGATCTCACAAAATCTGGTCCATCATCAGTGGACGAAACACATTGAGATTCACATGCACTACATCTAGGAGCTCATCCATGGCCACATCATTGACCTTTGCTATTGTCTGACTTTCGAGTAGGTTGGTGATATCTTCACCAAACGCTTCACTGAGAGCAAGTTCCTTCATTTGTGAGCTTTGCTAGGGGTGTGGGAGGCTTCATCTTTTGGGGGGCTTCATCCTCTTACTTGGAGTCCTGACTCTCTCTACTCTGGGGGGTCTCTTCTCTCTCTATTTGGGGGGTATTCTCTCTTTTCTGGGGGGCTTCTTCTCTTTGAGGAGGATTTTTATGTACATGGGTACCTCATCAGGCTTGATTTTCTGGGACCTATCTTTTACCCACCTAAGCTACGCTTAAGGGGGGGTGTTAGTGTAGGTTTTTATTTCCTAGTTGGGATATTTATTTTCCTATATTCCTAGGTTTTTCCTACATCTTTTATTAATCTTTATTAGGTTCATAAAGCATGCTTAATTAAGTGAGTGGGTTATGAGGTGTCACCATACTACAAGGGAGCACCCATTAGCTATCTTTGGAAGATACTTTTCTATCTTTAGACCGATAGATGGTTGCTTCTTATTGGTTGGTGTTACCACTTCCACCCTCTCCCTTTTCTATATAAACATGCTACCTAGCTTGTATTTTATATCCTTTGCTTTTGCATCCTCATAATTCTATTTTTCTTCTGGAGCATTTGCATTACTCTCATGGAGACTAACTCTATGTTGTTATTTTGATCTTGTATCATTTGCTTTCACAGTTTTATATCTAATCATTTGCACTAGTTTTCTAGGTTATTAATCTTTTCAGATTCTAACATTGAGTCACTCTTAGACAACTAAAAGAACTATGAGAGATATCATAGCAAAATCCATAGGTCTTCTTCCTTTCTCCTTTGCATAGTACCCTACCTCATTGCACTTGAAACAATTGATTGTGGGATTCAATTAGAATCCAAACACAAGCATAGATCTAAGTAAATGAAGAAAGTTACAAAAATATGGATGAAAACAACAAATTATGCAAGATACAAATATCAACTTTAATTTAATATTGAGGATGAAAATATTAATTTATTACAAAGGATCTTGCATATAAATATCTAGGCCTCTGGGATGCATGGATCAAGAAGATGATGTCTACAGGTCATGAGTTTAACTCTCAATCACTCCCTATTAGGAAGTGAGTTGACTCAATCTAACTATCAATCTTAGTAACTAAGACAAAGGTGGCCTTGACTAAACAAAGGTGGCACTTAACTACCATCCATCAAGAGTTGATGAGGTAGTAGTGGCACTTATGTACCTCAAGTCAAGTTGAACACATGTCATTATTAGCTACTTAGAGGAGAAAAATTAATCATTCATAATATCTTAAGTAAACTTAATAAATAGGTGCAATATCACACTTAGGATAGAGACATATCCAAAGTGAAGAAAATATTACACCAACACCCCCCCATAATTACAACTTAAGAGAAATGAAAAAAGAAATGGGTCCCTGAAACAAGGCCATTAGATAGCCATTTACAATAAATTCCCCCCAGTGTACCTCGATGCCAATGCTGAATTGTAACTAAAACTAATCTATGGGATCAAGTACCATGAAGATTCAAGAACATTGACCATAATGAACAACTCTCAATTTGAGATGTGAACCAATGTGAATTAGATGCAAGATTCAGGACCATTTATCATATAGATGAATGGCTGTCAATTTAAGATGCGAACTGATGTGAAAAAAGATGTGTCAAATCATAAGCATGATGTGGCAGAGAGAACAAGAAGATCTAGAATAGATATTGCAACTTGATGTGAGCTTTCATCAAGATGGATGTGGAGGTGGAATCATAGTGCATGTCATATAACTACACTACTCATCCCACATTATTTGTTGTTGTGTAGAACAATATAAGTCCATGGATTAATCCTCTCTAGGATGGAACTTTATTTTAGTTTGTTATTACAAACAATGCTTATGTATTAGCTCCCTAAAGTCAAGTACATGTATGATGGCACTTTATAAGTTAAGTACATTTGTTTTAAACCCCCTCCAAATAGCTCAATTTACACACCCTTAGCATGTGACAATGATTGGCACTTTATAAATTAGTGCATTTACAAAGTGGGAGTTCATTTTTCGAAGTTTTAAAATGTCTATTAGGGACCAAAAAGATGAAAGTATAATGAAATGATAGAAAAAGAATAAATAACCTACACCAATATGTAGTGCTCAGAAAAATGTCTAATTTCAAAAAATAGGACTTAAATCTAAGTTTTCTTGTGAAAGTTATGAGGCCTGGAAGTTTAAAAAACTGAGATTTGTGTAGCAATTTCTATTAGAACTATTTTTCTAAAAAAATATAGGAGTTGTGAGTAGAACTCAATTCCATCATTGTGAAGAGCATAGAAAATAGCCCATTTCAAAATAAAATTGCACTAAAAATATCTTTGTATGGTTGAGATATGACTTCACAAAGTTTGCCTCTAACTCAGAAACCTCAAATGAGAGGGGGTCCCTTGTCTGGGTGGTGGATGGGTGGTGCTCAGGTGGTGAAAGGGTGATGGCATTGACTGAGATGGTTAACAAGGGTTGTTGTAGTCCTCATACATTAATTTACTGAATGTTAATCTAGGACGGTGTCCATGGCTATATGCAAGAGGGAGGAGAGAAAATTTGCATGACAATCCTTTCTACAAATGGAATTAACAAAAAATGCATGAAATAAATTAAGCTTTAACTCTGTTGCAATCAAATCTATCCTACAAATAGCTTGCAAATAGAAATTCTAGAAATATAGCTAAAAATAGGGGAATGGAAAAACTATTAGAAAATAAACTAAGCAATGAAACTACAAATAATTAACCTTCTTCCTTGGGTTGAGAGGACCCTTACTCCGCTTTGGAATAAGGTGAAATAAATTACATGATTGCTACCAAAAATGTTGAACTATATTATTTCATAAAAACAACTTTAAAACTCTTTTTATTTTATTCCTTCCCTTTGATGATTTGTTTACAATGTATTTATATGATACTTATTCCTAATCTACTAAGTCAATCCACCAAGAATATGGATTTGAAATCCTATATTTGGGGAGACAAACTACAACCGTTTCCTCCAATCTTTGTCACATTTTTGTCAAGAATTTTCTGTCATGAACTTCTCATTCATTTTAATGAATTTCCTCAAATGGTTTCTAGGTTTTGTTCCCCTCATTTCTATATTTCTAGATCATTATAAATTTCTAAATTTCATTGAGAAATGAGAAAGATATTTCTATTTTACTGAAACTGCATTTTTTACTTTTTCTCCTCTTCGTCCTTTCTAGGAAATTTTTTGGCGCTCCAACTTGACATAAAATGGACTTATTCTTCAGTCTACTGATTACATAATTGTTGATCTAAAGGTGAACATGCAATATTCTAAAGAAAGTCATGCATGGCACTGATTGTGTGATTTTAAACAAGGAATTTATTTGATGTTTAGCTAAAACTCTTTCAAACCATACTCAAATCCACTTCAAAATTGATTTATTAAGAAGAAATAGATGCTTTTATTTGGTTAAAGATGAGACAGATTATTGTCTCATTAGTGGCTCCTATGAAGTATTATTGAGTGCATAAATTTTTTATTGTTTTTAACTTTTTTTGTATTCATTATAATATACAAAAAATGGGTCCACCGGACCAATGTACATGATTAAATCAGGTTACAAAATTGCTTACAGAAATCTTGACAACTGTTGTTCTTCAAATTCTACCTTGCAGGGTTGTTATTTACCATCTGCCACCTTTACATAGTCTAGACTATTTGTATTGATGTTGCAATATATCTATTACATACATATTTATTACATCTTTATGGTGATATAGGTGTTTCTAATAGTCCTTCTTTATTTTCCCTTTGTCTTTAGTAGCAACCCTGCTTGCTTCAATTCCTCTCTCCATAGTCTTCTCCAAGTCAGGTTTGAAGTAGATCCACTGGTTAGCATATAGGAGCTCCTCTTTGGTTATTTTTGTTTTGCCTTTTTTATGAGATTCTAAAATTTTTCTTTGGTGACTTCCACAATTATGGATACCTGCATAAAAACATTATAAGTAGTGAGTCTACGATTGGACTCATTAAGTGCCCTCCTAACACCTTGGTATTTTTCACTATTCCTAGCTTTCCATAGAAACCATAAAATTTTAGTAGTAAGGATAACCCAATATAAATTATTTCCTTTTCCAATGTCTGCAACTTTGCCAATAAGATTTTCTTGTTTTCTTTTAGGTAATGATACATCAATTAGAAAAAGATTCCAAATTTCTTTTGCAAAATAGCAATCAAAGAAGAGATGAGAGATAGATTCATTTTTCTTACAGATTTCACACATATTGGTATTGCCTTTTGAATCAAAATTAGGTAGTTTTTGTAGAAGCATCATCCATTTAAAACCTACTTTTTTTGGTTCAATCACATTATTCCACAAGTTAGTGAAAACCTTATTCCAATCTTTCTGGCTATGATTAGTGTTCCAGTTTTTATTAAGTTGTTCATCTAGATTAACAGGGGGAGCCACCAATTGATAAACTTATTTATCTTTAATATTGATTACATTTTCATTACTGAACCACACAAGGTGGTTAGAATTATCCCTACTCACTTTTTTAGCTTTTTCAACATTTTCTTATTACATTTATATTCTTTCATAAGTCCTTTTCTATGTAGAGCGGATGCCAAAGTCATTGCTAAGTTGGTCCCAACTAATGAACTTACCATTCCTTATTAAATTTTGAAAGGTTAAAACCCTTTCCTATTACATTCCCTTGTAGAGCATCCTTGGAGAAGAGCAAGGGGTTTCCCATTGTGAAATGTATTCCACCAAATAGATTTAATTAGGAAAACATTGTTCAGATCTTTTTCCACAAGGTATTTGTTTAGGATAACCATTTTGCTAAGCTCCTAGGCTTTCCAGAGACTCTTAAAGACATTAGATCCGGCAGGGGATACAGTGAAGCTACCAAAGATTAGGTCACATAGAGGCAAGTTTCTCCAGTCTTTTGCAACTTAAAGAACAACATTCTCAATATTATTTTTGATCAGGGCCTTCCATGGTTCATTGCCCTTGAGGCTTTTGCAAATCCATTTTACTACTAGAGTTATGCCTTGTATCCTGAAATCCTTCAGTCCTAAGCCCCCTTTTTGCTTTGCATTACAACAAATCTCCCATTTCACAGAATCTTTCTTTTTTTTCTCTTTACCATCTAACCAAAGGAATTGTCTTTTCTTTTGTATAGTCTGGATTTGATAGCTGTTAAACATCTAAACTGAAGCATAGTAAATATTATAAGATGGGAGGATTTTTTAACACACTTGTGCTCTCCCTGCAATGGAGAGGTATTGTCTATTCCATGTATTAATTTTCTTTTCAATTTTGATTTCTAGCCAGTTCCACATGTCTTTCAAGTTCGAGTCTACAACAAAAGGGATCTCCAAGTATCTGACAATTTTATTGGGACCTCCCCATTGGAATTCATACTCTTGCATCTAGTCTAGTTTTTGTTTGTTCCAAGCCAACAATATTGACTTTGCATTAGAAACTTTAGCCCCTGCTGCTTGATTGAAGATTTCTATTTTTCTCATTAGGCACTCAAAGTTGTCTTGATCCAACTTTACAAATAGGGTTGTGTCATCAGCAAACTGGATATTTATAAGTTCTTCTCTATTTGGCAGTGAGAGTCCATGTACTCTTGGACTTAGGGAGGAGTCTCTTAGGATATAATGTAAAGTGTCCACTACTATTACAAACAGAGACGGGGCAAGTGGGCACCCTTGTCTAATAGATCTTTGCAGTTGGAATTCCTTGGTTAGTTGCCCATTTAACATCCACTTGTGCAATGGCATCCTTTAATAGAGTTCTAATAATCTTGCAGAAGAACTTTGGAAACCCAAAGGCCTCCAATACCATTAGAATAAAAGGCCACTCAATTCTATCGTAGGCTTTTTCAAAATCCAAGAGTAGCATTCCAACATCCTGATTGGAGACTCTAGCCCATTCCATAGCCTCCCAGCTATTAATTAAATTTTCTAGGATATGCCTCCCCTTTATGAATCATGTCAGAGTGTTGATGAATAATTTAGAGAGAACATTCTCTATCCTTTTGGCAATAGCCTTGGCTAGGATTTTATGGGAGACATTTAGAAGAGTAATGGGTCTAGACAGTTCTTAATTAGGGATTTGTCACCATCTTTAGGGATCATCTTGATGATGCCATGGTTGATACATTTCCCCAGTGAGCATCTATCAATAGCTTCTAGGTACACTTGCAATAGGTCCTCACTTATCCAACTGATGTTATTTTTATAAAATTCCACTAGTAAACCATCGACACCTAGAAATTTATCATTTTTGAGTGAGAGGATTGCTTTGACAATCTCATCTTTAGTTATCTATTGGCTAATGGTTTTAGCCATCTCATTAGAGACCTTTCTTGGGATTAAATCCCTACATTTTTTCCTTGTTTCATCCCCCAGAGGGCCATGATACTCAAAGGTAAAGAGTGTTTCATAGAATTGGTAGAATTTTTCTTTTATCTCTTTTGGGTCCTTGACTAAGCCAGCTTCATCCCAGATTGCCCCAACAGCTTCTTTAGTCTCCTTAGATTTTAGACACCTAAAAAAGAACTTTGAACCCCTATCCCCCTGAGTCATCCAATTTATTCTTGCTCTTTTCCTGATACCTTTGTCTTTATAGTTCTAGATTTTCCTCAGTCGGGTTTTTGTGGAGATTAACTCCTTATTTACTGTCAAGTTTTGAGGGTCCCTTTGTAGGGAGGATTCCACTTCTAACAGGGTCTTCTGTAGTTGATTTTCAGTTTTCCTGATATCCTTAGCTCTTTTTTCCCCAATGATCTGGAAGATCCTTTTCCAGCTTTGGACATTTGTGTTGCATCTTTCTATTGTAGATAGGTTGGCTCTTGTAATGTCCCCTTCTCGCAAGCCAAATTTTTCTCAACCTTGCACACAATTTCAACTCACAAAAAGAGAACATTAGTACACTAGTCTATCTTTGGATTCACACTTATAATAATATATACAAGAAATATTCAAATTACATAATCACATTGCCCTTATAGGGTTATACTCTTATGTTCAACATCAATATGCTTTTCACACTTTCCATCATTATCCATTATATGTGGATCTATGCATTAATCAAATCATTAATTCCATGTGAGTGGATGTGATAGGATGCCATATGCCAATTATCATGGGTCCATTATTTCCATCCTTTGACTCGAGGGGTGAATACTCACCAACTTTAGTCAAAGGCCAATTATGATAATCCTTTGGCTCGAGGGGTGAATAACTCACCAACTTTAGCCAAAGGCCAATGATTACAATCCTTTGGCTCGAGGGGTGAATAACTCACCTACTTTAGCCAAAGGCCAAATCCACATGTCCAAGGGGTGCCATTGCACCTACTGAGACAAGGGCCACTTCCACTTGTCCAAGGGGTACCTTTTGTACCAACTAAGACAAGGGCCATATCTGCTTGTCCAAGGGGTACCTTTTGTACCTACTGAGACACGGGCCACTTCCACTTGTCCAAGGGGTACCTTTTGTACCAACTGAGACAAGGGCCACTTCCACTTGTCCAAGGGGTACCTTTTGTACCAACTGAGACAAGGGCCATATCCGCTTGTCCAAGGGGTACCTTTCATACCTACTGAGACAAGCGCCACTTCCACTTGTCCAAGGGGTACCTTTTGTACCAACTGAGACAAGGGACAAAACACACCCATGTTGGCTAATTGAACATTCCCATGCATCACCCTCTCAGATAGAGTTAATGAATTAATTCTATTATTCTATTTGCTAACATGATTCTATAATAATATATCTTTTCATATATTTATTAACATTATATCATTATTGAGAGAATATTCATTCCTTTCATGGTTTAATATTGCTCTTGTTAAGGCATTTTTACTACCTTTTTATTAACACTAACATGCATCATATCTTGCATCGTATGCCATCTTTATGATCACATTCTTATTCAATAATGATCATTTATTTTATGATATGCAAATTTACCTTATAACATTCTTATTCTATGCTAGAATTTGCTTATTCCTATTCACATTCCATCCATAACAATATCTTTATACTAGATATAAACTTAGGCAATTGAAATACACATACTTACATTTAACTAGTATAGGAATAAACATATTAATTATACTTACCTGAATTTTTGATGGTGGCTCTCTTTTCCTTGGCTGTAAATATGATGCTTGTTGATGACATCATAATATTCCTTCAAATGATATTTGAAATGCTGGTACATATGTAGAAGAATATTAATCTCTCGTCTTATCTAATGGTTCAATGGTGAGATAGGCTTCTTATTTGTTGTCCATATATTTTTATATGGTCTTGCTAAGTTAATCATAATCATCCCTGCTGTAGATCTGATTTAATTTTATATATTTAATTTTATTTGCTGCTGCTGAACTGTACCCTATTCCCCCCCATCGAATGACTCCTTTTATAACTTCTATTCATATCTCTCCATTCTTTCGAAAGGAGGCGTCACTTTACATGGGACACACCTTTCCTTAACAATCACCACTTTTTATAAATCATAAACTCTCCTTTATAAAATCCTGTATTAAGCAAATAGGTTTGTTTTTAAAACTTTATTACCAATTGTGAATCGCTGCTCCTTTAGTGTATGAAATAAGACAAGTTTTGTTCTTAATTAAATGAAGCACTATTTGTATATAAAAGCTATCCTCCTTTTAGAGTTTTAATATATCATTTATATCAAATATTATTTATTATTATTAATATTATATATTATTTATTATTATATATCTTATAATTGACAATACTTATATTTGTCCATTTTTATATAATATAATAATATTGCATCTTATATTTATATTTGTTATAAATATGATAATATAATTATATTATATTTTAATTATATTAAAATATTCATATAATGATATTCTTTTAATATTATTTATTAAATAATATATATTAATAATATATGTAATTATTTCTATCATTTGAATTGATATTTTATGAAGGTAACTACACTGTCTCTATCATAATGTTTAAATCTTTAATTTAAACAAATGCTTTAGTATAGGGACATGACAGCTCTGGCCCATTTGTTTATCTCTCTAAGGGTAAAAATAGTGTTATTGTAGTCTTCCATTTTTAAAAGGCTTGTGTTTAAAATGAACTTATCATTTTTGGTAGGTCTCTCACCTCTGTTTCCAATGTTGACTTTGACCATTATGGGATGATGATCCGACAGTGTCCAAGGTTTAACCTTCACCCTATTGTTGTCTTCCTCTACTTGATCAAACTGGAAGCAATCCCTTTGGGCATAGAATCTATCCAATCTACAGTTTTTTTATTTTTTTAACTTTTTTTTTGTTTAAAAATAAATAGAGATTAGTGGGAGGAAACCCCCCACATGGCTACTAGAGGTGGCAGCGGGGGTAGTAGCCCCATGCCCTTCTTAGAAGGAGTGGAAGGGATGTTTTGGGCCCCACCTATTGTACCTCCCTTCCATGGTAAGGGGTAGAGGGGGTACAAGGTACCCCACACGCCCCCCATCCCCAAACAAAATTAACCTTTTTTCTTTAAGAAACAAAAAATTTGTTGTGTTTGTTCTTTTATTTTTTTGTTCAATAAAAAAATTAATTAAAAAAAACCAAAGATTTTTTATTAAAATTTGTACCTACACAATACTATGCAAGAAGGTCATACAACTTTTGTATGCCAAAAAACTTATCAGTTCTACAACTTTTCTCAAAGAAGACAATTTTTTTGTGGATTTATATGTCTTGATGTGTTCCAAATGCAATGATGAGGTTCGTTTTGCACCAAGGTGCCTCAAAAATCATACTATGTTCACAAAAGACACCAAAATACATGCAACCAAAAACTAAAAATGAATGACCTTCAAGTGTCCAATTTGAACAAAATAAAAGTCAAACCTTCTTTTCTACCCCCTCCAAATAGCCCAATTTAGACACTCTTAGCATGTTACAATAATTGGCACTTTATAAGTTAATGCATTTACAAAGTGGAAGTTGATTTTTTTAAGTTTTAAAATGTCTAATAGGGACCAGAAATTTGAAAGTACAATCAAATGATAGAAAAAGAATAAATAGCCTACACCAATATGTAGTTCTCAGAAAAATATGTACTTTCAAAAAATCAGACTCAAATCTAAGTTTGTTTGTGAAGGTTATGAGGCCTGGAAGTTTAAAAAACTAAGATTGTGTAGTGATTTCTATGAGAAAACTAATTTTCTAAAAAATATAGGAGTCGTGAGTAGAAATCAATTACATCATTGCAAAGTACATAGAAAAATAGCTCATCTCAAAAAAAATTGCACTAAAAAATATCTTTGTACGGCCGAGATATGGACTCCCGAAGTTTGCCTCTAACTCAGAAATCTCAAATAAGAGGGGGTACCTTGTCTAGGTGGCAGTTGGGTGGTGCCCAAGCAGTGAATGGGTGGTGACATTAACTGAGGTAGCTCCTAGGCAGTGTTGTTGAGTGCATAATTTTTTATTATTTTTTTGTTTATTTTTTAAAAAAGCTTTTTTTTGTTTAAAAAAATTGGAGATTAGTGGGATGAAACCCACTACACGGCTCCCAAAGGGGGCAGCAGGGGTGTGCCCCACATGCCCCTATTAGAAGGGGTGGGGGTGTGTGTTGAGCCCCACCCACTATAGCTCTCTACCATGGCAAGGGATACAAGGGGTACAAGGTACCCCACATGCCTACCCCACCCCCTCCACCCTAAATTTTTTAACCTTCTTTCTTTAACAAAAAAAAACTTTTTTTTTTCTTTTCTTTAATAAAAAATTATTTAAAATTTGTACTTGTACAGTACTACACAAGAGGGTCATAGACATCCGTATGCCAAAAAAATATCATTTCTACAACTTTGTCCAAAGTAGATAAATTTTATATGGATTTATATGTTTTGATGCCTTTCAGATGCAATGATGAGTTTGTTTGCACCAAGATGCCTTAAAAATCATACTGCATTCACAAAAGACACCAAAATACATGCAACCAAAAACTGCAAAAGAATGACCTCTAAGTGTCCAATTTGAATAAAATAAAAGTCAAACCTTATTTTCTCAACTGCTTTGGATGTAATGGTGGGTTTTGATTTGACCCACATGTCATAAAAATCTAATCTCTCCACCAAAGCCTCAATTTGAAACCCCAATTCCTCAAAGGATATGAACCAACTACAAACACTAACCTTGTTCTAATACCATGTAGGATTCAATGAGAATCCAAAGAAAAGCCTAGATCTAGGTGAATAAAGAAAGCTACAAAAAAGCTATATGCAAACAACAAATTATGCAAAATACAAATACCACCTATAAACCAGTATTGAGGATGAAAACATTAAATGATTACGAAGGACTGCATACAAATACATAGGCCTCTAGGATGCATGGGTCAAAGAGATCATGTCCAGAGGTCATTAGTTTAACTCTCAATCACTCTCAATCAGGAGGTGAGTTAACTTAGTCTAACTATCAATCTAAGACAAATGTGGCCTTGACTGAACAAAGGTGGCACCTAACTACCATCAATCAAGAGTTGATGAAGTAGTGGTGGCACTTGTGTACCTCAAGTCAAAGTGAACACATCATTGTTAGCTCCTTAAGTGAGGAAAATTAATTATTCCAAATATCCTAAGTAAACTTATTAAATAGGTTCAATATCAAACCGAGGATAGAGACATATCCAAGGTGAAGAAAATATGGCGCCAACAATGAGTTCCTCTCTCCTTATCTAGCCTTGGACCCTTCCTTTGTCACAACCATCTCTATTGTCATTGTGGTACCCTCCTCTCTAGGAATCTTCTTCTTGAGGCTACTCTTCCTCTATTTTTGGCATGGTGTGTGGTTTAGATATAACATTTCTTATCACTAGCCTTATATATGGTCTCCTAACTTCTAGATAATCATGGCATCCTAGTCTTTTGGTTACAAATATGGGATCCTCTCATCATATAAATTGTGCAATCTTCTTCACCGCCATCATCCTCCCAACTAATCCGATTATCCTTGTCCTTTACTATCAAACAGTCTTCTAAGATATTTTTGTCCCATTTTCACAAAACCCACACCAAATTCTATTAGGCATGCCCTTTGGTTTGTCACTGAACTCCACTCAATGCTTCAACATGTCTAGATCCCTCTATAACCAAGCATGCATTCCATATATTTCCTTCATTATCATAAAGAGTACACATCATCTTATTTCTACGTGGTGGCGATGATCTCGTATGGCTATCTCCCTTCGCCAAAATCTCTTGTTTAAGCATTAATTGCTCTAACTCCTACTACAATTTCTCTATTTCTAATTTTCCATTTATTTTTGTATTTCTAATATAGGAGTGTGCCTCAATCCCTGATGCCAACTCCACTACTTCTATATATGAACTAAAAAGTCTTCCATCTAATGTCACCCTAATTATAGGTAATAATCTAGAAGTAAACCATTCAACTCTTTATTTTTTTGTAAGAGGTTCCTCAAGTTTCCTAACAACACTATTAAACCTTTGATCATATTCTTTTATAGTTTCATCTTTGTTTTGAAACATCTCACACATTTTACTAACACTTTTTGAAAGGACTTCTGGAGATTGGAACTTATTCAAGAACTCAGTCTTTAATTTAGTCCATTCTTTGTTGTGTAGAGGGTGCTCTTTTGTATATCATTTCAATGCTTCATCCCTCAAAGTTCCAACAAAATCATATAGTTTTGTCTTATTGGACCTTATTCCTACTCTTTCCATGTTGACTCTAGAACAAATAGGTGTTTCGGTACTTCCTTAGTGTCATTCCCAAAAATAGGAAGTTTAGCATGATTAATGTGATTGTGACCCATTTTTGGAGAAGTAGGTTCTTATGATTTTTCTTTGTTGTTTTAAGGTTCCTCTCTACTCTCTGTGTTTTGTCGTTTTATTCTAAGTCTTCCTAGTCCTTTCTTCCCCAAACTCTTTTAATGCTCTTGGTAGCCTCCTAGTGATTTACCAGTTTCCTTACTCTACTCTTATCCCTAGGTAATTCAATGTCAAATAAATATTCACTTAATTCTTCTTCACACACACTCACAAATTCACTTCTCAATGCCTCTTTCTCCATCTAGAAGGGTTCACTATATAACACTCATCTGACCTTTTTTGGCATACAGGGTGACTCTTGATCCAAGGGGTTCATTTCCTCATAGTGTCTCTTTGGTTTGGGAGATGTGTCTAAATCCTTGTTAGTTAATAAATTTTCATTAGTAAAATTTGAGTTGTTATCTTCCATTTCGTTCCTCTTCAAAAAAAATTATTGTTTCTATGGTATACTTAGGTTTTCAAAAAAAAAGAAAATTTACTAAATTTTCATTAGTAAAATTTGAGTTGTTATCTTCCATTTCCTTGTTGCACTCCTCTTTAAATATTCTTATTGTTTCTATGGCATACTTTAGGTTTTCAAAATTTTCATTTAAATTTTTTACTTCCTTCGGCTTCCTTTTCTTCTTGGATTTTAATATTCTTATCATTCTATCCTTCTATAGACCCATATTTCTACTTACCACATTTTCCAAATGTTTTGCACTAAAATTTAGAGATTTCAAATGAGAAAATGGGGTTAGCAATTTCTCAAACCTTTCTATAATTGTGACCTTGAGATGTGACCAATCTAGAATAGAAACTCACTATTTATTTAGAAATTCATAATTTAGTTGAGCACTACTACTTCCAAGCCATGGCTAAGCACTCCTACTTCTAAGCCATCCCCTCTCTCTAACTTAACCGATTTTTCATATTCCTTCAATAATTTTGTCATCTTGTCAAATTTCCCTTAACCTCTCTTATTAGGGTATACTTTCTTCTTGTTCTTGAGTATTTGTGAGTATCATTTTTCTTGAGGATTCCTTTGTTTTAGTTTCTCCTAAATTGGCAACAACCCTCTTGGCACACTCTAATGAGACTTCCCTTTCCTTCTCCATTCTTTTGTGGTAACGCTCCTCTCTTTCCTGAGTCTATTTATTCTCCTTTCTTTAGTAAGATTTATGCCCTCTCTTTAATAGCCATCTTCATCTGAAAAGTTTTTTTCTCAATCTCTTACTACCTCCCTTTTCTATGTATGTTTTGATTTAGTTTTACATTAATCCTTTTATCCATTTTTCTGATTCCTAGATTGGATCTAACTCAACAATCGCATCTTTTCGAGATCCACCCATTCTGTTGGTGTTTCCGAATCAGCAGAGGGTTTGCCAGTTCCAATGCACAAGCAGATTTGGCCAACAGATACGAGAGGTTACGTGAGCTGCCTCCCCTTCACTTCTGGTTCTGCCGCACCAAGGGGGGTATCTCTATAGCTAAAGATTTAACCTTGACTCGCCCAATGACAAAAAGATTTAGCTTTACAATAACATGCAGAATACTCTCATGTATGGAGCAAGATTTACATGATAAATCTCAAGGTTGGCAGTATTCTTGGACATATCTAATTGGTTGAGGATGAGAGTATGCAAGGGTCCTATTTCTACTCCTACAACTAACAGGTTGGAATTAAGAAATGATTTGTTTTAATGTTTTGGATGCAAGATAGGGGGTTTTGGATCATAACTACTACATAGGGAGCAGACTAGTGCCTATCTCAGGGCAAGGAGTCAACTAGACATATACAAGTGAATGGCTTGCAACTGGCATTCAAGTTTCAAGGGGTTAGGACTAGTATTTGTCTTACAAACACCACCCAACGATAAGTATTTAACTGTCTCTACTTATATACATCCCAGCTGACATACAATCTTCTCCATACTTAACCTAAAACAATTTAATCCACTCCTTGAATGGAAGTTAAAGATTAAGCATGTGATACAGAAATCTATACCCTAGAATCTGAGAAACCCTTAGTAACTAGATTCAAAAGAAGAGAATGCATACAACACATGGAGACAGACAGATAAACACATGCAATAATGCATTTTTCATATAAAATGACAAGAAACCGAACATATGTGCAAGGTGCACTCAAATGCAACTCATAAACTCCAACGGAGATAAAATAGCTAGGAAAATGCTCTGTCTTTCATTATTTTCCCCCCAAAAATGCCCAAGTCTTCAACAACCAGAAAATGAGTGACACAACCTGCTATATAGCAAGGATGCGTACGCAACAATTAAGTATAGGGTCCTTTCAAAAATTTGCCAAATACAATGCATCGTGAGAAATGGCGCCCAAAACATTGAATGCAGCCGCGAGGAGCAGGTGGAATCGGGAGGTGTACAGCCGTCTGAAGATTTTCCCATTAAAAATGGTGGTTGGCTTGTCATTCACCGACCAATGCCTCTGTAAATTCCGCCATTAATGCCAACCTACCCACGGCCTCTTGGAATGTAGCATCTGCGTGCTTTTGAAACTTTTCCCGCTTGAAAACAGCTCCAGATGCAAAGAAAATCCTTCGCATGAAACTTTTGAATCAGGGCCGTCGATTCCTTCCTCTTCGTCAAGAACTGCGGCCACAAAACATGCTGAAAAGTCGCCAACCAATGAAACTTTGCCATGTAGGCACCCCTTGCTTCTATCGCTGACTTTTCGCTCCTCCGTTTTGCCTTTTCTCGCCCTTTGCCATTTTCGCCCAATGTATATGTAAAAGCATATACATACAATCACAAATATACAAGGCGGACCGCAAACCACTCTGAACAAATTTGAAATTTCACACGGGCCCAGCTTGTATCTCCCTCTTTCGCACATAGCATATACAATGCATACATATATACAAGCCGCGGACGTCAACCTGGAATTCGCCAGAATTAATTGTCCCTCGTGTCCAGGCTTTGTATGCACCTTGTATATCTCCTTTGTATATAGCACATACAATACGCTATATACAACCTACGGACCCCAAATTTTATCTGCTACATTTGATTCCTCCTTCGGGTCTGGATTGTATGTTCTTCCCTTGTATATCGGCTTGTATGTGCAAACATACAACGCGGTCATACAACTGGTGGGCCCCAGAGCTAGTATCTCTTCTTTGCACATCGACTTTGCATATTTGTGTTGTATGTTGCCACCAATGTACATTGCCTTTGTATATCCCAACATACAAGCTGCTTTGCACATTTCCTTTGTATGTGCCAACATACAAACCTGATATGCATTCTCCTTTGCATATACGCGGGCCTCACCATTTGTATATCGGCCCTGCATATGTCCATTGTATCCACCCGATGTACATTTCCACTTGTATCTTCTAACAAACTATCTGCCTTGTATGTCCCCTTTGTATATTTTTTATTGTATATGGACATTGCATATTGCGAATGTATATTCGAATATACAAACAAAATATACATGCAATCCTTTGCACACACCTGCGAACCCGACCACCATTTAGCCCGATCTGAATCTTTTTGACATCCGCCGCTTGTATAAACCCATTGTATATCCGAATATACAATAACAACATACAAACCCCTACATACAAGCGGGAATATTCCCAGAGTATGCGATGGAATATCCCTGCAATGTATAACCCGATATGCATACAACTATTTTTTGTGCCTTATGAAGCCGATTGAACATTATTTTCGGGCTCGCCAATGTATCTACCCGTTGTATGTCAAGCATACAACACAATGTACATGCAAACATTTTGATACATCCGTAGAATATTCTGGGAATCTTCAATGTATATTCCACCTTTGTATGTCCAGAATGCATATACAAGCCCGATATGCATAAAATGAGGCTGAGGGACTTAGAAATTTCTGGTTTTCTTGTGAAGGTGCGTGCAGATTTAAATGCCCGAAACCTGAATGTTTATGCAGGCACCACCACATTCCATGGTCACCCCTTAGATGCCTAACCCCACCAAGGGCTAAGGCCTAGTTTGTGCTAATGCACAATATCATAATTTATTCCATAACCATATTTAATCACTTTCTTTTATAATCTTACTCACCACAATTCCCACCATGGGTTCATTCCTCTCTTATCACCAACAAATGAGGTCCCAGCAACAGAACCAAATGTTGACGAAGAAATGTAGACCAATGGTTGGAGTTTAACTATGTGCTATAGTGATTACCCGAGTGTGGTGAGGAAAAGATAAAATATGCAGCAAATTACAAGAAGAAGCAACAAAAAATGTGCATGCATTCATACACATATCTCTCATATACACATAATAGAGTACTCGATATCTCATCTATTAATTAGATATGCTTGTAATACATTATCGTATGTTCTTCATTACAAAGGCTTTACGACATCTATCACATCTTTCATCTTCTTCTATATTCTATCTTATATCTCATTATACCATTCACGCCCCCATGTGTGGTATTGTTATTCACTCATATATGTTTGGTTTAGCAGATGTGAGTTCCATTGGTAAATCATGTTATTATGTTTCATTTATCAATGATTATACACTTGAGTTTATTTTCTTAAGTCTAAATCTAAAGTTTTCTCTAAGTTTAGGTATTTTAAGGCTTTGGTTGAGGAACAATCAAATAGGAAGATAAAAGTATTGAGATTTAATAGTGAAGATGAATATTGCTCTAAGGAATTCGATGATTTCTATAGACATGTAGGTATTGTGCAGTAGAAGACTGCTCTTTACAGCCCATAGCAAAATATGGTTGTAGAAAGAATGAATCAAATCTTGATGGAAAGAGCCAGAAGTATGATGAATGGTACACAATTGGATTGGTGCTTTTGAGTAGAGGCTATGAGTACTGCCTACTACTTGATTAATAGATCTTCTTGTTTGGGATTTGTCCATAAAACTCCTTATGAGGCATGGACAAGTAGACAAGTCCAATAGGCACACATTGATCACAAATGTGTTTGTTTGCTTGCTCTTGGGAGTAAGGAATAAAGGGCAAAGTATGTTGCAAGGTCTATGTGAGAGAAAGGTAAGTTAGGTTGTGTGCACATGCACAAGGGAGAGGTAGATGGGCTAATTGGGCACACCCCACATAGAGACACCCATGTAGGCACATAACTCTTTAAACAATAAGTTTGTTTTCATGTCGGCAATGTGGGACTAAAGTGGGAAGGGGTGAAAACAGAAATGTAGGAAAACAAGCACACCTAGAGTATGTGGAATGTGCATGGCATGTGGGGCATGCTCAACACTTGAAAAGAGTGAAGAGGAGGGTGTGTGCTACATGAGGACACTTTAGATGTAAACGTGCCCCTATATAACATTAAAATCTTCTCTCATCCTATCAATATGGGATAAAACTATTCCCTCCTTTGCTAAAAAAATATTGAGGTTTATTAAGTAGAGCATTTGGTGAGTGTACTGAAGAATGGAAGTAGAAGGGGTACAAGGATGAGGGGTACTTGATGTGCACTATGGAGTGTAAATGACAAGCAATGTCTATCCAACATGTGGGATGCACATTTTATCAAAATAATTTTTAATTTGTTATTATGGGGCATAGGAATGATGGTTGTGAATTACATGAGATTTTTCATGTGAGAGCACCTATTCTATAAACAATAAAATATTCCCTCATCCTATCAATGTGGGTTAAACTATCCCCTTATTTGCTTCTCTTTGTGAAAAAATCTGAGGTTTATTAAGTAGAGCACTTGATGATTGTATTGGAGAATGAAAGTGGAAGGAGATGTAGTGCACTTATGCATACTATCGAGAGTACATGTTATGTGGGGCATGGGAATGATGGTGCAATTAGTACCATATTTTTTATCAATAAATAAATAAATACTAATAATTAAATTATATTTTATAATTTTTTAGTTTTAGTTCCTTTTTATCATTATTTTTATTGATTCATCTTAACTATGAGAAAAAGAATTAACATTTTTTATTCCATTTACCATGATGAAGCAAAAATTGATTATATTTTTTTAATTTTGTGACAATTTTAATGACCTAGAGTTACAAAGAAACAAACAACAAAAGTTTAACTCCACAACACAACAAAACATGGAAATTAGATAATATTTAGGTGGAGTTTTTATAAAAAGAGATGTAAATGGATGCATTCTATAGGGTTTTACAATTGATGAGTCTACTTTACCAATATTATAAGTTCTCATTATTCGTATAGTAAAGCCACATGATAAATGTTTTAAATCATGAAAATTGTGTAGAACGAATACATCTCTTCTACAAAGTTTTCTCCTTTTATATACACTTGGTTGAAAGAAAATGTATTTTTGCAGCTATTTAATAATTCTAAACTTTCTTCTACTACTCAGTTCTATTCAATGGTTGTCTATATCATTAAGTTTCACTACTAATATATTTCTATTATAGTACCAACTTAATTTAAATCGGTGGCATCAAATCACATTTGCTCATGCATGTACTATTGAATGTGATTAGGTCCTCATAAGTGGGATTTGTCTTCGTGATAGGTTCAAGCAATCATGTATGGGCACCAAGAATGAGCAACTATCTCCTTAAATCATTTCAAGGTGTCAATTGATGTAGCTCTTGAAAACAAAGATTGTAGACGAACCAATTCTTTCAAATTCTCCAAAATTCTCCAAACACAACATTAGTCGTAACAAAAAGACTATTTAGCTATCCAACTACTTTCAAAGTCTAAGTAAATTTATACAATGTCCCTTTTTAATTAATTAGCTTATGTGGACCCTATCCTTATTTTCCCAATAAGAATATAAAAATATTTCAATAAAAGGCCATGCTTTGGAGAAATAGAAACAACAAATAAAATAATAATACAATAATAGCTTATCATGGCACATGGATTTCTAAAAAGAAATGTTATAACCCCCAAGACACTTAGCAACTTCCTCAAGAGAAATTCTATAATAGCTCATTAATGAAAATTTACAAGTTGGTATTCATGACAGAGTGGGGGCTATTTTGAAAAAAAAACTTATTAATATTTTAAATATCTTTGAGAGAGAATGGAGCATTAGAATTTGTGCCCCTAGTGGTGCTATATATTGAAGTGCTTGCTTGTCTTTGAGACTAATATCGTTTTTCATATAATTTCTTGTATAGCTTGAGCCTTGTGTTCAACCATCAATTCAACGATAAAAACCCTAGAATTTGGAGATTGGGGGACAAATTCCTTTTGGTTTCTTAAGGGCAATTTCATTTGGAGGTTGTTTTGTGTTGAAAGTTTTGATTTATTTTTCATACAAATATTTGTACTTGGAGCAACAACATATTGGAATGGCAAATTCGATTCATATTTATATAGTCTATTTAATGATATTTTGCTATATTTGAATATATTTACAACATATTTGTATTGTTCATGCAATCGATTGTTCTCTCTTTTGGGCATTGTTGTTTATTTGAAAAATATATATATATATGATGTAACCAAACTTTAGCATAAGAATCAACACTATTATTATTGTTAAAATTCAAAAACTCAAAACTATTTTCAAATTATTCTTCTCATTCCCCTCTATCCTTACAACTGAAAATAAATACCAAATTTATACAAAAATGAAAAATTACCCTTTTCGGTAAATTTTAACAACTTTTTAAAATTGTCATTTTTGATAACTTCGCATCCATATCCGTATGGCCATGAAAATTGCCAATTATTTGGAACTAACTAAAATACAACTAACTGTCAACTTTCTAATCTAATTGCATGTAATGTTTGAAAACTAATTAGAAAAACAACTTGAAAAAATTCCAAAAAAAATCATTAAAACCTCATTTTGAGGCTCTAGATGATTAAAAACAAAAAGGTCCCCAAAAAAGTCAAAATGGCAACCTACCAAATCTACCAATTCGGTGGGACTTTCAATCAACTCTTCGAGACACATCTACCCACCAAATTTCAGCAATATATATATATATTCGGTGGGACTTTCAATCAACTCTTCAAGACACATCTACCCACCAAATTTCAGCATTTATATATAATTCAAATAAACAACAATACCAAAAAGAGACAACAATAGATTGCATGAAATATATATAGTATTCATCCATCATATGCTCTCACCTCGTCCTCATGGGACCTCACCATATGCTCTCACCTCACCCTCATGGGACCTCACTATATGCTCTCACCTCATCTTCAAAAGATCTTGGTGATCAAAAAGTAGAAATATTCTAATATGAAAATTTAGTAAAATTGTTACAATTTGACATCCCCACCTTTGAAAGAAATATAGCCAATATTTTCAGATGCTCACAAAATTCCCGAACACATCATTAGTCATGACAAAAAGACTATTTATGGTGGTGGCTAGAATTTATAGTAGGGATTTGGGATTTTCTTAAATGTTTTTTTTGTGACTAATTGAATAAACGGCTTTAGTATTGATAAAACTTAAATAAAAGTATTATTTTAATCTATTATTTGAGACTAAGACATCAACCTGTGATCACCACAAGGATGTCTTGGATGGATGAATTTGGATTCCTTTAATATAGGTTGTCTTGGTGCATCACAATGTTTAGTTAACAATTCACATTCAACTGTCTAAAGTTAAAGTTAAAAAGTTAAATTCAAATTTATTTCGTGACTGTTAAGAAAATTCAAATAACCTCCTGCACAATTTTTAAAAAATTAACAGCAAGTCGTAGTGTCATATCATATTTTACCGAAACAAATGTCTCACATGATTCCATTTAATGCCAAATCAGAGTGTATATAGAATCTAGACTCGAGATGTGTAGCAAGGCAGAAAATAAAGATTTCTGATGTCCGCTCACCAACCATTTCCTTTATGAATAACTTCAATACATCCCCTATGGTATACCATCTGTATGCATCCAGGAAACCCTGTTCTCTCTAAGGTTGATATGACGATATGCTTACCATACAAACTTCAACACATTTCAAACGGTCTTATGTGGGATCCTTTGCCTGGAGTACCTCATAAGACTTATTTATACGAGGCATGTCGTCAATAATCTGTTCTACGCAAGTTAAACCTGCATGCTCTAGAAAACTTACAAGTAGCTTTTGGAAACATGCTAAAGCTATGGCTAGGTCCTCGTGGCAAATTCCTTGGTCAAGCTCTTGCTGTGGAAAATTTTCCACAATTTGTCCATTTCTTAGCCTTTCAAGTATCCTGTGTTGAACTATTCTCTAGTCTGCATTGTGACAATAAAATTTGTTTTGCTTCAATCACAAATAATTATATCTTGAATTTTAGAATCCAATGCAGCACTTGAGATTTTGAATATTAGGTACACTTGCAGTCTTGCAATATACGCTCTCAGGAAATGCAATTATTTTAGAATCATAAACGAAAAATGCTGCTTACAGATGGTCAATAAATTCAGTCAGATAGAAGCCGTATTTCCTCTGTTAGTAAGAGACTGGAATTTTAAATAAAGAAAAACTAACCGGTAAACTAAGTAACCAATGCTGTCCGAAAAGTAGATTTTGGAAAACGATAAAAATAAGTAAAAAGAGAAAATTGTCATTTTGGAAATTTATATACACAGATAATCAAATGATTATAATATACCCATGTAAAAAATAAGAAATTGCTAGAAATGCAGAACTGTGGTTTAGATTTCAAATATCCCCAAGGCCAACATGAAATTGTTGATAGCTACAAACTGGAAAACTGCAAGCTAAGGGACATTGAATGAAGTCCCAAAAACCTGTAAATCCAATAATGGAATGTACTTATTCAACAAGGATATTGGAAATCTAAATAACTGCACTCAAATAGTAAGACAGGATGGAGCCTACAATGCATATTCACTCTAGGCATTAAGTTGGTGGCCTAATAAGTTAAGGACTTTATGCAGCAACTTATTTCCCCCATTGACAATTTTGAACTGTTATTGCTGGAATTCAATGGTCTGATCATGACCTTAAATCAGGATTCACAGCCAAAAATGGAATTCTCCTCCCTCCCTCTATGGCACATGCCACAGACTATCTATTCTGAACTTTGACAGTGGTTTGTCAGTTCAAATAATAATTGACAGTGTGATCGGTAAGAAAATCTTCTTAATCGGAAATCTTGAAATCTACACCCATTAAATCCCTTAAGACTTCGTATGTAACAAATGCAATTGCTATGGAGGGCACCACCTGCAAAATGAGCAAATATAACTTACTGAGAATTTCTCTTGGTAATCATCTTTCAACGGTTGGCAAAATTTACTCATTAGGAAACTATAAGTAAACATAAAGCAAAAAAATCATTCAGACAATAAGTGATTTTATGTTTGACCTTGTTTGGTTTGCCTTCACATCTACTAGGCAGTGGTGACAAAAGGACCTATATACTACTTACCTTAACTGAATTTGGAACCAATCCCCTGTACAATGCACCAAACCCCTCATTCTGGACTGTTTTCCTAAATGCGTCAACCATCCCAGAGTAATGAACAGGTGCCTTGATTCTTCCATCTCCAGTTATAATGGGGGCAGCATCTTTCCATCCAACCATTTGCATTCTCCTGCGTACTACATCCAAAGGATAAGCCACAGTCTGCCCAACAGTTCCTGCAGCAGCTCCACATGCCAGTTTAGTTACCACATTCAACTCAGAGCCGTCTGACAACCCAAAAGTTTTGTTCTTTGCCAGACTGTCCTTGAGAGTCTCATACACAGCAAAATTCAATCCAACATATGGAATCTGCACAGTAAATACATTATCAGAGATCAGGTACACAACTCAAATGTGTTCAAAGAAAACTTAGATCAGTGCACAAACAGGCATTATAACATTTTACTGAAAAAGAATAATAATACAACACAGAATTTTAAGGCAATTAATTAGGACTTGCAAATCATCAAAGCAGAAATTGTTGCTTTCATTCAAACCCATCTCAGTATATTTTCTTAGATCAAATCAAAGGATATATATACAAGAGCATTACGTACAACAAACAAAAAGTTTTGATCCTACAATCTCTCAACCAAATCTTATTCAATGTCAGTGTTGTTACAAAACCTCAAAACAACCCAACAACTATTCACCTACTATCAAAGTAGCTATTAACCATATGTTTAAATAAATACCTATACACTAACCTATGATTTAATTATTCCTAACAGCAATACATTAACAAATGAAACAAAAAGTGTTGACTCTTCAATCTGATAAAACTAGTCCTTGAAATAATGAACAGAAATAACAATGGATACCAGAGAGAGTAGTAAAAATATATATTTATTCACATGAAGTTCTTACAGAAGTAGACCAAAGATTATCAACAAAGGATCAGATTACTTTCCAGATGAGCACACGATTATACTGAGGGGTGAATCAATATCCAACAATCTTTTACTTTTCATATATATATACTCCAACCTACTTCACATACAAATAAAATAGTGAGTTCCAACTCACACGACACACCAATCTCCACTTGACAAAATTATAGGCACCAATCTATTGGAGGCTCCAACCCCACACAAACTAAGCTGCAACCCAGAAAGAGGCTCCAACCTATTAATCCTTCAATTGCTGATATAGAATGCTTCTTCACAGGATCTTCCTGTCACAAATCTGATTACAACTTACACAATATCCTTCTTCCAAATCTGATTACTATCCACACAATATCCTTCTTCCAAATCTGGTCACAATCCACACAATATCTTTCTTCCAAATCTGATCACAATCCACACAATAACCTTCTTCCAAATCTGATCACAATCCACACAATAACTTTCTTCCAAATCCGATCCAAACACAATTCTGATCCAATCACAAATCTGATCCAAACACAACTTCCCTTCTTGCAACTCTAACCCAACCACAAATCTGATTCTATATGATATAAGTCTTTTCTTTCCAAGTCAAGTTCACACACATCTACTTTCTTCTCTCACAAGTCTGATCACACACTTTCTTCTACCTCAAATTTGATTCAAATCAATCACTCTTTCTTTTCACTATCATGCCAATATTTTCACATAGATTTCTACTTCTCATCTTCACATACATTCATCATATATATTTGCATTTATTATTCATACATGGGCTGCATATACACTCAAAATAAATCTGAGTTACACTTCATTTTTCTGCCCTTTAACTCTTTCTCAATCTGCTCTTTTTCATCTATTATTCATTAAATTTTTGTTTAAAGCTCAACCTTTCAATCTCCTTTTATATCCTCCCAAGAGAGACTTCCCTTTTGAATGAATGTGTCTTTTGCCAATGAACACAACCCTTCATAAACTCACACCTCTTTCAATCATATCCTTCATAAATCTGCTATAAATCATGCACAACTTCTTTACATAAAACTGATCATAATCATGGCATTCTCTTCTCATAAATTTCTGCGCATATCAACATACTACCACATACACACTTCCTCTTAAAACAAATCAGATTTGCTCTTCATAATTCTACCCCTCTTCTTTCTTTCAACTCTGCTCTAAACTCAGATATATTTCATTGAATATCTTTTCTCAAAATGAATATTTCAACTCCCTTTTATACTTTCCGATGGATGTGTCCTTGATGAATAGATATGTCCTTTTTGTAATATTTTGTCTTAATTCACTTTTGCCGCCTTCTCCAATTCATCCGCTAATAATTTTGTCTTATTCACTTTTGTCTTCTTCTCCAATTCGTCCTCTAGTGATTTTGTCTTATTCACTTTTGTCTTCTTCTCCAATTCATCCTCTAGTGATTTTGTCTTATTCACTTTCGCCTTCTTCTCCAATTCGTCCTCTAGTGATTTTGTCTTCTTCCTTAAATCGATTTGTCTTTATTTGCTAACACAAATTGTCTTCTTGCTGCCTTCATAAAATCACATCATGTATACTAATTATTGTTGTTCCTCTTTGCAAAATATAACACTTGAAATCATTGGTATCCATAAAGTATTCACACCATACAAAAACTGATCGCTGCATGTGTATATCAAAGTATGGTTGCTTGGAAATGACTTCAAAAACTTCTTTTATATCATCCTTGTCTCTTTCCTTCAAAGGAGTCGGCCTCATATGGATTTAAATTTTAATTTAAATTCTTCTCTTTCACAAGTCACCTTGGATGTATAATTAAATTTGAACTCCATTCTATGTCGACCCAAAACACTTATATCTCAAATGTTTAAATCTTTAAATTTAAACATGCAATCTCCTAACGGTAACGTGTAACGGATGTATTTTGTTTTTCTCTCCAACGGACAATTTTTACTATATCGGGCCACTCTTATTTGCCTTGACATGACTGATCCTATTTATGACTCCGTGTCTGACATCACTCGTCTATACATCTTAATCCAACAATCTCCACAACGATCTCTTAGACATCAATCTTGCCAACAATCTCGGTCTTATGTCTGACATTAGTGACACCACTCTTGTTCATGCACCTTCTTGACATCAATGATGACATGTTCTTATACTCTCATCTGTTCATGACTATCTTCTTAATCTCAATGACAACATGTGTATGCACCTTTGACATCAATGACAAACATTCCAACATTTCCCTGACTACAGTGTATTTAAAGAACCCGATAGTTGCCAAACAAAACACGACCATCTACCAATTGACTCCTATAACTACCCGAAAGCCAACAAGCAATTAATACATAGCTAGATACAACCATATTAAAAAAACATAATAAAGGCATTGTATGCTAACTACATCATCCCCTCCCAAAGAAAAATCATCTTCTAAATGACAAAGAAAACAAGTAATCAAGTAACATCAGGTAAGGTTTTCCAAACTTGTGATGATGTTGTAGAGGAAGTAGACCCTTTATGCCAACACTTATGCTGGCAGCCAAATCAGCCTTATCATTCCACAACAAAATGGGGACAAAGCCCTAGAATGATTGTTTCAACTGGAAGTAGAAAGGAAAACTGACGAAGGAATCTTTGATCATCAATAGATTGAAATGCATGCAAATCATTAATAGAACCAACATATCTAGAACATAGATGGTGCAGGGGCACCTTCAGGCCATATGGACAAATTTGGTCAAATTTTGGTTTTATGTTTTGTTTTGATGTGTTTGGTCTAATAAGGTCATTTATGACAATTTGGGATCATTTTGATCCATTTTGGATTGTTATAGGTCCATTGGTCAAAACTTGTAAACATTTGCAAAAAATATGTAAAAGTTGTCATTGTGAAAGTTGTCAAAAAGTGCATTAAAGTTGCAACTTTGATTAGGAAGTTAGTTGTGGGTGGTTGGTAGTTGGAAAATGATTTGGAAAGCATAAATACATGTTGTAAACACGAATCCCAAGGTTGGGAAGGTTGGAGGAGATTGGAATGAAAAATTTTCAATTTTTGCACTCTAAAAAAACTATTTTTTCTAGAAAATTGACTATTATTCGCGTGATTGTACGGACTGTACAACCCTAAAACCAACTGGAAAAGTTGGAGGGCAATCATACCTTTCTAATGCAAGCGGTTTGAGCAATTTTTGTTAAGTTTTGTGCATTTTATAGCATTTTTGTAAAAACTGTCATAAACCCTACCTAGGGTTTTAGGAAGCACTAAAAAATGCAATTTCTCATGTTTCCCACATGATCTGGTCAAGGCACTTGGTAATAAAGTTTGTTTTGATGTCCTCTAACATCTCACAAGAGTTAGAGTTTGGATTTTGCACATGGGAGGAGAAATTCATGACAGTTTGCTGCACTTCGCCCTGTTTTCAGTCAAGAACCTAGTAGGTTTAGAGGGTTTGATGAATATGATTGTATAGAACTATTCATGATAGAGGAATGGTTTATTGGGATCTTATTGGGTGTATTGGATGTGTAGGAATAAAGAAAATCCCATTTGAAGTCAAGAACTAGAGGAATACTAAGCCCAGGAGACCTAATTAGGCCTAATAAGAAAGAGGACAGTCAAAAAATGAACCCTTCCGTACAAAGCAACCATACCCCATTTCTGGATGTGTAGTAATGGCCAAAAGGGTATCTGAAATGAGTCTCCTTTCCTGTAGATCAGGTCTGCTCCAAAAGTTGTCGAAAAAGGCCTTTTTGAAAGGCTACAAGAGGCTTAAGGGCAGTTTGTGAAGAAAGACCTAAAAGATTGTAGGTCAAGGGGTTCTTGTGGGTGATCCTAAGTTGCATTTGTCATTGTATGATATGCTCTGCATCAATAGGCCAATGTACAAAGAATGTGCATTCGCCAATGGCCATACAATTTAATGAACTATTGTTGAGGACCAAATAAACAAGGAGCCAATCTGAGTCCAAAAATGCTTTAGCAAGCTAATCACTGCAACCAAACAATACTTCAAAGATATCCTATCAAGAAAACTTTGTGTAGTATCCTAAAATGCTATGAATGTACTTTTGTCCTAAGTCACAGGGTTCGCCAAATATCTCATATGAGGTTTGAAATTCAGCAGACTTTTGAACAACCCAGAAAATTCAAAAAAATTTGTCATTATATTCATACGGCTAAAATGGCGGTTTTTTTCACTAAAATATATTATTGTTTAGGTTTGCTTTTTGTGCTTTTTCTTTTAAATACAACACCCGCAACCTATATTCTTCAATCCTCTATCTGGCAACACAACTAAGGGAAGATTTATTCACGGTTTGTTGGAGGTTGGGCGACGACTGAGTGAAACTATGAAAGGAGCCACGACTAGAGGTTGGGCAACAACCGATGTCTGAGTAAAAGGAGCCGCGACTGGAGGCTATTAGAATAATTATGTTATATCTCTTATTAATGGTCAATTATGTACATATTGTATATATTTGGTTGTTTCCTCCTTTGTCTCTGTTAATGATTGTTTTGTAATAGAAACATCGTTCCTTGTAATTGCTATACGTATTTTTTAATTCTTTTAATAAAATCATGCAATTACTTCGAAATCCTTCCATTTCATGGTATCAGAGCTGCCGGAATTGATTTTTTTTTCTGAAAAATAAAAAAATCAAGGAGTTTTCGTGGGATTTGTTTTGCCAAAACATCACGACTCTCCTGGTCTGAAAATCGAGGGTTCTTGGTGATTATTTTTCATGAGTTCTTCCTCACTTAAAATCATGATCCTCTTTCTGAAAACGTGTGGGCATTTTCGTGTGTTAGGGCCACGATTCTGAGTTATGTGGATGCGTTTTGTTTTATGCTCTTATGGTTTGCGTTGTTCACCAGTACCTGGCCGCCATTTTTCTTCATTCCTGGCCACGTTTTTCAACAGTTCCTAGCGTCGTTTTCTTCTTCTCGCCACGTGTTTAAATCTGGACGTTTTGTGTTTTGGGTGCACGTGTTTTGCTCATTTTTTACCACGATTTCTTAAAAATGTGGATGCGATTTTATGAAATCCTATTTGGCGCAATCTCCCTATGATTTGCATCTGCGTTTTCTATGATTTCTGGTCTTTTTTCTGTGTTTTCATTGCCGCCTAGGGTTTCTGCAACTTTGGTAGGGTTTTGACCCTTCATTTCAAGTCGAAAAAAATTTCTGATTGTAGATTCTGTGGGTTTTTCGAGACGATTTTTGGGTAGCTGTCGGATTTTTTTGGGTGTCTCGAAATCCGTGCCTTGAAATTTGTGCCGATGAATGTCTCAAAATTTGTGCCTGTAAACTGCCTTAGCATCCTGTGCATTGGAATTTGTGCCTCAGGTTCCATGCATTCAGCCTCTTCTCAGTACCTCTTTTTTGGTACCTCAAAAAGCGTGCAAGATGGTGAATTTGACCAACATTACGTTGGAAGGCAGTCAACAATTTAATGGCAAAAACTATAATACCTGGAAGCAGGGAATGATGATCATCTTTGAATATCGCTGCCTCGATCAAATGATTTTAGGCAACACTACTCGTCCCGCAACGACGGGAAAAGACCAGGACAAGTTTGATGAGCAAAATCGTGAGACAGTGATGCTCATTAAGCTTTCAGTTACGAATGATTAGCTACCTCAGATTTCGACTGAAAATCAGCAATGAAGATTTGGGACCATCTGAAGGGTTTGCATGAGACCTCCGACAAGAGTCGTGCGTTCTTCTTGAAAAATATGTTGTTTTCTATCATGATGGATGAGAAGACAACTTTGCAGGCGCACCTGAACAAGACCCAAGAGATCCGAGATCAGCTGGAGGCTATTGGTCGGAAAATGGAGGAAGACATGGTCGTAATCACTCTGAAAAGTCTACCTAAGTCTTATGAACATTTCATTGAGACTCTCAACATTACGTCTGCTAATGTTTATCTGAAGTTTCCGGAGCTTTGTACTGTCCTCTTGCAGCAAGATTGCTGGAAACAACAGTTTGGTAGTAGTGCTTCTTCGTCCTCTACAGAGCAAGCTTTTGTAGCCAAGTCTCAGGCTCAGAATAAAGGGAAAGTTCAGCCTCCGCAGTAGAAAGGCTCAGGTCAATCTCAGGACAGCACCAAGAAAAAGAACATTTAGTGTAATTACTGCCATTAATATAGTCATATGAAGAAGGATTGTCGTCAGCGTTTGGCTTCTGAACAGAAGAAGCAGTGAGGGTCTCAGCCAAAAGCAAATGTTGTCGAGCAGAAGGAATCTGCCGTTTACGCCTTTATGGCTAAAAGACCTACAGATCATGTAAAGTCCTCTACCTGGTACATTGATTCAGGTGCCTCACGACACTTCACCCATCAGCGTGATTGGTTCACAGATTTCTCTCCCTTCAGTGACTCAGTTATTTTTGGAGGAGGTGAAGAGTATACAGTTGTCGGCAAGGGCACTGTACAGATTCAGTCTGGTGGGAAGAATCTCATATTCCTCAATGTATACTATGTTCCTGACATGGAACTAAACCTTCTCTCTGTCAGTCAAATTATGCGGCACTCTCCTCAATTGGATGTGGTTTTCAGTGCACACAAATGTTCCATTGTTGATCGGGAGACTCGTATGACTATGGCTGTTGGTATTGAGGATCATGGTCTATACAGACTTGTGGATACAGGTGATTCTCCAGAGTTAGCCATGGCAGCGAGAAATTCTTCCATCACCAGTCTTTGGCATCAGCATTATGGGCACTTAAATGTGCACTCTCTCTCTAAGCTATCTCGGGAGGGACTTGTAGCTGGTTTACCTGAGATCCAGACCCAGCATCATAGTGTTTGTGGAGCTTGTCAGGTTGGGAAGTAGCACAAGACACCGTTCCCGAATGGTGACTCATGGCGAGCCTCTAAGGTACTGCAGTTGGTTCATGCTGATGTATGTGGGCCAATGAATACACCTTTTGTTACTGGTTGCAGGTATTTCTTGCTTTTTGTTGATGATTTCAGTCGTAAAATGTGGGTGTACTTTCTCAGACAGAAATCAGATGTGTTTACTGTATTTCAGAAGTTTAAGACCTTAGTAGAGAAAGAGTCTAGCTATTCCATAGTCACTCTTAGGTCAAATAATGGGGGGGAATTTTGTTCTACTGATTTCTCCAACTTCTGTGATATACACGGCATCAAACGCCAATTAACCACACCCTATACTCCTCAGAAAAATGGTGTTGTAGAGCGGCGCAACCTTACAATCACTGAGATGGCCGATTCCATGTTAGAACACAGGAGTGTTCCTAAGAAATATTGGGCAGAAGCAGTCTACACTGTTGTCTATCTCCTTAATCGGTCTCCTACATATGTTGTTAAGGAGAAGACTCCTAAGGAAGCTTGGACTGGTCGCAAACCACAGATCAGTCATCTAAGAATATTTGACTCTTTAGCTTATGTATGGATTCCAGATGCCAAGCACTCAAAGTTGGATTCCAAGAGTCAAAAGCTTATGTTCACAGGGTATAGTGACAACCATAAAGCTTACTGGTTGATTGATATAGATACTGATCGTCTTATCTTCAGTCAGGATGTTGTCTTTGATGAAGAACGAGGACCTTTTCATCCTTCCTTGTCTGTGCAGCATTCTGAGGATCAGCCTTTGAAGGCTTCTGATTTGGGTGTTCATCTTCCATTAGGTCCACCTGATGGGAGGGATGATGATGCAAATTCAGTTTTTGATGATGCTCAACCTGAATTTCCTCCGAATGATGTTGATCTTCCACCTATTGAACCTATTCCAAGTATAGTTCCAGCTCCTCCTGTTGCATCCTATATTGGCACTTCTACTCTCCGGCCTAAATGGTGGGCTGACTATTCGAGATCTTCATGATGATGAGCTCATTGAGGGTAGATCATCCAGAAACAAGAGCAAACAGCAGCCAACATTCACAGTGTCTATGAGCCTCAAACATATTTAGAGACTAAAGGAATCCCTGAGTGGGAAAAGGCTATGGAGTCTGAATACCGAAGTCTTCAGTAAAATCACACTTGGGTCCTTTCTAATCTTCCTCCAGTGAAGATGCCCATTAGCTGCAAATGGGTGTATAAGGTGAAATACAAAGCCGATGGAACCCTTGACAAGTACAAAGCTCGTCTCGTTGCTAGGGGGTTCTCACAGAAGGAAGGCATTGACTACGAAGAGACTTTTGCTCCTACAACCAAGATGAGTACAATTCGGCTTGTCCTTGCCTTAGCAGCCCAGTTTGGTTGGAAAGTCCATCAGATGGACGTTGAGAGTGCTTTCCTCAACGGTGAGTTGAAGGAAGAAGTCTATATAACACAGCCTCCAAGGTTCAAGGTTGCCGGTCAAGAACACAAGGTGTGCAGATTGGTAAAAGCACTCTATGGCCTGAAATAGGCTCCTCGGGCTTGGTACATCAAGATTGACAAGTACCTCACAGATCATGGCTTTCAGAGGAGTCCATCTGACTCTAATTTGTATGTCAAACGCACTAGTAGTGATATTTTGATTCTTGTTGTCTATGTGGATGACCTGATCATTACTAGTAGCTCGACACATTTGATCGCTAAGATCAAACAGGATTTGTGCAGCACATTTGACATGACAGATCTGGGACTTTTGCATTACTGCTTAGCTGTTGAGGTTTGGCAAACTGAGAGCAATATCTTCATCTCCCAGTCCAAATATGCTCTAAGTCTACTAGATAAATTTCGTATGCAGGATTGCAAACCTACCTGTCAGCTAAGTCAGACTCACCTGTAGTGGATGAATCATTGTTCAAGCAACTAGTGGGCAGCCTCATCTATCTCACTGCCACTAGACCTGACCTCAGTTTTGCAGTGAGCTACATTTCACGCTTCATGACATCCCCCAAGGCTGATCATTGGGTAGCAGCGAAGTGTGTGCTGCATTATGTGAAAGGCACTTCTAATTATGGACTTCTTTACACTAGGAGTCATGATCCTAGACTCAGTGGTTTCACAGACTCAGATTGGGCAGGTCCGGTTGATGACAAGAAATCAACATCTGGGTATGTGTTCAGTTTCGGATCCGGTGCAGTTACATGCACGAGTAAGAAGCAGCAGGCAGTGGCTCTCTCCTCGACACAAGCAGAGTATCGGGGAGCAGTTAAGGCATCTTGTGAGACAGTTTGGCTTCATCGGATGCTTATGGATATGCAAATATCTCAAGCAGGTCCGACTCCCTTGTTCTGTGATAATCAAGGAGTTCTCAAACTTGCCAAAAATCCAGTCTTCCATAAAAGAACCAAGCATGTGGAAACTCATTGTCACTTCATTCGGAAGCTTGTTGAAGACGGATCAATTCAATTGCTGTATGTTCCGACAGAGGAGCAAACAGCAAATATTTTCACCAAGTCTCTCAGTCCAGATAAGTTTGTAAAATTCAAGGCGACTCTTGGTGTAGTTGACAGATTGACCATTAAGGGAGGGTATTAGAATAATTATGTTATATCTCTTATTAATGGTCAATTATGTACATATTGTATATATTTGGTTGTTTCCTCTTTTCTCTCTGTTAACAATTGTTTTGTAATAGAAACATCGTTCCTTGTAATTGGTATATGTACATTTTAATTCTTTTAACAAAATCATGCAATTACTTCAAAATCCTTCCATTTCAGAGGCGAACTGGAGTGGCGGTGGCAAATACTCCATCTGTTTCCCTTGCACTTGCAGGTGCATTCTCCATCAAGCAAAGCCATGTGCAGCACTGTGCACAGGTAGGCCTCCGACGACCATTAGTTATTAAAATTTTAGGTTTTGTCTTTTTAATAAAATTTAATGTTTTGTTTTACATGTATTTTAAATAAAATTTAAAACTATATAAGTAAATAAAGTTATATTTTATTTTGTTTTTAAATAAAAAATAAAAATATAATATATATTTTTCTTTCTGGTTTTTTACATAGACTAATAAATTATAACTTACATGTTTTTTAAATAAAAATTATCATTAATAATTTGCTTCTAAATTAAAAAATAAAAATTATATATATAGTTTTTAAATAAAATTTAATTTAGTATTTTTAATTTTATTCTTTGAATTTAAGAATAAAAAATTAATACATTTTTATTCTTACGTTTAAAAGAAAATAGTATTTTTTTATTTTGTTTTTTAAAGTTAAAAGTCAAAATTTGATATATTTTTATTTTTACGTTTTTAAAATAAAATTTAGTATTTTTTTATTTTATTTTTGAAAGTTAAAAATCAAAATTTTATATATTTTTATTTTTATGTTTTTTAAAACATAAATTTGTATTCATTTTATTTTACTTTTTGAAGTTAAAAATAAAAATTTAATATATTTTGCTTTAATGTTTTTTTTTAAATAAAATTTAGTGAATATTTTAAATATTAATTATTATTTGTCTTTTGAAATATGCAGATTGTAATTTAATGGCTCCCAAGAAATCAACTACTGAAGGATGGAAACATGTGACCCGCAATGGTTCCAAGCTCAAATGCAACTTTTGTCAGAAACCTTTTACCAAAACTTTAACGAGTTAATGGACCACTTGCTTGGCATTTCAGGGGGTGCAGGAGGTGTTACTGCATGTGATAAAGTGACTCCAAAAATTAGAGCTACTCTAGAGAAAGAGCAATCCTCTTCGATTGTAGGAAAGATGAAGCAGACACGAGAAACAAAGAATTGAATAGGATGTCTAGATTCACATCTGTTATGTCTTCCTCTCCCAATATGCCCAAGTTCATGATAGGTGGATCAAGAGAAAGTGGAACATTGAACAACTTTTGGAAACCAGCAGAAAAACATGTAGATGATGCATTGGCTGATTTGTTTTATTCAAGTGCCATTCCATTCAATGTAGCCAGGAATCCATATTTTCAAAATGCAATTCAAAGAGTTTCAGAGTTGGCAAAGGGTACACGCCTTCCTCTTCAAAGGCTTTCAGAACAACTGTTTTGCAGCGATCAAAAGATAGGGTGATTGGTCAATTAGTTGAAATCAAAGCCTCTTGGAAGGCAACAGGTTGCACTATATTGAGTGATGGATGGTCAGATATATGTCATTGATTAAGGTTTTGGTGGCTTGTCCTCAAGGTGTAGTGTTCTTGAAGGTGATTGACACTATGAACCATAAGAAAACTTTAGAATATGTTTTTAAAATATTAGAAGAAGCCATTCTTGTAGTGGGGGTGGAAAATGTGGTTCAATGGTAACTGATAGTGCAGCAAATTGTGGGGGAGCTAGGAAGCCGATAGTAAAGTACCCACCAATATATTGGAGCACATGTGCAGCCCATTGTTTAGATTTGTTGCTTCATGACTTGGCTAAATTCCCATGGGTGCTTGAAGCAATTAATAGGGGAAGAGCAATTGCAAATTTCATAAGAAATCATCATCTCACATTGAATCTTTATAGGCAGCAGGCATCTAGGGAGTTGTTGAGGCCTTGTGACACAAGATTTGCTTCATTTTTTATCACTTTGAAAAGAGTGGTTGAAGAGAAGGCAGCTATAAGGTCTGTTATTTGCAGCAATGAGTGGGAGAATTCATCTCTTTCTAAAGGTCCTAAGGGGAAGATGATAAAGCAAATCATTTTAAACAGCAATTTTTGGGAAAGTGCAGCAAATTTTTTAAATGTATGCGGACCGATTGTTGATGTGCTCCATATGGTTGATGGTGACACCCCTTGTCTTGGCATGCTTCATGAGAGCATGGACAATTGTAAGGAAGCTATTCAAAAAACACTCAATAATATGGAAGCAGACTACATGGAGATATGGGAAACAATTGATTCTAGATCGAAAATTATGCACACACCTTTACATGCAGGGCTTTTAGAAGCCATTGAGATGCTTGAACCAGATCCACTAGTTGCAAGTCTAATTAGAGACCAATGCTGGAAATACAAGGCAGCAAAAAGGATGTTTGGAATGGCATCAGCGAAATATGACAGGACACGAGTGGACATACTTGGGTATAGATGGTGGATGACCTATGGAGCACATACACCTGAACTACACGCTTTGCTATTAGAGTTTTGAGTCAAGGAGAAAGTGCATCAGCTTGTGAGAGGAATTGGAGTTTCTTTGACCACATTCATTCCAAAAAGAAGAACAAGTTGCTGTCCAAAAAGTTGGGAGATCTTATTTTCATTCGTAGTATTTTACAATTGTTTATGAACAAATCAGCAAAAGAATCATCTTCTTCACAACAAATTCTAGAAGACATAGCAGTTGCAGCAGATGAACTTGAATTTTTTGGATGATAAATTGAGTAGTGCACCTAGTGATGATGATGCTACATCATCTCACCCAAGTGCTCTTGATGACTTAGAACTTTTTTGAAGTTTTAGTTTCTTGACTCTTGATTGTCACTTTTTGACAAGAAAAACATACACAATCATGATTTCATATGTTTCTTATGGTTTAAAGTTTACTATGGTTTGTAAATGTGGCATCTATTTAGCAATGTTTTGTGTATTTATTATTTATATTTAAAAGAAATCAAATTTATGTTAAGGTGAATTTAATCACGAATTTTTTTCCAATTTTTTCCTTGCCACATTTATTCTGAATTTCATCCTTACCGAATTCAAAATCGAACCTTGTGACTTAGCTATTATCCAATCCACCCGCTAGGAGAAATGATTCTTTGTCTCTACCAAATTCAGAGTCTGAGGAAGAGCCAATTGCAGAATCAATTTTTGTAGCTTCAATAAAATTGCATGTTAAAAGAAATAGTTCATAGTCCTCCATTTGCTAGTGAAACAAGCCACGAAGGGAATTTGTTTCATCTTCTGAATATGATTGCAATTCCAAAATTCCTTCAACCTTCGGCTCCATTGGGACCCTAATCATAATCCTATGTCCGCTTCTTCAGAGTCCAAATCTGATGAATCTAAGGAATATGCTTCCTCACTACTGGTTCTTCAAAAGAATTATGTATTTATCACCCTTGTTTCAATGGCAAGTGTGTTCTTTTTCCAAATAAGATCGGCTTTGGCTGCTACCAGATGACCCCAACCCAATAGTGCATCATACACTTTCTTCAATAATGAGATGACCACAAAATTTAATAAAAAAAGTTTTGTTCCAATAAGTACCTTATGGGCCATTGAAACTCCTAGTACCTTGATTCCTTGTTGGTCTACACCCACCAATTGAAAAGTTGGAGGCCAAATGGTTAGCTTGCCCAAACTCCTCCAAGTGTCTTCTAGAACTACATTCACATTAGACCCGCCATCACTAATTGTGATAGTGTGATTCCTTCCAAGCATTTCCATGTGTGCCACTACTAGTTTCTTTGCCATGTTAACTATCAATAACATGGGATAATCACTTGGTCTCCCAACAATGGAGGTTTGGTTATGAGATCTTCATTATCTCCAAATTCTAAATGAGTAATAGCATGCACCATCTTATTACTCTTAGATATAGTATTAATTATAGGATTTCTAAGTTCAAGAATGCTTTGTAATAAATCCACTACTTTAATCGGCGTGGTGGTTTGAAGTACTTGCCTTGCAATAATTTTAGTAGATTGCCATTGATTTGTTATCATACTTGCATTTGCATTCGAGTGGCAACATTCATTATCCATAGCATGCTCCACCTCGGCTCTTGCTTCACAAAGTCTTTTTTTCTGTATGTGGATCTAGATACACAACCTTCTTTGCTTGGGCTCAAGTAACGACCAATACTTTGTTATATATCTCTACATCAATCATGTTGATGCTAGCCTTTTGCTTCAGAGATCCAACATCCTCGTGGTATCTAGGTCCACACCATTTGCATAGTAATGTCGCTTTATTTTGGTTTCTATGTCAGTTTCTTGCGAAATGTCCCAATTCATCACATTACCGACATTGTATAATGGGACGACCTTTGGAGTCCTACCTGTTGATGATTGTTTTTAGACAAGTCAACAATAGAGTAAAATACTAAGTATCCAACTCTCTTGAATAAAGCCTCTCGAATGCTAAACGATGTGATCAATCGAGACAACTCCAAAGTTCCTTTTCTTATGATTTATGATGGATGAACTCAGTGATTACATGTGATCTTGCTGATTATCACAAAGGGACTTACGTTGGATTCTTCTTCTTTCATTCAGTTTATTTCTCCCTTGAGTGTAGATGAAGTATGTACAATGCTTCGATAATAAAAAGGGGAAAAAGATAAGGTTTAGGGAGCTAATCTAAGGTCAATGAAGCAATGACGATGCATGAATAGACAAACTCCTTAATTTACCTAACTCCACTTCGCCAAGGATGCCTACAACTATATGAAGTTGGTGCAATCTCCTAAGGTAAACAAATGGTTTTCAAATCATGAAGGCTTATATAAGCACCCATCGAATGGTGCAGCTCAAACAAGCATCCACAATTGAACTTAAGCAAATGATGAGGCTCAGACTAGCTTTACACAACACTTCACTAGCGATGAATGTTAAAAGCATGAGCTAGGAGTTGATCAAATATTCGATACAACATACATAACATCAATGAGCTTCTAATCTACTTAAAACATCTCTTCACTTCATCAAGATACAAGAAACCATGTCATTTCACAAGATAATACTTTAACACCAAATGAACTCCAATGTCTTTGTATTAATTTTGAAAAATATTTACAACTTCAAGTCCTCTCAGAGAATTTCGAGAGTCTCTTCTATTTTACTCCTACTAGCCTACAATCTAATCTCTAATGATCTATTTAATCCCTTTACAAATGAGGCAACAAGGCCTTTATATAGAAGTCCAGATTACAATGAATCGCTTAGATTGATTGGCAAAGCCAATGGACTAGATTGTCGCAACAAGGCAGTTTGTTACAACAAATTGCTATTTTTAGTACAGAAGAGAGGCAATGAAGGCATGTTTCCCAAGAAGGTAACATAAGATGAAATCTTTGGAGTATCTTCCACATGGACGCCCTCTCTATCTTCTTGCTTGTCGAATGATGTGGCAAACTATGATTGGCTTGATGATGATGTACATGCCATGTAGGTGCCATCTCAGCAACTCTTATGGATTCCAACTATTTATACAATTTGTTTTGTGGACATATTCCCAAATTGCATCATCTATGTGATGTCTTTGAATATGATTGCCTTGAATGAACTTGAATGTCTGAGAATGCATCTTGTAGATCTCGCCTTGTTCATTGTTTTGTAAACTAGATGTATGATATTTGTTGCTCATCTGATTTAACACTGTGATGTTTCATCTCGCAGGATGTAGATTGATCTTATTTGGATACATCTTCATGCGGAGAGTAGAGTATATGATGATGATGTTGCTTCCTTCAAGAAATAAGAGACTTCTTCTGGAAACTTGAAGATTGTCAAAGAACTTGAAGCTAAATGGATGAAAGCCTTGTCTAGAAGTATAATTTCATGGACGGATGCCTTCAAAGATGATGTATACTTGAACTTGATGTAGAGTAGATGATCTCTCATGGACTTGAAGATTTGAAGAATCTTGAAGCTTGATGGATGAATGTCTTCGACGTAGTAGATGATGAAGTATGCTTGCACTTGATGCAATCCAACATGATGTCATTGAGGAAGAGTGTCGACATGTTAGACTTGAAGTGTCCTCTTAGAGTAGCTATATGATGTCTTCTCCAACATGGCAACTTGTTGACTTCCCTCCTTACATGAAAGTGATTCCAGCACTTAGCTCCTAGGATGACTTTTTAGCTCCTACAATACAGAGAAAGAAACAATATCAATTCCTTGATCTTACAACACAAAATAATCTTTATAAATCAATTTCTAACCTTTCCAATCCTAGGCGCATTGGATGCCAAATTGGTTGCTTCTCTAAATGCAATGATAACATTGAAATCAAGCATCATATATGAGTGTCGCATGGGATAAGAAATTCATCCTTTACTTAATTTTCTTCACTTGAATCAAATCACATATCAATGATGGCGCATTGGATGAAGTTTTCGTTCTCCTGTCGAAAAGTCTTATAAAACTTACAATCTAATACCACACCAATGTGGCGCATTGGACAGGGAATTGGATCTTCTCTTGAAATTTCATCCTTTGTAAACTACATCAGCCTTCCTGATCTAGGCGCACTAGATGGAGATTTTGGATCCTCTTTGAAATGAACTAATGAAACTTACAATCAAACTCCCTCTAACTAGCACATGGGATTAATGTTTGGTTGTTCATGTGAAAGGGCTCTTGAAAACTCAAATTCAACCTCATATGGGAGTGACGCATTGGATGAGGAACTCATCCTTCGCTTGAAACTTCACTTCAAATTACTATTTCTACTCTTTTGATGAGGGCGCATCAGTTCTGTCGCAACAGATCATGATTTTGGACTCTCTTAAAACTTGTTTTGAAAATGTCAAAGGTTGCAGCAGATAGGGCGCAGCAGATCAGAATTTTGTATCCTCTTAAAACTTGTCTTGAAGTTGCATATTGATACTTCAAACAACCCTCTCCACCTTGGCGCATCACATCAAGATTTTGAATCCTCTTCCCAAAAGGGCGCATTAGATGTGCATGTCATTCTCCTCTTGGTCCTGGCGCAGCAGATCAGAATTTGGTTGTTTGGTTGAGATCACACTTGTAACTTGAAGTTGGGGCCTTGGTTAACCACTTTATCTTTCATTTGAATGATGCATTTGAGATAAACTTTCATCCTAGGCGCACTAGTTGAGGCGCATGAGATGGAGATCTTGATGCTCACTTGATATCCTTTGAAAAACTTAAACCCAACCTCACTCCAATGTGGCGCAGCAGATCAGGCACATCAGATCAGAATTCTGCTGTTTGGTTAAAAATGTCTTCTAAAATCATCATTGCAGCTTCTCTTAACAAGGGCGCAAGAGATCAAGACTTGGATCTTCTCTTAAAAGGTGTTCAATCTTCAATTTAATTCTACCCAAGAAGGTGGCACATTGGTTAAGGCATTAGATACTCGGTTATCATGACCAGTTAAAATTTGAAACCAATCACTTCATCCTTGGGCGCATTGGTTTGTGATCTTGAATGCCTCTTGAAAAGTCTTTAAATTCTATCTTATCTTGTGTTTCACCTCTATCTTGAAAGTGGCACATTGGTCCTGTCGCATTGGTTGATGATCTCATGCTCTAGTTGAATGTGGCGCATTTCATCAAGATTTTGCGCCCTCCTCATGTCTTGGCACATTGGTTGATGATTTTGAATCCTCTAGAGTACTTAGCCATTTTTCAATGTCCTTCAGGGTAAGGTCTATTGAAAAGATTGAATTTCTTATACTTTAAATATTTTTCAATATACCTTTCAAGATGTTTGAGATAGGTCTCGAATCCACACAGGATTTAACATGTAGATTATAGAATTTGGAGGATCCACCAGATTTCAGACTTAGTCAATTTTTCAGGATTTCAAGATATCAGGCTACCAAACTTAGTCATTTTCAAGATCTCAAACATACATCAGGATTGATCTCAGTGTTCATTATTTGGATGGAATTTGATCAAGACTCTTCATTACTGCAAGTTCATGTTCTAGATGAGACCTCCAGTTATAAAGCAAAACCTTCTAGGAGAGAGACTTATTGTTGGATTGGCGGAGGAAACGAACTTCAGACATCATCCAAAACTAAATGCAGAGCATCAGAGCTCAAAAAAAGGGGGGTCCCCATTTGCAATGGGGCGATGTGTGATTAGGTCACAACAGTACCATATCTAACTCTGACCTCCCCCTCTTTGATTTTGATAGTCGCCCAGAGATGCATTCATGTTATTCTACGGCTTCGATGGAGTGCTTGGTGTACTGAACTGCTCTACGTTTGTAGAGAATACTTGTGTACTCTTACTCTTCATATTGTACAGGCATTTTTTATTGAAAACATTTTCTTGGGACAATTAGCTTTGGTGTGACCTTCACCTTTGCAACCAATACACCATAGTTCTTTAGGTTCTTTGTTAATTTCTTTCCTTTCCTTCAACTTCATCATTCGAAGCATGTCTCTACTTAGAGCTTGTTTTGTTCCTAATTCATTGTCACTGCTTCCATTTGATCCATCATCTTCATTCATTTTTCTTTTGGATTGTGAGGACAACTTGTCCTCATTTTCTATGTCCATTGCTCTATTATACGCTTCAACTTATAATGAGGGTGGTACAACTTTCATCTTTTTTCTTAATTATGCGATAAGACCTTCAATGAACCATCTTTTCTTTAAACCATCTGCTGGTTCTTTTTCTAATTTTACAAGTAATTTTTTGAGTCTGCGATTATAAGCTCTTACACTTTCATGCTTACCTTGCCTGGTGTTGTAGATTTTTGCTATAGTTTCATTGTCATCTCGAAGCAATTTGAATTCCTCTTCGAAAGCCTTTCGTAATTTCTCCCGTGTTTCGACAAAGCTTGTTCAATATCAATGGCCACACCTCTCAAGGTGGCTGGAAAAGACCGTAGCCAATATGTTTTGTCATCTTGGCCATTTGTTGCCCAAATAGTTTCACAAGTCTTATAATGTCTTACTAGATCCTTTGATCCATCTCCTATAAACTTAAGTAACTTTTGTCTTTCTACAATGGGACTTGATGGAGTCACCATAGTTTTACCTTAATGAAATTAAAGTTTGGAACCTACTCATTAGGGAGTTCTGATTCAAACATTCTAGTGCTCCTTTGGCAATCTCAAACACGTGGGAATCCTCTACTCCTACAACTTCAATGTTCCGCACACTTCTTTTGCCTTCTAGTTCTCTTTTTTTATGCTCCAACCCTTAGCCTTGGAGTTTTTGGCTTTCTTTCTTCTTCTATTAACAACTTTTCAATGCCTCAAAGGTTGCTCTCATATGCTTCTCTCTCTCTGTTTGAGAGTTAGTCTTTAAATTCCATCACCCAACTAAGACTTTACGCATCTAGAGGAGGTTGTCTTGACTATTCGTGCCGAACTTGGTCTACAAGATTGACGTAGGCTTCATCCGATAATGGGAGATGTCTTGCTATTTCCACCCACTCTTCCTTTGTATGGTTATTAATAGCGGGTCGATTGTTTTGATATCTTCACTACCGACTACGACTTTGACTCCAACTTCTACTTTGGGACAAACTTAAACTTCAAATTTGTACTATTGGAGTCTCTTTGGCCACCTTTGGTAGTCGTCTTCTTCGTTCTCTTTGCTCTATCCATAGTTGGAAAACTCAAACTCGACAAAAACTCGACACACCCAAAATTTGCGACTCAGCAAAAACTTCGGCAAAAAAGTTAACTTAAATTTCTTTAAAAACACAAAAAAAAAACTAATTTAAAAAATAAATTGCCTCAATTACTATGTCTAGCAAGTTTTTTGCTCAAACTCATAGAGGGAGTGTTTTATGCAAAAACACGGCAAAAAAACTCGACAAGTTAACTGACGAGTTACTCGCTAGAGCAAAGATTTGACGAGTTACTCTTCAATCTGATAAAACTAGTTCTTGAAATAATGAACAAAAATAACAATGCATATCAGATAGAGTAGTAAAAATATATCTTTATTCACGAAAAGTTCTTACAAAAGTATACCAAAGATGATCAGCCAAGGATCAGACTACTTTCCCTAACTACACAAAGTCTATTTAAATAACCCAACAATTGCCAAGCGAACACAACAGACTACTAACTAGCTCATATAACTACCTGAATGCTAACAAGCAATTAATACATAATTGGATACAACCATTTTAACAAAACATAATAAAGGCCTTGTGCGCTAGCTACAAAAGAATTATGAATTTCATATATTTTCCCAAATATTCAGGAGTAAAAGAGCTTTAGGAAAACCAAACATGCTGAATATTCTTCATGTAGATGAAATGAGGTAAACATGTCCAGTTTTTCAAGAATACAAGTAAATAAAGAAAACATATTAATGACAAATCCATTCCAGAATACATCAAACAAAGCATAAAGTTAAAATTAAATACTAATAGTGTATGTAGATCAAAAATCTCAAGACACAAAAAAATACTAATGTTTATCACATTTTCCATTTTCCTCTATACATTTCTAAATCGTCAAGAGTTGTAAACTTGTAACTAATTAAACACCCATCTCTGAGTCCACCTCTTAACATATATGCCTCCTTGATGAAAACAATCTTTAACTTAATCATTGCACTGCCCATTTTGGATGAAACCTCCAATAGTTTGTGTCATGATTGTGTGCACCACAATTCTCCCATTTGTATATGTACCAACTGGCAACAACAATTTGTAGAGTGACCACTAAAACACCCATCTCTAAGTCCACCCCTTAGCATGTATGCCTCCTTGACAAATTCAATCCTTAATCATTGGACCACCAGATTTTTGATGAAACCTCCAATAGTTTGTGTCATGATTGTCTACACCTCACACCACAATTCTCACATTTATACATGTACCAACAACAATTTGTAGAGTGACTGGTTCTCCCAACATATCCGCATGGTTACTTACACTATCACTTAATTTGTTCTCTTGCACTTCTCACAAGGTTTCTCTAGGTATTTTTCCACTAGATGATGTGCTAGGTGGTGTCTGTGCCTATTTACCTATCCATTTCCCTCTTCAAGGTCATTACATTTTGTGACTTGACATTATTCCTTAACTATTCTTTTAATCATTACCTTATTTCAGCTCTTAAGCATTCAGTCCATGCATGCAATTTTAAGTTTGACATTTTGCAAGGCCATTCATTCCTTCTTGGCAAAGTGGGTATCACCTTCTAATCATGCATGAAGTATTATACTTTTAGTCTTTTATTGATGGCTTCAATGTTTTCCCCTTCAAAAAATCTTTTGATTGAAGCTGTCTGAATATTTTATGATAAACTTTTGTGTATCCATTATCATCCATGGCAATCAAACAATGCTTAACAGATAAACCATAACCATGTTAAATAGCCCTTTTGTGTTATCCTTGTATAAACCTTTCTCCACTCTGCTTTGAAGAACAACTTTACTAACATATTCAATATCTTTGACCAAGCACCATTATGATTAAAAATATCCCATATATAAATTCTTTTCCATCTTACAATGTAATACACACATCAGCTGTAACCTTGATTCCAAGAAAATTCCCATCATAAAAATGATGTTTTTTAGTTCCACATTTCCAATAAAAGGTTTTTAAAAGTTTTTATTGTATGCAATACGCTGGAAAAGAAGAGTCAATTCCCGTACAACCACGCTTGATCAATAACTTCTAAGATAAAAACAAACTTCACAGGAGTAACTCTTTCAAAGCCAATCACTTTGTCACAATACCACATTATTCTCCCTTATAACAAATTTAATAATTCTCCTTTATATAGTATTTTTTGGTAGTAAATTCAATATGCTTAGCCCGGGAGAGCCAAACCCCTGCAAAGAGGTGTAACTTCAGGCATTCCCAGCCTTTCAAGTGGTCAGATTTTTAAAATAAAATGTAGAAAAGATTGGCAACTGATCCCCAAACTTCTAGAGTCATCAAACCATAAAATACCAACAGGCACCTTATGCACTGTAATCTGGGCCCTACAGCCAACATAAATTTGCCACTCATCCATGTCTTATAATTCAATTAACAATGATGGATCTATTGCACCGCATTGGCAAGTTATGTGAGAAATAATAATGCACATTCCAACTTTGATACTAAGGTCACGAGTAGATCTCTAGGAACTTTAACAATTAACTAAATTTTAACTTCACAAAAGAATTTGCCAGAATTTTATCATCTGCATTCAGTTTTACCTAGGTTCTGTTCACCACACTAGATGTCAACCATTCCTTTGTTTTTTTATGCAGCAACCAGCAAACTAGTTTGCACATGCCTGCATCAGTTATCATCCTTGTCAGGTGTATGCAGAGCCTCTATGACCAGCTTCAACCTTCTGTGGGCACACCTCTCTGCTCACACACAGATTTATTATCAGCAATGATCCTCGATAGATGTTTTAAAATTTCAATCACCTTATATGATATAGTTCTTATTAGGTGATATATCCATTTTCACATGCCTCACTCATGATGCACCTAAATGCTCAGAATTACATGTATCCAGTGATGGTGCTCGTTAGCCCTGACCTGTCTATTATGATTAACCTGGAATGCACTTCCTCATAATATCTTCCTGTACTTCTTAGCTTTCTGCAAACTGGAAATTGCATCCTATATATATAATGCATTGTGTTTTTTAAGAGTCCGACCACAAATATTGTTTGTTTGGTCGAGCATTTAGTTATCATCTCATTTTGTCCAAGTCTGATATACTTTTCTTTTGAATGTTTCCTACATTCTTCATGAAATAGCATTTAGTCATCATCTCGTCTCCAAATCCTTGTGCTACACCTGAGATTGTCTACTGTCACTCAATCAACACTGTTAGGACGTGCGTGCATGTTGAATCTTTTGCTTTCAAGTTTTCAACTTAAAATGGAACCTCTCTACAATTGCTGAACTCTTGGGCACAAATTTATTCATGCAGCAATTGTTTTTGTTGTCCAAGAAAATTACACTTCTAGATATGAACTCATTAAGAGCATAGATAATTGAAGACAGCAGGGGTATTCTCTAGCAAAACATAAAATGAACCAAAACCTGATTCTCTAGCACGAAAAACATCCATCCACATTAAAATCTGCCTTAACCTAGGGTCCCATGGTTTCCCATACATAGACACAGAAAAGTGTATTTAATAAGGACTAAAAACTATTGTTTAATAATAAAAACCACACACAACAGAGAATTAAGATAAAAGAGGCATTTCAAAACACGACATGCAATACATGTTCATATGAACATCTTAGCCAGCCATGCCACATGTCATGTATATGTGTGTGTGTGTGTGAGCGTGTGAGTGTGTTAGAGAGAGAGAGAGAGAGAGAGAGAGAGAGAGAGAGAGAGAGAGAGATGTGATGATGATGATCACCATTTATCCAAGAACATGTACAACTTATCAATAAGCCACCATAAATTGGCTTACAAACACCACTATCTCCAAATAAATTTTATCACAGCAACAAATTAAAAGGCATAAACATAAAAATAAATAGTCACACAAAAGCTACAAAATCTAAATTTAGAGAGTCTAAAATCTATGGATGATAGGCCATGGGTGGTTATTAAATACATCAAATAGTGAATTGTTTGGCATTAGAGCTTTATATTTTTGTGTTCGGCTAAATGGAGGAGTTCACTAGCATCCCAAATCAGGTCAGATGTGTGATTTTGGCATTCTTTCAACCTAGATCTTTGGGGTTTGTTTATTATTTAGGCCAAGAATGTGGAGGTACTATGGTAGACACACTTTATGATTATAATTATGCATGGTCAAAATAAACATTAAAGTTGAATAAAAGGTAATAAAGAGTGAGTCTTATACAATGATTATCATTTTGTAAAGTCACATAAAACAGTGAAGTTTCATAGAAGAAAACAAAGAGTATCTTATACTATGATTAATTTATCATTGTACATGGTCACAATAAAGCATTATCGTTGTGGTGTAACAAATATGGGATACAGCTAAAGAACGAATCAGGTTTAGATGTTAATAATGAATCTCAAATTCATCCCGAGATTACTAAACGTAGCCCATAACCTCACTGAATATTTACCAAGCAATAAAAGATGTCTTAATGAGAAAACACCTCTCATACTTTGTCTATTCAAGTATTTTTCAATTAGTCCATTCATCATTTCTTTCTCCATGGGACCAGTTCGGGTCAAATGACTGTTTTTTGCATGAATCACTTATTGGATTAAACACCCCATGTCATTCTTCATACAAAGCAACCCCATTGTTTATTTTTTAATGCATTGGATATTTAGCATTCTCTTAAAAATCCTACTGTGCACCCTCCTTCATAATAGACCTCGATCACGAAATCACAAGAATGGCCTGCAACTGTTTTGGATTCCATCTAAATTTTCAATTAGTTCATTGATCCTTTATTTCTCCATAGGACCAGTTCAAGTCAAATACTGTCTTTTGCACAAATCACTTATTGGATTAAACACCTTAGTCATTCTTCCAACAAAGTGACCCCATGGTTTATTTTTTCATGCATTGGATATTTAGCATTTTCTTAAAATCCTACTGTGCATCCTCCATAATAGACCTCAGACACAAAGTCATGAGAATGGCCTGCGCAACTGTTTTGGATTGCATCTAAATTATACTGCTCAGACTCAGGCTTTAAACAAACGGTAAACAGAATGCATACTAGAAAAATCTCCAAAGAGAACTTGTGCAACTGTTCCAAGCAGAAATACACCCTAAATATGAGCATATCATTTAATTTGCCAAGAATCTCAAGAAACATGGAATTTGTTATATACCAAGAATTGGAAGTTTTCAAGTTACTTTAACTTACCACTCCGATAACTGATGGTAACCAGCCTTTGTATACTGCCTTTGGGCCTTCCTCACGAATGACAGTTGACAAGGCATGGACCATACCACGATACTTGTTAGGAGAGTTTTCTGTCTGGAGTCCAAATGACAATTAATATGTAAATAGAATTTGTTGAAAACATTTAATACTACCACCTAGCAGCTAGAAAGACACCCATTCATGAGTTCACAAGCATTTTAATTTCAAAATGTCAACATTAAATTGCAAAGAACATCTGAAAAGATAACTATTATATGTTTAATATACCTGAACAGTCAGTCTCCCACGAACCATGTCCATTGGGTAAGTTGCAGACATTGCAATTATTCCAGCACAAGCCCCTGCTGCAAGGCGGGAAAAAGGTGTGTGCTCGGCACTTTCTGTATAGTGCATTTGAATTAGCTTTATATTACTTTTGAAAAAACATTCACAAACTCTTTTTGGCATAAAAATGAGAAGCCATACAACATTTTCTACCACTACATAAAGATTTTGAATTTGAAAGAATAAAAAATATATTTAATTTGAATACAAAAAAAGTATGTATCTGGAAAGCATAATGCAACAATGAAAAAAGTAGTTAAATAATTGTTCCATTATCCTCAAAGCTATATATGTAATGTCCCCTTACGAAATTCAAAATTTCTTAACCTTGCACACAATTTTAACTTCTTAAAGAGAACATTAGTAACCAATAAATCCTTATAACATCATCATATTGCAATTAGGGTTAGTAGCCACATAATCATAATCAATATCAAAGTTCATTCCATATATGCATTTCATATTTTCTCATTTCTATCATATAGAGATTTCCATGATATACCTCGGGAGAGTCTTTCTAGTGCCTGATCGTTAATCTACTCTACTTCACCCACCCCTTATGAGTACGGTTACGTTAGGGCGCCGGTATAACGAGACCCACTGCCATAGGCCCAAGGGTTTCATTGCTACATCCGCCAATTCTTCACCTCTTGGCTTAAGGGGCTTCACGCTATACATCCGGCGATACTTCACCCTCTTGAGAGTCACCTACCGTTAAGCCATTATAATAATAATTAGGTCTATGCAACCATAGGCCCAAGGGCTTCCCGCTATGCAGCCGGCGATACTTCACCTCTTGGCTCAAGAGGCTTCACGCTATGCAACCGGCGATACTTCACCGACTTGAGAGTCACCTAGGTGCTAGATCCTAAACCGTCCTTCCCTAACTCACCACCATACTCGTAGGGTGATAGATAGATTAACGGTGAGGCTACCTACTCTCATCTGAGTATACCATGATTAGAATTATGAATCATATCTTATAGGAGTTTATCCTTACCATCTCGTGATCCCCATGGATCACAAGATAGTACATTTGATCACATTGTTCCTCTACGGGAACTCATCATTGTACCATCTCATGTGATGGTTAAGCATATATAAATATGGTATTCATCATTATGATATCATGCATTTATTATTCCTTGGACCTTGTCCATCATATAAACATTCCACATATTCATTTATCATTCTTATCGTTATGATAGCATTTGCATACATCATTCTTTAATAGCATTCTTTCTTTACATTTATCATTGTAATGTTATACAATTCATTATTATTATGACATATGCATACCCATCCTATTATGCTTATCATCATTCATCAATACTCTCGTTTTATTATGCTATAACAGTCTTATTTTATTATGACTGACATAGAGGAAATCATTCATAAGTTCATTACCATGAGATATACTAACTTAAGGTAAGTAACATACCTCATATGAGTGATGAATGTAGATGTTCGCTGTCCAAGTATATTAAACTTCTTATTGCTGTAGGGAGACGTCGATCTGCTGTAATTAGATGCTGCTGAGTCTGAATGATGATAAGAATATTAGATTCAATGTGTTATGAGGTGATTGCCTCAAATGAGAGATGTAATGCTGCTTCTATGTATGCTATGTTGTGTTGATGCCTTCGAAAGATGAAAATGTGTGAGATGATCGAATGATAGATGATGCCCTCAATATGCTTGATCAACCTCCTTATATTCCTTTCATCGGTGCATTTGGGAGAGTCGCTACCATCCAATTGCGTCTCTTAGGATAATCGGGAGTTTAATAATTGTTTGTTTTCCTTAAGTCATGATCGCTTATGGGAAGTGGGCGCCAATCTTGTCTTTTAGTGTCTTTGTCTTATTCCAGTTTGTCCTTTATTCCATGTAGGATTCAAAATAACACTTTGGTGATTAACACTTGAATTCTCCCTTCGTACGATTGGCGCTAAATTACAATGGCATCATGGGTATGAATTCATTGATTGTTCACTTGTCTTGGTTATGAGCCGATCATTCTAAGCATTTTTCCTTGCTCGGTTCTTCCTAACATTGTCTTTGCTGTTCTTGACTCTATCATTCCAATCTTTAATTGGGATGAAAGTGATCGATTTGGTAGGGACATGACAAGATAAGATGGCAGTCATTATAATTTATAACTACTGTCTGCATCTTAAAAATAGCACCAGATGACAGAGACATCTACCAGATTCTCAAAACATGTTTTGCATAGATGGTAACAAGGTAAAAAGAAGATTACTAGAAATGCCATGATGGCTACAGCTTCAAAATACAGTGATTGATATTGTCCCTCTAAACTGGCTAGTAAAGATATTTTAAAATTAGAACTGAAATAATTTGATTGAATTGTTATGTTGCAATCATTTGAGGGGGACCTTCAGATCCAATTGTGTGTATAGGACATTAAGATCATTTATGCTCTAAATTGGAAACTAAAAGTTATTAAGATTAGCTTATTGGGCCACTATCTTCATTGATTAATCAAAATGACTAAATATATCGCTTGAAACACTCTTAATTCTCCTATTACAATGATTTTTAGCAAGAAGTAGAATGAAGAATGCAAGTTTGTACAGAGTTCCATAGAGGTTTTGATGGTTTTAAGGTAATCCTAGCAGCTTAGAGTGTAACACAGTGTAAGTACGTTATTTAGAAGAATAGCATAAAACGGAGAACAAAAGAAAAAAAGTATAGAACAGAGAATAGTTTTGTCAACAACAAAACTGTACGAGCTAGCAGGGTGGCAGCTGTGAGTGTTTCATGTTACTTTTGCCCTGATGTATGTGGCGATTTTCCCCATGTCAGACAAAAAAAGAAGAGTAGTGCCTGCAAATGTTGCCTCTTCATGTTCTTTGGCATGTGGACTTCTTGATTGAGCCTTTCTTGTTTGTTATCTGTACACCCAAGGGGTTCATTGTAACCACTTGATGGTTGGAATTGGGATAGAATGGTAATCACATTCATTCACTCAGTCTTGTTTGAATGTTGTGAGGAGTTATAACATGTACATGCAGTACAATAGTGGGCATGGAAGCAAGTTACAGAGTATTACATGGTTAGGATATTGTTGATATGTTACTGGTGCTCTTGAAGACCTTGAGAAGGTATCAAGCTTCTAACATTACAAAGGAGATATTACCAAGAGAAAAAAAAGCCTTGCTATTCTGTAGTTTTCCCACATTGGGTTTCTTGAGGGCAAATATTTGTGACTATTATGTGGTTTTCATTCATTTACAAGTTCTATTCCACGCAAAATATTTATCATCTCAAGTACTAAAAAAGCACAAGAAATGTTCAACTGATTACAAGCATAGCACTTCTTCACAACAGTATATAGATATATCACATAAATTAGAGAAATAAATACTGATTGTTGCACCATTATTATGGTGAGTGGAGAATAGTCACATGTTGGTAGTAGCAGGAGAAGGGAAACAGAATATGACATGTAGTGAATGTAACATCTCTGTGGCCATGTGCACAATTGCAATAATAAATATAAGATGTCTAAGGCAGCAATAGAGCTGTAGAAAGCATCAATTTGCAGCCTTAGGAGGTTGTTTTAATGGCATAAAACTTAGAAACTGCATCTATGGAAAAGTAAATCTGTGTTGATGAATCGTGCATGGGAATATCCAGCCCGATAACAGATCAATTTATGTGTAGAAGCAAGTGGCCAACTTGCAAGATCTAATGGTTGAAAAATAAACATATGAAATAGCAGTAATAACAAACCATGGCAAGGAAACGCTTACTGTGTATAGAAAACTACAGGAATTGAAAGCCTACAGCACCGATTTGGAACAGATCATGGAAAATCTAATGGTGACCCACTCTCATGGGCACTTGGAAATCTCCCATGCCTACATTTTGCCCTCTTTGGACTCAGGTAAGCTGGTGAGAACCAAAAAGCTGGTGGAGGTATTCCATGGTGTGAAATTCCCAGCTTTATATGAGGCTTGTGCAGCTGTTTCTTCTGGCAGTGGTCTGGGTGGTAAGGAGTAGGTGGCAGTGCAGGATATGGTTGGTTAGCTGGTGAGTGGCTCCTAGGTCCAAGGTTGGTGGTTGTGGCAGGTTGTTGGTTTTTGGTCATTGGCTCATTGGTCGTTGCCCAGTTCTGTTTTGGGTGCTTGTATGTTTCTCTGTTTTTCGACCTTTAGGTCATCATTTTTTAACCATTTTGCACTTCTTCTAGGTAAGGACCCCTATAGATCCCTCTCTAATTAATTAAAAATAATAATAATAACTCGAACGAAAAATGACCAACAAAGGAAGTCTCATTTGCAAACTCAAGCATGGATGAACAACGAAGTTCTGAGACTGTTAAATAAACCTGCCGCAGCTGGTCCTATGAACTTGAATTTCTTTTGTTAAAATGTTTGTTTATGCAAACCGATGAAAAGGAAACCTAGAAATAACTAGACTAGTTAATAAAGTACCTTGATATAGACTATAATAAAAGCTCTTGGTATGAACAATTTTTCCATGCATGCCAAATCATTATTAAGTACCAAATAAAGTGTACAATAAAGCTCTTTTACTTGTGGAATCAACGGTCAGGACCAAATCCACTTTTTGCTGAAGATAAATGGCATAAATTGGTAATCCTTGAGTTCTTGTATCTTACCATCTCCTGTTTGTCGTCTATAAAGCCACAGGATTGAACTGCGTGCCAGAACCATAGAACAAATCAATAAATATGCAAAATAACATGCCAACTTATTTAAAGTCCAAGTCACTTGTAACATTCAGTTTTTTAAATCATTCACACAACCCCAAGAAACATGATTTCAATCAGAGTATTATTACGCTTGCCTTCTAAAAGTTTCACTATCTTTGCAAAAGATGATCATAATTTAGTGTATCATAAAGGTTTTGCAAATTAGATACAAAGACTTATACCAGCAAATGAATGTCATTGCATGCAATATGGTATATAGAAAGCATGAAGAAAGAAAGAAAAATATTCATAGCCTTAAATGATCAAAGTAGGTTAGTGGCACTTGTTAGCATTTTAATTTGTCCTTTTTTAGACAACACAAACTGGAACAGCATGTAAGGATTTAACTTTCTTCAAATTAGATGGGGAAGCTCCCTTATAAATAAAATTAAGAGCCTTAAAACTCTAAGCAATGGAAATAACCTGTCTTTTTGGTTCTCAAGCAAAGGCACAAGGCTTATCAGCACTTCTATTTAAGACGAGAGATTTTTATGTCTTTTATCTTGAAAACTAACACACACTTACACTTTCTAGCTAAATGCACAGACTAAAATGCATGAGTACAACTGTAATGCCCACTCTTGTGTTTACCTTATGTGATTTCCAATTCATATGATATATGTTGTATTGAGAGTTGCATCAGTCTATTATGTGATTCTTGTGTTATGAGTGTAATGTCCCTTCTTTAGGCAGCTCAGACTATAGCGGAGGTTGGCCTACTATTAGGGTTCCCGTAGGTCAGCAGAATGGTTAGGGGACCCAACCAAGGGCAGTGGAGCTTAGCTAGGAGCTTTACAAGCCTTTCAGTTTGGAGTTCAGTTGATGGATCCAGGGATGAATTGGAAATATTAAAGTTTGCTTTAATGGAATAGTAAAAAGTGAATAGTAACAAAAAATTATAAGAGGAATAGTGAAAAGTGCCCCCCATCCTAATAACTCATAGTTGTTTTTAACGAAGTGGCCCTTTCTTTGATGTGGAAAGACCCTCAAGATGGGCATAGCCTCTTGAGGAGGATTATTTTAGTGATTTTTTATAAAAAGCTCTTGGGTGGCTATAAAGCAATGTGTTGGGCTCATTCTTGGGCATTCTATTCTCATTTTGACAAAAGCAAATTGCAAGTTTGAGCTCTGGAAGAGGGTTTTAGCAGCATACAGGTCTTCTGAGGACAAAACCCCTTGGAGGATAGTGAATTGGACGAAAACCCAGTTCACAAAACAAGGAAATCTACTTAGGGTTTCCATTTGGGCATCATTGGACTTCATCACAGGTTAATTTTGAGTTTGGAATTGATTGCAGCAATGAGTTATCAGAATATAATTGCAAATTGGGGCTTCTTATCAACAAATATCATCATTTAAGTGCATTCACCAGCTGGCCGTACTAATTGGGTGTCATTTTTAGTCAAACCCTAGCTGGAAATTAGGGTTTCAGCAATTAAATATTCCATAAATTGAGTGTTGGCTTCCGGGGATGTGTTTATCATTTTGGGTAGTCAAATATTACGTTATATAAGGGTTTTAGACTGTTGTTATAGTCTGATATAATATATATCAGACCTTTGAAACTTGTAATCAGACCTGATATAGTTAAAATAAATGGGTTCTATTGAGTGCAATTGTTGTCTTTCATTTATGCAATAGTTCTCTTTCATTTCTATGCTTTTCTCTATGATTTGGCAATGAAAAACAAGCAATGAAACTCAAACAAAAAATCAAAAAAACCAAATCAGACCATGCAAGGCAACTGTTTGACATGATATCAAGAGGGCAAAACAAAAAATTCAAGGCAAATTTGGTAAGGGATTTTTCAATGAGCCACTGCATCAAACTTCCCAATGAGGTCAGTTGTGCCATCTGTTTACACTTCTATCTAATAATTGAATACTTGCAATAATGAACAGAATTAACAATGCATACCAAACAGGGGAGTAAAAGTATATCTTTATACGCACATGAAAGTATTACAGAAGTAGATCAAAGATGGTCGGCCAAGGATCAGAGTTGATCCGAATACGTCATACCACTTTCCTTGACAATACAAAGACTATTTATAAGACCCGAAGATTGCCAAGAGGAACACAACCGTCAACTAACCAACTTTGACTAACTGACTCTTATAACTACCCAAGATCCGACAACCAATTAATACATAGTTAGAATAACCCATATTATTGAATATAATAAATAGCATTGTACAATGACTACATCATCCCCCCCAAAAGAAAAAGTCATCTTCCAAACGACAGAAAACCATGAAGTATCATGTAATGTCCCCTTTCTAGCTTTGGTGTTAGTCTACCATTGGGTTCCCGTAGACTGACAGTTTGGTTAGGGAACCATGGTGGTTTGGCCTTGGATGTGTAATTCAGTGTAGAGGTGGCTTGGATCCAGTTGGCAGTGTCTAGTGGTGACTTGGCTCGTTTGTGATCATACTTGCTATTTATAGTAAGTTCGAGATTGGTGTCATTTCGGGATTTTCAGAGTGGAGTTGGATTCGTCTCGTCGAGACCTTTCCGGCGAGCTATAGATAATTGGATTCCAACATCATCTTGATATTTATTTTAAAGTTCAAAGTTATATTATATTTATTTAACGAGACTTTATAAATATTAAGTTAAGTGACTTATGAAAAAGGTAATGTTTTAGAAGTCACTAAAGTTGAGCTTGGGCGCCCATCCCTAGGGGAATAAAGTGATTTTAAAACATAAAATTCCCCCCAAAAAAGCCAACGCCCTCATGCAGAGGAAATAAAAGATGAAAAAGTGAAGTCATTTGACATGCGGAAGATTATGTTATTGCTTGTTATCTTGGCTCTACTAGGGTTTTGTATGAGGGTTTGAAGGATTCGAACCAAAGGCTATTGGGAACGAAAACTCCCTTTAGTAACAACATTCTATAGGCGTGAAAGACCGTCCAAAGGTGCTACGAAGGCAAATACACAGTGTTTGCACATGGGCTTCAATGGAGTTCGTTTTGGTGTTTGTTGTGGGCATTGATGATACTCTTTTGCAAATTTTGGTGTGATTTTGTAGTGTTGAGGAGAGCACAGCAGCTGAGAGTGGATTTGTGTGGGTTTGTGGACTATCCAAACTTCCCTTGGCTGGTCGTACAGGTGCTGGAGCAGGTCGTACCACTTGGTGTCCATTTTTGGTGTTGTTTAATGCATATAATACCTCCATTCTCGGTCGCCTAGCTCTGTTCTATGCATTCAGTCCATTGCAGTGACATTTCAACGGGTATCTTTCGAGCTTTATTGCTGTTATACCTCCCAGCCATGGCCGTACTAGTGCAGGAGTGACGTGGCTACTTCCAAGATGGTTTTCTAAGGTTGCAGCAGTCTTATTTGTCTATGTATGTGGACGTCTACGGTCCTTATTGCCTCAGCTTCATTGTAATACTTCTTTCTTGGCATCATGTATGGATTTCGAAGAAATCTGCGACTTTAAGGGTGTTGGTCCAGCCACAGCAAAACTCAAACTGCCTCATTTGATATGGGTGTGTAATGAAAATTCATATTTGGTGATTTTATCATATCTGGCTCTCTGATATTTTGTTGATAGCTCTCATATTTTCTGGGTTTTCATTATATGTTGAATATTGTATTGTTCCGGCAACACACATTGCAAGAAAACTAAAACCCCTTCTGCATCTTCTCTCTAGTCTGAAAGAACACATAAAAATTTAAAAATAACACTAAAAAGACGTTAAAAAGAACCAACAGGTGCGGCACATTACATATCAAGTGACATTAGGTAAGCTCTACCAAACTGACAACGACATTGAAGAACCTAGAGGAAAACCTAGAAATACAAGCAAAGTAGAAGTAGAACCATCACATCCTGAACACCTGCCACTAGATGGAGAATGGTGAAGACCAACCAACCAAAGAACCCAATCTGATTCCACACTGATACCTGAGAATGTTGTACCCCATCGATCATTGAACCTAGATAGTACTACAAGCATTTTAGAAGCATTCAGACTATGAAAAGATTGTTTAATGTCCCCATATGCCAGGAATGTACATACATTTAATTCACCGGCCAACAAGAATGGGTGGTCAAGTATAGGAGAAAATCCATTGATTATTGCAGCGAGATTACTTAGCAAAAGCCATATAATTGAGTCATTTGAATCTTGAACTGAGTTTGGTGGGGTATGTGGGCAACGCCCCCAGCAGGATCGAGAGGCAGCACCCCCAGCGATGTTGAGGGACAGCACCCCTCGCGGGTTGAGGGGGCGGGCGGGTTCGAGGGGCAAAGCCCCCGCCACCAAGCCCAAATTAAGACCTTCAAAACCATGCAGACCTTCATAGCGCACACCATTTTTCTATCCAATACCATACTGTTGACTATAGAAAAAGTATACTAGAAACTTGCATGACTGGCAATAGAGGTTGTTCTTCTGTCGCCCGAGAATTAAATCATATTGAAGTAATTAAGAATTGTACGGACGAGAATTGCAGAACTTGTCTGAGTTATGGATGTTCTGACCGTATGGTAGGTAAAGTGGGAGACCATAGGATGAGAGGTGCAAGGCATACAACAGGGTGTTGAGCGGATGATGCAAGACGTACGACTTGGAGCATACAGTAGGATTTAGCAATTGCAAATCGTACATTGAACACTAGAGGACGTACGACCAAGTTTGAAACAGCAAATCATATGGCAGTATGGGGAATAAACCGTATGACAAAGATTTCAGCAATTCATAGGCAGCAATTCCATGCTAGATCGTACGGCCAATTGTGTTGGACTCAAAAGATCTACAAGTTGTACCAAGGGAATCGTACAATGGATGAAAGACAAGGTCGTACAATAGGAAGGGAGGTGTACAACAAGAATAAAAAGATGTCAATAAGAGTGCAAGACCGTACGGTAGGGTCTTTTGCAAAGTGTACATACAATTCTTCTGAGCATCGTATGTTTTGACGGTCAGAGACAAGTCGTGCGGTTAGGTCCTTGCCATCATGGCGTACGGCTAGAGATTTGCAGGATTGTACGATGTTTAGCTCAAGACTAGATCGTACGAAGAGTGCGGGCATGGAAGGGCATACGAAATTCACAGGTCGTACGGTTGTGGGAGAATAATGAAATAACTTTGTTTTTTTAATTTCTTTATCCTCAATCATTACCACTAATTTTCTTTTTTCTTCATGTGGGGCCCATCTACTTTCTTCTACTCCAACTGCAAAAAAATTGTCCCGCAATAATTTTCCCTTCTCCGTAATTTGCCTGTACGATATTTTTCCCTCTTCTGGAAGTTTTCAATAAATTTGATTTGACTTCATGACAAGTATCCATACGCTCCAAATTAAATCTTTGAATATTATTACTCCAGACGTACTAGCATGAACTTTACATTCTTCAGTAAAGTCGGATGCTTCTACTGGAATCGGAATCAGAACTGTCATCTTTTGCGAATTGTGTGTTGCACCCAACACACATTAATTGTCCAAGTTTTCAAAATCACTAATCGTCATAGCTTCAAGAAAGTTACAAGTTGACAAAAATACCTCATAATCCTCCATTTGCAAATGAAATAGACCACGGAGAGAATTTGTTTCATCTTGCGAGCATGATCATAATTCTAAAATCCCTTCATCGTTCAGCTCTATCGGACACAGATCATGCTTCTCTATCCATTCTTCTTCGGAGTCTGAATCTAACGAATCAAAGGAAGCCGTTTCCTCACTGACTGCTTGGTTTTCAAATCGATTATATACTTTCGACCTTTATTTTTTATGGAGATTGTATTCTTTTTCCAATTGTGGTCAGCTTTGGCTGCTACCAACCATCCCCAACCCAACAGTGTGTCGTACACTTTCTGCCGTAATGAAATGACCACAAAATTTTACAAAAATACTTGGGTTCCGAAAATTACCTTTTGGCCCATTAAAACACTAAGTACCTTAATACCATGTTGATCTGCACCCACCAGTTGAAAATTCAGGGGCCAAAGAGTTAGCTTACCCAACCTTCTCCAAGTATCTTCCAAAAGTACATTCACACTAGACCCGCCATCCACAATTGTATTGGTGAGATTCTTTCCAAGGATCTCCATATTCATTACCACCAGTTTCTTTGTCATGCTAACTGTTAATAGCATGGGGCCAATCACTTGGTCACCCAACAACAGAGGTTTCGTTATTGGGTCTTCATTCTCGTCAGACTCCAAATTGGTCATAGCATGCACCGTCCCATTCTTCCCCGATACAATAACATTTCGAAGTTCTGGAATACATTGTAATAAATCCACTACTTTAATTGGTATAGTAGTTTGACGTACTTGCCTTGCAATATTGTTCTCGGAGTGTAATTGATTTGTTATCGTGCTTGCATTTGCATGTGAGTGGCGTCGTTCGTTATCCATAGTCTGCTCCACTTCGGCTCTTGCTTCATAAAATCTTGCTTGTTTTGTATGTGGGTCCAAGTACACAGCCTACTTTACTTGGGCTCAAGTAACAGCCATTACTTCATTTTGCCTTTCAACATCAATCGGGTTGATGCTATCTTTTGCTTCGAACATCCAATGTCTTCATGGTCTCTAGGTCCACACCATTTGAACAATAATTGCACTTTGTCCTGCTTTTTCTAACAGTCTCTTGCAAAGTGTCCCCATTTGTTACATTGTCGGCACTGTATGATCGGATGTCCTTTAGGGTTGTATTGTACTTGGCTTTGACCTCCTCTTTGATTTTGATAACCGCTTGGAGATGCATTATGTGGCTTTGATGGAGTGGATTGCCCTCCCTGTGTGAAGAGTACTTGTGTACACCTGGTCTTCAAGTTATACAGGCACTCTTTTATCAAATGACCCATACCTGGAAAATCTCAAAATACAATTTTCTGGGGCAGTTACCTTTAGTGTGACCTTCACTTTGACACTCAGTACACCAAAGTTCAGTGGATTCTTTGCTCATTTCTTTCTTCGCCTTCAATTCTTTCATCATCCAAAGCATGTCCCTCCCGAGCGCTTGTACCATTCTTGATTCACTATCGTTGCTGTCATCCGAACTACCATCTTCCTCTATTTTTCTTTTGCTACAAGAAGACATTTTGTCTTCACTTTCTATGTCCATCGCCTGATTGTAGGCTTCTACATAGGAAGAGGGTGGTACTACCTTCATCTTTTTTCTTAAGGACAGAATTAGACCTTCGATGAACCAACTTTTCTTAAGACCATCAGCAAGATCTTTTTCTAACATTACAAGTAGTTCTTTAAGTCTACGATTGTAAGCTCGTACATTCTCATGCTTACCTTGCCTAGTATGATAAATTTTGGCTACTATTTCATTATCATTTTGCAACAACTTAAACTCTTCTTCAAAGGCCTTCTTTAATTTGTCCCATGTGTTTCAGAATGCTTGGTCAAGTTCGGTATACCAGTCAATTGCTACACCTTGCAAGGTGGTTGGAAAAGACTAACCAAATTGCTTTACCATCTTGCCCATTTGCTGTCCAAATTGTCTCACAAGTCTTACAGTGCCTAATGGGATCCTTCGATCCATTGCCTGTAAACTTGGGCAACTTCCATTTTTCTCCAATGGGGCTTACCATGGTTTTGTTCTAATGCAAACCAAGCACTTGGAACCTGCTTGCTAGGGAGTTTCGATTCAAACGTTCTAGTGCTTCTCTCGCACTCTCGGCCACGTGAGAATCCTCCACTCTTCCCACAACTTCAACGTTCTACGCACTTGTTTCGCCGTCAAATTTTATTTTCTAAACCCTTGGCTCGGCTTCTTCTCCTTCAATTGACAACCCTTTGATGCCTCAAAGGTTGCTACCGTACGCTTCTATGAAGGAATCTGACTCCAACTTCCAACTTCCCTCATCCAAAGAAGGTTGTCTTGACTTTTCAACTTGATTGAAAAGATCAATCCACACGTCGTCTAACAGTGGAAGGTGCCTGGCAATTTCCTCCCACTCTACGCTCGTGTGATTATTTGTAGCAGAAATGTGTTCCCTCCCTCGACTACGACTCCTACTCATGCTCTGACTCCAACTTCTACTTCGGGATGGACTTTGGGTATGGAAAAATATGAGACACAAGATGCCAAAACAAACATATGAAGTCTTTGATGAAAATTTGCACAGTAAACCCTAGGTTTTTGGATTAAAACTACTGAAAATCTGCCTTTAATATTTTTATGAATCACTTAAACCCTAGGCACCTGAAGATCATTGTTTCATTTATGTTTGAATGATCAGAAATTTGTTGAAAAATCTGTCGTGTATGAATCCCAGACAAAGAAGCTGTAGATGTGTTTGGCAATGGAGACCAAAGGATGATGACTAAACCCTGTTGAACACACTTGAAAATCTGCTGCTATCTTTTGTCAATGACAAGCAAACACTGGAAAACCTGCCTTAAATTCACTGCTCTATCCCTCCTGTCATGTCCCCATATTAGGGCATTGTTTAAATTAAAGATTTAAACATCATGGACAGAGAAATCGCTTTGGTCAAATATATTTAATCAACATATATAATAATATTAATTAATATTATGAAAATACAATATATTTATTGTATTATTGATTTAAGTATTATTATATAATATAATAATACTATTATATAATTTATAATATATAAATATAACATCATTATGACTATTTTATATTATAAATATATAAATAAGCATAAATATTAAATATCCAATATTATAATTTAAATATATATATAATCTTATATAAATAAATATTATTATAACATTATAAATATATATAAATAAACATATTTATATATATAATATAAGACTTGACTTTTGGCAGCAAATATCTCATATAAGAGAATAAAGTAGTAATTGTTAAGTAACTATTAATATTCCTTACAAGCAGCGAATACGAGAGTAGACACTCTAATAAAGGAGTGATTATTAATATTAACTAAGCAGTGAATGAACAAATAGGTCAGCGATCACCATATAAAGTGGTGACTATTGATGAAAAGGCACCGATCAAGATATAAAGATAATATTGGTGGGCATTGTGAAGATATCTCATTAGAATAAGAAAACACAAAACAGAAATGCAATGGAAGTTAGATCACCATAGATCATCATTCAATAGGAAAAGGATAAAGGAGAATAAAATACTTTACTAAATTTAAGAGTATATATATTCTAAAGTGAAGTACATAACTAAGCATACCAGCATCAAGAGAGAATAAGATATATATATTTTCTTGAGTTTAGAATATATATATTTATATTATGAAATTAAAGACAATAATTGCAGCATATTCATATGAGACATAAGAAATTGATGATGTGTTCATCAAGGCTCAGGTGAGATTCCTCACTCAGTCCTAGCATCTAGTTCCCTCTATTCAACAATAATATTATTTCATATGCTTTGTCTTTCTTATTTAAAATGCATAAACCTATCCCTGACATGGTTTAATTCATTTCGCTGTGAGGAAATCGGGACTAGGAAATAAGGGAACTGTGTCGTGGCAATTGTGACTTTCATTAGGATAATAACTGTAGATCGTTATGATATGTCTAGGTACTAATTTCCATCTGCAGGTGTATATAAATGATGGCTGTTATATTGTATAGTAGTTTATCAGAACTGAGCCATAAAACTAGAAAACTATAAGAAGGATGACTATGAATAAATATCACTTCTCTGATTATTGTTTTTGTCCTGTCATCTACATTTCTGTTTGAATCTCTTATAGCATAATGAAAGAACAATGCAAATAGATAAAAGAATAACTGCATATTTGAAATTGGTTAGAAACTATTTGCACTCTGATATATCGTATGCTGCATCATATACTACTATATGATTCATTTTGTAGTGATTGTATATTTTGGAACTGTGTGGAAACTGCATATATTTTGTTTGTGATTCAGCCAGAAGGGGTGAATGCATAAGTCTTAGTAGATTGCCTATAAACCCCATCTAGGTTCCGTCCCCATAGGCCCGAGACCAGGATTGGGCATTATGCCCCTTTGGCCTGAGTCAAAGGATTGGATCATGGAGGGATGGGGGTCCCACATTGTAACATGCCCCTTTGACCCGAGAGGAGGGATTCGGCAAAAGGACCAGCCACCATAGGCCCGAGTCAAGGGATTGGGCAATAGGACTGTGGTAGGCCTTAGGCTACTAAGGATTTATGACTTCTCCTCCCTGGCATGCTGAGTGACTCTTCTTTCTTATGTGTTTTCATTTGTAAGTTGATTATATTGAATTGTTGGGTAATTGATATTAGAACTGACGTATGGCAATATGGATTTGTACATATATATATGTTGTTACAGGTACTATACCAAGAGAATATTTAAAGAGAAGAAACCCTAAATCTAATCCACAAGCAAATTCTAGGGCAAACTAGGTAAGGGACATTACACCTCCACCCTTGCAAATGAAAAACTGAACTTTACAATAAAAGATCCATGCAAGCATGAAACACTTTTCTATTCTTAGCATTGTTATTTTTACAAAACAATGGCTAGTTGATATTACAAAACAATGGCTAGTTGCAATTGGGCTCATGCTTCGTGTTCTCTTGGCCCCTTTTTTATGATGTTCAAACTTTCTCCAAAATCCTTCAAGGCGTGCACTACACATGAAATGAACACTTTTTTTTTCTTTGAACTTTCTGCCCAAAACCTTTATGGTGTGTGCTAGGGTGTTTTGAAATTTTGTCCAAAACCTTAATGGTGCACTCCAAGGGCTCGTTTGGACAATTGTTTTTTATGTTTCAAACTTTTGGACAAAAATGCTAATGGCGCATGTTTTTGGGCAAAATGGACATTTTTTGCTTTTTGAACCTTTTGGGCAAATTGGGTTAAGGTGCATGCCAAGGTCACTTTTGGACACTTTTTTGATGTTTTGTGAATTCGGCCAAAGGCTCTTATGGTACACTCTAAAACTCTATTTGTACATTTATTCACTTTGACAAATTTTGCCCACTTTCCATTACGATGCTCTGCATGAGGGTGTTGGACCATTTTGACTTTAAGATGATTTTGTCCCTGTTGTGACCAAATCACACATCGCCCCATCATGATGGGGACCCCCAATTTTCTTCATAGGATAGTCGTTTCTAGGTTAGTTGTTTGTATCACCTCAGAGTCAGTCCACCGAACAAGCTTTGCAAATCCAATACAAGGACTTCTTGAAAGACAAAATTAGGGGGGTTTTATGTTAGAATGAGGTCCTGAGTTCAACATGTTTCAGTGAGTAAGAGCTGCAAGTAGAATTGGTTAAGTGTTGATCTAGGCGCACTTTGCTACTCACTTCACCCCAGTTGAGCGCCTAGAAAATGGATAGCTTTTTAAAGTGAATTTTGCGCCTAAGGAAGGGTGATTGCTAAGTTACCTTCAAGTAAGTGCACCTTATGTACATCATCTCTAAATTGGCTAAATTGTTTCAAGGGACAAAGGGTGCACTTCCTTATTATTTTCATCATCATGAGTGCCTTAGTAAGTAATTCTAGGAGTGCTTTGAAGTCATTAGAAGTTTGGGCGCCCATTCCACACAAAGCAATTGAACAATAGCGCCTTGATGTAGGACATCAATCTTGGCGCCTAGACAAGGATAAGCTTTTAAGTCACCTTCAATGTGAGCGCCTTGTGTCAAAGCTTCCAAGATGGCTAATTAGGTTGGGCGCCTAGATGAGGAAATTCATTCAAGACCTTGTTACAAGCATAAAGGATGATAAGTATAGAGTTTAAGGGGTCTAAGGCGCATTGTATGGCCAAATCCATTTTGTATGGGTGCCTAAAGTTGAATGAGTCGAAACAACACCACTTAAGCGCCTAGAGGAAAGAATGATAAAGATATTGGGTTTGAAGAAGCATCTAGGCGCACTTTGTCGTTCCTTTCACTCATGTAAGCATCCAGATGGAATATGAGTCTCAAGTAACACCTTGGCAAGTTAGGCGCATTTCTTGGTGTGTTCTATCTCATGAGTGCGCCTAGCACAAGGGATATTGTTCATTGCATTTTGTAGGGGAGAACTCAAATTGGCGCTTTGGGAGAAGGTTGAAACATTTGAAGAAGTCACCTTGAGCGCCTTGAAGGAGCATCTAAATGGCCTTTCATTAAGGGACATATAATTAGATTTTGCAAGGTCATTGAGAGATGAGTAAGGAGAGTAGGGCGCCTTACTAAGAAGGCCTTTATCCTTTTGAGCGCCTTGAAAGAGGATGATATAAGGTTTAGGCGCCAATTAGACTCTAAGTAATCTCATGCATGCACCTAAAAGGGTTCTTTGTGATTCAAGCTTGGGGAAGGTAAAGGTAGATTTAGGCGCTCTTGTAACATCACAACAACCACAAAGTCCACCTAGCATCAAAGAAGTTAGAAATCACCAATTTGAGCGCCTAAACATAAGAGGATGGAGGGGTCTATTAGAAGGTTTGGAAAGTGATTGAGGTGGTTTTTTTTAGGATAAGAAACAAGTCAATAAGGTTAAGGTGCCCATTTGCATCCCAATGGTCTCCTTTAGGCGCCTAGGTAAGGATAACTCCAAGTCATCTCCAATTTAAGTGCCTTGGAAGAAGTTGATGATCAAGAGACATGAGCGCACATTCTTGTTTAAAATAACCCTCAAATGGCGCCTTGAAGGAAGTAAGTCGCTTTGACTTCCAAAGGGGATCTAACATATTAAATTGAACATCATTATGTTTGGGCGCCAATCCACATTCATCATTATTAATATGCGCCTAGTTTGGAGTTAGGTATGTATCATGTTAAAATACCCTTTAAGAGAAGATTCAATTTGCTCAACGAGGTCATCATTCATTTGTATCAAAATAACATCAAAATAAGTGCATGAAAGACTACTGAGGAGATCCCAATCAAGGCGCATTTCATTGCCTTTTTCCATCAATTTTGGCGCCCAAAAAGGTTTTAAATTTTAAAAATCTTAAAAAATTGCATTAAATGCTAAAAGAGACCGACCCCTTAGCCGGCCGACCAGCATTAAATGTAGATACATGCACTATATAACAAGGGCACTTCACTTCATTTCAGCATCATTCACATTGCAATCTCATCTAAGGAGCGATTTTTCAAGGAGGAGCAGCAGATTTTAAAGGCAGACCTGCATGTTGAAGACTGATTTTCATCATTTTTTACAGAAATCTGCATTTTTCTAGGTCAGAAAATTGGTACAAGGTGTGTTTTAGCCACTTCTAGTCCATAAAATTGCTTTCTTATTTACTTGATTTTGTTAAATTTCATAGTTTTATCATCTAAAAATCAGGTTTATGAAGTTAAAATTCATCATTTCAAGTCACTTCTTCAAGTGTTGTCTTGTAGATAGATGGGCATGACGGCGAAGCAAGTGATGATCAAGATGGATGCCAAGTCCAACATACCCGACTCCAAGCTCGAAACTCATTGGAAGAACGTGGGAGATACCAACATGGGACATGTCAACTTGGAAGAGATGAAGGATTTCTTGCTTGCCATTATGAGGAATGAAGACATCAAGGCCATTGCAAAGAGTGGAATTGTACAAGTAGCATGCTTCCCACCTACCCTACCTAGCACTAAGCTAGTGTTGGAATGTATTCAGCACTATGACAAATAGAAGAGGCAAATTCTGGCTAAAGACGGGACTGTCCTAGCTTACCTGCAAAGAGAAGCCATTCAGGAGATCATCAACATCCCGAACCAGAAGGCAGTGTTCATCTGTCCTACAACTGCCCAATGTACTTTTGAAGGCAATCCCAAGCACTACATGCAAGAAGTGAGGAAGAAGTGGATGATAGATTCGTCAATCAAGATATACAACCCTGAAGATCCAAAGTTTCATAAGGTTGATTTCAAACAACAAATAAGTTATTTCATCATGTTCTTGAATCGAGTAACAGGTAGGCCTCAATCATCTACTTTTGAAGGATGGATGTATACCTACTTTGATCATGTGTTTACAAAGAATAAGATGGTTGATTGGGCTGGCCTTATATGTCATTGTTTTGATGAACAATTTGAGAAATTTGATGAAACAAAGTCTTTCTTCATGACTTCCTATCTTATTTACATCCTTGCAAGAAATGTGGTTTATAAAGGATTAACATCTAAAGGAGAAGTAGGTGTAAAGTCTGGGTAGATTCTATCACATCAGTGTTAACCTCAACTCCATTTGAAAAACATCAATCATAATAAGAGGTTCAATGATGCCTTCGCCATGTACATAGTGAGAAAGTTGCGAGGAGAACTGCATAGAAGACTAACAGGTGCTACTAGGAACTTCATTGAACAATATGGAAGGTACTACATTCAATATGACAAGTTCACTTATATTAGAATTCAGGGTTTCACATCCTTTCCATACAGATTGCCGAGGTATCCTGCCAATAGGATGGTGTTGCTGGAAGTTTCAAGACAGTTGTTGGAGTTCCACAAGATGCAAAGAGCCAAGAAGAAGGCTGAGGTTCAGTTTCCTCTCAAGCTAGGGAGATACTATTCATGTCCATCAATTCAAGCAACCGAACATTCAGAGGTTGAGCTTCAAGCATATCATCTACATCTTTATGATTCAAGGAGGGAGAACTTTGATCCGCATGGAGCTATTAAGCAATCATATTCTTCCTATCAGCATGTTGAGCAGCTTGAGGATCATTGGGCTAATGCCATTGATGATGATGATATAAGGATGCAAAAGTGTTCGAGGTTAAGATGGGATCTAGTGAGAGCCACAAAGGTATTAAGGATTCCTGATCAGTTAGATGATGATAGAACTCTTTCAGGTGATGAGTACAATAAGATCCGGAACCTGCCTTATGACATCAACTGGACTGATAGAGAAAGAGTTTATGATGAAGAATTGATAGAGCCTATCATTGCTATCACTGAGGAACATGTAAAAGAGCAAGTACAAGCATTGATAGATGAAGGGAAGAAGCTTACTTACACTAAAATGGAAGAAGTTGAACAGCAGAAACAACATAGTGCACCTGGGAGGAGTTCGCGAAGTAAGGATAATGAAAGGGATTCAAGTCAGATAAAGAAAAGAAAACAACTTGAATCTAAACAAGGGGAATCAAGCAAGAAGAAAAGGATAAGTATTGAAACTGCTTCATCTAGACAGCCAGGTGATACTCCAATGAATCAAGACATAGTTGTACATGTTGTTGAGGATGCAGTTCCAGATACTCCATTTGAAGAAGTGCCTTCAAGTCCACATGATACTGAGATTATTGATGAGGTTAACACTGAAGATAAAAATGAAGCCGAAGAAGAATCATTGCCTGTACAAGGGAAGCAATTACAACAGTTAAGGGATCTTTCATCATTGCCAGAGTGGCTGCAAGATAGAATTAAGGAAAGTTGTGAAGTTGAAAAATATCCTCCTATTCCAGTTGAAGAGTTGCTTCTAGACATGTCTGCTGAAAAACCAAAGAAGAAAGCAACTACTCTTTCAAAGATAACCAAAGATGAAATTGGTGCAAGGAAAGTATATGTAGCTGTTCCAAGGCTTGAAAAGAATGTCGAAGATATAACACCTGAAGATTATGACATCAATACAATCAACTTGGGTCCATTAACTAGATCACAAGTAGAAGAAGAACTTCAAGATTCAATTGATAATGCTCAAGCTATTTAAGGCAAGAAACAGAAGGCAGGTTTCGAGTTGAGCAAAGATGCCTAGCATTAGAGCAATATATTCAGCACTTAGTTCATCCTATCCATCAGCAGGAGAGAGTTTCTACACCTCCATCTCTTCTTCCACCCGAAACAGTTGTACATCTTGAGGGGTTGAAGTCTTCATCTCACAGATTGAAAGATTGTATGAAAAGGTCAAAGGAAACTACATATAGACATCTAGAAGATATCATGCAAGTATATGATAAGATTGTTGATCTCAAGGAAAGGGTGCTTGCATTGTTGACAGCTTGTGTTGAGTTCAAGGTTATCAAAGAACAATACATGCCACATTTAAAGAGCTTGATGGAGACTTCAGTTGATGATTTGATGCATGCTGAAGTGATTGAAGAACGCATAACATATGACTTCTCTTCTTGGTACTATTGCTTTCGCAATAAGGGGCAGCTACTTGATAAGGTTGAAACAGATATGTCAAGAGTAAGAAGTGTGATTCAATGAATTCAAGATGGAATACATGCTTCCTTGATGAAAATATGCAATCCATTTGGCGAAATGACTCTTGATAATATGAAAGAACAAATCCAAGCATTCTCTTCCAAGAGGATGATGTTTCTGATGAGAAGCTTGATAGTATATTTTCACTTGCTGTCCACCTTGGCGCCAACAAAGCTAGGATGACCGATTGAGAGGAGACACTTGGCCTCTATGTAGATGATGTACTTGAAGCTGAAGGAACCACTAAAAATACGCCAAGTGTACATTTCGATGACGTCAAACAAATAGTGTCCAGATTCATTGAATCCCAAAATATTAGTGACGGTTATTCACATGGAGACTCCTCACAGGCTATTGATTTGTCATCCTTATCTTCTTGGGAAACGTGCCTTTATTCCCTCTTTCATATACTAAAAATAGGAGTTTGTTGTAACTACTTGTGATGTGGCATGATCTGGTCCATTGGCTTTGCCAATCGATCTTGACCCTTCATGTATTCTTGGGGTCTATATAAGAGTTCCTTTTGCTCTCATTTGTAAGATTGAAGACTCTGAAAATTGTTGCAAGAGCTCTCCGAAATAATATAAGACTCATTGTTTGGTGATTCTATATATGTTTCTAAGTGTTGCATGGTTTTTGATTCCTTCAAGCGAATATTAAGTTAGATTAAGTTTTCTTTAAAGTATTATGTTAGTTGGTGGAAGGTTTTATTATTGTTTGTGGTGAAATCTATATGTTCACACCATTTGTAGTTTGTGGCTTGCAAGTTACAGTGTATGGTTGGTCTAAACGAATCGAGTTTAACTTTGATCTTTATGTTTGTTGAGTTTTTCATGAGCATAAGTGATTTGAACATCTTGTATAACCCTAGAAGATAGCATCAATCTTGTGTAGTTGTTTAATCTGGCGAAGCAAGTGTTGGTTTGATTTCACCTGAGCAGCAATCATATCTTACATCTAGGATTAGATTAGTTTTCACTGAACCTTTCATCTTTTGTCTTTTCTTTTATCAATCTGGTTAGAATTTAGGATCAAGTACTTCATCGCCATATCATACGGCATAAGTTGTAGTACTTAGATATTCTAGTGTTCGCCTCTTTCATTGAAACAAGTTGTTCGAACAATTGTGTAAGTCCCTTTGTGTTTATCAGCAGAATTATATCAAGTCATTGAGCTATCCATTACGAATCATAAGAAAAGGAACCTTGGAGTTGTCTCGTCTGATCACTTTGTTTGGCATTCGAGAGGCTTTGCTCAAGAGAGAGTTGGATAGCTCGTGTTTTACTCTATTGTTGACTTGTCGAAAAACAATCATCAACAGTCCCCTCCTTCCTTGTGGTGTGTCCAAAGCATTGCATGTCCAATTTCATGCCTTAGTCAATTTTGGACTTCCTCCTTCACATCCAAGCTCTAGACTTTGCTTTGTCTAATATGATGGAGAGCTCCTTTGCTTAGCTTCGAGCTATGCAAAGACACATATTAGAACCTAAATGTATGACATTCATGGCCATGATAGATGAGGATTTGACAATGACTTACAAAATGGGGAATGGTTTTCATTTGACTTGAAAATTGACACCATACAAAAAACTTAATGTGGGGACAACAAGACTCTAGTGTACATAATTACAATAGCATGATAGGAATGCTAAAAAGAACTTCAAAGCTAAAGCTACAAAGCAAAACAACATCCCACGCAGGGAATAAACCCAAAATGCGTAAAACTTTAGACAAGTTAAACATAAACAAAGCCAAATTCCAAGGTTGCATGGAGACTGATATTGGTACTAGTATGGGAGATTGGTACATGGAGACGACATTTTTTTTTAAATATAATTTTATGATTATTAATATGCTAACATTAAAACTTCATACTAAATATTAAAATACTAAATAGAAGATTCACACTCTACACTAAATACTGGTAAAACTAAATACTAAAAATAGAAGCGTCACAATTTTTTTTTTTAAATACATTTACCAATAAATTAGTAATTAAAATTAAGATTTAAGTTTAACATTTAAAAAGTTAAAAAATTAAAAAAAAAACCCTAGGTTAAAGTTTTATACAAATAATTAATAAATAGGTTAAAATTTTCAAAGCCATAAAAAAACCAAAAAACGTCCAAAACAAAACATGAAAATTAAAAAACGCTATGAAATTCATGTAAATGATAAATCCCTGTAATGGCAGCATTTGTGGATAGTCTTGCAAGGTGTTTAGATGCCCGAAAATAACTTGGAAGGACCGAAAAAAGTATGGACGAGTCGCACAGTCTGTTGAAAGCAATAGAAAGTTGGGTTTTTTTTTTAAAGTGAAATGACCCCTTTATGTGGCCGCAGGATACCTGGAGACGGGCGGGGTACTTGTATTGCCGTCTCCTGGAACGCGGGATGTCTCTACCCATGTCTCAGAGATGGGAGATGCGTCCCTATCCCGGAAATGCGTCCCAGGTAGGGGGAGACACGTCTCCCTGCTACCTTGCCAAATTCTAAAAATAATCATGTCAAAGAAAGGCACCTTGCCAAAAGGAACAACCAACAAAGCCATGACAAGGGGGTTGATGGATATCAAGTTACAAGTCTGCCAAATATCATGAATACTTCCAAAACAAGAATCAAAATCTTATTTGTTCATAGACAACCAAAACAAACAATGAGAATAATCAGAACACAAAGGTGGTCTAGGCACAAAACTACAATTGACTATTGAAGAAAAATGAAAGTGGTCATGTGTTGGCACTTGTAATGTCCCCATTTTCATGAGCATCAGTTCGTAGAGGGTTTAGCCTATTCCAGGCTCTCGTAGGCTAATACGGTTTGATTAGAGGGTCTTCTTGGCAGTTATTCGATCAGCGGTTGGCTTTCTTTCATGGATTTGGTGATTATATGAAACTTCTACTATGTTATTACAAATGTTTCTGATTTGGGAAACCTCATGTTATGTTTTGACATTATGTTTTGCACTTTATATATTTTATTGTTATATTATAATATTATAATAAAGTGCAACTATAAAATATATCTTTTATCCCACATTGACAAGAAAGTGTGTGAGCTTCCCCAAGAAAAGAATAAAAGGATCTTATGGGCTCATTCTTGGACATGAAGAATTGGATATTTAACTTAAGTTTGTTTGGTGGTGAGTCCAGCTAGGGTTCTGCCATTTTTCCAACCATTGGGAACGAAAACTCCCAATTGGTTATGCAATTTTGAGGTTGTGAAATATCAGCTAAATTATTGCTTCATTGTGGGCTTCACTTCAAGGGTCCAATCTGTGCTACATTGGAGGATTTAAATATTTTTAATTAGAGTTTATTTTGTCATTGGAAGGGTTTTTTGAGGTCTGCAATTTTACATCAGTCTGTTGTTGTAGGGTTTGAACAGTCTATGTGAGACATGGATATTTGCTCATTGTGCACTGCTGAACCATCAAATCATTCTGGGTATATGAGCAATCAATTCCTTATGCCAAGACAATCATTTCAAGGGCAAATTGGAGGAGGTTCAAAGCTGCAATTAATTAATTTTTAAGACTGATATACTACAGCAAGGGTGCCATTGGCAAGACATTTTTGTTCATATCTCATCATTGACGCATCCTATGGTTCTGGGCATTGTTGCATTTTTATCCTTTGGTCCTACTAATCATTTCAGTTGCCAAGAAGTGGAGTTTTATTGCTGCATTTATTTATCTAAAATATTGTCAGGCAAGGGTAGGGGTGACTTCACACATAGAGGGGCTATTTCACCATTTTTAGTGAGGTTTCATCATCTACAAGTGTTGCTTCAATATCTCAGGCATATCGACTATGTGTATCAAGTTCCTTAATATTTTGTTAGAGTATTTGCATTGTTAAGTCAATTTGCATTAGGTGCTGCTGTAGATGAACATTTATATCAGATTGGCATTGTATTGGGATTTCATTGTAAGTCAAGAGTATTGGCTAGTTATATCAACATTGTACTAAAGATTGCATTCAATTAAGAAGGAAAAATTTGTATGCCAATTATTTGATGTAATGCTTATATTGATCGAGCCCTAGATTATCATAGGAGTATGCATGCCAAATGTTTGTGAAAATGCCTACTGGCTGAAGGTGATTGTTTGTACAGTGATTTGCATATTTCGTCAAGAGCCTTTGCTTGCCAAGTGTTTGCATAAATGCCTAGTGGTTGTGGGTGTATATTGGCTATATTGGGATGCATGGAAAGTGTTTGTCTTAATGTCAACTAGCTGTACTAGTTAAATACAGTCACTTACATGTATGCCAAAGGTCTGAAACAGCTAGTATATCATTTTTATAACAACCTTGCATTGTTATAAAATTTCAATAACATCATTAGCAGCCTATGAACTCAAAGAAGACAATCAGAAAATTCATAAAAACAGGTTCAGACTTTATATGCCAAGTGTTTGACAATATTCCTTGAGCTTTATATCAACATATTGAGTTCAAAAGTGGCAAGGGATATTACAGTGGTATCAGAGCGATTTCCTGCCACCCTGATTGGGTCATTCAAAACTTGAGTTTCAGATACAAGCATGGCTTCAACAAGTGAAAGAGATTTGGAAGAAAGAATTTACAGGGTAGGGAAGAAATTTGAACATCCATCTCAGCAAAAGGAGGTTCTTCTAAGTACTTTGGAGGAGGCAGAGGCTTGTTTATGCAAAGTTGAACAAGATCAATCTCAAACAATGCAACTTGCTATAAGTCCATTGGTAAGTTCTTTGGTTAAGCCACAACTTATGAGACATCATGATGAGGTGATAAAACTTGCAGCTATCTCATGCATTAGTGAAATTATGAGGATAATAGCTCCTAATGATCCTTATAACAGCCATATTATGAAAGAAGTACTTCAGATCATGGTGGCAAGCTTCACAGGTTTGGATGACATCAAGAACCCTTAATTTTCTAAGAGGGTAAAACTACTTGAAATATTTGCAACGTTCAGATTTGAAAACATTATGTTATCCATGGATTGTGTAGATGTCATTCACAAGATGTTTCTTATATTTTGGAGTGTTATTGTAAAAGACTTAAATATCTATAAAGTTCTGCAATTAAAATAATTAAGTTTAGGGTTCACATAGGAGAACTATGGTTGGAGGTCGACCCGTCAATGTTTTTTTTTAGCATTCTGTATGGGACTTTAGTCCCACATTGCTAGAGCACTGTATTTTCTTGCCATTTATATACCCCGGCGGCTGAAATGAAAGTGTGAGCAAGGCTCACGTGGGCGTGAAGAGGCTCTTTTGCTTGAGTTTGTGGTGCCTTGTGCTCGGCTTATGATTTGGCCGTATGGTGTTTGTTTGATTCTTGGAGGATATTACATGGTGGCTTGTGTTGTGGCCCGAAAGGCTCAATATTTTAGCCCCTTATGCTGGTTGTGGTCATATAGAGTGACCGGGTGCTGATGTTTCCAAAGAGCCTAAAACAACATTTTTTTCAAACTTGCATATCTTTGCAAACGGAGTCCATTTTCAACAAACAAGACATCGTCGAAAAGCTGCTTCGACAAACTACGTTGTGATCAAGGTATTTTCTAAAAAATTTGCTATTTTTTGACAGTTTAAGTAACTTGAAATTGCAAGCTTGTTTCAGTTACTTCTGTTAGTATTATTTTGCAAATGTGTTGGGAATTGCAAATTCAGTTTTTTCATACATTCTAGGGTGGTGTATAGAGCACTTTAGACATTTGTGTGTGTCCTTGTAAACCATGTCGGACCCAAAGATTGAGTTGCTCACCCCGCACAATTATCACACCTGGAAGCTCAAAATGTCATAGTTGTTGCAGTCTAGAGGGCTTTGGCAAATGTTAGATGCCGAACAACCTGAGTTCACAAAAGCATTTGAGCAATTTGTTCATAGAAACAAAATGGATGAGGTTAGAGGACTCATAGGTCTCCATGTGTCTGATAATTTGTTGTTTCACATTGCGGAGTGTAAGACACCTAGAGAAGTGTGGGATAAGCTTGTTGAGTTGTATGGTAAAGTCAATCAGTTCAAAATCTTGCAACTTGAAGCCGATTTCACCTCTCTCTCTCCAGATGCCTTCCCCACCATTCAGGATTTCCTTGCCAAATTCAAGTTGATTTTGTCACAATTGAAAGGATGTGGTCATGCCAAAGATGAAAAGGAGTGTATTTTCTTGATCTTGTCTAAGCTGAGAGGCCCTTTTCAAGTGTTTGCCTCTACCTTCTATTCTACTATGGATGCTATGGGAGAAGACCATAAGATGCCTTCATTTGAGGTATTTTGTGATCGATTAACTAGGGAGCAGGCCAAGTTGATTCAGATGGATGCTCTTCCTAAAAGTCATGCTTTGATGGCTCAATCTTCCAAGGGCAAGGGTAAGAATAAGAAGCCCAAGACAGATTCGTCTGTAGGTGGTGAGCCTCCCTCCAAACCTAAGGCGAAGAATGATCAAAAGACTAATCCTCCTCCTCCTCCTTCTAACTCCAAGGAGTCATCCTCTAAGTCTAAGAAGAAGGAAAATTGTTCCTTTTGTGGAAAGTAAGGGCATAATGATGCTACCTTGTATCGGCAGTTGGTTGGCAGCCTTCTGTACTTGACACATAGTCGTCTTGATATTTCCTTTGCAGTTGGTCTTGTCTCTCGTTTCTCTCAAGATCCTCATGAGAGTCATTGGAAGGTAGCCAAACATATCTTGAGATACATTCAGGGCACTACATGGTTTGGCATTCCCTATACATCAAGAGCTACTGAGATTGTGGGCTTCACTAACTCAGATTGGGCTGGTGATGTTAATGATCGGAAGTCCACTTTTGGCTTTGTCTTTTGTCTTGGTTCTGGTCCGGTTGCTTCGTCTTGCAAGAAGCAAACTGCTATTGCATTATCATCAACTGAGGCTGAGTATCGAGGAGCAGTCTTGGCTAGTCAGGAGATTCTTTGGCTTCGACAGTTGATGGTTGAGTTTGGATTTCCTGCTGATCATCCCACCACTCTTTGGTGTGACAATCAAAGTGCCATTCATATTTCTCGCAACCCAGTGGAGCATCAGCGTGCTAAGCATATTAAGATCCACATGCACTTCATTAGGCAGCTCATTCAGGAGGGTGTTCTCAGTTTGGAGTATTTGCCTACAAAGCAGCAGGTTGCAGACATCTTCACTAAACCTTTGGCATCTCCTCGCTATCTCTTGTTGCGATCGATGTTAGGGGTGAAGGAAGTTGTCCTTGGGGGGTCTTGAGGAGTCCTCCTTCCTCTCACTTTTTGCTTTTCAGCATTTTCAAGTTTTTCACTTTTGGAGAGGAGTTTTCTCCCACGGGGTTTTTCTACTGTTCTCCATTTATGAGAGATTTCTTTTTTTCTGCATTGTAAATGGGTACCTAATATGGTTGTGTAGCCGGGACCCATATTTGCATCTTGATTTTGCATAATAATTCTCCCTAAGTTTGCACTTAAGGGGGGGTGTTAGTGTGTTAAGTTTTTAACATAGGGATAATTTTATTTTCCCGTAGGGTGGTTTTTCGTCAAATATTTCATGCCTTTAAAAGGCTTGTACACTATGTATTTTATCATCTCATTTTGATATACTTTCATCTCTGGTGAAATAGCCTCTTCTGTGTTGCTTCTCTCTTTTGTGAAGGTTTCTTTTGGTTTGCAGATGTCTTGGGTGCTTTGCTGCAACAACTTCAATGCAATCCATCATGTCTTCAATTTTGTATGAGGATGATGCTATGACAAATGACTTATGAGCTTTTTGGGAAGGTGAGCAAGATGTGTCACCCATGGCACATGAGTTGTTAAGGAGATTGGTTGAACAACATAAGGATAAAGATACTTCACATATATGCAGAAATCTATATGATGACTTTGTTAGACATGCTGATTTGACTCCAGAGGATATGAGGGCAGCCATGGGGAATGAGTTGTCTACATCATCTCTACAAGAAGCTTCGCTTGAGACTTCTACATTGGAGGCCAACATAGAGCATGCTAATGATATGTGTAGCAATGGTATGGACTCTTTGGATGATCATGAAAAATTAGATTATGGCAGCCAAGCACAGTTGGAACAAAAGCCATTGGTTTGGGAAGATTTGCAAGTTCAAATGATGGTGAAGGAAGATGGAATAATTCATGCTTTGTCAAGAATGGATAGCACTTACAAACACCTAGAAGACCTCATTTGGACAGCTCAAAGAGAAGAAAGACAAAAAAGAATGGGACATGGCATTCCTCATACACATTTGCATTCTTTCAAAGCAGCTTTGGAGCTGATAAAAGAAGACTATCTACAAATGGTTAGAGATAGGGATAGGGCTGTCCAATTGGTGAAAAATCAAGATAGAGGGATCACAGACCTTTGTCTACTTTTGAGTAGGCATAATCTCTCCTCTCATAATTCAGAAAATCAGTCCTTTGTAGCAGCTACTCCTAGAAAAGAAGATGAGATAAATCAAAACTTGGTGGTGTTTGATGACTACAATGTAAAAGAAGATTCCAAAGATCTGAATTGGGACAGTGATATCCTTCCTCATTCTTATGAGATTGCTGCTCTTACACATGGGAGATCTTGTGAAGATGAGTCTACAAGTGTTAGTTCACAAAGTGTAAGTGATGGGCTTGAAAATTTCAATAAAAATGCACTTGTGAAGCTTGAAGAATATGACAGGTATACTGATGACAATGGCCACATTTTGTTACTTCATCATGAGAAAACACTTCTTCAACATGAGAATGATAAGACCATGGAATTGTTTATAGACGGCACATCAGAATGGGGGGTTAAAAATGGCATTTGTGGGATGAATACAAGTCATGAGCATTCTGATTTTTTATATCAAACTTGGAAGGATGTGGAAAGGACACAAAATTTATGCAATATGTGGTCACAAAGGGCCAAGGAGGCTAGACTAGTGGCTGCCAGTGCGAGACAGCATTTTCAAAACATAAAAGGAAGGGTCAATCTCTCCAACATGGCAAGGCAAAACGGGATGGATCACATTAGGAGACTCCTCATTCAAATGAGGGATGAATCTGAAAATACACTTGATTCCCTTAAGGTTAGTTCCATGTCAGGTGATACAAAGCAGGACTATGATGGTCAACTATTGATGGAGGTTGGTGCTTTTTACCATGACTACATAGTGAGGAGAGTTCATCACCTTTCTTTTAGTTCACATGCAGAGGATTGGTTGATGCATCAATGCGGATTGACGGGGGGCTTATACCATCTATCGTGGGATGAAGAGTTGCCATCTACAGAAGATGGAACTAGAGCCTGCAAGTACTCGACTCAGTTGTGTCTGGGGAATTACTTGCAGGGATAGCAGTCATCTATCCATCATGCTGATACGAATCCGCTAGGGATTGCTACTCCTATATCACAGAGATTTCATACAGATACATGGTTACAAGATGGTTATGGTGTTAGTAGGTATGATGGCTTGATTAGTTATCACATCCAGGAGGGTTTGGCAGGTGGATGTGAGTACAGATTGTATTGGGATCCAGGAATCATTTTGTTCGGTAGATTGCTTTTCGTCATGACAGTTGTTCACAACAGTGCTGAGCATGATTCAATATCTTTCTGAGCACTCTACAAAGTCATTTGGGATCCAAGTGGAGTAGAGTTTTCTTGGCAGCTGAGATTGCTTGGGGACAAGCAATTTCAGGGAGGGCGGACTGTAACGTTACCATTTTCATGAGCATCAGTTCGCAGAGGGTTTAGCCTATTCCTGGCTCTCGTAGGCTAATACGGTTTGATTAGAGGGTCTTCTTGGCAGTTATCCGATCAGCTGTTGGCTTTCTTTCATGGATTTGGTGATTATATGAAGGTTCTACTATGTTATTACAACTGTTTCTAATTTGGGAAACCTCATGTTATGTTTTGCACTTTATATATTTTATTGTTATATTATAATATTATAATAAAGTGCAAATATAAAGTATATCTTTTATCCCACATTGACAAGAAAGTGTGTGAGTTTCCCCAAGAAAAGAATAAAAGGATCTTATGGGCTCATTCTTGGACATGAAGAATTGGATATTTGACTTAAGTTTGTTTGGTGGTGAGTCTAGCTAGAGTTTTGCCATTTTTCCAGCCATTGGGAACGAAAACTCCCAATTGGTTATGCAATTTTGAGGTTGTGAAATATCAACTGAATTATTGCTTCATTGTGGGCTTCACTTTAGGGGTCCAATCTGTGCTACATTGGAGGATTTAAATATTTTTAATTAGAGTTTATTTTCAGTCATTGGAAGGGTTTTCTAAGGTCTGCAATTTTACATCAGTCTGTTGTTATGGGGTTTGAACAGTCTATGTGAGACATGGATATTTGCTCATTGTGCACTGCTGAACCATCAAATCGTTCTGGGTATTTGGGCAATCAATTCCTTTTGCGGAGACAATCATTTCAAGGGCAAATTGGAGGAGGTTCAAGGCTGCAATTAATTAATTTTGAGGACTGATATACTACAGCAAGGTTGCCATTAGCAAGACATTTTTGTTCATATCTCATCATTGAAGCATCATATGGTTCTAGGCATTGTTGCATTTTGATCCTTTGGTCTTACCAATCATTTCAGGTGCCAAGAAGTGGAGTTTTATTGCTGCATTTATTTATCTAAAATATTGCCAAGCAAGGGTAGGGTTGACTTCACACATAGAGGGGCTATTTCACCATTTTTAGTGAGGTTTCATCATCTACAAGTGTTGCTTCAATAATCTCAGGCATATCGACTATGTGTATCAGGTTCCTTAATGTTTTGTTAGAGTATTTGCATTGTTAAGTCAATTTGCATTAGGTGCTATTGTAGATGAACATTTATATCAGATTGGCATTGTATTGGGATTTCATTGTAAGTCAAGAGTATTGGCTAGTTATATCAGCATTGTACTAGAGATTGCATTCAATTAAGAAGGAAAAATTTGTATGCCAATTATTTGATGTAATGCTTATATTGATCAAGCCCTAGATTATCATATGAGTATGCATGCCAAATGTTTGTGAAAATGCCTATTGGCTAAAGGTGGTTGCTTGTATAGTGATTTGCATATTTCGTCAAGAGCCTTTGCTTGCCAAGTGTTTGCATAAATGCCTAGTGGCTGTGGGTGTATATTGGCTATATTGGGATGCATGGAAAGTGTTTGTCTTAATATCAACTAGCTGTACTAGTTAAATACAATCACTTATATGTATGCCAAAAGTCTGAAACAACTAGTATATCATTTCTATAACAACCTTGCATTGTTAGAAGCATTCAATAACATCGTTAGCAGCCTATGAACTCGAAGAAGACAATCAGAAAATTCATAACAACAGGTTCAGACTTTGTATGCCAAGTGTTTGACAATATTCCTTGAGCTTTATATCAGCATATTGAGTTCAAAAGTGGCAAGGGATATTACAGCACTAAATTGACAATGCTATGCTAAAAAATAATCATTTAGAAAAATTCAAGTTTTTTGGCCAAAAGATTTTCATATTGCATATCAACTAAATGTGCTGTGCACCTGAACAGCATGTATGAGGAGAGCATAACTAGAATTTCAGAAATATTCATATCCCAGAAAAAGGGTACTATTGGAATAACAACCAACCAAAAGCAGAACATAACTGATTCTATGACTACCTATTAATACATCTATGTAAACATACAAACTCATAGATAATACTTAGCAAAAGAAGCATGAATATATACCAAAAAGAGTATAAAAATTAAAATGTCAAATTTCCAATCCACATATATAAGAATAATTTTCATTTTCTAAATGCAAAAGGAGTGGAGCGGTCTTGGAGCATAGGCCCAGGTGCTATCTTTCCTGCCTCCTTGGGGAAGGATTTTCCTTGTAAACGCTTTGTTAAGCTGATGTAAACCTATTGTTTTCAGGTATAATATAAGATGCATTTTTTTTTTATTATACATATGTATGTTGTTAAATAGAATACCAGCAAAACAGTGCTACAATGTAATAAAAATAAAAATATATCATAGAGAATACAGAAGAAAAAGTTAATTTAATTACTTTTATACAAAGTAAGTCAATTTGAATAAACCAATAATTTGGGTGTGATTTACCAACCAAAGCAAATCAAAAGTATTATTTTTAAACCAAAACAAATCAAAAGTATTATTTTTAAACCAAAACTAGAACATGAAACAAAATAAAGGTTACCTAGATGCTTGCTCATAGCTATAGAATTTCACAGCAGAATTGGGTACTATCCTGGCACAATTGGCACCATTTCCTTTGAAAAACCCACGTATCCCTTCTGTATTCCATATATAACGTAATCCTTGAACCATACCATTATACTTAGGATTAAGAGGGTTTTGAACCTGACAACAACACAAAAATAAAATGAGAAGTTAAAGAAGAGATCTAATCATTATTGGTTGAGAACAAGTCAAGCATAGATTCAAAAATATATGAAACCACGACATCTATCACAGCCTATAGAAAATCAACCCACCCTTTGCATTTAAAAAAGCCTTTTCATTAGCAGTGAATATGTCTTTGATGTAATTTTACATGTCCAAAGCTTCATTTGCAATGTTAATTTATCAAACCAATATTCAAATGCAATGGGCAGAATAGAAAAAAAAACATGTGCTTTATTACATTTGCAGCAAGTTTGTAATCTTCCACTATAGCAAAGTAAGGATTCAGCATAAAGTGTATTTCAAGCAAACAACACTTTTAACTCAGCAGCCAATTTTTTATTTGCTACTATTATTTTTTAACAATGATATTAGTACCTGTGAGAGGGTACATCATAGTTACAAGACTCCCTCAAACTCACCCAGACTCAGCAATTCCCGAGGCAGTTCAGTTGATTTGAGGCTGCAGGACTCAAAACCCACATCTTCAACGAGTCTAGTCAAACTCACCGAGTCTACTAGACTTGCAAGCCCGGTGAGTCCCATCATACAAATTCAACCACCACACTTAGCCATAAAAAATAGAAAAAATAAAGCAAAAAATGAAATAAAATCACTCAAACCTAAGATTCTTAAAATGACCTCTAACATTCTAAAATGACATTCATTTCATTTGCAAGCACAAGGATCGAGGAAACAAGTGCATTGAAGCTAAAAATACAATCCATTGAAGCAAAAACTTTAAGAATATTGACAACAAACATTGATTGAATGCAACTTGAGTAAGTTTGTAGCAGCTCTTGGTGCAACTAAAGGAGCCTATGATGCATTTGACAAAGCCCACCACTAATTTGGAGGATCCAACCATCAAGTAGAGCTAGTTTGAAGAGATATTTTCCTATTTTGAATCTGTTTCTTTTGGTTTTATTTTTTCATTTTGCATATCTTCTACATTTGTTTAATTTTTTCGATATTATGCTTAATGGAACGAGAAATTAAAGAGGGGAAAATGAAGAGAACTCATTTTTCCCTTATTTTTTCCATAATGGACTTTTCTATTTTTTTTGTCTTTTTATCAACAAACCCTATCCGTTTTTTCCTAATTTTTATCTATTTTTAGCTGCAATCTAATTTTTTATCTTAGTTTATCTAAAAACCCTAAATGTAATTACTTTTTCATTTATTTGTTATGGCAGTGCATTTCAAGTTTATAAATTGATCTGATATTGGGCCAAGTTAGAAAGAACCCTTGCTGGTAACATGCCATCCCGAGGGCTAAGCAAAGGACTTGGCTTGCAAATTTTTCAATGTTAAAATTAGTGGGGAGACATTCATCGATTCAAATATCACCTCACTCAAATTGCAGTCCAAGATTTTAGCTTGTGTCCACATGTGCCTATTGATGTTGTGTGCAAGGTACAAAGTCAATTAGAGACCTTTGACCAGCAAAAGGAACTAAAAAAGAAGCAAAGAGAAAAAATGGCAACCATCCATGAAGACTCTTGTTCTCTCATTCCTCCATTCCTAAGATCTTCGAGCACTAGTGGCAATGCTAATGCTAGTGCTAGTGCTAGTGTTGGGCCTTAGAGTTCATGAATCCAGATTGGATTCACATAATGTACCACACACTACTCCAGGTTCCCAAACATCACTTGAGAGCGTAGGTTGGAATAAAGACAAACATGATGCAACAATGAGTGCAATCAAAGACTATTGGTTTTATTTTACCATTCTATTTCATGGAGCCAATTAATTAATTCTTATTTTTTGTTTTAAAATACATTTTTTGATATCTCCGTCTCTAGATTTGTTTATTTTCATTGTTTTAGGTCTCCTTATTGGCAAAATCTAGTAGATGCCATTACTGTTTATGGGGCAAGATTTAAAGCCCCTAATGATAAGGAGATAAAGGGCTCAATTTTGACTCAAAAGGTGGCCGATGTGAAGGCCAAAATTCATGAGCAACGTGAGATATGGAGGAGGAAGTGTTGAAAAAATCATAACTAATCGTTGGACAAATAGGAGGAACATGACATTGGGGAATTTCCTTGTTTCTTTCTCAGGTAGTACAATTTCCCTGAAATCCATTGATTTAGTGGATTAAGATTTCAAATTTCTTCTTTAGTGATTAACATTAGCATTTCAAATTTTCATGTTTCTTCCTTAGGTGGTACAGTTTTCTTGAAATTCATTAACACTTCAAAAAGACAAAAAATGCTAATTTCCTTTGTCCAGTTTTAGAGGAAGTCTTGGATAAGATGTTGAGAAGAATGTTTGTATATAGTTACAGACAAGGCAGCAAATTACGTTGCTACAAGCAGACTTCTCATGAAGAGGCACCCATCCTTATTCTAGACTACTTGTGCTACTCATTGCCTTGACCTCATATTAGAGGATCTTGGCAAAATTGCATGACTCAAAGTACGTGTGGAGCATGGTAAAAACACTTGCAAATACATATAAAACCATGCTTGTGTACTCAATTTAATGAGTCAATGCACAAACAAAAACAAGTTGGCCCGTCCTAGAGTAACCCGATTTGCAACAAACTTTATTACATTGCAATCTTTGCTTCAATCAAAGGCTGCCTTGGGGTACATGTTTGTTGTGAAGAGTGATCTACATCTTTATATGTTAAGACCAATGCAAAGGTTGACATAATTAACTGGGTTTCAATGAGTAGATCTTCTAGCCTCCAATGAAGAAGATTGTAGATGTAAGTTCATATTTCCATTCTATTTTTGTTCAATTTACTAGTTTATCATTTATAATACTTTTATTTGTTTAGAATTTTTACGTTCCCTTTTTCAATCGATTATAATACTTATTTATGTTAATGTTTAATAATAATTACAATTCACATAGCCTTTAGTTGTCCTTCTTTGAGTTGTTGATGGGGAGATGCCCGCAATGGGCTACATATATAAGTGCTTGGGTAGGGCCAAGGAGGCTATGTAATAACCCCAACTAATTTTTTTTTTTTAATTTTCATAATATTGAAAGATACAAATGCAAGCCCTCACACTTTCTGATCACCCAAATCCCGATGTGGGCAAGGTGAGAGCATACAGTGTTTGGAAAGTAAGTTGTTGGGTCCTCCTGTTTATCCCAGCGTGCCCGGACCAGAACATCCTAGGTATAGGTACAAGTACAGGTCCAAGACGCCCGAGCATTCGTCGAGGGTTCTGCCTAGGCGCCCCAGGTACTATGTGGGTTCTTTGGTGCCACAGGCACTCTATGGGTTCTGTTGATGATGTTTTCTTGACAACAACAACATTAGAATAAAACGCCAAGTGCTCTATCCTCTCTTGAACAAAGCGTCTCGAATGCTAAACTATGTGATCAAACAAGAACGCTCCAAGGTTCCTTGTACGTAATTTGCAACGGATAGCCTCGGTGGTGTGATGTGATTTGCTGGTAATCACAAAGGGACTTACGCTGAATATGCTCCTTACTTCATTCAAATATGTACTCTTTCCTTATGAAATGGAACTTCTTCTAATCAACTACAAAAAGAAAAGGCAAAAGGCAAGGGTTAAGAAGGCTAATCTAAAGACAATGACATGATGAACGATGCTATGATAGACAAATTCCCTTAGAAAACCAAATTTCACTTCGCTATGACGAGCAACTACATGAAATAGGTGCAATCTCCAAGGGATAAACCAAGGATTTTCATATCGTTGACACACTCCAAAGTACCCACAGCTGGCGCAACTCAAAGGAGCACCAACAATCGAACTATTTGCAAGATGTGGTTCAGGCTAACTTTACACGATGACTTGCTAGCGACAAACCATCAAAAATATGAACCAACGGGAATTTATCAAACATCATTGCATATATCCATTACATCAATGACCTCTATCTACTTTATTATCTACGCTACTTGGAACCACATCTTCATCATATTCAAGAACTTGAAACCATGCTAACATTGCAAAGCCACAAAATCACCATGCCAAACAACAACAATGAGCTTGTATTACTTTGAAGTGTGTCATTACAACAATCTCATGTCTCTCTTCATGACTTTGAAGAGTTCCCCCTCTACTCTACTTGCTATTCTACTCTCCTACAGCAACTCTACTCCTAATCTCTCTCTCTCTCTCTCTCTCTCTCTCTCTCTCTCTATATATATATATATATCTAATGATCTTCCTATGTCCTCCCTCTTACAAATGAGAAGAATGAGCCTTTTATAGACTCCAGAAATTACATGAAGGGCCAGGATTGATTTGACAATCAACGGCCGAGATCGAGACAACCAGGCAGTTTGTTACAAAATTTACTATTTTTAGAACATGGAGGCAATGAAGGCACGTTTCCCAATGTGATAAGCATCTCTGGAGCATCTTTATAGTGGACCCTCTTACATGGCAAAATGCTATTGGCTTGATGATGTGTACGCGCCACCTCAGCATCTTTGAATGAACTAGCGTGATTCACTTCATGTTCACTTTACTTAGAATATTTTCTTCTAGTTGTCTTGATGTAACTCATGGATCACTTTGATGATCATGCTCATCTCTCATCTGGTGATGTTGTGCCTGTGCAGGATCATGCCTCTGGATAGTTGCATGGACTCATGGAGTAGACTAGTGCCTGATGAGAGATCTTCTTGTCTGGCACATGATATGTGAACTTCTGGATGATGACCTCCTTCAAGGCATGCGTGGTGAAGTGACAACCTTCCACTGATCCTCGCCTCGAACGAATGATGCTCTTGATGATGAACTACACTTGTAACCTTGATCATCTTAGACTAGCTCCCTTTCGCATGGCGTTATATTTACGAAGTCTTCAAAGTAAAATGAACTTGATGCAGGAGCTCTCCTCCATGTGGTGATGATGACAAGTTTGAGCAACGTTCCTCCACCTTCAAAACTTCTCATGTAGTTGCATACCAATTGTTTGACAAAATGCCAATTGGCTGTAGGTGTGCATTTCATGTCTAATTTTCATTTATATGCATCAAAAATACCAAAAAGAAGTACATTTGCATATTAGTTTATTGTAAGAGGCATTGTAAATATCATTTGCAAACATTCTAAATTATCTTGGCATCGTTCAAACCAAGGAAGCAAAAATCGTTTAGAGATAAAATTGGCAAACCAAAAGTATAAGATTTTTTCAAAAAATCGTGTTAAAATCGTGAAAAAAAGGGGAAAAAATCGCAGGGGTAAAAATCGGCAAACCAAAAATATAAGATTTTTTCAAAAAAATCGTGATTTAAATGAGAATAAATCGGAAAAAATCGGATTTCAAAAAAACCATTAAAAATGTAGAAGGGACAAAAACTTCTTGTATTTTAAATTTAAATGCATTTCCATAACATAGAGATATAGAGAGCAAATAAAATCGAGAGTTTTGCCCACGACTTGTAAAATATAGATTGTAGTTGTTTATATTCATATCGCTGAATCACGGATTACATTGCATTGCACAAAGCATACTTCATAGTGCATAACTAATAACTAGATGTTGAAAGTTGACAAAATTTCAGTTACAATCCAGTTTATACAATGTCAATATAGAAACTGAGTACAAAATTCCAAAAAACTAGACGTAGCCAATGAGTCTTGCTACTACAAAGAGAGCTACACTAGAGATTTGTAGGTCTTGATGATGAAGCTCCTGGGTCAAAGCCTATCCTAACTCGTTCAAGCAATTCACTACTCATGTTGCTCTCCATTAGGATATCAAGATCGTCAGGGTCAAGAAAATCATCATCATCATCATCATCATCAGCTGCAATCCACTCAGACTCTGGATCAATTTCATCAAGGTCAATTGGTGCGTCATCCTCAGCAGTACCTAATTTTGTCCATATATAAATTAGTCGTGGCAATAGAAAGTGAAAAACATAATCAATACAATTATAACTATGATTGCAAGTATATTAGAAGTCTAACCTTGAGCTTTCTTTAGCTTCAAGCGGAGGTTGTGGTGAACGAACACCAAATTATTCATCCGTTCTTGTGTTAGACGGTTGCGTTTCTTGGAATGTATGTGTTCAAAAACACTCCAAGTATGCTCACAAGCAGATGAACTACATGGTTGGCTCAATATGCGCCTTGCCATCCATCTAAGATTTTTGGTTTCTTGACCAAAAAAATCCCACCATTGTGCTGAAAAATACAAATTATTACCATGATGATTTCATGTAAGATATATTAAAATCTTAACATCTTTAATCTACATGTCCACAATAAAGAGAAATTGTCCAAAGCTAATAGAGTGTACCTGGTTGGTAGGTCTTCCTGCCTTGCACCGCAGCCATACTTGAGAAAACACCCCTCACCTGCTTGTACATTGGCAACTCTACCATAACTGCGTGCAACTTTCCTGGGGTACGAAACATTTTCTCCATGCATATGAATAGGCCACGTGTGACTTCAGAATCATCATCTTTGAATGAGGAGCTATAGAACAAGGATGGATTGAGATAATGCCCAACAGCATGGAGAGGGGAGTGCATCTGTTGATCCCATCTCCTATCAATTATGTCCCACAATGGCATGTACCTGTCCTTGTCATTTTCCATCCTACCCCTCATCACCTCCTTAGCCCTGTCCATGGCCTCATACAAATAGCCCATGGGGGATTTATCCCCATCCACTAGCCTCAAAACTTTGACTAGAGGCTCAGAAAATTGTACAACTTGCTCAATTGCATCCCAAAAACTTGCAAAATAAATGTACTGTACCACCTTTTTGCCATCTGCTAGCCTTGTGAAGCCAGACTCTATCCACTCAGGAGAACGGAACATTCGCTTCAAATTTAATTGTTGTTGCCAAAGAGTCTACAATGCAAGGAAGTGTGTAGCAAATCGTGTCACCCCTGGCCGAATTAGCTCCTTGCCCTCTGTGAAGGAGCGCATTAGACACAACAACCTCGTGTGATTGTAGATGAACTTGGTAACTATGTGAGCCTGTTGCAATACCTCCATCACCCATTCAAGTTTTCCAAAATCCTCTAGGGTTAGATCAAGGCAGTGTGTCGCGCACGAAGTAAAAAACATAGAGGGATACTTGTTCGTCAGAAGTTTCCCAGCAGCAACACAAGCAGCAGCATTGTCTGTAATAAATTGTACCACATATTCTGGCCCTACATCCTTGACCACATCATCAAACAACTCAAACATTTCAGCTGCAGATTTGATCCTATCTGATGCATCCACAGATTTCAAAAAAATGGTGCCAATATCACAAGAGACAAGGAAGTTGATGAGGGTTCAGTTCCTTCTATCTGTCCATCCATCTGACATTATGGTGCAACCAGTCTTTGTCCACGCTAGTCGATGTTCAGAAACAACATCATTAACATCCTCTACTGCATCATTGAGCATACCAACTCTCAATGTCTCATAAGATGGGGCTTTTCATCATCCTAACTCACTGAGCAAGAAATCTGAACCCTCATCAACTTCCTTGTCTCATTCTAAGAGGAACTACAAACAAAATAGAGGATGACAAGGTGAGTATTCCCCTATAGTGTTAGTTTGAATGTCTTGTTTGAACTTGTTTGTGTTTGATTGTTTTGAGACTTATGATTAGAGATCATATCTCAAGAGTGCATGGACCTAGAAGTTGCATTTTGTTTTACTTTTATGTTTTAAACAAGTTGAATGCTAATCAAGTCAAAGATTACAATTTATACTAGAATATTTAAACAAATAAAAGAACACAATGATTTGAAGTTTAATCTATGTTTTTATACTTTTCCCAATGTGCAAATAAATGAAAACTAACTAAATAACCAATAATTAACTAATGTCTATTGTTTTTGTTGTTTTCACAATTTAAAGATTATATGTAACTAGCATAGATATCTTTGATGTTCAAAGATATCTATGCTAGTTAGAGAGTTAGAGAGAGTTAGAGAGATAAGATGTGGGTGAGTATTCCCCTATAGTGTTAGTTTGAATGTCTTGTTTGAACTTGTTTGTGTTTGATTGTTTTGAGACTTATGATTAGAGATCATATCTCAAGAGTGCATGGACCTAGAAGTTGCATTTTGTTTTACTTTTATGTTTTAAACAAGTTGAATGCTAATCAAGTCAAAGATTACAATTTATACTAGAATATTTAAACAAATAAAAGAACACAATGATTTGAAGTTTAATCTATGTTTTTATACTTTTCCCAATGTGCAAATAAATGAAAACTAACTAAATAACCAATAATTAACTAATGTCTATTGTTTTTGTTGTTTTCACAATTTAAAGATTATATGTAACTAGCATAGATATCTTTGAAGGATATCTATGCTAGTTATGCATATTGGAGTATGCGATGGACGATGGGACTAGGCATGTTTTGGACATTAGACTTGAGCTCTTTATTTGATGGAGAAGGCGAAGTGGAAGATAATGGTTGCTGTGTTCCTAGGGAGGAACACTCATGAATGAAGGTGGATAGACCAAGTGGATATGATGGTGGATGTGGAAACAAGATATTATTGTTAAGATTGAAGATTCTATGGGTCCGCACTTATCTGTCTTGCATGATCCTAAGTTAAAGTTGGGCCGCGCAGGAATGACACTAGGCTGCAGGCGTTGATATTCTCTTATACTATACCTTGCCAATATGGAGATCTGGCAACATGGAATGGCAAGCTAGAGTAGTACCAGAAACTTACAATTGCCTTCTTTGCATGTTCATGGACGTTCTTTCTCCATCTTGTACTCTCCAAAGTGGTCTGTGATCCTGGTATAATACGAGGTGCAAAGAAAGAATTAATGTTTCCTCCACCTGTGTTTGGGCCATGTGTTGTAGAAGAAGGCATTGACACAAACTCCTTGAAAGACATTTGTTCACTGCTTGCCTCATTCGAAGGATTGCTCTTAGCATATGTAGAATTTAATGCCATTTCTGTCCCAGTTCTTGCCCTTTTTGCCTTATTATCAGAAATTGCCCCAAGAGCTAGTTTTTCCCGATATGTGACATCTGCAGGGCAACCTTTGCAAATAATGGTCTCATGTCCTACCTCCTTTGCCAAATGCCATTTGAAGCAATAAATGCCACCAGATACTTCAGCGTGACACCAATTGCATTTGACCCTGGTTGTACCCGAGACTGATGTGCAATGAGTCCACGCAAACTCTCTTGGACATGCCATTATGATCAAAGATGTAAAAGCATTTGAATTCAGTCTTTCATGATAAATAATTTTCTACACGAAAATGATGTGCTAACTCTAGGTTTCTCATGATAAATAATTTGAATTCAGTCTTTCATGATACCATATTTGCAAAAACAAAATTCTGCTAACTGTAGGTTTCTCTTATGCTCAAACTTTGTTAATAATTTTAGAGGACCACTTTTGTAGTTTTGAATAATAACTAACTTAAAAGGTAGATCAAGAATAGTTGAAAGAAAGGCATGCAAATTTGTACACAAATATATTTAGTGAAGTGACACTATTTTTAATATTTATTTATTAAAAAGGGAATGTATTCTTAATATTTGTCCACTGACAATATTCTTAATAATATTTAATATTTTTAATATTTGTCCACTGACAGTATTTTCTGAGTTATGTATCATTGTATTCTACTGTTGTTTGACAGAATTTTTGAACTATCTCCAATCACAGTCACCTTTTTCTCCTCAACATCTATGGTTACCTATTCAACGCCTTTGAAAGGAAAAAGTTCCAAAAGATTTAGTATGCAGCAAAATTAAAACTGAATATGTGTTAACTATTAAAACTTTGAGATTTGTACAAGTTAATATTTGAAGTCATATATTTGGATATAACTGTCGTCAGATCTTTCCTTCCAACATTTCAGGTTCAGAGACATTGAAAGAATAGAGTGTAAACATAATTGAAAAAATTGCAACTATTTTTAATCTGACCTCTTTATCCTTGTGAGCCTAAAGATGTGTATCATTGGCTTACTCATTAGACATGGATTATTGAACTATTTACTTTCTGCATTGAATGTGTGGTGACCAGTCAAGTATAAGACACAAAGATAATAGACATGGATTATTAAGCATTCAATATTAATAAGATTAAACAAACCATAATGCTCTAAGACTAAATAGATTTATAATTTTAACTTTTTAAAGGTGGCATTAGGGATTAGTGTGGAATATGTGCAGGATTAATTTCAATGGTAGCACCATACTCTTAAAATGCATGGAAACATATTGATGGTGGAAGCATATACTTCTTTAATAGGATGAATATATAGGTGGTCTCCAGGCTCCAACCATGATTGAAAAGCCATTAATGAATCCCAGCAAGAGGCCAAACAAGGAATTAATTGAATGGATAATAAGATAGACTTATAGCATGAGAGTGTGACAATAAATAAGGTAATAATGCTACTTAATTATCATCCCATTTGAATCATGTATTACAGTTGCTCAGTGGTATGTCATGTTAAATATAATAAATGGACTATACAAATGTTAGTATCTAGTGCTATTTATTACAGGTATGAAAGAATAGTATATTAATATGCTAAACTCACTGGCTTCATGTTAGTCAGCAGTTGGAAGAATGGTACCAAACCCTTAAAGTGCAGAACACAGGATGAGCATCAGCAAACTTATCATATATAGGTGTTATTTGGTGTTTGACTCTACTTTATATTGAAGATTAGGCCATCAAGTTATGATTCCTATGTTGCATGGTAAGTTATCATTAGTATGTTGAGGATTAGACCTTCTAGGTATCATTGTGGCACTGTTAAAATATATGGGTGTAGAAAAGCAAATCAAGAATAATGCAGCCAATGGTCTAGGCTAAGTCATCTGGTGCATTAACAGTTTTTGAAAATCACTAATAACAAAACAAAATGCATCTTGCGTTTGTTGTTTGAATTCTAAGAATACATAAGAAAAGAAACTATGAATACAGATAAATCTTAAAGAAGGATGGAGTGCACTAGCAGGCAGAAAAAATGCTCCATACAGAACAGTACAGACTTACTCCAAAGAGATGGATTTGAATCTTTACATTTATCCTCTTGCACCCGTTCTAAGCCAATACACGCAGCAAGTAAATGTAAATACTATCACCAATGTAGGGATAAATAAAAGAAGTTAATAGGGAAATACCTTAAGCTTCGAAGCCAAAAACAAACTCACCGACCTCTAGCTATGATTTGTAGAAGTCTATACCTCAAGCTACGATTTCCAGTTGCAGAGACTATGCGGGGTAAAATGCCTAAAATAAGCAAAGACGAGATGCGAAACTACGCGGGTAAAATTCGTGCCGAAATTACGAGACAAAAATCGCGCCGAAATTACGAGGCAAGTTCGCCCCGAAATTACAAGTCAAAAATCGCGTTTTAATGAAGATTTAAATTGCGATTTAAACTGATTTAAATCGTTTAAAATCGCTGGTCAACGGGCACGCGATTTTTGCGATTTTTTAAGGGTAAAAATCAGGTTTGCCCCCGATTCGCAATTTTTTGCAGAAATCGCGATTTATATCCGATTTCTACTTCTATGACAATATTCCTTGAGCCAAAAACAATCAGTTTGGGCAAGGGATATTACATTGAATCCATGACCTTGTGCCAAGGCCGCCCAATCTGGGCAGGTTTGGACATGGAGTGAGGAATTTCTTGCTTAGTCAAATTTTGGATTTCCTGAATGGAAGTATATTGAAAATATGTTCAAGTATAAGTCAGATATTGAGTTTCTTATACTTTAAATATTTATCAATATACTTCCAGGATGTTTGAGATAGGTCCTGGATCCATAGGATTTAGCATGCAGATTCTAGATTTCTGAAGATCCACCAGATTTCAGACTTAGTCATTTTTTCAGGATTTTCAGGATATCAGACTTAGTCATTTTCAGGGTCTCAGTGACATGCATCAGGATGAAAGCATATAGACCTCTTGGCAAGAAACTGTCGAGACATGGGCAAAACAACACTACCAAAACCCTACAAGTTCAAACCAAAACTAAACCTAAAGCAAAACAAAGCGAGAAAGCAAAAAAAAAGGGGGGGTCCCCATTTGCAATGGGGCGATGTGTGATTACATCACAACAGGTTCTTCTTTGAAGAACCCACAGAGTACCCGGGGCGTCCAGGCAAAACCCTGGTGAAGAACCCACAAAGTACCCAGGGCGCTCGGACAGAACCCTGGACGAAGCCGGGGTGAACCCAGGCGGACCTGACCAGACCCATGCCCAAGCAACGCTGAAAAGCGTTTTTTTTAATTTTTTTTTACTTTTTAAAACATTTTAAACCCCTAAAAAACCCAAAAAAGGTCAATTTCGACCTATAACACATAAACATAACATTTTTTTAACTCATTCATGCAAACAAAAGAGAAAAACTTCATTTCTTGTCTCCAAGCTGCCATTGTTGGTTGTTGAAGGTTGCTGCATTTTTCTTCGTAGGTGAAGGCTAGAGGAGTGAAAGAACTACACCAAAAGGGAAGGAAAAGATGCTCAAGGAAGAGCAAAGCTACAAAGGTGAGTGATTCTTGTAATTTTTTCCCAATTTTCATGATTTTTTTCAAGATTTTTCAATTTTTTTTGTTTTTGTTTAAGTTCTAAATTTTTTTTTGTAAACCTTATATACAATATAGGGGTTATAATGTCGATTTTTTTTTTTTTTTTTTTAAGTTGTAGGGTTCTAAATTTGTAATGTTTGTTTTGTTTTGTTGTATAATTTCATACAGAATGGCTCGTAGTTCTAGTTCATTTGGTCAACCTATAGAGAAGTCATTTAAAATTGATGCAGCATCACCTCTTTGGCAACATACAACCATGATCGAACAATTACAGTTTTCTTGTATTTTCCTCTCTTTGGCGTTGTAGCCAATGTTTGAAAGAATATAAGAACTCATATAGTCGAGTGAAAGCTCACTTATGTGCTATGCCCGGCACAGGTATAAGAGTTTGTCCAGGGCCGAATAAAAAAGGGTTCCAAAGCAAGAAATATTGGAATATATCAAGGAAAAAGAGGATGCCGACATGCTAAGTAACAGAGCAAAGGATAGAGTACATCCTCTTTCAAAGAAAGAATCACATAAATCTCTTGGTGGCTTCACAAAACCAGCTGGCCCACATCCTTTCATGCCACCGCCATCTTCTGGAGAAGACACTACTCAACCCCATAAAAGAGGCCCATTGGAAAAGCCTTCAAAAATGAGTCAAGGGACATTGTAGATGAAAGCATTGCTCGTTGCATTTATGCCAATGGGCTTCCTTTCAACCTTGTTAGATCACCATATTGGCGGGATATGGTGACTACAATTGCCAAGGCACCTAATGATTATGTTAATCCTGGGTATGAAAAGGTGTGCACCACCTTATTGGTGTCATGTCCCGATATTAAGGCATTGTTTAAATTAAAGATTTAACCATCATGAAAAAGATGGAGAAATCACTTCATCAAATATGGTGTTTGTTATCATCGATTTAGATGATAATCATGTATATAATAATATTAAATAAACATGTATAATATTATTAATATATAATAATATTAATTTATGAATATTTTTATATAATTAAAATACTATATATTTATTGTATTACCAATTTAACTATTATTATAATTATAATCATTACAATATAATAATACTATTTAATATATAAATATAAATATAATTAAATATTATTATAATATTATACATATATATAAATCAAATATTATAAACCAAGGCTGACCTTTATTATGGGAGACCATAAAGATCGATCCCTATGTTAATCATAAAGACCAAAGTTTATGCGAATGCTGCCTTAATATTATAAAAAGCAGCGCATGTGGAAATAGGCTGCGATTGTTTATAGGAAGGAATAACAATTATGATAAGTATACGAATCATGTTTAGCAAGGCAGCGCTTAGGATTAAGTAAAGACATTACTAGTTGTTTTGAATAGTTTTCTTTATGAAATATTGCCTCTTGGCAATAGTTGCAACCATTCACCTATACCTTTGAAGATATAAGAAGGAAGTGTGAAGTGGGAAGGAAGAAATCATTATTCAACATGGATTCAATCACAATCAGCAACTAAGTTAGTCAGATCCAACGATCAGAGAAAAGAAACAAGAGTAATTCAGATAGAAGAAAAGAGCATTCAGCAGTAAGGAAACTGCAGTCACCAACCAAGGAAAATGGAAAATAGTAAATACATCATAAATTTCTGAAGTTTAAGTCTGCAGAAATAAGCAGAAAAACCAATGAAGAGGTAAGGCAAATTCAGACCCGATCAGGTACATTATTCAATCATATCAAAATGTACACAATTTCATAATATTGTTTACTATTTTAAATGGAATTAAGATTATACAATCATAGAAATCGAATATAGAAATATCATCATTAAATCAGATATAGATTATGAGAAAGCATAGAATATGTTATGCATATGTTTATAATGTAAAGAGAAATAATGTGAATGTGTAATGTATATGTTTATAATAATATGAATATACAAGGCATATGTTTATTATGTTAAGAGAAATGATATGATTATGATTATAAGGTTACAAGCCTTAAATACAATTGTGGAAAGTATATGGATTTGATTATTGATCATTAACCCTAATTATGATATGAAAAGAAAAATTGAATACTAATGTTCTCTCTTGTAAGTTGAAATTGTGCAAGGTTAAGAAAAATTTTGGCTTACTAGAAGGGGACATTACAAGTGGTATCAGAGCGGTCATCCTGCCATCCTGTGAATGATAATTGACTTATATGCATTTGAGTGCCTACTCTATGACTTGTATTTGTATTCAATTGAATACTCTATGACTTTGAGCTGGCTGCTTGCATGCTTGAGCTACTTGCTTGTCTACTTGAGCTACTTGCCTACTTGCTTGAGCTACTTGCTTGTCTACTTGAGCTACTTGCCTATTTGCTTAAGCTACTTGCCTACTTGTTTGAGCTACTTGCTTGTCTACTTGAGATACTTGCCTACTTGCTTGAGCTACTTGCTTGTCTACTTGAGCTACTTGCCCACTTGTTTGAGCTGGTTGCTTGTGTTCTTGCGCTAGTTGGTTGTCTACAATTTTATTATGTAACTAAATGGCAATACATGTAACCTACAAATTGGCGTAATCACTTCTATATCTCAAGGCGATCTATTATGAATGGCATGCACCACATTAGATCGATGGCTCCTTATATGAATGGCATGAGCCACATAAGGAGGACACCTCATATGAATGGCATGTGCCACATGAGGCTGAGGCAATCTATTATGAATGGCATGTGCCACATTAGATCGAGGGCTCCTTATATGAATGGCATGCGCCACATAAGGAGGACACCTCATATGAATGGCATGTGCCACATGAGGCTGAGGCGGTATATTATGAATGACATGCGCCACATTAGATCGAGGGCTCCTTATATGAATGGCATGCGCCACATAAGGAGGAGGACACCTCGTATGAATGGCATGTGCCACATGAGGCCGAGGCAATCTATTATGAATGGCATGCGCCACATTAGATCGAGGGCTCCTTGTATGAATGGCATGCGCCACATAAGGACACCTCATATGAATGGCATGTGCCACATGAGGCTGAGGCGATCTATTATGAATGGCATGCGCCACATTAGATCGATGATGCCTTATATGAATGGCATGCGCCACATAAGGATAACAACACTCCATATGAATGGCATGCGCCACATGGGGACTAGGGAGGGATGGTATAGCCATCCTGTGACCTAGGAAGAATGCCCTCCATCACGCTCTAAATTGCAAGTATTTCTATGGATTCTATCAAAGGATCAACTTGAGGTATGGATAACTATATGTTGAAATTAAATGTTATTTATGTTATATCATTAATTATGTTATGACGTACTGATTTCATTGTTAATTTATGGATCTTTGATATTGCTAATGTTCCTTCTAGTAGTTATTCTTGTGTGCAAGTTAATAGATCAAAAATATCCCAAAAAGGGGGGGGGACATTATCTCATCATCAACCCCAGGATCATGCTATATGTTATCATATCATCAACTTGCTTAAGCAATCAAAGTCTTATTTACAACATCATTAGATTCATCTTTCGGGAATTTTCATCAATATTATTTCATTCTAAATCTCCAATCTTGGATTATCAATACTCCCGAAGTTTACTTTAACATTGAAAAATTCTTCCTTCCTGCATTCATTTGATTAACTACATTTCCTCAATCATATTGCTATTCAAAATCAAATCAAATCAAATCTTCTTTGATCATGACATCATATAATCAATTACTCCTCAAAGAACATAACTCTTCTTGATTTTGAGGTCAATAACATATAAGACCGAATCTCGTAACCAAAGATCAAAATGCATCTTGGAATTTCAATACTCTCAAATCTTCTTAATCTATGATACTTGCATCCCATCGTTATTATTCAAAACATCAAACAAATGCTCTTTTGATCACAAATTCTCTTTCATGGAATCACAATCAATTTCTTTTCACTAAAGCAATATTCATTTTAGATCAAATCCACGATTTCGTCTCAACGCATCGAAAAGAAGACATTAAAAGGTGCAAGGTAATGAAAGAAATCGTTGTGATTGCTTCAGGGTAAGCAATCTTGAGAGGGGAGGCCTGTCATGTCCCGATATTAAGGCATTGTTTAAATTAAAGATTTAAACATCATGAAAAGATGGAGAAATCGCTTCATCAAATATGGTGTTTGTTATCATCGATTTAGATGATAATCATGTATATAATAATATTAAATAAACATGTATAATATTATTAATATATAATAATATTAATTTATGAATATTTTTATATAATTAAAATACTATATATTTATTGTATTACTAATTTAAGTATTATTATAATTATAATCGTTACAATATAATAATACTATTTAATATATAAATATAAATATTATTATAATATTAAACATATATATAAATCAAATATTATAAACCAAGGCTGACCTTTATTATGGGAGACCATAAAGATAGATCCCTATGTTAATCATAAAGACCAAAGTTTATGCGAATGCTGCCTTAATATTATAAAAAAGAGCGCATGTGGAAATAGGCTGCGATTGTTTATAGGGAGGAATAACAATTATGATAAGTATACGAATCATGTTTAGCAAGGTAGCGCTTAGGATAAGTAAAGACATTACTAGTTGTTTTGAATAGTTTTCTTTATGAAATATTGCCTCTTGGCAATAGTTGCAACCATTCACCTATACCTTTGAAGATATAAGAAGGAAGTGTGAAGTGGGAAGGAAGAAATCATTATTCAACATGGATTCAATCACAATCAGCAACTAAGACACTCAGATCCAACAATCAGAGAAAAGAAACAAGAGTAATTCAGATAGAAGAAAAGAGCATTCAGCAGTAAGGAAACTACAGTCACCAGCCAAGGAAAATGGAAAATAGTAAATACATCATAAATTTCTGAAGTTTAAGTCTGCAGAAATAAGCAGAAAAACCAGTGAAGAGGTAAGGCAAATTCAGACCCGATCAGGTACATTATTCAATCATATCAAAATGTACACAATTTCATAATATTGTTTACTATTTTAACATGGAATTAAGATTATACAATCATAGAAATCGAATATAGAAATATCATCATTAAATCAGATATAGATTATGAGAATGCATAGAATATGTTATGCATATGTATATAATGTAAAGAGAAATAATGTGAATGTGTAATGTATATGTTTATAATAATATGAATATATAAGGCATATGTTTATTATGTTAAGAGAAATGATATGATTATGATTATAAGGTTACAAGCCTTAAATACAATTGTGGAAAGTATATGGATTTGATTATTGATCATTAACCCTAATTATGATATGAAAAGAAAAATTGAATACTAATTTTCTCTCTTGTAAGTTGAAATTGTGCAAGGTTAAGAAAAATTTTGGCTTACTAGAAGGGGACATTACAATTGGCCAAGGAAAAAGCTTCCGTAGAGTTGTCATTGAGAGCAATCAAGGATACATGGCCTGAAACAAGAGTGTCCATCATTTCTGATGGATGGAAGGATTGCAAAAATAGGCCACTAATTAATGTCATTGTAGTGTCCCCTAAAGGGGCTATGTTTTTTAAAGCAATTGATTGTGAGGGGCAAGTGAAGGATGCAAGCTCCATTGCCAATATCCTCATACAAGCCATTGACATGGTGGGCCCTGAAAATGCTGTCCAAGTTGTAACGGATAATGTTAAAAATTGTAGGGCATCTGATTCAATAGTGGAGGGTACATATGGGCATATTTTTTGGACACCATGTGCCATTCACTCTCTCACCTTGATAATGCAAAAAATTGGTACACAAATCGAGTAGGTCAAGGAAATCTACACAGAGGCCGAGGAGATTCAAATGTTTGTGACAAATCATCATATGTCACAAGCCATCTTTAGGACCTTCTCCAAATTGGAGTTGTTGAAGGTAATTTTATTTTTAATTTTTACTTTTAGCATATTTAATATTTCTAAATTTTTGCTAAGTTGCTACTTTTTATTATCTAAATTTTAATTTATTTTTAATTTTTTTACATGATGTTAGGTTGTCGAAACTCGTTTCGCATCACACACAATTGTCTTGAGACAACTTGTAAAGGTGAAAGTAGCATTGAGTGCCATGGTCATCGACACTCTTTGGAGTGTATGGAGGCAATCACAGACAAAGAAAGCCCAAAAAATCAAAGCAATATGTTTTGGATTTCACTGAGCCCATCATGAGTATGGTTAGGTATGCAGATACAAATCGACCATGCTTGGGTGAGATTTATGATGGCATGGACTCCATGGTTGAGAAAATAAGGACCACAATAGAAGCTAAGGAGCAAGACCCCACATAAGCATTTTTTAAAAGAGTGCAAAGGATCACTTTTGAGCGTTGGAACAAGATGACCACACCCTTGCATCTCTTAGCATTTGCTTTGTCTCCAAAGCATTATAGCAAAGAGATACTTTCCTTACCGAGGAGGGTGGCACCATATCGAGATAAAAAGGTTTGGAAATTTAGAGGAGAATTGTCTCAGGTGAGTTTGGCGAGTTCATATCTTCAAAGAATCAAGATGCTTTTGCTCTTTGAGACAAGTACAAGAAATAAGCTCAAGAATGGTGGTACCTGCATGGCCAAGACTATTTTCACCTTCAACCTCTTACAATAAAAATTCTATCTCAATTATGCATCTTTTTATTTTTTTAAATTAACGTCCTCATTTTTCTTTCCCTACTATATATTAATTTTATTAATTTATAATTTATGTTTTAAATTTATAATTTTATAATTGTAAATGTTGTAAGTTTGTAACTTATATGTTATGCAAATTTAACAAGTTGCAAGTTCATCTTCAGCTAAGCGGAATTGGAGTACATACTCCTTTATCCACTCAGTTAAATGAAACCGATTGGGTGCAAAAAAGGCCGAGGATTTGGTCTTTGTGCACTCCAACTTACGTCTCTTATCACATAAGAAACCTAATTACAATGAGGGGGTGACAAGAAATTGGGATCTAACTCCTGAGTGTGCCAATTTAGATGCTACTGCTACACAACTTGCATAAGTCTCTATCGATGAGGTCCATGAGGACCATGAGACTACACATGACATAGACATGGCTAGTGGGAGTGGTGTTCCAGTTTATTGTGGTTCAAATGAAGTTGAACCAAATGTTGACTATAATGCTTTTGATGAAGACCCATATGATGCTTATTGAACAATGAATATTGATTGTAATTTTCATTTTGTATTGACATTTGACTCTTTGAGAAATCACTAAATTATGAATTTCAATTCATGAGTATTTACTATTTTCCTTATTGCAAGTTATGAGGTATTTAGATATTTTATTATTTTGTTTATTGGTAATTATGAGTATTACTGTTTTTAAGTTTTAGTCTTAGGGTTTTAAATATAAATATAAATATATATATTGTCATATTGTACTCGGGCCAAAAAAAATTGTTGTATCCGTGTACCCAAACCCCATATCTGTACCTGAACTCGTACCAAGACCGGCAACTTAGTTTGGAAACACTAACTAGATGAGAACAATGCACGAAAAGTAAATAGGCAATATAGCTTATCAGAGCATACAAGCAGCATAGCCAACCAAATCAACACCTCTTCAACGAACAAGTATGTATATATGCTCAAAGTCTCTGGTGGATAACAAGTAGGTCCGATCAAACTAAAATGGCCGATGAAAATGCAGACTTGATCAATGCCAAAACGAGCTGGAAATAAAATGCAATGCAAAGGGATTTGGCAGTAAACCTTCCATGATCCTTACAACTCAAATGCAATGCTATCTAGCAGTAATACCATATGGATTTACAATTAAACATGTAACTACAACAACTAAATGAATAATTCTAAAAACACCAATAATAACACACTGAAATATGATTCTAATTAGCAAACTCAACTGTTGCAGCAAGAATTAGATCATAAATAATCAACAAGATAAGTAATCATTCATTCCACATGGTGCGGCTCGCCTGTTATTGGCTAAGTTCACTTAAAAACTCTGAATAACAAGCTAAAACTGAGATCTAAATACTATTTCAAAACTGAACTAATATTGTAGTGCTACACAAACTGCTACAGCTAAACTGTACGGCCACCCGAGTTGTACAACTTGTCAAAACCTTCCCAAAACTACAACTTACTTCCAGATGGTACGACTAAAGTTGGAATTGGTACAGTTGCCAAGGAATGCAAGGAATGGGACCTTACAATGTAGCAACTAATCAACAACTTAATATGCCCCTTCCCACACTTGTACAGCCTGCAGCAGTACGGCCCACTACTGGATTGTATGGACTGTCATCAAATCATGCGGCCAGGAATATTAAATGGTATTGTTCCTTTTGATGTTGATTTTGGAACCCAAACAACAACCGCAACTCACTTGCCTTCTTACACCCTCAAATCATGCATGTACGCCCTGCAAGAAGGAATATCTCAGCAATAATAATCCAGTACAGCCAGGATATTTGTAAGATACCCAACTATATCTAACTAAAAAGGTTTTCCTTACTTAGACAAATTTACTTGCACTTAACTCATCAACTACTCAACTAACTCAATGACATACATCAAAGATAACTTGTATGAATCAACTTGAAGTTGGGCACTTGTATTACCACTTGATTCAAATCAATACAACTGTCTTATTACAATGGATGATGCCCTCAATGGCAATGAACATACAATCTTATTCAACTGATTACAAGAAAGGCCTTGAAGCCTTCATGTTTACAATGATTCCACAATTGATCAACTCTATTGAGCACAATGATGTCAACTATGTGTTAACACCTCACAACTTGACAAGGGAGCATCACCTTATCACTATTGAGGGAGCATCACCTCAACTACTTGAAACTCGCAGCCCTCAAGAACAAGCATAAAGCTTCACAGAGAGAAATTCAAATGCCAAAAGATGTAAGATCTCAAATGAGAAGTGCTCTCCTCTTTTTATAGCGCTCTTCAAAGGCAATGAAGGCACGTTTTTTAATGCACAAATAGGAACCAAGGCACGTTTCCCAAGAAGCATATCCAAGGGAATATTCCATCTGATGACTCATTCTGAGTTGGCAACCTTATCCAATGACTTGACACGGATTCCAAAACCATCTATTTGACCAATAGGATCCTAGGCACTTACTTCATGTATTATGATTTCTAGGCGCCAGTTTGATGCTCCATCATAAGGAAAGTGCGCCCACACTTGCAAGTGTTCTTCTTCATGATCTAGGCGCCAGTTAAAGGTTGTAGTTGCCAAGAAGTGCGCCTAGCACGATGAAGTCCTTTGAAGCCTTTAAAACACACCAAAACACTTGTCCGGCATCAAGATAACCTTTCCCAAGTTAGGCGCTTAAAGAGGGAAGTTAAAACATGAATAGGCGCAAACTCAAGCTTGTTGAGGAGACATATTGCGCCCAACATTCCTTGGTGATTTCATGAACTTCAAATGCTCACAATTGTTCAAGGGATGCCCAATGCCCCTTCTTGATGATAGGCGCCAAAGTGAAGGTGGTAGAACATGGAATTGCACCTTGATGGAACTAAGCGCTATCTAGAGTATGCAACTCCATGGAAATGCGCCTTCTTCCTTAGAGTAGCTCAAACACTCCAAGGTCTTCAATGATCAATTCCCCAACTTATGAAATGTCCCCCTTCATTTCCAAACGCATTGTAATGCTCCAGAGAGATGACTATACCTAGGCCCCAATTTGGGTTAGAAATTCCTCCAAAGTGCGCTTCATCTTCAAAGTGCAAAACAAGGTCCAAAGATGCCAATGAACTTAGGCGCTTCTTGGAAAAGTCATGGAGGTCAAAATGCACCTTGTCTTTATGAGGCACAATTCATGGGTAGGAAAGCTTGTGAAGTGATTGATAGCCTTCAAACCCTTTCTGGAACTTAGATTTCTTCAAATGATGATCATCTTGCACCAATGCATCATCAATCTTTCAACACAAGATCAAATCATACTTAGGCGCTCATTAAGTGTCCTCTCAATCTAGGCGCATCTGAGAGGTTGAACTAGCAAGAGGTAGCGCCTAGCTTCCTAGACCTCATTTCAACATGTTTGAGCTCCAAAGTTGACCCAATGGCATCAATTGAAGTCTAGTAGATGAAATCCTTCCTCTCTATACCTTGGCACATTTGGGGTGACAGAAGATAGCAAAGTGTGTCTATCTAAATCTAGGCGCAATTTCAAGGTGACTTGATCACCCGAGTGCGCCTAACACTTCAAATCACGTATCTGACCTTGACAACTTGCTAGGAGCTCACTTCATCAAACAGAGTCATCAAGATCTTCATTCTGGCTTGTCCAATCCTAGGCGCACATTTGACATTGAATGGGCAAGAAGGTGCGCCCTGACTCCAAGAGTCATGCCTTAGTCAATTTTGGCTTCCAAACTTAGCCAATTTAGCCGGAATCAATACAGACAACCGGAATGGTCTTTGACTTAATCCTGCAAAACTAAAACAATATGTTAGCCAAAAACTAAGTTCATTCCCTCAAGATTGGTATTAGGCTCTAGGAATGATGAGAAGGCTAAACCATTGTTCGATGTGGATCACTCCAGAAATGGGGACATGACAATATTAGAAATGTATGGCCCGCCAAACACCACAAATTCAGCGATCAAATTTGCATACGCAAATAAAAATAAGAAACTCTACAAACTCAACTAAGCACACCAAAAATTTCGACCAAAGAACTGAAAATGCTTCACACCAAAAAAGATTGAAAATCTCACAACTATTCAACACCCAGGTAATCCTAGAGTGGAATTACACAGATGGCTAGGAGAGTTTTCATCCTCAAAACCATCTTGCCAAGTGTTTTCGTCCTCACCAAAAAAATAAGAACTCACATTTATTCTCTAGAGCATAGAAATGAATAATAAGCAAGAAGATCTTATGTGCACAAGCTCTCCTTATATAGACCTGTAATATCCCTTGCTAGTTCCGATGAAAATTTGTTGATTTAAACCTTCAAGGAATATTGTCAAACACTTTGCATACAAAGTATGTTCTTGCTGTTTCTAAGTTTCAGTTTGCTTTGCTTGATGAAATTGGAACATAAGATGATCTGAATGCCTTGAAATAAATGCTAAATGACTAAACTACAAGTATAGCATGAAATGCAAGTGTCTTTGTATTTTCCAAATGCAATAAATGGCTTATGCAAGTATAAATCAACACCTACAGCCAATTGACATTTTGTCAAACAGTTGGCATGCATACTATAATGCTATCAAAATGATCATTACATTCAATATGACTCCCAACTTATTACTCCTTATTAAAATGCAATCCTCAGGTACAATGCTAGCATGAATTTGCCAAGACTCTTGGCTGTGCAACTCCTAAACTCTGAGTTCAAGTGACATTATAAATCTGATATAAAATGTGCATCTACAGCTACCTTATGACAGCCACCATTACAATGCCAAATGACCAATTTAAATGATGTAAATTTAATGTAGAACCTGATATACAATTCACCCTTGAGTTGAGAAGTCGTGGTAGCCAAAATCCAATGCATATACTCATCAACAAATCCCAAATCGACCCTCCATGTGAGCCCTTAACTCAACAAATGTACTCCAAAGCAAACTCCAACGAATTCCACAAATTTGGCCCTTGGCCACTAAATTTGTAACAATGAGAAGACTGAGATATCTCCTCCAACAACTGCAACCCTTCAGTAGATAGTTTCACTACCTCAGTTATGCAAATCAATAGGATTTTTCATTCCCAAAGATTGGAAAGCTCGGGAATCCAGAAACCCTAGGTTTTTCTCCTCTAACACCAAGAAAATCACAAAGACAAATATCAAATGCTCATTGAATAATGGTTTGATTTTTTTTTTGAAACCTTTTATATCCTCTCAACTCTTAAGTGCCTTTAATCCCCTTTTGAAATCCACTTTTAGGTTTTTCATAAAACTTTATAATAAGTCTTCAAACTTGGGCTCTCATATTCATGAATAATAAATGCACTTTAATATCATTTAAAATAATATAACTTGTGTGCACATTAGCTTTATGAAATACTTTAATATTTTGGCCTCCAAAATATAATCCATTAATTGCACTTTAAGTCACTTAAATAAAGGGTCATGGCCCCATTGAATATAAAGTGACTTTTTAACTTTATAACATGTGCATTTAAATACATTAATTATTATTAAAGTCAACTTTAATAATAATTAAAGAAGCATAACTTCATTATTAATCATCATTTTGTCAATCCGTCTGAACCTGGGAGTTAACCATTATACCCTCTGTGCATCCAACCACCTTACTAAAAATAGCAAGGGTCCCTCTCTATCAACCACAGTCTTACTGTAAATAGTAAATCTCTCACTACCTGATCAAACCAATTGAGTAAGGGATCGACACTGCAATCAAGCCCTGTCCAGGTGCCCTGCTATATATAGAACCACTAACTCTCCTGAAATGGTGACTTACTATAAATAGTAAGTGTGTATAACTGAGTCCAAAAACAACAAACGAAGGCCAACCTGAACCAAACTCTGCTCTGAAGGAGAAGACAACCAGATAACTGCCAAACATGACCCTCTAAACACCCCCATTAACCTCCAAGGGTCAAACGATAAGCTAATCCTCCAAACTCTAATGCTCACAAAAATGGGGACATTACAAGACCTTTTTGAAGGAATACAATTTTATTTTTTATTCTTTTTCCCTCCTTTCCCTCTAACTTAAGTGTCTAAAAAAGTACTACCACCTTTAGCCCTGTATAATTATAATAATTATTAAATATAATATATATTATATAAATATAAATATCAATATAAATATCATTATAATTATAATTATTCAAATATTATTATAATATATAATATATTAATATCTAATATATATAATATATAAACAAGCATGGACTGCGATCATATATATGATGGCAGAAATTATTAATAATAAAACAAAAGTTTATTAACTAGTGGAAACAACTAATATTATAAATAGTAAAGCACCCCTAATATGAAGACATACGAATGGTCATGAACAAAGGTTTATTTGAATTATACAAGGCAGCGCTTGATATCCTTAGGAGGTGCAATTATACTAAACAGCAATTAATAAAAGAAAAGAGGCTGTTAAAACAATGATCACTTGAGAAAGGGTATGACCATTGTTCCACGGTCATACACCTTGGGAAAAGATAAAAGGAAAATCATTTTGAATTGCATCGAGGGAGAACAATCGGAGTAGAGTTAAGAGATTGGAAAAGAAAATTATCATGTCACCTATCGATCACAGTGTCATGTCCCCACTTTTAAGTAACTTAAAATATTATAATTGTAAATTAATTTTGTAAAGTATTTTTATTTACTTTAGAAAATTAATATTTTATTTAAGTTACTTAAGTTGGTATTACAACACTTTATTAAAAAAGTGTTATGAACAAGCATTTAAAAAATTCAAGTGCAAGCATTTAATATTGTTAAGTGTACACATAAACTTGCATTTAATAAAATTAGGCTAGGCCTAATTGATGTAATGGTTTTAAAAGGAACCCTGAGAGTCATTGTAGAGCATGCTTTTTCAGATGCTTATGTATTGGTTTTCAGTTTGAAGTCTATGACTTTTGTATCCAGTTAGAGTCAAAGAGGAGGTTCTTTGCATTTACTGAATTAAGAGGAGAAATCATTCAGATTTCTCAGTTGGGGTTTCATTGTATTTTGAGTTTGGTATTTTGCTGAATAATTTGATATTTGGTTGAAGACCATTTTATCGATATTTTTGTCAAATTTCATTGTATGCAGATTTCAGAATAATTGAGACATCATTGTTGGGATCTATTCATTTATATTTGCTTTAATATTTGTTTTTGATTTAAATATATATTTGCAAGAGTTTGTGGGTTTATTTGTTGAGAAATATTGTGGTTCTGTGTAAGGGTTTTAGCAGACAATATCTGACAAGCTTCTGCAGAATTCATTTTAAATTAGAGTGGATCGTGGGACCCAGCAAGCTTTCTGATTTTCATTTGTATGTATTGAGGAGAAAACAAATCGTGGGAAGTTAAAAGCGATTATCAAAGGTGGAAAACATAGCAAGTAATTGAAGACAAATACAAGTCGTTACCACTGACTTTAGACTTTATTGATTGATGAATAATAATGGGCCTTGATTGATGAATCAAGGAATAATAATGGGCCTTTGATTGACGAATCAAAGGATGTAATAATGGGCCTTCGATTTAAAATATGTATATTTACCACTAGTGGGCCTTTTATAGTTATCACTGACTTTAGACTTATCTCTTATATGAGATAAAATATGTATATTTAGTACATTTAAATATTTATATCATTATTATATTTTATATTATATATTATATATTATATATTTATTATATTATTATAATAAATGATTATAATAATATTTCTTATTTATATTTATATTTATTTATATATTTATAATAATATTTATGTTATTATTTAAATATATATATATATATAATATTGTAATTATAATAATAATATCAATATTGATAATATTATTTTTGTATTTATATTATCATTTATAAATACCATAAATATAAAATATTTATAAAATAATATTATTTAATATTATTGTTTATATACACGATTGACGATGACAAACACTATATTTGACGGAAACGATTTCTCCTCCTTTATCATGGCGTTTAAATCTTTAACTTAAACAATGCCTTAATATGGGGACATGACAGCCCTCCCCACTCAAGATTGCTTGTCCTCAAGCAATCACAATGAACTTTTCATTACCTTGCATTTTTTTTTTTATATTTACCTTCCCATGTGTTGAGACGAAGTCATGATTTTGATCCAGAATGAATATTATTATGAACATGCTTTAATGAAGAGCAAAATGATTGTGATTCCATGAAAGAGAATTTGTGATCAAAAGAGTATTTGTTTTGATGTTTTGAATAATAACGATGGGATGCAAGTATCATAAATTAAGAAGATTTGAGAGTATTGAGATTCCAAGATGCATCTTGATCTTTGGTTACGAGATTCGTTCTTATATGTTATTAACCTCAAAATCAAGAAGAGTTATGTTCTTTGAGGAGTAATTGATTATATGATGTCATGATCAAAGAAGATTTGATTTGATTTGGAATAGCAATATGATTGAGGAAATGTAGTTAATCAAATGAATGCAGGAAGGAAGAATTTTTCAATGTTAAAGAAAACTTTGGGAGTTTTGATAATCCGAGATTGGAGATTATTGATGCAAATCCCAAAAGATGAATCTAATGATGTTGTAAGTAAGACTTTGATTGCTTAAGCAAGTTGATGATAAGATAATGTATAGCATGATCCTGGGGGTTGATGATGAGATAATGTCCCCCCTTTTTGGGATATTCTTGATCTATTAACTTGCACACAAGAATAACTACTAGAAAGAAACATTAGCAATATTAAAGATCCATAAATTAACAATGAAATCAGTACGTCATAACATAATTGATGATATAACATAAATAACATTTAATTTCAACATATAGTTAGCCATACCTCAAGTTGATCCTTTGATAGAATTCATAGAAATACTTGTAAGTTAGAGCATGATGGAGGGCACACTTCCTTACCTATCACCTCTTATATCCGCCTTCAAGGTTCAAGAGTGTAATGGAGGGCACACTTCCTACCTATCACATCTTGACAAGAGTATGATGGAGGGCACACTTCTTACCTATCATTTCTTGATGAAGGTATCATGGAGACATTCTTCTTACCTATCAGCTCAAGCACGCAAGCAACCAGCTCAAGCAAGTAGGCAAGTAGCTCAAGTAGACAAGCAAGTAGCTCAAGCAAGTAGGCAAGTAGCTCAAGTAGACAAGCAAGTAGCTCAAGCAAATAGGCAAATAGCTCAAGTAGACAAGCAAATAGCTCAAGCACCAAACATACATGCAAGTCGTAAAGTATACACTTAAATGCACGTATACACATAAGCCAAAAGGTAAACATTTGAATACACATAAATCACGAAGTATACACAGGATGCAGGATGACTACTATAGTACCACTTATAATGTCCCCTTCTAACAAGCCAAAATTTTCACAACCTTGCAAACAATTTCAACTTATAAAAGAGCACATTAGTATTCCATTTCTCTTTAACACTTAACCATAATCATATGTAATTGCTTCAGAATCACAACTATATGCATTTTTTCTATTTCACAAGTCCATTGTCCATATTTCGTAATCTCCCTTGAGTGAGATAACCTTAGGCCTATTGTTAATCATACCTTCCACCTTATGGGAGATGACTCATTAGGAGGCAACGCCATACCAACTATCATGGGTCCTATTATTATTCCTTTGGTTATTAAACCAAAGGCCTGTCTTATTCCTTCGATTCGTCAATCGAAGGCCCATTATCATTCCTTGATTCGTCAACCAAGGCCCATTGTTATTCCTTCGATATTTAAATCGAAGGCCCATTATTACATCCTTTGTTTCGTCAATCAAAGGCCCATTATTATTCCTTTGTTCATCAATCAAGGCCCATTATTATTGGTCTCGGGGATGATTTCTCACCACTACGAGCCATACCCATGGTTGGTCAATTAGTGTCCTAACTATCCATCTCACTTCCATAGTGTTGGGTGGATTAACAATGAGGCCACTTTCCCATCCCTAGGATTTCATGACCATCCTTTAAGAAACTTATCCTTTACTATTGATATTGTAATCAATATCTTTCTTGCTTCCTTATAAGGATAATGTTCATTATATAAGCAATGTTTATGCCTTATCATAACTTAAATCATCATATTAAATTTCCATTTATTCCATGAATTTATATGATATTCTTTAATCCTCATATTTGATTCCCTCTTCATTTATTCTATATCAACTATTTGACATGTATTCTCATATACATTTAATCTATTTACTTACTATATCATTTGCACCATTTTTCTATATACATATTCATTTTTATCCCATATAAGTATTCTTAATTTATCATGCTATTTTGATTATAAATCATTTTCATCTACCTTGTATTTCAGTCATGAGCATTATATGCCAATATGATCAGTTATGCTAGAATATTAAGACATATTACTTGTGATGAGAATCATACCTTGATTTGCTGTTGATTGCTTACTGTGTTGATTCAAGGTGATTTGAATTGCAGAATGAATGCTTGATTTTAATGTCCATACATGTTCTTGCCTTTTGTTTATTTCTCCTTTAAAATATGTATATGTATATATATATCCTTAGTTCAGCAACTATACATATTTACGTTTAGAAATATATTATTTTCTTCTAACATTTCTTCCGTCATATCTCCTTCTACATAATATAGCATCTCATGTCTTCAACCAATGGATGTGTCTCTTTGAAATATTCCGAGCCAAATTTTTTTTTGAATTTTCAATAACAGTTTACAAACCAATGCACCCGTTAAGGTTAGCAGCTAAACCAAAACGATGCTGAAGCAACTCTAACCAGAATGTACACCAGGATCCCGATGTGGGCAAGGTGTGAGCATTGGTCAGAGGATCTTAATCAAAATGCTTATGCAAGAACTCTATCCAAGATGCGCCGGCGAACGACGAGCATGTGGTCAGAGGATCCCTACAATCTAATATACTGAAAGCACACTCGACACCAAGTATGTGCTGCTCAATCCGATACGGAAATGAGGCGACCATATGGCGGAGATAACTGAAATTACAATGCTGGAAAGAGAAGTAAGCTAAAATGTTGAAAGTACTCGACACCCAGAATGTGCTTTCTAACCCGGGATGGGAAAGGAGCTACCATAGGGTGGAGATAAAGGAAATAGAGTTGCAATTACTGAACGGAAAGCTGAGCATTACAAATTATGATAAGCAAGAATAATCACTACTGTCAGTACAACTGCCAACTTACAATATGAAAGATAATGTCTTGCTATCAAAGTGAATCAACATATAAATAGAGCTGCAACAATATAAATGAGTTTCCTTTACTGAGTAATAAAGCTTAGATCTGAAATTGCACTAAACAGACCAACCTCAAAATCTGATTTATGACAGTCCTGTTTTCCCGTGCACGAACAGCAGCCCTGTAACTCACAAATCCATTCACAACTACCTCCAGAGTCACTCAAATCTCACAAAACAGAATGCAATATGACTCTAAGATGATGGCGCCCAAGATTGGCACAAGAAACTGACTCAAAAAGCTGATATGAATTAATGGCACCATTCCCAAGAAAGGCAAATGGTACGGCCCAGCAAGAGGGGCGATTTCCTTTTAAAAATCACAGCCTTCAAAATAAAATCTATAACTTTGGGAATAGGGTCACCCCTTACAGACAGAGAGAATGAAACAATACCCAGAAGCAATATTTTTGTATTTTTTGATTTACGAATAAAAACAACAATCTGCTATAGCTAAAATGCAATTTCTGGAAAACCTCTAATATGCAAAACTGAACTAACAAGGCACAAGCTGAATACAATGCTCAAATCCCCAATGCAACTCACAAAACTAAACTAATTCACTACTAGTCGCTATCTTTGAAGTGAGAAGCAATGCCTAGCTAGGAGGCTTACATTCCTCGAAGCAATCCCAAGGCCAATCCGGCAGCATAACATTATCAAGTTTTCCGATCCCCAAATGAGAGCACTCTTCCCCCTTTTATACTTTTCCAACTAGGAGTCTCTAAAATCCTCTTGCATATGGGATAAAACATGAGAGGGAAAATAATATAATCCTCTTCAATTCTTTTTCAACCTCACCCTTAAAGTCCCCTCTTTTAAAACAACATTAATATTAAATAATAATGTTTAATTTACGGACTTTAAAACGGAGGCCAAGATAATGTCGGAATTCAATGATCTATAGCTCGTTGGAAAGGTCTTGACAAGACGAATCCAACCCCACTCTCAAAATCCCATTCTGGAGCCAATCCTGAACTTACTAAAAATAGCCGTAACCAACAGGGACTAAGAAAAACAAACCCGGAAAGAAACCGCCAACCAAACCACAATCCACAAACAAAAGCAACCACCAAAACATGAAACCCCAATTTCAACCCCTGAGTAGCCTACGGGTCTCCGGAATAGGCCAACGGTCAACTGTGAAAGATCAAGCTAGAAAACGGAACATTACACTCTTATAAAAAGAGATATCCTTACACATATACCAATCGCAGCCCTCTACTTGCTAATCGCACCCTTTATTTACAACTTGGTCTTCTTATGACATTCGTTGCTGTTTGTTTTAGGTTGATCGCACCTTTTGGAGACAACTTTTAATATATTCAATTGTGATTATGATCGCTGGAATATCCCTTTATAATCGTTACATATATTAAGTTTTGTCTTATCCTATATGAATCGTTCCATCCTTATTTCATAGACAATGAATCCCTTTTATATTTTATTAGTATATTATAGGTATCTTAAGCTTGCCTTTTATAGTTATCACTGACTTTAGACTTATCTCTTATATGAGATAAAATATGTATATTTAGTACATTTAAATATTTATATCATTATTATATTTTATATTATATATTTATTGTATTATTATAATAATATTTCTTATTTATATTTATATTTATTTATATATTTATAATAATATTTATGTTATTATTTAAATATATATATATTATATTATAATTATAATAATAATATCAATATTGATAATATTATTTTTGTATTTATATTATCATTTATAAATACCATAAATATAAAATATTTATAAAATAATATTATTTAATATTATTGTTTATATACACGATTGACGATGACAAACACTATATTTGACGGAAACGGTTTCTCCTCCTTTATCATGACATTTAAATCTTTAACTTAAACAATGCCTTAATATGGGGTAATGACAATGTCGAGATGAGAAGTAGGCCTCATAGTTAATCTACCCACACACCATAAAGGAGACTAAGGGTTAGGGTAAGGCAATTGGCTTAAATGATGGATAACGCTCGAGTTGGTGAGAACATGACCCCTTTGAGATGAGTGAAGATTGCTTGTCTCAAGCAGGTGAGATATCACCCTCTGAGTTATGTAAAAAGGCCCTTATCTCAATGGGGTGAAGATTGCCCCAAGTGGTGAAGATTGCCACTTGGAGATAAGTAGAAAGGCCCTTATCTCAAGGGGTGAAGATTGCCCCAAGTGGTGAAGATTGCCACTCGGAGATAAGTGGAAAAGGCCCTTGTCTCAAGTTGGTGAAGATTGCCACTTTGAGACAAGTGGATAGGCCTTTGGCTCAAGCTGGTGAAGATTGCCACTATGAGTCGAAGGAAAGGAATATTGGATCCATGGCCCTATGGCACCCTAATCACCCTCTCTTGTTCGGTGAGTGGTTTGATTAACATGTAGGCCCAAGTATGTCTCTCCCGGGGTAAATCATGAAACATGTATAGTAGATATAGTGAAAGGTATAATGCATATAGATTACGATTATAAGGCTTGATTTAATATATCTTTGTGGTTAATATAATTAGATAAGAAGGATTGAATTCTAATGTACTCTTTTATGAGTTGAAATTGTTTGCAAGGTTGCGAAAATTTTGGCTTGCTAGAAGGGGACATTCCAAGATCCCATTCCTAACTACACTTTTTAGTCAGACTTTTAAAAACAATCTTTTTAATAATAAAACATAATAATAAAACATAAGTTGTCTTTTAAAATATAACATAAAATTACTTTTTGGACAACTTAAGTTAAATTATTAAAGTATTTCCCTTTTTTCCACCCTATTAGCCTACAAGAAAAAATAAAGAATAGGCTAAGGGTCTTCGCTAGACTTACACCTGAGAAGGGGACATGACAAGCCATTAGATCTATCTATGATGGGCTTGCCAAGAACAATTGTCCCATATGGGATATCATGGATCAGTGATGGCACCATTAGCTTCACATGCCCTTACATGTAGTTGCCTATTTCTTGAATTCAACATTCCAATTCAATTCAAATTTCAAGGCGTAAGAGGAGGTTTTAAGTGAGTTCTACACAGTCATAAAGTGGATGGAACCTAATCGCCAACTTGGCATGAAGATCATCTCTAAGATTGAGATCTACAAACTTCCATAAAGGGACCTCTTTGCATGAGTTATATGTAATGCAACTTGGATGACATTGCAACCAAGTAAAAAGTATATTAATGGTGTACTTTAAATTTAGAAGTTTTACATTTTTTACATTACTATTCAAACTTGAAGTTGAACAATGAGATTGAGTTTTTTTCCCTCATTTCAAATGCATTGGGGGAGAGGTTTGGTGTTAAGGTGCCAAATCTTTAAAGCATTGGCATTCGTGTCTTGAGCCAACCATGTAGCACTTCAGAATGCGAGCACAATTGGAGTATGGTTGAACGCATACGCTCTAAGAGGCACAACAAATTGTCAATGGAAAGGTTAAATGATCTTGTCTATGTTCATTACAACCTTCACCTTATCCTGGGCTCGACTTATCTCCCATCACATTAGAGGAGTTCGATCCACAATTATATTGAATCACTAAGGCTAAGGATCATGTCTTCACTCTGTTTGACAAAATAATCTAGACTGAATAAATTCAAGAAGCTGTTCTGAAATGGAATTTCGTGCAAGAGTATATAATGCCAAGATTGAAATAACAATTACAACAATATATTTCCGCTCTTTATGTAAACTATGAATTTATTGATGACTGAAAATGTTTATGCTACACCTATTTTTCTTGCTAAATCTGAAAATTACATTCTTCAGCTGAAACAATAAAAAATTTCAGATCTGACCTTAGACTGTAGCTTTAATACTCTTGAAAGTAGATGTATTGAACATAGAGGACTCCTTGCTACAGAAGCATCTCCCTCTTTATATTCTCCAGATGGCTGCAATCAACCTCCAAATTGTTTTTAGATGAGGTAGCTTACAAAATGGGGGTCTTAAACCCTTGAATATTGATGCACTTCATTCCATCAATCCTCACATCCCTTGTATGAATTGCAAATAGTGTGTACTGGCTGGATCAGAAGTCTTTATGAAGAATTTGCTAATATATGGAGTCAAAATCCCTCACAAAAGGACAATCGCAAGTCTCCCAAATATTAGGTGCTCTTTTTTTAGACTCCAATCTTTCCTACAAAACAATCACTTCTTAGACTTCTCACACCTTCTCCTTAGTATTGCGCGGTCAACCGTAGCTTGAATCAGCTACCAAAGGAATGGTGCGATCTTGTTAGAAATAACCGCCACTTTCCATATTAAGTGGCGGTTATTTCTAACAAGATCTCCATGAATCTAAAATAATATTCAATCAAACTCCATTAAATGTAGCAGCTGGCAAAGTAATGCTGGAATTGGTGTGGCCAAGAAAAATCCCTTGAATCACCGAACTTTTGATAATATTTGCGAAGCAAATGCTTTTGCTATAATCTTCCTGCAACAACTCAAACTTGAAAGAAATAATTTCTGATCAACACAAATATGTTAAAAACTCCGACATTCAGCCCACTTGTGAATCCTGTATGAATCCACCAAGAATTGGCTAACAAGGATTCCTTCCTTGAAACCAATCTTCGCTTTAGGGTTTTCATCCCAGGCTGAAAAAAGTTGAACAAAAATGCTCAAACTCCACTACTAGGGTATTAGAAAATGAAATGCCAAAAATATGAAAATCTCTCTTCATAGCCTCCTTTTTATAACCCCTTTGGAACTTTTTCGAAATTATATTTTGTAAACCACCTGTATATCTTTCTAAAAAATTATATTTTGTTTCCACATGAAGTGACTTTATTTTAATTTGCTTTTTGCACCAAATAAGTCACTTTATAATAAAATAATTAATTAAATATAAGTTGCCCATAAAAGGATAATTCAAGACAACTTAATTTAATTAATTAATTATTCCCTTACCATAATCCCAATTAGCTTACGGGAATTAAAATAGGCTAAGGGTCTTCACTGATCAATCATGCCTGTGAAGGGGACATTATAGAGAAACCTTACATGGGTTAATCTAGCTAATCTTGAGGCAAAGGCAGTAGCCATCGCAGAAGAGAAGGATAGAGCACGAGCAAAGACCTATCTTAGACGTTCACACAAGACTTGTCGTACAGCTACAGATGTTGGTCAAGCGATATAAGCTCCTCCCAAGCATAGTTATACTTTCGATATTTTTGTTTTGATGCCATGGATTTCATTACATAAGTTTCGTATACCTAAAACACTTAATAATATTTTTATATTTAAAAATGTTGTTTCCTTCAACTCAAATCCATATTTTGTCATGTCCCCATTTGCGGAGTGATCACATGTGGAGTTGATGATTAACCTATTCACCATTCCTGTAGGCTAATAATTGTGGTAAGGGAATGATTTTGGTTTGAGCTTGGTTCTAGAGGATGAAAATCTATAATGTTGGCTCAACACGTGATTTCATGTGGATTTTGGTTAAGTATTATTTGGTGTTATTTTCTATATAGCCAAAATATTGTGTTTTATCTAGCGAAGGGTGGAAAATATAAATGTTGGAGGATAGAAAAGGAGAAGATGGAAAATGTCAATCTTTAATTGCATTTTCAAAATATATTTTATCTATATTTTTCCAACGCCACCTTGGAGGAGAAAACAAATATAATTAAATATTGTTTTTATTGGATCATTCGCCCAACGCCAAGGAGAAAATTGACAAAATATTTATATTATTTGCCCAAGGAGGATCGACGCCAACAAGGAGGTATTATTTAAAAAATAATAAAATATCATTTTGTCATGGATTGTCGTACTAGGAGGAAAAACAATATTTTAAATAATATTTTTACTATTTATTATCCAAGAGGTGTTACATTTTGGAAGAATATGAATATATTATATTGAATGAGATTATTTTACAATGAAGAGTGAATGCTCTATTTAAAGAGAAGTTACAAAGTCTAAGAATAGGCAGACAGCTTGTAAAAAGCTACAGCTAAGAAAGAAGAATAAAAGACGAAACCAAAGCCTATCTAATAGGAAACAACTAGATTGACCATTAATAAACTAGATATTATCTTAATACCCCTTAATGGTCAATTTCCTAACTATACCAAGATGCCCTCCCAAAATAGACTATCTTCCGAGACAGATGGATGCATGATCAAAAAACGGAAAATGGGTGTCGAAACACAAATCCCAAGGGATCCAAAGAAGCAGAATGGCCGCCTGCCAAACACAAATGCTGATCGTTGGTCCCGCTGATGACGAGAAGGGGCTAAGCGCTGTAAGCACAAATCACGAAAGCCCTCAAAGCTACGAACCACGGCAAAAGATAGAAAACACTCCAAAAATAGCGACTAGGCAAAAACATTTGCCAAACAAGGAAGCCAGCGAAAATAGAAAACAAAACCTCATTCACAGGGCTACGAAACAGGAACCCAACTCTGACGAGATCCTGCAAAGAAACACCGATGATTAAAAAATTTGTTGTAGTTGAACTTCTGACTGTTTTCCAAAAAGATGCCATACTCCACATTTTTCGAGGCACGAAAAAACGGATTATAAGTTGCTGGCACGAATGTCGAAGCAGATAGACGGAAGAGGCAGAGATCATAACCCTTGCACGGGTTACGAGATACAAATTCTGAAAGCACGGAGTAAATCTAAAACACAAATATTGAGACACAGATCTTGAGATAAATCCGAACACGGATCTCGAGAGTACGGAATGCAGGAGCTCGAACATCCAAACACGGATTTTGAAAAAAATCTGCATGTCCTGAGTACGGACGACACACATCCCGAGGATGACAGAAAAGAAAACACCACCAATATGACTGCCACTAATAGTGTTGGCTGTTGAAATTACCTAGCAAATCATCACCGATTCACCCTAAAACTGCAAACACAGAAAAGGAAACACCAATAGCAACCAAAACAACTCCAAACAAGATTGTAGGCGCTCAAAAATAGAGAGGGACCCACAATAGAAACCGTCGTTTAGCAAGGAGAAAATCCTCAATATCATCACTGAAACCACACACTGCTTGAATCTTCAATCAAAAAGAAACCACGATCAAAACAAGCACGTAACCTCACACGCCCACAGAGAGTCTTCACGATGCAGAAAAAATGCCTCAGAAAGGCAAATCGTGGCCGCCAGAGACAAGCTCAAAAAATAAGAAGAATCTGTCGAAACCCTTTGCGAGGAGGAATGGAAAGGCGTCCAACCACCGAGGAAAAGACAGGAAACCCCGATCTCAAAGAAGACCGTGAGCAACACAAACTCGCTGATAAAATCTGCCAAAAAACACCAATGAAAAATCGCGCAAAAGGAAAAAAACGCGAGCGCGAACAGGAAATCGCAATCATAAAGTTACGTTTAGAAGCCCACTACTAGGGCACGACGCAGGAGAAAGAACACGAGCGGAAGATTCACGACCAGGAATAAATCATTAACACAAGGAATCACATCTCTTAAACTAAAAACGACCGTCAGAGAATGCGTCTTGCGAATAGGAGAAACAGAAGTCGCGATTTGCAGGAAAACGGCGCAATTTTGGGCCAAACACAAAGGAATCACGCCAGTTATCTTCAAAAACGCTTATCACAAAAAATCTTCAGATGTCGATCTCCAAATCGCGACTAGGGAAATCAAAATCACAATTTCATGAATGGAAATCACGGCCAGAAAGAATGATACAGGAAAAGACGCAATACCCTCAAAAATAGAATCCACGACCATAGAAGAAGGATACCAAAAACACAATTACGAACCAGAAATGGGTACGGCCGCCTTACGGCGCCGTACGATCCGTACGACGTACGGAATTCAAAGAGCCTATGCTAACTCTGACACCATGTTACATTTTGGAAGAATATGAATATATTATATTGAATGAGATTATTTTACAATGAAGAGTGAATGCTCTATTTAAAGATAAGTTACAAAGTTTAAGAATAGACAGATAGCTTGTAAAAAGCTACAACTAAGAAAGCAGAATAAAAAAGGAAACAAAGCCTATCTAATAAGAAACAACTAGATTGACCATTAATAAACTAGATATTATCTTAATAAGAGGCCGCCGCACAAGGAAAATCATTTAATAAAATATAGGAGTTTATTTGCTCAAGGCAATTGGCGTTGGAGAGGAGAAGAAATTTAATAAAAAAGATGAAATGATTTTAAAGTGTAAATAGGTGAAAAGTATTTAAAATTGTTCAAAGATGATTGCATTTCATTGGTGGATTCCAAATACTTACAAAATTACACAAATTGGGATGCCTAGGCCAAGAGGAGGATAAATAGGCTTGCTTGCCTTCAATTTGCAACTATTGATCACTTGGTAAGTTTTTCATATTCATGTGTTTTGGCTGGAAATTGCATTTTTCAGTTTGTCAAGGAGATGATCCCTTGATTTTGGTGGTATGGAGATGATCCCATTCCACATTGTGAGATGATATCATATGGATTTCATCATTGATATTAATTTGCAGGTTTTCATTGAGTCGTTTAAGGACATTTGGTTTGCATTTGAAGACATTTTCATTCATTGATGCATTTGTTCATTGTTGAAGACTCTCAAGGTAGCCGATTTGCATTCAAGGGCAATTATAGTGTGTTTTTGTCATCATAGAGTATTCTGATGCTGCAACAGTGGGCTGGAAACTTCATTTCAGAGCTGAAGGACAACATCTTTTGACACATTTTGAGGGTTTGAAGCATTTGGAACCACTTAAACCCTAATCGCTACATCCATAGAGTTTATCACTAGCCATTGGGGCTCATTTTTGGCATGTTGGTGGCATTCAATGTAAATCTGGGCTACTATAACAGGTACAGCAGTAATATCAGTTGGGACAGCAGTCATTTAAGGAGGTACAGCAGTGTTTAAAGGACATCTACAAGCATACACTCACTCATAATTGGAATGGCTATCATTGTACATCATTGGGCTCATGTTTTATGCTCTTATTTGTTCCCATATCTCATTTGTATGATGACCGATCCAAAAATCAGTCAATACTGATATAACAGTCCAGCCTTTTGCCATTTGTAATCAGCGCATTGAAATCAATAAGAAGTAATGGAGATTCCAGGTATGCTCTTTTTCATGTTCCATTGATATTGTTATGTGTTTATCATTGATCATTTGATGTTTGTTTGGTAAGATATTGGAAAAAATTTCAGTTAGAACTAGTAGGGTTCTTTACATATTTTTACTCATTTGAAAGATGTAAACTTATGTATGTGATCAAAGTAGCTTCTATTTGATGAGTTTATTATGTCTTTAAAGTTGATTTATTGAAGGGTGCATAATAAAAACTTTAAATCCTTAAAAATATCTATGTTTCATGGTTTTTTCAATTAGACAAAGTCTAAGTGCTGGGTCCAAGTCTGAGTCAAAAATCAGCCTACCGAGTCCAAGCCGAGCCTTAGTCTTGTAACTATGGGATAGATGCCTGATAACAATATGCAGAAAATTCAGAACTTTTAAAGTCTCATGGTACCAGGATTCCCTCTTCATCCAAGAAATGCAGGAAGCAATTTCCTTAATGAAGCAACGATCTAATAAAAGATAACATATTGTGGCCAATAGATAAATCCTCTACTCTCCAGACAGAAGGGGGCTTACACAAATTTTGCTTGGCTAATATTCTGAGGAATAATATGCTTGCACTAAATCAAACACCGCAGCACAATAGTTGAAATCTCTCAGTTTGCATCCAATCAACTAGCTCAAGCAAGCTCCCCAACTCCAACATGTAATTTTTTCATAATTGTATCTGAAAGGCAGTTTTTGTAAGAACTACCTTAAAAACAAAGCAGAAAGCAATGACACTCAAGTAGCATGCATGTCTCATACATAGTTATCACTGAGAAGCAAGCTTCAGGCTATGCAATGGATCAATCATACTCCCAAGTATGTATAAGTTATTGCAATCTCAATTGGATTGCCCCCAATAAGTTATAAACAGGGCATTCTTGAAGGTACTAAAGACAATAACCTTGGACTTGCTAAGGTTCAGCACCAGCTAGAAAACATCCAAAAACTTTTTCTACAGACCTCTTGATGAAAACATTTAAAGGCAACATCATAAAACAAAATCTCAACTCCCGTGTTAGATGTTATTAGCTACAGAAGAATTAAGAGAATATAAAAGGATCGTTGGAATAACCCAGACAAGAAAAATATGAATCAAGACCAAAGGAAATGCAAGTGAGAAATAAAGTATTTGATTATCTAATGGCAAATCCAAATTAATCTTTATGCACTAGTAGGTGTCCCCAAGATGAAAGTCATTTAGCATATTTTTTAAAAAACAAATGAGATTAGTTAAAGGTTGTGGTTGTGGTTGCCTTCGCATGACAAAATGCATGCAATGTTTTGTGTAATTCTCAAGAAGATGTTTTCAACATTTGATAATAGTCTACCAACATATGTCAAACTTCAAGACTTAGAACAATAGGTACTAGAATAGCGGAAAAGATTTATGAATATACAAAACAATATCCAATTTTAAATTGTTGGCCATAGATGTCTATGGTCTAAAAAGTACTTTTTTAAAAAGTTTTCCATGAAGAAAGGGGGAAAGTGATCTGCAAAAGCAATAATGGGGGAGGGTTCCCCTAGTAATGTAGTATGACCAAATCATTAATCTGATCAAGAGGCCACTCATTTGAGCCAATAACATTTGAAAAGCCTTTGTGGGTATTGTTGGTTCCCAAAATTACCACAACCCAAAACCCTAAAACATTACTCAATCACCCAGGCCAGGGGTGTCATCAGCGTGATTGGAAAGAGGTTTATCAACAAGTTTAGGGCGATTCTAGCCAACTGATAGTAGTGGGTAAACTCCTCTGCATTTCGGGCTCATCTTGACCTAGGAGGGATATTCCTAGAGGCGTGAAATGGAACACAAACAAACATTCACATCCATACCCCCAAAGCCGTCACTAGGTCAAGACCAACTGACTACATAAAACCTCTGATTAAGTTGATTATTGCACTATGCATGTGTAGCCAAATATGACAATATTGCATTCCTTGAGATGATTCCACTTATCTTACATACACAACATACATAGTGTAGGAATACATCTACATGATTCATCAATGATTAGAACGGTCTTGTATCACTTCAGATTAATCCCTATTATTCAACAAAACCATGAACATGTAGAACCTAACCTAATCCTACTCCTACAACGAATAGGGCAGAGAGATTATTAAAAAGGTGTTTGATCCTTCCCCAATATGGACTGGTGCCTATTCCATTGGACAACAAGGTCATAGAATGCAAGGAGGAAGGAGAAACATCTGATAAAACATCCACAGAACCAGATATGCATTTACATACAAACCATAAATTACACCTTATACAAGTACATACTTAATAATCCATAAGAGAACTGCAATAATCCATACATAACACAGAGATGACCATTACAACGCTTGCAATGAATTAATATGATGTCACATACATCAAATCTGCAACTACATTTGTGCCAGCAAATGTAGCAAGAGGAAATCCTGGTTGCGACTAAAAGACTTCCCTGAATCATTACAATCAATCATGGAGACATATAACTGTATACAGATGCGCTTTGAAAATACTTCCTACGTTGTATCAAATGCATTCCTTCACTTGCAGACAAGACTCACTTTGTTTGATGCTCGAAAATCTTCATTTGGCGTTTCTAGACCAGACAATTGGTTCAGCGACCAGTTCCCTTGAAAAGAATTCCAATCTTCCCTTTATAGCTTTGGTAGCTCGGATTTGATGGAAGAATGGGAGGGAAAACCCCAACCACTCCACCTACTACAATAAAAACCTCATTTTCAACTACCTATCTCGCATTAATGGCGATCTGGAGAGTCTGCCACGCATTTTCCTATGTTTATAGGCGTTTCTGGGTCATCCTGCAAGCTAATCGGATGTGGATATGCAACAGGATATCCAGTTAGACAAATATCCAGTTGGAAAGATAAAGCATTGCAACCAGATGTGGAAATGCAACAAGATACCCGGTTTAAAATATCTGCTTGAGAGATGCCTGGTTGGAAGACATCCGGTTGCAAGATGTGCTTGAGAAATATTCAGTTGGAAAGTCTGCTTGGAAGATATCCAGTTGGAAACAAGTAGTGCAACCGGATGTGAAAAAGTCAACCAGATATTAAAAAGTCTACCAGATATGGACACACTAACTCGAACCCGATCTTGCACAATGGACATTCAATTCATCATGTGTTCCACATCCGGTTAGAGTTACAAAGAAGTACAACCGGAACCGGATATCGGAACACAACCCAATATCCGATTAGAAATACAAAGGAACACAACCGGATCCGGATATTGAAGAAAACCCGATAGAAATACAAAGAAGTACAACCAGACATTCGAATGGAGCGATAAGCATAACTTAGCAAAAAATCATCAGATCTTCACCAAATTTGAACTGCAGGTACCCATTTGGCTTCTTAACAACATGCACTCCTTATTTGGGCATGATTCCAACTCGATCTATCAGATTTTTGAACATCTTCCCCCTAGGAAAATTTTGAGAAACTGGACAAGATTTTGCACATATGAGGCTCAAAAACAGGAATCCCAACAAGTATCATACAAGAATTTCAAGCTGAGAATTTATGTACAGGAATGAGAGTGATCTTGAAGCTATTTGACATTCAACAAGATATACACAAGAAAGCATTAACTATTTACAATGAAAGGGAATCTCAATGTCCTTGAACTCAATGATTCCAAGCTTAGCAAAGTCAAATGATGAATCCGACTTCATTCCAACCATCCAAAAAATGGCCTGGAAGAAATGGATCCATAAGATTATCATCTAGGGTTCTCTCCTTCCCTATTTGGTTTTTAGATTTTCTAGACTTGAAACTAATAAGTCTGAAAGCTATGTTAAAAGTTAAAACAGCTATTAGATAGATTTAGTAATAGAGAAGTTAACTAGAACTTGCCAATAAACCTTGACATTCTAGGGCATACAAAGAAATGATTATTTATCAGATTAAAAAGGCCATTCCATTTTACCTGTGCATCTTATATATTTTATCTAGAATTAATGCATGTTAAAACTAACACAACATTGCCCCTTGGAAGATGCAGGTCTGTCTTTGTTAAACACCGCAGATTTTTACTAAATAATTTTTGTATGCTCCCTGAAAATGCTAGAAGGTGGGAGTTTATATCTATCAAATGTTTTTTACTCTCTCAACATGTCCTCGGAGAAGAACAAACACCGGATTAAACCTACAATTTCTCCTCTTTTATGTAGTTCTTTGCTGGCAAGGGCTCCAAAATACTGATGCCAGTAATTGTACTAAAAAAATTAGAAAAAACAATACGGTGATTGGGAAAGGTAAATTTGGCTTGGAAGACGTTATAGATAAATAGTGAAGGTTTGTAATGTCCTCATTTCGGGCATGATCAAATTGGAGTTAGCCTATCATCATTCCCATAGGCTAATTCATCAAAAGAAGGGAATATTCTGGTTGAGCTAAGGCTTGGAAAAGATAATGTTGTTTAGAGGCTTGGAGAATGGAACATTGGCTCAACCAATTCCATTGGCGAGGATGGAAAAATGAATCAATGCAATTTCGCATTAATTATCAAAAGAAAATAATTAAATAATAATAATTTATTATTATTTAATGATGGCACCAAGGAAGGAAAAAAATAATTAAATAATATTATTTAATTTGAGCGCCGCATTGGAGAGAGGAAAAGAAAATAATAAAAATATTGGTTCTTGGATTTAGGCACTCAACATTAAGAGAAAAATTAATTAATTAAATAATATTATTTTATTAATTTGGGCGCTCAACCTTGGAGGAAGAAATTCAAAAAAATAATAAAATAATATTTGCTTTTGGGCGTCCTTGAAGAAATAAAATAATAAAATTGGTTGCAAACCGACAAGGAGGGAAAAGTGAAATTCAAATCTTTAATTTGAATTGTCGGCCTCATCGAAGATTCAAGTATAAAGGAAGGCTTTGGAGCCTCATTTCGGCATCACGAGTCTTTTGCAAACTTTGGCATTTTGCTTGGTATTTCAATTGCTTCGGTGGAATTGGACGAAAACCCAATTTGCATCATTGGAGGCGGATTCATACGGAGATCGCATTTGTACTTCATTGGAGATTTGTTGAGCTTCATTGATTCATCCTCGAGTATTGGTCAGAGACCTTTGATGATGGTTTGAAGATTGATATTCATCTTGAAGATTTCATGGTCGAAGATTTCCAAGAGAATTGTTGAAGACTTGCATTTGTTTGAAGACATTGGATCATCTATCCCTTGAGCGCTGGTTTCAAAGAATCACATATTGTTTTGAGCGCCGATTTAGAGGTTGCTGATCTGTATATCAGTCACAGATATAACCCAGGCCTGGAGTACCGCCGATCAGCTTGCACATAGCACTAGCCATCCCTAGAGGTAGCGGATCATTACTAGGCAGCGAATTACACATTGGAGGGAGATTGCAGCTATAGGAAAGGACAGATTAGCATATTGGTGGTAGCGAACCGTATATTCCAGGGGCAGCGATCAGATTGTAGGGTCGATCAGCAGTTGGAAGACCTTGTCATTGCACTAAATCAACACAAAGAAGATAGATCTGTTAACAGCAGCTTTGCCACCCTCTCTGCATTGTATTTGGTCCAATTGTCATCATAATTTGGTATGTTGTCATTCATTGTTCATCTCTGATTTGTAACAGCAGTGTATACATGTGTTGTAGCTGCCATCTTTTCATGAACTTGATGTAATAATGCATAAATAAGGCTAATTATGACAGTAAGGTCTGATTTGTTTTGATCAATCCACTTGCTATCAAATTGTATGTCCATTGAATGCTATTCATTTCAAATTAGTTATAGTTGTTTGCCATCTATATTTTTGGCACATGTTCTCTATAATTCATATTGTTGAAGACAAGATTGAAAGGTGCAAATAAGAAATCAGATTTCAGTCCTAGGGTTTTAGAAAATTTTGCAGGATTCAGAGAATTGCTACAAAAACCTAGAACAGGACATTACAAGGTTGTAGATTGAATTAAGGTAACATGACTCGTAACAAACAAGTGATTTTCAACTTGGCATATACTGGCACGAAAATAATGCAGATCGACAAATTTCAACCTTTAGTGGAGGGATAAAAGAAGCCACTGTATAATCAACAATTTTTGAAAGGGTCGGTCATAGACTGCAAATAATGATCTAAATGTAATAAAGAAGATGCCTACCTGAAGCAGAATTTTCAGTCTCTCTAGAGGAGCCACGGCAGTTCGAGACCTGAGAGCAGAAGGTTCATTAGATTTATAGTGCATTTATAAAACATAATGCATAGAATTTTATTATTCAATGAAAATAAAGCAAAAATTAATTCTTTAAATAAATGAAGCAAAAAAACAACTTACACGAAGATGGCTCATCAGATTCAAAGTGCACTTTTAAATTCAATAAAGAAGAATTTAATTCTTCAATGAAATTGAAGGAAATTTTTGTTTCTTAAAAATGAAGCAAAAATCTTAAAAGAAAGCTTACGAAATCCATAGCACACTTGTAATTAATTGTATGGTGAAAAACAATACAAAACTAAAATATCTACAACAATGACAATCAAAAAAGGACTTACATTCAGAAAGCTTATTATATTTAAACTACAAGGAAAATATTTTTGATAAAATAATCCAGTTCTTTCTTAAGAATGAAGAAAAAAGTAATTATGAAGATCTTGAAGGAGGGAAAAAAGGCTTACACTCAAATTACAAACTTGAAACACACTAAAACTCTTTTCAATAAATCATAATTATGGGGCTGATGGAATGAAGACGCCTAGCAAGTCAATGGAATCCTCCTCGCCACCCTACAATGAAACTTATGGGACATTTCTCGTGGGAACCTAGGCTGCTGTCGGAGGTGAAGTAATTTGCATAGAATCGAAGGGCAAAGTGATTCTTTTGTTTTTACTTGCAGAGTTGAGACCCCCACAAATAGTCAAGCGGAGGATCAAGCAATTTGGCAAGGTCTAGTGCTGGTCAGAGTATAATGGATGTTTCACATTGTTGCAGAAACGAACTCCCAAATCCTTGCAAAGAATCTCAATTCCAATCGCAATATGGGGAATTGGAAGCTGCAACATACAATTGGAGATATCCAGACCCTTATAAAAGAATTTCAATGTGTTCAAATTCAATATGCCCCTCGAATCTTGCTGTGAAACATTTGGCTAAGTATTCTGCCTCCCTACCTCAGAATGAGGAGTGATTGAGATTCATCTCAGCATGTTAGATGTTATGCTTAAAGAAAGCCTTTTAGAGATTGCGGATGGGGATAAATCTAAGCTAAATGGCCCTTGCACTGTTAAGACTTTAGTTCCCAATCCGTAAGGTCTTCCATGACACTTCCACTCTCTTCTTAGCAAACCCATCAACACTAATGAGTTTCTCCAAATCTTTTTTCTTTTAGAGATTTTATGTCAAATTCATCTCCCTTATGCCACCAACTTTTCTCACATTGGAATTTGTAGTCTTGATTTACCACGGGCTTGAGACAATTATTACATATTTTGGTGGCATGATGACAAAAAAGGGGCTGTTAGTTTCAGCAAAACATTCCTCTCTAACATGTTCTCCATCAATCATTGGAAGTGGTAATTTGATCTCATTGCTAGTGGAAAATTGTTGTCTCAAGGAGCTTCTTTGGGTCTGCAGAGTTTTTGCCCATCAAATAGATAAGCAAGGTTTACTTCCCTTCTCCACTGAGTCTTAACTCCAAGTTAGTGTTGGCTTTTATCTTGCTGGTATTAATCTTTCTAAGCTTGATAGTTTGCTTCTGCTAGTTGTTTCAGTTGTCCCTGTTTACCCTCCTATTTGATAAAATGAACACTTGAAATAATGAACAGAATTAATAATGCATACCAAATAGAGGAGTAAAAGTATATCTTTATTCGCACATGAAATTATTATAGAAGTAGACCAGAGATGGTTGGCCAAAGATCAGAGTCGATCAGACTAGATCATACTGCTTTCCTTGATGATACAAAATCTATTTAAAGGACCCGACAATTGCCAAGAGGAACACAATCGTCAACCAACTGACTCCTACAACTACCGAAAGCCGACAAACAACTAATACATAGTCGGATAAACCATCAAAACATAATAATCGGCATTGTACACTGACTACAGTCCCTAGCCTTTTTTTTTTCTTGCAGACTCTTGGTGGAAAGATTGAGAACCGTGAGCTTTTCTTCCCTGACATTGTTTATCGCCAAAAAGAGAATATCTTTGACTGTAAAGGTGTGCTTTTATAGGTGATGCTTCCCATGTCTTGGCTGCCTTTACCCTAAGTGATAATGGCAGAAAAAAAACTGGAGGAAAGTCTCCACTTCCCCTTCTCCCAAATACAAATGGGCAATAGTAGAAGTATAACTATATAGGTAGTGGTTTCTGCATACATATGACTTGCCCTCTACTTTGGGTCCCAATCTCCTGAAAACATGAGGAATTGGAATGTTCCTCCAAAGTAAACAACCTTATTGTGGCCAAGGTCCCCCCTCTTACATATTCCTTCTCCCTTTGATCTTGATCATACTTGCCCCAAGCACTAGATTTACAATACTCTTGTTGCTGTAAATGACTTTAACAGGGTATGGATAACAGGGGCTCTTGGTGCCAAACTTTTGAATACAAGCAGGCTATTTAGGATGAAGTTAATCCTTTAGCTGAAGACTTAGCCCCTATCAAATCCAACTCAATCCCTTCCCTGCTACTCCTATTAACCCTAGCACCTCCTACCCTCCCCTACTGCTGCTAACAAACCTGTGGCACATGGGACATGCATTTCTATTCCTAGTAGGGTCTTTGATAAAAATGACCAAAGATATTAATGATTTGAGAGAAGTGGTTTCTACTCAGCAAAACCAGATGAACTCACTTTCCTCTAAACTCAATGGACTCCAACACATCCACATTGAGAAGGCAAAGAAATTGGTGGAAGTTAGAACAACCACCTCCTATTTTCTACAGATAGTGAGGATGTTAAGAATGATCTGTGTGTTTGTGGCACAGGTTTTTTGATGCTTGCATGATGTTTGCCGCAGTGATCCTCGTGCCTCCAAAACTCTGCACAATTTAAAAGCATCTCCATATGAACCCTTGCATGGAAGAGCTTGTTCAAGATGAAACCCCATGGTTATCCACAGATATTGGAGGGAAGCCTACAGTAGAAATTCAGCTTTAAGCCAAATGGTGGAAAGGAGATGGCAAGGCTATCTTTTGGTAGTTAATTTCTTCTTGTTTTTGTATTATATTTTTTAAATGACTTAGATGAAGAGGTACACCCCTAAATTATCCATGTAGTTATATTTTGGACACTGCTGGGACTACATGCATGCTACTATTCTTATTAGAGGTGCCACTATTACCTTTCTTTCTGCCATTGTCATTTACGGTTCAAGGATGAGTAGTGTCCCATATAGAGCTACCTAGTTAATCCTTCTTGTTAGAAATGTATGTCCAACCACTTTCTGGAAAACAGCAAGACTCCACTTGTCTGTTATTACCTGACTTTAATCTCAATATATAATTGTGCAACCTGTTTTCCCAAAAAACTCTTTTTAATAAAAATAAGATGAAAAAATTAGAATACAATGAAGCAAAATTTAATTCTCTATGATAGGAAGCCAGAAAAGACTTGCACTCAGAAAGCTAACAGATTTGTACCACAACTAAACATAGAAGCAAACATCTGCAAAAAATCGCAATTAATTGCCAGTATACACAAATTGCTTGGTTTGGCGATATTTTCCCCCAAAAAATCACGGTTTTCTGAAAAACTCACGGGTGACGATTTGTTGCATCTTTTTTCTCAACTAATCACGATTTTAACACCCAAATCAAGTGTAATTACAGGTAATGCCAATTTTTAACCATTTTTCATGATTTTGACTTCATCGAGTGATTTTTTTGATGAATCAGGGTTTTTTACACGTGTTTTGTTTCGTTTGTTTGATTCAATGTTTAATATGCCCATTTTTATTCGTGCACATGCCCTGTTTGTGCCAACAGGGAGAGCGGATGGATGTAAACGAGATGTTACAGCTACATTATCTCCAAATCACTGTCCTTCCTTGTCTGCTACATTATGAAATCGCTCTTTTAAACAACTTCATTATTTATTGAGCTTTATTTTTTTTTATTTTTTTTAAATAATGTTGCCTTCTAATTTTAAACAATAATTTTTTTCTTTTGCAAATTATGAATATTTTCCTATATTTTAAATTATAAATTTTAGATTTATAAACATATTATATTTAAATATTTTTATATAATATTATATTATAAAATAGTTTATAATATATTGGCAATTTAAGTTTGATTGAACAAATTTATCTTGTCATTTTCACATTTGTTTGGAACATGACAACAACTTGAACTACTACTCTTTGCGACTTTGGCTCACGACTGCTCCTTGCTCAGCTCATTTAGACTGCAAATTCGGACTTTGGTTCTTTCAGGTATGTGATTGTTAGCTAAGAAGAGATCAAGAAGAAATATTTGCAACAATTTTTTACCTTAACCCCTCAACTGAAAATGGATATTTGTGGCTGTTTTTAGTGTTAGCCCCTCTATAGAATATTTGTGGCAGGTATTACATAGAAGGAATATTAACCAGTTTTAATGCTCAAATCACTTAACTATCAAAATGTTAATAAAGAGAACAGAGTTCAAAAGGTGGTCCCTTAACAATCAAATACCAAAGTTCTATAAATAAAGACAGAAATAAAATTTTAAGTTCTGTTAACAATCAAATATCAATTTTTCCCATAAAATTTGAAGTTTCATTAACAATCATTTTACTTATAAAAAAAAATGTATAATTTTTAAAAAAATGCTCTTCCATTAAATCATCATTAGGACCTGCAAGCCTCTAATGTAGCTCTCTTTATAGTAGCAAGGTAGCTCTCTTTGTACTAGCAAGAGTCATTGGCTACATTTGATTTTTTTGGAACTTTGTACTTAGTTTGTAGATTTAATATTTTGTAATTGAAAATTTGAGAACTGGTGCAGTCACGGTAGGAGGGTTCACAGAATGAACTATCCGAACCGTGCATCAAGAGTAAACACAACGGAAACAACTCAAAAAAATGAAACAAATGCAAATTCAGTCATTCAGTATATCATAGAATTCAAATACAATTTGGCCGGCAACATGCGGGCTTAGAATTAGGGCTCACAAACCTGATTACATACATGCGCAAGATAAAGCTTTGAAGCTCCTTCGCACAAATCTAAACTATCAAATTCTTCTTATGTCAATAGCTGCTTTCCTAAGGATCTATTACATCTTTATATATCATCTCCAAACCAATATATTCCTCCGCGTCGGCCAAGGAAGGTCACAAACTCCAAAGAAGAGCTGTAACGTGTTCACAGATAGGTCAAACCTAAATGCATAGAACACTTCCTCAAATGAAAGGAACAACATGCGGACCCTTAGGGAAGGTTGGCCATGAACCACAGGACATTGAATGATGTGACAATGAGATCCGCAAGTCAACGAACGATACGCAAGCCTTCTCCTTCAGCTGATTAACAGGAACTGTTAGAATGCTCTGCTCTGGGAAAACAGATGATCTTTTGATAGCGATATCTTTCTAGTAACTTATCCAAATGCTCTGAATTCTTGATATGATGTAGATGAATGAATGTAGATGTTAAGTCCAGATCCGCAAGATGTGAAATGCCAAAACCAAACCACAAGCTGAAACTGCTTCTGACTAAACTGCCTGAACTGAACTAAAAAATGAAAGAACTGAAATGCAAACAAACTGAAATGCAAATGTTTTTGGTTGATGAAAGATTACTCTTGAACCAGGGATGCTCCTGCATCAAAAACTATTAGTATATAGTTATTATTTATGCACTATGTAGTATGCATTGTGCAATTCAATGTAATTGGCAATATGCACATAATGAAAAAATCTATATTCCACAATTCATGGGCTAAACTCTCATATTTATTTGCTCTCTATATCTCTATGCTATTAAAATGCCTTTAAATTTAAAAATACTAGGTTATTCTCTTCTTTTTTGTGTTTTTCTATGTTTTTTGAAAATCCAATTTTCGATTAAATCCCAATTTCTTGAAAAAATCTTGTACTTTTGATTTGCCGATTTTTTCCCCCAAAAGATTTTTGCTGTTATGCGGCTAAATCATTTTTTAATTAGAAAAATTAATTTCACGAAAAATAAAGCAAAATTTAATTATTTTAAAAACTGAATTAAGTAAAAAATAAGACTAATGGTAGAGAATCTCAACTTCTCGACTGCCTTTGCCTGTTTTGGTCTTCAGCCATAGTATAGTTGATGAAATAGAATCAGAGATCACTGACTTCATTAATGGCAAGATTTAGAACCAAGACAAAAAACAAAGGATACAAAGGGCACAAATCTAGAAAAAACAATCAGAGGGATGATGTTGGACCCCAAATAGACTTTTGGCATAATAAATATTTTTATGCAGCAGCAAACTTAAAAATTTTAAAAGCATCTTTTCCAAGGCAGGTGACATACACTTGCTGCATGAACATCACAATAACTTGGAAGAATCCCTTTCTAATAGGCACATGGTCATTAATAATGAACTGCTCAGAATCCAGGATTGGATGAAGACACTGCAGAAATTGGTGATCCTTTTGGAAAGGCATCTGGACCTGAATTTTCAGGATCACCAAATGAAGCTATTCACATCATGTTCTGCTGCACCTTGTCATGTCCCCATTTCCAGAGTGATCTCATATGGAGATGATGTTTAGCCTATAGTACATAGGTAATTGGTAAAATATTGGATGATATTAACAATGAGCGAGTGCTCAATATATAGGTTACAAAATGTACAATAACAGGCACGTTTCTATATTTAGAGATTGCCAAAGACTGCCAGAGATCGACACACGATCTTGGCATAATTACATACTGTTACAAGAAACTGACCATTAACTAAAAATAGGAGATTCTAAGTATAAAAGAATATCTTAATACCCTCCCTTAATGGTCAACCTATTCACCACACCAAGAGACCCCCTGAATTTTACAAACTTGTTAGGACTAAGGGACTTGGTGAGAATATCAGTTGTCTGATCCTCAGTGGGAACATACAGCAACTGAACTGATCCGTCTTCAACCAACGATCTGATGAAGTGACAATGAGTCTCTACATGCTTGGTTCTTTCATGGAAGACCGGATTCTTGGCAAGTTTGAGAACTCCCTAATTGTCACAAAACAGGGGAGTCGGACTTGCTTGAGATAGTCGCATATCTGCAAGCATCCGGCGAAGCCAAACTGCCCTCACAAGCTGCCTTCACTGCACCGCGATACTCAGCTTCTGTGGAGGAGAGGGCTACAGCCTGCTGCTTCTTACTGGTCCATGTGACAGCACCGGATCCCAAACTGAACACATACCCAGAAGTTGATTTTCTGTCATCAACGGAACTTGCCCAATCTGAATCTGTGAAGCCTCTAAGGCTGGGATCAGAATTCCGTGTGTAAAGAATTCCAAAGTTAGAAGTGCCTTTCACGTACCGCAGCACATGCTTAGCTACTACCCAATGAACAGCCTTAGGAGCTGTCAAAAATCGTGAAATGTAGCTGACGGCAAAACTGATGTCTGGTCGAGTAGCAGTCAGGTAGATAAGACTGCCTACTAGCTGTCTAAACAGAGACTCATCTACCACTGGTGAGTCAGACTCAGCGGATAGCTTAAGGCCTTTTTCCATCGGAGTGGAGGCAGGTTTGCAGTCCTGCATTCGGAACCTATCCAAAAGACTGCGAGCATACTTGGACTGAGAGATGAAGATGCTGTTTGAAGTTTGCCAAACCTCAACACCTAGACAATAGTGTGAAAGTCCCAAATCTATCATATCAAAGGATTTGCACAGGTCTTGTTTGATCTTATCGATCAGGTGTGCCGAGCTACCAGTAATGAGCAAGTCATCCACATAGACGAGCAACAATATATCATTACCAGTATGTTTGATGTACAAATTTGGGTCAGATGGACTCCGCTGAAAGCCATGATTTGTGAGGTACTTGTCAATTTTGATGTACCATGCTCTTGGAGCCTACTTCAAGCCATAAAGTGCTTTGACCAATCTACAGACTTTCTGTTCTTGTCCGGCAACCTTGAAACCAGGAGGCTGCGTCATATAGACTTCTTCCTGCAACTCACCATTGAGAAAGGCACTTTTGACGTCCATCTGATGGACTTTCCATCCAAACTGAGCTACTAAGGCAAGGACGAGCCGTATGGTACTCATCTTGGCTGTAGGAGCAAAAGTCTCCTCATAGTCGATGCCTTTTTTCTGTGAGAAACCCCGAGCAACAAGCCGTGCTTTGTACTTGTCAAGGGTTCCGTCAGCCTTGTACTTAACTTTATACACCCATTTGCAACTAATGGGTTTCTTCCCTGGAGGAAGATCTGAAAGGACCCAGGTGTGGTTCTTCTGAAGGCTCTAGAGTTCTGATTCCATCGCCGTATCCCACTCTGGAATACCTTTAGCCTCTGAATAAGCCTGAGGCTCATAGACACTGTGCAGATTGGCCATGAGAGCAAAGTTTACTGTATGTTGCCGTTTGCTCTTATTCCGGGAGGATCTACCCTCAACAAGTTCATCATCATGAAGATCGGCAATCGTCTGAGACCACCATTTGGGGCGACGGATAGATGGGCCAATGTCAGGTTCAGCAGGAGGTTCTGGAACAAGTGCATCATAAAGAACAAGTGCATCAGGAGGATACTCAGGATCATCCTCAGGGATGTCAAACTGAGAATCATCGGAATCTGAAGAATCATCAGCATCCCTCCCACAAGGGGGACTTCAGGGAATACGAACACCCAAGTCAGGAGCCTTCAAAGGCTGGTCTTCAGACTGCTGCACAGAGGAGGAAGAGAAGAAAGGTCCCCGCTCTTCATCAAAAACCACATCACGACTGAAGATGAGACGGTCTGTCTCAATGTCAATTAGCCTGAAGGCTTTGTGGTTATCGCTGTATCCTGTGAACATGAGTTTCTGACTCTTGGAATCCAGTTTGGAGCGCTTGGCATCTGGAATCCAAACATAAGCAAGAGAGCCAAAAACCTTCAAATGACTAACCCGCGGCTTGCGACCAATCCAGGCTTCTTCAGGAGTTTTATCCTTAACTGCATAGGTTGGAGACCAGTTAAGAAGATAAACTGCAGTGAAAACTGCTTCTGCCCAAAATTGCTTAGGAACACATCTGTGCTCCAGCATGGAACGTGCTAACTCAGTTATAGTGCGGTTGCGCCGCTCTACAACACTGTTCTGTTGTGGAGTGTAAGGTGTGGTCAATTGGCGTTTGATGCCATGTGTATCACAGAAGTTGGAGAACTCATTGGAACAAAATTCCCCTCCATTATCTGACCTAAGAGTGACAATGGGACACCCAGACTCTTTTTCTACTAAGGCCTTAAACTTCTGAAAAAAAGAAAACACTTATGATTTCTGCTTAAGAAAGTACACCCACATTCTTCTACTAAAGTCATCAACAAACAGTAAAAAGTATTTACATCCAGTAACAAAAGGAGTATTCATAGGTCCACAAATATCAGTATGGACAAGTTGAAGTACCTTGGATGCACGCCAGGAGTCACCAGTCGGAAAAGGGGTGCGGTGTTGTTTGCCAGCTTGACAGGATCCGCAAACACCGAAGTTCTGAGCCTGAATCTCAGGGAGCCCATCTACCAGGTGCTGTCAGGAGAGCTGAGACAGGTAGTGCACATTCAGGTGCCCATACCACTGATGCCAGAGACTGGTAACCGAAGAGTGTCGAGCTGCTAGGGCCGATTCAGGTGGACCATCTGAATCCACAAGTCGATAAAGACCATGGTCCTCAATGCCAACAGCTACAGTGCATTTGGTCTCCCAGTCGATGATTGAGCACTCGTGAGCGCTGAACACCACATCAAGTTGTGGAGAGTGTCTCATGATCTGGCTGACTGAAAGTAAGTTAAGTTTCATACCAGGAACATAATATACGTTGAAGAATATGATTTTCCTCCCACCAGACTGAAGCTAAACAATGCCCTTACCGGCAACTGTGTACACTTCTCCACCACCGAAGACCACTGAATCACTGAAAGGGGAGAGTTCTGTAAACTAGTCACGACAATGAGTGAAGTGATGCGAAGCACCTGAATCAATGTACCAGGCAGAGGATTTTGCATGGTCTGCAGGGGTTTTAGCCATGAAGGCATAAAACGCAGACTCCTGCTCAGTGTGCTCTACACTGTTGGCCTTCTGCTGAGACCCTCCCTGCTTCTTTTGTTCAGAAGCGATACGTGCGCGACAATCTTTCTTGATGTGTCCAAACTTGTGACAGTAGTTACACTGAATGTTCTTCTTACCGCTGTCCTGAGATGGCGCTGACTGATGCTGCTGTGGAGGCTGACTTTTGCCTTTATTCTGAGCTAGAAACTTGGCTGCAAAAGCCTGCTCTGAAGAGGACGAAGAAGCACTACTACCAAACTGTTGTTTCCAGATCCTACTACAAGAGGATAGTACAGAGTTCTGGAAACTTCAGATCAACATTAGCAGATGTAATGTTGAGAGTCTCAATGAAATGTTCATAGGACTTAGGTAGACTTTTCAAAGTGATCACAACCAGGTCTTCTTCCTCCATTTTTCAACCAATAGCCACCAGCTGATCTCTAATCTTCTGGATCTTGTTCAGGTGCGTCTGCAAAGATGTCTTCTCATCCATCATGATAGAAAACAGTATATTTTTCAAAAAGAATGCACGGCTCTTGTCGGAGGTTTCATGCAAACCCTTCAGATGGTCTCAAATCTTCTGTGCTGTTTTTCCAGCCGGAATCTGAGGTAGCTGATCATCTGTGACTAACAGCTTAATGAGCATGACTGCTTCACGAGTTTGTTCGTCAAACTTATCCTGGTCTTTACCAGCTGTTGCGGGACGAGTGGTAGTGCCGTCTATGATCTGAGCGAGGCAGCGATATTCAAAGATGGTCATCATTCGCAGCTTCCAAGTATTATAATTTTTGCCATTAAATCGCTGACTGCCTTCCAACATGATGTTGTTCAAACTCGCCATCTTGCACGCTTTTCGAGGCACGGACTTCAAGATAACCAGAAAAATCTGGAGTCAACCCAGAAAAGATCTCGGAAAACCCAGAAAGAATCTCTGGTCAGAAAAAAAATTCGACTGAAAAAGGAGGGTCAAAACCCTAGCCGAAAAATCCAAATGCCCTAGGCGGCCATGGCAGCCATGAAAACACAGACTAATTGTTGAATCGATGTTGTTCAAAGCATTATACCAGATAGCTTCACGACCTCAGGAAACAAAAAAACTGCAGAGGAAATGTCGACGCCAAAACTGCAATTCACAGGTAGAAAAGGCACAAAGGGTTTTCAAAATCGCGACTGCGATTACAAACAGTAGAACAAACCCCGAAATCGCGAGGGTATGGAAACCATGCAACCAACAGAGCTTCACAAAAAAAAAACGCGGAATATCAAACCCGTAGATTAAAAGGAAACGGAAATCGCGATTGACAAAGAAACGGCGCGATTTGCAGAGGAACACCACCCAAAACAGAAATCCGACGGCAATCTTTTTTAACCGTGACCAAATGCAACACACAGACCTGCTGAAAAAACCACGATGACACGCAATTTTCAAAGGACGAAATGGCGCGATTTTCAAATCCGCCAAAAAAAAGACCCACCTCTACAAACAGGATCCACTACCTTCAGGGACAGGAGGAAGGATAAACACGACCTCAGAAGGATTCGAGGACAGAGGACAAGGAAAAAAATGAAAAAATTTCATAAACAGATTTTCCTTTAACTTGGCTCTGATACTATATTACACAGGTAACTGGTAAAATATTGGATGATATTAACAATGAGCGAGTGCTCAATATATAGGTTACAAGATGTACAATAACAAGCACGTTTCTATATTTAGAAACTGCCAAAGACTGCTAGAGATCGACACACGATCTTGGCATAATTACATACCGTTACAAGAAACTGACCATTAACTAAAAATAGGAGATTCTAAGTATAAAAGAATATCTTAATAGCCTATTCACCATTCTCGTAGGCTAAAATGATTGGTAAGGGAATGATTTTTAGTTTGAGCTTGTTTCTAAACATGGAGAACCGGAATGTTGGCTCAACTAGTGTTTTGTTGATTTTGGCTAAGTGGACAAGTACAAATGAAATCTTTAATTACATTTGTCCAATTTCTATTTGCTCATATGTTTACATTGCCAAGGATGAGTATTGCATAAGCCTATTGTGCCAATCGATGGGATAAGGAGAATTTATCATTGTGATTATGCAAACGCATGGATAAGGAATTGCATGGAAATTGATGTTTGTGCCATTCGCCCAAGGGGATGATTGCATTGGAGGAAGTGAAATCGATTCAAATGATAAGGTAAGACTTATTCATTGGATCATGTGTTTGATATTTGCATTGCTAAAAGAGCCAACGGCCAATAGAGGATCGATGCCCATAGAAAAGGATAAAATTGAACTAAAATTTGTATTTTGGCTCATGGAAATCGGCGCACAAGGTAAAGAACTATTTTAAATGATAAACATGATTCTTATATGGCCGCCGCTCAAGAGAAAAGCATTTAAAATATTGTTTGAAGGATTTTAAATGCGAATAAGGTGTTTGTTAGCATTCGCCCAGCTAGCAAGGAAGTTTATTAAATGAAATGCATCGATGATGAGGTATGTGTGCGGCCAGCTATGAAGGAGAAGAGGTTTTTAATGCACAATGATAATTTTAAATGCCAAACAACTATCATTTCCAGCCGCCGGCCAAGATAGAGAACATTCAAAATTGCCATGAGGATCGATCTTATTCAAGATTGATTTTAAATGTTTGTTTCATTGGAGCAATGCATTTAAAATAGTTCAAATGGAAGGATTTCTATTGGTGGACTTCAAAGATGATTACAAAAATTGCTAATGGGTGAGACGTCCAGCCTTGAGAAGGATAAATAGAGCCTTCCAATCTCAATTTGCACCTATTGATCATTTGGTAAGCTTTTCTACTTTGTGTTTTGTTGCTGAAAATTGTATTTTTTAGTCAATTGACAAGGTGATGACCCCTTGTTTGATATGGTGATGGCCCCATATCCTTTTGTGAGATGTTATCATTCAGATTTCATCATTTGTGCTCAAATTGCAGGTTGAATTTGTGATGTTTGGAGTGAATTTGCATATCAGTTGAAACCCTTGGTCAATGAGGAGTTTAGCCAAGGTAGCCAATTTGATTCTAAGCTTGATTTATGTGATTTTTAGCACCTTTCATATGGACTGAGTTGTGACAGCTAGCTGGAAAATTCATTACAGGGTTTATGGAATTGATTTCATGAATGGAAATGGAGTTTGAAGATATATTTGCATCATTGTGAAGATTCCCAAGTCAATCGCTTCATCTAGAAGCCCATCACTTGCATGAGAAGATACTTTTTGGTGGTTTAGATGATAACTTGTATTGCTGGGTTATAACAGTCATAACAGCACCTGTAGCAGCCAGTATACAGTCATATCAGTCATGATTTAAGGCACATTCAGAGGTCTAGCTGAGTTGGATTGATGTATTGTCCATTCTAGGTGATATTGGCATTGATTGTATGGAAGTTTTGGTACAATTGCATGTAATTTTGAACGTTGAATAAGGTCTGCTATAAAACAGTCAGTGACTGTCATCATTTCCAGCCAATAAACATTTGCAAGTATATCATTTGATGACTTCAATTAAGCATGATGTTTGATTGTTCAATGGTTTATATGTTTGTTGATCATATGTGATGTCTTTTACCAAACGGTTGCAAGAAATCTTATAAATAAATATTGGGACAGCGAAACAAAAAAAATTCAGTCATTTATAGTAGGGTACTTTACACACCTTTTGAGATGAAATACGTAGATGTGGGCTTCTGTGATGACAAAAAGTGCTTAAGGTAGACTTAAAGCAGTCACCCCAATGCTGGGGTTGTTAGGAGGGATTTTTGTCAGCTAAGTTGGGAACCATTGCCAATTGATTTATCTATTAAATACAGATGGAACCTTGAGAGACAATACATGGTAACCTTCGGCAAAATGATAGCGGCAATATGGATTTCTGGTTCAACCGGGGGCTTGGAGTGTCACAATTACCCATACAGAGGCTTTAGTAATTTGGTAAGGTTTGGCCATGGCTAAAGTTAATAATATTTCTTGGACTTGTATGGAGACTGATTTTGAAATCCTTGCAGCTAACCTGAACCCTTCTAACGGTATGGCTAGTTGAAATATTAGAATAACAGGTGCTGATATTCATAAACGTTTTAGCAATTTGAGGAATACAAAGAGCAGTATGCTTCAAGGGAAAAAAACTATTAAAATATTAGTTATTAGTTTAATGGTCATCTTATTAGATATTTCTATTTTCTGCTTTAGTTTAGTTTGCTTAGAATGTTTCTATATACTTTGCTTTATTAGTTGTATTCTATATATAGATTATAGAAACATCTTGTAAATCCTTTATATAGAGCTGTGCTCTATCTTGTAAATCATCTCTTTGAATAATATTATTCCTATTATTTTAGCAACATGGTATCAGAGCTCAGGGTCAAACTTTTTTGATGAATTTTTTAGTAATAAAATTTGTACCTAGAAAATTAGAAATTATTCTGGAAGTTTTTTAGCCGATTTTTTTTAGATAAAAATCGAAGATATTTTCGGGTTTGCTGAATCGCGACTTGTCTCTTTTTTGGGTCGAGCGTCATTTTGGCGGCATTTTGAAGGAAGTAGTTCTTTTCTGCAAACCCTTGGGTCACGTTTTTTGTGGGCGAGGTCTCCTTCTGTCTCTACGCGATTTCTCTTGCCGTTTTTTTTTTTTTTTTTTTTTGGGGCGGGCTTCCATTTATCTCTTCATCGTGATTTCTGAAGACGCGATTTTAAGGGTCATGAACGGTGGTTTTGTTCCTAGGGTCGTCGTTTTTTTCTAGACGACTCGTGTTTTAGCGAATTTCATAAATCTGGCTCGCGTTTACATCTATTGGAAGTTTTGGGTCATCGAGGGTTTCTTTATGCTCGCATCTGCTCATGATTTCTTCAGTGAACGGGTTTTTTGATTGTGTTTTTTCATGGTCGACAAAAACATTTGCAAACCCTTTTGTATACTTCTGCATAGTCGTCGGGTTTCTTCTTTTTCTAGCAGGCATCTCCTTTTGCTACAGGCAACGGCTGGAAACGGTAGTTCTCTTCTTTCTTTGGCGATTTTCAGCAAGAAGAGTTAAATTTTTTTTTTCTTTGAGCCAGTCGCTCTTTGTCTTGAGATTCGGCGAGAATTTTTGTTTGGTGGGTCCCTCTCTATGTTTGTGGCCAGCGCTTCAGACTTTTTCTTCAGTGGCTTCTCTTTTGCTGGGGTTGTGTTTTCTATCTACGAAGTTTTCTAAAATCTGTTTGGCGCCTTTTTCATTGGTGGGACCTATTTTGGCGAACATTGTTTTTTTGGCGGCTCTATCTTTTGGTGTTTTTTGGAACGTGTATTGGACTCCGCGATTTCTCTAGTGACGTGGAGGTTTATCTGCATCAACACACTTTTTGAGCATTTCGAGCCAATTTTGCGACTTTGTCTTTTCTAACCTAGGGTTCTGATTTTCTTTATGGCAGAGTGAAGAGTTAGTCTTTTTAGCCAGTTTTGACGGAATTTTTCTAGGAACAATAAAAATTCTGCAAAAAGTTTTCGAAGGTTTTTCTACAAAAATCTTACTTTTTCAAAGTTTTTGAAGGTTTTTCTGAAAAATCTTACAGTTTATGAGCCTCTCTTTTAGATGGTTTTTGAAAAATCGTGAGTTGTGACAGCTAATTGTCCAGGGTTTGTGACAGCTGATCACGGAGTTACCTCATTTTTCGTGCTCTGAAAAACGAGAGGGATGGCATCTTTGTTCAGTGTTATGTTGGAAAATACGCAGAGGTTCAATCGAAAGAATTACAACACGTGGAAGCAGAGGATGCTTACCATCTCTGAGTACCGGTGTCTGAATTCACTTGTTCTAGGTACAGAAGCTCATCCCGCTACTGCTGGGAAGGATTAGGACAAGTATGATGAAGGTAATAGGGAGGTAGTTATGCTTCTAAAATTATCTGTCACCGATGAGATGTTACCAGAAATACCATCTGGTAAATCTGTTGCGGAGATCTGGAAGCATCTGAAATATCTTCATGAGACCTCAGACCAAGGGAAGGGCATTCTTTTTGAAGAATATGCTATTCTCTATTATGATGGATGACCAAGTGTCTTTGTAGGGGCACTTGACAAAAATCAAGGATATTCGCGACCAACTGGAGGCCATTGGTCGTAAGATGGCTGAAGAGGAAATGGTGGTGATCACTTTGAAAAGTTTGCCACGTTCCTACGAGCACTTCATCGAAACGCTCAACATTACATCCACAAGTGTTGACTTGAAGTTTGATGAGCTGTGCAACAAGCTTTTGCAGCAAGATAGGTGGAGGAAGCAGTTTGGGAGCAGCAGTGAGTTTCCTAGTGTTGAACAAGCTTTTACTGCCAAGGAAGTTGGCAAAGGCAAGTCCACTCAGCAGAAAGGACAAGGCAATTCGGAGTACTCCAAGAAGTCTTGTACTTGCCATTACTGTGGGAAGACTGGTCATATCAAGAGGTTTTGCAGAAAGCGGTTGGCTGATGATAAGTTCAACTAGGAAAAGTCTCAGCAAAGTGCTCAAGTGGCGAAGCATACTGAGGAGTCTGCATTTTATGCATTTTGAGGACCAGCATTCCATAGGGTTATGGGTTTTTGTTTGTACGATGACCATTAAGGGAGGGTATTAAAATATTAGTTATTAGTTTAATGGTCATCTTATTAGATATTTCTATTTTCTGTTTTAGTTTAGTTTGCTTAGAATGTTTCTATATACTTTGCTTTATTAGTTGTATTCTATCTATAGAAACATCTTGTAAATCCTTTATATAGAGTTGTGCTCTATCTTGTAAATCATCTCTTCGAATAATATTATTCCTATTATTTCAGCAACAAAAACAGAGCGGCAAACTTATTAGCTAAGAGTACCTCGTCCAAATGATAAGCTAAATTGGGAGTCCCTGGTCAGCTAGGTTTACAGCAATCTGAAATGATTATTGATAAAGACAATGGGCAACCATGTTATTGATCCCAGTGTCCTTAGGGACCATGGACTTAAAAGTTTGTATCCCATTATGTATTTTATCTTCATTATGGCAGGGGAACTTATGATCATTAATAAACAGAACGTGGTTCATATTGAAATGCATGTTAATGATGAGAGTCACTGCACCCCCCACCCCACCCCCAAAAAAAATTCCTTTTGTTCCCACCTAAATTCGATTTTCAATCGCACAATCGAGGCATTCATAACAACGAATAGATAGCGTCAAGCAAATTTGAAGGCCCACCTTGCACTTTTCCATACATTTCCATTCACTTCTCCAATTGCATTTCATTCTGCTTTCTCTGCTCTTGTGTATGGGAGGTATCACAATGACAACCTGATTTGGTGTTGCTCTAGTTTGTGGAGCTGCTGGTTGGTGAAGGTCTTCAGCACATCGTAATATCTTTCATCTTTTGGTTGCCAGAGTTGATAAGTGCGGAGATCTAAAAATTACTTTAACTGGAACTTTGTTTTGCCTCAAAGTGGAGCCTGTAGACCATTTCTTGTGTGGGAAACTTTGTGGTAAGGCTGTGCTTCTTTCTCTGGCATGCAAGCAGGTGCCATCGTTAGCCCTTTTGGAGACCCTCTGCCTATCAGTGAGTAAGGAATGCATGTGTTCCTCTTGTCTTTCTCATATCTATTTGATGCAGGGGTTATTATTCTCCTTTCCTGGAATTCTTTAAAGGTGTGAAGTTATTATCTAGAAATAAAAATTTGATCTGAGCTATGCCCAAACATAATTCTAAAAAGCTCAACCCTAAACGTAGGAAGGAGCCCTCAAATAGTCCCTTCTATTTTAGCAATAAACCTATCCCAAATGATATGAAGATAGGCTGAAAACTCTTTGAGTGGAAGACAGTGAGTTTTTGAAGAACGCCGAGATTTGTTGTTGTTTGTCTCCTTTATCCCCGAACCCCATCAGAGTAGGCCAATGCACACAATTTACAGTAATGCAGTGGTTCTAAATGAATTCAACAAATCCTAGATTATTGGTCACCTTCAAACCACCCTTCAGTCTGTTAAAGTTTCAATCAAAGGTCAAACCCCTTGCAGTTGAGTCCCGAGGCAAGCAAACCAAAACAAGTCCTAGGGACTTGTGACACAGGTACCCAGTGAGTCTACCAAACTCACCAAACGCAGAAAATCTTGTTGGGAAGACTTAGCGAAGTCAATAAAAATTAGGGAGAATAAAAGAGTATAAAAAACAAAAACAGTTAAATGTAAAAGTGTGAAAGGGTTTGGAGGACTTTTGAAGGACAATTAAAAGCGATAAAATTATAAAAAATGGCATGCACCATGAAGGTCTTTGTGGTCTCAAAGGCTTTAATTTGGGCCCCAGATCCCACGAGGGATGATGCCCCTCAACCCCACTAGGGGCGCTGCACCCAAAGCCCCACTCCAATTTTAGAGAGCAAAAAATAAAAATCATTTTGGGCCATGTTGGATGGGAAACCACATTTTTTTATTCTTTTGACTTTTTTTTCAGTTAAATCCCAAGTAATTGAATTATATTTATATTTCGAGTTTGCTAAGTCAATCCCTATCCTAAGTAATGTTCCTATGGCTGTAGTAGCATTTGCAGAATTGTCTAAGATATAAACACATGACTCCACATAGAGATAGTTGTTGCAAGTATGGGCCTAACCAGTGTTGTCATTGATGTCAACATACTCCTCTTGCATTGATGATAAGGATTAGATGAGCTGTATGCTGAGGATATTGAGAAAACTAGTCCTATAAGGAACAGAGAAGAACAGTGAAGACAGTGAGGTAAAGATCCCAGCTAAGATGAAGATCAGAGGATGTGCATCAAAGAGTTTGTAGATATGTGTCTTAAGATGATCCAGTAAAGATTTCAGAGGCCTGCATGAAGATCTGAAGAAGTTATGACCACTAAAGTAAAACCGGTTCTGGCAGGTGTTCAGAGGTAACAGAGTGACATAGATAGGTCCAGTAAGATCCGGAAATGCAATATTTTGTTCTATGGATTTGGTGGAGTGTTTAGGAAGTCAATGTGAGGTGACAACTCAATTAGTTCGTGGTCTGGAGGTCCGCAAGCATCTATTCCAATATGACAGTGAAAACAAACTCTGTTCTTGAGGTTCCGAATGAAAGAGAGGATGATCTCAGTAAGTAGTGTGGATGTCCCTGGTGATTCAGGCAAGCTTGTGGAGGTCTCTAGATTGTGTTCAGTTTGTGTTGGTGGTCCGCATTGAAGATTGAGCTCATAATTGAAGAATTACTTCTGGATGATGTTCTTCCTAAGTCTGGCCGACCGGATAAGTTACACATCCTGCAGATGATCTTGAAGATGTTCTGTGAAGAATGGCGTGTTCCTAAAGGAAGATTGAAGTCTCAGATCTGTGTGGCCGACAATGTGTCGATCCGCGTTAAGTCTTTTTGTAATTAGTCATGTTGTATTTATGTATTTGCTCTATAATGTATGCCGACTTGGATGATTATCCCTAAGTCGATGTCTTGTATAAATAAGTTGTAAAGTCATTTCAAATATCTTAGGGAGATGAGTGTGGTAGAGAGGAGCAGAGCAAAAGGCAGAGCAGAAGTATTGGGCTTAAATGGAACTGACTCAAGCATGGTGAAGATGCTATTCTTCAGTTCAAGTATGTAATACTTATCATTCTATAGACAGTGTGTCTCCTGTAAGTAGTGGGCCTCTTGTGAGCAGTGTGCTCGAGCAGTGAGCCCTAATTGGCATGTGCCATTTGTTCTTCTTATTCTTTTAACAGAAAATACAATCTTGGGTTAGTCACCCCATGGTTTTTCCCTTAACTGGGTTTTCCACGTTAAAAATCTTGGTGTCATATGTGTTAATGTGTTTCTGCTCTTGAATTGTTGCATTATGTTTCCATGATTGATTTATTATTATGTTGCTGAATTAAAAGGACTTAAGTGATTAATCGGAATAAGTTTTGGACAACTAATTCACCCTCTCTCAGTTGTCTGTCTTAAATCTAACAATTGGTATCAGAGTTAAGTTCCTCTAAAAGAGCTTAACCGCTTGAGGAGATCCAGGATGTCGTCCTACAAGAAGGATAGTCCGAGGTTTGATGGAACCAATTTTACTCTTTGGAAAAGTCGCATGGAATGTCACTTGCAATGTATGGGAATGCAGTATTGGATCGTGGCTTCAAAGAAGTATGTTCCTCCACAGAATGGTCCGAGTACCGTAGATGAAATCAGAGATGCTGAAAACAATCTCCGAACTAAAGAAGCTCTACTAAGTGCCTTATCTGATTCAGAGCTGACAAATGTTATTGATCTAAAAACTACATATGAGATTTGGCAAAAACTGGAACTTCTGCATGGAGACAAGTATGTTAAATGTGCCAAGATATAGAGTCTGAAAGGAAAATTCAAAAACCTGAAGATGAGAGAAGATGAAAATATCACTACATTCATACCAAGAGTAAATGAGCTTGTTTGTGGCATTAGATGTGCTGGTGGAATCTTGGATGAAGATGAGATTGTTGCCAAAGTCCTCAGATCCCTTCCTGATTCTTACAAGTACAAGGTTGCTACTATTGAAGAATTCAAATCTTTTTCAAATATCACAAGAGATCAATTGGTTGATAAATTAGCTGCACTTGAATTGGCCGAGTTTGGAGATGCACCCCCCAAGACTGAATCTGCATTCAAAGCTAGTGCCTCTGTAAAAGGGAAACAAAAGTTTGACCCAGGAGAGAACTCTTAAAAGAACCTATCATGGTATGAAAAAGCAAGAAAAGATCTGGAAGAAGATGAAGCAGAAACTGCTCAACTTGAAGCCCTTATTGCAAAAAGACTGCTAAGAGGATCCGGTAAGTATGAAGGGAAATTGCCTTTTAAATGTTTTAACTGCAATAAGATTGGTCATTTTGCCTCAAGGTGTCCGAAAAGATTTTCAAGACTAAATCCTAACAGATCAAGATTCCAAAAGAAATGTTATTATGTTCATGAAGATGATGATGATGGAGTAACAGATGATGAATCAGAGACATGAAACAAATCCGGAAGTGACTGGGTGTTTATTGCCATCAAGGAAGAAGATCCAATGCCTTCTGAATCTGTCAATCATAAAATGGTAGAAAAAGCCTTGGCTGCCCAAGTTGAAGAAAATGATGATTGGGTCATTGACAGCGGATACTCCCACCATATGATAGGTGACAAAAATAAGTTCATAGATTTGGAAAGATATGAAGGAGTGGTAAAATTTGGTGATAATTCTGCTGGCAGAATCAGAGGTAGAAGAACTATTTCTTTTGATGGAAAGAACAAAACCAGTAATGTACTGTATGTTGAAGGTCTGAAGCACAATCTTCTCAGTGTTGGACAATTGGTGGACAAAGGCTATGATCTCCGATTCAAAAATGGAAAATACAAGATCTTTGAGAGTTTCGGAACAGAGATTGCATCCGGTACTCAAAAAAAAGGTAATATCTTCCACTTGGTTGGTACTGGTAAAAGTTGTCTATTTGTTCAAATTGATCAGAATTGGTTGTGGCATAGAAGAATGTGTCATATGAATTTTCATAATATCATCAAGATAAGCAACACTCAGGCTGTAAGAGATCTTCCAAAACTGGTGAAACCTACTAATAGTTTGTGCAAAGAATGTCAATTGGGTAAGCAGAGCAGAGTCACATTCAAAAGTAAGGAACAGTCTTCTACTGGATTATTGGACTTAGTTCATACTGATCTATGTGGTCCGGCAAGAATTAAGAGTGTGCAAGGTGATAGATACTTCATGCTATTAATTGATGATCACTCCCGGATGATGTGGGTGACTTTTTTGAAAGAGAAATTAGAGGCTCTAGAGAAATTCAAAATATTCAAGGCTATGGTAGAGAATGAAACGGGATTGAACATAAAATGTCTGAGGTCTGATAGAGGTGGAGAATTCACATCCGGTGAGTTCATAGAATTATGTGAGAAACATGGGATAAAAAGACAGTTGTCTGCTCCAAGGACTCCACAGCATAATGGAGTAGTGGAGAGAAAGAACCGGACCATCCAGGGAACATCTAGAACCATGATGATGGAAGCAAATGTTCCTCAGATCTATTGGAGAGAAGTTGTAAGCACTACAGTCTATACTCTCAATCGAGTACAAATCAGAAGCAATATCGACAAAACTCCTTATGAACTTTGGTTTGCAATCACTCCCACTGAGGTATTTCAAAGTCTTTGGTAGCAAATGTTACATTAGAAGAGATGAAGATCGAGGCAAATTTGATGCTAGAAGTGATGAAGGAATATTCTTGGGCTATTGTACTCAAAGTAAAGCATACCGGTGTTATAACAAGAGATTGAGAAAGATTATAGAAAGTACAAATGTGAAGGTTGATGAAGGTATTGAAAAACCCTCTGTTAAACTAGTGTTAGTTGCTTTCTAATGGCCAATTCTTATCTCTTCTGCTTTTTCTCCTTTGTGGCTATTTTTAGCCTTTGTACATTCTATATATACAGCTTCGCTGTATCTTGTAAAGTACTGTCTCTTGATGATCAATACATTCATAGTTTTGTATTCCTGTAATATGGTATCAGAGCAGTTCCTTTCATGGAACCTGTCTGTACATCCGTACGACGTACGGATTTGCGCTCATAACCTGTGAAACTCGCATTTTTTTCTAAGGGTTCTTCATTTTTTTCTAGGCTGCGATTAGGGAGTCATATTTTCTAGTGCTGTTGATCGCAGTTTTTTGAGGCTCGCGTTTTCCTGTAAGGTTGTTTTTTTGTAGATCTGTTGGCTTGTCATCTCCAGAATAGGCGTGGAGTTCTTTCTGCAAGTGGTCACGTCTATTCTTTGTCGTGTTTTTTTTTCCTACCCATTTTTTCTCACGGATTGTTTTCCAGCGGTGTGTTAATGTGATTTGCACAGAATCTAGTCGGCATTTCTGAAAATCACGTCTCTGCGTTTTTATGTTTGGTGGAGATTCTTGTGCTGATTCTGAGTTGTGATTCCCGCTCGTGATTTCATGGGAAGTCGCGCGTTTTCAATGTTAGGGATTTTTTTCTTTTGGTTTTATCTCCTATTCGCAAGACGTGTTCTCTGTGATCTTGACCGCCGTTTTTGGTTTAAGGATTGTGCTTGTTACACTGCATTTCTGTGGTCGACGACGGTTTTTTTCATTTCTATTCATTACCGAAAAAGTGGCAGGCTTTATTTGTTTGTTTGTTCACATCAGCGTTTGTTTGTGGATTCATGTGCGTTGTGCACTATCAAACGCCCAGCAGTTGGTCACTGTGATGTCAAGCCACTCCAAATCCGTACGTGAAGAGGTCGCGTGTTTTTGCTCGGAGGTGGTCATGACTTTTGGTGCAAATGGCGTCTCTTGAGCAAAACGATTCTGCGGTCTCTGCCCTCATGGCCAAGCAACCTGCAAATCATGTAAAATCTTCTGCTTGGTACATTGACTCCGGTGCCTCTCGACACTTCACACATCGTCGAGACTGGTTTACGGAGTACACGCCTTTCAAGGATTCTATCATCTTTGGTGGAGGCGAAGAATACACCGTTATTGGAAAAGGCAATGTACAAATTCAGTCTGGTGGGAGAAATTTAATATTTCTCGATGTATATTTCGTACCTGGAATGGAGCTGAACCTTCTCTCTGTCAGTCAGATAATGCAACATTCACCTCATTTAGATGTCGTTTTCAGCATGCATACTTGCAGCATAATGGATTGTGAGACACATACTGTTGTTGCAAAGGGTCTTGAGGATCATGGTCTTTATAGGCTCGTGGACTCTAGTGATTCTCACAAGCATGCCATGGCAGCCAGGAATACCTCCATCAGCAAACTTTGGCATCAACGATATGGGCATCTCAATATGTACTATCTCTCTCAGCTCGCTAGAGAGAGAGGGTCTGGTTGGTGGTCTTCCAGAAATTCAAACTCTCATTCCTAGTGTTTGTGATGTATGTCAGGCTGGCAAGCAGCATCGTACCCCTTTTTCAACTAGTGATAAATGGAGAGCATCCAAAGTTTTGCAGTTAGTTCACGCTGATGTCTATGGACCAATGAATACCCCTTCAGTTACTGGATGCAGATATTTCTTGCTACTTGTTGATGATTTCAGCAGAAAGATGTGGGTATATTTCCTCAAAAGGAAATCAGATGTATTTAGTACATTTCAGTAGTTCAAGGCTTTGGTGGAAAAAGAGTCCGACTGTCCAATAATCACTCTTCAATCTGATAATGGAGGGGAGTTTTGCTTTTCTTCCTTCATTTATGTGCTGCACATGGTATTAAACACCAGCTGACTACACCATACACACCTCAACAGAATGGTGTGGTTAAGCGTCGCAATCGCACTATTACAAAAATGGCACGGTCTATGTTGGAACATTAAAGTGTTCCTAAGAAATTCTGGGCTGAAGCATTCTACACTGCCGTCTATCTTTTAAACCGATCTCCCACCTATGCCGTTCGAAAGAAGACTCCTGAGGAAGCCTGGTCTGGTCGTAAGCCGCGTGTCAACCATCTGAAAATTTTTGGTTCCACTGCTCATGTTTGGATCCCAGATGCCAAGCGCACTAAGCTGGATTCCAAAAGTCAAAAACTCATGTTCACTGGGTATAGTGAAAATCATAAGGCTTACAGACTAATTGATATAGATACTGACTGTCTTATATTTAGTCGTGATGTAGTCATTGATGAGACTACTGGACCTTTTCTTCTATCTACTTCATCTATTCCTCTTGAGGATCAATCTTTGACGGATTCAGATTTAGGTGTTTGCATTTCTCTAGCTTCATCTGATGGGAGGGCTCCTGCAGTTTTGCCAGCCTCTCAGCCTGGATCTCCATCTGCCTCTCCTAAGGATACTCTAGATCCTCCCGATCTTGTTTCGACTCCTTCAGATGATGATTCTACAGTTCCTCTTTCAGATGCTGGTTCCTCTGCTCTCCGGCTAAAATGGTGGGCCAAAACCATTGGTGATCTTCATGATAATGAACTCCTCGAAGGAAGATTTGCTCGGAAGAAGAGCAAGCAGTCAAATTTGGTCAATTTTGCCCTTATGGCCAACCTTCAGAGCATTTCTGAGCCTCAAACTTATTCTGCGGCTCAAGGTGTACCTAAGTGGGAACAGGCTATGGATGCTGAGCATCAGAGTCTTCTGAAGAACAATACTTGGGTTTTGTCTGATCTCCCTCCTGGGAAGAAACTTGTTGGTTGCAAATGGGTATACAAAGTCAAGTACAAGGCCGATGGGACTCTTGATAAATATAAGGCTAGGTTGGTCGCCAAAGGTTATTCTCAAAAAAAAGGTATTGACTATGAGGAGACTTTTGCTCCTACAGCAAAAATGAGCACAATCAGGCTTGTTCCTTCTATGGCAGCTCAATTTGGGTGGAAAGTCCATCAAATGGACGTTAAGAGTGCCTTCCTAAATGGGGAATTGCAAGAAGAAGTCTATATGACGCAACCTCCTGGTTTCAAGGTTGCTGGGAAAGAACATCAAGTATGCAAACTAGTGAAAGCTCTCTATGGCCTCAAACAGGCTCCACGGGCATGGTATCTCAAGATTGATCAGTATCTTGTTGATCGGGGCTTTCAACGGAGTCCATCTGATCCCAATCTGTATGTCAATCAGTATGTTGATGATAGACTTCTTATTGTTGTATATGTTGATGATTTGATCATTACTGGTAGTTCCGAATCGTTGATTCATCAGATCAAACATGATCTCAGCCACACATTTGACATGACAGACTTGGGTCTCTTGCATTATTGCCTCGGTATTGAGGTATGGCAGCAATCTGACAGTATCTTTCTCTCTCAATCGAAGTATGCTCAGAGTCTATTGGACAAATTCAGGATAACAGATTGCAAACCGGCTTCTACACCAATGGAGAGAGGCCTAAAACTCTCTGCTCATTCAGACTGTCCTGTAGAAAATGAATCAGCATTTAGGCAACTAGTTGGCAGTCTCATCTATCTCACTGCCACTCGACCTGATCTTAGTTTTGCAGTCAACTATATTTATCGATTCATGACAGCTCCTAAAACTGAACACTGGGTTGCAGCCAAACGTGTGTTACAGTATGTGCATGGCACTTCTGATTTTGGCATTCTGTATGGCAGGTGCAAAGATCCTCAGCTGATCGGTTTTACAGATTCAGATTGGGCAGGTTCTGTAGATGATAGAAAATCTACCTCTGGTTATGTTTTCAGTTTGGGCACAGGTGCAATCACTTGGACCAACAAGAAGCAGCAAGCAGTGGCTCTCTCCTCCACAGAAGCTGAATATAGGGGAGCGGTTAAAGCCGCCTCTGAGGCCGTTTGGCTTCGAAGGATGCTTTCAGACATTCACATGTCTCCAGCAGGTCCTTCACCTCTGTATTGTGACAATCAAGGGGTGCTGAAACTTGCAAAAAATCCTGTCTTTCATGAGCGGACAAAGCATGTTGATCTTCATTCTCACTTTATTCACCAGCTTGTGTGAAGATGGCTCTGTTGCATTGCAGTATGTTCCAACAGAGGACCAAACTGCCGATATTCTCACCAAATCTCTCAGCCAGAATAAGTTTGTCAAATTCAGGAGGCATCTTGGTGTTGTAGACCGATTGACCATTATGGGAGGGTGTTAAACTAGTGTTAGTTGCTTTCTAATGGCCAATTCTTATCTCTTCTGCTTTTTCTCCTTTGTGGCTATTTTTAGCCTTTGTACATTCTATATATACAGCTTCGTTGTATCTTGTAAAGTACTCTCTCTTGATGATCCATACATTCATAGTTTTGTATTCCTATAATACCCTCGAGGTTTTATGAATATGATGAAGATGATCAGAATGATGTTCTGGTCCAAGGAGTCCAAGCCCCTTCTAAAATTCAGATCCAAACTGATTCGATGAATCAGGAAGAAGAGATAAGTTTGAATGAACCTGTTCAAGAAACAGAAGTGCAAGAAATTCCCAAAGTTCCCAGGTATGTAAGACTAAATCACTCTGAAGATTAGATCATAGGTGATAAAAGCAAAGGTGTTCAAACAAGAAGAAAGATTGCTCAAGATTCAAAAGAGTATTGTCTGATTTCAAAGATTGAACCAAAGACAACGAATGAAGCATGCAATGATGAAAACTGGACTAAAGCAATGGAGAAAGAACTGATGCAAATTGAGAAAAATCACACTTGGGATCTTATTCCCAGACCTAAAAACAAGAATGTGATTGGAACCAAATGGGTCTTCCGAAATAAACTGAATGAAGATGGTGAAGTAGTCAGAAACAAAGCCAGATTGGTCTACAAGGGTTACTCTCAAGTAGGAGGAGTTGATTTTGAAGAAACTTTTGCTCCGGTAGCAAGAATTGAAGCAGTCAAATTATTTCTTGCCTTTGCTGCCTTTAAGGATTTCAAAGTATATCAGATGGATGTTAAGTCTGCCTTTCTAAATGGTGACTTGGAAAAATAAGTATACATTGAGCAACCGGATGGATTCCAATTGTCTAATCATGGTGATATGGTCTGCAAGTTGAAAAAAGCACTGTATGGACTCAAACAAGCCCCAAGAGCCTGGTATGAAAGATTGAATAAACACCTTCTGAAGATTGGTTTCAACAAAGGTACTGCTGATAGTAATTTGTACTTCAAAATTAATCATGAAAATATCTTGATTGTTGAAGTGTTTGTTGATGATATCATTTTTGGAGGAAGAGATAGTATGTGCAAAACTTTTGCTAATCAAATGAAAAGTAAATTTGAGATCTCCATGTTTGGGGAAATGAATTTCTTTTTGGGTCTGCAAATCACTCAAACAAAAAAAGGAATCTTCATTTCTCAAACCAAATATGTGAAAGAATTGTTGAAGAAATTTGGGATGGAAGGGGAAATGAATTTCTTTTTGAATCTACAAATCACTCAAACAAAGAAGTGAATCTTCATTTCTCAGACCAAATATGTGAAAGAATTGTTGAAGAAATTTGGGATGGAAGACTCAAAACCAATAAGTACTCCCATGGCAATCGGATGTAAATTGAGCAAAGATGATGACTCTCCTAAGGCTGATCAGAAAAAGTATAGGTCAATGATTGGAGGATTATTGTATCTCACTCAAACTAGACCTGACATTATGAATGATGTTGGTCTTGTCGCTAGATTCCAAGCTGATCCTAGAGAATCTCATGTCATGGCAATCAAGAGGATTTTTAGATATTTAAAAGGGACAGTTGAGTATGGATTGTGGTATCCTAGAGATCATGATTTCTCTCTTCATGCATATACAGATGCGGATTGGGCGAGAGATGTGGATGACTGGAAGAGTACCAGTCGTGGAGCATTCTTTTTGGGGAAAAGATTGGTTTCTTGGCTGAGCAAGAAACAAGAGGTAATATCTCTGTCCATTGCAGAAGCAGAATATATTGCAGCAGCAGGTAGTTGCACTCAAGTATTGTGGATGAAGCAAATACTAAAAGACATCAGAGTGGAGTATGAGGAACCTATCACAATCTTCTGTGATAATTCAAGTGCACTAAATATATCAAAGAATCTGGTGTTGCATTCAAAAACAAAACATATATCCATCAAATTTCACTTTTTGAGAGAGCAAGTGAACAAGAATGAAGTCAGACTGGAGTTTGTGCCTTCCAAGGACCAGATTGCAGATATTTTTACTAAACCTCTACCTAAGGACTCTTTTGAGTATCTCAGGGAGAAGTTAGGGGTTATTACCCCTCTGGTCTTGAATTAAGGTGCACTGATGTGCATCAGTTCGGTGGATCTCACAATCATATCTTGTGGTCCGGATTGATGATGGGAAGCTACTACTCAGGGGGAGCAGCTTGTATGATTCTGAAGTGATGCAAGTATGTGCTATTTGCCATTGATGTCAACGGGGGAGAGAAGACGTGAAAAACAAGTGGTTGCTGATCAAAGGGGGAGCAGTAAAAGAAGAGAAGACATGTGAATGGTTGTTGTTGATAGGGGGAGTTGTTTCAGTGAGGAGTTCTTGTCTTGATGGTTAAAACAATTTTTCACATCATATGTTGCCATCAATGACAAAGGGGGAGATTGTTGCAAGTATGGGCCTAACCGGTGTTGTCATTGATGTCAACATACTCATGTTGCATTGATAATAAGGATTGGATGAGCTATATGCTGAGGATATTGAGAAAATTAGTCCTATAAGGAACAGAGAAGAACAATGAAGACAGTGAGGTAAAGATCCCAGCTAAGATGAAGATCAGAGGATGCGCATCAAAGGGTTTGTAGATGTGTCTTAAGATGATCCAGTAAAGATTTCAGAGGTCCGCATGAAGATCTGAAGTTATGACCACTTAAGTAAAACCGGTTCTGGCAGGTGTTCAGAGGTAACAGAGTGACATAGATAGGTCCGGTAAGATCCGGAAATGCAATATCTTGTTTTGCAGATTTGGTGGAGTGTTTAGAAAGTCAATGTGAGGTGACAACTCAATTGGTTCGTGGTCTAGAGGTCCGCAAGCATCTATTCCAATATGACAGTGATAACAGACTGTGTTCTTGAGGTTCCGGATGAAGGAGAGGATGATCTCAATAAGTAGTGTGGATGTTCTTGGTGATTCAGGCAAGCTTGTGGAGGTCTCTGGATTGTATCCAGTTTGTGTTGGTGGTCCGCATTGAAGATTGAGCTCGTAATTGAAGAATTACTTCCGGATGATGATGTTCTTCCTAAGTCTAGCCAACCGGATAAGTTACACATCCTGCGGATGATCTTTAAGATGTTTTGTGAAGAATGGCGTGTTCCTAAAGGAAGATTGAAGTCTTAGATCTGTGTAGCCGACAGTGTGTTGATCCGCGTGAAGTCTTTTTGTAATTAATCATGTATTTATGTATTTGCTCTGTAATGTATGCCGACTTGGATGATTATCCCTAAGTCGATGTCTTGTATAAATAAGGAGTTGTAAAGTCATTTCAAATGCATCTTAGGGAGATGAGTGTGTGGTAGAGAGGAGCAGAGCGAAAGGCAGAGCAGAAGTATTGGGCTTAAATGGAACTGACTCAAGCATGGTGAAGATGCTATTCTTCAGTTCAAGTATGTAATACTTATCATTCTGTAGACAGTGTGTCTCCTGTAGGCAGTGGGCCTCTTGTGAGCAGTGTGCTCGAGCAGTGAGCCCTAATTGGCATGTGCCATTTGTTCTTCTTATTCTTTTAACAGAGAATACAATCTTAGGTTAGTCACCCCATGGTTTTTCCCTTAATCGGGTTTTGCCACGTTAAAAATCTTGGTATCATATGTGTTAATGTGTTTCTGCTCTTGAATTGTTGCATTATGTTTCCATGATTGATTTATTATTATGCTGCTGAATTAAAAGGACTTAAGTGATTAATCAGAAGTAAGTTTTGGACAACTAATTCACCCCCCCCCCCTCTCAGTTGTCTATCCTAAATCTAACAATAGCAATGTTGGGTTGAGCGATACAAGCTCCTTTCTACCATAGTTCATGACTCCATATCGTGATTTTTCTTTTTTATGCCATGGATATCATAATCCATGAGTTTTGTACACCTAAAACACTTACAATATTTCTATATCTAAAAATGTTGTTTCCTTTAGCTAAAATCCTCTTTTAGTCCAAGGGGTTGAGCTTAATTGGTTAAAGCATTGAGTTCTCATTGTGGAGACCCAAGTTCAAATCTTAAAAGGGACATCTAATAAATGGATTTCTAAGTTGTGACTCTTGGTCTTCCATAATTGGTTTCTAGTGTGGTTGCTCAAAAGGAGCTTGTATTAGTCTCATGTTGATGCTCAGTTGAGAAGAATATTTGTAAATGATTAGCAATAAAAAAATAATCCTCTTTTATAGTCATGTGATCGATGTATACTTGTGTATGTGATGAATGAAACAAGTTTTAAATCTTCTATTTTATTAGTTTATTGTGTCTTTTAAGTTTATTTATTAAATGATGAATGAAACAAGTTTTAAATCTTTATATTTCATGGTTTTTTCAATTTGCTAAGTCTTGGCCGAGTCTGAGCACTGAGTCCTGCTGATGTTTGTTTTTAGACAAGTCAACAATAGAGTAAAATACAGAGTATCTAACTCTCTCTTGAGCAAAGCCTCTCGAATGCTGAACAAAGTGATCAAACAAGATGACTCCAAGGTTCCTTTTTTATGATTTTGTAAGGGATAGCTCAGTGACTTAAGATGATTTTGCTGGTAAACACAAAGGGACTTACGCAGATTCTTCTTCTTTCATTTGTTTAGCTTATCTCTCCTTCAATGTGGATGATTTATATACAAGGTCTCAATGATAAAGAAAATGAAAAGGGTTAAGGGTTCAGAAAGCTAATCTAAGGTCAATGAAGCAATGATGATGCTTGAATAGACAGACTCCTCAATTAACCTAACTCCACTTCGCCAAGGGTGCCTACAACTACATGGAGTTGGTGCAATCTCCTAAGGTTACGCAAATGGTTTTCAAATCATGAAAGTCCATATGAGCACCCATCGAATGGCGCAACTCAAACAAGCATCCACAATCGAACTTATGCAAATGAGGCTCAAACTAGCTTTACACAACACTTCATCAGCGATGAATGTTAAAAGCATGAGCTAGGAGTTGATCAAATATCCAACACAAACATGCATTACAACAAAGAGCTTCTAATCTACTTCTAATCTATTTGAAACATCTCTCCATTTCATTAAGTACAAGAAACCAAGTTACTCCACAAGATAACACTTAACACCAAATAAACTTCCAATGTTTTGCATTACTCTTGAGAAATATTTACAACAATTTCAAGTCCTCTCAGAGAATTTTGAGAGTCTCTTCTATTCTACTCCTAAAATCTACTCTCTACTACTACTAATGATCTACTGAATTACAAATGAGGCAACAAGGCCTTTATATAGAGGTCCAGAATACATTGAATGGCTAAGATTAATTCAATAGCCAAGGGTCTAGATCGTGCCACCTCAGAGGTAGTTACAACAATTTGCTATTTTTAGCATAAAAGAGAGAGGCAATGAAGGCACGTTTTCCAATGTGATAAGGTAAGGCGAAATCATTTAAAACATTCTTCCACATAGGAATCCCTTTGACTTCTTTCATTAAATGCTATATTGAATGCATTAAATAATGCGGCTAATCAAAATTGAATGATGTGTTCTCGCCACATAGATGCCAACTCAGCATACTTTGAAAATTGTATCATCTTTATGTGATGTATTCAATGTGATTGCTTGAACTTGTATGTTTAGGAATACAACTTGTAGATCTTGCCTTGTTCATTCTTCTTGTAGACTGGATGTATGATACTTGTTGCTTCACTTGATTAACTTCATGATGTTCCTCGTCTTGCAGGGTACTTGCTGATCTTCTTTGATGTTTCTTTATATAGAGTAGTAGGAGAGATATGATGTTGCTTCCTTCATGTAAGAGTAGATGATGAGGCTTCATTGAATTGGAGTAGGAGATCTCTCTTGGAATTGAAAATTGAATGGAACTTGAAGTTGAATGGATGAAATGTCTCTGACATGATGCTATTGCGGATAAAGTAATCCTTCATGATGACCTTTGAAGTGGCTCCTTTGGAGTGTAGATGATAACACTTTCCTTGGACATAGACTTTGAAGCTTGAAGATTGAGAGATCTTGACTTGAAGCTTGGATGAAGTACACTTGAACTTGATATGATTAACATGATGTCATTGATGTTTCCTCTTGCAATTTGAAGGCTACTCAGGTACTTGCTCTTGATGACTCTTTGACTTCACCAACATTCCTTCTCTCAATGATGCAACTTGATGATCTTGAAGCATTCTTTAGATGATGACTCCTCCTTGAAGGTGATTCCAAGCTCCTCGCTCAAAGGTGACTCCTTGAACAACTCCTATCCTTATATACCTACAAGACAAGATAAACAATATATCAATCACTTCATAAGATAGGAATAACTTTAAACATGTAATAATCCTTTTCAAGCTTAGGCGCAAATATAGGTAAAAATAGGAATAAAGTGCGCCTAACACAAATTAGTCCCACATTCATTATTTCAAATGATTTTAATCCATTGCAAAGATTTAAAAAAGGTCAATCTCCCTTAAAATTCATTCAAAAGGTGTCTTCAATATAATCTCTCCCTTAGGTGCCAATCTAGGTGGTAGGAATAAGCATGAGCGCCCAACACAAATGGCTCACAATAGTAAATGCTTTGGAAAGACTCCCTCACCTAGGCGCCTTAATCAAATAGTGGTTTTATATCAATTCTTCTAAGGCGCTCATAAAGATTGGCATGGAGGAGGTAAGGCGCCTAGCCTAAGGTAGTTGTTTTTTCAAGATTTGGATCAGTACACCATGGTTTTGGCTCCCTCATTCCTAGGCGCCACCTTAGATTGTTTACAACGAAACCTTCAATCCTTATTCCTCCTAGGCGCAACTTGGAGTGTTTAAACATTTCCTTCTATACTAGGCCCCACAAAGGATAATTTGATGCATGAAGGGCGCCTATCACCCTAAGGCGGAGTTTTGACAACTTTTCAATCAAGGCACTCAAAGTGGTTTGCTCTTGTGTTCATCTCATGTCAAGGCACAATTTTGAAGTTGTTTGGAATCATGGGAGGCGCCCTAAGTTGCAGGCGCCATCTGGAGTCATTGCGAGTAGAGAAATGCGCCCAAAAAAGGAAGTCCAAGGAGTAAGGTATATTGAAAAATATATCTAAGTATAAGTTTAGAGATACTTATACTTTAAATATTTTTCAATATACCTTTCAGGATGTTTGAGATAGGTCTCAAATCCACTAGATTTAACATGCAGATTCTAGATTTTTGAGGATCCACCAGATTTCAGACTTAGCCAATTTTTCAGTGTTTCAAGATTTCAGGCTACCAAACTTAGTCATTTTCAGGATCTCAAACATCATGATAGGAGTTAGCTTAAACATATCATGCTCTTTCATGCTAAGGCGCAACTTTGGGTTAGTTTGAACATCTCTTCATGCTAAGGTGCCAAAATGAGGTAATTCAATGCATGAAGGGCGCCTAGACTTGAATTTGCTCATTGTTGATGTCTTTAAGGCTCTTCAGCACTTGATTACATCCCTGTGAGACTACTTGAACCTTAGGCGCTATCTATCATTGATCTGAACTCCATCCTACATCAAGGCGCCAAAGTGTAGAGGAGCAACAAGGAATGGGCGCCTAAGCTTACCCACTTCAATTGAAGGCGCAATTTGAGTGATCATTTGGACATGGAAAGGGGCGCCTAAAACTTTAAATCATTCCTTTGTCAAACCTTTTTGATGTTGAAGGCTCCTTATGTCAATTCTAGTCAAGGCGCCATCCTCTAGAGTGTTTGAAAGTTGATCTCCTCTAGGCGCTGATGTGAGTTGGCAGAGGTGGGAAAATGTGCCCAAAGTCTTCAAGCAAATTCGCGGCCAAAATGCAAGTCGCCAAGGTAAGGTATATTGAAAAATGTATTTAAGTGAATTTCTTATACTTTAAATATTTTTCAATATACCTTTCAGGATGTTTGAGATAGGTCTCAGATCCACTGGATTTAATATGTAGATTCTAGATTTTTGAGGATCCACCAGATATCAGACTTGGCCAATTTTCAGGATCTTCAGGATCAGGATACCAGACTTAGTCATTTTCAGGGTCTCAAACATCAGGATCAGGTCATCAAGGGGCTCTAAAACTCAAACACCACTGACTTCATCATGCAAAGGACATCATCCTGGACTTAGCAAAGCACTGGAATTCAAAAAAAAGGGGGGTCCCCATTTGCAATGGGGCGATGTGTGATTTGGTCACAACAAGTCCAAGTCTGAGTCAAAATTCAGCTTCCTGAGTCCGGGTCAAGTAACACTAGTTATAATGACAACCTCAAGACTTTCATTATCCAATATTGCTACATATGTGATATGCCTCTACAACCGTTGTAATGTTGCCTAGTGTCTAGCATAAGCATTAAGCATGAGAGGAAGTTGTAGGCACAACTGAGAATTCCCACTAGTGAGAAGCTTTGTGTGTGCATCCTGAGCAATTGCCATGCGCTACAACACATCATCATTCTGCTGATTAACGATGTTCCATTGAGCATCGAAGATGTCCACACAACCCAATTGAACTTTAATTTCTTCATACTCTATAGTTAATGAGGCGAGGCATACTTTCAACCAATCTAGTCAAGCTCCAAATGTTGCTATCGAGCTAAGTGAGGAGGTAACTACTTTAGCATAGTCCTTAACTAGTCTTGCAACAATTTTAATGGTGTCAGTGCCCATGGAGTGGCAGGCTTCAATACTACCTTGGCCATAACCTACTTAGCTTCATGCAACCTGTGCAACAATTTTTCCTTCTTCAGGCGCTCTTCCTCCTTCACAATTTTTGTTCTTCTTATACTTGCCTCCTTAGCAATTCTTCCTCTCTTTTGCAGCCATGCACTTCTATTCATTCTCCTTTTGTTGTCTTCTTTCTTCTTCTTTTTTTGCTTATATCCTCTTCAATTTTAGATGCCTCTAGCTTTTCGCACTATTTCTCTTCTATTGCACAATGACCATCTTCATCCATCTCTTAGTCATTGTTCTCAATCTTTGCACGTAAGAAGAGATATGAGCAAGAACTTAATTAGTAATTTGAAGGCAATAATTTGATCCTCCAAACCTTCCCCTACTCCTGCAAGCTAATTGTGAAGCCTTGTCTCAGTCAATACATCAAGGTAAGTCGTGTTGACCTCTTCTTGCAACTTATGCAAACATTGACTTGCCTCAACCAAACATTGAGTTTCCATTCAAGACTATGTCAATGCTTCAATTGTGTGCCATTGGGCTATTGAATGGGAAGCATGTTTATCAAGCTAGCAGTTTGATGTGTCTACTTGATCAATTGCTATCTTACAATCCACTTGCGCCTTAGCTAGCTTTTTTTTAATCAGTCCATCTCTTTTGTTTGCTATTTAAGCTAGGTTTTGTAGCCATCCACATCAATGTGCAGCCTCTTGACTATTTTTGTTGAAGCTAAAATGTCCTGAAGCTAATGTCGTGAAGCTACATGCGTGTTAAACATAGTTCCACAGAGTCTCAGAACAAGGGGACGAGGGGATGGGTTTTGAGGATGAGGAGACCAAGGGCCTAAGTTTGGGGATGGCAATGGGAAGTCAACTAGCAAGAGTTTAGGGGAATAGCCCCCAATGGTGTTGAGGGGTAGTGCTCCTAGCACCCACCACCAAACCCAAATTAAGGTTTTCAAGACCACACAAACCTTCTGCCACTTTTCATAATTTTATCACTATGTTTTATGATTTCTCCAACACCAAGTCCTCACTATTTGTAATCAAATCTTCATTCTTCAAAGAACTATACTACTAGGATGTCTTTTCATAGGTTTTTTGAGTGTTTAGGGTGTGGATGGGGCCAATTATATTTTTAGGGTTAGGGTTAGTAGCCACAATTCCAAAAAAAAAATACCTTTTTTAAATTTTTTTGGATGTTTCAGGCATGGGTAACAGCTGGTAATTTTGGAGACATTTGAGAGACCTACAGAAGTTTCTGAGCAATCCCGAAGACAACTCAACATTTCCTCAACATCTTCATCAAGAGGAACATCCCAGAAACATCCCCTCTTTGAGGGAAACGTCCCAAGGAAGTCTCCTCCTAGCTATGTCTTGTCGTCCTAGAGATGTCCCCATCCCAAAAATGTCCTATTTTTTAGGGGGCCACATCCCTATGGAACAATGGTGTTAAGTCACCATCAAACAACAGATCATGCAAAAACATTACCTTTTGCGATCCATCAACCTTAGTTCTTGTTGATGGAGAATGATTGTCATTGATGTCAAAAAGGTCTTGCAGGTTTGCATTGTGTTGGTTTTGATAGGAATTGTTCATGTTCATATTCATGGTTTGAATTGATCAAGATATCTTTAAGGTTGTCTCAGAATGGATTCTCATGTTTAGTGTGTCTCAGAATGGATTCTCATATTTGATCTTGTTTATGAAAGAATCTTGGGTTGATATTAGTGAACATCAGAAAGTCACCATTCAGGAGGAAAATGCAAGAGGTTGATGTAAGTTGAGGTTATGCTTCAAATGATAAGATTTTGTGTTCATATGTGTGTTCATCAGGCGTTGTGTGAAGTTGTTGACAGGAGCAGGAGTTGTGTCATCATGAGTTTATGACATCATATCAAATCCTTGTTTGAAGTGTGTCATTATCATCAGAGATATAAGATTATCATCATCACATACATTGTTGATTGATAAAGTGTGATAAGGTTACTTACTTGGTTCTCTGATTTTCATGGTATTGATATTTGAAATAATTGTCAGGAGTTTGTTTCAGATATTTCATCATCAGGAGTTTGGCATCACAAGTTTGGGTGTTATTGTTGTAGGATGTTTCAAGATTTTAAGAAAAGGTTCTTGTTCAAGAAAGAGTCACCTTGGTTATACTTCATTCATAATGATCATGTTTTCAGAATCTTAAGATGTCATGCTTCAGAGAAGTAAGTGCAAAGAGTTGTTATGCTTCATCTTCAAAGGACAAATTTGACAATGTCACTGTGGCTATGTGGCTATGTTAATTTCAAATATGACTATGCACATTTATGGATATAAGGATATAAGGTGATTTTTATTCCTTAAGAAATTATATACATTGTCATCATAAAGGATAACAGGTTGCAGTATAGAGTTGACTAATGGCAGTGTGCTAAGCTATGTAAGCTTCTGAAGTGTTTTGAATTTCCTAAATTCTAACACATTATCTATTTTTCTACCTGTCATATAACATATACCTTTATCTATTCTTTCGGTGACTTGTTATTACAAGTCATATCACTTATGTTGACCTTTTGGAGGGGTTCGGGGTCATGTATATGACCGGGCAACTAAGGATGTTTACCTATGTTTCAAAGTTCCTTTATAAAGTTTGAGCGCCAAAAATATAATCAACGGTCACATTTAAATTCAAGGTGGGCACGCATTATATGATCCGTGGAGGATGTTTAAACTATGCCCTTGACATTGTGTTTCATATTTGACGATCGTTTGAGTGTCATCTGTCTTATATATCTGCAGTGACTTGCCTTTTTAAAGGCTATTTTTAACCATAACAAAATGCAGTTCGAAGATATTCTAAAAGCATTTTTTTGTTAAGATTTTCTTTCTTTTTTAAGCCTTCTTGTGACAGTAAAAACAAAGGAAGTTGGAGTTTTAAAAAGGCTATTATTAGAATTCTTTTATGCTCGGATGTAAAAGGTTTTAAAAGCATTTTTTTTAAAAAAGTTTTGTTTTAAGGAGTTCTTTATATGCAGAGAAGATAGGATATAAGTTTTTGAATTTATTGAAGAAGAAGATTTTTTTTTTTGAGAAGATGTAGAGGAAGATGAAAAGGCAGGAATACCAAGAGATGATATCAAAAAATTTTTAGGATCAAATGAAAGTTTTTTTTTATGATTTCTTTTGGAGATTTAAGTTCATTGAAGTTTTTGCAGAGACAAGAATGAGGGCAGATATGAAAGATGAACGGATTTCTTTTATGAAGAGAAAATAAATAGTGGAAATTATTTATGATTTCTTATAGGAGAATGATGGAATTTGAAAGGTCTTTTGAAGATAAATTGCACACAGAAGAATATCAAAGTTGATCATTTATTTTGTGAATAAGATTTTCTTCTTGTAGATGGATTGGCATTTGGATTTCTTGATGTTTTTATTATTGAAAATGAAAGGTTTTTTGATTTACAAAGAGAAGGTGAAATGTTTTGTTTGCAGGGAAGATGTAAATGATTATAAAGATATAATGGCTTTGCAGGTGGATATATAAGATGATGTGAGTGATGTTGTGTAAAATATGATGAACTGACAGGGATCAAATACAGATACAGAGATTGACAAGATGATCAGAAAGACAATATGCAATTGCAATGATAATCAGGTGCATGAATCATGAATTTGATTGAACAAAGACATTGAAACTAGTAAGACAGAGATGAAACATACAGAGTATGCAGTGTGGTTGAGAGGATCCGGAAAAAGGATTGATTTTGAATAGAATAGCCATTTGACAGACATATGTTTTGTATTGAATGGAAACAGAGTGTCCCTCTGAACTTGTTTATTACTTCCAGTGAAGATTTAGTTTGCCAGTGAGGCCTTGTATTAGCCAGTGAGGCTTGTAGGTCAGTGAAACCTATTTGTTTACCAGTGAGGTATATTAGTGTTGGAAGTGGATGCTTCTGTTTGGTATTGGAGTTGGTGCTCCATAAGGAGTTGGTGCTCCTAGATACAATTTGTATTGCCAGTGAGGCATGTTTTTCAGTTAAGCCAGTGAGGCAATTCTGGAGTGGTTTTTCTACCCCTGGAGGGTTTTCCACTCGTGCAATTCTTGTGTCTTGATCTTCTCTCTGTGGATATATGTTTTACTCATGAGTTTTGTTTTTTCATTCTCAGTTATGTGCACATGTATGTGAGAAATCAATGATAGCTCTCTCTCCTTGTACTCTACAAGTTAAAGTTTGTAAAAAGATTAGAAATTTCACACAACACTGATTCACCCCCCCTCTCAGTGTTGTCCTTGACTCCTACACTTGTGTCACTCCTAGGCTTGGCACATTAATTAGAAGAGTGTCACTAGTATGTGCCTTGCAAAGAATCAACTCCTTATACACCCTATGAGCATATCGGTCAAGCAAGACTCCTTAGGGTAGTGCACTCTCCCCCTGAGCTATGTTAGATCTTGTGTGTTTTGGGTTTGTAGACCCTACGTAGGCACATCAAGTAGTGATTGCACTTGTGTTTGTCGTTGCCTTTCACCTTGTGGTTGTCCTACTAGTTGTGGTACCTCAACAATCGAAAAGGGTGGAAATGGTGCAAAATTATTTGGTGCAACTGCCTCTTGTTGTTGCACAATTGGCTTATGAGTGCACGCTCACTTAGGAATCTTCAATGGAAATAGCGGAGGCACCTCCTAAGTTGGTGTCCAATGTTGCTCTTCTCCTAGTTCCCTTATCTCAAACTCTGTTGTGCAACACCGTTTCACTTGTTTTAAGGGAGAACCAGCCATCATGTGCCTACCTTTATCAAGCAAAGGCACATCCTCCTCCTTGATAGCCACCAAGGCTAGCCCTAAAGCGTCATCGTCATCCTCCAAGTCATCTGCTTGCTCTGCTTGCACAGGGAACATAACTATTGATGCATGTACAACAAGGACATTCTCTCCACCTCAACATCCTTTGTTGTGACCAAATAAGGCATCAATGTTGGCCTCATGGTCGAATTTGATATCCTCAAAGTGGACCATGGTAAAGTGCTTGAAAAATCCAAACCTAGCTACAAAGAATTATTGCAATACTTTTAGACACAATAGCCATTGCTCTGTGTATTGGAATTTCAAAGCCTTGGCCCATACTTGCATGTCATCTACATGTGCGAACACTTCAATAGCATCCAAGGATGTACACATGAAGCATTTGAATCGTGTGGTGGGAATTAACCTACCTTTTCTCCAATAATGAGGCCATAATAGTGTAAAACATGGAGGATAAACAGAGATCCAAAATAGAAGCTTGCACCTTTGTTCCAAGAAAGTACAACATTATCCACCATATCATTGGCCAAGTAAGTGTAGTAGTCAAACTTAGCATGGTAGTGGACGATTTGATAACAAATGTAAGTCAAGCCCTTCAAAATATATGCCTTTCTTGCCTTGCACAACAACTTTAATCCGATGCATGTGCATGCAACTTGTACTTTGGCATTTGGCACAAGTTCCAACCCTAACCCTCTTGTCTGTCGACAGCTATGCACCAATTGTTGTACCCTATCCCCCTTAGGTGAGATACATTTACTAGGGCAATTCTTCATAGGACTCCTCTTTGTGGTCCCTCATTTCGTTGCAATTTAAGCTTGTAAGCTCAAAGACAGCCTTGGGATTGATAGCTATCTACGAGTCCTCCCACAAATATAAGATGTCGTTGTGGAAGGAACCAACCAAAAGACTGAACCTACTCATTTGCATTACCAAAAAATGGTAGCTTCCTAAACCGAAGAACGCCAATTTTCTTCAAAGATTCACCCAACACATTTCATTCACATCATTTTGTACCATTGGGCCTTATTGCATCATTCACCATCCCTTGAGTTGTGCATTTGTCTACTAGGTTAGACGAATGGTATTGTTCCCCAATCCTAAAAGTGGCAAGATGACCTAAGTCTTCCTTCCATTCACATTGGGCAGAGTCAGGCACTCTCATTAGCTCAAGCTCTATGTTGTCAACTGCAAATCCCCCTGGATTATCTGGTTTGCTAATGTTTTCTTGTGTCACTTCTACACTTTGACAGTTGTCATTGGGCCCTACCAAGGCGCCTACACAGGTATTATGTTGTCATGGTGTCATTGTTACTCCTTGCAACTCGCCTACAACTCCTTTAAAATATTGCTTTAATTACTAGCAGCACTCTAAAGGGCTTTCAAACAAGGTTTTCTTCCGCGTAAAGCTTGAGTGTTTGATAAATCTGCAATTTAAAAATCATTTGTTTTATAGATTTTTCTGGCACCTTGCAATATTAATTGTGCATCTTTAGCATTGATGGCACAATCCTTTACTTGCCTCAACCACCTCTCCTGGCGGTACTTACATCCCATTGGATTACTTTTTTGGTTCCCAAAGTGCTTTGGTGTCACTTTTTCATCATTTCCTTGCCAACTATACTCCACATAGCTCCAATCATTGGTCCAATCATGCATAGAGACTATACCATGAAACCATCTATAAAAAGATGTTCAAGAAGAAAAACAAAATATAGAAAAGAAATATGCCAAGAGTAACAACCTATTACAAACTATTGGTCGAAACAACCTTTTTTACTAGAAAGAAAGGTGCTAAAAAAGAAACCATTTAAGTGTAGCACAACACAAACCACCTACCTTGTTCCAGCCTTTCAAAATAGAATGATACCAATTTCTTTGCGCAATACCATTTGAAGACAATCTATTGTATGTAAATGATGATGTGCATCTATTGTCATTCCGCCAACGAAATCAAATTGTTAATGCATACAAAGGTCCTTAAACCTACTATTTAGGTAACAAACCGCTTGTCATTTTGATGAATATATCTTGGATCAAGAACCATTGGTGTAACTAGAAATGTGGGTAGAACAAAGAGCTTTATGAGGTCAACGCACACACCACCTATATAGCACAAAAGGGCTTTGAATTAGAAAGAATACTCCATAGCTTTCAATATATTACATGTGTTCCAACACTACTCATAATACTATAAGGATTTAGGTTGTGGGTAATATGAATAGATGTAGATTGGTGGTGTCTCCATATGCAATTCTCTAATCCAGGAGCACGAATGTGCAAATCCCCACTTTTAAGCAAAACCCTAGCCTTCGAATCCTTTGGGACCTATACGCTACTAAATTGTAGAGTTGTTCAATTATAGTCAACCTATGTCCAACACAACGATATGTTGGAGGACTAGCGAGCAAAGATGCAAAAATCAACCACCCCAAGTCACTTGAAATGAATGGGGAGGGAAAAACTAATCATTGCCATTTATGCAACAAAGTTTGTGTGTGTCTCGAGATAAATGTTTGAACTATCACAAAGCTACTCCTTGGCACAAGCTTGATGTTTATGAATTCGAAAACATCTACACTAGCTATAAGTTTTATTAATAGGGACCCATTGCATTACAATCTTACAAGTGTGAACTCACTATAAAGGGCAAGGCTTAGCGGCTACCTTAGTATTATCCTTTTACACTCATTTAGGGAATCCTTGTACCTAGTGTGCATTCTTGGGACCTTCTGACTAAGAATATGAGGCGCATTTCATACAGATGTGGATGCTTTGCCTACTAAGTCCTATTCACCAACTAGCCATATCTCTACAACTACACCTCTAAATCCGATTCTAAGGCACTTACCAGATCAAGAATTTACACAAGTGTCAATTCCAATACATCCAAACTACTAGAAATTATTTGATACAAATCCTCAAGATTTTGTTCCTCACTATGGGAAACTCCACATATGCTAGACCTTGTGCAAGATCTAGGGGAACAATCACTCTTTTTTTCATTCTCAAAACACATCAAGCACTATTTAAAATGCACATCCACACCTACTTGGAAATAGAATACTTGTCCCAATAAACTTGGATTGCACTCTACCTTTGCCATGACGATAACCTCAAAACCAAGTTGAAAACCAACTACTTCAATGTTGACCTCCACATCCTTGAGCATACACAAACCCTAGCATCTCATGTAAGCACATTAACCTCGGAACCTCTATCAATGATCACATTGCGCAACAGATAACCATTCATTTCTAACGTAAGCAATAGTTCAAATTTCACTATCATACCTTGGCTCAAGTGTGAGCAAAACCTTTTGTGGCTCTTGGTCTTAATCAAATGAGCTTTCCTAATTGTTGGTGATGTAGAGCTTCTCTAAGAACTATTCAACTGAGGAAGTACTACTCATTGCAAAAAACATAAAATGGTAGTGTCCACATCCATGTATCTTCCCTTGTTCTTCTACATGTCAACCTTCTTATGCACAACATCTTATGAGACACCTAAAGTCATTCCACAAATTTAATCTTTGATGCACATCCATTTGGTTGGGGTTCCTTTCCTCCATAGGGCACTTTCTTTGCTAACACACCTTTCCTTGGGCCTAGTTAACCCATGCGATACACCCTATTATTACTCCAGGCCATGCTATGGACTCATTTACCTAAGTGTGCAGCATGCTTTCACTTATTTCCTCCGACTTGAATCATTTGCACAACCTTTGTACGAGATTCAAAAGATTGAATAAGGGTTGGGCACTCTTTTGTTTTATGAGCAACATAGCAATATCTACAGGTGGGGAACTTTATACATTTAGGTGCGATATCTCAACCATCACTACAACCTAGTTGGCCTCCACCCCGTCATTGCCATCTAGGTGTGTTTTGTTGCAAGTATGGCAAATATTTTGTGTATTGTGATTGGTGTGCATAATGATTTGCAAGCATATTGTGGCTATGTATACTACTATTGAGGCGCACACTATTGTTGAACAAGCACAAGCTAAGCACTTGCATTAAGAACATGCTTGCCTCTGGCCTCACAAGAATCTTAGACAACCTATCAAGAGTTGGCATCATGGGTTTCATTCTCATAGACTTCACACCAATAACTCAGTATGGCACCTTGAAGTTTTTGTAATAGTACGCAATAAGTGTCATGTGGCTCATGATAGATTGCACATTCTAGTATGCACGAAAGGCATTGAGTAGCACTAACTACCCAAGCTCTCATCACTAAATAGTCGACTATTGTATGGCCCTCAATATGACATTTTGTTCACCATAGTCCTCTCTTTGCATGCCATGCACCTACCAACTATTACATGCATGCAACCATCTTCCAAAACCTTGTGGTTCACCAATAGTTTCCATGCATAGGGCAACTTCCAAAGTTTCCTTATGCATAGTGAAAGTATGCTAAACCAACTCCATCTGTATATGTCAATTAGTCCCCCAATAAACCATTCACACTGAAGTGCGACATCTATGGTCTGATGTATATTGGCTACTCGTTCTATGGTTTGATGTATATTGGCTACTGGTTCTTTGAACTATTGATCGTACTCTCAAAGTATCTCCCCAACTATTGCTTCAACTCCTTCAATGTGGCAATGTTTGCATGCTCAAGTTCTAGATATTCAAATTCCTAGAGGAATGTCGTCTTTACTTCATCCAGAACATCCTTAGTACCATTCGGATCATATTTAGCACACCAATCTTGTGTGCAACCTCCAAGCATGGGGGCAAATAGGAAAATCTTTCATGCAGGATTCATAACATTCTTTGTGCACTATGGGATCTCGCAAGCTTTCCAATGACGAGTGGCATCTTCCTCCCTTGCAAAAGTCTTCACTATAGTAAGCATGGGCTCTACTATAACTGTATGTGCCATACCATACCTTGGCACTAGCGCACTTTGATATAATTGTGCAATGAATTTACCTAGGTGCGATGCAGAGAAAGCAACAAACTATCTTTACTCAAACTTTATCTTATCAGGTTCTAGATTCACTAGATGCATATACAAAGGATCAACTTCTACCTCTCTTTCTTCTATTTCCTATCTTAATTTGTTTCTTGCAAACAAAACTACATCCTGACTATCACTAAAATATGTTCGAAATAAAAGATCCACACCAAATGACGATGGCAGCTCCATCGTCGATTCATCCCTATCTAAGAGTGCTAAGAACTCAGTGTTCAACCCTCAAGGCCCAAGTGGTACTTCTCTTAATTTGATGCGCCAACTTCTTCCCACACCTAATACTGCAAATCACCACTTTCAAACTCTTGCACAAGCATGTGGTCCTTCCAATCCACAATACTAGACTTGCACTACCTTGTGCATGCACATTGTGGCCTTCAAGATTGCTCTTCCAACAAGAATAAGCATGTGGTCCTTTTAATCCACAATACTATATGTTGGCAAGAGAAATATTAGGACACAATCCGGAGATCTAAGCCTAGCTTACTCTTATGTAGTCTTTATACCCCAGCAATGACAGTGATAGAATAACATATTTGCGGTAGGAAATAACATAATGCGGTAAGATTACAACATATTCAATATATAATAAATATCATAAATGTTCAATTACATATATATATCTTCCATATCTTCCATCTTCCTCTCTTATTATGCTTCTTCACATCATCATGCTTCATCATGCTCTTCTCTCTCACATTCCTCTTCCTTATATAGGCTCTTAATACCCTTTCATGGTGTCCTTCCCTTATGTCCTTTCCTAAATACTCTTAATTAACCACCTTCCACGAATTCACCCTTTCCTTTATGATATTTATCCATATTTAGGCTTGTTAAGGTGTGTTAGGGTGTATTTAAGGCTATTTAAGGCCTATATGACCCATATATGGGTCTAGGGATCACCCAAATGGTACCGCAAACCCTTTGCGGCATATGATAATGTCATCTAAGGTATAGTGATGTAGTTTGCAGTACTCCTAATTACCTACTAACACTATACTTGCACTACTTTGTGCATGCATATTGTGCCCTTCAAGATTGCTCTTCCAACAAGGTCACAAAACCGGCTTCTCTTTTTTCATTCCACTTCTTTCCATGCTTTGTTTGTTCTACACTTGAACTACTGGCCTCCATGCTTGCTCCTTTAATTACTTATGGGATCAAAACCTATCACTCCCACCGTACATCCTCTCACACAAGAAATAACTACTCCATATTTGAGAACCAAACACTATCTTGACCTGATAGCATCTTTCTTGCAAATGTTGATTTCTTTGATCAGCGCAATTAATTCTAAACAGTTCGGCTCAAAATAACACTTCCTAGAGATGTCGACTTGAACTCTATTGAACTCTATTGGTCTGCCCTAAGATGGTAAGATGCACGTACTGAGAAAGTACTGGCAACGAAACCAAAATGTTAGCCATAAACTCATTGCATGCCAAAGACCAATGGCTAAGTACCTAGACTTCCAACATGCTGGCATATTCAACATCTCACCTGAAGAATGCTAAGTCATGTACCTTCTATTCAACTACACAATACAATCTACACACATACACATGCTAGAACCATATACGAATTATACAAAAAGCACATACATCTCTTCTATTAATCAATATGTATCTTGGCATACTGTAAAGTACCCAACTAGATTTTGTGTATTTCAACAAATGTTTGACAAAATGCCAACACTATTTTTTGTATGTTTCCTACAAATGTTTGACAAATTGAACATTTATGACAATAAATTTTGTTCAATGCAAGCTCTCAGATTTGATACATTAATTCACTGCTAACATTGCTGGGGATGAATACAATGTATACAAAGGTTAATTAGAGACAATTCTGACCTTGTATAAGCTGGGCAGTACAAAGAAATATTGTTGTAAATAACTGCAGACCAATTGAACCCTTTCTGCCCTTTCTTTCAGACCTGTAACTTCTCCAGAACACTGCTACAATCACTTCCAATTGCTGTTAAGAATATTTCAGACTGAAGTAACATTTAAATCTGCGCCTGAAGCTAAATCAGACTGCTGCTGTATTATTTAACAGACCTCTAGCACTGAATTGGAGTTGTTTATTGATTGATGGTACACAAGAATGATTCAACGAACACTCAAAATTTCTGCCCAACACCTATTGACAGTCTGAAATCAATCATCAACGAGAATACAATGATGAAGTTCCATACACAAATTATTTCAGACCGATAATCACTGAATTCTGATCAAAGACAGTCCATTCAAATCTGTATGGCACAAATTCCAGCTTCACAAAGTGGCAGCGCCTAATACCAAGTCTCCAGCATACATTAAAAAGGTGCGATCAGCTCCTTTTAATAGTTATTAACCGACAAGAATCTACGGCTGGGTCTTTGGGTCCCACATAACCCCCAAAAATGATGCATCTCCCTTCACTTAATTCCCATGTCTAAATTCAATCTTTCCTTAAGTTCTTCAAGGTGGCGGCGGCTAGGAAAAATTAATCTTCAAATACTTGCTTGGATGAGTCGAAGCTTTTTAAAACTCCACAATTCCTTATAGACTTGAATATTCTCCTTTTTAATCAAGCGCTCCTCCTATTTTTGTACGGCTAATTCCTCCAATTAAGTATCTTGATCCTTATGCATTAAAATAGTATGGCAGGTTTTGGCCTCTTCACAATTAAAAAAATTAAAATTGTCTTTCACTTCAAATTATGGAATAATTTGCCATACAAATATTTCAACAGAAATTCAATCAGAATCTGGTAATAATAAAAATATTTGCTTATCCAACATATTACACCTAGATACTGGAAATTGATTAATATTTGATTGCAAATGATTTTTTGCTAAATCTCAAACCTACAATTCCACCGCAAATCAAAATACCAAACTGGAAAAGATATTTCTGATATTCCTTCCAAATCTCCAAAAATCCTCCAACATTCAGCACCTTTGTGAATTCTGCACGAATTCAAATATTGGTTAGGAAGAATTCCTTCTCCAAACCCAATCTCCGCCGTAAGGTTTTGGTCCTAGAGGCTGCAAACTTGAACAAAATGTTCAAAACTCGACACTGGGGTATTAGAATACGAAATGCCAAAGATATGAAAATCTTTCTTCACAGACTCCCTTTTATAACCCCTTTGGATCTTTTTAGAAATTATATTTTGTAACCACCTTAAGAACCTTCTAGAAAAATCATATTTTATTTCCTCATAAAGTGACTTTTTATTTTAATTTGCTTTTTAGACCAAATTAGTCACTTTATAAATAAATAATTAATTAAATATAAGTTGCACAAAAAATGATAATTCAAAACAACTTAATTTAATTAATTAATTATTCCTTTGCCATCATCCCAATTAGCCTATAGGAAACAAAAATAGGCTAAGGGTCTTCGCTAATTGATCATGCCTGCGAAGGGGACATTACACATACACTTTCATATTCATTCTCATACATTCCTCTCTACATCTCTTTCTTCTACATGCTCTTCTTCTTTACAATATCAAGGATATATATAGGCGTTTGTCCTCTAGCACCACCTAACCTAGGTATAGAGTCATACATATATTACAATTAAAGCAGACTTGCTTTAAAGCTAACAAGAAGTTGCATGTTCATTCATTCTATATACATATTCATGCATGATAATCCATAACTATTCTTACACATGCTACCAAATTATGCACAATCTATCTATAGCTAGGCATTATATGTGACAATTGCTCTATTTTGGCATCAACAAGGCCAAATGAGGCTATGAAGCACAAAGAAAAAACATTTTACAATGGCACAAGAAAAGGTATCATCATGAAAACAGGGAAGATTTAAAGATTGACGACTAGAGAATTGGATGACAAGCTATTGGACATTCATTGCTTTTTCTGGCTTTTGACCTTTTTGGGTTATCCCTAAGTAAATAAAGGTACCTGATCCAAGTGAACTCATTTAGTCATTCGTTTTTTTCTTCTTTAAAAGTCTTGAGTCCCTTAACCCCAGACACACCAACCAAAGAAGGGACTTATATTCAAAAATCTTATCAGGTTTACAACACACTTAAAATCTTTTCAATAAATATTAAATAATTTAATAATTTGATGGAGAAAATTTTATTTTGCAAACTTCATTTCTTTAAATCAATGAAACAGCAAAAAATGCACCAATATTTAGAAAGCAAAATCTTTTCAATCAATTGAACTATTTGATAAAAATTAAGCGACCAGAAATGATGGTAGCCTATCAGAAACACTGTGAAATGTTTTCAGTGAATTTATCTATTCGATAAAAATAAGCACAAATTAATTATGTAAAGCGGTAAAGAAATGAAAATGGACTCTAGTCCACAAAGCCTACAAGATTTACGACACGCTGTAAGATATTTTAAGACTTTAACTACTTCATAAAAATGAAGCAAAATTTAATTCTGTTAAAAAGTGAAGAAATCAAAAACGATTTACAATGAGAAAAGATTCAAAGATATAAAACAATCTTGGATTGCTTTAACCGGTTGACAAAAATGAAAGAAAATTTAATTCTATGAAATAGTGAAGAAACCAAATCAGATTTACAGTCGAGGAACCTAGCAGATAACAAAATATTTTCAATCACTTTAGTCATGTGATTAAAAAAATGAAGTAAAATTTACACTCGGGCAGGTTATTAGATTTAAAGTGCATTTAACAAAAAATTTCTAAAGCTCTTGTCCCGAATAATCTATTCTTGATATTTGATGGATTAAAGAAGCTGACGTCTACCTACAAGAATTAAGTTCCGAAACGCATTTATGTATTTAAGGAAGCTAAAGTCTACAAACAAGAATCAGTTTCCAGAAGGCAAATGTGCTCGCTCTGTATATAAAGAATCGATTGAACACAGTTGCAGACTGAGGACCTGTTGAAATAATCTAAAAATTTGAAGAAATCGATGAAAATAAAACAGAGTAAAGAAGGCTAGGACGACTTACACTCCTCCAGCAACGCCACCAGCAATGAGCGACTTGCAGATGCTAATTATGCCTTTTGTGGGAGCCTCCACTTGTGCGCTGCTAAGATTTGCCCCTTCTTTAACATTCACAAACGTCGAAACCGCAGCTTCCTTGCCATCACCATAAAGAGGCCGAAACGCTTCGTCAGATTTCCCAACCTTGTTCTGCAGAGTCGCTGCTTCTGTCTGAGCAACCATTGAATTCAAGCTCCACCTAACAAACAAAAATCAACTGCACAGACTAAATAAACCGCGAGCCAAGCAGTGGCCACCTCTTAAACCCGCGGGGTCGGCAGCTTAGCGAGGCACCTCCTCTACTTGAGACAAACCCTATCACCATTAAACCCAAAACCTTCAGGGTGGCGTGAATCGAACCTGCGACCTCTACTTACCTTTCAAAAACATAAGCAACTTGATCACATTCTTCCTTCTACCAAAACCCTAAAGCTCTGCACAGATTCTTTTGCTTCTTCCTTTTCCCGAACGCCTTCTACAGCTGTTCACAGAATGTTGGCAATGAAAAAAATATTTTTCAAAACACTATGTTGATTTAATTTCTATTTTATTTATTGTTAGAGTCGGGCTTTCTTGAGGCCTATATTTTACCAGTGCTTGCCATGAAAACTGAACCGTACTATCTCGTACACTGTTTTTGGTGATCTGACGGCCCTCATTTCACGGAGAAAGCGTAGCGGCCAAGGTTGAAGTTAGGGTTACCATTGCTTTCTCGTTTGTTCGTTGGCAAATTGTCAGAAAAAAAATCACTTTTCTGACTGTTGTACGTGGAATTTACCATCTAACTGTTCATTTTGGATATGGATGGTTTAGGATCGTCCAAGTGTCAAAAAACACCATAAAATTCATAATTTCCTATTTTGTATAAAGTCGAAATTGAAAAATTAAATCAGGGTTGCCAACGTTGTGAATTGGTTTTGTTTGCGTTCCAAGAATTTTGGGGGAATAGTAAACTAGGTTTTGAATTAATTTGTTTCTTTTCAGTTTTCTGATATTTTTGGAAAATAAGAAAATACGTAAGTTTTTTTAAAGTAAAGGTTAATAGTTGTTATGTTTTTTATTTAATAAAGTTTTTTTTTAATAATGCACATATTACCAGTCAAACTTTTTTGGTCCTCTTTTCAAATATACAAAGGTTTCATTTATCATTAGTGTGTTTATTTATATTGTACAATTATTGTAACTAAAACATCACTCATTCCTTACCATTTGTAAAGGAAATTTTAACTAACAATAAATTTAAAGATAATAGAATTTATCTTAATGTAAATTTAAAATATTCTGTAATAATTTATTTGGATTTAATTGTGTAATCTTAAGTTTATGGTCTGTATTTATTAGTGATTTAGAAGAACTTATCTCGTGACTATAGATGGTCCACATAACATTCATTGCATCTAGGTGATATGTATAAGGTTGAAGCATGAGGAACTTCCCTAGATGTCACACGTTCCAATACTGCTTTGGCCCTAAATCAAGTTCACTTAGCATGCTACCCTATTTGCAAATCTAATTAAGCTCAATTAACATGTTGGAGTAGTATTAGGATGGGTAATCTCTCAAAAAAAAATTGGTGCCTCACCTTTGTAACCATCACCTAGATACAATGAGTGCTAAGTGGACCACTAATGACTCCAAACTAAGTAGTTAAATCTTGATAAATCATCATGGATAAGCACATGGTATAGTGGTTAGCTTGTTGATTGAAAACCAAGTGATCATGTGTTAAGTCTCATGGTTAATGATAACTTTAAGAAACCCCCCCCCCACCACCAAAATGTATAAAAGAACCTGGCAAATCTTGGCCTAGTATATTAATTTTTTTGGCAAATCTATGTTGATTCTCAAAAGAAAGAAAAATATGTGGCAAATCTATGCTTTTGTCCAACAAAGTTGTTTTTACTTGCAAATTATAGATCAATACATTAAAAAAAAAAAGTATTTTAATCATTGAAGAAATGAAACAATTTATTGGGTGAATTAATGATTGAATTAAAAATAGTATAGAATGTAAATGGTGAATTATTAACTTATTTAAAAATATTACATAATTTAAATGGCAAAACACAAAAGGGTAAAGATTAATTTATTTGGAATATATACATCTTCTGAAAGTTGTTCCGTTCCGGGAGATAAATCACACCAATATAGTTTTGCATGAGATAAATCACACCCATATAGTTTTGAGGAAATAAGTTGTGGAATTAACCATCAACCATTCAATTTGTTCAGATCAAGGATTGTAGTAGCTTGTAGTTAGTACTGTTATTGTACGATGTCATTAGGTGGTGGGACCGCAATCACATGTTTTTTTTTATATATTTGTTTGGCAAATTTTACAAGAGACTCGACTCTTTGCAATAAACAATCACATAAATCCTTGTCATATCCTTATCAAATATTTCTAGTGAACCTCTAGCAAGTCCCCTCCTTGCGACCTTAAGAATGCAATTAGCAGCCTTCAAATTCTCTAACACAAGTAAAGGGAAAATCTTAGCCTTGTCCCATAATCCCATATCACAATCATAATTCTTTAAAATTGAAACAAGTTTATTCTTGGTGATAAGAGATTCCTAAATCATAGCCCTTGAGACCATCTTGACCATACCTAATTCATTGAGTAGGTCCATGAAATTTGACAAAAATGCAAACACAATATCACTAAACAATTTTTTAAGGAAATTCCAAGAGAATATCAAGACCAGTAATGTTTTAGACAATGTTCTCAATTAGAGAAGAGTCAATTAGAAACACTATAGTTTTTCAGCCCATATCTAGTTACATCAAGCATTTCCCACTTGCAAGGCAAGAGAGAAACATGATGATTGATCAACTGAATCATCTCGATCACCAAAAAGAAATAGAGCAACCAAAGTAAAAGGAAGATGCCAATAAAAACACTCAAACTACATTTTTAAAATATTTATACATTATTAATTTATTCCCCCACATCTTATCATTATCTTATTGGAAAATCATGACATATTTATGGTGGCATGGTGTACAGCTTCTAATTGGAAAATCATGCACATGAAACATTTATTGCAACAAAATGAAATATATTAATAATGTCAATCTTGATTCTTGAAGAGACCTCAGAGGCCAATCATGCATGTGAAACATTTATTGCAACAAAATTAAAGAAAATAATAATATTGATCGTGATTCCTAAAGAGACCTTAGAGGCTAGAGCATTTATTGATGACATTAAAATTTGGAATGTAGAAAGATGTGAGGATACTAATATCACACATTTGATGGCATTGGTGACATCAGCTTAATCTTTTGGTTATCTCTTAATCTCTACTAATCTTTGTCAATTTATCAGTTCATGTGTAAGATTTCAATACCTAAAAACATATTAACCATCGATAAAATAGAAACTACCATCACCAACTTGGGTAATCAATTTAGTCATATCCTTCTTTTAACAAAGGTGCCCCGTGATTTTCTCTTTGAAACTTTCCATTGTTCAATGAATAATGATCGATGGCTATAGTTCAATTCTAAAAGGTAAAACTTAAAAGCTAGTTATTGGGAACACAAACCTCTAAAATCAATCAAAAGTCATTAGATTGGTTTAGATCAATGGTCAATATTTGTTTTAATAATTATTACTTGTCAATGCCCATTCAATATTTTAATATTTTATTACTGGCATCAATAGAGTGAATTTAATGAAGTTGCATGCCATCATTCAATTTTTTTTCTAAGAGTACAAAACTTTATTATTGTTTAGGTTGTAGTACATATACTTGGCACTTGTCACAAAATCACATGTTGTGGAAAATAAGAAATTTAGAAAAATAAGAAACTTAGGTTGTAGTATTGCAAATTTGCAACTCGACTCAGATTGCTAAGTGATTGGAAGCAAGATTAAACCTAAAATTTGAATATTAGGATTCAGTTGTGGGTCATGGCAAAGTCACGTAGTATTATATTCATCCTTCTAGGTAAGTGAAACACTAAAATCCTATATTCCTTCAAACTTTCTATTAGTATTTAAGCCTTCAATATCAGAATTTTCAATGTCTTGGTGGTACTTTATGTATCCAATATTTGTATTATACACTCATATTTTCTATAGTCTTGCATTATTGAGCATCTAGATATGAGAAGAGAGTCTTAAAAGTGATGAATTCATCATGACAGCTATGCAAAGAAGGTAAGTAAAATTTAAACTTGTATTTAATTTTTTTATATAAAAATTGACTTCAACAGATAGATTATGAGCGACTGGCCTTTTGATGCCAAAGGTGTTATAGTATCAATCATTTATCAAATGATTGTTTGAGCTAGAAGCATAAATCTTCAAGCTAGGCTTTATGGTGGAAGGATGTGAAACCCCATCATTTACCTTTACAAGGTTCTTTGAATGGATTGCCATAGTAGCCATCTCGGGCGCCTTCAAACAAGTCTTCTTCTACTCCTAGAAATTAATTCCTTTGGCTCCTCCTAAGAAGCATATATCTATTGTTGTTGCGAAGATTCCTTTGGTTATATCCCCTTCTCTAGTTGTTATGAATTTGCCCCTTTAGTGCCTCCTATGGATGCAATGATCTCAATGCCTTTAATAGTGGCCAAAGATATATCTTGAGTTCCTTTGGTTGATTCTTCACCTATTGTGTATTTGCCCTCAATGGTTGATGTGTTTACATCTCTGAAACCCCCCTTTTAGGTAAATATGTCCTGTGATGGGGGTTCATCCTTGTTAGTCATGTGCATCAAACGAGATTTATTGTTGCCTTCGATGTCTGGAGTGGATGTCTTAGAAGGGAAGGCTTGGACTATGGTTTCCAATTAGAAATATATTTTCTAGAAAGAAGGCCGGCTCTCATGATGTTGAGGTCTTATAACAAAAAGACAAAGGGCTAGTTGATTATCGTCATCTTTACCAAAATGTCTTAGCCAAACGATATATGATTTATTTTCTAACATTATATTAGTTTATATCAACTTTAAACCTCAATATTATTGTTTTCATTATGAACCAAGTATAAAACCCACAACTAAAATTATTAAAAAACCATATAATTTTTTTAAAAATTCAGGGGAGAAAGTTGGAGGTTCAGCAAGTGTGGCAAAGGATTCTTAATATGCTTCAAGAGACCCTTGCAGCTAAGTGTGATTTCTCTACTAAGTTGGATATTGGAGAGTTGCACGTAGCTCAAAATTTGAGTTTAGTTGTTGGAGGCTCATGCTCTTCCTAGCCCAAGAAAAGGAGCCAATCTAAGAGTAAGGTTTAGAGCGATGGAAGGTGGTCCCCTCCACCTCTAAGTATTTTTAAGATTAATACGGATGGCTCTTCCAAGGGAAATCATGGTCATGTTGGGATTGGGTGATTAGGAAGGGATAGCTCTGGTGTTGTCATTTTTTTCTTCTCTATCTATAAAGGGTAACAAACTAATAATTTGATGGAGGCTCTAGCTATTCTCTATGCTTTAGAAAAAGGGTGTGCTTTAGGATGGCGCAAAGTTATCTGTGAGTCTGATTCCTAGATTGTGATTAATCTGTTGAATGAGCAAGTGGTGGTTGGTGTGCAATGGCAGTTGGCATCAGTGGTTCAACATATTCTTCAGTTGAGTCACTCGATGGACTTTGTTTCTTTTGTCCATGTCCCTAGGGAATGGAACTGTGTGGCTAATTGCTTGGTTAAGGGGGCTTCAAAGGAGGTGGGGGATTGGAATGTAAGTAGTTGGGACCGGTTGTCCCAAGATGGGGTTCAAAATTTGGAAAGGTTGATTTCAGAGGATATGGATGGATAGCTGAGGCCCCTGCTTGGGGTTTTGAGGTTGGGGATGTTCCCCTGGTTCTAGTTTGGATGGTTATAGTGATGGTGTTTTTTGTTGGACTTCTGTTGTTTCTGGGGACGGTTGCCCTTCTGACTTTGTTCTTGTGATTTCTTTATTAATAAATTTTTACCCCTCTTTAAAAAAAAAATAAAAATTTTCAAAAATAAAAATTATTAAAAAATAAAAAATAAAAAAACAAGCCAACTAACCAAATGTTAACTTTGGTCGATTTGTAACTATTTTCTCAATTTTAATAAAAAAAATCTTTATTCAAAATTGTGTGCCCTTAATATGTTACAAAAATAAAACAAATTTCTTAAAAAAAAAAAAAAAACGGATTTAAAATTTTAAATAATTGAGAATTTTCAAAATTTGACAAAGATAATTAATTCACCAATAGATGGCATATGGATGCCTTTTCATCGGAAATGGATAAGCTATAAGTTATTCAAAGAAAAAAACAAGAAATACCTTTATTCGTTATTCTCTATCTTTGTTCGACAGCAATGCGGCGAAAGAAGTTAAGAAATTCAGCTTTCTTTTATTCTTTTCTTTTGGTGGTACTCAAAAATAGAAGATTCGAAAGGACTTCAAATCTGGATGAAGAATATATTTTTGTTTAACTCTCTCTTCACAAGTACCTTGTTAAAAAAATACACGCAATTTTATTTATAGAGTTATTTTATTTTTACTTTACAATTATACTTTTTAATATTTTCAGTATTATTATATATTTTAAAATTTTAATGTATTTATATTTAATTAATAAATAATTGTTAAAGGGTTTTTGGTCTACTAATAAAGTTAAAAGGTTTTGATTGAATCCACTAAGAATCAAATCTTACAACACCATAAGATATATTTAATTTCTAATATAATCTAAGTTAATTGTTCTATTTTACATTAGAACTATTTATTTTATTTTATTTGAGATATTCTTTTGTTTTATTTTTATTTTGAAAAATATATTAAATATTATATACTTATATGTTATTTTTTAATAGTTTTAATTTTGTAATTTTATTTTTATAAATATATATCAACTGCATTTTGATTTTTATTATAGTAGACATGAGACTGTAAATTATGTATAAAATGATCACAAATAAAAATAAAAATCTATTTTATATAATTTACAATTTTAATATACATGGATAAGCTGCTTAAGGTATATATAGGAAGTTACATGATAACCGGGTCCGGTGGACACTCGCCATATGTGTGTTCCAAAAAGCAATTTTCTTTTTAGAAAATGGATGTTTCTTTTTGAAATCCACACATGCATTGAGAGCATGCCACGTGGCACAGGGTGAATGTAAGCTTCGTAAGGCTTTCAATTTTTTTTTGTTGTTGTTTTGATAGGCTTCCTATGGGATCACAAGCATATTGGTATATAAGGAAATAAAGTTGCGATTCCACAACTCAAGATTAAATGGACGCATAAGACCATAAGTTGTTTTAGCCTCTTTGATAACGCAGGCGGGCTTAAATTTGACGGTCGACCTTACCAGTCAAGCAAATTTTTCATGACGGTTATCTACTCAAATTTGCCCTTCAAATACTAAGACATATTTTTATTATAAAAAAATAATATATAAACTAAATACATATACTAGAATAATTCTATAGAAATTTTGACGTTCTATCTAAAATCTACTCTTTCATGTGATATAGTCTTTCTAAAATTTTAATTGTATTTTAAGGCAAAAATAGCCAAATACGGCCATACGGCCATCAAATTTAAGCCTTAACGCTTAAATATAGTGTGTGTTGCTTTAACCTCTTGTTTTTTCTACTTTGAATCCGATGTTTTGTAACTTATTTTAGTGGAAATTTTGATTGACGAAGAGAGATCTAGAGAGAGTCACAGGTTGGATTTATTTGATGTCTATATTTCTTGTTATTAATTTTGTTTTTTTATTACACTATTTTTAATATAGTAGTGGAGTATTTATATTTTGCCTACCTTTATTGTAGGAGTTTTAAGGGTTTTTCATTTTTAGATGTTTTTTAATGGTGTTTAAATCTTTTCCTTCACTTCTTAATGTTATAGTGATTAGAATCACAATGAATAGTTGATGTAGTCATGATTAGGAGTTTTAATGAAGGGAAGCTTTAGATCATGCAACTCTTAAGAGTTCTCATGTCAATACTTGAATGGTTGCACACAACTCGATAGCTTGTGCTTCTTATTACAATCTTCAAATTGAGAGGTTACAAAGATCCTAAACAGGGTATCAACTATAAATGCTCCTAAATTAGTCTTGCATTCTACAAGGCTTTGCCTAAACCAAGAAAACTCTTCTCACACACACATCATAGCAACTTGCAATCTTCTCTTGGACTTGGCTTTGTATACTCTTACTCTAGTTGCCAACCCCTTCAATGACTTCGAAAAAGGTATTTAAAGGCACATGAAGTAGCTATGGAAGTTGAATGGTTCATCTTCCCTATCAACCAACTATCTATTCATGAGTCTTCATCTCCCTTTCATTACCCCATCTTAGTGTCATGGTCTTCTTCAGGTTGCATGCGACATCAAGGTCAACACTAATCTACACCAACACGTGAACGACTATAATGTCCCCTTTGCAGGCATGAGTGATTGACGAAGACCCTTAGCCTATTTTGATTATGGTAGGCTAATTGGGATTATGGTAAGGGAATAATTAATTAATTAAATTAAGTCATCTAAAATTATTAATTTATGGGCAACTTACATTTAATTAATTATTTTATTAAAGTTGGACAGATTATATTAAAGTGATTTATTTCGGGGCCCAAAAGTAAATTAAAATTAAAAGTCTCTTTATGGGGGAAATAAAATATAATTTCTTGAATATTCTAAAAGGGAGTATAAAAGGCGGATGTGAGAAGAGAAATTCATGTTCTTGGCATTTTCATTTCAAAAACCCCAGTTGTGGAGATTGAGCTTTTGTTCAACTTTCAGCCCTAGGACGAAAACCCTATGGCGAAGATTGGTTTCAAGGACGGAATCCCTCCTAGCCAATTTGTGGTGGATTCATACAAGATTCACATGTGTTGAATGTTTGGAAATTATGGAGATTTATGTTGATCATTTCTAGAGTTTCATTGGTGTCCGACGAAGCTGCAAAACTGAAGGAATTTAACGAAAAGATTTGCATAGCAAATAATATCAATATTTTAGTGCTCATCAGAGAATGGAGGTACATGTTGAATAGTTGAAATATTATTTCATATTTTTTTTAATAAAAATTCATTGTGTAAATTCCTAAATATCATTGGAAAATATTCACAAACAAATATAATTGAAGAGTGTGAAAGAGTTTAAATTATTGCTAGCTTATCATTATAAGACCAGTCGTACCCTCCTATGTGATGGCCACATCATTTTGTGGGTTGTAAAAGAAGCAACACTTCATATTGGAAGGGGGCGTATGAATGTGAAAGGAGTTGTGGGAGTAATAAGGTGAGGCGATTCTTTGTGGTGGGGCCTTTTGAGCCCATGATACTAGTCGCCACTTTGGGAAGACTTTGAGCAAGGAAAAAGAGAGGACGTGAGGAGTTGGAAGAAATCATGGGAGTTGGAAGAAATCATGGGAGTTGGAAATAGTATCGTTTAAGGTTGGTTGCATCATATTTATTTATGTGTGGTCTATTTTAGCTGTTGTAATTCATTGCATTAGTGTTAGCAGCAAATAAGTGTATTCACTCAGTTCTATATACAATTTTTTAGACTTCTCTTGGAGTAAATTCTACACTTCCATATCTATTCTATTGAGGTTAGAATGTTTAATTTTAACACTGTATTTGTATGAAAGTTATTATCAGCAATATAGTAATAAATTATATCGACATGTTGAGTGTTAATGTTTAATTTATTCATTGATATAATCATTGTGTGCTAGAAAAGCTTTATTTCAAGTTTTTATGTAAGGGGTATTTTGTCAAACATTTGTTGAAATACACAAAAATTTAGTTTGGCACACTACAATGATATCAGAGCTAGTTTTCCTGCCAACCTGTTGGGAGTTAATAGATTGATGCAAAAAAATAATTCATATGCATCCTAGTGAAAGAGCTAATAGGTATTATCAAAAGAATCTAAGAAGAGGTCAGTTTCATTTTTTGAAAAATCCAGAAGAATTTCCTTTTGTAGATCTATAGGTTGAAGAAGAGGTAGAAGGAACGATAGCTGATAGGGAAAGAAGGAATGAAGGTATAGCACAAAGTAGATACTCAATGATCTTGCTAGGGAGCAATAGCGGTTGACCCAATTATTGACACAAATGTTACAAAATGTGAACACTTTCAAGGATAACCAGAATAATAATGGTAATAATGGTAAAAATAGTAACTCTACAAATAATTAAACTAACAACAACAACACTAGAACAATTATTGGATTAGTAGCAAGACCTTTGATGCCTACATTTTTAGACAAATAGGAAATTTTGGAAGGTAATGGGGGACAACAGAATGAGTAAAGTCTGAAATTACCACTTACTAAAATTATCAATGAGAAGCAAACTCAATCCATAAAAAGTAACTGAATCTTTCTATTAACAAGGTATCCATAATTGTACATTATCTTGCAAGTTTCTATAAGTAGAAAGGTGCATCCTCAAGCATAATTAGGAAAGTAACATTACATCTTTTACAGTATTCCAAGTACATCAATAATCCATCAATGGGAAGTACAATTACATACATTGGCTACACATGCCATACAAAAGATCATTACAATGATATATTCATTTTTGAATTACAGAAGAGGATAATAAATATGATTCCATCTTCAGCGGCCATGACTCGCCAGTCTTCCGCAAGCCGAAGGTCAAGAGCATGGTTAAGGTGCTTTTTCCACCCAACCATGAAACACTACACTTCCCCAAGTTTCTTCTTAACTCGAAGAATCCCTGACCTTGCACAAAGCGCCTAGAAACCTAGAACAAATGGGTAGGAGGGAAACTCTTGATGCAAGCTTGATGCCTATATGCACTCTAAACTAGAATGACTATATCTTTTGCATGCAAGATGTGGCAAAGAACAATAATAAGAAAAACTAGGTATTTAACATCCATCTATTTCAATGGTACAAACAACTTTGGCCAAAGCAATAAATAAAACTAGTAAAACTTGGAAAAGAAGTCTACCATCTATGTGAGTCCACATTCGGCATCCTGTCTCGAAAGGTAAGCTCAGAATCTACTATCTAGCTATTTTCAATGCGAGAGTAATCTTAATAACACATGCAATTGCACCAATTACTTCTAGCTATATTTGCAGAACAAAATTAACTCCAAGATAACCACACACATAAATATAACATATTCTTTCAACGCATTTCCCTTATTTCTAGTGTGAGGCCCACCCTTGTGCGACTGGATTAGTTGCACTTTTAAACCATGTTATTTTGCTTCATCCTAGCTAAGGGTTCGATTTATGGGAGTGTGACCCTATCTTCAAGGTAGGTTAGTGCTGTTGTGGATCTTTTGTGTGAGGTGGTTGTGTTAGTTTGGGTATGTGTAAGTGATGCACACCCTAGCTGATTGTTGGAATATCACCTGTTTATGCTTGAACTGGAACCTTTAGTGTTGTAATGCAAGGCTACCATGTGTTGTACTTCTTGCTTTGTTTACGAGACTTATTGTTCAGATTATCCTTGCCATGTGGACATTTTAGGGGCTATTGACATCGTAGATCTAAACATTCATGGACTTACCTTATACCTTGATTTAATTTATGGATTATGTTGTGATGATGTTATAGTTATGCATATTAGATTTCGTTTGATGCTATGATGTTAATGCGACATTTAATTTGATGCAATTGAAATGTTAATTGATGAGTACATTGATGAAATATTATGCAGTGCATAATCCTGATTTGATTATATGACATACGAATGAATTATGAATCATGTAAATGTTAGTATCTGTTATAATTGAGGATTTATGTGATTATGTGATATTTGTGTGTGCGCACTTCATTTCACTTTGACTATGATATACATGTGCTATTGATCCATTTGTGGAAGTGTGCAGGTAATTTTTCATGGCCCATGGAAAATCGGAGGTTAATCCAATAACCCCAAGTGATATCCATGTTAAGCCAACCTAGTCCCAAGTTGGACTAAGGTCATTCGTGATTGAGCATGATGATATGTTTGTGCCTTTAATTATTTTTAATTTTGATCAGGGTTTACCCCTTTTAATTGATTTCTTGATGTGTTGTAATGTTTGACTTGCACAATTTTAGTTTTATTTATTTTTATGAGCCTTTTTATGTGAATTTATGAACCCTTCGGTGTTAATTTTGGTCAAATAATGACCATGACCCTAGGTCATACCCCTAGGGTCTAGGCCCATTTTGAACATGTGAAACCTTAGTTTAACCTTCATTTGGTCACCTAAACTTGACCCTTAAGTTACGTGACGAAATTTGAAAGTTGTGAGAGGTAGTGGGCAAGTCACCATCCTACCTTGGCCAACTCCACTTCCCTAGGATAAGGTCTCCCTTATCTTGAAGTGCTTTGGAAGCTTCCAAGGCCTTCAAGTGTGTGAGACCTTATTCCTATACTCTCACACATGTGTGAGAGCATTTATGGGGGAATGAGTTGCCTTGTTGGATAGGAGGATGACATGTGTCACATCCTTATCCTTACGGGGTCTTCCATGTGGGATTCCCCTCTCCACTATGCTCTCACACATGTGTGAGAGCATTTCTGGGAGAGTGTGAGGCTTAGTGGGATGGGAGTGTGACATGCATCACCTCCTCATCCTTGGGGAGTGGTGAGTGGATTGTGAGGAGGAAGGAGGAGGTGACATGTGTCACCTTCTCATTCTTCAATGCCTTATGGATTGGCCTATTAAACTCCCTCTTTGAGAGAAGGAGAGGGTTCTTCATTTTTGCATTTTTGAATATTGATTTGGGGAGATAGCTAGAGTTAGAGGATTTTCTTAGAAATAATATGGAAGGAGTCTTGGGAGCTCATCACCAACTTCTTGCCAAACCTGAGCTTATAAGGTAAGCACGCAAGGCTTTATGCCTTCCTTATGTTTTTTTTTACTTTCATTATGTATGTGAAGATTTTGCAATGAGTAGGTTTGAGTTTTTGCTTAAGTGTTGTGTGGGTTTTCTTTTTGGGTGTTTGGTGGAGCTCTTCATTTGAGGAGAGCTCACCTTGTTTTGGGGTGGGAGAGGAGTGAACCTCCTCGAGGAGAACCCCACTATATTAGAGGTGTTTGATGGCCATGGGATTATATTGTGGAGTATTTTGTGGTTTTTGGCGAAGGCAAGAGTGCCTTGTGATTTTTGGGAATATATGTGTATTGAAGGCAAGAGTGCCTTGTGATTTTTTTTGACAATATATGTATTAAAGACAAGAGGCCTTGTAAATGAGCATTTTGAATTGGAGATGTTCTTTGGTTTCTTCCCCTTGAGTAGAGTGTTGTCCACTCTCTCACCCCCCAAAATCCATATTGAATGGATTCGATGTGAATATCCTTGGGAGGGAGTTATTGTGATTTATATGAGTGTTGGTGGGTTTGAATCTTGTTTGTGAGTGAACCTGGTTATGTGGGTGGCCTCCTAGCTTGGGGGTGACTTGCTTGCAAATCTATGGTTGGGAGGTGAGCTCTCCATGAGTTTGGAGAACCTTCCTTGTGTTTTTTTAGGGTTTGGTGGCTTGTGGAGGAGTACTTGAAGTTTGGAAGGTTGAAGAGAATAATAGTTTTATGTGTTTTGTAATAGTTATGGCAATGTGGTTGCCTTGGCCTACTTGGGCTTGTAATAGTTCATCGTTGCCTTGAGTGAGGAGCACTCTTTGGAAGTCCTTGTTGTATAGATCTCCCTATGTAATAGTAATTGTTATTTCAATAAAAAAGTATGGCAATGTGTTGTATATCTTGGTTTTTGTAGAAATATATAAATGTGTAGAAAATGAATTTCTCGCCCCCTCTCTATTTAATGTATCTAGGTGTTTGTAAAGAAAATGAGTAAACCCTTGTTTTAATATTTGGGTGTCTTATGAAAAACAAATAAGTCCTATTGATTACACAAGAGAAAAGTATATTTAGTTTTTTTTTTAAGAGAAAATACCTATGGTTGTTACATTATTGCAAGAAAAGAAAAGATGATTTTTTTCCCCTTATAGTGTTAACCCCTTTGTGGTATATATGTGTGTGTGTGTGTGTGTGTGTTATGCAAACAATTTTTACCTTGCTATTTGGCTTTTATTTTTCATTTGTGGGATTTAAAAAAGAGAGAGAGTTGATTTTGATTATATATATGTAATTATATTGTTACTATTCTTGTTGTTTTATATATCTTTTTTTGTTCTCTATTTTTTTAGAAAGCAAAAAAAGATAGAGATTTTTAGAAAGCAAAAAGACGGAGATTAAAATATTAATTAATATGTGTGTGTGTGTGTGTGTGTGTGTGTGTGTGATATAACTATATATTAATTATATTTTATTTTTTTTGAAATTTTTGCATCTTATAGCAATTGTTTTTTTATAGGGATAAGTCTTAAATAAAAAAAAAGTATTAAACAGATTTGTCTTAGGGTTGGGGACGTGTTCCCCACCCTTGGCTGCAGCACTGCTTGTCGACGGCAGCTTTAAGAGCCACCGCCGCAATAGAGACTATGGAGGTGGCTCCGCTGGGGAGCACGGCCCCCTGTGGGGTGTCGTTGCCCCCCTGTAGGGACTTGGCACCACACAGGGGCACTAGTCTCCCGAGCAATTTTTTTTGTTTCCAGCAAAGTTTAACAACAAAAAATATATATATTCGGCGCTGTGCTAAATGCGCTCCTCTGTATCTTGCATTCGGCCTTTCCCTATGGCTTTTACTGGTAGTTTTTCTTCACTGTGTAAATTATAGTGGTATATATATATATATACCCTTGTGCATATAAATACTTCTGTGTATATTTCTTTTCAAATAAAATAGAGAGTTAGGTTTACTGTAGATCAAAATAAACTTAGAGAGAAATTTTTTTTTGAAAACTAAATAGGAATTAAAGCAGAAAGAAAATTATGGAATCCTGCACAACAAAATGAGACAAATGTTAGAATGAAAAGGGTTAGAAATAAAATAAAGTAACACCTATAGCAATGGAAAACAAATTAGAAAAACCATACATGCAATATTGGGGAGATTAAAGCATAGAGTAATCTGAAGAAAAGAAAAGAGAGGAGAAATTGTTAGAAACCCTCAATGTTGTTGAAGTCTTCTTTTGGGGGAGATTATTGGTTTTGCCATTTCTCCCTTGCCTCGAAACTTCCTTGCCTTGAAACCTATAAAACCCTTCTTGATAAAAGGAGTGCAATAGGAGAATTAGTGGCTTTTATAAGTAAATTCTAGGGTTTGGTGATGCCCTAGATATTGGGGAATTTAATTATTATTTTTAACCTTGTTACTTCCTTTTAATCCCACTTAGTGAGGTGGTGTAATTTATTTAATTGAACTTTAGATGGGGTTTTATTTATTACTTGTTTAATTTATTTAAACTCTCCAGTTATTTAAATCAATTGATTCATTTTGATGTGGGAAATACTTAATGAGCACCTTGAATGGAATTGTATGTTTTAAACTATTTAAGGGCTTGGGATAAAGTGCATGGTTTAAATATTTAGATTCTATTTAAGGAAGCCCATTTAGTTAATTGATTAAATTTATTATTTCAGGGAAATGTTGGCTTTGAGAATATTCTAAGTTATTTTAATATATTTTATCTTGCCTTAAATTTTTTAAAAAAATGGGGGTTATGGTGAAAAGTTTTTTTTTTTATTAAATTTTCCCTCCTCTCATGGTTGATGAGATGGCATTATGCTATCAAATTTTTTCCTAGGATAGAGATAGGATTATTTAAATAAATTATTTCTTGTTTTTTTTTACCTTACCACCTTAACTAATTGTTAAGTGCATTAATTAATGGATTTATTAATTTTATTATTGAGTATCTTTAAGTTAGTAGTTTCCTAGGGTGGGGTTTTGACTCACATCGAAATCATACCACCTCATCTACGAACCCTGGGGTTAGTTCCAATTATGGAAACTACCCCTCTTATCGACGCTCCTCACGTCGCATACCCCCTTGGTTGGCTATCATTTTATAGGGGCTACGAAAGGTGTTTCACATTACCTCGATGGTTGTTTGATGTCTTCGCCTTTGTGTGTATGTCATCGAGCATGCATGTTGCGCACGAAGGGGTTTTAGAGTTGGGTGGGAAATTTTTTTGGTAATTCATGTCATAACACATGACAAATGTGGACATGACACATGGATATCGTGTCACGACCACATGGGAGATGTGGACATGACATCTAGCTATCAAGAAAAGTTTATGTTACATAACTACTAACATGGAAAATTAAACACTTCATTACATAGATGATCAAGATATATACCTAACATGTTAGTTCATTAACTAGGTACATTCTTATTGTCTCGAATGATATAATTACCAATTTCTACCAACACCAAGATAAAAAGGAAAGTCATGTATAGTGTGATAAGACAATGTGACTTATGTATATTGATTGATACCAAGTAATTTTTACGGAAACTACTAAAACATTACTATTTACATGAAAACACATTACGTAGGTATAGTGGCCCTAATTACTTCTATGTTTAAAAAGAATCACATTTATTCTTACTATTAATATCATTAATGTATACTTCTACCTTAGTTTATTTTGAAAGAACTGCGAGCAAGCTAATTTCCACAATTTGACATCTAGACAAAAGAAATTACGAAGGCTAAACCTGCTGGAATCGAACGATTAGATACACTTATACCAATTGCCTAAATGGTCTTTTTCTCAATTAAACGATATATCTATATATATTTTAAAATGTATGGAAGCCCAGATATCCAGAATTAATAGTAAAGCAATGTAATGGTTAAAGTGATTGGCTAAGCTCATCATTAGTTTTAGATCATTATCAAAATTTTACAATATCAACCAAGGCCAATAATGAATGAATGAAGCAAAATGATATGAGGAAGGTTGGTCCATCGATTCAAAGGCCGATACCTTAAGTTCGAGGTGAGTCAAACTAATAGATTGTAGCACAAAACAACAATAGTAAAGTGGCTGACTTGGCGCAAGGCTCAGACCGATCTCTAAAAAGACACAAAAAGGTTTAAAAATAAGGGTAACTATTACAGACCAACACCATCCAAAGAGTCAGATACTATCCCTACTCAGACGCCGACCATTATCTTAGTCGACTATTAGAAATATATATATATATATATATATATATATATATTTGTGTGTGTGTGTTTCTTGTTTTAGATTTACTTGCACATCAGAACTTCTAGGAATTTGCTTTTGCAAAAAGATGGTGTAATATACTTGTCGCAGGAAAAAGAGCTTTTTGGAAGAAAACTAGAGAAATTTCATAGGGTGTTCAATCAAAAAAGAGATTTGATATCAAACCCATCTCAAGATTCCAGCGATCATATATACTCAGCAGGGTCATGATCGAGCCTATAATTTAGTGATAAAGAAAGTCTATAGTGGCCAGACAAAAGTTTATGGAGCAAAAGTTGGTGCTATGGAATTATGTAGGAGCTGCGTTACTGCATAACCTTGACAGAGAATACTCCTAGGTGCCAGGCAGTCGATGGTTAACCATAGCAAGCTTAAATGCTATAAAATAAAGCTTTCATTTCCATATTATCATGGGGTGGTTTAGAACTTGAGAGACCGATTGAAATAAAATATTGTGGACCAAGATAAAGCGCTTAGGCTGAGCTTGCATGAATGCACAGGTAGTTTCAATAATTACAATAGACCGAATCTAGGATACCGCTAGAAGGGTAAGAGTCTGCTCAGGCATTATGTAATTCATTAGGGAGATCATGTTAAAAATGTATACGCCTAAAAATGACACGACTCGGTCTAAATAAATATTCTTAATATTTATTTCATTCTATTTCCTCTATCAGTAAATAAATAAACAAATTTATTTATTTGATTCATATTCCTCTAAGTTAATTAAATATCAAATTATTTAATTACCTCTTCTAAAGTTAAAATTAAATAAAATCCTTTATTTAATTAAATTCTTCCAACCAATTAAATAATTCTTAATTATTTAATTAAGTCAATTCTTCTTCCAAATTTAAATAAATCATTCAAATTTATTTAAATCATCTCAATCTCTAAAAATAAAATATAATCAAATATTTTATTTATTCTTCCAAAGCATGCACAAACAATTAAATAAATTTATTTATTTAATTTACTTTCTTATCTTCAAATTCCTCAAAAATCTTCCAAATCTTCTAAAAATAAGTCTTCTTCTTCATGCACCACAAAGTTAAATAATTTATTATTTAATTTCTCTCAAATCATGCAAAAAGCAAGTCACAAGTTGAGTTAATTGACTCAATCAATCTTGTTTTTATCAATAACTCTTAAATTAGAAAAAAACATTCTAATTTATGAAATCAGATCTTATCTTTATAAAAGAAAGCAGTTAACTCAAACAAAATAGCTTTTTGTGTGACACTTATCTTCTTTCTATTCATGCACATCCTCTCAAAGTTTCTCAACTGTTGATCTTCTCATTCTTTCTATACCGTTGATCTTCTCTCTCACAAGTCTATAAATTGAACCCAATTCCTCCATTTCAATCATCCAAGCTTTTAGTACCCTTACTCTGTAGAAATCACAGTGCGCCTTTAGCACCCGAGTCATTCCATTTGCTTGCAATCAACTTGTTACTATTACCATTACCATTGTTGTGAAGCTCATCTTCATTGTAAAAATATCATAGCGATTCCCACTTGACATCTTGGAAAATAGTAAAGAAGTGCACTTTCTGAGGGCCATATTCATATACAAGATCATTTGAGATAAGCAATCAATGGAAGCCATGAAGTGAAGAGGTTTGCAAGGTTTGAAGTTCTTTGTTTGTTTAAATCTTCTTTGTTTCTTATTTCATTGAGTTATTGGGTATTATTCATATTATATTGATTATTCATTTGCACCAATTTTCCCATAACAAAAAACATAAGGAGCGGGTCGATAACCTAATCACTAGGCGATCCAAAAGAAAAACCAGGCTGCTAAAGAAATGAAGGTCTCAGCACCACAGCTAGACCGATCATAGGTCGATTGGAGGCTACATGATGATAGGTTTATACATTTCAACAATATACAAAGAACATATACACAACCTATGTCTTCACGAATTAAAAGAGCAAGAGAAATACCTGGTTGGTTTGCTTCTTTCCTTACAAATCTTGAGCCCTTTTTCCTTATTCGTCTATCTCCTTCGTATTCATGTTTGATCTCTCTGCACTTTCGTCGCTTCTCTTCTTTGTTCTCTATCGTCCTCTCTTCTGAATGCCCTCTTGTCTCTTCTTTTCTTCCTTTTTATTTTTGATTGTTTCTATCCTTCTTCCTTATCTTTTTGCTTTATTCCATTTTTGTTTTTTTTTCTATTGTTTTGTTTTCATTCTATCTTTTCAATTTTGTCAATATCTAATAAAGATAAAAGAATTTATTTTTTGAAATGTAAAATTATTACAATATATATAAATATTTTATTATTTCTAATCTACCACAAAATAAATAAATAGTTTTAAAGGGAAAAATCATTTTCTTTCACATATACAATTTAAATAAAAAGAATATAGCTATTAAATTTATTCTAATTCAATAAAAGAACATTTAAATTCAAAGAACAATTATTTAGTTGGCAATTATGAAAGTATAATGGAAACATTTTTGCTAGCACGAATACTAAATATATTCTATCAAACACAGGGGCCATTCCATAACAATGCAAATGCAATACTAAGTGCTTGTTTATGCACATCGAGTCTCTCCATCCCATCCCTACCAAGTGGCTAGTTACCTCTACCTCAACCATACTTTTGTCTTCGACACACCTGCTAACATTGAACTCAATTCTCCCATTAATAGGTTAGTGACCAAATCCATAGCCGAAGCATTGTACATTTTCATTATTTTCTAATTGTATATTTGAAAAAGAAACAATAATCATCCACTTTTATCCATAACAATTATTCATCTATAACATAATCATAAATAAACATTAAACATTTCTAATTATAGCTAATGTTCAGAAAGTATAACAGTTGAGACGTTACATCCTTCCCCACTTGGAAGAGACATCGTCTCGATGTCTTATTACACAAATACCAAACATAAGGTCTTAAACAACTTAATATCAATGTATCAACCAAGGAATAATTGTGCAAAGTTAAAAGAGTTTATGTTAATTTCTCAAATGAGGAAAAGCTCTATCTATATCATCAACATTCTCCTAGGTGGCATTATCCACTAAATATTTGTCCCACTGGACCTTATACTATACAACATCCCAGTTTCACAACTTAACGTTGCGCCTCTCCAAAATTTGGGTGGGCTCCACCAGCACCACCCCTAGATCCTGAACCTGCAATGCACACCAATCAAGAATATGTGAAGCATCTAGATTATATGGCTTAAGCAAAGATACATGGAAGACATTATGGATTCAGGATAGAGCAGGCGAGAGAGCAAGCCTACATGCAATAGGGTTAATTGCTTCCAAAACATCAAATGGTCCTACATATCTGGGGGAAAGCTTGGAAGCTTTACCAAATGAAATGGAACTTTTCTGAGGTCAAACTCTCAAGAAGAGCTTATCCCCTACTAAAAACTATTTGAATGTTCTATTCTTATCTGCATAACTCTTCTGGTGATCTGAAGCTTGTTTCATTTTCTCTTTATCAACTTCATTTGATCCCCAATTTCTTTCAACATTTCGAGTCCAATTACTATCATTTCTTCCACCTTATCCCAACTGATAGGTGTACGACATTTTCGCCCATATAGAGTTTCAAAAGGTGTCATTCCTAAGGAGGCATGATATGAATTATTATACACAAAATCCACTAAGGGAAGGTACTCCTCCCACTTATACTATTGGTCCATACAATACATCCTTAGGAGATCCTCCACCACCTGATTCACCCTCTCCGTTTGACCATCAGTCTGAGGATGATAGGCTGAACTGAAGTTCAGTTTAGTTCCCAAGGCTGCATTCACTGTCGTCCAAAATCTAGAAGTCATGCGAGTGTCGCAATCAGAGATGATCGTCTTTGACACTTCATGTAAACGAAAGATTTCCTGCACAAACTTTTTAGCTAGGATCAAAGATCCATCCTTGAGATTCCCTGGAATAAAGTGGGCCACTTTTGTCAATTTATCTACAACAACCAAGATGACATCATGTCTATTCTTGGTCATGGGTAGCCCTTGAATAAAGTTCATACTGATTACCTGCTACTTATACTCTGGCACACTGCATGGGTATAAAAGTCCTGCCGGATGCACATGCTCAGCCTTAACTCGCTAGCATTCCAAGCATCGGGCCACAAATTATGTAACATCCTTCTTGAGTCCTGACCATAAGTACAAGGGTCTTAGTCCCTCTATCATTTTTATCACACCAGGGTGCCCTGAGTATGGTGCATTGTGAAATTCCTCGAGAACTAGCTTCCTCAACTCCCCCAAGTCGAGGACATACATATGTCCTTGATACCTTAAAAGTCCATTGGTCTCAATCATATATCCATCAAACCTGTGATTAGAGGAATCTTGCTCTAAGACTTGTTTCACTCTAACATAATGTTCATCTTCTGGTAGAGCATGAATTACATGTTGCCTGAAATTTGATCTTACAGTGAGCATAGCTACAAGATTTCTCCTCTTGCTAAGTGCATCTGCTACCCCATTTTCCTTTCCCTTTATATATTTGATCCCCAAATCATACTCACTCAAAAACTCCAACCATCTTCTCTATCGAGCATTTAGATTGGGCTGAGTGAAGATGTACTTAAGCCCCAAATGGTCTGTTTTCAATTCGAAGGGTTTCCCTAGGAGGCAATGTCTCCACATTTGAAGGGCATGCACTATGGCAGCCAACTCCAAATCATGTGGTGCATAGTTCAATTCATGTTGTTTCAATTTTCTGGATTCATATGCCACCACTTGTCCATCCTGCATAAGTACTCCTCCTATACCCTCTCTTGAAGCATCCATTAGCATAGTGAAGTGCCCATTTGGATCTGGCACAGTCAATAGAGGTGTTGTTATGAGCTTCTCCTTTAAAAGTTGGAATGCTTGTTCACATTTGTCACTCCATTCAAATTTCTTTCCCTTCTCTTGGAGTGAAGTGATGGGTGATGCTATTGTCGAGAACCCCTTTACAAATTTCATGTAATAGCCGGCAAGTCCCATGAAACTTCAGACTTCCGTTACATTATGTGGTGCTAGCCACTCCATGATTACTTTGATCTTTTATGGATCTATCGCTATCCCTTCCATTGAAATAACATGGCCTAAATAGTGCAGGTCTTACTTTGGTAAAAAGTGCATTTGGATAGCTTCCCAAAAAGCTTACGTTCCCTCAAGCATTGAAAGACTATCCTCAAGTGCTTATCATGCTCTTCTACTGACTTGGAATAGATCGGGATGCCATCCAAAAATACTAACACAAAATCATCCAAACAATCTCAGAATATGCTGTTCATCAGGTTCATGAACACTGCAGGACATTGGTTAACCCGAACTGTACCATAGTGAATTCATAGTGCCCATATTGAGTCCTGAATGTTGTCTTACATATGTCCTCATCCTTTATCCTTAATTGATGGTATCCCGAACTTAGATCTATCTTTGAGAACACCTTGGCTCCATTCATTTGATCAAATAGTTCATCCATCCTTGTGAGTGGGTATTTATTTTGTATGGTAGCCTTGTTGAGCATCTTGTAATCCACGCACAACTGCAAGGTTCCATCTTTCTTTTTCACAAAAATAACTGGTGCTCCCCATGTAGACACACTGGGTCTTATGAATCCCTGATTTAGCAACTCCTATAACTGTGCGTTCAATTCATATAAATCCGTGGTAGTCATTCTGTAAGGTGCCTTTGACTGAGGCTCAATTCTAGGTAGCAAATCTATCAAGAAGTCAAATTCCCTTTTTGGTGGTAACTCAGTTAGCTCATCTAGGAACACATCTTGAAACTCTTTCAGGATGGGATAATTATTAACTGATGCTTCCGAGTTATCAAGGTCTCTAACCTTAAGTGCATATATGGCACACCCTTTCCTATTAGCTTTCTTCAACTGCATGGCAAAAATTTGCCTAAGTTCTAAGGGCCTCCTTAAACCATGAATTTCCACATGGTTTCCCTGATCATCTAAACATCTTACACTTTTCTCATCACAATCCACTATTGATTTATGTTCAGTGAGCCAATTAATCCCTAGAATTACATCGTAAGACCCTAAGGGTGCCACATACAAGTTGACTTGGGTTTGGAAGCTGGGAAGATCTAATTCGCTGCAAGCAAGACATAACTCTACCTTCTTCTCTACCTGATTTCCATATTGAACTTTCCATGAATTAGACATATAACTAGGTTTAACAAATAACTTAGAAATTACATTAGGATCTACGAAACATTTGGTTTCTCTAGTGTCAATTAATATAGAAACAAGACAACCGAAGAGCTTACCGGTACATTAGATCAGTGTCGCTTAGAAATCTGCTTGGCGATTGTCAACCGCCGCATGGATCTAGTGCAGGTTCCTATCCTTCTGATTATTTGCTCGCCACGGAAACACATTAGCATAATGCTCTCCACCACAAGTGTAACATCCTTCATGGGGTGCTCTGGGTTTATCTGATGTGTCTCTTCTGTTACTGTTATTGTTGTTGTTGTTGTTGGCCCTTTTGTTGTTATTCTAATTCCCACCATTTCAGTCCTGAGAGTTATTTCCTCTTGTTAGATTCTTGATATGCTGATTGTTATTGTTGCCTTGATTATTGTTGTGCTGATTATTGTTGTTCTAATTATTGTTGTTCCCCTGAAACTTCTTGTTTCCATATTTTGCATCCCTGCTCTTACAGTAGTTCGCAACCTGTTGTAACTTTTGCTCTTGTTTGATTGCTTTATCGAAGACTTCATCCATAGTTGAGGGGTTGTGAATGTCCACATCTGCCCTAATTTGAGGCCTTAACCCCATGATAAATTTTCAGATTCAGAACCTCTCATCTAGCTAGTACTGTGGTACATATTTGAGCAGGTGGGAGAATCTTTCCCAATATTGTCACTGTCATTCCCCCTTGAGTAAGATTCTGAAACTCAGTCATCTTTTTGTCAAAGTACAATTAGGGTAACCATCTCTTCCTAAAAAGCTGCAGGAAGTACTCCCGTGTTATTTCTCTAGGTAACAACCGCTTCTCAGCTTTCTCATTGTCCCACCAAGTGGTTGCTTTTCCAGTGAGCTGATATGACCCCCAAATTGCTTTGGTCTCATTGGACAAGTTTCTAAGGGAAAAATAGTTCTCCATTTCAATTATACATGCCTCCGCCCCATCTCCGATTATCTTGCCATCAAACATAGGTGGAGTAACCTTCTTAAGGTCCTTACCCAACTCCTCAGCTACTCTATCTCGATTATTTGCATTTCCTTCATTTTTAGGGTTTCTCACTTCACTCCTGTGGTTCTCATTCCTATTTTGATTCTATCCAGCTTGATTTATTCTTATCTCTTGTTCCAAAGTGTCCATCCTAGCCCCTTGTTGGGTCAACAAGGCGAGGATTTGGTCCAATCTCTCATTTTAGTCACCATGGGACCCTCCAGTTTGTTTAGTGTGCCTTGTATCCATCATGATTAATCTACACACATTCGTATCTTTAGCATAAATAGGTGAAGGTCCTAGTGTTTAACCTAGACGCTCTGATACCAAATGTAAAGTTTGAAATTACCACTTACTAAAATTATCAACGAAAAGCAAACTCAATCCATAAATAGTAAATGAATATGTCTATTAACAAGGTATCCATAAATGTACATTATCTTGCAAGTTTCTATAAGTAGAAAGGTGCATCCTCAAGCACAATTAGGAAAGTAACATTACATCTTTTACAGTATTCATAGTACATCGATAATCCATCAATGGGAAGTACAATTACATACATTGGCTACACATGCCATACAAAAGATCATTACAATGACATATTCATTTCTAAATTACATAAGAGGATAATAAATATGATTCCATCTTCAACCACCATGACTCACTAGTTTTCCGCAAGCCGAAGGTCAAGAGCATGGTTAAGGTGCTTTTTCCACCCAACCAAGAAGCACTACACTTCCCTAGGTTTCTTCCTAACTTGAAGAATCCCCGACCCTGCATGAGGTGCCTAAACTTGGAACAGATGGGCAGGAGGGAAACTCTCGATGCAATCCTAATGCCTATATGCATTCTAAACTAGAATGAACATATCTCTTGCATACAGGATGTGGCAGAGAACAATAATAAGAAGAACTAGGCATTTAATATCCATCTATTTCAATGGTACAAATAACTTTGCCCAAAGCAATAAATAAACTTGGTAAAACTTGAAAAAGAAGTCTACCATCTCTATGAGTCCACATTCGGCATCATGTCCCGAAAGGTAAGCTCAGAATCTACTATCTAGCTATTTTCAATGTGAGAGTAATCTTAATAACACACGCAATTGCACCAATTACTTCTAGCTGTATTTGTAGAACAAAATTAACTCCAAGATAACCACACACAGATATATAATAGCTTCTTTCGACATTTCCCTTATTTCTTATTATCAAGAAAAGTTTATGTTGCATAACTACTAACATGGAAAATTATACACTTCATTATACAGATGATCAAGATATATATCTAACATGTTAGTTCATTAACTAGGGACATTCTTATTGTCTCGAATAATATAATTACCAATTTCTACCAGCGCCAAGATATAAAGGAAAGTCATGTATAGTGTGATAGGACAACGTGACTTATGTATATCGATTGATAGCAAGTAATTTTTACAGAAACTACTAAGGCATTACTATTTACATGAAAACACATTACGTAGGTATAGTGGCCCTAGTTACTTCTATGTTTAAAAAGAATCACATTTATTCTTACTATTAATATCATTAATGTATACTACTATCTAAGTTTATTTTGAAAGAACTGCAAGCAAGCTAATTTCCACAATTTGACATCTAGATAAAAGAAATTATGAAGGCTAAACACGCTGGAATCAAACAATGAGATACACTTATACCAATTACCTAAAGGGTCTTACTCTCAATTAAACAATATATCTATATATATTTTAAAATGTATGGAAGCCCAGATATCCAGAATTAATAGTAAAGCAATGTAATGGTTAAAGTGATTGGTTAAGCTCATCATTGGTTTTAGATCATTATCAAAATTTTGCAATATCAACCAAGGCAAATAATGAATGAATGAAGCAAAACGATACGAGGAAGGTTGGTCCATCGATTCAAAGGCCGATACCTTAAGTTTGAGGTGAGTCAAACTAATAGACTGCGGCACAAAACAACAGTAGTAAAGTGGTTGACTTGGCGCAAGGCTCAGGCCGATCTCTAAAAAGACACAAAAAGGTTTAAAAAAATTAAGGGTAACTATTGCAGACCGACGCCCTCCAAAGAGTCAAATACCTATCCCTACTTAGATGCCAACCATTATCTTAGTCGGCTATTAGAATATATATATATATATATATATATATATATATATATATATATATATATATATATGTTTCTTGTTTTAGATTTACTTGCACATCAAAACTTCTAGGAATTTGCTTTTGCAAAAAGATGGTGTAATATACTTGTCGCAGGAAAAAGAGCTTTTTGGAAAAAAAAAAAAGAGAGAAATTTCGCAGGACGCCTGATCAGAAGAGAGATTTGATATCAAACCCATCTCAATATTCCAGTGATTAGATATACTCAGCAAGGTCACGATCAAGCCTATAATTCGGTGATAAAGGAAGTCTATAGTCACCAGGAAAAAGTTTATGGAGCAAAAGTTGGCACTATGGAATTATGTAGGAGCGGCGCTACTGCGTAACCTTGATAGAGAATACTCCTAGGTGGTAGGCAGTCGATGGTTAACCACAACAAGATTACATGCTATAAAAGAAAGCTTTCATTTCTATATTATCATGGGGTGGTTTAGACCTTCAGAGATCGATTGAAATAAAATATTGTGGACCAAGATAAAGCGCTCAGGC